>OY757237.1:8874273-11274273 GCA_963583995.1 Xylota segnis
CTCGTTAAATATTTAATAAAGTTAAAAAAAGAAAATTTTACATAAAATGGAGGTTCTCCCATGAAAATTGGAGCAACTTCCCTGGAGTGAAAATTAAAAAAATAAAAATACAAAAAAAAAAAAGTTTGGCAAAAAAGGACATTCTGTCATTGTGTCAATGTGTCATAGTGCGTGGAAAGGGGTGTGTTCAAGTAATTTATTACTTTTTTTTCTCGATTCCCAGCTGACGATAAAGTTGTTATTTATGCAACAATGTGACGTGAATGTGCGTAGTTTAGCGAAACTGTGTACTGCTTATCAGATAATAAAGAAGTTATGGTGTTTACATGCGTTTAACAATAATAACAGCGAAAATGTGTAAATAAAAAAAAATCTCTCTGTCCAGGAGGAGTACGAATGATTGACAGCTCTGTCATTGGTGTTGTGTTCGCCCACTAAAACTTGCAACTTTTAACACCTCCCATCCTCCCGTTCTCGGCTAATGTCAAGGGAGTCGAGTCTTGCTGAAAGTAACTGCATGATCACACTTACTCACTGGAAATTCAAAAATGTTGAGCGAACCTTCTCCTTGCCTTCCACTAAATATTTGTTTTAATTTTTAACAACCCTCATTAGCATCCCTGTTTTGTATCACTAATTTGTTTAATCCTAATATTTTAGTTTAGTGTTACATATATTTAAGTCTATAGTTGGTTTTTCCGTTCTATTATTCGTTTCTCATTTGTCATTTCGGATTGTTTTTAATTTATTTATTTTAGTAGATTTTTTAAAATGTGTTTGAAATAAAAGAAAAATTAAATAAAAGTCAAAGAAAATCAAAGAAAAATGAAATGAAATGAAACAAGTGTAATTAAAATGATTTAGTGTTGTTATAAAAATGAACTTAAAATTTTAACTCGGCATTTTTCAACTGCAACAGCGGATAGCAACGTCATTCAAAGTTTAACAATTTGCAGTTTCTTAAAAACATAAATATTTAGGTGAGAAAATAATTTAAAAAACTTTTGTAAATATTGTTAAGTGGTAATAATTTGTGAATGAGTTCTGTTTGTATGGATGATGGGGATTTGGGTTGAAACTAGAAATAGAGACGATAGTCTGATTGATTTTAAAAGTGGAATTACGTACCTACTTGGACAAAAGGACTAGGGACACATGTTTGAACATTTCCCAATCTTCTGAATAAGTAGATTTGGCTGTCATTACAATGGATCAGGAAATATGTTTTGTTTATTGCATCACAAGTAACTGACATTGAATCGGCTTGCGGTCTCGACATCACTTTTCTAGTGGAAGGACACGAAGAATTTCAAACTGTGTTCAACGTATGTCGGAACTAAGCCCATCCAGAGAACCAATAATCGAAAAGAAAAGTTCTATGATAGCATTGATTGTTCACACATTATCAGGGAGTGTCGATCTTATGAACTCTTAGAAGGGCCACAATGAACTCAAAATCAAAACACAGGATGTGGCAGCTAGGATTTTTTGTCATCTCCTCGACATGTCTGTAACGAATTCATTCGTTTTCTATGGCAGGCTCAACGCTTGAGTATTGCGGAAGAACTTAGTGCTGCTGTTGAGAAAAGATCCTTTGGATCATCCATAATCCACCGCACAGCCAACCACCACAATGGTGTTGGTAAAGAAGCATCTCATCCAGTAGCAAGTATGAGATTCGACGAAATGAATCATATTCCAGAATTGAAAAAAATCCTGTAAACTGTACACAAAATCGGATACACACACATGTTTTGTACGAAATGTAACATCCATTTGTGCTTTTCAGAAGCAAAAACTGTTTTAAAACGTACCTCCTAGACAAACGATTAATTGTCCCTTAGTATTTACCCGTTCAATGTAATGAAAATCATTTTTTTGGACTTGAAATATATTTTTTCTCTTTGCCCCACTGGTCTGGTCTACAGACGGTATTTCAACGTTTTTACCAAGTCCTTTCAGGAATTTTTCTTATTGGAAAATGGACGTGTTTTTTACCCTAAAATCATACTAGAAACAAAATACCTCATATTTCGATTTCAATGGTTAAAGGGTTAAGAAGCCTCATACGAAAAGTTTGTACGAAATGTTTATGCTTTTTTCAAACGTCTTTTTAATATTATTTTTTATAAACTTAGGCGATTGTTCAATTCATGGCTTAACTTACTTACAAGACAGCAAAGGATTTCATAAAGCTTTTAATGATTCAAGTTGTCAATAGGCTTAGATGTCCTCTAGTTTTAAAATAGTGCATCCACTTGGACCTTAATGCTGAAAGTGGACTGAAACTCAAGTCTTGTTCTAATAAAGTGGGCGAGGCATTCATATTTGATGGAATAATTATATCATTGTACTAAGGGAATGTGGCGGATTTCATATTTGTTTCCTTTCTTTTAAAAATTCTCTGAAAAAGTGGGCGTGTCCATGCATGGTCCTCAGTCGATTCCAAAACGTGGTATCTCGGTACTTTGTATTTATCTTATAGTCCTCAGATAGTAATTCTAAGTCCAATCGTTGGAGAAATAACTGGGAAATAGCCAATATTTTTACGGAAAACGTGGTACGCCACCTGTTAGCCATTTTCATTTTTACTAAGTAAAGTACCCTTAATGTTGATGTTAGAATAAAAATTCTGATTAAGCTTCGAATTGTGACACCACAAACTCCAGATATGATGTGTTTGCAGTCGAACTTCTCTACCAGAGTAATGTCAAGTTCAAATAATATCTCGAGTTCGAAATTTTTCAGGAAATCACTACTTTCCCTATAAACTTAAAACTAGGTAAAAAGTCCTTGGGTCTAATTTTGGACTACATGATCAGGCAACAAGCCATGATTCCTAGCTTCGTCTTTATAAAACGGATTTAAACTTTGCCGACTTCCACAACAGACAAAGTTTCACAAAAAGTTGTTTTAGTTTTCATTTCATTGGCGTCTCAATACATTCTTCAATGTACTAGGGATGCCAGCTTAGCGCATCGCTATTGTTTTCTTAAATGTACTTTTTGACCTAAGAAGCATAAAAGTTGTGACTTATTTTAACACGAATTGTTTAGCCTTCCATTTAAAAAAAAAAAAAACAATGAGTTCATACTTACTTATACTTCATAAGATAAACTTGCATCTTTTACTAAAATCTCTATAACTCTAATTCGTTTTCCAAGACCCAGTAAGTTTCGTTTCGAAAAAGTCCATGCAACCTTAAACAAGTGCTTCTCTTCCTGAACCAGATCCTCTGAAGAAGACACCAATCCTTGTTTGAAACATCGTAAAAAATAAATGAAACAATTTATCATTCTATTAACAGCTCACCAAGGGAGCCAAAAGGGACTTACTTTCACTATACTGTCGAAGGAGCAAAATTGGAGTCGTGAATAACATGCGAAAGAAAACCAGTGTTTAAGTGTTTTTTGCGTTAAGTAATATCTTAAACAAAAACAGACCAGAATTGAGCCCAAACCAGAAATAGTGTATTTTTGATTTTTTTACGAATAGATAGCTTTTTTTAATAAAAAGGTTTTTGTGCCAAAAAATGAATTGATTGACTAAGAAAATGCAATTTTAAATATTTCTTCATAAACCTCTTATCTACGCCCACTTTTAGAAGGCGTTTACTTCACGTCAATACATGTGGATTTCAAACTTTGAGAAAGAAAGACCATTTTTGACATCGTTTTTGATTTTTTCTAAATATCGGATACGCTTGTCATCCTATATTAAGATATTTTGTGAGAATCCATTAGGATTCTTTAGCTTGGACCATAAAAAATGACAACAACTCTCCGTATTCCAAAGCTTTCAAACCTATGCTTTTGACGTATTGACACGCCCACTTAACAACATTTTGTGATAAAACGATTTTACTAACATTTTGCAAAGGAGATTCACATGTGTACATACTTAGACTGTTCCTACAACTGATGCCAAAGAATGTTATTCCCCGAACTGTTCTGTGGTAGATTCTGAAACGTATCAGGGGTATATTATAACATGAACGTGCAAAGCTATATGTATTCCTTTTTGTTTTGAAACCCACCTAACAATGTGTGACTATCCAAAAACACGGATAATAATATTTTTTCCCCCATTTTCCCATTCATCATCGTCTATTCTATTTAATGCTTGAATTATCCTTTCCACCGACATCACGTTTTTACCAAACTATCTATATCCAAACGTGTGTAGTATTGGAAACTTGCCCAGAAAGAAACTGCTGCATCGTTTCCTTTTCTCTCAATTCGCATAGAGAGCACAGCTGTGATTCATTGCTATAATATCCATTTCCATGCATCGGATTCGAATCATATTTTGGTTCAAAAATCCTACTTATTCTCTTTTGATCGTAGATTTAAATTACATATGTGCTAACTGCAGCTTGTTCTAACTGATTATTTATGCTCGAGAATCCTTTGTGGAACCTCCTCCTACATACATGTATGTATGGCTTTATAATAAACCCTTAGCGTAGAATAAGTGAGTTCAAGAGTACACTTGCTTGAACAAATGGAGCTGCATCCTTACTAAGGAACTACGAAGTGTCATGGGAAACATAAACAAATCTGTGATTTCAGCCATCAAGGTCTGTGGCATTTTACACCAAAACAGAGTTCATCTCATTTGAGTGGCAGGACTCAGTGACTACATTGCCAAAAAATTTAGTGCTGTACCAACAAATTTTTAGTTCCAACTCTTTTTTTCGCTGTTTGGCGAAGGGGTTTAAGGACTTTTTCTTAACAAGGTTTCATTTTCAAATGATGATGCCGATGTTGTTGGACCGAGAAATGGATTTTTGGCGATATATGCAGTCAACAGTTGGATCCCTAGTGGATCCATTGGAAGCCTCTGTCGTGGGCTTAACTGAATATCGAATACATAGCATAGCCTTCCTAAACGACCCCGAAGTTGTTATAATATCTTCGAATTGGTATTCGCCGAGAGCTACTTTTCTAGTTCTGCATAGTCTTGGGCAGTCGCAAAGGTTTTGGGTCCATCCGTAACAAATAGTCAAAGCTCAATCCTTCCATTCGTCTTCTTTGTGCGAAGATTCTCCTATCTCTAGCAAGGAACTTAAACGTTGATCCTTCGGAAAAGATAACTTTGACCCACGTATCTCAATTCCAATTAAAATGGTTCTGAGCCCATGTAATCAATGTGCTCAGCTTACAGGAAGTTTACAGTCCATTAAGGATTGGAATTGAAGTCTTGTCCTTCTTACACATGAGGCCTATTATAGTGGGCACGGCATTGGTGGAATTGTTGTAAAATATTTTGAAAACAGTTGCATCTTTCAAATGTGGGCATAGTAGCTCTAAAACTTCGTAGCCTATTTCTCATTGGAGTTGTTTTCGAAAAAAATAATTTTCATTTAAATCGGTCTAAGGAACTTGCCTTTCAGTAGAATGAGTATAGAGAGTAGGTACTCAGAAGAGTCAGAGGTGGTTTTGGACATAAAACTATACTTAAAAAGCTTTAAGAATGCATCGCTGGACGCGGTTTATGAGCTTGTGAGTCAGTGTAATGAAATAACGAGATTCATTTAGAACTGAGCAAGTTTTATTGTTTTTATAACTGAACACAATCCAAGGAGTAGTACAGCTATCCAAATGCCTTTCTGTAATTAATGACTTATATCCTGTTTCATCTTCCTAGTTCTGGAATCCTGAATACTTCCTCGAACCATCAGTGCACGCTTCTCTGGCATTTTGTGCTACTCGAGCTCATTGGCAATAGAACTTTCGACCAATCGAAGCCTCTCACATAGCCATTTTCATCATTTGTTTGTGCTACCAACAATCACTTTGCACGTGTTACTCTCATGTAGCAGTACAGGTAGATTCAAGATTGGAACAGTCGTAGCTGGGTATTCATGCTAAATTCATTGCTATCACCATATTTTTGACATTTGTACTTAAATGTTAGAAGCTGACATATTATTCTAGGCATGTACAGTGGGGGTCTAAAACCACCAATGATGCCCTGACTATATATTATGAAACTCAGACCCATCCTTACATCATACAAAGTAGTATACCTGTAATGGCAGGAATTCCAAAAAACAGTGAGGTCCCAGGTACCATATACTCCTGCGACTGGTTAATTTACCATCAAATTCATGAAATAGTCAGAAATTGCTGCACAATGTTCAGGCCATTATATACGCATGACCATATCAGAACATGTTGGATATTTGGACATTACAATATAGGGAGGAACACAAGCACCTACTGGCCAAAAAAGGATCAAAACTTCCACAAAGCAATGCAGTTAGAAGAGCGAAATGACAGATCTGAGTGGCTTAGAGGCTTGCTCTCAAGAGGATGATCAATATGGTTGACCTAAAATCTGGGAAGCATAGAGTGTCTTAGAGTCTTGTGGCCTATGTTAGAACGGAAAAAATCGGAGGAAATACAGGAACTAACTAGGTTGCAGTTAAGACTAGTCGTAGGGATTCTCTCTGGTCATTGCCTTCTGAGGAGGCACGCCTTGATAACCCTGTAAATGTTAAGGCATAGCTCGGAGTAGGCTTAACCTCATGAGATCAAGTTGAATCTGTGAATCAAATTGAAAAGATAGTAAGATTTTGTAGAAATATCAAATCATGGAAGAGGACTTGCGATGGGTCCTAGTGTACTCATGACAAACTCATGTACCTTACTTTGCCTTTAATGAACCTTCTGTTCGATGCATTGTGTTTACTTATTGGTTTACCTTAGCAGGATGGGTATAGTAGAGTCATATTTGAGTGTTCGTCAGCTCTACAGTTTCCTGCCATTACCTTATGCTTCGTCACCTCTATGAGAGAAAATGATATTAAGGACTCGGATAGGTGCTTGGTTATCTGAAATTATACGGATATCTCTAAGGGATATCATAAGACTTTCTTAAAGTCATTACTTCTGCCGAGGGGTATCAGATGCAACAGGATGTCCAGTTCTAAAATGCTCCACGAATGCACAAACAAGCTATTCGCTTAGTGAGTGCAGGCCTTATAATCTAGATGTAGAGCATTTCGTTAGAGAAAAGTCCTTTTTTTTTATTCTCTTCTCAATGGTGGCTTTCCGGTCTAACCTAAAATAAGATCCAAATATTTTGCCTCATTGGAGAAAGTTGATCTTATACCTTTTTGGTGAAGGAATGTCAAGAAACAGAATTTTACATTTCCTGCAGGAAGTTAAGTTTTTGTAGAGACTTAGACAACGAACCACAACGAGTCTTCCATCTATTTAGTTGGGCCATAAGCAGTTTTAGGACCTCAGATCTATTGCGTATTAAGTGAAAGGTTTTTGTTGAAAACCGAAATGACAGAGAACGGCTGTAAGAGCTACATAATGAGTGATGTGCACACTGCAAATGGTTAATAGGATGTGCCCGACTAAATTAATTTCGATTCCGACAAATGAGGCCATTTGTCTGCCAACAAGTAGAAATTAGCAAAAATATGGTCTTGTAGGTAGGTACAAGAAAAACCTGACCATTCTATCATTTCCCTGTCGTTTGCATAGGTCAGGACCAGAGACTGATTTATTGCACTTAATTTCCTTACGAGACGTTGACGTTTTTTGATTATATAAATATCTGCAATCAAAATAAATAATTTTAGTCTCCTGCACGATGATTTGTCATGACTTTGAATACTTTCCGAAACTGAAAAACCATTTAAATTGAAATTTTCCAACAAGAAAACTGCACAATGAGCTTCTAAAGAATAATCCGACGAAATTATTGTTGGCATGCATATCTATCAAAGTGGACTACCTGCTCGCTGTTGTTTCTGCTGATTCAGTCGACAGTTTTGGCAGTGGCACTTAATTAAAAACACGAAAACATGCATTTTCACCCGGCCTACAACAACAATACAAGACTGATCTAAATTCTGGTCTAGAAAATCGACAAAACAACCATAACCCCACAATGTGCGCATCAGTGTCATGAAAGCGTTTAATTCAAAAACGAAACACAAAAATTCATCTGCGGTCTTGAAGGATTTGAATTAAATTCACAAAAAAATGGGACAAGACACAAACAAACAACAAATCACTGCGAAGGATGTCTCTAGAATTTCATCGAAAAGGATATCCCTTCTGCCGAGCCAGTCTCTGATATTTAAGGTAGTTCCATCCTCGAGAGATATCCTCCACCAGGCTTCTTGTCCTTTTTTGTTTCTTTTCTATTGGGCGCATTAAATCGTCCAACAAATTTGGTGAAAAGAAACGAAACGACAACTACAAATAGAAGGGGAAGCACAGGCAAAAGAGAGAAGAAAAAAAGTCCATCCTCAACAAAAGTTGAGAAAATTATTTTTAGAAGAGCAGAAGAGGAAAAAAAAAGAACTACATTCTCAGGCGCATGGTAAACGAGAAAGGCAACGACGACGCCGACGAAGACGAAGACGACGAGGATGTTGACAATGTTTGCAATGAGCGCACACAAAAAGGATTCTTCTACTACTCATCGGTGTCCTTTTTCATATTTACCCAGTGACAACTGTGTGTGAATAGAGTGTACTGAAAATAATGGTTCAACAGGATCTCTCGTTCCTTTGTGATTTACTATTTACACCCCAGCCGTCGTAGTCGTCGACGTCGACGTCGTTGTCGTAGTCCACCACCACCACCACGTCCACCCCCTAAATGGTGTCCTTCAAGCGGTGTCAGTTGGTTGTTCTTGTTCCATGCTATAATTAGAAAAATAAAGAACTGTAAGTGTGGAAAAAAAAAATCACTGAAATAATTATTTAAAGCCTTCTCACTCACCGGGATAGACAAAGATAGAAGGTGGATATTTAGCTACCCCCTTGGGCACTAAATTATCCTTCGTACAATTGCTGCCAACTATACGTTTGCACTGGTACTGGTACTGGTACCGGTACACTCCTTGCCAACATTAGATTCTGTGAATGTGTGTTACACATTGTTCTGACTTTGAAACAAAATAAGGACGAGAAGAGGGGAAGTATGTAGGTATACCTCCTTGACTGCGGTAAGGGGGACGATGACGGTAGTTGTAGGTTTAATTTGTGCCGAGCAATCGTCAGGAGTTTAGTTTAAGCAGGTGGAAATAATGTGAGCTTATATGAGTTGGCGTGCTAGAAACGAAATGAGTTTGCAAATTGTTTTGGCTGTTGAATGTGACACAAGTAACAGAGAATTCATTTGAACGGAGGCATGTGACATAATTAAGGAATTCATACTGAAATGGAAGTCAATTTTGAGTCCATTTCTGTTGTCCAGTGTGCCAAGGTATGTAACAATAAATTACAGTCTGTGGGGTTAATTTGGAGACCGAAGTTAGTATGTGTTCCAGTCGGATGGTGGCCGACTCAGTCTGTTTCTTATAAAAGTAAGTATTCGGTCCCTCCTCTGACTAGTTTTCTAGTTAGTTATAGTGCCCTGTGGATTGGATTGCAATAAAATGGTCATTTGGACAAAATGTGTGGCTGTGGCCTTAATGTTAAGTACTTCAACCAAATTAAGCTAGTTCACTGTATGCTATAAAGATCTCTGCCTTTGTTCTCGGCATTTGGGAGGACACACCTCGTCACCCTCGGGCACTATATTTAGAGCGAGGACATAGTAATTTTGGCACGACATATGAGTTGAAGAGAATGGAATGTTCAAAACGATTCAAACAGCTCCTGCTCGTGAGTGCATAGTTTTTATGAAAGAAGTTATAGAATTTTTCAATAAGAACATAACAATTTTGTACTTAAAAAAAACCAAAACTATTAACACATCATATTCAAATGTATTCCAGATATAGTACATAGATGCATATATGTATAAGTACAAAATTCAATCTTGTTCATATGACCACCACGAGCAAGTTTGCAGTGATCGATCCTTTGGAGCTAATTTTTCACCACTTTTCCACACATACCTTTCAAATCGTTGGGGATTTTTTTTGAGGATATTGCTTCCGAGCTCCTCTAACGTTCTTGGCTTGTTGGCATTAATGAAGGACTTATCGTAGCCCTATAAAAAAGAACCTCAAATGAGTTGAATACCTTGACTGCGTTATCCACTCGACCAGACCATTCCTCGAAATCTCATGATTGCTGAACTTTTCCTTCAATAGGTGAATTGTATGGCTTTGGCATCATGTCGTTGGAACCACATATCACTGACGTCAAGTCCATCCAATTCTGGCCGACATTCTAGTCTTCCAACATAGCACGATATCGAACTCCATTGACCGTAACATGGTGATCATATTCATCGACGAAAAATACGGTCCTCACCTCAGGCTTGCATGGTCATTTTGTGTAGATGTAATAGAGTCTTTTGAAGCAAATAAGACTTTGAGGCTGTCTACACCCATATGTTGCTTATTGACAAAGCCATTAAGCCATTTTGATAAAATTCAGGATTTTCTTCAAACTTTTCCAGAGCCCCATGGAGAAGTCTTTAATCGGAGAAACTTCTAATACTCAAGAGGCTTTAGTTCCTAAGTTAAGTTGATTAAGTTTCTAGGGATGCAAGCCAAGATCGTGCAGTGCATGTTTGAATGAGGCAAAGTAGATTAGAAATGTTCCTGTGATCATAAGGCGTCCAGTTCTTTGAGTTAGAGTACACTACACGATAATATGTTTTTTAGTATAAAGATCAAGGCTATAGAAGCCGAAGCATGGACTCTGTCTAAAGCGGATAAAGAGATCCTCAGTCGCTTCTAGAGAAATATTCTTCGTATAATTTTCGGTCCCGTTTGCGTTGACGGGTTTTGGAGGAGGAGATTCAACGACGAACTATACGAGCTGTACCGGGACATCGATCTAGTCAGAAAAATGTGCATCAATAGTTTGAGATGGCTAGGACATGTAGAGCGAGTGGACACCAATGCTCCGGCCCGTAGAGTCTTCGAGTCAAACGCGGATGACAACGCAGTAGAGAAAGACCTCGTCTTAGGTGGCGCGCACAAGTTGAAGGGGACCTGAACCGACTTAGAGTGCGCAGCTGGCAATAAACTAAGAACCAGGCTAAGTGGAGAGGTTTGTTAGTTGAGGCCCAGGTTGACCCCGAACTGTAGTGCTGCCTAAGTAAGTAAGTAAGATCAAGGCTATAGAAGGAGAAGATGTACGTTGACATTGAAAATGACTGCATGACTGAAAGGCGAATGTATTTCTGCATCGCAACGCTGACCAATAAACCAGTGACCAGAGATACTACGACGGCGTACGTTCTTAGCACCTTCTTTCCATATTTTACGCAAGATTTATAGCTGGGGCTTAAAGCTGCCGTGTAGGTCGATATTTTGGTTTTGTGGTAAAGAGCAAATTTTCTGATTTTATCAGAGGACACTGCTAAGGCTTAATTTCCAATACTTGGAGGAAAGATAATCCTAAAACGCAAGAAGAAACACAATTAAGCTGGTAGACGTTAACTTTTGGAGATTCATGCCGACGTTTAATACATCTCAGATGCCCCTTTAACTCTAAGAACGCGGTTTAGGAACACACAGTTTTGAAAATTGTCACAAGCCATAGTTGAAAAGTATTTTACTAATATCGCCCAAACACAACGTAGAGCATCCTAAAAGCCAGTATGCTCTCAACAAATCCCGGGCTGGGGCGTACTACTTGGACGGGAGTTTGTATAAAATTTGTTTGGAACAGTTTGATGGATTTCTTATAAATTTTCATAGAAACTTCTGGCTCTAGGAAATATTGCAAATTACTCGTCTTCTATCTAAAGCTGGATAGGTTTTCAGTCTAGCATAAAGTAATTATTTCTTTATCAAAACAAGGGACCTTTCTGTATTCAGTTGGTTCGACAGGCTTCAATTTAGGGTGAATACCAGTTTTGTGTTGAACACTCGACAGAATTTCTTCAAGTCAATTCTTTTGAGATTTATAACACGCTTAGGAGACTTGTAGTGAAGTACATATGTTGCGCAATCTACTAAGCGAAATCTAGATTATTTGAAAACTTGTGTGAGATGTGTGAAGTAGTACCACCTCGTCATCTTCCGCTGGTAATACATACTAAGCTCATTTATTTGAAATTTTGTATGTATGTACACAGAGCCGGTTCCAAAGGTATGCTAAGATTCTTCTTTTTTCCCTAAAATTTCAGGAATATTTCGGCAACCAAAGAAGATAAATTTATTGAATAGAAGAAAAGGTGCGACCAACGTTGGGCGCCAATTTATGGAAATCTATTTTTAAGGAAAAGTATCTGAGAATTAATCGTACAAATTCAATATCTTTCTTTTCTCTTAATCCTTCTTGAAGCGAACTAAGTGTACATACCAACATAATTGGTTTCTTTCTGTAAACGACGTTAAAAATTGTATTTTCTCTTTGAAGCTTAATACAAGGTACTTCAGAGCTATTCTTAAGACCTATAAGCAACATGCGTTTACGACCTACATGCGTACATAAACCTGTTATCCTTCAACATATGCTAAACACATTCGTAGATATAGGCGTATTTATCTCAGATTGTTCCGACATCAAAACGGCATTTTCCGTTTTTCAATCGAATTCCAAGTCATTTAATCCCTAATCCTTGTAGGAGATGAAAAGAAAAAAAATCCCTTCGCGCACACACTTCCCATGTAACCTCTCAATACGATTCAATATCAGTATCCAAGCTCGACAAGAAGATGATGAAAATCATGCCATAAAATGAAATCCCCCAACACGAAAGTGACTTAATCCCCACCACAATCAATATCCATCCAAACGTGTCGCCCCACTTCATCTCCACCGTGGAGTAAAACAAAGTCCTTTCAAATAGTCTCTCAAAAGAAAGAGAGAAATCAATTCCGATCCAAAGATCCTTCACTTTTATACATATATCCTTCATGTGTTTTGAATAAGAAAAACTTCCATTCTCCTTAAAACACTAAACTGTAATCCCAGAAATAGTCCTCCAAAGGCATATGCAACAGGCCCAACCAGCGTTACGACCCCACACACAGGAGAATACGTCTCATGAAACAAGAAATCAAATTCAGTTCGTAAATAAAAAATCCTTTTTCATTAGCACTAAGCCAAAAATCCTGAAAACTGTTTTTGTCCCCACCCCAAGCGCCTTCCCTGCTATATCCTGTTTTCCAATAAAAGTAATTCCCCTCATAAAACCGTAACACGGAAGCGGCGGCGGCGGCGGCGGTAGTAGTGACGACTGGGTGAGAACAACAATGACGACAATGTCGGCACAAATGGCGACAATGTGTCGCGCACATACTTGCGTAATGTCTAGGGGTTGTCCCCTTCTCCCGATCAGCTTGGTCTGGGTAAGACCATAAAATTCTAACACTATGACCACCAACGGCCATAGCTCAACAAATTTCAATCCTTAAACGGGTCCTTTATCCTTCCCCATCCGAGACCAGATAGAGACGCAGAGAATATTACTTGAATATCAAAGAAGAAAAAAAATACACGCAAACGACGACAATGCGAAGGGCAAAAAGGAGAAAGCAAAAAACAAGTAAACTTTGTCAAGGATATCATCCGAATTGGGGGTTTTCATTTTTATATTCCTGCTCTTTAGTTTCGAGGCAAAACGTTACACACAAAGATACTTTTACTTCTACTTTAATTTTCACACAAAGTAAAGGACGAAAAATGAAGGAAATGTCCTTTATTTTCCTTTTACTTGTGTTCTTTTTTTTTCATATTGGAACTGGGTTAATTTTTAATCTAAAGGGACGCATCGTATTGAATATTTAACAAGGACATTTGCGGCGCAGTGTGGGTGCTGGGGAAAAAAAAAACTTCTAAATGTTGCCCTTAAAAATGAAACAGAATCAGAAGGAGAAAAACAAATTCCAGCAAAAGAAGGAGAAAATTTCCATCATAATCATTTGAAATTGGATTGTAAAAGGAGGACAGGACTCATATGCATGCGTGTGATGCCCTGAAATGAATATTATCGGGGAGAAGGCGGGACGACGGTAAATGATATTCCAGGATATGAATAAGTCATTCGATATGTACGTACATATACGTTCGAATGGCTTATTAAATGAAAATATTTCAGTATACCTAGCCAAACTCCTGAATGAGTTCAAAGGAAAGGTGAAGCCGTAAATAATCATGGCCGGTAAGGAATGGTAAGTAAACATTCAGGCGGTTGTTGTTGCTAGAGTGAATGATTACGAATGTGATTAGGAAGGAAGTCACAGAATAAATTTTCTGAAAGCCGAGATAATGAAAACAACAAGGAGACAGAAATGTAACTTGTGTTAGAATTCATAAATAGGGGAGATAGTGAAGGTAGATGTATTAAGTTTGAATTGCAAATTTGCCCAATGGGAATGTTTGAGAGGGTTAAAGAGAAATTTTCGAAGAAAACATTGAACGCAAACACAGTTAAGGCATGAAAAGGGAAATTTTAAGTCTTCAAGGCCGTTGGTGTGTGGGATTTGGCGCTATTCATAGCCTTCAGACGTACATATACTGCAAACTATCTGAACTGTAGACTGCTTTATAGATCTGCAACTTTTCGACATATCTAGCGGTCTATGAAGAGTGGCCTAAGATTGTTAAGGTGGACTTTGGAGCTGGTAGCTTTTGAGGTAACGAACAATTTTTTAAAATACCCTTTGACGGTGAAGCTCATGGCAGAGATATCTGTGTCTTTATGTATCAGACAAACAAATTCTATACGATATCGTCGAAACATACTTAGGCTCGGAAGTTCCGAAGGACATTTTTGGGCGATTTGAGAAAAAGTATATTTTGGGGTTTAAGACATAAAAAATTAGTGTGGGACTTGCCCAGACAAACATCGAATTTCTCGGAGTTATTCCATTGAAGACTCCAAGGCTCAAGGGTTATTCACAAGAAACTCAGTTGGAAACTGAATATTCAAGACCGTACTTGTCCACTGTATATACATGGCAGTCGTTAGACTTGTCCTTATGTACGAAGTTTTAGTCTGGTGAACGGAACTGGACAAGAAAAACGTTGCAATACTCGAGAAAGTCTATCCTGCGTCTGCCCAACGGGCGCCACTTAGAACCACTTCTACAGATGTACTAAAAATTATGCTCCATCTTCTTTCTGTTGATAGCTTAGGGAATTCTTGTAGCTGGCTCCTGGTAATATGGGTCAAGCAGGCATCCTACACGGCATTAACACTATCCCTAGTAATTCGAACTATATTGTTCGCTAACTGAAGTTTAAGTTTAAGTTCAAAACCAGGACTCCTAGTAAAAGTGGAGTCGAAGACAGCGTCTGGAACAGGTGCGGAAATTTACTCCAGTGTATTAGATTTGTAGATCAGCACACAACTGCTAAACCACAAGCAGAAGTCACAGCAGTTCGTGAAGCCTATGACCAGACCAATGCCTATGGTCTCCTACAGCTTGTACAGTGCGAAGTTGAATCCAAAGTTGAATCGAAGTTGACCCAAACGGGGCCAAATATTTTTCAAAGAACTTTTCTCTCGAAAAAGCCGAAACTTTAAAGCCTTAAAGAGGTGATCAAGGTTTTATGTACATTCCTTTCAGTTATTCAGAATGAAGCCCTATTACTCAATTGGCTTCTCAGCCCCAAAAACAGCGATTGGTAAGAGTTGTCCTTCGTTTTATTTCCGCTGAGGTGTTGTCAGAATTGTCGTCAGAACTAAAGTAGGTTGACATGATGTACTTGGTTTAGCCCTCGTTTATCGCTTAACCCATTTTGGCAACTTTTTTTTCAATACTGGACAGTGAACTGGTGGCAGCCCGCTGAGTTCTACCAAGTATGTAAATATCCTCGGAGTACGTAGTTGTTCCTCCTTTGTTAGCTTGTGACTTTCAGACAATTCTTTTAATCACTGTGTTTAAGATGATAGTGGACAACCTTGTCTAAGCTCCTCTTTTGACATCCAAGATTTCGATCATTACCCTCGATGCTGCAGCGAGCGTTCTCCATCATAATGTCAAAACTAGACATGGATCTCTATAAGTGCTTTCCTCTGCTGTAGAAGCTGGGTTCTACCGAAATGTGAAAATTTGGTCTACAATGCACTTTCCTGGTCTGAAACCACACTGACAGGGCCCAATCAGATTGTTGACACAAGATGACAGATACGATTTTGAACGGGATGTGGAGCAGACTGACTTCTCTGTAGTTGGCGCAATTCCCCCCTTTTTTTGTGGGGAAACGATGCTGAGATTCCATTTTTAAGGCATTCACTCGTTCGTGCATGCTCTCTGCCAGGTCATCTCCAGTTGCTTTGCACAACTCGTTCGTCAGCTTGGATATTGCTGTCCTTACTTCGTTTTGATTAAGTGGACGGAAATTGTCCGTCTATAGTGAATGTTTCATTCTGCCTGACAGCGCAATGTTGGTCTTCATCGCCGTTCAACAGTCTTTACTCAGTCCATCCTTTCTACCAAACATATACATACTCTTAAGAAGGACAAAAGTGTACGTACGAGTAGTCCTTACCACAACCGAATCACGTGCAGAGTCAATTTAGATGAAACCAATCGAAAACGTAAGCACTCGTTGTCCAGTTCATTAATTTTCCAAACACACTGTGTGTTCCTTCCTTGTCACTTTTGCACTCAGTGCAGTGGAAGTACGAGTATATATCCAATAAACCACCATCGTACCCTCAAAGATGGATTTCATTTCTAAATTTGAGTTTTTTCCTCTTTTGCTACGTTTTTCCTTTTTCGTCCTGCAGCGCCAGAGCAACATAGATTCACATTATGTGATTGTAAGGCTGTTGCCTTGTGGTGCTGACTGCAGCCACTGGTCCTGGTGCCTGTTTTCTATTGGTGATTGATTCAGCTCTTGAAGAGGTAAACTTGAGAAGTAGATGTACAGTGTGTATTGATTTTTAATGGCACCACATGTTGTTGCTATTGTTTATGATGCCAATGCTGGAGCTTACTTACCAGTACAACAGGACAACACCACCATGCCCCTTGGAAGGATATCGAAAGCATGAAAAGTCTGGACATGATGATACTGCTGATGGTGATGCTGATGATGATGATGATGATGATGATGATGATGACTAGAACGAGGGAGTTGCTCCTGCAATATCAATTTATTTATTCTGGTAGCAGGCATGCTGTGTACAGTGTGTGTGTATGCGTTTTACTCTCTTCGCCTTAATTACGAACAAACTGGGTCAATTAGTCGGATCAGCTAACTGGCCGCCACTGACGACGACGCCACCATTGAAATATTTTGATGGGTGGCCTGCGATATTGATGATGATTGTATGAGTGTTGGTTGCGTATCCACACAGCACTGTGCAAGGACCTTCTTTGAGGGAAATATTTTCTTTTTTTTTTTTTAATTACGAAATGATTGGTAGTTGTGATTGTGTTACTGAGATTTATCGGTTGTACAGGTTTGTTTATTCATCGTCATTAGGAATACTTTTTTTCGTGTTTGTTTTGAGTTTGAGTTATTTTTTCTTATCTGGAAAAAGTCCTTGAAATTTCTGAGAAGAGGGATTAAGTTATAAATATCTTCCCACACAGGGTTGTATTAATTTAAGCACGTAATTTGTACATGAAGTATGGAAGGTACTCGAATCCATAGAATAGCATGAGGGTGTTATTCATCAACGTGAGCATGGTATTCATTAACTTGTACGAGGCGTATTTTTTAAGTTTAAAGAGGCTCGCAGATTCCAAAAGTCTGCAAAACAATTTTCTAGTCCTTTCTTGGGTTGTAAGACACATTGTTTCGTCCTATGATGTCGTGATTTGGTTCATCAGTAATCGACCAATTATACGAGTACCTAACTGAGGCTCTATGGTTTCCACTTTCTTAAGAGACTGCTAGTTGAAGATACATATGAATAGCAGACAAGGTATGTGGTACTGTACATGAACAAGGTTCAGTTTTAGGACTAGACCTCTTTTCTGTAGCAAAATTGAGTTTGCTTGTGTAGGACTACATGGCAGTGCTTGGTCATTATCAAGATGGCCTTGCTAAAAGCAAGCCATTTTAACTATGAATGGTAAAACCGTGCACACTATTGACAAATAGAAGCAATTAAAGATTTGGAATCAGAACTCAGGAGGAAATGTTAAACTACACAGCTTTAAGGTTTATCAGTCTATTTGTAGGATTTGAAAAGTAATCCTATCTACTGGTGATGCAAAAAGTGTCGACAGACAACCAGCTTGATACATATGTTCTTAGACAATTCTTTTAAAACTTTTAAAGGTTTCATCCCCTTGAATATGGTTCATAGTGAAAGAAACTCTTCTTAATGACCTAACTAATACCGAATACCTAACTCAGGACTATGTAGATAGTAAGAGACCAGGATAAAATCTAGTATTGTTGGACAATTAGAATAAGCTCTAGACAAAATTCATGTCACCAAAGGAGTAGTTTACACCTGCAGACACACACTCTAGATGATGGACATCCTAATTTTTTTAAAGAAACAAAATAACTCGGTGTAACTCTAGGCCAAGACTGCACTATTTCCGAGTTAAACTTTGACAAACTTTGACAGATAACTAACCCTTCTATAACATACTGCGAGGAAGAAGTGTTCCTAAAGACAAGTCGATTCACTTTTGCACCGAACGGTTCAAGAACTGACGAATGGGTAGGTGGAAGGGTTTTCTCTGATAGACTTTATCTCAGTCTCTCCCTCGTGTCTCCTAATCATTGTAGTGCATTCCAGGCATATCTTTGTTTAGGAAAAACGTGATATCCACTACAAATAACCCCTTCTTCTCAAATAGTCAAGCAGCTATCAAATCCTTGGAATATTTTCCTAATAAATCAAGAGTTGATCTAGACTCGTCTTTCTTAGAGATGGCAGACCAGCTCACTCACCAGACATGGAACCACTGTGCCTATCCAACTAGGTTAGCTACTTTAGGTCTTCCAATCGCGAATGCTTTTGAAAGATTAAATCTAAGGTGGACATGCCTTGGAAAAAAGCAGATTTGACCTAAGCTGGAACTAAAATGCTCTAAGATTTGGATCTCTCATAGCTGACTGCATATCATCAGTCTAATAGCTCTAGACGGTCATCACTGCACATTTTCTTATAGAAAAGCAAGCAACTAGACTGAGTGTGCATTCAAAGGATTTTTATGCAAATTGTAGAGTTGAAGAGCATCTGCCTTGCTATCTCTCAGAAAAGAAAGCTTCAATCCTTGTGATCTTATTAACACTAACGTTAGACTGTCGGCGTTTGATTAGAAATTTGGTTTCACTAGTAGGTATGGAGGATTTTATGATCGAGGAGGTATCACAACAAAACTATTCTTGGCCTTAGTGTGCTGGCGACAATCAGCTGGCTTTCAAGCTAACATAACCCAACTTAACTCTAGACCACATTCTTAATTGAAAGCCTCATCTGGACGGAGTCATTAAAACGGCGTCTAAAGGCTTTTGAATATTCTTTAGACTTTTCAGCACGAAATGGGTACTAAAACCAAAAACTAATAGACTTAGCTCACCATTGCAACCCCAATAAAAACCTACTCATCACTCTCACGGCGAGAAAAGGTTAATCAAACCTTCTTTAGCTCAACCCCTGTAGTTGCAGGTCCTTCTAGACCTCTTTATATAAGTGGTATGAAAACTACAGTTCTAAAACCTAACCCCAAACATCTTTATTGGACATATAAACATCCTTGAAAGAATTCCTCATTGTGTCCATCTCAGATTTTATCCTGGAACTGCCTAAAATATTTTAGAACGTCTCGCCATTGCTCGGAGGGGGAACTCTACCCAAAAGAGGTGCAGTCTCACTCAGATCTCGACGGATCCATTCGATTCCTCGGTGTGGGATACTCATAGAAATTAAAAAAGTATTATTCCAACTAATCAATCCATGGGAGAAACGGTCCTCCTTGATCAGGCCGTTTTTGTTATAAATTGTAAGCCAGTTTTAGGGGGCATGTAAGCTAGTTCGTTGAGTTCGTTGGAACATACTTTCCTAAGGGTTTGCTCGCTGGTTCTGCTGAGACTTGGATATTCGCAGAGGAGGTGCGTTACCTCTTTATCGCCACAGTCTCTGGATAGGTCTCTGGTGCTGATTCCCATTCTTTTGAGGTGGCTCTCCATTGGGTTGTGGCCTGCGGGAACTCCGATGATGAGGGTTAGTTGTGGTCTATGGAGTGATAGGAGTGGCTGGTCCTTTTATCGTTGTATTGGGTCCAAAGTAGCCTCTAAAGTTGGTCATATTCAACAATTCCGATGATATTTTAGTAGAGGGGAGGCTAATGAACGTTATATGGACTTAGTTTCATCTGGTAGGCACATATGATTTCTATGAGATTGTAGTGCTTCTTGATGCTATTTCAACGCCCATCATCCCAGTTGTACAACTTTACATATTTACAGATTGCGAATTTTAGGATTGTGTTGAAAATATAAGCCTTGGAGTTGGGTTAGATGGGTTGGATTGTAGATAATAGCCAAATCTGTCCCTGCGGCTACTTATTCTAGATTTCTCTGTACCAACTTTAAAAACGACCAATACTGTGGTAACCATGGCTTAGTGATTGGCCGTTGAGACTGCAAATCGATTATTCATTGTTGTAATTGTTGTTTTTCTCCATTGAATTGCAGCAATATGTATATCTTTTCCTACAGACCGACATTTTGATTAAATACAATTGTCATATCCGGATCGGAGCCAGATTAATTGCATGGCCACACCATCTCGTGGATATTCATTTCACGGATAATAAAATTCAGAGAAAAAACAAAACATAAATCAACAATTAACTTTTCAAAAATGAGATCTTCCTTTGTCATGCATAATGCATAAAATTTCCATATTTATGCGGTGGCACACCCGAGTCCTCCGAGACATCACGTCTCCCACTCGAGGTGAAAATTGCATTGTTCCCGATTTAACGGTCCACTTTAATGCAATGCATGCATGAAATTTGCTTCAAAAATCCAAAAATGAACAAAATAAGTGCATTCAACCATCCAATCAATGATTACCAATACAAAAATGCAAAAAATCCAACAAAAAAACCGAAAAGCAAATATCCAATAAATTTCCGGTCATAAATCCCTCCACTATTGGAATTTTAAGCGTTCGCCATGACTCGCAGCATGTCCTCGTCCTTCGTTCGGTTTGACGTTGTTTTTACATTTTTTTTTCTATTTTTGGTTGTTGGTCAACGATTGTTGGATTGGTGTTGTTGATGTCCGCCCCCACTCCAGAGCCATTTTGTCCATCGATATCCGGTTTGACACGGGGCAATGCATTTCCGAGTGGCACAGTCCAATGCCACAGTGTTTGTTAACTCAGCCATTTGTCACGACGACATGCCTTGCATTAGAAATGGAAAAGTGCAGTAGTCTCGGTATCCGTGGTGGTAGTAGTAGTTTTGGCCCAAAGGAAGTGCAAGCACAAAATCTAGTTTCTGTGGAAAATCTCTAGTTTTTCTTCCCTTTTTTGAATGAAAGGTTGGGAGAGTTTCAATATTTAACGTATACCGGTTACTGGAAGTAAATATTTGCTCGAACGGTTTTCAATCAATTAAAGTAAATATGCGCGCAGAATGGATGTGCCTGACGGAATTTAAAAATAAATATGAAGCAAGCATAAAAATTCAGGTTTTTTTTTTTTGTTGGAGAAAGCAAACCGAAAATATCAACAAACAGGAAGTAGAATATGTTGTACGCCAAAATCCAGGAGCACGTGTCCTGTTCCACGTAAAAAATAGAACAAACATTGGATGCTATGGCGGACCTTGTACCGCATTGAAAAATTACTGAGTTTTATGTGGACATACATGTGAATGCGGGCAGGAGAAGTGGTTGGTTATGGGTGGCATAACAAGTACATATGAGTTACATAAACATAAATCTTGGAGGAAAATTAAGTGGACCATAAAATTTGTAGGATGACATGAAGGTGGGTTTACTGCAGAGGGAGGTGGAAGGACTTTCATAAGAAAGCGGAGAGTCGTCATAGTGAGATATTTTTAATGAAACTGGAAGGTGTCTTGAGCCACCATTAGGCGGCCATTGTTTTCTGTCGTTGTAATGGCAGTGCGTCATAAAACCGCCATTTAAATGGTGCCCGTTTGATTGGCACTTTGATTATAAACTTTAGAAGCTTGGCTAAGTAGGTAGGTACGATGAGGGATGATTGCATCTACAGGAAGCATGTTAATTTTCAGTGTGGGATACCTAAACAGAACAAGGATCACTTCAAGCATTTAGAGCCGGGAATGACCCTCCTTAGCCAACCCAGTTTAAACCAGTTCTACACGAACAGATCCAAGACTGATAAAGAATTGGGTTCCGGTATTTTCTATGACAAGCTTAATCTGAACATTTCCTTCGACCTTCCGGAGTGTTGTAGAATTTTTCATTTGGAAATTCTGGCAATCAACCAACTGGATTTAGCAAGTTCACACTTTTAAAAAAAAAAATGGAGACGAATAGTTTACTTCCATCTGAGGATGCTTGACAGATTGTTTTTTTAAAATAAGAAAACTTACCATTTAGGGTCTTTGCGTTTGTATTCTATTTTTACTTGCACCTATAGGTACCTATAGGGCAAGTATTGTATTCGTGCAAAATTTGGAACTCGAGATTTTAATCAAAGTTGACATTACTATAATGGAGAAGTCCAAAAAAGTAGGTCCGCCAATGCCGTCTGTCTGTCTGTCTGTCTGTCTGTCTGCCTGTCTGTCTGTCTGTCTGTCTGTCTGTCTGTCTGTCTGTCTGTCAGTCTGTCAGTCTGTCTGTCTGTCTGTATATTCGACTACAGCCTAAACGGCTGAACGGATTTACTTCAAACTTCATATATAGGGTCTGTGGGATATTCCCTAGAGGCGAAATTTGAATTTTCATTCTAACCTCAAAATTAAGGGTAGTTTACTTAAGGCCGATTTCAGTTAAAATGGATTTTCTCAAAAACGGCTCTAACGATTTCGATAAAATTTGATGTGTGGGTTAGTTTGGGCATATGCTATGAGGTGGCATACCACGTTTTTCACGAAAAATTCGAATAACGGTAATATTGAAAATCAGCTGTTTCTCGGGTATTTGTGCGGCGATTGGGCTAAAAATTATTATTTGTAGGTTATAAGACAAGTGCAAAATGATGGCATACCAAATTTTGGAATGCCACGCCCACTTTTATAAAACTTATTTTTTTTCAAAATTTTTACTAGAAATTGAGAAAAAATTATTTAAGCAAAGTAATAGGCCTTAAGATTCTCTATAATTCACTCAAACATCTTATCTGGCCACGCCCACTTTTTGAAGGTGTTTTTTTAAAAAAAACATTGAGTAAACTCCTACAATGTTATGACTATTATTCCATCGAAACGCGGAATGCCACGCCTACTTTACTGGGATAAGCAAGACTTGGACTTTAATCCTGATAAAATTATGCACTTATAGCATTACGGTGCAAGTACGTACGACCCAGTCGTGCACTTTATTTTCCATGTTCCTAGTCAAGTATTTGGGTCTTGAATCGTTTAGTTATGAACTCGAATCCAAGGTTTGGCAGAAACCTAGGCAGTGTAGAGCAAAGCTGGAATGCTACACTGTGATAGCCATATTCTGTCCTCTCGGTTGAGTGGTCATAGTTGTGTTTGAGTGCTTGTAGACGGAAGATACATATATGGACTCTGAAAAGTAAAATAGCGATACATGTTATGTGGGTTTTTATTGATTCACTGCAATTTAATTTTATTTTCAAGAAAATAACAAAACAGAAAAATTCCACGAAAGTGGGAACATTTTAATGTTGCCATTGCGGTGTGATTGCCAGTATTTCACAAATTTCCAAAGGTGCTCATTTGCACCATTTAATGCCAGAGAATATTTTCGGTGTATCTACTTACATTTTACAAGAAATATTTAAAAAAATTCTCAAAGGCGAGGAAACTGGAGCAATTCTTGTTTCTCATCCGGCTTTTATGGCTCCAGAATAAAACTTCATAGATCATCTTTTCGATATCGAATAGTTGTCTCTTAAAAATAAGTACAGATACAATTAGATTGTGTAATTTTTCCAAAGTCTATTTAATTCGAAAAAAATTATGAACCTTGGAAAAGGATGGTTTAAAAAGGTTCAAAAAATAGTTCAATGGCAATATTGGAAAGAATAGTGTTCTAGTTGTTGTTGGATGTTGTAGAAGTGAATGAGCTTAGTCCTAATTATAAATGGTCAGTTCCAGTAAAGACGATAAGACTTCGGTACTTGTGTTCCGAAATTTTCGGCTAATACGAGTACATGTGAGCATCTGTGTCAGAAGGAACTTTGTTTATGCAAACTAAAATGGAGGCAAAATAAATAAAGTACACAACTGGATCGTACGTGATTGCACCTTAATGCTGTAAGTACTGAATCTTATAAGGATTCAAATTCAAGTCTTTCTCTTTTTAGAATGGGGGCATGACCATAGTATGTGGTGCTTAGGAGTGTTATAGAGAACGTCAAAGGCTATAAATTTTGTCTTAACAAGTTCGTTTCTTGGAAAAAGTAAAATTTAATTTGTACTGTATTCGGGCCTAAGTGAAGTACTCTTAATTTCGAGGTCAGAATGAAAATTCCAATTCGACCCTACGGATTGCAGCCGTTTATAGACAGACTATACGAACCCATAAGAATGTGAAGTTTGAATAAAATTTGAATACTTTTTCTGTAGGTGTAAATGCAAGTAAAAAGAGAACCCTGCTTGATGCTAGGCATTATACTAGTTAAGGTCTTCTAAAAGCTCAGTCCTGATCGCAAATTCTTTTGCTAGTTGCAGTAAATACGTTAAGCTACGGCCAAACGTTTATGAAATGGTTAAGAAATGTTTCGGTTCAAAGGGTTCAAAAACTGTCAGTTCTTTTCAGTGATAGCATCTATAATCCCTACCAACTGCAGATTTTCAAAAAATAGCCAAGTTTTTCACAAATTATCAGCTCTTTTAACTGCTCATAATTTCCGACTTATGGGTTTACAGATAACAGCTGATGAATGTGACCATCTGAGCCAGAAAGTCATAAAAAGTATTTTTCTATACTTAAGCTTAAATACCCAACTTCAAATCCTCTTTTTAGGATAAAGTGTCAAGTACCTAGTAGGTTCGTAGCAACTGTACTTAATTCAAATGAAAATGGAAGCAAAACAAAGAAAAAACCTTCTAAAAGAAATAGTGATTTTGATCCTTAATCTATGAATGCCATACTTAACAGATCTTTGACTTCCCTTGCAAGTTTGGGATAACTCCTTCGCTTTGACCTATCTACACGTCATGAGTATGGCTTCCAGAAGTTTTGTTGGACATGAGTGATAGACCATTTAATCTAAATAGTAGAAGTCATCTAACCAATGTCGCTTTAAAATGGAATTCGAATTGGGAAACACACAGAAAGTGCTTACAAATTTTCTCTGACCCTGATTATACAAAAAAAAAAAATTATTTGGCGCAACAGGTCGATGGGACCCAGGGCTTCTCACAACCATTCGAGTCGTGCATGTTATATTCTTTACACAAATGGATGCCGTGTCCGAAGGGCAATTTAATAACTGAACACAAGTTATACTCTCGAATGTTTGTCAGACGCTCGCAAGAGGTAGCGCCGTAAGAAAATGTTTAAGTGTTATGGGTGGGATTAGAACCTTGAACCGCTTGCTCCACAGTCCAACGCACGAACTACTGAGCCACGACGCCCACAACTGACCCTGATTAACAAAGTTTAATTGAAAAGCTGCAGGTGCAGTTGCAGTTGACGGAAAAGTTTCAACCAAATTTGGTTTTTTTGCTACTTTTGATAGTGCCCTAGGGTTTCCTTGCTGATTACATACTAAAACTCTGTGTAAGTCCTGAAAGATTTGATAGACTCATTGACAAAACATTTGTGGTGACAGTGTGACAATCAGTCATAAAACTACATTGTTCATGATCACCCTTAGCTGCGAGCCACTTCACTGCCATCTTTATCCTATCCTGCTACTCATTTCCAATTGACGTCAGGCAATATAGCGCAAACTCTAAGACGCTGTATATCCTTGTTCTATTTATACTCGTATATCCAAAAACGCTTATCTGCAAATGCAGATTTAAAACAACACTCGCAGATGCTCCTCCTCATCAAATCTAATAACTCCAAGCTAAGCTTCAGACTGCCCCCCTTCAACCTTGGCCAGGATGACAAATACATTCAAATTTTGAAGGTTTTACCCTAAATCCTACCCCATAGTCAAACGCAACACCCAAAACGCCTGAAATTTATTCCAAACTTGTCAATTAAAAGCCCCAAAATGATGATTTATCCCCAAATACCATCCCAGGAACAAGTGAATTGGAAAAAAAAATCCAACCAATCTAAGCCTAACCTGACCTTGTTATCAATTGCACACACATTCGAAACCACCCCACAGATCACAGCAAAAGCAAATAAAAAAAAAAAAAGAGAAAAAATCCATAAATTAATCCAAAACAAATATCTGCTCCTAACATACCAACAATCCCCACATCAATAATTCAATTTCAGAAGGAATCAAGAAAAAATGTCAAATTTTTCTCTCCCCCTCGGGGTTGGCCCTATGCGGCGCACAAAGCACAAAGGATACACACCCTATGACGATTTTGTGACTCGATTTCTATTTTCGTGCGACTTCTATGGAATTATTTATCGAGTGTGAAAGTGTGTGTATTTACGTGAATGTGTGCAAATCAAATTGATTATTTATAAGGGGATGTCGGCCGGTTGGTCGGTTCGGTGATCCTCTTGCTGGCAGTTTTTTTCTTTGCCCAATGGATGACGATGCGAATTTCGACAACTGGCAGCAGCACGAGCAGACAGCGGCAACTTCCGCAATTTAAACGATACAACGAGTGGGTATACACTCGTTTCCCAAAATAGTATGTATGGATGTATATCTCAAAGCAACGAAAACGAACGGATATAGAACACGTTCCACAAAATTAGGTGCAAAGTGATTTTCCTTTCCAAACCCCACGTAAGAGTCTTAAAGTCTTTTTTTTTTATTTTTTTTAAATGAAGACCGGGAAAACACTCAAATTGTGTTTGCAAAAACTATCAGTATCCTTAACAAATGGTTTTTGTTCGGATTGCTTCGGCAGTATTTACTTAAGGCTATAGGATTGGGATTAATTACTTATCTTAGCACTTGTGCCAGTGAATCGTTTTTCGCTTCCAGTCGGAGAGGGATCGAGATGAAAAAAAAAAGTTGTCTTAAGGCGATTAATCATCCTTAGAGTTCGATAAATTCTCATCTGCAGATGCTTAATTTGAAGAGGAGAAGGGGTTTTTTTTTTTTATTTGATTCCTTGAAATGGACTGAAAGGAGAGAATGGTGTCATTCTTTTTTTTCCGGAATTAGTAGCGGATAATTTGTCTTTTGTTTTTAAATCGGTTGACGTTTTTCTTGAGAGGATTTATTTGGAACTACTGTGGATAATTGACCTTTTTTGGTGACATTTTATGCCACTGTCATTGGATGGATACCTCGAAGTGGATCAGCTTCTAGATGAAGTTATTATTTTTGGAGAGTTTAATTAGTCTTTTTTTCGCACTGGTCGAGTTCAGGAGCGCTAATACCCAACTGGCCCATTATGCTACCAGAAAACCAAGTCCAGTGCTAACCGTTTTACAGGTATGTAGGCAACTCTCGGGGAAAGCTGAGAATCCACTTCATTGATGAGGAGCTAACAGGATTAGCACAAGCACCGAAAATTTGCCACCTGATTCGAACAAAAGCAGGACAATATCAAAGGAAATGATTCAGAGTATCCTGGCCCTCTTAAGAAGCCGCCAGATAGAGGTGTCTCTTAAGCCTAGCACACTAAGATGCTTAGCAAAAGAAAAGTAACTCGGAAGAACACCAATAAGTTTTCCTTAGTCCTTTCTACTAAAAGATAGCAAAAATGCCGCTAATGCCTGCATCCCGGAGAGCTGCAGGACTCTCTCCCGAGAACTTGGGAAGACCCAACTTAGGTCCACGTCCTTAGAAGTCATCCTCTCAGTTTTGGTTGACAATCCCTGTGTGACTTAGGATCCAGACAATAGCCAAAAAGTTCAGCCTTTCGATCGAATGTTCTACCATTCTCGAACTATTTTCGATCGGATTGCAGGATTGACTATCTCTATATACAGAGATACTCTAACCCCTCCACCTATCCCTAACAACATAGTCGAAAGTCATAAGAAAAGCATAGATAAGTAAGTTTTCAAAACCAAGATATCCTTGCCTAACGAGTTATAATGTTCAGTGTTGCCATGACTCCACAAAGTCATGGAGCACCGGATCCTTGACTAGTTTTGGAGTCACCCATAAAGATTCGACTACAGCCCAATCCAGGCTCAGTGTCCGGTTGAATCCAGTCCTGAAAGCAGAAAAAGTCGTCTCTGCATCAAGCGGCATATGCCAAAAAAGGCTTCAAGGCTTCAAATTATCACTTGCTTCTGTAACCACCATGTTTCACCGTATAGGTTATGCGCTTGTTTCTTCAATCCCATGGGTTAGGGTTAGACGTCCTCCACGCTGGTCATGAGATCGTTTGAAATGGATTTGTTAGTTATCCTACAATAGTAGGCACCTTAGTGGATCCCAAAAATTCCTAAATATTCCATCAGTTTGGCTTAAAGATCTAACTTCCTCTGAGTAATTGAAGAACTGTCATTCCAAGTGGTTTAGTCTACTCCTGGCATAGGCTTCACATTGACAGAGTGTAGGTCATTACAATATCTGAACACACCGTGCTCACAGAGTGTTTTATCAGAAGGTTAAGTTCTTTAAATTCATTCATTCTTAAAAAAATTATTTGCTCCGTTTTAAGCCCGGTTACTGTCATTCCATAAACCATTAACAAACTTGGAGGTAACATTTGAATGACTGATTTATTGGTTAAGTTCTTTGTCTGTCATGGATTGCAACTTTTCTATACTCTTTTAGACCATTTTCACATGGTTTTGAGGTAGGCGTCTAGTCTCTGTAGTGGAGCAACTCTCTAGCTGCTATTAGAGTCCTTGCCTTACCAAGCACACATATTGGTACATTTTCTCTAAAGAGTCTCTAATGGCCTGCGATTATACGTACTGACAGCTGTCAAACTCTTTGAAGAGTTTGTCACCTATTGCCAACTGTACCGCGCAGTCCTTGTGGGAGTTATATGAGTTGATAGGACTCTTGGGGTGTAATCAATAAGGACAGCCATTTTCAGGGTTTTTTAGTGGGTCTAAAACTCCATTACAATATAAAACAGTCTTCAAGCCGAGCACTGCTAATTATTAAGTTTTGGTTCTAATCAATTGTTCCACAGATGTGCTTTACTTGAACTCTGACATTGTGCTATGAGTAAGAGTTACATACTAATTTGGGCAACATGGTTCAATGGTAAATCGCACTTTTGAGTAGGCGTTAAGTCCAATTTTTCACGTTCGCAGCACTTGCAACCGCTTTGCAAACATCTGAGTCTACCAGGCAACACGACCAGTAACGCTCTTTTAGTTACCTAAATCAGAGCGGAACTCTAAAAGTATAAACTCTTATGAAACTCTTCTCAATTTCTCACGTAAGCCAAACGACTAATAACACAGCATCAAAGGAAGACAAGGATTAGTACCTCTAGACAAATTAAACATAAAGTTCCTTAAAAAGTCCTTCACCAATTCTTAATCCTTTGACTGAAATCATTAGAAGCATTTCGGATGTCGACATGATGGATGTCCTATTTGAGGGTCCTAATCGCGTCCCTCGCAATGACGGGATTAGTCTTAACATGGTCAAAAGGAAGATAGAGGTTGTAGTTGACTTTATGGCCTCATGCCTTTCACATAAATATATGAAGATTGTTGATGACTATTTACCCAATTTTTCTTGTCCAAGTCCCACCCGTGATGAAAGCATCCTGTGACCCTATCTCATGATAGAACTCATGAAAGTACTATAACCAGATCTATTGTTGTAGACGTGACGGTCTGCACAAACTAAGTGTGGAATTCCTAATGCGTCAAAGATTTTATCAAAGCTCTTCAATTCCCAGTACCGAAGAGTCTTTATTTTTACATCGCACCCCATTTGCTGGCGTCTTTGCTTTCCGATTAATTCTCTCAGACTCATCGCATCGCATCCTTCAGTTTGCGAATAAACAACGTTTTGCGGGTATTTGTCTACACCGTGTGTATTTATATCCTTAGTAGATCAAAGTTTATTCATTTACTTCCTCTTGGTCAGTGTCAAGCAATCTGTGGGCTGTGTAGTATATGCAGTTTTTGTTGTTGTTCTTGTGTGTTCTCTGCTACATCTATCTTGGGAGAAAAAGTAAACAAAAAGTGTCTTGAGAATTTAATAGATCGATTTATTGACTGAGTAGCAGCGAAGCGATACCGAATAATACCCCAAAGTCTAGAAGATGTGAATCTTTTATTTTTTTCGGTTTTGTTATCGACGAGGGGAAACGAGAGTTTTGTATTGATTGATGGAAAGATACTTCTTCGTTGTACTGAGAATGCGTGAGAATCTGTTTTGTTTTCCAACGGCGACAGGATGACAGTTGTGTAGGTTGCGATAAGGCGCACATGGAGGGATGTAGATAATGTGCAGATTTAGATACAAAACTTGAGTTTTGTTCGAAGGGTTGTGGAATGATTTATGATAGATAAGGGAATGTAGAAAGTTAGGATGGCTTCAGAGATGTAATCTTATGAAAATACATTACAGATGTTTATCGAGTAATCGATACAAGTTCTCATTTCATAGGCCATTGGTCAGCAAAAATGTCAGGCAGGACATCTGTATCTTTTGTTTGGGACCAGCAATTTGTTTTTCTGATTTGTGGGTAACATTGAAGGAAAGGAGAAAACAATCGAAGTGGTCACATGTGCGGCTTACGTCGATAAGGGAAGGCGATTTGAAGCTTGGCGGAGACACTCACCCTTCGTTTCGGAGATATTCTCCTCAAATGGTCTATGTTGGACTTTAGTTTTATTGGTTATAAGCATAGAATCACTTATTTTATATTGGACTCCTATTTAAATACCAGTCATCGTCACAAATTCACTGTCAAACTCTGTTGTTCGTTGGGTGGTACGGCGCTAAAGCTTTGGCTTAAACATGATCGCTAACTCAAGCACCAGAAATGGTTTTTCGTTACTTGCGAAATTTTAGTCTGGCCGGCTGGGGCTTAAGCGATTTTCTTTTAGAAATTTGTAAAGCTTGTGCGACTTGTGAGACTTGTGTAGTCCTTGTGATCTACAATGGCAAGGATATATCGACATATTTAGTGACAACAAGACCAAAATCAAAGGAATAAAGCCACTTGTCTTAGTTTATGTCTAAGGTTGTAATAGAGCTTTGGAATTGTTAACGAAACTTGTTCGAAACAGTCCAAATGTGGGATTTCCAAAACTTTTTGGTAGTGATTTCGCTCATGGGTTTCCTTTAAAGTTCATTTTATTCAAGGACAGATAGAACAGAAATTAAGTCAGAAATTAAGTCAGAAATTAAGTCAGAAATTAAGTCAGCGCTTATACCAACCATTGGGCTGCTAATAGAAGTCTGGAAGGAGAGAAGATTTCTTTTGGTACAGGTTTGGATACAGTCAACCAGCAACAGCTTCACGCCAGTTGCAGAGGTCTTACTAAATGTTTTTCGACAAGAAAGGAGCGACAAAGATATGCTGACTCTTAGGGCACCGGTAGACACAGTATACAACGATCATGCGGACCTGCATGAGTATCTTCTAGCCACTGATCAAAATTAATCCTTACACTCTAACTGAAAATAATATCTAAGCTCTGGACAAGGTCCAATGTAGTGTCCAGATTGCACCAGTTATAAACTATCACGCATTAACAAAACCATAATACAAGACCAGCTACACACTCATGACGCGTGTACGAACCCACAACCTAATCTAGCGCCGATTGTGGGCACATCCAAAAGACCCAGGCTTACCAACACCGTTATAGTTGACTACGGCAAAAAATTTCATAGAATTAACGTAGATAAATCGAAATAAAAACCATTGGTAAGGTAAAGGACAGCCACATCAAGGATAGCGAGCCTTTACCGTTTAAAGACAGTATCACCTTCATATGGCTCCGAAACTTTATTTTAAGAACTAAAAGCCTTTAGCTAAATAATTCTGAACCGACCTGACTCTGGCTGTGTAAGTCTTTTCCTCTAACTTACTAGCTTATTGCTGGTCGAATACGTGATAAGACCAAAAGCTAGATCCCTCAGGAGGAGGAGATCAGGGAGGTACTACAGTAAAGTGCTTCGTAGAGCATTAGGCTTGTGTAGCTCACAAACTAGTTCAAAAAAGAGCTCTAACAAGTGACCTAAATGAACTAGTTCCCAAGATCATTGTATGTATTTTGGTTCATTTAGTTTGAGCGTATTTTGTGGTATTGCGCAGATCTCTTAAGCAGAGTACACACTATCAGTCTGTGCTCACGTTCTGAACTGAATGGCAAATCACTGAACCGATCCTAAAAGTCAAAAACCATACATTGTTTTCCCAGTTTTGATACCCGAATTCGCTGTTTCGATACCCAAATTTAAGAAAAATGTTTTTATTTTATGATGGTTCTTGACTTTTGAGAACGGTTCAGTTAATTTTGCTTAACGCGTAACAAAGCAGCACGAGCACATCATAGTTCTGATTTACTTGAAGGGAATTCTAGAAATATATGTATGTCCCTGAATCGCACAAGATCAAATTTCCTGAGTAGTGAACTAAACTGAACTAAAAGAACTAATTCGCCAACAAAATTTGAAATAAAGTAATCACTCTCAGAACTGAACTACAACGCAATAGCGTACAGAGCATGCGTTGACAATGATGTGTATGAGCATACTTTACACTTTCCTTGTTCCCTGCGAAGTTACAAATAAAATCCTTGGTATAATGTTCCTGGATCCACACAGACTATGCACTTTTGGTGTCTTTGAACAGTGAAAACTCAACTGAAATTGCTAAGACTAAGTGATTCAACTAAAGGAAGAACCTGGCAATAACAAGGGGACATCATCCTGGTAATACCGAAGATCCGCCTTGACTCCGAGTTCTTTGGGAATTTCCCCACTCGTACTCCCTTCCACTCAAAAGCTAAACTTGTACACAACTGCGGCCCATAAAGTAAGTACAAACGGCCACAAGCACCATTATCTGATTACGAGCATTACTGAGAATTGAATCAGGCTTGTAGGTACGTATGGACGTCCGAAATACTTTGCATTAATTATCGAATCTGCATCCCTTTTGAATGCATAGGCCCAATAGCTAACAGTGTCCGATATGATTTAATTTTGCCCATGAATCCCATGCCGCTCGCTGTAATTGCGGATTCCATTAGCCACGCAATTATGCCTACACACGAGCCATGCTCCATTTAAAAGGATCCCACGATGTCCCACAGTAAACCCCCGAACGAAACACATTACTGCCTGCCAGAGATAGTTATTATTCATAGCGGTTGCCAAGAGCTATTTTTGTCTCCAATAGATAAGCGTAAAGCGGAAAATGTCAATATAAATTGATAATCAATTATCTATGTCCTTCCACAATGCTGGCCAATTTAATTCAGCCAGCCCACGTTATGCGTTATTGATTGTCTTTCATTAACCTTCCCTTGCCGCGCGGTGAAGTCAATCGATTTTTTATCCACAACTACTGGCAATCCACCCACCCAATCCGGGCAAATTGCGGTTTTATGTCCTTCACGAATTGCCTCTCACATGGAGTCCTGTGAATTTTGGCCGATTTTCTATCTTTACCATCAGTCAAAACAATAAAACATTTACGAGAATCATTCGCTGTTCCAAATGTACAAAGGAGGAATCATAAAACACCCATTCCAAGTTATGCGATGAGATTTCTGATCCTTGGAATACGAGTACAATGGGGACGTTTGCCATTATTTTATGCCTTCGCCGATTGTTGAAGTTGAGTAGCCCAAAGCCCCATTTGAAATGATTTCACACCCTTGAACTCGTGACTCCTATTGTCTGTCCAAATGGAGGGTTTAATTAAATGCGAGTATAGAGTGAAACACAGCAATCACTTTAAAGTCCACCTTGATACCCCAATTGCCATTCGCAACTGCCAACAAACCCATACTCTCGTCATCCCAAGGATACGACACAATCTATTATCTAGACACAGAAAAAAAAAAACAAAAGTAATTGTACTTCTACTTGATTACATGTTTGTGCAAAGTCACAAATTGTTCCTGTAGTACTGGCAGTTAACATTCTTACCTCAACGATTCCGTGCTACTCCTTGGCTACGTCGTCCTTTCGAACATAAGTCAACCACTGAACAAATAACATCGAAAGGAGTTTTCATCGTTTGCTCGCTCGCCTTTCCTTCTCTCCATTGTTGAGTACAAAAAAAGTGAACAAAAAAATAACTGGCAAACAGAAGCAGAAGGAAGAAAAAACAATTTCCTGTAGAATTTATCCACCGAATGTCCTTATCGCGTGACTTTAAATAAGCGCACGTTCACTTAAGTTTTTTGCTCAACCCCCGCCGCCGCCGCGCCGTTGAGAAGATGGAAAAACTCAGATAAGTCTGTTCGCTTGGGTAGCACTTCCTTCGACACATAGTGGCAAAAGGATAACGCCTGGCAAATGTCGATGGAACGCATGTAACTTTGGCGAACTGTTTGCGAAAACAACAGAAAAATCAACAAAACGGAACGAGGTGGTGTGCAGATCCTTGTCGATATCGGTGGTGGAATAATTGAGATGAATTTGTTTTCTAATTTGGTATGCCCCACTAACACCGCCCGCCTTTCGTGTATTAAGTGGCTAAAGGAATTTCCGAAGGAATAACTGCAACGCTCGCACACGCAACCTTCGAACAGGGTGCGGGGTACCGGTAATCGGTATCCTTTTTTCGATGTGTTGCATGATTGAATTACAATTTGTGTTTTGTTTCATAGACTCTTGTCAAAGTGCTGCCGAGGGTACGAGGACGAGTATGTGTAAAGTTTCGCATGACACACAGAGAACATGCAATTCTCGCTTCAAAGTGTGAGATGGCGCCTCTTGAAAGTCAACCTTCCCTGCCAAGGACGATAGTTTTCTCTACTGTGTAATTAAGAAGCTGAGGGACCGGGTTTTACCACCCAGAACACGAAGGCTATAAAAAGCGACAGTCATCAATTATGCGTCCGCATACACGCGTCGAGTGCATGAGGAATATCATTTTGTTGGTATTATCCTGTGGCAAGGAGGAAAGAATTTGCATAGTGTCGGCTTGATTATTATCATCGTGTATTCAGTGCAGTGAAGTTCCTTCCAAGTTGGTTTATGTTTAGACTTTATTTCTCTTTTGTGAGTTCGGTTTAAGTGGAAAGTGGAAGTGATTTCTTGACAGGATTTGCTTCAAGATTCCGGTTCAAGGTATGTCCTTACGTGATGCATGCAAATTGATCCAAAAAGTTAGAGGCTTAGTGAAATTAATTAGATTAATCCGTGCAGTAAGTGTAAGTGCTTTTGACAAGGTGTTTGGTAACTGGTACCTCAGTAGTCAGTGTAATTGGTTTGATCCTTAAAACGAAGGTTCGTTCTTCTGAAGATCCTCTTTTCTAGAGCAATATTGTCCATTCGCTCGATGTGGCCAAGCGAGTATAGTCGACGGAGTTTTGGACTACTTTCACGTCTTGGTACAACTCATAGAGTGCGCGATTGTATCTTCTTCTATCTATCTACCCTCCTGGCATACGAACCGACCATTCGACGAAGGTTTTTTCTCTCGAAAGTGCTCAAAATTTGCTTGCTTTGCTGCACTCGGTTTACTATAAGAGAACTGGAAGGATCAATGTTGTACAGCATGTCAACATTGTCTTTTGAGTTAGGAGTTTTGAAACGATTTGCTTAGCCAAACCGAAGTAGAAGCTGTTTCCTAGAGTAATTCTTCACTGAATCTCCACTAGGGTGTCATTCGTTGAGTGGATACTAACTCCGAGATAGATAAACTCCTTAGCTACCCGGAAGTTGTTGTACCCAATAGCGACATCTGTCAATTGCCGTAAAACTTCTAAAACAGCGGCTGGGAACGAACGATGATGTCGATGTCGTCTGTGTATCCGAGGAGTTGGACAGATTTGTCGAAGATAGTGTGTGCCTTCCTTATTTAAATCCTGCGCTGCGCACTATCTGTTCCAGCACAAGATTGAAGAAATCACATGATAGCGCATCTTCTTGTCGAACTTCGGTGCATGTTTGGAATAGTTCAGAGGACTTGTTTCTAAATCATACATTGGACCGCGTGTTTTCTAGCGTCACGCGGAAGAGCTGTTTTAGTTTTGTCGGGATCCCGTCTTCGGCCGTCCCCTTGTAGAGCTTAAGACAATAAATGCTGCCATATCCGTTGGCATTTCTTAGAAGAAGATGAGGCATATAGAGCTGATAGTTCTGTCATTGGGCATGGTGCATAAACCCCCCCAAAACATCACCACCATGTTTGAAAAACTCTGCTGGTAGCACATCAGAACCAGTAACTTTGTTGTTCTTTAGCTTTTTGAATGGGGAGCCAACCTCTTCAAAACTGGGAGAGGGGTTGGCTTCTTCATTGACTGGGCGTGGGTTCTCTTCTTGGTCTATCACTCCCCGTATTCGATGCCCATTAAGTAGGTGCTGGAAATGCTCCTTAAATACATCTACTATTCTCTGTGCTTCTGTGACTAGGTTTCCTTCACTATTTCAAAGAGCCTGCGTTCCGGGCTTAAAGCCTGCTGCCAGCTGCTTGTCGCTGTCGCGAAACTCTTTAATACCCCGAGCTGACGTCGCGATACTAGTTGTTGGGGTTTGAGGACGATGAATGAAGAAGAGTATCTCACTTAGGTGGTCTGAAGTATCTTAACGACATGGACATGGACTTATGTTATCCTAAACTAGGTTAGATAAATTGGAGGCATTTTTTAATGGAATTATCAACGGCTCACTTAGACCAACTGAGATGCAATTGTATCCAATTATAATGACCCAGATACGTGTATAGATTCTGCAGTTCCACAAGAAAATAGCTCCCAAGAGGGTCTTTCCTTTTTGTGGCTAGTGTTGAACAGGCACATAGCACATAGTCTTCGACCCTGTGGTTTCTGGAGTCATTGTGTCATTGTGAGTCATTGTGAGGTAAACATAGTCATGCTGCTTAACACACAATGTTCTGTCATGGCACCAACAGCTGTCCGGATATCCCTGCGAGTAGGGTTCATGAGATTTGCAGATTTCGTTTTATCACAGACTGAGCATAGAGATTTGACTGTTACACATGGATTCGATGTAAATTTTCCTGTTTGGAGTGCTAAAAGCTAATAAGCCTGCGAGGAGCTGGGATATCCACGTATTTCGGTACCCAAAAGAGGGTCACCTTTGTGGAGTCTTTGGATGCACATTTTAAGTAGTTCTATACCCATACTGATGGATCTTTCCAGAAATAATTCCCTCCATAATCATGTCCGCAGCTGCAGTCACTTGGCTTGAAAAATACTGCAAACGTCCTTAAGTCTGTTATACCGATTCTCTCAGTAGATGACAGCACCAGCACCAACATCCATTTTGGATCTAATGGTGTAGATAGCTAGCTTTTTCTTGGTACGGACTGCATCATCATCTTACAAATCCCTGCTAGCTTCGTGTACCATAAAATAGCATGCCTAGCGTAATCGAAGAGAAACCTTTCCTGGTCGAATGTCTGACTTAGCTAACTCTAACTCTGACTGGTTAAGCCAATCTTTCTAGTGTGCGAACCTTTTGCAGATGAAAATACGTTGTGTATAGTACAAGCCTTTAACTGGTAAAATGTGTTGCACCCTCAGCAGTGATATCCTTTCAAAACTTGGACAATTTGGAACTTGAAATTGCATTTCCGTTGGAACTTCTAACGTTCTGTTCCTCAATCAATCAATCGTAGCAGATACTCTTCTGACTTAGTAGTAGTAGTAGTGTAGTAGTGCACTACTTTTCCAAATGCATTTTTTAATATCTATAGCCACAAAGCTATTTTCCATTTTTCATACACAATTTTAGTGAAAATACATAAATCATAAATTTGGCAGCCCAACTTTAAGTAAGACACCTCATCTGCTTTTTTGCAACTCCTTCCAATACATCCCCGCCGGTTCTTTGTTGTTAACCTTTACCCAAGGAAGTATTTTAAACTTTAGATCCTGCCGCAACTTTACAAAGCAACTCCTAACCAGTATCTACCGACAAACTTTTCAAATAACCAAACTTTCCATGAGTTCACTCGCATATCCCAAAACCAATGACATAAAGTACTTAAATCCATGAAAGTTATATTAAAATATCACCTCTTCTGACGAGTCAAAGCGAAACGTTTAAACTCCTGTCTCGGGGAGAGTAAGTTTCGAAAGGCACTAAACTTTGCCCTCGTTTCCTTTTCATAAAACCGGGCCAAGTAGACCGTCAAAATAAAGTACCTTCTGCCTTAGACTAAGCCTGCATAGGTACCCCAGCACTTGGGAACTCTCGAATTATAACAATAATCATGGCACAGAGGTCACTTTGAGAGTGAGCCCAAAACATTGTAGAACTTTTCTTCCAGCTACACCCCACGAGGATAATGATGATCCTGACCTCTTATTATGGTAATCATCTCTCTTCACATCTCTGTACATGAATAATAAAGCATTGCCAGCGGCGAGAAGCGAGGAGTAAAACTTAAATGCAAGACACCCTAGGGACAACAATGAAGCCACTCGTGGAGAAAGTCGCCACTACTACGGCCTGAGCATTGTGTTCCAAATGAGTGGGGGGAACAAACATACTCTGGAAAATGCGGCGAGGACAAAGGACCACTTTTCAATTATTACTTTTTTTTCCCCCTCTCGGCTTATGGGAGTACGTTTGCGTACACGGAAACAGGTGTTTGGTCTTTACTTAAGGGTGCTTCGCAATAAGCTGTGTTGGTCGTACTGGGGGTATGCAAGATAAAAGCCAAGGTAGGGAGGAATAAATAACTATAATTGAAGGATCCAAGGTATGGAACATAGCAGGCAATTCGTCTTCCCTTATAAAGATTGTATGGCATCCGCATTCTTTATGCAAACGCATAAATCTCCAGCAATGCATTTCTCATTCTAACTTGAACTTGGAACATCCTCATCCGTTTTCGTACAGCTCCGGGTCAGCCGTCTACTTTACCGAAATCCACGACACAATTACTCGCCCGAGAAACCCAGGACGACGATGTCTCACGTCTCATAAGTAATTCAGTTCAGGACTTCAGGATTCGTCATAACCTAGATTCATCGTGTGCTCCGCATTGCTGTCGCACATATCTCCTCTTGTTATCCTTTATCGTAATGATACACATGTGTGCGCGTACGAGTGTGTTGTGAGTACGAGTACGAGTTGTGAGTACGAGTATGAGTACGAGTACGAGTACGAGTACGTGCAACGTGTCATTTCTATATGACATGTCATACAAGTATTGCCCCCCAGTGGACTGTTTACCGTACTTGATCCCTGAGAACAGGCATAGGAATAGAAAACCAACTAGAACGTCCTCAAAGGTAGCTGAACTTTGCTCTATATAACCTAGCGCCACCCCCGCCATATTGCGTCAATTTTTCTGATTTTTACTTCACCGGTTTAGTCGTTGCTTGATTCCACATCGCAAAGTCGACAGCTGGTGCTCTGATGGGATGTGTGTCGCTTCGTTTCTCTGATTATTAATAATGAGTGCGTCCTAGTTTTGTGTGACGTAGCCGTGTGCCAGGAGAGATGTATTCTGTATACACATCCTGCGACAATTCTATTTATAGAGTAACATACGCATGGCTGGTTCGAATAGGGTGTACTCGTATAGATGTTTTCTTGAAGACGTTGTCCCTAGTGCGAGGGAAGAAAAGAGGTTTGGGTGGAGCGTGTTGCGAACGAGTGTTTCATTTACGTGAAGGTTGCGTAGACCTAAAGTTATTTCCGAGAACTTAAAGAAAAGATTTACTTGAACACATAACAGAACGACACGTACTCATGGCATCGACTGTGCGAGTGTACACTTAATTTAAATTCAAGTGCCCTAGTCTCTGGGTGCAACGTGCGTAGGAATTTGCGAGACGTTAATGGGGGTTAGACACGAAAAGACGTCACTTTAAATCAGTTATATGCTTGGAATCTGCAATGTGACACTCGTTAGCCACGTGAAGCGTGTCTTCCTTGGATTCTTCACAAGTTTATGTCCTCATAAACAATTACGAAATAAACGACATAAAGTACCTCTCGAGTGGGGTAACTCTTAAATGTGTTCTAGAAGAGCATGCTTACATGCTACATCATAAAAATTGGTGTGTATCGAACAGGACTATTTGAAATTGAAATACATCACAGATGAGTCCTTCAAAACGTCAACCTTTCTGTGAAAGTTTGGGGAGTACAGATTGCCCTCAAAGGAAGGAAAGACTTCTTGTTCCACAGATTGATTTACCTTTCATCGAAAGGAAATAGTTGATCTTAAAATACTTGTAAAAGTTTACGAATACTATGCTAGGCAAGGTAGACAGGCAGGTGGTTTGGTTAAAGAGCAGAGGATCTTCACGTCACCGCACTTAGAGTCCTGGAAAGTATCATCCCAGGAATTTATTACTTAATTGACAGAGGGTTGGGCAATGACACAGGAAGTGGGTAGTTTCCTCATATTCATACTCATTAACACTTCCTCTGCAAAGATCTTAATTTGTTAATGGTAGATCCTTCATGTAGTACCGCAGAGAGGTATGACTCGTGATCACTTCTATAAGAAATTCCCTTCTTTTTGTATCAGTCTGTCGGTTCTTCCATTATTAAATAGAGGTTACATTTTAGTACTTTTTGCAGCACATGTGCTGTAGAGAACTCCATCTCTCATTACAGATCCATTTCACTGTGCGGTCTGATTGCACTCGAGCAAGTTCGGAGCCTTTCTTTGCTAGTTCATCAGCACTTTCATTCTCTGGTATACCTTCATGATCAAGAATCCACCAGAGTCTACCTGTGGTCCAATAAACCTAAACTCTTCTCTGCAGCAGTTCACAAGACTCGTTTTCATTTCTGTAGCAGATCGGTGTTATCGTTGTCCGACTGTCAATGAAAAAGGTGATATCCTGATGTGGTATTGCCTTTGTCGCAGTCCCACGAGCTGGTATTATCACTGATAGGACCTCTGCTTGGAAAATGCCACTTTAGTTTATGAGTCTGACTGATTAAGAAATGCCGAGAGTGTCGGAAAATATACCTACTCCTACATAGTGTCCAATTCGCAGCCATCACTATAAACATCTGTAAGGTTCAGGTTTGGTGCTTTTCTGTTTCTTATTTCCTTATTTTCTTAATTTCATTGCCTTCTACTTGGTCAGAGGGCTGGCAGTAGATAAAAACCTACGACCCTACATTTTGGCGCCCAACTTTGGGCTCGAACCTCCGAACCTGAGATGAAGAGTTTCATTCTCTACCGACTAAGCTAGCTGGACAGTTTGGCCAATCTAATTTAAGCGAGTAAATGCGGGAAATAAACGTAACTTCTTCTTTAAACCGAATATCATAAGTAGATAGGTAGAGGTTATGACTGCTACACGATAAATTACATCTGGAAACTGGTAACTCTGTAAAAGGATTTACCTAGTGTGCCCTGTCTAGCCCTACTGTTTCTCTTTCGTTTGAGATATTGAAACTGCGGCACTAACTCATGGAATAAATACCTATTCTTGCCTTCGTGCCCAGTACTAATTACCAGAACTCTTATCTGTCCATTTCTATTTGGTAGCTCTTGTGTTCTGCTTCTACATAATTCTGGCCATACCTGCTTAGGCATGACTCAGTTTGCAAAAAAATAGTGCGCTAAGATTATGCCATTAAGGATCGCCATAGGAGCGTTAACCGTGTCAGCAAGGGAGCCATCCGAAGCAGGATCCTACTTTCCTAATTCATCCTTTCATTTATTTGCTTCGAAGTTTCTATGACTTGGAACCTAAAGCAGACTGATTTTGAAACGACTATTTGTAGATAGAAACTGAATTTCAATATGAACCTCATGTCGTTATATTGAACCACTTCTGGGCCCTACGCCACCAAAAGCTTTTCAAATATCACTTAGCAAATAATCAAAAAAAAAAAGATAATTGTCTGCTAAAGTAACTAATAAGCGTTTCCCCCAGTTCCTCATTTTTCTGATTATTCCTTCTCTGCTAGGTGATAAGTTTCTCCACTCAAATATGTTCTTTTTGAATTGATTTTCGGTGCAACAGAAATTAGTGATAAGTTTCAAAGTGATAAGTGATAAGTTTCAAAGTGATAAGTGATAAGCTTCAAAGTGATAAGTGTTAAGAATTAATATCCAACGCTTTATAGTTTATAGCGTAATTAAAATTTGCTTCAATAACTTCAAAACTAACTCATCTGAGGACTTGTTAAAAATTTTGCTTTTACATTAGAAACTTCAAATGAGATTTGCATTCATTCTCCCATGGTATAAGAGGCATTCTTCTATGTATAAGAGGCTTTTTCTAGGCCCACCAACAGAGCCAACCAATTTATTATTCGATTACTTTCCAATCACTATGACCTTTATTCCATATTCTTCCATAACCACTTATTACCTTTGCATATTTTATGAGAATCCCCAAAATTAGAATAGCGTTCGAACTCGAAATCGAACGAATTGAGGATTTGCAACTATTCGCCTATTCAAGGACTAACACCATAAACCCCTAATTGCCATCCACCTTCATTCATCCACCCCGAGTACAGATATCACCATAAATAAATAAATTTGTCACAGAGATCCTGCCGAATTCATTATCTCATGCAGCAGGATGCCTCCAAAATAACCTAATTGCTACTAAAGGACTTTTTGTATTCTCCACCACCTAACGTCGGAATCGATAAATCTTTTAGGGGACATCTCACTCGGGTGGCTTTACCCTCCCATACACATACATATGTATATGTAGAACACTTATGAATATTTTATGGCATTTCAGCAAAGGGGTCACATTTATCACTGAACTTGCCTCCCACCAACAGGGACATGAACATTTACGGTTGTGGTGCCAGGTAGGAGAACTTATTGCCTAGCCTATAACCTGTTGCATCTAGGTTCGTGGTTATAACTCTTTTTCTTGACCCTGGGATCGCCTATAAAAATAAAACCAAAAAAAAAATTCCACACAAGGGAAGCCGGGTGTTGGATGTTGCCATGACATCCGGTGATTATAATGCTAACCTCAGGGGCTCCAGGCTTAGGGCCAGCAACCCACACACGTGTTCGTGTGCATTTTGAGAGTGGTTATAAAATTACGCTTACATTTCGGTTTTTTTTTTTTGGTTCTACATTATATGTTTGTTGTGTTCGTGTCCTTGAAAGTTTGTTGGTTGGTGTAATTAAGACTTTTTTTTTGTTTGTACTTTTGTGTGGCTGTAGCTGACGCAAAACTACCGCAATGGGAAAGGAAACAAGTGAGGGAGGTTTTAGCACTTTTTGTGTTTTTTTTTATTCTTTTTTTGGGTTTGTAACGTTCTAAGTCTAAGTCCCAACACACTTATGGGGTATTTTACTCTAGTCATTAGAATTACTCTAAGGGAGTGGTTGTTGGAGTTTTTGTAGTCATCAGGCTCGGTGTAATGGACATGTGGCCACAGGTGAAATCATGTTGTTTGCAGGTTGGCCAGGATAGGGAAGGAAAGCCGGTACTAATGAGTTAAATGTTTTTAAATGAACTACTTGTAAGGGATATTAGATTGGTACAACACGGAAGGGGATTTTCTTTCAATTAAGATTGATTATTCTATTAAGCTTTGCTAAGTTGGTTTAAGGAAATGTCAGCAAATAGTTCAAATAGTTCAGGAATTAGGGGGTCCTGCGAGGGCGTCATGAAGTCGAAAATCGCCACTGAAATGAAGGCCTTGTGTTCCAGAGCAGGTTCGCGACTCGTGGCCTTTAGTGTTAGCTTCTAATAGAAAGAACAAGAAGACTGTTTCCTTGTCAGCTACAAACGGGAACGCTTTGGACTGTTTCACCAGCTTAGAAGACGTCCTATTCAATGGTAAGGTCTTGATGGCAACGTGGATGTTAAAAAGAATGACAATGTTTTGAATATATCGAATTGTCATTCAAAATACGGCTTGATTGGAGTACTGCTAGAACTTCAGATTGAAAGACATGTCATACTCCAGATTGATTCAAATATCTGGAGTGTGTCGGAGGAAATTCTAGCACCGCCTTGGGTGGTAAGGTAGGAAGCCATGACCATACGGTTGATCATACCAAAACCCTTCTTCTTATAATCTGACCACAATATATGCCGATATGCTTTTAACATGAAGTTTGAGTGATATCAGGTGCAGTAGAATATACAAAGCATCTTCAGGACATAATCGAGTGACACAAATAGTGGATGTTGCCCCTGTTTGCTTAGTTGTCTAATCTACAACATTAGACAACTAAACAACACAATCCAGCAAACAGGTGACCTTTACAGGAGCATAGAGTGTACTGTCCAGCTGAGTTTTGAATTAGGAAGAACGCCTAGGTACTAGGTCCTCGAGGATATGGAAAGTAGTTGCTGGCTTAGCTTTGGAAGCGTGAAGGTCGCCATTTCGGTTTGAAAACGAGTCAGTTTTTTGACAACCTTAGTGCAAACTCGGAAAAAAAGATCAACGAACTAGTAAGTTTCCCTAATGCTACATAATGGTTGTAGGTCACGTGAGGTATGATGCGAACAAAGTCAAACCGTAAGCAGAATACGAACTTTCGTAAAAGTATTCGAAGTTCAAGGGCACGACCTATAAAAATCGTCAATGCGTTGGTGTATCGCATGGAAAATGACGTATAATCAACAAACATATGAATTTCGGCGGACAAAAGAGAATTGCTTTCTACTTATTTACTCCGTATAGGCACATTCATGGGTGAAAGCATTGAGCGAATACTGATTGTCATCGCCGTTGACAGCAGACCTTTTCGCGATTTGACATTTAAGCGAAATATGTCAACGTACTACGTCAACAGATTCTATGAACCTGTTCACACAGGACTTGTGGACTTGATTTTTTTTACATTAATGTGTTTGAATTGATAGTTTGGTCTGAAAATTTGTTTTGACGTATTAAATAGTAGTTGACGTCAATGAAATTGATTAGCTTTGCAACAACAAACTCATTTTATAACAAAGTTAATGCTTTGCACAGCAATTACATTGGTTTTCCTCATGAATTTCTCAGCTTTAAATTTGTATCCACTCTTTTGTCGACTGACAGCAATTGGCATTTCCAAACGTTAAAAAAAAATATTCAGAAACTTTAAAAAAAATCCGAATCGCTGCACCATTTTATCTTTCTGCTTCACCCCTTATCTGTATACTCCAACAATAACTCATTTTGACAGTCCTGTGTGAACAGGCTCTATGAATCGGGTCCTTTATTCTTCAAAATGACATGTCAAACAGACATCTGATGATATGACACTGCGTAAAGCTAGAAAAAAATGTTCATCTACTTTTGTCATTGAGAAATATAAGTATTCCATCCTGCCAGGTAGGTTCGACAAACGTCCTAGTACCTGCAATTGTTTAGTTTTTAAAGAGGTTAGATCTTTCGAATCACCTCCAATGGGTAGTCTAAAATTTTACGATTTACTTAGTGGTAGTTGACGTGTTTATGATTTCGTTTGAAGCTAGTTGTTCCTGCCTGGTGTTTGCTGACTTTACACTGACACTATGCCTATGCCTTTGAGGTTGCAGAGTGAATTGTTGAGTATTTGTCAGCTTATCTAAGCTCGAACGCAGGGTTATTTTTCGTCGTTTCTTCCGACACTCCTGTAACTGCACAGGAAGGAAAGTGGTGTTGAGCCCTTCGTGACAACTTTTGTAGGAACCTGTCTGTTAAAAAAAAGTGATAATATCCTGTCATGGCCTCGTTTTCATCTGGGCTAGGTGTGCAAATTTAGACACGCGTGCAGTGGAAGTGTCTAGTCGAGCTACATACGCCTTGCCTACAGATGAATACAAGTGAGTTCTGGCTTCGATTTTATTATGCCTTTGCTGTTAGATCCGAATTAAACCTTTTCGTAGCCCCGGATAACTCTCCATTCTTACTGCAAGCAACAACTCTTCTACAGGTTGCCGTCCTAGTCTTATCCTTATGATCTTAGTCGTCCATCTATTCACTTGCTTTGCTTTGTTAAACACGTGCACTTCGTTGAGTTTGAAAAGATTTGATGTTGATGAAGCATGGGCGGCCAGTGGGTAGAAGGACGACCACACAGCAACTGTCTATTGTATACTTGCCGTGCCTATACCTTCCTTCTTAAGATGTGATGTACAGTCATCTCCTCTTCCGATATACAAGGGCCAGTCTTAAACAAGTGTCATTCCATATACTTTACCATAACCACACTTGCTGTCGTTCCCATCTTCCACGAGAAAGATAGAACTTGCGCTGCTAAACCTTCATGATCAATTTCAAAAGACTGCTCACTCTCTTTCTTTCCTAAGGTCCTTATCTTTGCTTTCAGTTGGCTATCCTACTACAGGTAGAAGTAGTCAAGTCGGTGGAGTCGGCTGTACTTAGAAGAATCGCTTTCAGAATTTGATTTAAAGCTACGAGATCGTCTATGTGTTGGGCTAGAAGCCACACTAGTGTGTGCTACTTGATATGGTTCAAATTGGGTTAGTTATTCTGTAAGCCAAGGGTACTCGAGAGGACCCTATAACTTACAGGACATAAGTCTGTCCCGGTTATTAGTTTGCCGAGTTATCAGTATAACTTCTGAAAAGGTTCAATTGCATCAAAATCCTGTTAAGCTATGATGCCTATGAATTGATTCCTTTCACTAATGCGGACTGCCCTCATTGCAGGTTGAAAGTCAGCATCCACTGTTTGGAAGTTTTATAAAACCTTTGAATCTTGTTCTTGGGACGACGCTGTAGTAAGTCCTGGAGCTACGCCGCTTAGAACCTCTTTGCATGAAGGGTATCCTTTATATCCTATCTACCTGGGCTTGCTTTCAAAAAACAAGCAACAGTGAGTGCCCTTTTGTAGTTTACTTTCTGGTTTCCCAGATGAGTCTTCTTTAAACACTTGGTCGCAATTTCGGTGTGATCTCTATCTGAACTAAATAAATGTTTGTATCTCGAGTACATATTCTCTCTGTCTCACGTATCCTTTAATCCTTTATGCTGTTTACGAAAATGCAAATTACCAGCTAAATTTCTTAAACTGACTCTATGAAACGCGAACTAACTCTCTCCCTATTGCGCCTGCCTTTTTGTGCGAAGTCCTGACGTTCGCAGGATTCAATTCATATTTCATACTCTCATTAGCAGCACAAGAAGTAGTTCATTCATATGCAGATACGTACAGCGAATACGTGTGCACGTATAACAGATTGTCAACTGGGGCTGACTTATGCCACCTCTGACACAAGGACATGTGTCTGTGCGACTGGTTAGCTAGGCTCCTTACGAGTACACCCTGCCCATTCAGTTCTACTGTACACGCGTGCAACTACTTCTCGTTGAAGTTTAATGAAGCCACAACACATAAGCCGCAGTATGACTGTCGCTTTGGAGAAAATTCGCCATGATGCAATGAAAGTTTTGAACGAGCAAAAAAAGGATACCTACAACGAAAAAAAAAGAATTTAATTAAAACACATCCTCTTGGGATTGCGGTGAGTTGTGTTTTTTTTTAAATTAAATGAAAATATTTAACTTTTCCAACACCATGCACTGGTGCTGGGTGTGGTTTGACTGCAAGGACACTTTTCCCATGGAAAATGATTTTTAATTGCAAATTAAGTGCGTTAAGTGCAGGCAGGCTTATTAAGTGTTCGTGTTTACTGCTTCGTTCGTCACTTTTGGTTATGACCACAATTAATTTATCAAAGGACTTAACAAGGTCATCTGTAACTCCAACTGCCTTCTGACTAAATAGCATTCATATGTATGTATGAACGGAATCGAAAGCTATTAGTTTGAAAAGACTTGAATGTCTTCCATTAGCCATTTGTTGGGCGTTTCTTAAACTGTTCTACATCAAGGATATTACCTCATACCGTGGGGTTTTAATTTAAAAGAATAATTTTCCATTTACCTCCAAACGTTTCATGGCAATGTGCTGCCATTCAGAGACAGAATCTTCTCTATTCGACGCATCTTCTCTGGCATTTTTCATTGTTTCGTGACGTTGCGCTGCTGAGAGGGGGGCAACAATGAAGGATGTTGACATTTTGTACTTCTGAAGGTTACCCCCTCGAAGGGAATATGTGTTTCTGGGATAATATATGTTCTATAGACGTGCATCTGATGCATAACTGAAAAGCCATTCCCCCGCACGAGAGCGTTTTGTTGGCTCACGTATAATTGTTCGTCGTGACTTGTTCTTGTTTACGCTACAAGGATTGGTTAGATCCTTTTAAAAGTTTGCTCTTCTTGTGTACAGCATATTATTGAAAGAACAATGTCGAGAGATGTTTAAAATTCGTAGGATGTTCCGCTATGCATATGCGGGTATTTGGAGATTTTGTCAAAGTGCGACACGGATTCGAGGGCGTAAGTGTAGCCTGGAAGCTATTAGCTTGGTATTGTGCTTTTCTCTTGAATATGGAGGATGTCCTTGATGTAAACGAAGTACGTTTTAAGGACAACAATTTGTACGCAAATGATGATAAGTAAATATGTTCACAGTGTTGGGGAAAATTACTCATGAGTGTCGTGTCAGTAACGCGTACACATAGGGATTTCGCTGGAGGGTGTATCTGTGTCTTTCATTTTCTATGATGGGTTTTCTAAACTGCATTATTCAGACTATCATCTCTGTGGGAAGCAATTTCTAACACTTTCCCATACTTGGAACTTTCTCTAAACGAGCTAGTTTTCATAGGTTCTATAGCATCGGAGTCATTACTGCTAGGACATCACAACGGAACTACGTTGATCTAAAGCGACAAGTACGTCCTTCCTTTGTCTCGTAAAAACATCAAGCTAGTCTAGCCAACAGTCAGCAAGTCATCCAGTCCTACACCACATATTTCCAATCGAGACCCTACTCGGAGTGGACTGTTTAGCTATAGACTGAACTGATTACTATGTATCTTCGCGGTAGACTGACATCTGAAACTATTTCGAAATCAACACCACAAGTTCCTCAATAGAAAATAATGGCACATTCAGAATACGTTAACCTCCCTGCAGTAGCATACACTCATCACATCGTTTCCTTGCAGCGTGTCGCATCAATTTGCCGGTGCTCCTAAGCTGGCGCACATTTGCATGCATCATTGTCTGCATCACTTTGAGTGGCCGGCCAATGGCGACGCGGCGGTCTACCCAACGATGCAGGACGCCTATTTTTAGAATCGTAAATATAAATTGTTTTAAATTTACTTGTAAATAGCGAGCGAGCAGCGTCGAGTCCGCACCCTGCTGCACTTAGGCAGACTTCACGGAGTGCAAATCTCATCTTCTGGTGATTTGCATTTTTGTTTTTTTTTTCAGACCAGGCCAGCCGCAGATCTCGCTTCGTGCAGCATGCGTTCAGGGCTCCTCGGTGTCATGTATTCCCGGATGGATGATGTGCTTTGCGTGTAAATGATCTGTTGCTGGCGTGTCTCGTTGAGTATAGGTGGCACTCATGAAAGTATCTATTTGTTCACATGCTGTTCCTATAAACGAGACACCCATCTGTTGTTTATTTTGCTATTTTATGCAAATGAAAAAAAAAATGGAACAAAAAAATGATTCTAGAGCGGGAATCCATTTGAAATTCATGGCAGACGATGACGACGACTACGAGGAGGGTGATGGCGGTTCGGGTGTACTGTTGTGGATGGTGGATAGGACATCGTGCGAAGTTTATTTTTTCCTTGAAAACAAAAAGAAAAAGATACAAGTGTTGTTTTATTCTTTTATTTTGAACATAGTGCGCTTTTTTTGTGAGCGAGGCCTTGATGTGGAGCGAAATAATTTTACACATTGTTGAACAGACGAAATGGTGTAAACGACGGTATTTTTCTTTTTCGGAAAAAATGTCGTTAAAAACTCGTTTCGTATGTATCGAAGGAGTTTCTATTGTTTCAGATGTTTTTGTTAAGACTTCTGAGGGGTTAGTGACTTGTATTGCAAAAAGGAAGGAATGTATTGAGCAGGCGGTTGCCCAATTATGTTACAGAAAACAAGGAAGAAGAAGAAAGTAGGTTATGTAAAAAAGTGATGGCGATCACTAGCGAACCCTCAAGACAAAAACCCTGAACCAGTTGACTCATGAACTTATGATTCCTGAATATATCACTAATATGGTTCGAAGACCCAGCCGCCTTTGGGTTATTAAAGAAGTACGTTCCAAGGAGTGATAGCTCACTTCATGAGTTCATGTGTAATTTCATTATTTTATTGTTAGGAGTTTTTCAATAGGGACATAACAATTTCGCATTTTAAAACTGTCGAACCCTTCAACTTTTTGTATGATCTGTCAATGTCAAAACGTTAGGCAAGACCTAGAATTTGATTCTGGTGAACTTTACGAGCGAGCAACGTTTGGAAATTTCTAAAAATTACTACGGAGATTCTAAATGGATGGTCAGAACTTTAAAAGCGCTTACTCCAATTTCCGGTAGTATTAATCGACCTACCAAACAGGCTATTCCTGCTATAGTGGACAAATTTGAGTCAAAATATTCACTATTGAATGTTCCTTTGACAGTGAGATAAAAGACCCGTCGAAGGACCGAAAATATCGCAGGCATAAGTGGTTCAGTTCAATTGGCAATTTCTCTGTTCACATTGTAACGAATTTTGCATCAAGACATTCGGCTTTATTCGGCCATCTTACGGTCAATGGAGCTCGATGTTGGAAGACTATTTTTTTCACAGAATTGGATGTCAGAATTGGATCAGTACCAAACAGCTGGCCAAACTATTGATCTATTAAAGGGGAAGTCTTTCAATCGTGTAATCTCGCGAAATGGTTCGGTCGAATGGCCACCTCGTTTATACGATTAAACGCCATTGGGTTTCTTTTTATGGGAACACATTAAGTCATTGGCTTGTACCAACAAGTCAACAACGTTAGAGGAACAGTATCGAACGTGAAAATGACAACCTTCCGGCCAATGTGTTTGGGAAGAGTGGTGGAACATTAACTCCAAAGAATTGATCGCTTCAAACGTGTTCGTGGTGGTTATATTAAAGAAATCGGATGTCATACTTAAATGTAACATATTTACGATATCGAGAATAAATTTCAGCTCGATATCTCAATTATTCAGCTTTTTATTTAGACTCGAAATTGTTACGTCCTTATTGGAAAACCTTTCACAGTGTTTCTAAAACTGTAGGTTGGTTGCTCCAACTCGAGCCTGCTTAATTTTGGGTAACAAACAAAGATACTACTGGATAGAAGTTCCGCTCTTTTTGGTCTACCTATAGTGACTGCGTATAGTGACTGCGTAGTCTACCAGATTTTTTCTAGTGGAAGTTGGGTCTATTTGTGTGTTTGAACCAAGCTTTACCATAAAGCAGCCCTGTTAGAAATCTTTCGATTATTCTGTCATTTATTTGGATTTACAGAGACACCTTCACGGGTCCACATAAAAAGTGCTCCTCTAATATTTAGTAAAGTTTAGTCTAGATATAGTTTTTGTTACTAAACTATCAAACAAAAAGGTTTGTTCTTGTTCCGAACTAGAAATATCATACTGTTATCAGCTTATGAAGATGTTAATGAGAGTGTGTAACGCAGGTTTCCTTATGTTCACTGAAGTGGTACTCTGCGGGTAGATTAGGATTCGTCTGGCAATGTATTTGATGACCAATTCGACTCTGAAAGTCCCATGTTGTGCGCAGGACTCTCCAACATGAATGGGATACTTCTGACATGGTTTTGAATATTTTGATTCTTGATGACTTTGCAATCGAGCTCAAACAGCTCTGTAGTTGGGTACTTTCTTTAGAATTAGCTTCTTCGTTCTTCTGCAAATAGTTGCAACAAATCAAATGTCCCAGGCTCCTTCTATTGGAGAAGAAATCTATCCTAAATGTGGAGAAACCATGTGTACTGTAGGGAATTGCAAACTTGATGAATTGCTAACTTATTCTAATCTATTTCTACATTTTCTAAAAATACCCGCTCGAGGTGGTTTATTTTCGATGTCATTTACCTTTAAAGCTCCGAACAATGCCCACACCAAGACAAAGTTGGGAATATTTACCCCCGCTTAGTATGCCAAGCGAAAATACTTTGCCTCCGAGTTAAACTTTTATTGAGATACTTCTAAGAAACGCAAATCTTTTATGCTGCAATATTGCCTCCCACGGCAGTAGTAGGTTCCATGCAAATAAATAAAAGAAAAAATAAAACAAAGAAGAGAAGAAGAAGAAAAACAGGTCAAAGGAATCTGCCCTCTTTATTCAACCACCCGCTGTCGCACAGGTTCCTTACTCACATGCAGGAGGAGGTCCTCCCGGTATCCCAACCAACAATCCCAACCGACAATCTACAGCCTCAATTTATATGATGAAAATCCAATTTCCCTTCCATTTGGTTTTTTTTTTTTCCTCCTCTTCTTTTTGTTATTTCCTCCCCATTAGGGAGGACTTCCTTGAATAGCCGTTTGGAGATTTGTCTTTGGTTTCGTATTTTATGAGAAAAATTCTTTCTTTCCCCTCAACATAATATAGTTTACTTCCGCTTTGCTTATTTGTCTTTGTGAGGAGGAATTCCCTTGGTTATTCCGTTTGTCTGTGTTCTCCATCATTACCTTGTTCGCAGGACCTCTGGTCGAGATGGAATTTACTTACTCACTTTTCGTAGAATTATGAAATCCATGTAATCAAAAACTGTGTTTCTAGTTCTTGTTCCATGCAATCAACGGGACGAAGGATCCTGTACCGGAAGACAAAAGTGAATGCGTCACTTGCACTCACAGAAAATCGAAATAATGTTTTTTTTTTTTTGCTTTTTTTTGCATAAGTCTGACTTTTTCTCTAGGACTCCCCATGGCATCTGAATGGGGCTGCTGCTCTTGAAAGCGGGGCAGCTAAACGGAAAAAAGTGTCTTCTGTTTGTCTGAAGAGGGAATGTTTTTCTGTTTTGTTGATTCCGCTTCCACCTGCAGGAGGTGGTAGAAAAAGTCATAACAAAGTGTCACACGAATGGAAAGACTGAATGGGCACGGGAAATGAAAGAGGAAGATGAAACAAAAAAAAAAATAAAAAAATTATGAATCAACTCAGCTTGAGTACTGTGTTAGCTGATGTTATAACCTTGTAGCAAGTTCGAGGATTTTTCCAACATCCTCAGCAAGTCCGTGTGACACTCTAGAGCAATTTGTTATATACATTTTTGTTTTTGTAGACAGTAAGTGGATGGATGGCACTAAGTGGAACATCATCCACAAGTGCCAATTGAGGTGCATATGTGTGCGTGCTAATGGTTTTATTGAAGAGTAAACTGCGAAACTTTTTTAAAGGCTCTGCGATAAATGGCATTTCGAGGAATTAGTTTATGAAAGGGACTCCAAAGCAGAGGGAAAAAATGATAATTTGAGTGAAGGATGCAATGTAATCCTTGTGATTTGGTTCAAGGTGAACTAAGATTATATTACGTGAATGCATTTTTTTTTATGTATGACGTATACGTAACTTTTTTTTTTCATTTTATACAGTCAAACAATTTCTTTATGTCAACTATTTGCATGGAATGACATTTGATTAATAGAGCATACAGTAACATCCATTGGGTTCGGTTGAGGTTAAGGTTGACGTGCTCTATGTGCAAGCTCACTCAAAGAATTAAAATCTTCAAGTGCTACACGCAGAACCAGAAGAGTTGTCAAAGGAAGAGGCTCCTAAATGCAATTTTCACGAGCAGTGCAGATTCGCTCCGTTCTTCGTGGGGACCTAGCTTGATGGCATACTTACCATTGACACGTGCAATTAAATGAGCTGTAATGTCTGTAATTAAACCGGAAATGAACCAAATGGTAAGGTTTGTAAGTCATGCAATTCTCTGAAATACAGAGTCATTCATTTCGTGACTAAAAGTTGGTAGCACTGACATTTGACACCTGTCAAACTCAGCTGTTATTTGAAGTGTCATAATAATGTCCATATTTCTTCGAAGATACCAATGGGCGGACGGTTACAGTCAATTCGGAGCAATATGGTCGAATGATAACCAATTCGAAATGAGCGAAAAGTAGTTAAAAATTACCTCAAAAGAATGACATGCTTCCAATCTTACCGAGGCAGCCATTTGCCACACTTAATAGCAAGGTCCAAACTTAAAATCATAAATGTATCGCTGTGTATGTTTCATTTAGCTTTACTTTCGAAACCGAAAATAAACGACCATATATTTCTGTGGGCTCAAATAAGTTGAATACGAAATTGTTTAAGAGACTGGTGACAGTTCACTTTGATCGTAACTTGGCTGTTAGTGAGGAGATTTTTGGATGAAATTCTAGAATTTCCTCCAACTTTTTGCGGGGTGCAATTGGGGAAGTTTCAAATGGTAAAGAGATTTCAGTTCTTGTGTTAGTTTGAACCTGTGTTTGCTAATCTTTACGCAAATTTCGGCACAATGTGGACCAAGAGATTCCCATTGAACTGAAGCACCTATCGGTTATGCTACCAGTGGTGCGTTATCAGTGACCATTGACTCGAATGCGTCATAGCACGCACAGACTGTCTGGTGGGACCGAAACCTGGAAGAAGAGCTTTAAAGTTACGATCAGCGGTCGGAATTTTAGTAGTAATTTTTAATAATTTTTAAACGTTGTTCGTTTCTGGATTTCATCATGATAAAAATACCAGCTTTGGTTGAAGTTTTGATATTAATAGATCATACTAGGAATCGAAAAGCGCGTTTGTATTAAAAGCTCAAATTGTTATGTCCCTATTGGAAACCCCTTTTTATTTGACTATATCTGCGAGTTTCAGACTGATACTTGCAATCTGAAAATATTTTCTGGTGAAGAGAACTGGTTCTTTTTTTAAGGGATAACACCGAAACCACTGCATACGTTCCATATAGAGGGCTTAGAGAGAACATTCTCTGAAAGATATCTGAACTTATTTAGGTAAATACCTAACCAACCCACAGTCAGCTGAAATGAGAAGCTTCATAGTCTTTTCATTAAAAACTCAGGAAAAATTATTGTTCATTGTCGATGTTGGCCTGGACACGATTTCGATATCTACTTTCGAAAATGCTTCCACAGATGACCAAATCATTACCGTGTGTCTGTGAAAGTGTTAACAGATTATATTGGGCAATATCCTCCCAAAACTTCTTTACTCAAATAGTCTTTGACCGTTGTCGAGGCACATACTTTTCGAAAAAGCTGTTAAGGGGTATAATATTCCTTCTTTCAAGTTTAATTCCCTAATCTCGGCAAGCAGCTACTCCTCTATCACAGAGAAACCACATTATTACCACTCTAGTGTCCTTTGATCTAGCGCTTTGCTACTAAATTATAATTCACGTAGATCAAATGCTTCTTACGGAAACAAATTAAGTCCAAATACTTTCCTCACCTTACTCACTCGTTTTTCCAGCGTCCTTAATCCACTCCCAGCAAGAAGTACATCGGTTTGCCTCCCAAAGTGTGTACAAGGCTCAAATTTCCTCCTTGTAATCATCAGCTTGGCAGACATTGTTATTGTCCTTATTTTCGCTGTTGTTCCGTAATTACATGCGGTTCACTTTGTAAACTCCTTTTGGTTCGGCACAAACCGCGAAGACTGCCCCAAAAGAGATGTTTCACTTATTTTTTTTTTTGTTCGGCAGGATAAAAACTTCGTCCATCCACAGGATGCACTCATTCTTCCTTGTTTTTCCAGTGGTGCTCCATCAAAGCATAATTACCGTATGCCAATGTGTACTACCCTCAACTTTCAGCTGGCAAAAGCGAATAATAAACATTAAGTACTGTAATGCTGTAACCGAGGCCGGGAGTATGTTTTTTTACCCTTGTTAATAATAATGTTAATTAAATTGAATAGCTCCGGGCTTACGCTGGTTTCATAAAAAAAAAAAACCAAACACCCACACACACACACTCAAAATGTGTTCATTACTCTGAGCTTTGGCCTTTGATTGTGGCAATACTGGGAAAGTATACAATATACACAAATATTAACATACTCTGAAGGACCAAGTCAGCTCGGAGTCGTACGCATTAAGGTATTAAAATAAACAACTGACAGGACTCAAGGACTCAGAAATCATTGAACAATTTCACAAATGGATACTTTTTGAAATGAAAAAAGGTGGACTTTGCAGCAGGTTTCTTTTTTTACTGACAATTAAAGAGGGTAGGGGAAAAGTTTTTCCAACTTCTTGGCTGTCATCTCAAGATGGCAATCGATATACAGGCTTTGATGGGAAAGGTGGTGAAATTATTCTTCGGCCATTTGACACTAGCATATGGCCTTAATGAAATGGAATCTCGTTCTGTTTGATGACAGTTGGCTTTGAACTGACCTTCCGATTTGGGTGATAGGGAGTCTTTCACAGCCATGTTGAGGGAAGAAATGGTTTAAAAAGTTTTATCAACAATTGCGGCTTTAGTGGTGAAAAGATGTGGAAAGAGTGATTGAAATTTGTCTTTTCTTTTACTTGTTGTTGACGAAAACAAAATCACGTTATCGTAAATCAGTTGATGGGGATAGAGGTTCGTTGATGTTTATACTCACTTAAGCGTGCCCTTACATCAACATTACGTATATCTTCTTCTCGGAAATTGAAAGAAATTCCAGTAAAATGGGTTATACTGGACTTTGCTTGCTAGTATGCGACAAAACAGGTATAACAGCTCATACCCAAGGAGATCTCCATGTCAATCCATTGCCATACATGATTTGACTTAGTTCCGTTTTAAAAGACCGCTTTAGAAATCCTAGTCTATAAAGCTGGGAAGACTGTAGGCTTCTCCTCAAGGGAGATCTAAACACCTCCTCGAACTTTATAGAAACCACCTGCGGTGGCAGTTGTACCCCCAATGAGTGAGTCTTGACCAAAAAGAAACATATTGACAATTCCAATAGTAGTCCTGATGAACCTGTCAACCTTTAGTGCATATACCCTGCCTTCTGTAATAGAGATGCAGATATCCTCCCTTCCAGCAAAATAGACGAAACTGGTGCTTAAACCCTACAGGACTATTAGCCCTAGGTCCTTTCTTCTTAAATCAGAATTCCAAACCTCTGGTTAGCCGAGATATCGAGGCTTCATTACTGGACCGTAGGTACTGCATGTACACAGCCATCGTTAGACCCACTCATCCTATGCGTAGTAGCAGACGTACCTAAAATCACTGACCAGGGTACACTGATTAGCATGTATCATATGTTTGGAACAGTCTAAGCTGTGGAAAGATTGCGATGCTCTGGGCACCGAGGTTTTCGAAATAAGTACAATTAGGTACAGAGACTGATTATATGTATACTAAGAGAAGACTTGAGCTTAAACGTTGTAATAATCTTTCTCTCAAGGGAGGACGGCAGGAATTTTCACGGACGGGTCAAAAAGTGACCATGGACTAGGTTCTGGTATAATTGCCACTGGACCAGACTATCAAAGTACGACAGTGTGTTTCAAGCGGAGGATTAATATTAAGCATAATGTGATGGCGAATCACTGAAGAAGAATCTGGCTAAGCAGACAGTTTTTGCAGAGACTGTGGCGTAACAGACGCAAAAGAGAGTACCTTCCAGTAGGTCAGTCGGTTTCGCCACTAATGGTTGCCCAGTTGCTCAGTGGTTGGTTCTGAGGATTTGTGGTAATACTGAGTGGGAATTAACTAAATACTGAGTTAACAAACAAGATCCCATGAAGGTAAAAATCTCAACGACTTTCGGCCGAGGTTTATTAGATGGATTTAATTTTATTTAGGGTCTCCAGTACTGCTTACCTCCATGATTCTCGTCTCAATAAAAGCCTACACTGGAGTGCCTCATGAGAGTCAAATTGTTCCCTTATTATTTATTTTGAAAAACAATGAGGATGATCGCACTTTTGTTAGATCACATTTATCTGTTTGAGCAGATGATATGAAGATCTTCAGGCTTATGTCGTCCTCCACTGACTGTCTTCTTTTACAAGGACACTTCGATTTTCTACTTTGTACCTTAGGACTTTCCTTGAGCTCCTTCTTAATAAGTGTCAAGCAATAGCATACTCTAGTAAGTATGCTCCAACTATACTTCGTAGCTATCTGATATTTAATGAACCTGTTCCCTTAGTAATTGAAATGCGCGACGTTGGTGTTTTATGTGAGAGAGAACAAAGATTCCTCTCCTTGAATATGTCGGACAAGTTTGGTGGTCGTCTTATGGACCCACATCCTCCATGTAGAAGCTATACAGCGCAGGTTTATTCAATTTACTCTTCGAGTAAAGGGTCTTCTTTGGACTGATCTACAGCTCTTCCATCTTTTCTTTTTTTCTCTTTGTTCATCAACATTTAGTTGCTCACATTGACAGTCCATTTCTACTTTGTTGTATCTCTCTTTACATAAATCTACGTAATCGCAGGTCTATACCCCTTTTTCGAGTCAGTACCCACGGAACAAATACCAAGAGCCAATGTACAGAATGCTAAGTGAAATCAACGATATTTACATCCTCTTTGACTGTCACTTTACCAAACTGTCCCTTTAGAACACTTTCACCAGAGGCAGAATACTCTCCTCTCATATTTTAGCTCAAGATTATAACTTTAGAAACATTCTTAGTTCTAAGTCTAGAATTTAAGTTTGTTCTTGTAAATCTGCACTGGCGGCCCGGACCTCAAATAAAATCAAAAGGATTCTATCTTCGATACGGAAAATTTTATGAGCCCTGTCTTGGACTTCAAAACTAATAGAGATCTAGTTCCATACAGTTAGCCTCCTGCCAATAATACTCGTTTGACCATATAACAACATCTCCAGTCTTTTTTTAATATTCTGGACGAACTGCCTTGCACTGGTTTGAACGTTTTTTGGTATTACAACCATGCCAATATGCTTTTAGTTGTTTTTTTTTTGCTCAAGGACGATTTAGGAGTGTTCACATTTATTTCTCATTTAAGTCTGAGTTCAAATAAACAGGATTAACATTATTTATTATGCAAACGCTACCATGCATAATAAACATCCTTTTCCAATTAGTCTATGTTACAGAAACCTGTAGACATGGACCTAAGAGAGATGCTACAAATCTTGTTGGTAGCTGTCAATAAACATCGAGCAGAATTTTGGAAATTTATGAAGTATATGTACATCCATCTATTTATGTACAAATTAGCAATCGATAACTACAGTACACATCACAAAAGGACTCACTGTCATGCACATGAATTCAGCTTGAAACAGATACATATGTATGTCACAACTTTACCTTCAAAAGTATTTTAAATTCGTTTGTAAAATTAAAGCATTTTAATTCAATTCCAAAGGGGATTAAATGAATTCAATGGAAATTAATGGAATTACTAGCATATTTGACAATTTTATGCCAAATTAATCGCACAACTCTTTTTTATGATTTTTTTTCTCGCGCTCCAAAACTAATTATAGTTACAATTTTTGTGGTTCATTAAGCCGGAAAGTTAATTAAATCGTTTTTTTTTTATTTTAATTAAGTTTTTTCGACTATAAATAGTATGTACATCGTTTGGTCTTTTATTTTATGTAATTATACTACCCTTTGAGTTGTTTTGTGTAAGCTTATTGAACTAACATAAATTTGCGATTTCGATTTTCCCATCAATTTTTATTGATGTCGGTTAAATTAAAAACATATTTTTGTGATAGTATTTCTCGTATGGCGTATACGCACTTTTTTACTTGCACCTATACCTATAGGGCAAGTATTGTATTCGTGCAAAATTTGGAACTCGAGATTTTAATCAAACTTGACATTACTATAATGGAGAAGTCCAAAAAAGTAGGTCCGCCAATGCCGTCTGTCTGTCTGTCAGTCTGTCAGTCTGTCTGTCTGTCTGTCTGTATATTCGACTGCAGCCTAAACGGCTGGACGGATTTGCTTCAAACTTCATATATAGGGTCTGTGGGATATTCACTAGAGGCGAAATTTGAATTTTCATTCTAACCTCAAAATTAAGGGTAGTTTACTTAAGGCCGATTTCAGTTTAAATGCATTTTCTCGAAAACGGCTCTAACGATTTCGATAAAATTTGATGTGTGGGTTAGTTTGGGCATATGCTATGAGGTGGCATACCACGTTTTCCAAGAAAAATTCGAATAACGGTAATATTGAAAATCAGCTGTTTCTCGGGTATTTGTGCGGCGATTGGGCTAAAAATTATTATTTGTAGGTTATAAGACAAGTGCAAAATGATGGCATACCAAATTTTGGAATGCCACGCCCACTTTTATAAAACTTATTTTTTTTCAAAATTTTTACTAGAAATTGAGAAATTCTTAAAATTCTCTATAATTCACTCAAACATCTTATCTGGCCACGCCCACTTTTTAAAGGTGTTTTTATAAAAAAAAACATTGAGTAAACTCCTACAATGTTATGACTATTATTCCATCGAAACACGGAATGCCACGCCTACTTTACTGGGAAGAGCAAGACTTGGACTTTAATCCTGATAAAATTATGCACTTATAGCATTACAGTGCAAGTACGTACGACCCAGTCGTGCACTTTATTTTGTTAATTTTTTTCATCCACTTGTGGGTTTAAGTTGACGGTACGATACACTGGGACCTCTGAAGATCGCCATATAAGTCGGTTGCTTTCGTTATTCCTGAAGTTACTTCGATTTATGGAATCGACAAGATTATTTTCCGAGAATCTGCTTTCTTGATGAGGATAATCCAGGACAGCTACAGAGGAGGCCCTCGTCTTCATGCATAAAGGCGCCTAAACGCATACCTGCCTTCTGAACAAAATCCCGTCAATAGTTCGACTAGGGTCCCTATGCATCATCTGTTGCTCTGCGTCTGCTCCACTATGACCACATCTGTCTGGCATTTTACACTTTCCTGATACAGAGCTAATGTAGAGATATTATATTTTGCCATTTTATTGGGTAGATGAAGTCAAACTTTGGTAGACGAGAGCTCTACTTCGCAATTTCATTGGACGCCTGGGCAGACAGAAACCCATCATAGAGTGGGCTGATAATTGCTAAATATCTCATTCAGAGAATCATGACACCGTTTAACCAATTTAGATCTTATTATCGCTGTTTAGTTGACTGATTTCACGAGTAGCCATTATCTCTGCTTGGAGTTAACACCAAAAGTTTGGTGGTTACACTGAACTGATCTTTTGAATTTGCATCGATCATATGGTTGATACGCTGTCTCAGTGACTTATACTAGCATTGATCCTTACTTTTCTGAAAGCATTCACAACTACTTTTGGTTTTAGGCTGTTGAATACCTCTTATTTATACAGGAGCTACCATTTTGCATTCAATCTAGGTTACGGATTTTTAAATGGCACCAACAAGACAACAATATTGCATGCGCTGTTGTCCTTAATATATTTCCGAAAATGTTATCGAGCGAAGGTCTCAGTTACATGGAACACATTGGTGCATTCCCATAAGAACTAAGAGTTTGGTTTTAGTAAAAGGATCAGTTCCAACTCCAAATTCCATCATCGAACTATGTCGGTGAACCAGACCAGACCTCTTGGGTGCAGTATCGAAACATCATTTGACGATCTAATGTTTCTGCCTCAAATAACCTTCCGAAACTTGTCTATTTTTTGAGATTGAGTCAAGTACTTTCGGGTGACTCATAAGTTCTCTTTTTTTGTGTTTATGTGAAGTTTAAAAGTACATCTACATCATAAAGTATTTGTTACATTCATCATACATGGGACGATTACTATACATCAGTGTATCATTTTGAGACTGAGATCCTATTCTGCCATAAAAACCCCTTCTGAAATACATAAACCTAGTGTGACGTTTATTGACAATTAGAAGTGGTCATACTGTGTTTAACATTTATAAAGTCATCAGCACACGCAACGACGTTTCGCCTTAAGTATGTAGATCGACCAGAAAATTGTGGATGACTTATGACCAGAAAAGGGAAGAAAGGATTTGTCCTTGGGGACAGCGTTTTAGTATAGAAAATTAAATGATATTCTGTTCTTTTGCTTTCACCTCAGCCCGCGGAAATTGGGAGTAGTAGGTAGTATTGGTTTTCTAATAAATTTCTAACCCAAAGTTTCAATCAAACCTGGCAATACTATGGCAATTTAATCCAAAATATGCCAAATCAGTTGAGTCCACGCCATTTACACGAACTGGGAATCTCTCAGTCTACAAATTTCGCTTAAAGATCTTGCCCTACACCCTTTCAAGGTCAAATCATCTCAAGTACTGAAGCCTCTTGATCATTTAGAGAGCCAGCAATTTTTCGATTAGGCTCTGCAAAAATATGAACAAAATTCAGAATTTCATAGAAAAATCATCTTCAGCGGTGGACCTAAATTCTGACTTAATGGTTTCGCGTGTTATAAGGCTCCATTGCATCCAGATAAAGTAACCGTGTGGTGTAGATTTTATGGCGAAGGTGGGATGAGACCGTACTTTTTCGTTACAGTCAATGGAATACGCTATCATGCCATGTTGAAGGACTATTTTTGGCAATAATTGAACGAACTTGAGATCAGTGAAGGGGAAGTTCAGTAATCTCGAGAAAAAGTCCTGTCGAATGCCACTTCCCTTATGCGTTATAACGCCTGATGCCTGATGCTGTCTATTCAATATAATAATCATTCAATTTTCAAGTACAAAAATCGCTTTTCTTTATTCATTTTCGACCATTAACTATGTATAATAGTTGAATCCTTAGGATTAGGTGTTTTTCTTAAAACTGTGAATGGTAAGTATCACTTCAAAAGATCACTTTGATCGTCAATAACAATTTTCTTAAAGATTGACATACTGAACACTTTATTCGTTAAACTCAGCGAACATAGTAACAGATTACCAAATGAAATGCAAACATATTGATTTGAGTGAATGAATGAAAGAATGTATCTATCTGTACTCGTAGTTGTGTATGACTTAACTTACTAACAATATGCTTTTTACTAAAATACCGTGCTCATGACTTGTGTTATCTTATTTTTGCAGATTTTATAACAAAACATGCAACTACTACAGCGCTACTGCTACTAAAATACCGCAACAGCTTTTGTTATGCTAACGCCATCTAACAGGAAAGCCTCGAACCTCAACGCATTAAGTGACAATTCGACGTGCCAAACTCTCGTTTCTTTGGTTTAATTCTTTTTTTTTTGTATATTTTTTTGTAAAGAACGCCTTCAGGTGTAAACGCAATTTTCACAGTTAAAACAGCCGTGATCGACGATGAAACAAAATGGCGCCTCATCGAATTGCATCCTATCTGCAAGAGATTGACGCCATTTTCCAACCGGCCACAAGAAGACTTGTTGAATGAGCTAGTATTAGTTTTTAATGTTCATTTGCGTGTGTGTGTGTGTATTTGTGTTGGCGTTTTGCAGCCGTGGTAGCTAGTAAGGCTGCAAAATGTCACTTCGATGATAACCTTGTATTTTTGTGTCAAAATTCTTTGATTCAAAGTAAAATTTTGCAAAAAAAAAAAAAAAGAAAAAGTGATTAAGAGCAGAGGAGTTAAGAAAAATTCCAATTTTGTTGTGTGTTAGTGTTTAGTGCCGTGCTGTGTTTTAGTGAGTAGGGGAATCAAAGGAATGGCCGGGCCGCAAGTTCAACAACGACACACCACGTCGTATGGTAGCAGTAGTGGTGGTGGTGACATCGGCGGTAGTAGTATTTGTGTAGCGAGTACCAGCACATCGGGTGCTGGCCTACACGCTCTTCGACAAATCTCCGACCAAAATGATTTAATTTACCGCGGATCAGTGGCCCACTGTAGCAATGGCGGTGGCGGTAATACTGGAGCGGCAATCATTGGCCACAGTGGCAATGGGTCTAATCAAAATAACCAGCAAAGCGGTAGTAATGCAGCATTATGCCGGCCCGGCACTAGCAGTAGTGATGCACTTATTGTTCCTGGATCGCATAGTAATATCGAGATAATTGTCGATGCGACAAAATCCACGAAATCCGACGATGTGGAGCAGGGTCAGCGAAAGGTGCGGCATAAAAATCGTCCGATTCTGAGGAGATTGGTTAACTATGTGAGAAGTCTATTTGCGGGTTCCTCGACGACAAATGGTAAGAAAACAACATTTGTTTACCTATTCATGCAAAGAAAATTGTTAAAATTCCTCATAAACTGCCCATAAAAATGGTTGTTTAGTCGTCGCATTTCTAGTTGCTTATCATCATTTTTATTCAGGTAAACACGCATCGCACTTCCATTAAATAAATATTTTCATCGATACCACCTTTTCGAAGCAATTACTATCCATTATCCCCCGTATCTGCAAGTAGATTTCCAATATAATTAGAACAATTAACAAGAAATCACATACCTGTACTATCGTGTAGTTTTAATGTCCAACGATGGAGTCATTAAAAATCTCTTCAACACATTTATTTGCCCATTAAACTCGAGGTCACTCTGGCGTATGTGTAACAAAATGAAGCAAAAACCTCAGATACTGCCTGGCACATGAGATGACGCACGCATTTTATTAAACTGTTCGCACAATGTTCGGTTTTATATGAAAAGGCAGACGATATCACGTTCGTCGCTTTGTAAGGAGTTTCAAATTGTGAAAGGGTACTGGATTGTACAACAAGCATATTATGTGCGATGACCCCGTTCGATATATGTAAGTGATAAAGGTGAATTCCCAATAAATTATAAAAATATACCCCTGGGTTGAGCGAATCCATCCATCCCCTCTTGCTAGATTGAGTGACATTATCAGGTAAATGTCAAAGTTATTAATGAACATACCCACACCTGATGCATGTTCAGACAATATTATTACACGTATCTCTGCGGTTCGAATTGATAACATTCTCTTTCGTGAACTTGTTCGAAAATGAAATTAAATACTCGCCATAATCTATAATAATGGTATCAAGAGCAAAACTTTTATTCGATTGGGATCCGTTCATTAGTGCTATGATATTCGATAGGCCATTCAAAACAGATGTTTCAACTACTGGTTTTCGCCTACGACACTCCACCTTCGCATAATTTTTTGAAGGAAAGTAGGATATCTTTGTTTTCTTTCATCGATTGACTCACATTCCTTGACATATACACCTACTGTACAGATACTCCTACTTACTTTGGTTGTTTATGGTAAAGCATCTACACTACATCATTTGTTTGTTGATTAAGAATGCAAGAATGCAGTTTGGAAAGTTCGTCTTTATTTCTAAATTTGTTTTTACTTTTGACAGTTGTTCTTGCCTTGTGAACATGCCCAAAGTTGCACTGTCAATTTGTGTTGGGACAATTCTCAATGACATTTGTGCTATTGTTAATGTCAGTGGCAACTTTTTAAACTCCCGACAGATGTCAGTTGAAATAAATGACAACCGGTGTTGTAAATAGTTAACATAGATAAAACTTATACTGCAGAAGCGTTTTCAAATAACAAGGTATTGAAAGACACAATAATTCGAAAATCATTCCTTTGCTGTCATTTAAAATCTTTTGAGGGTCAATTGTGTGCTATTATTGGGTAAGGACGATCTGTATTGTTCTGTATATTTGAATCCTTGACATCTTCGTTAACAAAACCCATATTTTCTAGGCGAGGATGCTTCCTCTTACCTATATCGTCCAGTACCATTGCATGGAAGAAGTAGAAGCAAACAGGACATTCCAGTTAATTTTTCATTTAGGAAATGAATGGGATAAACTATTATAGACAATAAAACTCTTAAGAAATCCCAAATACTTTAGCGGTATACGCAGGAGATAAAAAAACATATACGAGTTAAAAGGACATATACGACTCGTTCGCTTTCGAATGTTATCCTTAATTTGTTAATTTAGACCACACCGAACCGATGAAAGTAAAATTTAGAATGCTGTTTATAAAAGGATGAATTGAACTTCTTATTTATTTTCTAGTTGATAAGGATAATTTCTTTTGTATTTTCTATACTCCGACAGATCATTCTTTTTAGGTTTATTGACAAGAGTGCCTTCTACAGACCCCTAGGGTAGGTGTTTTTCTACGCATTTTGGGGCTAGCAACGGATAGATTTATTATTCATCAAGAGTTCTACACATGGCTGTTGGCAGCACCTGTATGAGTATTAAGTTATGTAGGCAACGGCCTCAGACGTAGAGAGAATCAGGCTTGAAGCTCAAAGGCTGAAGAACCAGCAAGCAGCAGTGGCATTGGTTTGGTGGTTGGAACTCCAAGCAACATCCAGTGAACAAATTGATAGGTAACGGTTTGCGTTTCAAAGAAACGCTTAAAGCATCATGGCGATCAAGAAAACAATACATTGAGCACAAGGCTTTCAACAGTTTAAACAGTGATGGTATCTGCAAAAAATGTTGGCATCTTCTGAAAGACTGATGACTTTTGCGCCACGTTGTATGTAAGAAAGGAAAAAGTTGTGATCTGTCAATGCTCGAGACCCAAATCAGCAAACACCTTTGCTATCCGTTTGTGGTGTCCCCAGTTACGGTTAAGGTGGTGCTATCGGTGTCCTCAACAAAAAGGCCAATTACTTTTTCAGTGCCGCACCACTCGTCACTTTGAGGACACTAGAGTTAACAGAGCATGAGAGTAAGTTAACATCTGCTGATGCCAATTTGTGTGCATCATTGTTCTTAAAGTGTGTATCACTCCATTGCCAATGCTCTATCTGTTTACAACATATATGTCAAAGCGCAATGACATTTGACACCATTTGCAAATACTATGTCACATTCACATTACGAAAATTTTAACAATTAAAAAATTCGACTACGTTGACGTTAACCACTTTCACACGAAATTTGATGTCCCAAAGTTTGGAAACTTAGCTCTGAGAACGTTTGAACGTCCGCTCTCAGCTCAATATTGACGGATTGACGCTCGAGAAAGTAAACAACTTCCTATATCTAAGAAGTGTGACCTTGCATGGCACGAACTGGATGTCTTCATCAAAATTTGGGAAGGCAAACTGACTTTACGCTTTTGAAGTAAAATAGCATTGCTATACTTGGACGGTGCTTAGCATAGGTAACACGTAACCCTTTTTAAATTGACGTCCAAGAATCATGTGCATGATTTTGACTCAATCGTATCTCCAACGAACTATTTTTTTCAGATTACCGCCCAAGAACATATAGAAGGGGAACATGCCCATGGATTGGACTGGAATTGGGGCACACTAGGTACCACAGAATAGGAGGAATTTTAGCGGAATGGCCTAAAACCTCAAATGCCTTGCACCACTTTAAACAATGCAGGCCTTGTTAACGTACTTTGCATCTCGAGGGATGAAAGGAATTGGTTAAGTAAGTAAGAACTCTCCAAAGCTCGGACTTTCAAAAGTGCAATGACAACAAATCCAAGTCATGACTTTTAAGATGACCAGCACAACCGATTAATCTATTTACGTTTCAATGTATTCCAACTCTTATAAACTTGTCTAGTTTTATACATTTTCTATTGAGACGAATAGCAAATCTCCTTTATATTTTCTAAGACTTTTCTAGAGTACTTCGGCTAGACCATGTCTCGACAATGCTAGAACTAATGAGTCTTTTATTGCCTAGTTCCATCTCACTGTGTTGAATGATGAATTAAATACTAAAATTATCCAATAAAACTTTATGGTGTGTTAAGTGGCAAAAGTTTGAATTTAAGTGCAGTAATAAATGGGAGAAACTTAACCTTGGAGCACTATAACGAAGTACTTAAAATAAGATACTTCTTTCCTTCAGATTTTCTACTTCCCGCACACATCCAATTAAATTCCTCGCAAGTGTACATGTCCTGTTTCGCAGCTTGTAACACTAAAATAACTAACTCCTCCAAATGGATAATAATCCCTCCTCTGGAAATAGATATATTAAAGTCCACTTTGAAATATGTACACCCTCTCGGCCAAGCCTCGACCCTCCTGGCACCAAGCACGAGAACCAACTACAAGCCGCCCTATACACGTGTGTATGGCTTTGAACTCAAAGCCCACCTCTTGTACTGTGTTTGCCTGCAGGAGACAGTTGTACAATGTTTTTGTTTCGAGTTCATGAATTCACCACCCATTTACACCCATTCACTCACAAATGTCCTGTTCTCACGAGTCACACATTTTTTTTTTACAAGGATCGCAGTATAATAAGCAAATAAAAGGATTTTTCAGAAATTGCATTTGTATACACATGTATGTATGTATATTTTGGTTTTTATAGGACTACTCCTATGCCAAGCTGGATTTTTTTTTTAGTCTGTCACTAGCGCAGTCCTGTGAATGATCCAGGATGAAGAGTAGAGTAGTAGAGTAAAAAAAAAAAAAAGTAACTCCCCATTGACTGCGTTAAGGATGCTACAAGAGTAGAAAAGTTTTTCAATTTAATTTTAATTTTATCCCAGTGACACTTTGAATAGCAAACGGCTATCCACTCACTCCGAGTGGGAGCGCATAAAATAAAGACCTCGAACAGGACTCGAGTAGTGGCCCACATGGTTAGAAGAGTACTGGACTCAACGACTCTCTGCACTCAATATATGCAAAATTCTATTGCAATTTAAATTATTCACAGTTTTTATTCGCCCTTTACGTAGATCCTGTCATGAGGACACAGAACTGGGGACAGGCAAAAAAACCAAAGTGAAATGAATTTAAAAAGCTATGTGGCTGAACGAGCGGATGAGAATGAAATCCTAGAACATTCGTCCTGTACATGGCGGTCATTAAATTTGATTGTGGGAGAATCTAGTGATTTTATCTGTCACTAGATGATAGTAAATGGAATCACGTCGTTTGCGAATAGTCCTTCAGAACTTGTGGCGTTAAGAAAACTTCAGTCAATTTGGTACACCACTCATCCCTAAAGCATTTGCACATAATTATCAGAAACAAACAACCAACAAACCGGGTCAGTCATTAAACTTTGCTAATAAAAATTCCGGACATGCATGCATGCCACCCTCGCAGATTGCCATTCCTTCTGCCATCCAGCCACCCCCATGGCCCACAAAACAATTCCACTAATAAAGAACCAAAACAAACACTATAAAACTGACCACCAGTTTTCACTGCTACCAGCCGAAACATGTGATATTACATGCCAAAACTGATCCCATGACATGTGTTCGACACAAAAACACAGAAAACGAACAGCGAACCTGACCACAGAACGACTAAACGCCTGAACGGCTGAACGACCGACCGCCTCCACTTGAAATTTTCCAATCGCATCGCACAATGGCCAGCGGTAACATGTTTTTTGTGGAATAGGATTTTTTGTTTTTCTCTTTCGAAAGTATCTGGACATTGATCCAAAATACGAAATTGGCTGACGTTCTGTGCTGCTCTGTGTTCGTCAGTCAAAATGTGTGTCACGCAGAGCGAGTCAACGAATTCAATTTGACCCAAAACCACAAATATTTTTCATTCAACGAATCGATCAATTATATTTGAAACATGTATGGCATTTGTTTTGGTAACGCTTTAGTTGTGGAAGAGGAATTTTTAAATCAGAACACTGTGGTGCAGAAGAAAATTTACAAAACCTTGAATATTTTTTAAAAAAAAAGTTTCTCCAAACCAAAGTGTATCTGACACCGAAGCAAGTGTACAGGATTTACAATTGCAACCTCTATGGAGTGTTTGCATGGTGAACAGTCTCTTACTACTATCGAACGAACATACCAGAGCCCAGTCCAGTACCGCCACAGCGGCTGTAGACATAATCTGCTGGACTGGATGCTCTTAGACTTAAAACCTTAGATCATCTTAACGAATGGACTATAATGGGACACAGGAAGGAAGGAAGTACAAGAAGCTTCTAGACACGTAAGTCGCCGGAGCAGCGTTTTAAGCGAGTAACATAATTTCAGTACAAAGTATGCAGATCAGTCTGCCAAACACGAAGAATGTTCTGCCATTCCAAACAATGATATAGTAGAAGTATACACAGATGGATAACATATTGATCAATCGGTGGCGGTGATCCATTGCCAAAATGCAACCTCTTAACCACAGAGCCCATCTAGAATAATTCGTGACAGTCTTTAAGGCAGAAATTTCTGCTAAAATAAAAGGTGCGGAACTATTACTCATTACAGAAACCCAAGCCCTAGGGACACTAGTTAGCCCAAGAACCAACTCAAAATTGGAGAAGGAGTGCAAGGAAAAACTTAAGACATTGGCAACTTCTTCCAGGGTAACCTGGTCATTGCAATATACCAGGGAACGAAGTGGCGGATGATTTGGTGGGGAATTAGTCGTAAAATATAGATACAAATTTGGTTACAACTGCTGGAGTAGCCTTGAAGGTTACTTAAACCTCATACAGCACCCCGTTCGCAAAAAAACAACAAAAAAAAAGGTTAGAAGAACTGCAAATCTGCAAAGGTGTCAAAGCCATGATCGAACACTCATGCTACTATCAATCGAAGAGGGTGCTTGGTCTACGCAAGAGTGAATTAAGACGAATGGTGAGAAACACGCTTAGAGACTAGTGACATCTAGTCACACCTGCCCGGAGTAAGCGAAAGGAGAACAAATTCTCGAACACTTCCTCGGTGAATGGCCTGCATTAGAGCCACTAAGGTAAACATACCTGGGAGGATAAGGCTAAGCTAATCTTTCTCTCACAGTTTCGGGAAAATTCTAGAATTCGTTAGAAATATAGGACGTTTCTCAGAGTTATCGTAAGAGTTCGTAAAATTTGGTATTAAATACTCTGTGATCCATGTGCCGACCTGTGTTATCGGTTTTGGGTCGTTGGTTGTGTCTGATTTGGGCGTACCGGTGTGGTCAAAACATTAAACCAATTTACCATTCATTTACATACTCCCTCTTATCTTGCAGACCCGATTGGGCCAATCCCAAACCAACCTACAACTAACTTTCTAAAAAAACAATATTTGCAAGCTTTAATTCTGTTAGGACTTGAATAATATAATACTACAAGTTTACACAACATTTTAAGTATATTCATTGGTTTTCTGAAAAATTCAAACTCGAGATCGTAATTATGACAGATTCTGCCTGTCTGTATGTCCAGAACCTCAAAACTAACGATGCCTTTTCAAATGGATCTTCTCGAAAACGGCTCAAATGATTTTTATAAAAATTTATTTGAGAGTTAGTGTGGGAAATAGGTGGCAAACAACGTTGTTCAAGAAAAATACGGATAATGGTATACATGGCCATAGAATAATCCCTGGTTACCTGACAGTTGTCTCTTCTAATACTCTTTGGTCTAAAAATTGCATATGCTATGAAATTTGAAGCATTGTGTCATGAAATTTTTGAGCGATATGTTTCCTAGAAATTGTAATTGCCTAGCGAAAATTTTGGGTTTTGTAGTTTTCCGAAACTTACCTGAGTATTTAAGGACTTTTCCTAAAACTCTCTGTTTTGCAACAAAGCAATTAAATTCCCAATATGTTACAACTCTTTCTTTTTGATTTGTTTATACTTTTAAACATTCAAATGAATGTGCACGGTTGGTTATGCTCTTAAAAGATGACTTAGCTATATGTAGATATTGCTCACGTAAATCGTGGAGAACTTCCCATTAGACATCGTTAGACCCGTTTTCGAGAAAATCCATTTTTAGTCAAATTAACTTTAAGGTAAGTACTGCAGTCACAATCATGAAGAAACAGACAGAAAGAATCACCGGACCTACATTCTTGAACTGCTCCATCAAAGTAATGTCAATTTTCGAAAAGTTTTTCAGGAAACCAATTGGAAATCATTCGAAAACTATTGTTTTGAAAGTTTAAGAGCCTAAAAAACGTCTTCGAATAAACACTAGTCTTTTCTGATGCTGGAAAGTGAATCAAATTTTTGTCTGCGGTTCCCACTCCTGATTGAGTTTTCAAAAGCTTTTTCCAGCAGTTTCACATATTTTCATGGCACCATCATTTAAGAGTCCACAACACAAAAACTATTTGGAAAAACATTTTTGTTTTGTTTTCTGAAAAATTTATGAAATATTTTCCCAAATATGTATTTCGTATAGACAAACCTGAAGCATTTAAAAAATTGCCTGACTAAAACCACTTCCTGTTGTATTTACCCTACTCTTGGGACTGAAATACAGTCCAGCATTTCATTGGGAGAAGTAATACAGGCTTTTCTTATGTATCTTAGATGTATCTTAATATGTATCTAATATACTCGGACTAGATTCTCTTATGGTCCCGATTTATCTTACTAAATGTGACAACTTCACATATTCCTTTCTTTGCACAGCTTCTTCTATTCTATCCACTTGTTTGGCAAATTGATTTTAGGAAATCATCGATTCATAACTCCTGCTATTCTTGTATATACCATGTAAAGTTTATATATCATCTTCCGACTAACACGAACCTCAATGGAATAGGAACATTCTTTTCACCTGCACTGTAAGCATGGCCTCATGCCAACTAAATGGGATGTTGCATCATAAGAGGACATCCGGTTGCCTTAATCGCTTTTATGACACTTAAACTGCTTGCGGCTTTTACCCTCAAAGCCAAGAAGATCTAAAATTTATACCCGCAGAGTACTATTGATTTCTTGAACATTCATACAAGTTTCTTTTTCCTTTAATTGAAATATATACATATGGTATGATACAATTAAATTTTCTGAAGACTATGTATTTCCTTAGAACTATATTGCACTATTTAGTACGTCGCAGTACTGTGAATATAGACTGTATTGCCAGTTTTTCTGCCCGAGAAGATCCAATATCCTTTCTTTATTAACTAAGTAATGAATCTATGATACGAGCCCTTCCTTCCCTTAGGAAGGCTTAAAAGTTTTTAGGTCAGTGCGAAATTTGTATCGAAAGTAAGGACATCGGTATATGCAAACATCCCAAGTACACCTTGTTTATCATGCAGTTCTGATGATTTAGATTATTGATAAGTGGTGTTGTCAATCTATTCCAATTCTGCGTTCCTTCCTTTGGACTTCTTTTAGGTATAATACTAGCCACTGTGTACAATATTATCCACAAGCCTAATTGCTCTCAGTTTTTAGTATTAATGACCTCTACCTAGACTTTTAATTCATAGAGGATCTTTAATCATTCATTCTATGTTTAGGTGTTACATACTTTAATGTTGAAGAGTCATTGCACAATTGAAATCAACTAGATCCTGAAAGTCTTATCTTAAGAATGTCCTACAGCAAGGGACCTAAGACGGAGCCTTAAACTATTTTTAGAGTACCTATTCCCGAAATATTTTCTAAAAATCTTGAATCTTTTTGATCCTTTTTTAAAGTGTCAATATTGTTTCTGAGCTCCTCAAACGTTGTTGACTTGTTCGCATAAGCCAATGACTTTCTGTAATCCCATCAAAAGGACGTTGAGTTCCTTGAGATTGCATGAGCGAGGTGGCCATTCGACTGGAACTTTTACTCGAGATTACACTATTACCGACCTTCCCCATCAATGGATCAGTTGTATGACTAGCTGTGTGCCATCTAGCACCTCCATTCAATTCTGGCCAAAATCGACTACCGAATATTGGAGTAAGCACTGTTAAAGTTGCGACCACCTACTCAGAATTTCTTAACAACTGCCAAACGTTGCTTATTCCTGAACTTCAGCATTGTAAAAATGGCGACTTATTGAATGACTTTTTGGCATTAACAGATCATAAAAAGATTTAAAGGGTGTGTTTGTATTAAAATATAAAATTGTTATGTTCCTATTGAAAAACCCTTCCTTTCTTTGATACTGCAGTATATTTCACAAAATATCTTCAGCTGTCAAATTGACAAAAAATCAAAGAAAGAAAATGTAAACGGAAACTGAATTCTTTTGCGGTTTCAGTATTCTATATTTGGGCTTTGTTCCAAATAGAGTAGTTAGTTCAACATTAAACTAAATGCAATCAATCTTGCGCGAAACTTTGTGTACCAAAACCAAAATGACAAGTTTCTCGCACAAAGTTTTTGCCCGATGCCAAAGAGTTTAGCTAACGAAGATTTATTGCATAAAAGTTACTTAGATTTGATCCTGTAAGTTTAATTGAAATACTTTTATTTCCATTGATGTAATATTTCCTAATTTATCACCTTTTACTTTTCTTTTCAGGTAAGTCCACTGAATTACGCAATATTTGTGAGTAGTTTGACCTAATTTTTTAGAACACTGGATGGGCAATGGAATAAAGTACCCATTCTTCCTACATGATATCATATTTTTCATTCCAGAAATATGTGTAAAAAGCCAAATGATCATAAAGTGTCCTTGAGAAAACATACATACTATAAATAAAAGCATAATCACCCTTATATCCTGTCTTTAAAAATAAAAGTCCAAAATAATCCCAACAAAATCCAATTTGAAAATGTATCCACACCCTCTTCACACGTCAATCCACATCGGATGCACGTACAAGTCCTTATTTAGGAATTTCCGCAAAACTGTAAGCTGAACAAAGCTAGAAATTTAAAGAGCACCACTTCTCCACAGTATCAAAGTAAAATACCGTCCCTACCCCTGGGCAAAAGTGCACTGAAGTGTGTCTCCTTTGGCATTTTTAACGTTTGAGCAAACCATTATACAACAAAAGATATTTTGTTTCATGAATTAATCCTGAAGTGTGAATTGAATCCACTTCTGAGATAGAAAAAGGAAAAAAAGTTCAAAGAAGGTTAAAGGTGAAGTGGCTGCCTTCATCGATTTAAGTGGATTATGGGAGAATTTCCTGATGTAAGGGTAGTTTATTATCCTCTTAACCGAAAGTAAGAAAGGGTTTTTAATTAGTTTTTGAATTTCCACCGAAGGAATGGGGGCGAAAGATACTTACAGTTCCAACAAAATTCCATACACAACCTGGCATAATCGACCTACTTCGATGAATATTTCTTATTTATGCTCGAATAATTTAGAATACGGGCCACTTCAAGCATTTCTCATCCACTTCGTCACGGCCTCCACAATTCCATGTTAACCTACGCATCCATGGAACAGAGAACGTTCTCATAATTCTATATTGTACAAAACAATAAACAAAATTTAACCCAATCGGCCAGAAAAACATTTTTGACTTTAAATAATGTTTCCAGTTGACCGCAAATTGGCAGTGCTGCATCGAGTTTGTTAGTTTGACCAGAAAATACCATCCCTGGTGGCGAAACATATTCTGATTCCAATGATCCACTGAACTAATCGTCAAAACACATTTTCCACAGAAAACCAAAATAAACAAAACAAACCGGGAACATTTTATTCTCCCTTTTTGTGAGGTTTCCTAATTTTAGCAAATTAATGAGTTTCGCCTCTAATAGCATTTGCGGCGGTTGGCCGCCATCGCCGGTTGTCCAGGCGTACTAATGGTCATGAAATTGTAATTTCATTTCATTTCCAATTCAAATGAAAATCTGTTAAGTAAAATAAAAAAGCAAAAACGTAAACTAATTTGAAGCTGAAATGAGCTCGAATTGACATACAGATGGCCGCGTTGTGATGGAATGAGACAATTACTTTGGCAAGGGGTTGACAGGAGTATTTTGACGACCCGAGGTCGTCATTCATTGCCATCAATTCTGAAAATGTTATTTCCAATTTTTAAGTTTAATAAAAATATTATTGCTTTCTATGTGAGGTTGTTGGAACGGCTCCTGTTTCTGATCAATTTACCAATTTAATGACGCAATCTGTACTCCGTAAATCACTGGATGGTTGCTCACCATGTAAACAGTTTTAAATTGGATCGTCATTGCTCATTATTCTGTAGTTAATGAAACTATTGGGTGACCAGATAGCAATGTTACTTTTCCCAATTGTTGCACTTCAGCAGCTGTCAAAGTTATAAATGACATATAGCTGTCAAAATATTCACTTATGTTTGCCATGCCATCATGCATTGTTTCACACTCGCAGGACGTGCTTTAATTATTAAGAAAAATTATAGAAATTTCGGGTCAGTTGTAAATACGCAACGTGAATTTCGTCCTAAGATCAGTCGTCATCATGGCTTCCATGGCAGGCAATTCCTCGCACCGTGCAAAACTTTGAGCCTGAGTGCACTCTTTTCGATCTTGAGCTACCAACCAGATAGAGATTGGGGAGAAATAAAGAAAAAATAAGCGGCTAGTATCGAAGAAGACCCAGAAATGTCGATTCGGTGCCGTTCAGCTGAATTGGGAAACGCCAGAGGGTCGATCCAGCTTGTTTTGCGGTTGGAAATCCATACATCCATATCAAGTTGTGCTGCTGGAAGAATTTAAGCTGGACGACCATAGACAACACCGTGTGTTCGCTAATTAGGCGCTGGATATGTTGGCGAAAAATCCGGATCTCGGCCAAATTGGCTATGTCAATAAGCAGAATAGGCCATATTGGAGTGAACACAATCTACAAGAGTTCGACCAAGCATCAATGCATCCACAAAAACTGACTGTTTGGTGCGCTTTTGAAATGAAAAAGGAGATACCGTGGATATAAATAGCCCAAGGTATAGGGCACTGGTAATCTACTTTCTGTGGCCATAGATCGATATAACCGAGCTCTCATTCCAAGGAGACGGTTCTCCATGCTATGCAAACGACGCAACGCTCAACATTGTCTCACGGCGAGCGTTTATCAATTGGCCGCCACGATCATGCGACTTGGCTCCACTCGACTATTTTCTCTGGGACTACTTCAATTCTTAGTCTATGCGGTAATAAGTCAACCACTCTCGAGGTCAACATTCAAGATGTTATTGCCGGAATAATACCGCACATATTGGGGCAAGTCATCATAGATTTGACCGACAGCTTGAAACACTACAAGCGAAGCCGAGGCGTCTATTTGATTGATGAACTTTCCACACATAATGCCATGAATGTAGCTCCTATTGTTCTTATGTGGTGACCCTTTCAACTAAGTCCAAGGCTAAGCTTTGAGATTTCTGTTTGGGCCCTAAGCTTGAATGTGTAGCGGCTTGCTGTTAAAAAAGTTAAAAGTTAAGCCGATCTTCTTTGAAAGGCCAAAGAGAAGCCTCGTTATCTTTGTAACGAATGTACATGGCCGCAATCTAACCCATTTTTTCAGTCAAAATCTATAGCGATTTTTCAAAACTAAGGTTTATCTTAAGAACGCTGAGATGATTCAAAAGCTTTCGTGGAACTTTACTTCAAACGTTTTTTAAGCGAACGAGCAAATATTCCCTATTTTGACTTTTTAATCCTTGCTTGTCATTGAAGCAGAAATCAAAAGAATTGTGAGGTTTAACTCTCGCGAAAGTGGATGACGTCTTACATGTGGGGAATGTGAATGAAATTTGACAGTTCACGAAAAGCGTTTACCAATTGTTGGCTTATTAATGTGCTTCAAACAGTTTGTTCGAAGGTCGTGCATTCCCAGATTAGTGACCTATGAGTGGATCTTTGTTTTATACGAATCAATAAATGTCAATTTTTGGTTATTGATTGACAGTGGGTCCAAAGTTTGGAATGAAACTGGTCCTTAACATGTCAAATTGATTGTTAGCTAGCTACCAATAGTTTTACTACTCTGCGCTCTATCCAAGGCGGTTTCGAATACACTCTGGATCGAAGCGTATTTTGGTCCCTGTCCGTTTCAACTGACGCATACATCTTAGTTGTTGTTTGGCTAAGTTCAGGGTATATATCTTCCTTTTCTCTTACCCATTATACAGTTATAACCAAAAATTAGTATTTTTCTCTCAAAGCAACCTGAAGCAGCCCTATCCACTCTTGACAATGTTAGTGCTTCAATCCCATATGAGGGCTGGAACTTAGAGCATGCGGAATTAGCCTGCGAATGATTTTGTACAGCGGCGTTCAAATACATTTTAAAAATGACTACGCTCTCTAATCTTATTTTTCGAAAGCGGTTTAGTTTATGAACGCGCCCATAGTTTACTGAGCCGACGAAGACTGTCCAAAACTCAATTTATTCCTTTTTTTAAGGACAATCGACTCTGAAAGAAACTCGCACATCACCTTTAATTTTGAATCTAATTTGTAGCAATCTGAAAAATCCATTTAAAGTTAAAGCAACACAAAGAAAGGAGAAGTTAATCATGAAAAAGAAATAAAGAAAATTTGATTCCATCATGTGTGTCAAAGCCTGTACACACACGCACACCTTTTGCGAGGTGTTATCGTTTTCTTTTCTTTGTTTTGTTTTGTACTGTTCATGTCTTCTACCGTCTAACAAAAGCAATCAGTTTGCATGCATAAAATATATTTAAAAGGACTAAAGCAGAAAGATCCACAGAAACATGCAGAGAGACAGAAGCTACATTATGAAGGTGTGCTAAAAAAAGAACTCTTCCAAACGAGGCAAAGCCTTTCCACCACATTTCGCAGAGGAAAACAGAAACGTAACACAAAATAATATTTTTCATTGTCGCTGATGTTCAGTGGCGCCAAAACACATATCCTTTCAGAGTTTCTTATTTTCTGGCATACAAACTAGAGGTCCTTTGGCTGACAGAAGAAGAACACAATTGGTGTTTGAGCCAGTGTGTGTGTGTTTTGATACAAATAAACGTTATGACACACATCGCTTTGGTTTTTTTTTTTTGTTTTATTTTGGCGTGGCAGTTGTTTTTTGCTTAGGGTGTTTATGCCACGAAGACGTTTAGATATGTAAAACACTTACGGAGAGATAAAGGAATGGAGAAAATAGAAGTCAAGGTCAAAGTTGAAAGGACTTCCGCATATAGGTGTGTTTCAGGCATTTCCTTGACTGTAGTCTATTTATGCATTAAACACTAATGTAAGAGTATGTCTGTATATTAAATATATATGATTCACAGCTTGTAACATAGGTATACTTAGTTTGTCTGTCCATCTAGATGTCACCACTGTTCGAGACTTAAATTTATTTTGAAGTTCACCTGATGCAAAGAAAGAGTTTAATTTTCAATATCAAGGCACATTCCGGCAGTTCCAAAACATAATTAACAACGAGTCGTGGGATTCGGATGCTGGGATGGTAAGCTTGAAGTCATGAGCAAACGCAAAACCTCAGAGACTGAAGCTTACGACTCTAACCACGAATCAGAAAATTATATTAAGTTCTGCAACAAAAAGAACCATGGGTTTCAAAAATGAGACAAATTTACCAGAAAATATTATTATTAGCACCTTGCAGTTCATCGTAGTGAACTCATCCCTCATTATATTGAGCTGTCAGCTATTCCGGAGATTCAACCTCGAATTTTCATTGGCATTAATCGGTATGATACATTTTTCATACTCTAAAGATTGACGATATATTGATAATCAGAGTGTACAGATAAAACGATTGATTTACCCACTTTTTGGGCCTTAAATTTTTAGCTAGAATGGTTGAATTTCATGGTTAGACTTTTGAGAAAAAGGTGCATTATAAACGTAAATGGTTTTGATTCACCATTATACAAATGGAAACCTTGACTGGGGTTTTGACATTGACAGATCATAAAAAATTTAAGGATGCGTTTGTATTAAAATACACAAGTGTTTTGTATGTTCCTATTTAAGACTGGACATCCCCTAGAATGACTTTTGCCGAACCTGTAGGGATGAGGAGGGAGAGGAGACCATCTGTCACCTCCTATGCACATTTCCTACACTTGCCAACATTTGAAAGGCTAGAGTAAGTAAATACATTTTCAACGATCTCAATGATTTGAATACAGCCTGCAGGGCTAACATTAGCTCCTTCATAGAAAGTAGCGGATGGTTCCAGGAGTAAGAGGATGACCCAACAACCTTACATAACGGCAGCACAATGAATCTTTTCTGGTCTAAGTGCATCCTCATCGAGGGCCGGTCTAAACCAACCAATTAACCAAGCCTTTCATCTAGCGTAGCTATATTGACTCCATATACTGATTTTGAATATCGAGGCATGCTCCGGCAGTTCGATACCATCACTTACAACCACTCGTGGGATTCGGGTACTGAGGTGCTAAGCTTGAAGTCATGAGGAAAAATCAAAATCCCATTTAGACCAAAGGCTTACATATTACAAGCTAGGAACTATTGCCGACTTCGTGTTAGACTCTCTTATAGCTGATTGCCTGACATTTGTTGACATACCTTTACCATACGTGATCAACCTTCGGATAAAATGGTGAAGTAAATGGTAAATTTTTACAGCAAATATCCTAGAATAAGCCATTTTAAATTACAAAATCAATTTTCTATGTTGGAAAACCGCCCTAAGAGATGCCCCAAGGTATATTGTGTGTGCTCGTTTGTAATGATAAAAATGTAAGCCTTAACTGAATTTTTGACACTGCCAGATCAATAACCAATCGGAATGATAGATGGTCTAACTGTGTCTATGCTTTACCAAAGACAACAACCCAGTCTTACAAACCCGAATGTCAGGGCCGTAATAATACCCTGTTGTTTCTGTAGTTCTCTGTAGTTCTCTGTTGATTCTAGCAGCTTATTAATATGGAAAAGAAATAAGATGGGTAAAAAATAGGAATACTGCGGAACCCCATACATTGATCTGCCATGAAAGCTTTTTACCTCTCTGTGGATCTTTATAGGAGGCTATACAGATGTACATATATAGTTCAGTTACTTAGTAGAACGAGCACCCTTGACTCGCCATATCTTTTCAGAAACTAAAGCTAAAGTAAACGGAATCTATTTTATTAATTAGGCGTTCCATAGAAACATACATATGTAGATCTACCAAATGTGTCTCCCAAAACATTAACACAAATCATATGAACTGCTGATTATTACTAAGAAATTACGTAACATTATGCACATTTCCGCTCATCAAAAACTTGGGCCCTTAGGATGTAATAAAACAATTGTTCTTCTGGCCTACAAAAATAAACCCTAATTACCACTAATGTTCATTGCAGGATCATAAATTTAAGTATACACTTTTGGTTGATGATTGATTTCTGCTGAAAATATTGTTCAACTTTAATATTGACTCATCGTAGTTAGACTCTATCGGGAAAATGCAAAATTAATTTAAAAAGTTTTAACCCAGGTATCATTACAAAGATTTCCTTTTAAGGAACGAAATAATGTGATATGATGTCCTTTAATTGGTGGAATTTCCCAACCAGTTGCCGTTTTTAAAAGGCAAACGACAACACACGTCGTACGAGGAGTAGACAAATACTTCAAAAAGAATGAAGGATGCCTCTTACAAAGCTCTTAGGGTGTATTTTATGGATCTGTACTTTATCCTTAAGGGACTTGTTGGTTCTATCATAACGTGGTGTAACCGTTTTTTAAGACTGGCTTTCATGATAGGTTTATGTTCATTCTTAAAATGTGCGCACAATAGATACACATTTCTTCCTAAATCGTAGAAACCAAATTTCCATTTACGGAGCTATCCGGCGATTACAACCGACGTATCAGGAAAGGATGTAATTTTCAGGAAACCAACCTTTAACCTTATCCTTGTGAGTGCCTTCCCTCAATTGGGCAGTTTATTATTTTAAGAAGCGAGAATAGTCTGTGCTGGACTACAATGAAGGGCGAGCTTCAACACTTTAAATTTCAATCACAATCCCACTTTTTGATTCTCAAAATAATAAACTGCCTTTTGGATATGGCATTATTTATTTTAAATACTTGCTTCACTTAATGAATGCCGTAGCCTAAGCCATGTAGAGGTTAAAGAGATAACTTAAATCATCTAGATTAAGTATCCTAATGTATCTTTTTTAATTTTGACGGATGGGCACAGTGATGCGTAAGTGATCGATGGTCCTGAAGCTCATTCAGAAAATTTTTGAGATCTTTTTTTACTAAATGCCAGCCCATCGATTGTTGGACTTATCGACAGATCTTGAAGTGTCCAGAACTAGGATAGGATATACTGTGATCTAATTAAGGCAACTGTCTTAATTTTTTTTAGTGGTGGGGGCAAAGGATTTTATGGGTCCTTGACTGTCGATATAAATTGATAATGATATCCAAGTTCGAGTTCTGTTTAAACACGTTGCGAAGAAAACGTAAAAGAAGGAATCAGGGTGTAGGAAGAAATCTTTCCAATTTTCAGCTCTTTGTTGAAAATGGTACTTAGTGTTTGCGGCCAGAATTTTACTCTCAATTAAGTCACCTACATCTCCAAAATTATTTGTACCTAATTGCGATTGCATTGCAGTAGCAGACCTTCACTCTCCTTATCGCCATTCTTATGTCCGTATCAGCTAAAGTACACACCGTCACCATAATACCACCATCCCCACCCAGTGCCAACAGCTGTGTTCTCCATTCAGAGATGTATCTCTGGCAAATAATTTGCACTCTTTCCGAATGCGTAGCCGCAAACGATTTCGAAAACCGAACAAGCCCCTGCCCAACTCCATTCCTCCACTCTAATCCCGCCTGACACTGTTTTATCTGCAAGCCGAAAATGATTTATGAGCAATTACCCGGACCATTGTTTATCCTGATTAACCTGGATACAACTAGACAACGGGGAGCACACCGAACCACTCCCATTGCATTCATTCTAGATACACAATTAGCTACGGGCCGGCTCTTTAACATGCAGTCGCTGTTGTGTTTTGATGGCGTAAATCTCCGAATTTTATTACCACAATCTGACATTGGGGTTGGTGGCAACAACAACAACAAACCAAACAAAAAAAAAACAGGAACAGTAAGCCCCACCAAAATGGATAACTTAATGGCGCTACCACACACATCGACGTAGCTGTGTGTTTGTATTTGTACACCAAAGTAACCGAAATTTAATTACCTGTGCAAAGGTGTTAGATAGCTTTACCGACCGTGATCGGAAGGAGGAACATCTGAGAGATTATTTAATGTGACTTGGATGCAAATGAGGGGGAGGCAATGCCAACAGTTTGTTGGTGTTGGTCGTTACGGTAAATTGATGGGGTTTCCAAATTCCCAGAGACTCCAAGGTGTGAAATTGTCTAAATTAATGCGAGCTCACCCACGGCAACGATGCAGTGGGCATGAAAGGGTGGCAACTCCTGGTTAGACAGTGAATTTATGAACAGTGATAAGGTGGGAACTTTATCGACTGGAATTAGGAGATTAGTGGGTCATATTTGAAAATTCCCCTGGATGTGACATTCATCATATGATTACGAATGAGTGGCAACATTTAGGACTCGAGTAGGATATTAAAATGCGAGAAGTGGCAGGAGGAGCCTACAGCGAACCATTATTTTAGCATTTGTCTCCTTTAATCTAAATCCTCATCATCATAGAGTATATTGACAGACTTTGAAAAGGACGGTGTCAACAATGTGATTTCAAATTCAATGAAGACTGACATCCTTCAAACCACCCATAAACTTTCGATACCCAACAGAACCGAATGATCCTGTATCGAATGTAAGATCCTGTACAACGAATCGCTGTGACAGTGAAAGGCTGCTGCGTATCTCTGCTCTCTGACCATCAGTCACTTCCTACGTATAGGTATATCGCGAAGGCTTGGTAGCCTTTTCAGCGATCTGAACACCGCCTCCATGGGTAAGATTAGATGGTTCCCAAAGTAATCCACCCACCTAACACAATGTCAGTAGAATGGACATTCTCTGGTTGTAAATGCCCGGTCTAAACCAACCAACCAAGTCTAAGAATTCCTTCAAACTTCCCAGAAAAAATCAATCCAATCCAACAAAGTGAACAAAAGTTTTTTTTTTCATATAAAATATTTATTCTTATATTTTGTGTCAAGTTTACATATAATTTTATAACCACTGCCTAACTCTAGTACTCATTTGGCCAAACCACACTGTTTCACTCATATCGACGGAGAATTTGCATCTCTTTGGACGTTCTTGGCACTCCTCCGCAGAATATCCTTCCGGCTTCGAGTCAATGTAAATCTGCATGCTTCTCGATGGTATTTCATCGATATAGAACTCCAATAGATCGAATGATAGCTTCCAGTCGAATGATGTTGAAACCTCGGACCGAATGGGAAATGGTCCTAGATGGCTGATCATATCTTGTCTACCCTGGCCCATCTGTATCATGTAGTTGCGACGAGTTCTTCCATTTACGGCAAATATTCCTCTGCGGATTCCATTATCGATCTCCTCTGAGTCCAGAATAAACCAGTAAAGTTCCCTTTTTCCGTTTAGTAGAACTGCCTTGGTATAGATGTCCTTGAAGGTTAAATTGAAGTACTTATCGTCAATTAATTCTTTAACTAAGTTGCCGTGATGTTTCTGGCAGTGCTCGAGGAGATTTTGCTTGTCTCCGGTCCAGAAGCACTTGGGAATTTGAAATTGAGTTTCCATTGTATTTAGTTTTCTTTACTTTTTTCAAAAACACTTGAAGAGATACTGTCTAGTTTCGAGAACGAACTGATTGACTGCATGGCTTTGGAACAGTATTTATAGGTACAGAAGTTGTGGTCCAGGTAGATGGAAATTAGTGATGATCTTCAAGGGTTAAAAGCCCAAAATCATTTACAATCAATTAGGGTGTACCGCTAATGATAACTTTTGAAAACCGCTAAGTACATCCTAATATTAAATTATATGTCATAAAACCATAAAAGCGGATAGTATTGAGTGCAATTTATTGGCCCAAAATCTGGGGACTTTCCGCTTGTCTAGTCGAAACTAGATTCACGTAGTCCTCTTATTATGTCCTTCATCAGGCGGCCTATCAATTCGATGGGCTAGGTACCTTTCAAAGTTTGGGTTTTTAAAAAATGTTTCGGATAAGAGGAAAGACTGAACCTAAACCCGAGATTACATGAACAGCACTTATACAAAACGTCATTGCATTCCACAGGCCCAAATAACTTCCTCATCTAAAAAGGTGTCAGCGTCTAAAACCATAGCTGAAGGCTGCTACCAAAGATGTGTCCTTTCTTCCCTTATGTTGTGACAGTCTTCTAGTCGGCCTATTCCATTAATACTTGGAAAACTGTTCTATTATCCATAACTAAGTTTCAGAAGAAACTGAAATACCGAGGTAGGCACCTTACATCCCTACAAATCTTCATTTGGAAAATGAACGCTAGATGTGATCTGGAGTTGAAGTTGATATCTTTGGACCCAAAGCCAAAGTCTCAATATCTTATGCCCCACTGTTTTCTAGACCAGCACCACCAATGAGCTCTGTGCTAGGTTCAACCTCAGTAAAGGTATCAAGAACGTGAGGATGTATACCTTTACATTGTTTACACTGTCGTCTCATTAAATGACCTCTTTATCGGTTAAATGCTGCTACGATGCACTACATCTTTTGCCAGATATAACAGAGTGATACTCCGATGGGTCCCTGGCCCCAGAAAGTAGGGCTGGCTCAGAATCTGGGTTCATAGGACCAGAATTCTACTGCTCGTCAGTAGAAAAATATGCTCTGCAGTTTTTTAGTCTTAGTACGTCCATAGGGAGGTGTTATGACCCTTTGAAGATCTTCTCAGGTCACAGTGTCATGCCATTTATCTTACCATCCTTTACCTTCTACTTAAGTACAGGATGACCACATAGGAAACAAAATTTAAATAAAACAACATTCAACCTAAATTCATGACATTATGTGTGGGAAAGCCTTCTCGTCTTCGCTGGTAAGCTCGTCCAAATGGTTAGGTTCTCGCTGTGCTCAAAGCTCTGGAATCACCAGAGATGAGATCAACAACTGACGTAACTATCATTATCTACATTCATAGTCAAGCTGCGCTTAATGCGCTTGAATCCAACTTCCTAAAATCTGAATAAGTAGGAATTCGCCATTAAGTCCCTGTTACCTGCATACTACGATATTGACGGGAACGAATGGGTCGACTAAGCCACAGAACTCGACGTGTAAAACCCCCGATTTGTGTGCCTAAGAGGATCATCGATATGGCTTGCATAAAAAAAAATGGTTCAACTTAGGAAGTTCTAAGCTGTCCCAGGTCTTGTGGCCTACGTTAGATTGGAAAGAATGGGAAGAAATAATTAAAATAAACAGGTTGCGGCTAAGAATAGTGAGATTCTTCTAAGGTAGCATCCCAAGAGATTAGGATTAAGAAATGTGAATATATAGTACCTTCACGTTTCGGAGAACATAACACATTAACTTGGTGATTGCCAAGGCATAGCTCGGAGTATTTCCTTGACAAATAAGAGGAAGTTGGACATCAAATGCATGGAAGAGATGATTTAGGTTTACGTTTAGGTTTGTTGCCGTAATGGTTTTCTATTGATCGCAATGGGCCCACCGTACTGCCTAGTGCTTTATGATAATCTCATAAGCCTACATTAATACTTACTTACCCAAGATGGCTTAAATTAGAAAAGCATAATGTGTCCAAAGCCATCTATTACCCTATACTCTGTACTTTCTTCACCAAGCACGTATTAAGTTTATGGCCCTGCAAAAGCCAGAATGAACAAAGGCGAAGCCGAGACCATCAGTCACTTCCTATGTATAGGTATATCGCGAAGGCTTGGTAGCCTTTTCAACGATCTGAACAACGCCTCCATGGGTAAGATTAGATGGTTCCCAAAGTAATCCACCCACCTAACACAATGTCAGTAGAATGGACATTCTCTGGTTGTAAGTGCCCGGTCTAAACCAACCAACCAAGTCTAAGAATTCCTTCAAACTTCCCAGAAAAAATCAATCCAATCCAACAAAGTGAACAAAAGTTTTTTTTTCATATAAAATATTTATTCTTATATTTTGTGTCAAGTTTACATATAATTTTATAACCACTGCCTAACTCTAGTACTCATTTGGCCAAACCACACTGTTTCACTCATATCGACGGAGAATTTGCACCTCTTTGGACGTTCTTGGCACTCCTCCGCAGAATATCCTTCCGGCTTCGAGTCAATGTAAATCTGCATGCTTCTCGATGGTATTTCATCGATATAGAACTCCAATAGATCGAATGATAGCTTCCAGTCGAATGATGTTGAAACCTCGGACCGAATGGGAAATGGTCCTAGATGGCTGATCATATCTTTTCTACCCTGGCCCATCTGTATCATGTAGTTGCGACGAGTTCTGCCATTTACGGCAAATATTCCTCTGCGGATTCCATTATCGATCTCCTCTGAGTCCAGAATAAACCAGTAAAGTTCCCTTTTTCCGTTTAGTAGAACTGCCTTGGTATAGATGTCCTTGAAGGTTAAATTGAAGTACTTATCGTCAATTAATTCTTTAACTAAGTTGCCGTGATGTTTCTGGCAGTGCTCGAGGAGATTTTGCTTGTCTCCGGTCCAGAAGCACTTGGGAATTTGACATTGAGTTTCCATTGTATTTAGTTTTCTTTACTTTTTTCAAAAACACTTGAAGAGATACTGTCTAGTTTCGAGAACGAACTGATGACTGCATGGCTTTGGAACAGTATTTATAGGTGCTGAAGTTGTGGTCCAGGTAGATGGAAATTAGTGATGATCTTCAAGGGTTAAAAGCCCAAAATCATTTACAATCAATTAGGGTTTACCGCTAATGATAACTTTTCAAAACTGGTAGGAAAATCCTAATATTAAATTATATGTCATAAAACCATAAAAGCCATAGTAGTTGCGATATGTCAAAAGTAGATCAAGATCATTGGCCCAAAATCTGGGGACTTTCCGCTTGTCTAGTCAAAACTAGATTCACGTAGTCCTCTTATTATGTCCTTCATCAGCCGGCCTATCAATTCGATGGGCTAGGTACCTTTCAAAGTTTGGGTTTTTTAAAAAATGTTTCGGATAAGAGGAAAGACTGAACCTAAACCCGAGAACCCCTGCGAACCAAATGGAAGAGTAAGTACAATTTTGTAAGGACATCAAATGCATGGAAGAGATTATTATGTCTAGATTTACATTTGTTACCGTAATTGTTATCTAGTGATCGAGTTGGAACCACCATAGTGCCTAGTGCTTTATGATAATCCCATAAGCCTACACTACCTACCTACCTACCTACATCAGGAAGTCTAATATAGTCATAGACACATTGGCCAAGAAAAGAGGAGAGCTCTCAGGAAGTAACCACTTTTGCAGTCATGCAACCACCTACAGATAGAAACGACAGACCAATATGGTTGACCTAAGATGGTCCAAATTAGAAAGGCATAATGTGTCTAAAGTCATCTATTATTCTACTTATGTTCTACAATTTCTTGACAAAGCACGTTTAAAGTTTAAAGGTCCTTTAAGTAAGACATAGGGTTCACATTTCAGACCACTATACGGTTTAACAACCTATTCTTCCAAAATAAAACTGACGAACTATATACTATGGGCGTCAAGTAAAAATTTTACTATTGCCTATAAAAAAAAGTGAAATATTCTCCACTAAAAGGATTTTTATATGCTTTTCGTCTGACATTAACTTTTTTTCAAAAATATCATCATGCTTGCATTGAGGTAGAAAACACAAACCGAAAAGTTATTACTTCGCTCGAGCAATGCAGATAATTTGCATATTTTTCTGCATCATCCACTCATTTCAGCGCTCTGGACTCACCGAAGGATCGCTTTTGACTTTCGCTTCTATTGTCGAGATGGGAAACTGTCCAATAAAAAACATAAAAAATGGTTTCACTACAATCACAAGTTTACGATCCATAAAATGTTCATGTTGTTTTTCATCGAATAAATATATTAAACGGCCAAAATGTAATCAACAAGGATGCCGAGGGGCGGTGGGCGATGGGCGTTTGGACGGATAAGTGCAAACTCGAATATAGATTGAAAGCTGGATGGCGAAACGTATAATTGTCGAAATGTCGAGGCGAGCAAGCAAGCACAATGAATTAAAGTTAACAATGCACGAAGCGAAATGTGGCAAACATTTAATTGAATTTAATTGCGAGTCATGAAAGCGGTTGAGTGGAAAAGGAAGATTCTCCTTTCGGAGAATGCCATTCAACTTTATCGCGTAAACATGTTTACTCGAAGAGATTTGTAAAATAAATAGCTTCGCAGAAGGAAGGTATTCAGAATAACATCAATGTTTCTTCTCAGGAAAATACAATTTGTGTCAATTCTTATAGAATGGGTGAACTTGCCGATGACTCTATTAGACGAAAGTTGACACTATTGTGGTGACATCAACAACTAGTTTCAAATATAGGATGACCAGATCGCAATGATACTTTTTCCAATTACTATGTTTCTGCAGCTGTCAAAGTTACCAACAACCTTCAGCTGTCAAAATATTCAGTAAAATCTGCCATTTCATCATGCATTGTTTTATGCTTGTCAACAGGCAATGTGAGGTCGGTCGTCATCATGTTTTCAATGTGCAGGCAATTCGTCGCACCGTGGAAAAGTTTGGAAGTGAATCCACTTCTTAGTGCCTTAAGCCACCAACCAGACAGAAACTGGGGTGAAAAGAAGAAAACATAGCTAAAGTAGCTCGCACTATCGAAGAAGACCCAGAAATGTGGATTTACGCCAATCAACTGAATTGGGGATCGCTATAGAGTCAACCCGGCTTTTTTTTTTTAACCTAGTAGGCCTTATTGGAGTGAATACAATATACAAGACTTCGACCAAGCATCAATGCATCCACAAAAATTGCCTGTATGGTACGCCCTGTGGCATGGCGGCATCATCGGACCAATTTTTTTTTGAAATGAGGAAGGAGACACCGTTGTGGTCAATAGTCTTAGGTAGAGAGCGATGTTGACTCACTTTCTGTGGCTATAGCTCCAGAAAGTCGATATATCTGAGCTTTTGTTCCATCAAGACGGTGCTGTACAAGAGACCCAACGCTCGAAGTTGTGAAGCAGAAATTTGGCGACTGGGTCATCTCACGGCGACCGTTCGTCAATTAGCCGCCACGACCATACGACTTGGCACCGCTCGATTATTTTCTCTTAGTCCTTAGTCAAAGCGCACACAAGCCAACCACTTTGGACAAGCTCGAGGCCGCTATTCGAGACTCTATTGTGGGAATAATGCCGCACATATTGGACAAAGTCATCAAAACTTGGACCAACCGCTTGGAGGACTGGCAGCAAATTTGAGGCAGTCATTTGAATTATGGGCTATTTAACACACAATGGCATGAATGTAGCTTCAAAATAAAGCTAAAATCAATTTGTTGTCTTACTAGGTTGTTGTTTTATTTAAATTTTGTTTCCTATTGTTCTTATCTGGTCACAATGTATTAGGGAAGAATGCACGAGTGATAACCCTGAAAACCTAAACGTCTGAAGGCAATTTTAGGTAGGAACACTATTGCTCCATGCTATCGGGATATAGAATCTGTCTAGCTGAATCGAGAGAAAGGTACTAGAAGTTTTTCGATATGAGAACACTAGGCTTATACAGTCTTTTATAGCCAAAGAACTTACGAATGTCTGTTTCGGATCATCTGGTTCGACTGTGAGCTTTCGACTGTTTGCCAGAAACAGCTGGGCTTTCTCTCGATTGTCTATTCATGTGAATCCTTCAATCAGTCAAAGTGAATATCTCTGGCCAATAACTTTAATCCCACTCTATGAAGCTAGCCTTTCTCTAAGTCGTCTCAATCTAGATAGACTCAAAACGATTCACAAAAAGAAAGAAATATTAACTGATTTCATCCCCATTCGTATCACCAACTGTAGTTGATCTCAAGTCTCCATTGCATATAGGATATATTCTGTTGACAATGTCAACACAATAATCAGACAAAATACCTATAATTGACTGATATGGGCAAACAAATTCCCCCCTCAAGGACAATATTTGATATTGACAAGACGGAGGCGAAAAAAAAACACCCAGCTTGTGATAGATACTACGAGTGGACAAAAGAAATCCTTAAAATATGTCGAATCGCAAAAATAATTGAAATTTAATTCTGATTCGATTTTGCAGGATTATATGTCCCCATCGTTATCTGTACTACGACAAAGGACACTCCTCGATATGCAGAGGGTGCCATTAAATTCTTCCCCATGAATACCAATTAATTGCTTGGAACAAACAACTAATTTGATACCGGTGCGCGGGGACCTGATAAGGATAATGGTGATGGGATAATATAAACTTGTGAGCTTTTACGACCTCATTTCGTTGGAGGGAGCTATTGATAAAAATGAATATTGTAGCTGCGGACATTAGTGGAATTTTCTAAAGAAAATTAAAGGTGATGTGGAGGGAGGGGTATGTATTTTATTAAAATTGTATTCTATTTTAATAATGCGAGCGAAGAAGAGGATTGAATTGGCATTTAGTCAGCTGAGGATACACCTGTGTGATTAGGCGATTGCAGGAGATGTAAAAATCTCCTTTTGAGCAACTTTTGCTAACAGTGAAGGGTTAAGTTGGTATAACACTGAAGCAATATTAGCACGAAATCGATTTGTGGTATTATTATTCGAAGAAGTATATAGTAGCTCCTACTAATACCCTGGGGAGTTATACTCCCTGATTGCATTTCGTCTTTCGACGTAGGTCTTGTACACCTACTTCTCCTGGCTTGTAGCTAAAATTCAATATCCCGAATCTTAGGATACGAGATACCTCTAGTGTTGATATTTCTTTTCATGATAATTGGTAGTCAATGCCGCAAGAAATTTCATGACATGTTCTAGAATTTCATTAAAACTTTTTCAGGAATAACTAGGTACACCTCGCCAGGATACTCGGTATGATACGTAGGTTATTCTTGCTCATGCTAGCTTATTGCTATGAGCGAGTGTTTCAGTCAAAATTGACTTGAACGTACCCATCTATGACAATTTCTTTCAGCCTGGAAGATGCAAGTGCTTTTGCCTCTTGAATTTGGAGACTTGAGCCTGAATTGAAAGAACTTCAACATGCTTTAACACATCAGTGTCCCACTTCATCGAGTGGTTGCTAAGTTTTTCATTTTGTTGGTGAGCTTTCATAACAAGGTTCTATTGAAAGTTGACTCGTCAGATAATATAAGTACTTCCACTATGGTTTTGGACGAGTATCTAATCAGAGTTGCATCGAAAAGAGTTTTCCGCGTTTTGAACTTCAACTTTTTTCAGAGACAAGACATTAAACAGCGATGTACCATCTTCCATGAGCGGTACTTTAAACCAAGAGCTCTTGAAGTTTATCACAAACGATGTCAAACTGCACTGAGTTTTTTTTAGGTTGACAAGCCAACCAGCTCGATCTTTGGCCAGCTGCCTTCAGTTTAGCTCACTAAGTTGGTAAGGTCTTCCCCTACTGCGTCTTCTCTTCGGGGTGGATATGAATTGGCCGGGGTTCCAAAACTAAACATAGCTCTATATAGCTCATCTCGAAAGATTCTGTCATAGAAAGAGGATGGATATCAATTTGAAAATTTGGTCGATAGTGGATTTTTCTGGCCTAAAGTCAATCTAATATGGACTAATAAGGTTGTTGACAAAAGGTTTTAAGCGTTCACACATAAGATCTTGTAGGGGACACGCTGGGAAAATGTATTTCTCTCTAGTTGACCCAGTCTAGAGATTCTAATTTCTTGAGGATCGGGGAACCAAAGCTAAGGTGCGATCGATTGGGCATTCGAATTGCAATTGAATTGTTGCATAAAACTTACGAAGTCAGGTTAAGACAGTGTGAGACAAGCCTAGGAACGGAAAGAGCAGTACTGGAGATACACAAAGGAATAGAAAATAATGCAGTCAATATCGTTGACAGTGAGTATGAAAAGCCAAAGGACCAGGGACACCCGATTTGATAAAATTCGTTTGAAAACTGTTTTTTTTTTTTAAGTTCTTCAAACGATTGTTGAAACAAGATATTAGTCTCGTTTGGACTCCATCTTCTTTAAATATCTTCCCGCATCCACTTTATTTTCTGAACTCTGTAAATCTTTTTTTGTCAAATAGATAAATCAGACCTTTTTACATCTGAAGTACATCCTTGAGTGAACCTGTAATCATCCCAAAATTTGAACGCTACTGCAGCCAATCGCTTAGCTTCATTATACTCAATCTGTGGCACTTGTTGGAAAAGACATAAAAGAAAGCTTAAATGTGAACACTTTCCTGATAAACTGTTTGAACTATTTGACTTAATCGTTCACACATAATTTCTATTTTACAGGAAATTCTATACCTTTGATTTGGAAAAGGTTTAACATAACCTCCTTTCAAGGAACAGTTCTTAAGAATGAGGTTTCCAACTTCTGGTCAAATGCTACAAATTTCTTTAAAATCTATAACAAAACAAAGCCCCCCTTAGATCTTCTGTATTCGAACTCACGATGGCCCTTTTCTCGAGTTACTCATGTTAGTCACCTTGGTCTTCTTAATTTTGTCCTTGACTCTTGAAAATGATTGTTTATCTATTTAATCCTGACCCGCTTTTCAACCTGATACCACAAAATGTCAAATGTTTTATGTCAGAAAACGCCAAGCTCTTACTTATTCCCATAAACGTCTCTCAACAGCCCCTAGACCCTATTTTGTGATAAAAAAAATCTTCATTTTCGCAACTCTATAGGCACAGCCAACTCTCCTTCATATTAGTTAGCCTAATCGTTGAATATGTTAGCCAATTCTGGTCACCATATCATGATACAAATTCCCTTCGTACTGAAGGGGTTCAAGACAGATTCATACCTCCTGCTCTACATGTTCCTTTTTGCATTGACAAGTATCTTAGCACATACCCCAATATAAGGATACTTGCTAAGGGCTTTCTAGGCGTTGTTAGTTCTCAATACATACACATATAGATAGACACAACCACCTCTCTGTTAACAAACTCTAAAGAACAGTCAGTCGCAGCTGCTTGATATACTTTATCTGGCCTTGGAAGCACCTTCCCTTCATTATCTCCAAATACCATGGAGTGTATACTCCCTTCTTAAAAAAAAAAACAAACAATGCAAATGCAAGGAATAAAAACAAAATAAAGTGTCAAAACTCCTTTCATTTAAACATGACATACATAGTTAGCGAAATGCCATCACTGGATTTGACTTTCAAGGAATGTACTGTGTTTCCTGTGAAGCACCACTCCGCACCATCTGCCATTTGTATATTCTTTCGGATTGAGGAATGGCTTAAAATATTCTCGCTCTGAATATTATCCTCTGTGAAGGATATAAATTCAAAACGGAAATGACAAGACGTTGGACGAAAAAAAAACGACGACGAGAAACTCTTCCCTTCACAAAATTATATTCCCTCTGAAGCATCATTGTCATTATCCTGGCTGTAGAAAAGTGTCATCGTTTTGTATGTTCCATAGAACGTCGTTTCCAACTTCCCTCGTTGCAGGATATGACATGGAGAGGGACCAACACCAGCACCAACACCATCAGCATTAACAGGGGAACATTTCAGAACAAGTAGGTGGCTGGATGAGTGCGCGAGTTTCCAACTTTATTAATGGTGTAAAATTTCACTTAATTAATCCGTGGGATAATGAACTCGAAATGAAGTTAAGGTTGGCATGGCGGTGCGGATGGTGGTTGTATGTAATACAAGGATAATGATGAATGGAATTTTTTTTATTATTAGTAACCCTGTGACATATTTTTCCTTGTAAGGTTAATTTTTCAGTTTGAAAGGGGGCGTGGTCTCTCTGTTTTATTGATTTTCAGCTATCTTTCGTTTGTGTGGGCTGCCTTGACATGGTCACTAGAATATCTTTACCAAATCCACAGAAGGATGAATTGGGGCTTTAATTAATTTTTAAATTGGACGAAAGTTTGCGGCGATGCATGTACTCTCGTAATGCTTTGTATGTCGGATCGTGGCCTTTGAAGAATCGAAAAAAGAATTTTCTTTTGAATTCGGGCTCTCGCTTTGTGAGAGCGAACAGGACGAATTCGATGCCTGAAATGGAATTCCAATTATTCGGTTGCTTTTATGCATGTTTGAGTTTTCCTCAAACGGCCTTGTCGGTGGTGAATATTTGACAGAAAACAGCATATTTAAGGGAGAAAATAAACTCAAACGGGAGCAGAGGGGGAGATTCTCTTTATCCGTTTGAATGTTTGTGTACGCGCGTTCTCCCTGCGGGACGCAATGGAGTGCCAGTTTTGAAACATTTTTCTCGGAACACTCCAGGGCATTGGGGATTTTGAGTCCAGAAAACGCCTGCCTATAGTTCGAAGTTGTTTATTTGTTATGTGATTGTGACGCTAATGGATGACATAATCAATGAAATTAGGGAAGACAGAAGCATTTTTTTTTTATTACTTACTTCCAGATGGATCTGGGCCTCTACTAATAAGTTTATTCAGTTCGGTCGGTCCTTAGGTAACTGCCTCCAGTTACGCAGTTCAAGTTGGTGAACCTCCTCTTCTACTAGTGTGCGATACCTAAGGGGAGGTCTTGCTCTACTGCGTTGTGCCTCCGGGTTTAATTTGAATACTCTACGAACTGGACCAATTGTATCCATTCGCCCTACATGTCTAGGCCATCTTAATCGACTGATGTTCAACTCTTTGACTAGATAGATGTCGGTGTACAGCTCGTATATGCAAATCGTCGTTGAATCTCGTCCTCCAAAACTCGTCAACCCAAACGGGAACGAACATTTTACGAAGAATCTTTATCTCGAGGCGACCAAGGATGTTTTAAAAGATTACCTTCTTTTCTTAGCTGAATGGAAGGAAGTCCAAATGCATCAAATCACACCAACTAGACGACCTGGTCCATTTCTCAAACACAATCACTTGTCAGTTGTGTGGCACCTGCCGCCACCTGGTTGTTAAAACCAAATAATGCTCGAAATCATCTTTTTCTAATTTATCGCAAAAGTAGTCAGTCAACATGGTCCAATAGTGAGCTCCATCGAATGTGACTACTATGCCTTTGGAATGCATAATTGGCCAAAATGCTATAATTTTGTTTTTTTTTCGAAGCTAAAACCAATTACTACAGTTAGATATAATACTTCGCAGCTGATGGTTTCGGCTTAAGTTAGTGGCTGAAATAGATCTAAAGGGGATTGAAGATCAAGTCTGGTCAAAGGGATAACTAATGTTTGAGATGAACATGAAATTAAGAAATTTGAAGCCTCATTTGCAATCGTAAAATCAGGACTGATAGCATTTTCTCCTGGCACGAGAACCTCGTATAAAGTTGATGAAAGATCCACCAAAAATTTTTTTTCGCCGGCTTAAGGAATTTTTTCAAACCTTTTAACTGGTCTAAGCACCTGTTTTTCCTGTAGCAGTCTAATCTACCATCAAGTAATGCTCTGTATATCTGTTGTGCCTAAGTCCAGGAAAATATTGCGTCAATGGAATGTATCCAAAGTAGTTACGTAAGATATTGAGTGTTACGTAGGTTGTTTCATTTTGTATATCTGTATTCCACCAAGTAAACAAGATTTTTTTTCAAAAACGAAAACAACAAAAACTTTGGCAAGGCTGATTTATATCATTTAAAATAGTCTCTTTCTCACTCAATACACCGATTTCCACGGGTTTATATGTAGCTATTGAATGAGAATTATTAATTGTGGATCAGGTTATCCTTCAAAATATCGGTACTGAACTTATAGTTGGCTTCTACGTCCATAAAACGCTTTTCTTTCATCAGTATATGTACCTTTCCAAAAAGTGGTGCATGGTTAAAATGAGTTTTTTAGCAACGCTAGGAAGCCTCTTCACTTTGGAACGCAACTTGTTTTATCAGATCCAACAAGCGAGGCTGAACCTTTGGAACAATATTAGAATGAAGGTTATGGTTTGTGTACAGTAGCAGGTGGCACACCAATAGGAATTAGTGGGTAACCATAGTTTTGTGTGTTTTAACTGAGGGCATCGTACCCTCAACTACAAAGCAAATAAAGTAGACAGCAAAATTTGAATATTGCAAATATGATTGCAATATCCTTGCGTGTAAAACGGGGATGAAAAGTTGACAATCTTCATAATCTGTGGTCTCTACGTACAAAAGGCCTTCGCTATATACTGATATAAAATGCCAACTGACTATCAGTTGAATAACCGGGTTTTAACGTACTTAATTGGTAATCTCTCCAGTATGTGTCGCGAACTAGGGGTTGAAAAGGTTCATCATTACACAGCGCTAAAGAAAGTTACTTTGAGGAACTTTTCAGGCTTGGATATTTGAGCATATTTATATATTAGCCGTCGCTTACACGTAACTAGTCATTAGGGAGATTCGTCTAGATTTGAATTAGCAAACCAACAAACCATTTAGTCTATCTGGGCATTGTGTCGGTTATATACAGTGAAAATTTCGGTCGAAATAAGGCACCAACAGCAGTTAGTGTAAACAAGTTATATTTTATTCTATTTTTGGAAATTGAGGATGTGGACTTGGACGAGATATAGTTCCAGCAAGATGGGGCTTGCATACTGAGTTCAACAATCGTGTACTCGATTGTTTTGGTCATGTTGCCTGGCCGCCATAGAGCTACGATATTGAATGACGATAAAGATCGTTGCTATGTAAACAAGGCAGAAACGATTCAGGCACTCAAGAGCAATATATGTAGGTCAAGCTTTTTGAGAAATAAGGGCCGAAACAATAAAAAATGTATGAATGCAAACATATTCCATAATTAATCGGAAAGTGTACTCTTTTCAATAAAGCATCATCTTTCATTCTCTTCGATCCCGGTCACGCTGCTTCCAGTTGTCCAGACCAAGCGCTCTGGCATCCGCGATAGCTTGGTTTTTAAAACGGAGATTCGGTCTTCCTTGTCGTCTCGAACCTGGGGGCTGTGAGTCGAAGATCCTCTTTGCTGGAGCATTATTGTCCATTCACATCTTGGCACAGCTCATAGAGTTCGCGGTTATATCTTCTCGTCCATTCGCCCTCCTCGCATATGGGCATTTCGTCTTTCGAGATAGGAGTTTTGAACTTGTTTTGTCAAACCGAAGTAGTTAGTCTTCGTCGAATCTCCACTAGGATGTCGTTCGTGGTTGTTGATATTTACTCCGAGGTAGGTAAACTCCCTAACTACCTCAAAGTTACTGTTGCCAACAGTGACGTTTAGTCCTAGGCGGTAGACCGATGCTTCTTTGTTTGTTGACAACAGGTACTTGGTTTTGTCCTCATTTACTTCAAGGCCAACTCATTTCGCCTCTTCTTCAATTGCCGTGAAAGCTTCTAAGTATAACGAGCGACCGATGATGTTGATGTCGTCTGCATATCCCAGCAGCTGGACAGATTTATTGATTTCAATAAAGCAACAATCCTTAAAAGAATATTGAACAGCGTTTTTTTTTTTTAGTCTTTTAGTCTTTTTTAAAAAGGAACCACCTTTTCACAGTTTACAGCCATACAGGCTGAAGTACTTCTCTATTTTGCGAACAAAGTAACATTTATATCTTCCAATTATTTGGTTTATTTTTAGCAAATGCCTTTCAAATAAAAAAATAATAATAATAATAGATTAAATAAATGGCTATGTTTAGAGTTTTCCAAGAAAACGTGACCAAATTACCATACAATGAATTAAAAAGATTTAAATATAGAAAAAAGATTAAACACTTTTATTAGACCCTCTACTGCCTAATCGAATTTTTATTGCCACTTTGTACCGCTCTTCGAAGCCCACTCTAGGCGGCCATATAAAACAACACAACTGAGTCATAATCGGCTCAAATAAAAAACAAAATACTGCCAGCGAATACCAAATAAGCCATTTGCCATAACATAAATCATAAAAATTTTATTCAACCAAGACTGCCAATAATACGCATAAATAGCAAACAAAGAAAACAAAAAAGGATCTGCCATCGTAGACTAAGTACCTCATCGTTACAATCTGTGCACCGCAGATATTTTTAACGACCAACCAGTATCTAATAAATTCCACAAAATAACTTATCACCGATTATCCTTATGCAAATCGAGTGAACATCCTACCACATTACCCCCTTATGCCATATGTTCTCGTCTGCACCGAATATGGATATCCTTTTCGTTATTTGGTTATTGTTTTCCACAATTTGTTTATAAATTCAAAATACCGACAGATATTGCCAAGAGAAATCGCCTGCGAAATTGAAAGCTGGAAAAATACGCACGTTGTAGTGTGTGCTGCACCTCCCTTCATTTTAAAATCCCCTTCGTCAGGGAGTTGGCAGGATATACGTATACAAAGCCGTAGCGCGAACGATAGGAAAAGAGTTGGCGAACTCTTGGTAACACTTGCGTAAAATATTCACAGTCACTTGGTGTTGTTTTTTTTTCTCTGCACCTCCTCCTCGTGAATACAAAGAATCCTGCGGATGAAAAGGAATGGTTTGGGAAAATATTCGTGAACTTTTTTCATTATCTTGCATAACTACATAGTTTTTTAGGAATTTCCCACCCTGTTAGGTAAATGTATGCAAGGAGTGGGGAGGGAAAAAAAAAGTACAAAGCACATCCTTCGACATGGTTCATAAGGTCATACACGAGTGCACAGAAATAGTTTCATAAAACTTTCATGAACAGTGTGGAGAACAAGAAGAGTTGTGGCTCACCCCAGCCCACGTTCCTTGTGGTAGTTAATAAAACTGAAACGCTTCCTGGAAGTGTTACAATGTTTCTTCCACTATATTGGGTTGCTGGTTCAGGGTCAAAGCTATTACTTTATGCCAGCCCTTGGTCACTGTGGCAGTGAAAAATGGCAAAGTTTTGTTACGATTTGTTGGGTCCATCTAGACGGTGAGTTGTTAATCGTTCCGTTGATCAAACTCATTGTCTTGATCGTTTGTATGCACTTCTGAAGCCCTTAGGATTTCTGTCCAGTAGTTGCACTTAAAATGGTTTGCAGGACTGAGTGAACTACGATCATGGTCATCGAGCCCCTAGGGTTATGCATCTGTAACTGCAACTGATCACTTGAACTCGATGGTTGTATTTGAAAGGCGATTTGCCATACGAATTCTAAACAGAGGCTACTGGAAGCACTTCCTTCTATACCGTCGGTTCTGCGATGGACGTCGGTACAGGGGCTGGGACTCTCTGCGTTCCTTTAGAATAAATTACGAGTGTAGCATTTTCCAAGCGGAAATCACACCAATTACTCGGGCTCCTATAAAGACAACCAGGACGCTTATAACAGAGCCAATAAAGTGACCCTCTTCTGGGTACCAGCGCGTATGGATATCCTAGGAAACGAAAGGACTGATGAGATCGCAAAAAGAGAGGCGCCCCTGCATATATCTAAGAGTCTCTCCTTCGTTCCAATCCATGTCCGACAAATGCTGTTTGACTTCCTGCCCCGTCTGCCAGAAGAATGAAATCTCTCGTTACTTCTTCACTGGCTTGGGGGACGTGGGTAATGTTGAGCTGATGGATCTTCAGTGATTCATACCACTGGTGGAGTGGTCCTAGTTATAGCGGTCTCTCTAGTGCTTCATGTCTCATTGCATCAACAACGCCACGTCGCCCCTCCTTTTGTTCACTAAACTCTCATATAATGATTTACCTATACTTTTACTGCATAGATACGTTTTTCAGTTTTGTGAAATACTCATAAACACCCTTAGGAACTGGGAAAACTTTTTTACTTTTCATAAACTTCCACAAGATACCAACTTAGGGAACAAACTTTCAAGAAAACAATGAGAAGTACCATCCAAAGTGATCAAATCAACTTTATGAGCTCTCACAGACCCCATTATCCAGAACCTGCTAACAAAACCATTCGATAAACAGCCAATAACTTCCAATAATTAATGAGTTGCTCCTTATGGCTCCGACCAAAAGCTCAACTTCTGTAATTGAATCCTCAATTCTCTCCAGTTTCCTACGGAAAATCCCTTGAGTATACACCGTCGTAACGAAAGACAAAATAGATGAGCCCACCTAGTTATTGCGGATAAATTAATTTCCCGGATAAACATTAATTAGTTGTTCAGGAAAAAAAAAAAATAGAAAAACATTGCCTTGCCTCAACCTAACCCTCCTCATCAGGAGCACTTAACCAAACAAAATCTAAAACAATATTCACCTTTTGTTATCTGCCCAGCCTCTGCACAAAAGGATGGAAAAACTTTCTCTCAAGCTCTCCCCTGAGAGCATCTCATCATCTAGGGTACCTATATCCTCATACCGCGCCTTGGGCGTGGAACAATAACGAAAGCATCACCCAGAACGACGTGGTGCAGCTCTGTGGTGTGGTAGTGATGCCATTCAAGCCCATAAACATTTATGAAATTTTAACGACCTCATTTCCTTGCCTTCATTTCCCTTCCTTGGGGTTCTCATCAGCTATTGCGACACACACACACACATAGCACCACTACCAAGGTGAAAATGCTCCAAATTTTCACCTCATTCTCCTTGGTCCTGTTGTGCGGGTTGTGCGCGTTCTGCGAAATGTTCTAATTATTTTGTAGAACACGTACACATATAGTCGTACTCAGCTAAGATCAACAGATTTCTTGACTTCACCAAGGATCTACATACTTGGGTTCCAAGAGCGGATTCATCTTCATTCCAGGCAACGACCTCCACAACTATCATTTGAATTGTAGTACATCGGCGGGCATATACGCCCGCCACCATAGCTATTACCATTCTTTTATGGAAATGATGCTAAGAGAATGCCCGAGGGCCTAAAATCTGCTCTTCACAGTACATAGTTGAGAAAACTTAGTTGCTTTCGTATCTATCTGATGCAGCAAGTGGGGCTAAGGAGTTCATGATGATGTTCGTAATGGTAAGAGGAGGGACGTTGGTGGTGATAGGTTGAATACGGTTTCAAATCCCTTCAAGCGGAATGTATCCTTTTGTACGCAGAGAACTGAACACGGTCTTAGGTGTTCAGAGAATACTGGCTGCGGGTGGTGATGGGACAAAGATAAGGAATTCACTTTCATTTCTAATGAGTATCTAGATAAAAATAGATTATTGTGTCACCTTTCCAGAGAACAAGGTTTTCCTGAAATCAATTTTTGCCAGCAGATAGTGGAGAGTTGTATTTTGCATACAAAGTAGGAATGTATCGACGGGATTAGGAAAGAGAAAAGAGTTTTTAATCCTAAACATTGGACTCTACCGTGACGTTGAATCCGTGCTGCTATATGGATGTGGTACCTGGAGGGTGACCGCCACTATCACGAGAAAGCTGCAAACGTTCGTCAATAGATGCTTACGTTATATCTTTAGGATTTTCTGGCCAAACCGTATCTCTAACGAATAACTCCATCAGAGAACGGGCCATGAACCTATAGGTACAACAATATGACAACGAAAGTGGCAGTGGATTGGTGACAGGTCCATACTAACCACGCGATGCAATAGAACCCGCTTACTCAGGATGGCAGAATACGCGGCGCTCCTAGGAGTATGTGGCGCAGAACAGTTGAGAAGGAAGCACGGCAACTGGCAAAGAGTTGGGGAGAACTGAAACACATTTCCAGAAACCGCACACGATGGCGCGTAAGCATTGTCGAGGCCATAGGGCCCACAAGGGGATACAGGACTTAACAATTGGACGCTACCGGTTGGTAGTGAACATCACGTATGAAGCACGTATCGGAAACTAACGATAACTGAGATACAAGCCACTTAGTCAAACAATCTATCTTATGCGACTTTAATTTAAAACATATGCAAGCTCCTAGGTGTAGAGGCTTACTCTACTGTGCCTAGACGAAAGAAATCTATCCTAGAGCACTCTCTCTAATGCAGTTTCCTTTAGGAATTGAAGAATGAGATTTGTCTCTAGTGACAGTATTTTCTCATCTCACAACTGACAGTTATCCTTTTTTGTGGGATAGTGCCCATAAAATCCCAGCACTTCTTCTGCACCCTCTTCTGATATATGTACCTTGTTTCCTTTCATTTATGTATGTATGTATGTTTTTCAAGACATTTCGTACAACACCACAGTGTTGGGACCCTTTTTGTCTCTCCTCCACGATTTATCTTAGTCCTTGAGATTCTCTGGATTTCTTCACAGTTCCTCTCTAGTTTGAATTCCTTGTGTCAACGCTTTTTAACAGAATTTTGGTTAGTTCTCTGGGTATCTTCCTCCGACCTATGAATGTTTCCGATTCTATTCTTCCTATTCCCATGGATAGGTATCCAGCAGAGAGTCACCTTGTTTCTTCCCCTCACGATTTTAAATTTAACCACATAGGACTCAGGTGTCATGATAGCACTTAGCAATCTGATAGTATAGCTATGTGAAGGTTGGCATGGTTTCTAACAAGATTTGGAGTCAGCTTTAAGCTTGAAGATGCTGGTACTTTTACCCATGTATTTGATTATAGGCCCGCAAAGTCCTGTTCCAGTCCCTTCGTCAGTTCTTGACCCATTTATGTACCACTTTTTCGTTGGAACAATCAACTGTTTTTGTTACTTGGCTTAGGAACAAAGTTTTTTGGCTCTTCTAACAATATCGTTTAAAGGAAAACCAGGTTTGGTAAGTGGATGGGTCTAGAATATCTATGAATGCAAAAATCGGCTAGGAAACCGCCAAGTTTGATTCTTTATTCACAAACAGCTTGAATATTCTTTCAACAAAAAGTGAATTAGCAGACATTGTGTAGTTGGTGGTTATGTTAACAAAATCAAATTAGCAAGGAGTTGGTACAAAGAATCTAAGGCCATTCTCTGGAGTTTAAGAAGGATAAGTTCAGTAATATATTAACTCGAGGTCTCCTCAAGTGAAGTAAAGACGTGCTTGCTATCTAGCCTTGGGTAGTGCAGCCCAAGTAGGTTCGTAAGCCTAGATCCTTTAAAGTTGACCTTTGGAAGAAAGATTTAGGAGATATTTGCGTGAATTGCGTGCTATGATCGACATAGACTGGCAAGTGACTAGTAAAAGGCTTATCCTCGCCACGCAAATTCATCAGATGTGGCCAGGAGAGTTTGGATAGCTCCTTTCGACATTCTAGTATTAGTTTGCATGTAGTACATTTGTGTGCAACTTGATTTGGTGATATGATTCACAGATGGCGAGACGCTGGTAGCGTCAGACAGTCTATAAGGTTTTGAGATATTTAATGACTCTAAAAACTTCCGCACCAACCCCACAGTCTATTTTTGAACCTTGCGTCAGTTTAAATTCTTAGATTGACTTCCCTAACCATCTGCCCACCTTGTCAATCTTTTTCTTATAGATAATTGAACATCGAAACACTTATTCAAGTTCATTGTGGAGATGATGCAGTCTATTGGCGTCGATACAAGTTCTCCTGATAGAGAATGCAGTATATTACTGTGTCCATAGAGCTTCCCAGTCCACCACTTGAACTGTCTTAGTCTGCACTGTAAGGCTATGTACGCTGCTCTTTGTATCTTATTCAGTTTGGCTATCTTATTGGCTTTTTAAAGAACCCGCCAACGTACTATAGGCGAGGATTGGGTATGTACATCCACAATATCAATTTTGATTGCAGGTCCCAACTTTTGCCGAAGGCTCGGGTACAGGCATAGAGGGCTATGCATGCTTTCTTTACATGTTGGTCTATACTCAGTTTCCAGTTAAATTTAGCATCTAGAATGACTGCTATGTATTTACTTAGTACTGGATAATACGGAGAGTAGCTATTCAATTATTTTAGTTTAAGCGATACAAAACATCAGTTCAAAAGGATTTTATTTATGTCTGTTAGCCAAAGAACAAGTCATACAAAACCTCCTTGGGGCATTTCTCTATCAGAACATTTGGTTCTAATACTGTTTGCTAGAGATGCCGGAATTTTTTTACTTCTAAGAATAGAAACTGTAGACACCATGTACAGCAAGGGGTTCCAGGCTCAATTTTTAGCCAACACCTAAAATTTCGCTCACGACCCCACTTTTTGCTTCTCAAAGAACAGACTGCCCTTCGGATACGGCATTAAACAGTCATATTAGGAATATAGCAAGCACAACACGAATGGTGTTGGGACCTGGGTTCCATGATCCTATTGCGCCAAAAATTTATATATTTTTTTTTAAGAATATGGACTGTCCATCGACGTAGACAGCAGTTCCATGAGAAACTCTATACTTGCTTCAGTGTGTACATTGTTCAAAGCATCTTCTACATATGTCTAGTAAGGTAGCTAGAGTCTATTCCTTGTAGTCTAGGGATAAGGTTTCTGTAGAGGTATGTATGCTCAAATTTTTAGAGGGATGACTTGATTCTATTTAAAATGCGCTCGAGGGTCTGGAAGGGAAACTTTACATGACCACGCCTGCCCACCTTCGAAATGAAGACTACTCGCACATGTCTCCATAAGTGCATTCTCTTTGTTTCATATTAATATTTTTAAATCTACTGTCTTTAGAAATTACAAAACCTCCTCTATTTCTACTTGCAGATTCCGAATTAGAAGAATTCGAAACGCCAGCACGATATCGTCCGGATTCACTAAGTGCCCTCAGTCGTGCCACACGTTTCACTGAAGATGAAATCAAACGAATTTACCGGGGATTTAAGGCTGAGTGTCCGACGGGTGTTGTCAAAGAGGATACGTTCAAAGTAATCTATTCGCAATTCTTTCCTCAGGGAGGTTCGTGCGGTACAGTATAAATATTTTTGTTAATACTTTTCTAATCGAACATAGTGTACTAATTGTTGGTATTTTTTTTTTCTGTCTTTTTCTTCTTCTTTCGTTTCTTTTTTTTCTCCTAATTTTTCTTATATCTCCCCACACTTTGTATAATTTTTGTTTTTATTTTAATTAACAAAAAAAAAAAAAAAAACAACAACACCTGCATTTATGATTCCTCTTTTCTGTTGATGTGTTTTATGTTCTGCCATCGTGATCGTCGACCGACTTTTTTATGTGGAAATGGAATACAACAAAATTAATGGTGTACACGATAAAAATATACGCTTTATGGCGTTGCACTGCATTACTTTCGTTTCTTTGTACAATTTTTCTTTATTTTTTTGTGAAATTATGTTTTGCAGATCTCATTTTTATTAGCCATTAAGAGTTTCATATGATTTATTGCTTTTTCTGTTTATAATTCTGACAGTTTTTTTGGTTGTTTTTGCGAATTTTTTTTGTAAAGTTTGTTAACAGCTTTTGTGTCGTATTGATGCGGATTAATAAAAATAAAAAGAATGTCGAGGACCATATGAGCATGATGTGATTAAAAATGTACGAGCTGTAGGTACCTATCTACAGATATGGGAAATGCGCGGAAGTGTTTTTGTAAAATTGGATAAATGTATCTTTTTCACCCGACCTGCATGAGTGATGTCTCCAAACACAGTCCCATTTGAAATGTCCATAAGTCCGATGGCTTAGTACATGGGATTGATACATGACGGAGGCTGCTGGTTACCATTTGGCTCTTAGCATATTCCTATAAGACAATCAATAGAATCACGACAGCTCAAGGTCAAGATCTTTCCAAAAATCTTCCGCATAAAGTCCCATTCTTTGTTCATGGTCGTCGAATGCAATGCAATGCAATAGCATTGTCGTTTTCTTCTCAAAAACGTAAAAATATTTGGCGCGACAGGGATATGGGACCCAGAGCTTCTCACAACCATTCATGTTGTGCCTATTACATTCTTTACACTATTGGAAGGGGCCTACTGCATCATGCCGCATCCGGATGACAATTTGTTATTCTTGAGAAGCTGTCTCGTGGCAATTATACTCTCGGGTGTTTGTCAGACGTTCGCGAGATCTGGGCCGTGAAAGAAATTTTAAGTATTGTCTAGCGATTGCTCCTAGAATCCCCTGCTCCGTACAACATTAGTGCGAGAAACAAGTGCTAATGTCGTTGGATTGTAGGCCGTATTATCCTCAGACCAACATAAGTAAGTAGACAGAACAGCCTTCTCAGGGAATAAATCGGTATTGATCCATTGCCATCTCCGAATTTAGAAGAATAAAAGCAGTCCAATTGTGGCTGCCGCAGGAGTTAGATCACTCTATCACTAGAACTCCACAGAACTAGTGATAGACCAACAAAGTGTAGTTCACAATACTTTCAGACTAGATTGGACGTATACTCAAGATATGACACATTCGCATTCAGGAGTCCTAACTCCTCGCCTGTGAACAGTTGTAGCACAATGAAATTTAATAAAAATAAAGAGTTTTTCAATAAGGACATAACAATTTTGTATTCATACAAAACATGGCATAACTGAGATATCGGACTGAAATCTATTCCGAGCTTAGTACACATCTTGAATTTGAGTACGGAACAATTTTTTTCACATAACCACCACAAGCATGATTCCAATGACCAGTGACTTTTAGGAGCCAATTTTCCACCACTCTTCCATACATATCATTGATCCTATACTGTTGGCTTGTTTCCATAAACTAACGATTTAACGTTCTGGGCACAAACAGTCTTCCAATTCCAATTTCATTTATCGTACCATTTTGGTTATTGTCAAGCTATCAAGCCAAGAATGAGCTTCATCGATGAAAATGATTTTTCGATGGAGTTCAAGATTTCCTTTAAACCTTTCTGAAGCCCAATCGGACGATGCTTCAAATGATCAAAAGGCTTTAGTTCTTGATGATGTAAAGGTGTTGCCTAGACAGAATTCCTGACACCATTCTATGATTTCAGTCTAAACGTTAAGACGATTTTTTCCACTTTAGAGGATTGGGCCGTCAACTGGAATAGAATTTCGATTTATAGATGCAGACAGCTCACAAGGCAATGAAGGATCATACCTCTTTTGAAAGAGAAGAACTGATGAACGAATAAGGATAGGAATGTTTGAACAGGACCTGAATTTGGGCGGAGCATTTTTTACATGCAGCATAACACAAGACTTCTTGCGACTAACCAGTGAGAAATGAAGCACAGTCTCATCTTCTTGTGAATCTGGAACTACTACACTTAAGGCTCTTCATATGAATCCTGATTGGTCACAACCCCTTGGTGCCAGTACTGACGCAAAAAAAACCAAATTCTATACAAATCCCCCAGTCTATACAAAACCAATTCGTCCTCGCGGAATTCTATTTTAAAGACATAGGTGTACCGTGAGGAAAACACCATTTACTATCCTCCAATGCATAACAACATGGCTGTCCTAGCACGGAGGAACATAAAGGATTCATTTAGGATTCGATCACTGCGGTTGCAGCTGCTTCCTATAATCCTGGTAGGCATTGTAGTTTCGAGAAGTATGTCCATTTACAACTAAAACTCCATCATCAACCATCCGCCGAATCCCAATCTAGTCCACGACCTAGGAGGAGATAACAGAGTCTTCCAATAGCGAAAGTCAGTTTCCCTTTTTAAAGCCAACGATGTGCAAAGATAAATGGTATTCCTAAAAGTTGGATTATACTGTACCTAACCTCAAGAGCACCAGTGTTGTTCTAGGGTGCGCTTAAAGATTTATAATTGAATCACATCTCCGTTCAAGCTCAAATGGTCCACAGAGCTAGAAACATTCATTTTAACGCTTTACTTTCGTCGCACTCTTAAGTTTGTATATCCTTTTGAGTTCTCACTCACGCTTCCTATTTACTTTTTTTTTTTTTTGTTTTTTTAAAAAACTAAAACGAAAGCCACCGTAAGTATTCTAAACGCTAAGAACTTAAAATCTCAATGGAAACGTTTTTATCTCGTGCTGTACGTCTTTCTAAATGTGTTCCTTCAAGTAGTTGCAATTTCTGTTAAAGCTGGCTTCCGCCTTCCTAAGTGTATCCGCATTCATATCCGCATACTCATATCATGTGTGCCACATCTCATCGCAGCTCTCACCATCCATGTCATCATTATCATCGTCATCACCAACAACAGCAACAGCAACAGCAGCAGTAGCAGTAGCAGGAGAATCAACTTCATCCTTCAAAATCAAATCTCATTTGCTCGGCAAGTTTAATTTGATTGTATGGCCGCACACCCTCCTCTCTCAAGTGACCAAGTTAGATCTGGTATCTGTGTATCCGCTCGTCTCTCCATGCTCTGCAGCGCAGACAAAAGGATACACTATCTCTGGCATAGACTAAGGACAGCTGTGATTTCATGTCATGGTCATAATTTGATTTTTGTAGTTTGTCTACTCATATCTTTAAGTGTAACGGTGTGGATCGATGGTGTATGACAGTGACGTGGATTTGAGGACTTAAATGAGGACGCAACACACAAAAAAAAAAAGTCTAAATGACAGACGACAACAACGGAGTGAATGTGTTGAATGAGAGTAGAGAGAGATATGTGCCTGATGATAATGCCAACATTGAGCCTATTGTCCTTAGTTTTGTAAAGGACATACACACAACTAATCATAATATCCTTTCTTCATGACGCCCAACGCGCACTACGCTAGTGTGGATCTATTACGGTCATCAACGTTTCTATGGACTGTTGACAGCTGATTATGTTTTCGAGTGCACGATGGTGAAGGAGCGTCCTGTTTTATGGTCTATTTTTAGTCAAGGTCCTTTCTTATACGTCAGTGGTTGGGCTTTCACCTCTCGTGGGAAATCAACAATTTCACATTTTGGCTCTCGTTTGGATTTATGTGTCATCGAACACAATGGGCAGAGACCGCTGCTGTGGTCGGTCAATTGTAATAAATTCAACAGGATGATGACATTCACTTTTTTTTTTTTGTTCATCCGCCTTCTTCCAACCATCCTGTGGGTATAGAAATTCCACTAGGAGGACAGTGTATAAATAAAACATAAGTCAGGCACTCACAGGGCCAAAATTTCCATACTGGGAATGGCCTAGTAAGGACACGCACAGTAAACGAACCAAATAAAGGTCAAATTGAAATATCGCAAAGGACACGTGTGGAGGATTTATTATTTTCGTTTGGCTTTGTTTCTTATGTCGCTGTGGATATGGATTACCGCCACAAAAACACTAGCCTGTCAATAGGTAAACCAATTTACCAAGAAAGGTTGCCTAGCTTAAGCTGATTTTGTGGGTCCTTGTATCCCTACCCGGCCCATTCATAATATCACAATCATCCCCCTTTCCGTGTTTATCATCATCCATTACAAAGACATGAAACTTATTATAATTGTATTAACCAAAAGTGCCAGCTTTCCCTGTTAAATGTCCACTTAGCGGTATCACTCCCATTATCCTTGCAACAACAAGAAGAAGAGAGAGAAAAAAAAAAATTAAAAGAAGAAAGTAACTAATTTCCTCTCGAGGATAGTCGTGTATGAGCCAGAGCGAATATATTGTATGACATAAGTAATATTAATATATGGGCAGTGTAGTTACGTGCTAGGAATCCATTAAGTCCTTGTGAAGACCAGTTACGCCCAATGACTGTATGATCCTCCGCATTTATATTTACATTGAATTATTAGGGTTTGGTACTTAGTTCGGGGTTGCTTCGGCTGAAATTATTACTTTTAGGTGGTTTCGTCGTATAATGTGATGCAAGGACGAGGTTGGAAGGCTGAATTGAATTATTTTTTTTTTTCTTTTTTTTCTAGATAAGCATCTAATAGGATTAGGAGGAGTTGGTGTCTGTAGGGGAAAAAATGGAAGGAAATTGATAGCAAAAAGAAGCTTAAGGATGATTTATTGGAAGTTTCGGAATGAATTACATCATAACTGCTGTAGACAAAGTGGTTTAGTGGCGGGGGATGGCGTTCTGAGTATTCGGATGGGCCACGCCTTGGAGGTAGTGGTTGACGGTAGATCATGTTTAGTGTCGAATTTTTTCTGTAATATCTTTAGCTGTCTGTACGAAAGGAGGATTGAAACAAATCTGTGTGGCTCAAGGCTGGACAGTATTAGGGAGGAGATCTTTCGCAGAAAACCTTTGAGTATTTCTGTGCGACCTTTTAGTTACAAACTAAGTGATGGGAGTCCTGATTTTCTATTATTAGTGTGCCTTGACTAATGGGCCAGTTTCATTCTCAGACTTCCAGTACATTGAACTAAAAGGCGGCCAATATATAGTGTAAATGAATACAAGAATTCGTTCAACAGACTAGTCCAAGGCGGGACCAACTTTCCTGAACCAGGCCATTTTCATGACGAATTTTAAGGTCGTTTTAGGTGTTAGCTAGCTCACTAAGCTCGTTAAAAGATACTTTTATGAAAGTAAAGTATCTAGTTCAAAGGAAGTGTATTGGATCTCTGTACCCCCACAGCCTGTCGATAGGTCTGTTGTACTGATTCCGGTTCCTGTAAGGTGGACAGCCATATGGTTTGGGAAGTCTAAAGCAATGTCGAGTGTGAGGGCACTAATGAGGGATTTATTTTTGATTCCGAGCCTATTCTACCTAACAAATTTCGCTTCCATGGAAGCCTATGGGTATCGGAATCTAGCAGAAGGTGATGCTGTGCATTGAGCAGACCTGGTTGATTTACCGGCACTATACTGCTTTCGTGCTCATTGGAGTATTCGTCATTTCCTATCCTATAATTGTAGGCTCTGAAGCATCCGTGGGCAGTTAGCATCTGGGCCAGGTATGAACTCAGTTCACCATGGTTCCATCATGTCTCCTGCAATTCTTCCAGACATGTCCTTGGTAGTACCTCAGTATTACTTCGAGTCTCTGTTGGCGTTGTCCTATTAGCACAGTATTTCTTTCCAAGAAGGTAGCCAGCCACTACACATGTCTTAATACGCTGCATATCCTCAACACGTAGCTACTATAAGCTGGCTATCCGCCTTTCTACATGATTTCGTCGCATTAGCCCATATTTGGGAGCAGTTGAGCATTATTGATGCGGCAACACTCGGTAAGAGTAAGTGGCCTTTGCTGCATTCAGCTCAATGCTACTGGTGCTGCTTATAAGCAAGCCTTGAATCTGTGGTAATGTCAGGTACTCAGCCCTGTTTTGGAGCTACTCACCTACTGATGAGCACTACTTTCGCCTTTTCCTTTGCAAGTTGTAGAACCTTGGGTTCTAGCCAGTGCTAGTCCAGCTCTTTCTAAAAAGAAATTTGGAGTCGAAGTTGAGGTTGAAGTCTGTGTAAAGTGTGACGTTTTACCACCTAATGATGTCCTGTGACCGATATAATAGCTTTCACATATTTATCGTGGCTAACAGGCGGTTTTTCCCGCAATTTCAAGTGGGTAGAGTCCCAGTATGGTTTCAAGGATGGCAGTGAATGTTATCCTATTTGAAAGAACGCCCAGCCTCGTGGCTTTCGCTACCAGATAACCGTTCATAAGAATAGGTCAACTAATGGTAGTGTATGTACAACCAATGGATGGTAGCTGGTTTAGACCTTCTTTGTACGTTCAGTGTATTATCTTTTTAGTTCAGTTTTCCATCCTAGATATCTTAGCTTTTCTAACATTTGGAGTGGAATTCCGTTCAGACTAGGTGGCATCAGCTTTACAAGGAATTCTCTTTACGCCGGCGCTCCACAAAGATGAACATTTAACTGCTCTGCCTTTTCTAATAGAGACAAACGGCAGTCTAGATCAACTTTCGAACTGGAAGAGAATGATTCCGAAGATTTGACAACTGCTTGGCTATCTGAAAAATACGTTATACCTCCAGTTGATATCACGTTTCTCCTGAGCCAAGATAGGATTTCTTTAATCGCCATTTAATCCGTCTGGAACACGTTGCAATGATAAGAAAGACGGAAGGAGAGACTGAGATTAAGTCTATCAGCGAATTCACCTCCATTCCACTGTTATTAGTTTTCGAACCATCATCGGGACAAAAATGGATGAAATTGTCTTTTAGGAACGCCTCTTCCTCCCAGAAGGGACGATTTTACTGCTCACTCAATTCTCCCTTGTATGTCGCTCTAGTGCTGGTAGATTGGTTCTCTTTTCACGAGATCTGTGTCCTAAACAATAGTTTAAATGAATCTGTGCGGGATTGTGAAAAATACCATCGGATTTAGAGTAATCTTAGAGTCTTGCATTGAAAAGATCTTCCTTTTGATATCTTTGCAAAACTGTTGCCAAGAGCGATAGTTTCGCAGGTCTTTGCGTGTTCATTTCTCAACTCCTCTGACTAGCATTACCTATGTAGCTCCACTTTTGTATGGTTGCTTCCAAGCTCTATCTAGATCCTTCTAAGACTCAAATGGGACCTTTCGCTTGCCCTTCAGCTTTGTTTTATAATGTTGAAGCTTAGGTCCATTCCGGACAGTAGCTTCACCTAAGTAGGTATTTATCTAGGACTGGCATCATAAATATGTTTATGTCCTTTTAGCCACATTAAAAACGTTTCTCATTCTCGCCATTTGTAGCAAAGAGTTGCTTATAAAAAAAATAAATATTTTTCTAACTCGAAGCTAATAGAGTCAAAACTAATTCTCTAATGACTACCCTCAGGCACTGACTTCACTCTCCTCAAATTCCCCTTAATTAAAAAACACTTTGCACTATGCCACACAAAGGACATGCTGGAAAATATTTCACCGGAATACCATCCCACCTACACTACCACCATCCACCTGTCCTTTCATCACTCTCAGAGGTCACTCTCAAGCACCAATAAACACAGACCCACTCGCGTACAAACGAAAAATCCCAATTAAATTTTTCCTTCCTCCTCCATAGCGAATCTGCACACAAAAACGAGAAGTGCACGCTTTAGTCGGTCCAAGAACAAATATGTAGAACCGTAAACAAAACACGAGTGTTGAATCCTTCTTCCTGTCAAAAAGAGGATCCAAAAAAACACAACAAAAACAACAAAGTAACAGCTGCAACATGGCAAAAATTGCAACTCATTCAACACTACCATTAGCATGTGGTCTTCATTTTATGATTTTCTCCTTCACGAACTAGTCAAGGACATGCACACAGCTGGCAAGCGAAAACTACTACACCTACTATATAAAAAAAAAAAAACAAATACTCAGTAATACACACACAAAAATGGTGGGGGGAAAAAAAACTGATGCGGAAAATGTTATGTATACGCCCAAGTGCATGACTTTGGCTCTCCCCTCTTTGGGTGCTGCATGTCCTTGCATATGAACTTGAGCACGAAAATTTATGCCACTAGCACACCTGGAAAAGGGGCGCATAATCATTTCAGCTAACTGAATAGGATGCGAACATATTCATACCGGAGTACAGCTGTTCGAAGGACCTGTCCCACCCCATTATTTACATTCTCCGAAGTCAGGACATATTTGGCGTGTAGCTTGGGTGCGACGCTTACAGGTGTTCATTTCATTTTCTCCATGCATTTACATATTTGCTGCTTTTATTGTTGTTATCATTGTATAGATCCAAAATGGCTGTGAATATCCTTTTTCCTAACTTACACTGCCTTTGTTTGTCGCTTTTTTTCACAAAGAAAGAACGAAAGAAGGAGAAGGATAAGCATATGAATGGATAAGTACACGTATGTGCCCGATATGAATGGTGGGGTTTTATGAATTGGAATTGCTGCCTTTCGTTCAGTGTCCTGTGAAGATAATAATGCATAATGCGCTTTTTATGTATTTTTTAGTACCTGACCTCTCGGTCCGTGTGCTGAACGCTTTGTCCTTTTTCGACAGAAAGGCTATGAATAACATTGCTGTGTCGTATGTATGCATGGTTGGCTCTCTTGTGTTTTGATGTTTAGCGCAACGGGATGTGTGTGTTCTTTTTGTTTACAAATATTTGCATTGGGTTTTATATGTGTGAATGTGCTCATGTGTGAATGTGCTATGTGTATCCTTTCCTCTCTATTGTTCTAAGTTAAATACTCGTAAGGGAATAACTTGTTCTAAATTACATTTTTAAGTCAGCAAGAGCAGAGTAGTTCTAATGCTTTCATTTGTTTTGTTTTTTTTTTATTTTTCTCCAAAACAGCGAATCCGGCCCTGTATGCACATTACGTGTTTAATACCCTGGATCAGGATCACAGTGGAATAGTTAGTTTCGAGGTAAGTCTGTGTGAGATCATTTCTCTTTTACTTTCGTTTACATGTGTAAGGTGGCACGTATCCTTCTTATTATTACCGAACCTTACAAGTATTGCCAGCCCTTCAAAGAAACGCTTTAAGAGCGATGACATAGACCTTTAAACTGGCAGGTCCTCCATTTCTGGAGATAAGAAAGTCAACGAAAATCAACTTCAATAACTCGATTGTGTGACCAGCGGCATGTAGTGTTGTCTTGTTAGAACTACTTGTGCTCCTAGTTACCTTCTTGTTGTTTCCCACAAATAGTCAGTTACCAAGCTTTCTACCTCACCCGTGGCTAATTGACCTTGCTATAGGATGGAATGCTATAACCATATGGAATGGAATGCTTCATAAAGGAACATGGTCGTCACCAGATCATGAAACCGTCAGCCAAGTTGATAATGTTACTATCGACGTAAGGCACTTCTCCAGTATACTGGATTAGCCAACATTCCCAGCGGTCAAAATAGATTCAGATTACTACCCAGTTCCAGCGAAGAGACGTCTATGGGTTTCTTAAAGGCCACCACAATGGAGTACTACTGTGAAGAGATTTAACGTTGATCGACTGCTATCACAACAAACCCCCAAGAATGTTTGTCGATCGTGTATCACTCAATATCTCGAGAAGTCGCCATAGAATATCGCCAAGAAGCAATCAGAAACGCCGCAACTAATACACTGGATTTGCTGAATAGAAGGATAAAATGGGCTCATGCGTTCTACGAAGAAAAGAGGCTTCTCTGGAAAAGAAAGAGAGAACACGAGGAGTTGCCCACCGATGATATAGCGAGGTGCTACTCCATGGAACAACCTGAAGTTGCATCAACAGTAAGAGTAAAAACGTGTCAAGCCAACAAGACTCCAACAGAGGTCTGTTGAGATGAACAAGGAAAAATCGTAATTGAGTCACAGTAGGTTTTGAGGATATGGCGAAACCAGCTCTAAAGACTTTTAAACGGTATTGGTGATCCAAACAGGATGAGCCATTCCTACACTTCCATTCCATCTATCCGAGCAGAATGAAGTGAGAACATTAAAGTCCAACGAAGCTCCTTCACCAGATGACCTGCAGGGTAAATTCTTTAAGGCAATCGAAGATAACTTGGTAGAAAGCATTCTGCAACTCATTTGCAGGATCTATTTGGTGTAACTATAACTATATGATAAATGGAACCTCACCATCATCTGCCTCACTCAAACATTATAAACTGCGGAAACTATAGACGCATTCGTCTCCTTAACATTGCATACAAGATCTTACCGGCTGTATTGTGTGAACGCCCTAAAACCTTTGCTGGCAAACTGATTGGCCCCTATGAGTGGGGTTTTAGACAGGATAAGTCCAGACTACGGCAGGAACCTAAAAAATCTTGAACGATGCTTACCATCTTTATATCGACCTTAAGGCCACATATGACACGATTCATAGAGACGAGCTATGCAGAGCTATTTATAATTGTGGCATTCCTGTCAAACTCCTCAGATTATCCAGGGTTTACGATAGAGAACGCCAAAGTTTTTGAGCATAAACCAAAAAGTCACTTTTGGCAGCCATTTCATGAACAACTTCGAGTTGCTGTACTTAATGTAATCAACCGAATTGGCAATGTAAAAATTGTTCCCCTGCAAGGACATATAAAAACCACCTTCGGCTATTCCACTCCCACGATATGTTTCGGGAATTCCTGAACTTCCTGGTATGTACAGGATCAGAGTCCTCATCAGAGTTTTCTTCCCATGGATTGTGACCATGTTAGCACAGAGGCATATGTATTCAAACTGAGATAGAAGTACCCAACCAACGAGTATATTTCTCCAGGTGCACACCTCAAGGTGGAGTCATCTCTCCTCTACTATGGGTTCTCGTTCTCAACGAAATACTCCTGAAACTTAGGAACAGCCTAGTCACAGTCTACACTGATGATGTGGTAAATTTCTTCCTACTCTTAGTAACCAAATGAAAGGAGCACTTAAAATCTTGGACAACTAGACTAGGAAATGCGTATTAGCAGAACTGTTCCATTTCACAAACAAGAACATGCCCTGTGTTGGAGGAACCCTCCTCAGGAACTCTGACAGTCCCAGAGCGCCTTGAGCATAAGTCAATCGGACAGTAAGACAGGCCAAATACATCTGGGCACGCGAAAGGTTCTTCAGGTGTATGTGGGGAGTGTATCGACAATAGACAATAGACCATCTTAAGTTCGTAAGACCTTTTACGACCCTCTTTCTAAGTAGAGAGGCATGAAAAAACAGAAAGGAAGAAGAGCACTGATGGGACTCAGTTTGATACCAGTGTAGAAGCAGATATATTATCTGATGCGCTCATCATATATAAACCAGGCTGACCCCCAAATTAGAGTACTTTTCTAACCAGAGGTCGTGACAGCTATACCACCTTTCATCGACAAAAGGGCAGCAATAAAAGCAATATCTGCCACAAAAGTACAGACTCTGTTGGGAGTCCCACAATAGGACTGATAACCTGGCTCGACACTTGATCTAAAGCAATCCGACTCCACGGTGACCATCCCGCCCTACAGTTAGGCATTCCTGAAAGTATACATTTCGCAGGACTTCGAAGAATTACCCGACAAGCCGGTAAACGACATCTGCACCAATATTAAATCAACAGGATAGTTAGTATGCCAGATGCTAGAATTGGTTAGGTAATGCTCCGGGAACTAAGTGATACGCACTAAGGGCAACAAAATGCTACCTACCTACCTACCAATACCTTTCCATCTGATCGCCTTGTTCTTTGCGACTCTGTCTTCATCGTGGATTTTGTCATACTGAAGCCCTCCCACGACTAGGTACTGTCGTCAATTTTACTTTAAACAAAGCAGATTACAGCTCAATAGAAGGCGGACCATACCCACCAAATGAAAGTCAATGGCAATCAACTGTAACAAGACAGCCTTACAAGAGAAGTTCGAAAAAAAAAATACAATTTACCAAGACCACTTCTAACTTTCCTTTCTCCATTAAGCCCCCCTTATAACCACCACCGAACCGGAGGTTTGCATTTTCCTTATCTTCAATCCTAACTCCAACAGCGAAACCATTTACTATAAGGATCCATAAAACGTGCCTATTTAATCGTGGCCAACGACAAATTGAGAAATTTATGCGAGCCAACTGCGAAAGGAAAACACAACATAAACATAAAAAGCTTCGTCCTTATCGCAGATTAGTTTCCATTATAACCACTTCGTCGCCCTAACAAAGAAATCGAAAGCAGTAATTGTAATCAAATCACCTTATCGTCGCCTGGCCGCCTTCAACTACTATTCCCCAGTGGGCACCATAAAAAAATTTGTCTACAGCCAGACATTCACTAGGCACAGCAATTCTCAATCTGCCTTCGTTTTTTCATTTGTAACTGACTGTGGTGCACGTTTGTGTCCTTTGGCTGCCTTCTTACCAAAAACACATTCAACAGGTTCCCTCGAAGCCTATGAAACTACCACCTCGTACCAATTTAATGAAAGCCAACCAGGGAACCATAATTTCGTTGCCAGTCTCAGTTTGTTCATTATCCTTTGTTATCTTATCGTCGAAGTTTGAAATTGATTTTCACCGAGGAGAGCAAAAAATAAACAGAAACAACTTTCATCCTGGATTCGTCCTTCGTTTGTCATCGAAAGTTTTCCTTACTATGCTGCGAGAGATGGGTGGGCTGGAAGGTTGGTAGAATTGATTTATAAAGCCATTCGACAGTGTTTACCACGAGCACTTCCTTCAACACGATTGTGAATGCAAAAATTCCCCACCGAAGGACTTGGCTGGAAGGACTGACTAAAAATAAAGACCAACGACAAGTACATGCTATACATAGATACGTAGATACCACCCAACGACGACGATGACGGTGATGTTGGAATTTATTGCTTAAAATCACGGAGGGATTGATGTTTCCGGTGGTTGTGGTGGTTATGGTGGTGAGCTGACTAATGACAGCACACACTGTGCAAAAATTAAGCGCAGTCACGAGTCGGAAAGAATGACTGCACCTCGGTTAAATGTTGTCACGATTCCTTGTGATTTCCCTTTAATGTTTGACAAAACGGATACGCTACTCATGCGGGACATTCAGCTACGTAAAGTGTTTTTGTTTTCCTATTTTATTGAGGTGATTAGGAAAAATTGTACACAAGTGGTAGCAATGAAATGGAATATTTGTCTACGCGAGGCACGTTTTGTAGTCATTAGTCAAAAGACACAATATGCGATGGTTTACAGGGAAAGACACGACTTGGAACAAAGCGATCAGGAAGCAGTTCTTCTGCCAAAGTCACAAAGGGGTAGTTCAGTTCATTTCATTTGACCAGTTTAGTTGAAATCTGTTTGGTGAACTAGTTCGTTCTTTTAGTTAATTTAGTTCAGCTCAGTCCACTGCTCACAAAACTCGGTTTTGCACGATTCGGGCACACAAATTTGTACAATTCCCTGTATGCTTCAGTTCAGTTCATTTGACCAGTTTAGTTGAAATCTGTTTGGTGAACTAGTTCGTTCTTTTAGTTCATTTAGTTCAGCTCAGTCCACTGCTCACAAAATTCGGTTTTGCACGATTCGGGCACATAAATTTGTACAATTCCCCGTATTCAGAGTGTACCTGAGCTAGTTCAACTACTGGAATAAATGAACTAAAATACGTATACTTACATTGGGAACTAGTTCATTTAGTTCACTCCTTAAGGTTTTTTTTTTGAACTAGTTCTTTTGTGAACTTCACAAGACTGGTAGATATTACTAAAGACCTAGCTACGCCAAACATAATCTTTGAAATACTAGAAAAATGTTCCTCCGTAACTATTAAGACGATTGTGGTCTAAACGATATCAACGAACGCTGTCGTCTGTAGTTTGTTTCATCGATAGTGTTTGACAGTTTTTGGTGTTACTTGAAGCACAAGTTGTTTGATCAAATTAATATCACCTAAACGATGTTACGAGTAGTAAAAATATCTTAAAACCATTTTGTTAGACGATTGTCGTTGTACGTGATGGAGCGCCTGGACTTACCGCACTTTCATCTACATAATCACTGTTGTAGCTATTTTGAGCTATGGAACTTCTCTCAAAAGTTTAAAAATCATCTCTGTACGCTAGACTTTGTAGTGAGCCACTGGGAGGTCCACAAATACGACATCGATTTTCACTTTATTTTCGACCATGACCTGCTTGCAGGTTTGACAAACACTCGCTAGAGGTAGGTCCGTGAAAAACGTTTAGGTGTTTTCTGGTGATTGAAACTCGAAACCCACTAACCACTTAAGCCAGCTTTAGCTTACAGTTATTCAGAATGATTTTCCATTCCCTTCTTAGTTTTTGTCGGATTTAGCTAAAGAGGTTACATCAATGCAGGTTGAAAGTCGATGTTAGGCTTATGAAACGAGATGGAATTTTCAAAGAAATCCCCATGATTAGCTCCTAAAACTAGTAAAGTTCAAGTGCGATCTATTGGAGCATTGAAGGAGGTCCTCTGCAACTTTTTTTGCTTTACACAAGTATAGTTTTCAGTCAATAATAACTGGGTTAACCTAGGGGAATCTAGTAGATACTGGAGTCAATCTCCGAAGCAAAATCATTGCTAAGCTGGCTCTGCAAATCGAATTGAAGCTTAGCCTCAACCAACAAGCCTCTTCAGTTCGCCTGGTCTTTAGATAACTGCCTCAAGTCGATTTTATTCTAGTTTCAGGTCGAAGACCCTGCGAAGCGTTAATCTTATCTTTTCTGTCATAGCTTGAGCAAAATTGTTGAAGTTGTAATACTTCCGTCACCTCTTCCAGGAGAAGGTTCTTTTATCTTTACCATCGATGCAGTAAGCGATTTTTGTATCTTTTTCGCTATTTGCTTGGTACTTGCACAAAGTACGAATCGCCGGAGCAAGGATTCTGAAGCCCTCAACCAACATTCACCCCACGAGCTTTGTCCCTTCGCACGATAATATAGTTCCGAGAACAGTGTTCGTTTCTGAAGAGTTTCTGAATGAACTAGAAGAAGGGAGAAAGTGACGAAAAAGATCTGCCTAGTTTGTCTAATCTCTCTCCACATAGAAGGAAAGTTGATCGTAGTACTGTCGCTTCGAAAAGGCTCTGTTGAACGAGCACTGAAAGAAACGGATGCCTTCTGCCTAGGAATTAAAGAAAGAGAAGAAGGAAGGAGTCTTCGTTTGCGCAGCGCAGATATGCTATATCAGCTGAAAGTGCTGGTGCTGAATCTAGTATGCTACCGGTAGCGAAGGAGGAGAGGATGCGGTCGGCGGTCGTACTCCAACCGGAGCCGATCCACTTCTTGTACCCGATGCTGGCTCTTGTTCCTTAGATCCCTGGATCCCTGGTGGCGGAATCATCTACGCAGAAAGTCTGGATGAAACCGGAGCTAATTTCGAAAGTTTCTAGCACCAGTGGACAGAGATTGTCTGAAGCAGACAAAGCCGGTGATTGGTAGGCTAAAGGAGGCGCGTGTGTGACTTCTGACAAAAGACCAAAACTAGTAGCGTGCTCCGAACCTAAAACCCGGTAAACACCAAAAGTGAACCCTCTGAGTGGAAATTATTTCAACGAGATACTGGCTACCACCTTACCTATGTGACATACGATGCATCAGTCTAAACAGCAACGAAACTCTAATTGTCTGTATTGTAATATATGTAGGTACAATGATTTGATAACCTGTGTATCATTGCATCATTTGCGGACCCTATCTGAACTTCATTCCCAAAAAAATACTTCACCATCCAGTAGATACTCAGCCCATGTCACCATCTCAGAACTTGATGCGTGAAACAATGGATTTCCTTTTTGCATGAAATGTTATCCCACTGAAGTAAGAATACATCATCCATTCCAATCCCAACCAGAGGTTGAATTGAGTCATCAGCCATTTAATGTACCACCGAGCTCTCAAACACACTATCCACAACCCTATTGGAACCGAAAGGAGGTTACTGCGTTGAACTACTGGGTGGAACTATCTACTCTAATGCATAGACATGTACTATCAAATGATAATGACCGAGTTGCAGCTATTTAAATTTGACTTCACATCACCTTTGATGGCACTTTTGATGGTTAAAGACATTGAGACATCCAGTTGCTAAATGGACTCCAACTCTCCGTCAATATCAACGCTTGCATATACTCTTAACACCCAAAGGTCAAAACAAAATAATCTAACTAATTTCGACGCTAAAAAAAAAACTTGAAGCCATTAAGATACATACAACACGAGACACACATTTGAACAAAATCCCCTCCTCACGTGCAGGAAGCAGTCTGTTACACAACACCATTTCCGAACATTCGAAAGCTTGTAGTTCAACAGCAGTTCATGTGAATGACATGTGAACACACTCACTACTAATTTACATGCAGGAGCGCAATCCGAAAAGATGTCCGCCCACTCAACACGTTCACTCAATTTAAGTTCTTCTTTAGTTTCCTTCCAAATTCTATTACAACTACAGATGACACTTCCGAAATGCAAAAGGACGTTTCAAGTCTTTTCGAAAACATTATTCATTCTCGACACAAAATCAATAAAAATAATATAATGATGAATTTGGGACACCCACCCAAAAAAATTACGCCCACCATCGAAATGACTTTGAGTTCCTTTTTATATGATTTTTGTTTAAAATGTTTTTTTTTTTTTTTCCTTTTCTTTTGCAGGATTTTGTTCAGGGACTTTCGATACTATCTCGAGGATCCGTGGAGGAGAAACTTCGTTGGACGTTTTCATTGTATGACATCAATGGTGATGGCTTTATTACTAGGGACGAAATGACTGACATTGTGACTGCCATATATGAGCTAATGGGACGCCTACCTGACGAATGTCCTGAGGAGGAAAAAATTCGCCATAAAGTGGAGCGAATTTTTAAGGTGAGTTCAATTCTTTTTTTTTTAACATTAAAGAGGGGGGAAATGATTTGAGGTGAAAAAACTGTCAGGATGACGACACAGATCCTTTTTTCTTTTTATAATTGGCTCATTGGTGTTTGAAAAAAAAAGAGAAAAACCCTTTAAATAAGTTTTAAAAGAGTTTTATTCGAGTTCTGTTGTCGAAAAGTTTTAGGAAAAAGGAAAATTCTCAGAAGTATTAGGGGCTTTCAAACGATTACGCATAGGATACAGAGCTTGGGTATGATTTTAAAATATTAGTATTGGTAGTCAAGTCATGAGAAATTCTTCTAAATTTTAGCTCATTTTATCAACCAGAGTCAGAGCTATTTGTAAAAAGTAGAAAGATCCTAGAAGAACATAATATAGCATAGCCATGCCACCGAGGTTATTCCAAACGGAATGCAGAGGATAGAGTTAAACGCTTGAACGCCTAAAGAAATATATAAAACTATTATATTTAGGGAAACCCATGGAAGATTGGATAGTAACCATTCCCATTAGACCGAAGAAATAAGGCTTTAGCAGAGGAACAGTTCAATGTCCATAAACTGGACCTTCAAGGCTGGCAACATGCTCGGATGTGACACACCACATATCACCATTTTTAAAGGAACACAGTTAAATTTAGTATATAGGTTAGGATTCCCGTGTGAACCAAAATATAGACACACTTAGACCCGAAGAAGTTCATTTGGATATGATGGATCTCTTGGCATGGGCTACCAAGGGACCAATATTTACAATTAGCCAAAGGTTCCTAAGAACTGATGGATGCTCATGAACTTCGGGTTTAATATATCCTGTAAACTGTCACATGCTTCTCTACCATACTATCCTAAATCCTCGGACTGGAATCTGTCTAAAAGAATTATCTTCTCAAAATTGGATAAGCTTGTTACATCTATTGCGTTTGATGATGTGTGGGTAGCTCCCTGTACCGACACCTGTGTCCCTAAAACCAGTCTGTGTAACATAAGGTTCCCTGGTGGAATGACCAGCTTAGGAAGAAAGTTAGAAAACTCTACACCTTTGCTAAATACACAAAGAGTTGAGGCAAATATATGTTCACTCTCACAGAGTACTATTTAAGATTGAGACGATTCAAACGTACTACATTGAGCAAATGGAAGATACTACTGAAATCCAAAAACTACTTGTTTTGTGATCTACTAAATTGTTTAGAATTGCCATAGGATCTGTATTTCTCTAGTAGAGCTAACAGTTTATCTGAAAAATTGTTCAGTCTGGATAATATTAAATTGACTCCAGGGTCCTTCAATCTATTCAAAGCCCCCGGCGATGATGGTGTTTTTCCAACGCTTCTATACAACGCAATCGGTCAGATCCTGCCGGTTGCTATTGGAAGAATTTTTTATTTCAGGGAAATAACTCTATGTGAATTCTTGGACATACAGAGTGCATTAGATAACACTAGCTATGGCTCAATAGGAGGGGCTATCAATAGCAGAGGAATGGAGGATTCAACTTCGTTTGGAAAAGTGTCACTGTCTGTGACCGCAGTTAAAGCTTGAGCCTAATGACTCTTTTTCGCTTCCTGTAGTCATTAGTCATTGACAATCTTTTAGTAGATAAGGGGTTAGGGTAACAGGGATCAGGCTACATCTCCATCGGTTATACTAATGACTTGACAATATTTGTTAGTGGTAAACACAGCACGACAATCATGCAAGGTGCTTTACTACACTTTCTAAAATGGTGCACTAAGAAGGACTATCCATTAATCATTGGAGATCCGTTTTAGTACTAGTACCTACCACCATCAAATGCACCACTTTACTTTATTCCAGTGAGGATATATGCAATTTTCATATCAAGACCACCAACAAACTTAGCTTGGAGTCTAAAACGATGATGGTGAAGCCCATTATAAAGTACGTGCCCATCGTGGTGTGGTCGAAAGTCCTTAAACTGACAACTGCAACAACGGTAGCGTCCCTGAACATCAGGCAACATATCTGTATATAAACAAGGCTGACGCAGAATCCGCATTCATAGGACCTGAACCCTACTGTGGTGTCAAGTAGGCTAGTGTCTTCTGGGGTTAAGACAAACCTAATGATTAATCAATTCTACAAGGAAATCTTTAACTTAGACAAGGATAGTATTAGAAATTAACTGATCAGCTTCAGTGTGGCCTGAGGTATCACCCTAACAAACTTAATCTGCTCCTAGACACAGAATGTAGGTTCTGCTCTGAATCATCTGAGAATATTCTCTGTGAATGCCCAGCTTTACATTGCGTAAAGGTGGGGCATTTTCCATAAGGGAACTTGCTCGTGACTAGAAATTAAGATCTCTGCTTTTAAGGACATATTCCCCTTCATTAGGGAGGTGGTACGACCCTTAAAAGAAATCAAACCCTTGAGACACAAGTGATCTTCTTAGCTCGCAATATCTTCTAGGTGGGCAAGTGTCTTAAAAAAATCCTCTTAACGTTTAAGAACGCGAATTCATTGAGATCATTAAAGAAAGAAACTCCTAAATAAAGAAGTTTTATTAGGCCTTTGTTAGACAGTTGCACTTGTCTCTACAACTTGCCATGATAACTTTCCTTACATTTATCTTCGTCGGCTTATAGACACTTGAAGAAACAAAGCTCCATAATAGGCTTTTAGTACAAAGTCCGCAGCTGAGACAATCTTTCTGAAGAAATTTAACTAAAAATAATCCAAAGGAATGCTTGAAACCCAATCAAAGCTTTAAAATACACAAGTCTGGTAGGATTACAATAACAGAGATGGAAAACAGAGCACTTTTTGCCATCCTCTCCCATCAGTGTGTTAAATTCAATTCCAAAATAACAAACACTTCATATTCCATCGTCATTTACCTAAAAAAACACAGTACTCCATGGCGTCACTCAATCTGCTATGGTAAGAGTCATCGTTAAAAATGGATTTAATTTCACACAACCGAACAAAATCATTAATACCTAAGCCACCCCTTTAAATTTTTTAATTGCTCTTTAAAACCCAAGCCGAGTTCTTAAAGAAAAAACGCTCATAACATTCCCTTAAATTGAATTAAAATTCAATTAAAATCTTCCATCATCTCAGAATTTCCTCGTTCTGTCTAATGATGATAAATTAAGTGGAGAGACGGCCCAGATGCTTTATTTAAACGCAAGCTGTCAAGAAAAAAAAAATCCACCCACTCTTCGTGGAGCACCAGACCCAAAAAGGATAATTAGGACATGATATTTCTCCATACAAAAAAAAAGGGTACTAAGAATTTGCAACAAAATAAAACACCTTCTCCTTTCATCAGTCAATTGCATTCTCAGCACACAGTTTCGAGCAATAAATTCAAAAGGACGAAACAACAAAAGAACCCTCACCACCACCCTGCGGAGTACGAAAGAATGCGCAGGCACATAAATCTCCCTCAAAATCAAAATGTCCTTATTTTTAAGTATTTCTCTTTCAGTCTCTTATCCTTGCTGCGGCGTCTCCCATCTTGTGATTCATGTCACGTCCCTCCGTATAATAGAAATAGATAGTCTCTAATAAGAAATTCCAAATTTTCATAATTCACTCGAAAATTATTCCACAACGAAGGATATGCAAGGAATTCTTAGAACAACATTAACTTAATTCTGAATAGACAATGTCCAGATTAAGCAAATTAACACCAACAAAAAAAAAGTAGATAATCTCATTATTATTATGCAAATTGAATCGGAATTATGTGTCCTTACAGAAAATGGACATCAATCGGGATGGCGTCGTAACTCTAGAGGAATTCCTTGAATGTTGCCATAATGACGAAGCGATTTCTAGATCAATGTCTGTCTTCGACACAGCATTCTGACCATATCCGGGCGATGTTGTCGATGATGGCGAGGAACGCCGTCACTGCCGCCACCGCGCTATGCGGCCACATCGTCATAGCTCAAAGAGCAGCTTGAAAAAGGATACGCATAGCGAGAGTAAAATTAATAGCAATCAGCCAACACACCATCAATACCATCATCATCACAGTAAAAGTAGTCGAACCACCTCTTCTAGTAAAACGAAGAAGAAAATCAAAACGAAAGAGCGTCGTCCTTCCAAGGAGGTGGAACACAAGGGCGAACCCCTGCTGACACCAGAATACTCAGCGGAAACAATTGCAAAACCGACGACCGACCGACGACAGCTCAATTTAGCAATCACAGTTGAAAGGCCTCCCTCACCACCCACGAACACTGAGGAGAGCAATTACCTTTGCAACAAGGACATTGTTGTAGTTGTAGAGCCACCGCATCTACCCGCACCTCATTCATCGACGCTGTCGTCAGCAAAGTCATCACCACGTCGACGGCGTCCATCTTCACCAATTCCATCACAGGAATCCAACTCGTCATCAAGATCGGCGTCATCCACCTCGCTGGCGTCAACATCATCGTCGACGGCAAGCGTATCATCATCGTCATCATCGTCGTTTTGCCGTCATTGTTTACGTCCGCAAAGGGAATTGCAATTACGTTACGTACGTCATCGTCGTCACAAGAAGTCCGAACCCAACCAAGAGCTGCCAATTATATCGCACAATCCTCATCAGCTAGCCACCACACAGCTGTCAGCACTGTCAGATTCAGCACAGGCTCGTCGCACTAATAAACGTTCGACGGCAGCTACATCATCGACTGGCGCAGCTGTAAAATCTAGAGGCTCCCAGCGAACACATCGAACTACAGGTAGTACAACAACGGCAACGGCAACGGCAAGCGGCACGACAACAGGCCATCAACGTCAACGTCAAGGTCACTCGCATCGCTATTCGCATCCATCAACAACGACAACAATACGAATCGAGTCGGAGGGTGGTGGTGCTGCCAACATGTCACGAAATCAAAATTTAAATCAAAATTTAAGCGTCACCACGCCGAATCTCTTGACGGTAAGTGGTGCAAGTTCAAATCGGTCGAGTCGTAGCGGCCGTGCCAGTAGTAGTAGAAGTGGCCAGCTAGACCAGCAAACACCAGAATCGCCATCCCTGGTGAAGGTGCGAACATGGTATACTGTAGCCAAACAGGGTGTTTCGTGTTAGCGCAGCGCGTGTGATTTTATTATTATTTAGTTTCGATGAGTCTTAGTTTTTGGATTCTATTTTTTTTTTTAGAATAATACACTTACACAGTTACAAATACACCATAAATCATAAAAAAATTTACTTAAGCTGAGTGGCAGGTAGGCAGGTTTTTGTAAAAAGTGCCAGCGACTTGGTACAATCTATTTTTTGCAATACTTTTGACACATATGTATGCACATAATATTTGAAAGGGTCAATCATAAAGCTAAGACGCAATCAATGACATTAGAATACCTTTATACCAGATGCTCTTAAATCAGTACAGCGGCTTCTGACCACACCTGACAGAGAGACGTACCTTGATTTGTTTGCCAAGAGCAAAGAATTTCTTCAACGGCATAAAGGAGCCGAATTCAAACCACGGACTATACTTAAGTGAAATTAGTACCTGTTTTATATGAACTTAGTTTCATCGCTATATAAATTTTGGTGATTTGACATTGGTACAGCGGCTGTCAACTTGTTTTCAGTACAATAATATGCTACACATGTCTTTTTTGTAGTAACTTCGGTTACAAACAAAATTAAGTCCAAACCATCCGTAGATTCATTTAGAAAAATTGGTCAACTTTTTGTTTAGGATTCATTGAGTAGTTACAACAGTTTAGGACACAGGGTGATCAATGGTTGGGTTAACCTCAATCAGCCATTAAAGTAATGTAATCACATTTTAAGCTTCGAGCAATGGATCGTAATGAAACGGAAGTTTAGTAGATACATTTATACATAAATCAATATGAGCTTCATCTTCAAATTTTCGGTTGAAACCATTAAAAATTCTGAACCCATTTAAATGCGGGTATAGCAGTCAATACCTAAACAGAATATCAGTGATCTTGTTTGAAGTATTCAGACATCCATAACGCAGACCGAGGGAACCTTATACGATGTGAACTACTTGATCTGCAAACTGCCAGGATGATTTATGAATATACGCTGATATTCCTGCCTACCTGTGTATCTATGTATAATCTTTTGACATACTCACTCTTTAACATCTTAAATTTTCATAATAAAATGATCCAATCCAAGCTACACCCATTCCCTGCTACTCAGCTCAGTAAAAACCCATCACCATCAACATTCAAACACACAAAACAAATCAGAAAATAAAAACAAAAACATTTAACAACATATTTGTATATCTTAGGGAGCATAATTTATTATTAAAGAAATTTTTTGTATAAAGATTTAGTGATTAGTATAAATTATTGTAGATAAATACATTTAAATGTATATTTGCGATAAAATATTTGTAGGTTTCGTGTATAAAAAATCTAGTTCAGTCATACATTTATTTTTTTCTTATTTTATTTATTTATTTTTACTTATTTATTTTGCAATATATTTTATTTTATTTTATTTTATTCACGGTTTGGAAGTTCCTTTTCTATATAATAAAATCCGCTTACCAAGTTGACTATGATAGGAGGCTTCTATGAGAATTATTGAATGCAAAAAAAATTGTGCGTGACTAAATTGAAAATGTAGATCAAGATATACTTCTCCTATTTAGAGACCTATTTCAGGACATTTTTATTAAATTAAAATTTTAGAATTGAAATGTGAGCATCAACTTTCTGTCATTAGTTGTATGTAGTTTGTTTTCTTAATCATTAAAGAACACAGCTTTGTTTCATTGATTATTGTATACTTTGGCTAAAGAAATTGGAAAAGTGTCCTTTCATGCTCCTTTGATTCTTGTGTATACAGTCAATCACGAATTTCTACGTTCAGCGCTAAGAAATGCTACATATATGCTGCTGGACATAATTGGAATTTAATTTCTTTACTAGATGACACGTTGCATCCATGAATCCAAAAAAAATAAATCATTTTCTCACAGTAATTCACAGAAAACAAGAAAAAGGCCAAAAATACACTGAAAACAAGCCTACCAACCTAAAAAAATTGAAATATAAAAACTTTAATATTTTGTTGGACTACCATTTGATCCTAGGATTAGTTTAAGTCTTCTTAGTGGACCAGAAAAGGACCAGATTTTCGGTAACATACTGCCCATTAGCCTCCTTTCCTCCGAGGTTTCGACGGGCTTCCGTAACATGGCAAACACTAGTTAGAGCTCACTCTCCTTGTGCGGTGTTTCGAGGTTACTTTGGGCGCAACATAAAGAAAAAAGGACGTGAGAGCTCCTGTCCCTCAATAGACCACATCTGACTCTCCTAATCGGTGTACTCACAGTCCACAGTTCAATGGGAGTCCACTGCAGCGGCTGCAGCGACACTGAAGTGGAAGAAGACGCGACTTACTTCCTCTGTCTCCTCAGGACCAGACACCAAACTTTCGGGACTATCTCTATGAACTAACGAATACGCCCTCTATGTAAAACCACCTCAAAATTCATAACGAAAATGAGTTGATTCAGGAGGGCCGCCATGTTTTCTCTTTTTTAGGTATTCCACACCGGGGAACACAAAGGATCCATTGAGATCCGAGTGAGACTGCAACCTCGTTATGGCTTGCAGTCACCCCTTTAATCTGCCTACTTACCTACCTTCGGTAATATAGACATATTCGAACTCCTTTTTACTTTAATCTGTAGTCTTAAACTTGGGAGCCCTATCTTTAAGATCATCTCAGATATTTTCTATTGCTCTAGACATGGATTCATTTAGACATCCTAAACACAAGCCCCTATGTTATAATGGTTGCTGAATGCTTAGAATCGATGTCCTGGTGAAATAATGCTAGTTCTAGTGCCTCAGCTAAAGCATGCACGTTATTATACAAACTATTAACCTTAAAAAAAAAGCTAGCATTGTGGCACTACAGGTTATGTCCTCATTCATACAACTCCTCTATGTTTTGGAAGTAAGCCATTTTCAGTTTATTTCAAATCGAACATTTATTTCTAATCCAGAAATCGAAACTCAAGAGTAGTTTCATGCATGGTAGTTCATGATAGTTTTTCAAAAAATCGGACATTAGAACACTGTTTCTAGATCTCGCGAGCCCGCAGGTCAATGTTTTATGAGTTGTGTAGATTGAACCCCCATTAGGTTCTGCTTTCCCGTGTCAGTCTTCAACAACATCTCTTTATGAACCTGGCCACTGCTATCACGGTTCCTGCATTAATTCGGGATTAAGCGCTCATTCCTGACTGAAGCCAAACATCTCTACATTCTAGATTTAAGCTCCTGTTGGGTCCATATCTGGTAGGAAACACAGTAACAAATATTTATTTTTCAGCTTTCTTTACAATATGCACAAATTTTTATTTCTTCTATTTTTCACTATAAAGCTACATTTCACACAAATTTTACATCATTTTGCAATACTTCTGCAGTGACACCCAACTTTGATCTCACTTACTTATTCACATTCAGATGGTACTATAATCTAGGGTGAACCTGGGCTTTAGCTTGTTGATTCACAGCTAACTGCATACAACTGCGCACACCAAGTCCCTTTAAATTTAAAGACTGCAACTCTGATGTCTATTTCCTGTGCAAGTTTAAGCCCTTAAGACCCTAGTAAGTTCAATCCTTAAACAACACATAAAAGTCTTTTCGCAGCTAGAGTTCACCCCTCGCAAACGTCTAACAAAGCTTTGACAATTGTGCGCCCTCCATTCGTGTAGACAACATGACATTTTGTCAGAAGCTAGACCCTAGGTCCCATGGATCTATTGCGCGAAATACAATTGTTCAGAATATTACCTTATCACTCAGTCTTTTCAGGCCATAACACCGACTTTTTACTAAAGCTGTGTAGTTGTCAGCTGTTTAGTGCCACTAATACCTTAAAGTTATAGCTATCGTTTGACACCAAAGGTTTCGGTGACATCGTTACCGAGCTTAATGGATGAGCGTTCCCAATCGTTATTCTGCAGAACAAACAAACACGACTGTGTCTCCATCTTTCCTTTCCATCTTCATCTCTATAGGCGTCTTGGCACAGTCTTTTTACCTTTTGTTAAAACTTTTTCTGTTGATGTTCGTGAATTGAACTCTCTCCCCAACAGCAACTACATTCTCGTCTGTGCGCACCGTACGAAAACGGGGACCAACGAGTGTTGTCCACTATCATACCAGTCTCACAAACTGGGTGCTTCATTTCGGCCAAAACTTCTTTTTAAATAACACACTGTGCTACACAGCACTCACTTTGGATATAAGTTTATTATATAATATAATATTTCCCAACGTTATACAAACGTAAATTGACTCATTTCGCTCCGCGGAGGTATGATACTGACTTTCTGTCAAGATTTCGTGCGAGACACAACTGTCAGTGTCAAGATAACCTATGATTTAAAAAGAAACTACTAGATGGCCCACCCTTTATAATTAGTTTTGTAGGTACACTAATGTACTTAAGGGAAAGGTCCTTGCTATATGTATATATACTCCATCCGCCTAGACTACGTGACATTATAAAACCAATCCACATGAAGAAAAATCTATAAAAGAAATGAGGGACAAGAAATCAATACAAACTACGAAGCCTTTTGAATTTCTAATTTACAGTCACTGAGAAAGTTTTTCTTTTAACAAGACTCCCTCTATGAACCCCCCACCTCCTTCGTGACGATTGTCCTTTAATTAAGACCGACGTCCGATTCTCTAAGGAGAATGAAATATCTCTCAGTTGAAGTCCCATTTAATTCTTATCGATTAGTCACATTAATCATACAATCAGAGAATCGTTCTTCTCATTACTTAAACTGTCCCAGCACCCAACTAGCCAAATTGACATTTTCAACTTATCGCGATGGTTCGTACGTAAGTACAAAAAAATATTCTTCTCTTCGAAATCATATCCATTCCCATCTCCAGATCATTTATTACGCTTTTTCTCATCTCCTCTTTAGTCACGCACAATCTGTATAATCCACCCCTCTCCATCCGATTCCACCCCAATCGGCCTGTCAGTAGAAACAAAAACCAAAACCAAAAAAGAACTGCATAAGCAAACATTAATCTTCTTTTCCTTTCTCTAATCTGCCTTAAATTCATCATTTATCACTTTCTTTTCTTTCTAAAGTGGTCAATATCACAGCAAATCTCAACACTTAACACTCACACTACATCATCTTGGAAAACTCTTCACACTGAGAATTGGAATTAAATTGAAAAAAAAATTTGAAAAAAACTAAATTTTTTCTAAAAATCAATTGAAAAGCTTTACTAAAACGAAAATAAAAAACAAAAAACAAAACATAAACTCTATCTTAAGAACTAAAACAAAACCGAAACTTAGCTCGTATTATTGTTACGCCAACTCCAATGAAAAAAGTGAATTTGTGAAAATTTTTATCAAAACAATTTTTTTCCTAAAAGAAAAAACAAAAAAAAAACAAAATCAAATATTCGTTCAACTGTAGAAAAGAAAAACAAAACTATTTGTCAGATTTCAAAACGTGAACTATTGTCACGATTGTCTATTTCCACTAAGATTTAACAAATAAACAAAAAAAAAAAAAAACTCGTTGTTGATGTTCTTGTTATTAAATCTATTGAAAGTTTGTATATTTTTGCAAAAATAAGAAAAAAAATTAGAAACAAAAAAAAAAACTGAAATTATATCTTTCCAACAAAATGTAGCTCAAATCAATGTTATTTCTTTTTCTTGTTTTTTATTAGAAAACATTTGTGAAGTTCGTTTTCTTTTTTTGGTTTTTAAAAAATTTAAAGAAAAATTTAATTTTCTGGAAGAGAAATTATCCTTATGATGAAAAAAAGATAAATTAAGAAAAGGGCAAAGGAAATACTTATGAACGTAGTTAGAGAAAAATATTAGTGTTATACATATAGATACAAATGAAATATTTATAAAATCTCGTGTCCAATAGAAACTCCACAAAATGCAAACTGCAACTATAAAAGAAAATATAAAAAAAAAAATTAATAAAACTTTTCGCAGCAGTCTTCCAAAAAAAGGCTCCGAGAAACACTCTTTACAATGAAACAAATAGTTAATGCTAGTAGTACCTTGAACCAGCTTTTCAACAAATCCTACTCTCGAGTCCAAATAAGATTTAAAAAAATAAAAAAAACAAAATCAATATATTTTCGAAACCATAGGGAAGTATTTATTTTTATATCAACCGGAGGTATGTACCTATATTTTATTTTTACTTTCTACAGTACACTTGGGGGTCGATGTTTTCAGAGATTTTTAAAAATTATTTTGGAATTTTTTGGAGCACTACAACGACTAAGATGTTAGTACTTACTTAGTTTCCTGTCACCCTTCAAGGACCTGCGTGTCTGTGGTTTCAAAGCGTCATTGAGTTTGACATCTGCCAATTACAGGGACTCGTTCACAACTTTTAATACATCGAGAGGTTTAGTCCTGTTCATCACCTACTCGTACTATGTTTATTGTAAATTGTTTTATTTCTGAATTGGCAATGAAATATGTTTAAGTGGATTACGTAGCAAACTCGTTTCTGTTCAAAGAACATAACAAAACGTTATGAACTAGTTCATGTGGCAAATAGGCTCATGTATGTCTATTGTGTTACCACAAGATTATGGATACTTAGCCACTTACCTTGGTTGGTTGATTTGTTGGCTTATCCCGGCCCTCGGTAAGGATGCATATAAACCAAAGTAGTTCCACTGTACTGCCGTTGTGTAAGGTAGGTGGATCATTCTCATACCTAATCTTAGCCGTGCAGACGGTGCTCAAATCGTTGAGATCGTGGACAAGGTATTCATCTAGTGTAGTCTTCCTGATATTGGCAAATGCTGGGTATGTGCATATCGTCAGGTGACTGATGGTCTCCTCTTCTTCTTTGTCCCTACAGCTTCTGCAGAAGAACCTAACTGGATGTTTTTTTTTATTTAGGTGAGGGAGAACATCTCTCTGCAGACACTTGGAATAAAGTCTTACTGCAGACATCCATTGAACAAGAGATCAAATAGCCAACGTTGGATAGTGTCCGAGAAATTTTGCATTGAAACACAGGACTGGATTAAGTCTCTAAAATAAAATCTGAGTTTATTCTTAGCAAATCGTAGATAGTGGAACCATTGAATTATTTCCTTCGAAGAAGTTGTAGAACTCCATAGAATTGCAGCGATGACTATTCGTCTCTCTTGAAATATTTCTGAAAAAATACTTGTATACACTACCGCTCGTAAAAATCACTGATTTCTCTGCAATTCTGCCCGAGGCATAGGGTGATAGCCAACTGAAGTTCAACACACTATTCATAATTGCAGGTCTTACTACAAGGACTCTAAAATTGTTGGCTGTGGTCTAAACAACTGCTTGACTGCTTAAATAGTTATTGACTTCTAAGAACTCAAACACCTACATCACTTAAAGAAGACTTTCCCAAACACTGCTAAAACGAAGTGCCTGAAAACATTTCCCCACAAGTGTATAGTTTTTTTAAAAAAAAAAAACAAAATACCGACAATTTAATCGTCGACATTACTTAGAAGAGCTAACTAATTTTATTGTATTCACTTCGCTTACCATGATTTATGTCACCTTTTATCTCAGGCTGTGAGAAAATTACATAATTTAAAAAAATTTATTTAAAAAAAAAAATAAAAATCAACCAACTTCCATCACTTAAGCAATTTACATGACATACCCTTATTACCTAAATCCCACAAGTCAAAGCGTTCAACCCACCCTAGAACAATAAACCATCTAAAACACCTAATAATACGCAAAACTTTCCTGGATGCCATCACATCCAACAAAAAAACAAATTTGTATATAAAACAATGAAAACAAAAAGAATTTGTAATAAATAAAAATGCCAAAATGAATTTTTAAATATTTAGCAAAACGAATAAAACTGAATAAATGAAGAAAAACTTGGTAACGTAAGGTTAAACAACATAAAAATTTAAATCAACAATTGACCATCTATTTGTATAGAAATTAAATGTAAAAAATAAATATATTTTTAGATAAACAAAAAAAGATTGATATTTAACTAAAAACAAAAATATAAACACAACTAACTGTTAATAGATGAATATTTAGATAAATTTAATAATTTTTTTTCTCCATTCATTTGTTTATATTCCTTCCCACATTTAAATTAAAAAATAAAAGGAATAACTACATAATAAAATATTTTCTCGATACTTGATGTACATTTAAATGAACAAAACAAAAATAGAAATCCTATGAATATATATTTTATAAATAACAACCTTATAACAGAAACTTCTCTAACGAAATAATAAATATAATTTATTTAATTTGATTCATAAAATTATATAAAACAAACATAATTAAAAATTATCAACAAGATATAATAAACACAAAAAATCTCGTTTTAGAAGATTTTTATTTTTACAAATAGATGTAATATTAGTACCTAATTAATAAACAAAAATAAATAAACAACAAAAAAGTATAACAAAACGAAAAAAACAAAAAAATAAAAAATCAGTAACTCTTTAGTAAACAAACATTTATCGTACTTGTATCAAGGTGAACTAATTATGATGAAAAATAAATTGTATAATAATATATGTATGTTTAAGGAGATGGACGATTAAGTGGATAAAAATTAATTTATTGTTGTTAGAAATGAAATGATATAGAAAATGAAAACTGGATATATTTGATGAAAAATATAAAACAAAACAGAAAACTTAGTAAAATTATGAAATTCTTTGTGTAAACATGATAAGAACTCTTATCGAATGAAGAAAAAAAATAATAAATGAAAGAAAAAAATTGAAGAAAACATTTAAGAAAAAGAGTTTTTTTTATTTGGACCTCTGCCCTGTTTTAAAAGAACTCTTTCAGCCATTCGGATGCTACGCTGCGAATAGTTAACTATTTTGTGCTCCGAGAAAAACATTTTAGAATCCTAGTTGGACTGGAGTTGAGTATGGGTGAACAATCTCAACAAGGAAAAAGTAAGTATTTTCAAATTTTTCATTAACAACAGGCGGGGAAGTGAACTATTTTGGACGACGTAGATGGTAGAAAACAAGGTCTCCAAATTTCATCCGTCAGTTCTTAAGTACAGTCACGATCTAGATTATACAAAGTATCTGTGTCCAAAAGTCCAAGTTATGTATAGAGAATAAGAGTCTAATTTGCAATTAAAATTTTACAGATATTCCGCAGTGACTTGAAAATATCACTTACTAGATACTCAAAATGCTTAGTGCGTTGGACTATAGAGCAAGGGGTTCGAGGTTCGAGTCCCAGTCGGAACAACTAAAAGTTTTTCACGGACCCATCTCTCGCGAACGTCTAACAAACATCCGAGAGTACAACTATTGTCCTGTGAAAGCTTCTCAAATAACAAATTGCCCTTCGGCCACGGCATTAAAGAGTAGGTCCCTTCATTAAAAACGCACAGCGCCAATGCTTGTGAGAAGCTAGGCCCTGGGTCCCAATCGACCTATTGCGCCAAGTATTTTTTATGTATTCAAAATTACTGCTCTCTGTTAGATCGAAAAGTAATGCTCTCAAGCGCGGACTATTTGTAGATCAACAACTTGTTCCTTCTTCTTATTTAGATATAGAAGCATGGATTGGGTTGAATGGTTGTCCCCACTCAGCAGGGACACACAAAGACCAGATGAAGGTTTATTTGTGATACCACTATAGGAAAACTCCAGAAACCTGCATAAAGACTCCCCACATGGGATAAAAAGGTGGGGTACCCGGTTTCGGTGTATACTCCTGTGGAAGTATACTCCGCCGGTGTATACTCATGCTGATTAAGCATTAAACCAATTTGGCCCGGTGACGAAGCCCTTTATTCTACCTTAGTCTAGTCTAGTTAGATCGTTGAGATCTATAAAGAAGTACTCGTATAGGGCTTTCCTTCTTAGAACCGATAGGGTAGGACAGGTCAAGTTCTCTTCTCTAAAGCTTCTACATATAGAAGCATAAGCGCTAAAAAATGTTGTCTATAAAGCTACGTTCTTTTGGATTTCTAAATCGCTGCTAACCACATTGCAATTTCTAATAATTACGCTATGAATTCTTCAAAACTTTCTTAAACACTGAGATCCTTGATTCAATGGTAAGTACGTTAGCCAGCTAGAGAAAAAATCCAGAGAATGGTAAAAGATTTTCATGATTCAATGTCTAGCAAACATCTGACAAACATCCGGGAGCCTTAATCTCAAAAAAAAATGTTTTCTATTATGCATACGAGCTGTTATACGTTCTAACTTATGTGACGTATTCCCTTGTGGGTCCTAGGGCCTCGACACGCGCTGTTATGAGAAGCTGGGTTTGGGCCTGCCAAATACACAAAGTCGTCTAATAAAATCTCTCATTTTAAATTTGGTAAAATTGACCATTCTTTTGAAGAAATTTTGGATGATGGACATTTGCTCTTCGATTCCGGAATTAACAGCTCTTTTCTCTGAGTCCTTAAATCGGTTGTGGATCATTAGAATGTTTTCAACTGACTTAGCTTGACGAGCACGAGATGAAGTTTTCACATTTGTTGATTAGGTCCACCAGCTATTAAGGAATGACTGCTTTATGCTTAAAAGGAAGGAGGCCCTTGGACATATGTATGTAAATCCAAGCACGCTGCTAATACCGCCTTCGATAGAACTTTAACCTGTTTCAACGTCTGAAAAATTTGACGAGTGTTTAGACGAGAAACTATTAATTTCCTGAAAATCCTTTTCCGAGAAAACTATCCCTTTCCTGCTACACTAGCATTTACAGAAATCCCTATCGGTTTTCAAATTTAATGCTGATTTTCTTAGAAAAGACGAAGTGAAACTCCTTGTGTTGCATAATCATATGCACTATGGGTTTTCAGAAATATTACATAAAACTTTAAGTGCAAGCATTCTACTGGCATCGAGGACAGTAAAAGTAAAATTTTCCTCAAATAATCATCAAATTCCACTAAAACCTCCACCCACCCCCATATCCTTTAGTGGCTTTCCCCAGACACTGAGTCTTTGAGAAAAACAATATATTCCTGGTATGTTGTTCGAGGTTTCTCATGAAAAGCTATTAGCTAACCACCAACTACAACCCTACTGAAAATGCATAACTAATTTCATGTTTCAGCTATCATCCTGCCAAGGTCGCAAGAATACCATACACTTATACGCACCGAGTAGCACCAGTATTACAAGGATATTCTCAACAAACAAATGCCTTGCACTAGAGGGGGTAAAAACTACCCAACCGCCTTCAGCCAGTGACCAAACAAATGAACGCAAGCCATCTCTCGTGCTAACCCCAGCATAACCACACAAAAAGGCATCGTTCCGCTGTTATTGCTTCTCCTGCATGGATATTGAGAATGGAATTTTCTGGTCATGTCTTTCGACAAATTCTCCACCAACATACTGGCATGCTACAGGGACGAACCAAACAAAACAACTTAGTCCTTGTATCTCTACCGTGCGTGTCGGTTAGTTGGACGGTGCTCAGCATATTTTTCCCCACACAATGTAAACCGTCCACATTTGTCTACTCAAGCGGATGCCAGCAATTTCAAATCGTATCTATGAGTCCATTTAGAGTTATGCAGCTTCCGATGGAGTTCGAAAACAAAAAGAATATGCGTAATGTGGCTTAGTGTCCATACAAGTGCGAGTCAAGGGGCAAAGGATGTCTCGAAAGCAATGAATTACAAACTTCCGAGGAAGTACAGTCAATTATGGCTACAAACAGTATTTGTCGGGCTTACATGGACAATATTTACGCCAGGAAATGGCAGAATTAAATGCAAAGTCAAGTCGTATTATTTAGTCTATCAGTGGTTGGGTTAGATGAATTACAACACTAAACGCGTATTCAAATGACATCTATGGCATCCAGCTGTGCAATAAAGTTTAGTAAAAGCCAAGAGTTCATGTGATGTGGTTGGACTACATTGTTGTTTGCCTAGTAACTGGAAAACGTTAGACGCCTGCATTCTATGTATTACCAGAACAATGAAAAGTTGTGTAGTAGAAATTTCACTTAAGTTGACCCGCTGTCTGCACTACTCTTACCAAAATAGCAAACCTACAACCGAAAATCATTTGTCAGGATAAATTCAGCGTAATTGGGAAATGATAGCATGCGGTGTAGTCTGCTGGCAGGCAATAGTAAAATATCTTTCACCGAGATACTGACCATAGAACTCTGTGTAATCCCGTATATGTTAACGAGTGTTTCGCGACGCCTAAAGATGGTCATGGTCGACTATTTCAAAACCTCTTCCTATGCTGCCTGCATAAAGTAGAGAACACAAGTGACAGCTCCACAAAAAATGCCATCCCTGATGTGTTCAATTTCCTCCTCTTTTTTATGTGTAGGATGAGGTAAAAACTACTCGTTAAGGCATTCCTTAACTGGTGCAGCTACCAAGATTTCCTCATTCTCCACTGTTTATTCTTCCAGACTTACATGTTGCATTCGGCTTGTAAATATTCTTTGATGAATTTTTGGAATTCTAAAGTGTCTTCCCTTAAGACAACTTTTTTAAATTCCGAAGTATTTTTAGGATCATAAACATAAATCTGTCATTTTTGACAGCTGTCAAGCAAAAACTTTATGATTTATGTAAATGTAAAGATAAAACTCACTCCAAAGGTGGTAAAGACCTTCTCGGTCAGCAATTGTGAATACAGTCACTGTATCTTAGTGATACAGAACTCTATTTGCGCTCGTAAAGCTAAGTTTGTCGAGAAAATTGTTCCTATGATTGAAAGTGTGGGTGAAAACTCAGATTTGTCCTTTAAAAGGAATTCGCAGTATTAAGCCCAAACCAGTCTACACATTACATTGCAGTAAGGATCTTGGAAACCATACTTACAAAGTTAAACGGACTCAAGAATAAAAACTACATGACTATAACGCTGAATAGGAACTAGCGGTAGGTAGTACTAATTTTTTCAAGTAAGTAAGTCATCATGAACAACTAGCTGCGTTAATGAGCAGAAATGTCGCATCTTTGGCATCCACAACAAATGGAAGAATGAACTTAATTTTTCCAAAGTCAAAGTGCAAGTTCCCAATGAAAGGACCTTCATTATAATAGGCCCTGAGTGCCTATTGCCTTTGCAGTACGGGCAGTTTGAAAATTTAAAAAAACACAGGGTTCGTAGCTATGCGTGGATTAAAAACACAGTCAGCTGTAGGCGGAGTAGTCTTCTCCAACGATCTAAATATAAATATCATTTTGGTCTTCCCAATCACTGTAGCATCTTCCAGGTCGAAATCATAGCGATCAAGGATGCCTTATCGTGGTTGAATCTGATACCTAACTGGGAATGAGCTCAAATGCTGCATCAAACTGTCGCCTGCCTCTTAACGCGATGGTTGAACACTATGACGTTGTAGGGAATTGTTTGGCCACGGAGCACACCTATCGGGGTACAAGCTTACCAATCTTATCGGATTACAGCTAATCTTCTTTTGGTTAAAGCTCAAATCCGTTGATTGAGTTAACCTTCTTCAAAGGTTAGGTCAAATCAGACAGATTTGCTTCAACATGGATCATGAACGCTTCAACTGTTTGATTTGATGTTCATAGCAATCGTAATAGGTGTCATAAGGGGAGATTGCACTATGCTTGCCCTTCTTGGTAATGACTTCTAATACTCGTCGAGTCATACACCTAAATATGTCATTTCTGTCGTGTTGCACAATAGTATATTTGAAGGTTCTTTCAAATTTCTTTTGCTCACGGTTACCTTGACTTAAGACTCTCCTAAACAAGATAGTCTCACATTTGCTCAAATAAACCCTTAGGCTAGAGATCCTGTCCTTCAAATAACGACTGAAGAAAGCACTAAAACAAAATATGTGAACTTACTGTTGCCCAACTCTCAACACCTTATTGCAAACTCCGAGCTGTTACATCCTTTGCTTACTACGAATGATTACATATCATTTTAGATATCAAGTTTCTTAAATAATCTGAGAACCTATGTCTGATTAATTTCACAAGTAAACCTTCCGATCAGTGTTTTTTTTTTTTAGTTGCGCCAACGGATGTGTAATCTTCTAAAGATACCAGTAACCCGGGCTACTGACATGCACGATTCGCAAACCTGAATACTCGATGCCAGGAATACGCCTACGTACTACGTATTACTTCGCGGGGCTGGTTAGCACTTTATGCTCTTCTTAACCTGTTCGACGTTTCTTGTTCTGAGGGGGCTTCCATTTGGGTTTGGTTGCTCTCCCTGAGCCTTTCCAGCCGCCGAAGTTCCTTTATGATCACCGCTGTTGTTTGTTTCACAGTATTCCATACTGCGTTCGATGTCAGCATATGGTTTACAATGTTCTCTGGAGTTGGTATTTCTCCAATTATTTTCTCAAGACCTCTGCGTTCCAAGCGAAAATGTGGACACTGAAAGAGCACATGCTCTGCATCCTCTCTGGCCTCTCCACAGTTTGAGCAATTTGGAGATTCATCAAGCCCAAACCTGTTTAGATACGCTCTGAAGCAGCCGTGTCCGGTTAAGAACTGAGTGAGATAAAAATCCACTTCTCCGTGATGCCGGTCCATCCATTTATGTATATCCGGTATAAGTCGATGGGTCCATCTTCCCTTCGTTCACTGATTCCATCTTTCCTGCCATGTTCTCATTCTTCGCTGTCTTTCTGTCAGCTTAATATCTTTGACTGGAGCAAGGGGTTCCTGGATTTTGGCGTCGTAGGTCCTCTATCCGCTGGTAGCATTCCCGCAATATATATATACACATATAGCATCATCGGATACCGTCCGAAAAGCGCAACATACTCTCAGCGCGCACAGTCTGTTGACGGAATTAACTCTTCTTGAGTGGGACTTAATTTTCACTGCCTTTGCCCATATTGGTGCCGCATACATTATTATTGACTGCGCCACTCTTGACAAAATTAGTCTCCTTGGTTGTCTGGGTCCTCCAATGTTTGTCATTATTCTGGATAAGGCAGTACACACCCGAGCAGCCCCGATCACAGTGTTATAAAATGCGTTTGAAGGCTCACCACACGACGGGCTTCACAAATCATGGCATACACTGAGGAATGGTTTTTCTTAAGCTAATTTGCTATTCTAGAATCATGAGCTTCCCAACGTTCGAAAGAAGACTGATCGGTCCTTTTCTTTTTTTTCTGGCCATTACTCAAGTGGTTAGTTCATTACTACGGAATGCGGGGTTCCAGGTTCAATCACTAGATAACACCTAAAATTAACTTCAACGTTCGCGAGCGTTTGACAAACATCCCAGGGTAGAACGTCATGAAAAAGCTTCGTAAATAACAAACTACAGGGACATTCGTGAAAAGCTAGGATCTGGATTCCATCGACCTGTAGCGCCAAATATTTATTTTTTAAATTCATGTTTCGTTGGGAAAATTTTAGCTATTCGGAGAGTAGAATGAATCAATAAGTTGTTGTAAACAATACAGTATTGCCCAATGAAAGGTTCCGGATAAGATGAGTTTTTTGTATTACGTTTCGATTCAACATTTGGTTCCTTCTCATTCAGTGGGTCTGACTTTAAGTTATTGCTGTGTTGTCACAGTACTTCTGCTTTTGAATCGTGGAATCTCATCCCAAATCGCCGAATTGTCCAAAACAAAGCTATGGACTTTCTCAAAATGTGGTCCTATAAGATATAATTTTATTATAGATTCGTCGATAGTTCGAAAAGTTTCGTGAGTATCAATTCGTGTGTTGTAAAAGTAGTCGACCAACATTACCGTCAAACTCTTAGTTTGCCAAATTGGTGCATAAGTTTTTGATATTCAAACGAATATATGCACACATGTTGCTGAAGTTCAAAACGTTAACATATGTACCTCATTGATTGAAATCTCCAACTGAATTAAATTGAAAAACGAATCTAAGCGTGTGACTCCCAGAAACGATAAAACTTCGTGCTCCCATAATCAAGTCCCCTCTTCTCAAATGCAATCTAGAACTTTATTCCCCAATCAAATCACCATACCGCCACCGTAATTAACCACTTTCGGCATAGCACATCACTTCAAGTTTCCAAATGAAACGTGTGTGTCTCTCTGCAATGCATCAAGTTTTCCATCAACCAAAAGTTGGATTGCATCCCGCAGATGCTTCTTTCTTCTGTTTACAGAACAATTCGCTATTTGAAATTTCTTCATTTAATTTTAGCGTACTCGTACATACATACGAGTACTATATGTATACATAGTTTCAAGGCATTTGAAAATTCATTTCACTAGGGCTCCCGATTCGCAAAATTGTATGCGGTTCTCCGAAAGACTTTGAAAACTTTTACCACAGCAAAAGTTTTTTAATGGTGGACTACCACCGCAAGTTAAAGTAATCAGTGTTTACGAAGTTAATGCTCAAACTTGCAGCTTGAATTCATCTTTCTAGGAATTCGTGGAGCTAAACTTTTGCAAGAGATTTAGTGATTCAGGAAGAGCAACGCCATGCAGTTCGTCTAGTGGGGATAACTTGAAGGGACTCTGATCAAACAAACAGTGAAAATTATTTTACGCCTAAGAAGGATTAAGACTTTATACCTAAGAAGTGTGAACAAGGCACTAAAAGTCTTGTAAGCAGAACGAAATACTTGCTGGCTTATGTTGTGTGTATCTTCTCTGTGTTTTTTGGTAGCTTACAACGTTAGTAGCATCGTATCAAATTATAAGTGCTTTGCATGGTTAAAGAGAAACTTTGTCTACTAGTTTTGATATTGAGAATATACATATTCTGTATTTAGACACATAAGTATCAGTGAGAAGGACATTTAAAACATATCAAGTCGCATCAAGTCGAAATCGTCCTGTTCCACAACCAATAATTATAAATAAATAGGGTGACCAGATAACAATGATACCTTTTTCGATTATTATATTTCGGCACCTGTTAAACCTATCAATAAAGTTCAAATGTCTAAATATTCAGTAAGACTTGCCATTTTATTATGGATCGTTTGACTCTTACCGAATGTGCAGAAGTTAAAAAAAAATGTTATTGAAAATCAGGCTCAATTGTAAATATGCGCACTTGAATTTCGTCATGAGGTCGGTCGTTATCATGCCTTCAGTGTGCAAGCAATTCGGCGCACCGTGAAAAAGATCGAGGGTGAGTACCTACACTCTTTTGGACCTTAAGCCTCCAACCAGATAGAGACCGTGGCAAAATGAAGAAAACGAAGCCGCCATAGCCGCCAATATCGAGAAAGACCCAGAAATGTCTATTCGCCGCAGATCAGCTGAATTGGTCATCGCCAGAGAGTCAACCCGGCTTATTTTGCAGTTAGATTTGTGCTGTATAAGACTGTGCTTGCACAAGAATTGAAACCAAATGACCATATACTCGTAATACGGAAATAAACATTTTGGTCTAATTTTGGTCAAAAAATCATCTCCTCGGACGAGGCCCATTTTTGACTCAGCGGATCCACAAGTGTTCGACCAAGGATCAACGCATTCACAAAGATGGAGTTATTGGTGCGATTTATGGCATGGCGACATCATCCAACCTTATTTCTTTTGAAATGAGAAAGGCCACAACTTTACCGTCAATGGTCTCAGGTACAGAGCGATGCTAACCGACTTTCTGCAGTCAGAGCTCGACATTGTCGATATATTCAAGCTGTGGTTCCAACAAAACACAACCGCAGCCACTTTGGACGAGCTCGAGGCCAACATTCGAGACGCTATTGGCGGAATAAAGCCGTACATATTGGACAGAGGCATCAAAAATTGGACCGACAGCTTGAAGCACAGCCAAGGAAGCTGAGGCGACGACCATTTGAATGGTGTCCTATTCCACCCATAATGGCATGAACGTAGCTTTAAAGTAAAGCTAGAATCAATTTTACATCTCACACCCTTCTTGTTTTATTTTTTTTTTTCTGCACCTTGTTACTTATTTAGAACTGCATCACATACTGCTACCAGTATCTCCATGAACAGAGTTCAACATCAGTTCAGGGCGCCAACTTTGCACTGACCTATTTATCCCGACATTCAAGGCCTCCCACTATACACATCCTGGATCATTCTCCAATTAACTTCCCCGCCTATCATCTGTCGGTGTTCCTTCGCTCGTACGAGCACCGCAAATGCCAACAGCAGCCAATGTTCTAGATCATTAATCACATTCAATTGTGCAACACAACCATCAGGATATCTCATCAACGTAAGTGACCACTAAGTAGTCAGTTGCTTTTGCCCGGATGCTTGTTCACTTGTCACGTTACACCATCACAAGTCCGTAGCATCGATACGAGAACAACAATTTACCTTAATCAGCGTCAATGTAATTACAAAACAATGCCTATCAGACAATCACTGCTCATCCCCCTAAGCCCATTATATCCTTGCCACAAAGGCAATTCACCCCTTCAGCTGGTACGACGCATTAAATTGTGTCACACAATCAATCGAGGGTCCTTAGGCAATAAAAACTATTTGAGTGCTGCAACACTTGCATGTCGTTAGGCATTAGTTTCTATTAACCTCCTTTTCACCTTTCAACACTCTATTCGAGCGTGTCGTGATTTTGGTTCATTAACTTTGGAACTAGACGGGCTTCGCGCACTTCCTTGCTAAAAGGTCCTGTACACACACACAAAAAAAGTGAAAATATAATCGAAAAGGAAAATTGACGTGACAGGTAGAAAACACAGTGTGTGTTCGCGCTGAGTGTTGTTGTTTGTTTCAAAAGGGGAACTTTTTCGAAAACATAAACAACTTGCAGCACAAAATTGAAATTTTAAAAAACTCTTTAAGCTGCGCTAATTCAATTTGCAGAAACACAACACGCTCTCATACGAGTATAAGCTGTCTGTAGTCCTGGTATTAAAACAGTTAAATGTTTGTGTATACCGGTTGCAGTTTTCTACCCCATTTTATACCAGTACACCAATTCGTCATCTACCCACCCCCAGGATACCACTTTTATTTCGCTCTAATCCTGCCTTCTAACACCTTTCATGCCCGCTTATGTGTGTTTTGGTTGCACAGTATTGCTAAATTTACGACGTAGTTAAATTAATTATTCTCCCCCACCCCTTCGGTGTACTCTCGCACATACATACGGCGTACGCGTTTGGAGAGGAGCAGCACAAAGCTATTACGGGTTATTGCTACCCCTGTCACATAAAATAAGTTTTATATGACGTGAAACGGATTTGTTATATGTATTTGCTGTGGCGTGTATAAACTTCCAAGGAATGGCTTGTGGACAGGTTGTAGGAGCTGACAATTCCCGGGCTTTATACATTCGATACAAATAGGTATCACCTTTAATTACAGTTGTGTAACTTAATGGTTAGGTGTCCACGTTGTAAAGTTTACTTGGGTGCTGTGCTGTGCGAAGTTGTATTCAAGGATTGGGTGATTTTAATTACTGCTTATTAATTTGGAAAATAATAATCTGTAAGGTGAGTGGTTTAGGCCGAAATAATAGACACAGAACTTTGATTGACAATATAGCAATAAGGACATATAGGACGTAGGCCATGCTTGAAGGGCTCTTGCCCTTTTTAAATGACTGGTAATGTCACGGTCGATCAGATATGGATTAGAGGTTTCCGGGACTTCCTTTCGGATATTTTGAAATTTTTCCTATAAACGCTGACCATTAGCCTGAATTCTTTTTTGCGAAATAATCTCGTGAAACCTTACGAACCACTCCTTTCAGACCATTAAAGTATGTTATGTATATCAGTTTTACTTGTTCTGAACAGAGGCACCTAAATGGTCGAACAACATTGTCTCCTATTCACTCTTAAGCGCTAGATACCTAGGTATACGTGAACAGTAAAATCTATGGTTTGCATTGAGGGCCACTACCAAAGTCTTGGCAGGGAAGTCATCACACCTAAACGCCTCATTTTTCTTGAGTAGTCTTATTGCAGTGTCTATTCCGTGTCAAGCGTCCAAGGTGTTGGCTTGTTATCGTTGACTAGGAACTTGACGTTGCCTCAGCGGCTACTAGATGAACACTCCCAAGAGATGGCCCAGTCGCCAAATTTCTTCTTCAGCGTCGTCTTGTCGAAACAACAGCTCGAACAGATAGTCGGTTAACATCGCTCTATAACTGAGATCATTGACGGTAACGTATTTCCCTTCTCATTTTGAAAGAAATGAGGTCCGATGATGCCGTCATGCCAAATAGTCAATCTTTATGGATGCATTAATGCTTGGTCCAATAATGGCAATTCTGCTTATTGACATAGCAGCTGAAACAAACATGGACCTTGTCCGAGAAGATGATTTTTGGGCCAAAATTCGAATATGCGGCCGACATTTCCATTTCCGTTGTCTATGGTCGTCCGGCTTTAATTCTTACGTCAAGACAATCTTATGTAGGATGTAGACCCAAATCTAACCGCAAACTAAGCCGGGTTGACTCTCTGGCGATGAGCAATTCAGCTCATAGCTGCCGTCTCAGTCTGGTTGGTGGTTTAAGCGCCAAAAGAGTGTACTTTTTCACAAATTGCCTGCACACTGAAGCCATCATTTCATGACGAAATTGACAAGTATTTACAACTGCGTGAAACATGGTGCATCATGGAATGGCGGTCTTATTGAATATTTTGACATCTGAATGTCATTGGCATCTTTGACAGGACTGAATCATAAGAAATGAAAAAAGTATCATTGCATTCTGGTCTCCCTTTACAATTATTGCAATGCAGTACTCAGACAAAGACGGTTAAAAACACAAATAGTGTACAAGAGAAAGGTCCTTTGGGTCTAAATAATAGTAGAATCTAATTATAACAGGAGCAACGTCAACATGGTATATCACAAAACAACCTTATCTGAAACGGGCAAGGTATCTAAACAACATTTTTCAATTAAAAGATTCATTCAGATTGTGACTCCTGTCAACTCCAATAATATTCTCCTTTTCCTTGTACTTCTTCCTTGTTCTACAATATCATATCTGTAAATCTCTGCAATAGAACAACACTATAAGTACGTTAAGTGCAAAACAGAAGTCATGTGTACACTGCTGTTAAAGTTGCTATAAAAGCAAATATCTGCTTGCAAATGTCATTGCATTTCGCTCTTTGTTTGTAAGACATGGCATCTTCTGAGGATGTGTAAACGATAAGATTCTAATTATGTTTTCCTTTACAGAAATACAAAAGATCATCCTACCTACACTCACTCCATCGTCTAGTGCAATCAGTGCAAGGGGAAATCGCATCCAATCACTGCAACGGAAGGCATTGTTCCAACAATAGAGGCAGGCACAACCCAAAATGAATTTTCTATTCTCCTTGAGAATGCTCAATCGACTCTATTGTCCTTAGACCTTGTTAGAACGGAAATCACAACAATAATGGATGTATGTACGTATGTACATCTTATTCTATGCAACCAACGAAAGGATGTGCATTTATTTACTATTCCAGCAAAGTCAGGCGAAATACCCTAGATCCGCAAATTCTATGTTAACCACTTTGGCCCCTACTTCCAGTTCTCCTTGCAGCTCCTGCTAATGCTTATACTGGTACTACTGCCGCTTGTTATCTGAAGTACTACAGCTGCAACAATCTCTTGGATGTTCACCCATTTTATGTAATAAAAATTAATGAGATAGTAGCATTTACTCGACGACAAAAAAAACCCTCGTATCGTATCCTTACCACAATGAGAAAGTTAGTCATTTCATTGCAGCAGTTTTCTATCTTCAAAGTGCCACACCGGATGGCGAATAGATTAAAAGGGGTCAAGTAAATTTCCACTCGTACAAGTGACGCCAGGAGTAAATAGAAAAAAAGTGAAAATAAAACGGAACTCAGTTTGTAAGAAGCAAATAAGGTTTATTACGTTTGCAAGTTTCCCCAGGTGGACAATAAAAATAATTTACAATTTCTCACAGAAAAAAAAGAAACTTTTAATGGGACTTCGCTAGATAAGGTATAATTCTCAAAAAAGCCAGCTGTAGTAGATGTTATTAACATCCTTGAAGTATATTTGTGAGAAGTTAAGCTAATTATAATTAAAATGTGAAAAAGTTCTCATGTAGCTGTGTTGCTGGAGTATGCAAAAACCTGCGAAGGTAGAGTCGTTCTTTCGTATATCCTTACGCTTCGAAAGTGAGCCATTTGGACGAGGAAACTTCGCAGAAACTGCAAAGTAAATTGGATAACTTAGAAACCATCAAACTATTAAGCAAGTGTGATCAAAAGAGAGTTAAGAATTTTACAAATTTTTACCTAACCTCAAAAGAGGAATAACAACTCTAAAGGTAGTGAGACCATCATCGACACTCACTTTACTTATTTGGAACAGGATTTATGAGAGTAGGTAGTTCTTCAAGCTTTACTTCAATAGGAAAGGAATTCTGTTAGGATGTGACCTTGTCGAGCAATTCTGAGAACAAGTCTTAGCCACACGAGTGCAAGGGAGAAAATTTGGCTACAAAAGGGTTGATTATAGAAATTTAACTAATGTGCTTACTTTGAGGACTCATATCCCGTTTGCTCCTTGGTACTTGAGTTAAGTTTAACTCCTCAGATTCAGCAACTTGGAGTCATAGTTTTTGTAGAAAAAGTGAAGGAAGCCGTCAGTGAAGGAATGGCTCAAATAAGGAGCATTGTTGTCTACCAATTCACCATTTCAGGACAATCTCTGTTGAGGGAACAGATCTCTAGGGGAACACCAGTACAAATAGGAGCAGAAGTAGATACTTAGATGGATTGGCCTAAACTTTTGTACTGTTTTAAGTACTTCTGGAGAGTATTTGGACTTAATACAAGCTAAAACTAAGACCTCAAAACCATGGCTTGAAAAGTAACTTACGAGCTAGAGTTTTTAGAATAAGAGGAAGTGTTAAGGAGATCGAATTTAAGGCGAAAAGTTCTGAGGTTGAAGCCGAAAATGGAAAAAATTGAGTTAAATTTCCTTAACATATGGAAAATTGGCTCAGCAGAAGCATAAAACTTACGGTAAGTCGAGGGCATCGTAGGTTACAAGGGTTAGTGTAGAGAAAAGTAGAATTGTAAATGGCCAACCAACCATGCAATGGAACCTAAAAGTAGCTAGTGGATGGAAAAAATGTCACAACTCTCATGGGTTCTTAAGTTAATGATTAGGACGTTGAGCCGGTCTTGATAAGGACGCATGATAGGGTCCTACCAGGGTAGACCACGAAAGGTAAAACTAAGAAAACGACGTTGACTGCCGTCAATTCTAAACACATGAACTCGCTAAAAGGGGGACCAGCCTTGGCCACCGTACTCAAGAACTAGGCGAACGAAGGTAGTGTAGCGTGATTTGGTCAAATAGGGCTTGGACAATTCTTTGGACCATCAATTGACAAAAACAAACGAAAATCGAGGTCTCTGTCCCACAAAATGTCAAGGTCACGAAGGAAATAAACTGTGGGTAAGGTTGGCCATGGGAACCATAAAGTCGAGGGCGTCCACGAAAAAATAATAGATTGGATGTTGGCTATCTTTTTAAGGCACCAGATCGAAAAAAATATCATGAAGGAGACCAGAGGTTTGGAAGGAGAGAAGAGGGTTTGGAAAACTTGGACAAAGAAATCGAAATGAAAAATGTTGTCATCAACAGAATGTTGATTGAATGTTTGTGAATGAACCTAGATAACTGCCTTGAGGAACACCGCAGGCCTGCGTATATGAGGAACCTTAGCAATCGAACCATAATTAGTGACATCATTCTCCTATCTTTTTTTATGTGTGGGTATTATGAAAGAGGTCTTCTAAACTTGAGGAAATTCGCTTTGTAAAAGAGCTCTTAGAGGGTTAAGGAAAGATTGGAAGTCCAGTTTTTCAGGAATATGCAGAGGAATTAATCAGGACCGGATGTCCTTAACCTATTATCTATTAGAAGTAGGTCGAAAAATTGAGAGATGAGATGAGATATAGGTAACTAAAGTAGTATCCGTTCGGTACATAGGAACGGTTAGCAAAAGATTGTTTAAAAAAAGTGCCAAGTGTTTTCGAAAGACAAAGAGGTGGGTTAACCGTGGGATTTGTTTAAAAGTTTACAAATTGTAAGAAAAACTTTCTGTCGTTTATGAACTTGGCTTGGGATTCATTTAGGTTGCGCTGGTAAAGATGGTTATAAAGTTGGGTAAAATGAAGATAAACTTGGAAATATAGTATAGAATAGTCAAAGAAAGATCTGTGCGAAGGAGAATTGTCCATAGCTTGTTTCTCTTGATGTGTAAGGAGCGAAGATTACTATTATACCATGGAGGGCAAGCAGGTGATCAAGTTGAGAAAAAGGGACATAAAAGGAGGAAACAATGCATCATTCAATGACAAATTATCAAACTCAAAAGAAACCAATAGCTATTTGAAAATCGTTCGAAAGTAGAGATGTGAAGGGAGAAATCTCGAGGAGAGTTGGGAAAAAATAATAAAAGAACGGAAGAGATCCTTGTAGTATTATAGCGAACCTCTTTTAGTAAAACCTCAACCCGCAATTACCTTACAAAACTCCACCTGGTGTACATACCCACTTATAGAAGTAAACAAAAATTTTGAAGAGGTAGAAATCGTAACCCATAAGCACATAAGACCTACGATATATACAAATGTTGTTCTGATCACAGCTTAAGCTCATCTAAATGAACTTTGGTGCTCATCTGTCCAGGCAGAACAGCTCTCTGTTGTTGACATTGTTCAACAATTCAAACTGTTGGAACAGATTTAAATCATAATATAACTTATCCCGGACATCGTATTGCGCAGTCCATTGTCCTGACTTATTTCTGGATAAGGGTCTCCAAATAAAATAACCATGTGCATCACTGAAAATTCGGTGAGGATCAGAAGACAGAAGGCTTATACTTAACCCTAAAATTTATTAAATAGGACTTGGGACAAACATAACAAACTTTAACCGGAAGGTAAAGGAAGGGTGCAAGATCACGTCGTAATCTGAAGTTGTGTACCCTGTCTATATCCATATAGAGAAAGTCTGTGAAATCAATCCAGATCCAGAGATACTCCTCTCTAAAATTGTTTGATTCTACGCTGAGGGGACAATGAAAGAAAAAAATCCAACAGGAGGTGTCATTTTAGATTATTTGGCCAAAGCAACATTTTTATAAGTTAGTCGAAGCTAGAAGCTCTGAGGTAAGTAATGGAATGCAATACTTGCCAAATGTTCACCTACACCCTGCCTATAACTAATCGTTCTTTTGGAGAATCTTTTCATCACGTTTTCGGCTAATTCCAGCTGCACTTTACGAATAGAATCTGTGATATTTTCTAATAGTGCATAAAACGGTGATGGAGTATTGACATAAATTAAAGGTTACATAGCTTTAAAAAATATGTAATGCGCAGTTTAAAAAATTACATATTACGAAAATTTCAGCAACTGTGGAGCCGTCCTCCTAAAAATACACACTGTCCTCGTCCATAGCATTAATTTCAGAAAAAAAGAAATCAGGCAACATCGTTTGGCAATGAGCTCCATTCACTGAAATGCCTGAATACTGAAACTCAGTATCATTTTCGAAAATATATGATTCAGCCCAAAAACCGCACCAAACTGTCATTTCGTGTGGATGGAGCGATTACAAAACAACATATGTCTCTTGGATTTGGAAAACCCCAGGGCCACAGTACAGCCAGGACATATTTTCAGGTAACCTTGGCCGACGACCACGACTTGTATGTTGACAGTTCGCCAAAAGCACGGCATTTACAACAACACCTCTTGTTCGGTGATGCTTTACCTTCTAAGGTCCTCAACCAAGTCAGCGTACGAAATGGGAAGTAAGTAGCTCCAGAAGGAAATTATCGTCCCAAGTCCAATTTGATCAAGTCAGTAAAGATCTCTCAACATAAAGTCTACCCCTTCATCTTTGCTGCTTTAACAGTTCAAGTAACTTAAGGCTCCATTAGGTCTGCTCGAGGTTCGCAGATTTGTTTAAAGCATAAAATCGTCTCAAGTTGGCCGCCAATAAATGAGTGCTTTAATTGTGAAATTAAATTGCTGAGTCGCAATGACACACCCTCGTTTTAGGCTTGGTTTAGCTCTACCCAATATTGGATAGATCAAAACTATTAACCGCCCCTAGCCACCTCTCAAAGACGTTCAAGTTTTGCAAACCCTTAATTCGATGGCGATACTTCCTTCCACAACGTTAGTATAAATCCATACAACTTCCCCTTGTTGACAGAATATTAAAGTCCACCATCGAGGATTTGAAATCACTTGCACTGCCATCTAAATAACCATCAAGCCGTCCCGCCAGACAATAGTGAATGGCGACCTCGTAAATTGCCTCTTAAAACCCCTTAACCTCACCCCCACAGCACAAACATTGGCACTAGGCATGTAAAGTCATTGTAGTCGTTGCCGTCGTCGTTATCATGCTCATCGGCATCCTCCGATTCCTTGCCAAGTGCCAAGCGCCAATCTCCAGCCCATAGCCAAACATAAAAGAAAAAAAAAAAAAAAACATCCTTCGAGGATAAAAAGTAATTGCTTTCGATTCATGTGGTAGGCGTGCAGGATAGAGTCGCGAGCGCGTTTGCTAAGGCAAGGCGGCGAACTGCGTGACGGGTGTGTAGTAGTCTGCTTCTGACAGAAATGGACTTTTAATCCTTCTTTTTGTTTTTCCTTCGCTAAATCGTTTCAATTTTCTTGTGGGTCTTCCCTTTGCCTTTTCTTTTCAGAGTCCTTTTCTATCGTAAATATTAACATCGATTGGCAGGATAATCTGTGGATAATTTAGAAGCATTTTTCGTTTTTTTTTTTGCTAAATAGGGCAGTCAGCTGAAAACGATGGACACTTCAAGGATATTTATATTCCCATCAGCAACCTCACATGCTCAGACAAAAGTCAATTGACATCCTTAACTTCCGTCTTTGCCACACAACACACACATCAGTGATCAACCATCTGCAATTGGCCATTTGGCCATTTGTAGCCTTTCCGCTTATCCTGTCCCATTCGATTTTACACAATCGAACAATAATCCTTGATTACAGTTGCACAAAGGATGTAACCCACATTGGTACTGAAAATGAAATAAAATGAAAAAAAAAAAGAATCGCTTTACAAGTTGTGTGAAAATTCCGAGTAGAATCGTTTCCTGTATTTCGCACAACTATTGGAATTCTCGATTACTCCGTGACCTGTCTTCCTAAACCCCCACCGCTGGGATAGGTGGCTACCTACACTCGCTGGGGTTACTCTCGAGCGCTACATGACAGTTGTCTTTTGCCAGACAATTGCCACTTGCTATCCAACCATGCATACACAAATAGGGTTTTCAATTTAATGCAGGACATACATTCATATGTATGTACATCTGCATGTCCTGTCCTTTGCTATTGTTTTTTTTTAAATTCACAATTGCATGCAACATGTTGCCAAAACCACACTGCATCGGTTGGTCGGTATGCCAAAGGATACAGCAAATCTTTCTTCTTTTACAAGTGAATTTGTTCATTTTTCAAAATGTCCTTATCACGTTTTTTTTTTATTTTCTCTGTGTTCGTCTACAGTTTCCTTTATCGCGGTAACTTTTTACTGTTTCCTGCCACACTTTGCACCCGAAGGCAATAAAATTATTCAACATGCAGAAGAGATTAAAGTTTTTGCCTCTCTTTTGTCTCTGAAGAGAATGTTGAAAGTAGTTGCGCATCCTTTGGTAAGTTGAAATAGTTTTTCCATTCTACTTTTTTATTGTTGTACGTATTTACATACATCCTGCCAGAGCATAAGCTGTAACTGCGTTGCTTTTGTTCATAAAACCTTGAACTTGATAGTTTTCTTTAGGGGGCTTAGGGATGAGCACTGAGGTATGGATTTAGTTTAAGTGGTATCTACTAGAGTTAGGTGCATACATGCATATTACCAAATATCAATGGTTCCGGTGGCAATGAACCTTTGCTGAAAAGAATTGTAGCTGTTTTCGAAAATGTAAAGAAAAATCCTGGACAACAACGTTTTACTTACCTTCAATGTTCTTCATAACGCAGGACTTCAGTCCTTTAAACCAAATTCGAGATATGTATGAAGATGAAAACGATATAGTGCTTTTCAACTCAACTTTTTGCTTGTATATACATGTGTACATATATTTTCCCGTTTAAATGCGTTACCCGGTTAATTGCACTAAACTTCTTGTAGAACTGCATACAAACTTTTCCGGCTAATTCAACACACAAATTGAAAGTATTATGCGACTGGCAGATCAGGAACTGTCAGTTCCAACCGTATAGCTTATAATTTGTTGACAAAAATTTCAGAAAAAGTCTGAAAAAGTGCAAACGTTAAACGGAAATGCGAAGATCTTGGCTGCAAACGTATTGGAAAGCAGCGAACCGAATCGTCGCACAAATTATTGTATGACAAAGGATTGGGTAGTTAGTTGGTTGATAATAAAATTCTCCTTCAGCCAATCTCCTATCACTATTCGGTTGCGCTACGTAAAATCAAACTATGGATCTATGGATTTTTTGACAGATGACGTTTGATGATGATTGTTTGACATTTCATCATGAAAAGTCTTAGTCCCACATCGAGTCTACAAATTATTCAGTTGTACTACAAAAATCAGCCTTCTACGAGCAATATGTTTCGTGCACTTAGAGCAACTTATGTTCTACATAATCGGCCTACCGAGTGCATCGCATACTTTGAAACCCAATTTTCATTATTAGACAGGGATGTATTTTACGTAAGGATCTTGGTTTGAAAACATACGAAACCAATTTTCATTATTAGACAGGGATGTATTTTACGTAAGGATCTTGGTTTGAAACCATACGCAATTCGAACTTGTGCAAGAAATGAACCAGACTGATCTACCGAATCGTCTGTGTGTCAGTCTTTTGGCTCTAGGAAAGTTTGAAGATAAAAAATTGAAAATTTTGTTCAGATATTAGACTCATTTCTAGCTTAATGGGTTCGGCAAAAAGCAAACTTGCCTTATTTCGACTGAAAAGTAACCCAAACCGATAGAAGAGCTGCCATTACATCCAGAAAAAACAACGGTTTGATGTGATTTATGGCCCATTATAACCGGGCCATTGTAATGGATTTTTGTTACTAACAAGACGGAGCTACTTCCCACGCAAATCGTGAAACCTTACTTAATAGTGAGAACAATTCGGTGAACAATTAATTTAGTGGTCTAGTGAATTGGCTGCCTAGACCGTGTGATATATGTAACTCCTCTAGACTTTTTGCCTTTGGAGCTATGTAAAGACCAAAGTCTACATGGGAAAGCCGAGTACAATTGAGAAAGTGGAAGCCAACTGGAGTTACACGCCAAATGCCATTCAACATGGAAGCGTCATCGAAACTTGGAACTTCAGAATGCACCAAGTTAACCGCTGTTCCGGCCAACATTTGAAAGAATTATTCTTTAAACACTAAATGTCAAGAACGATTCTTATACAGCGATTGTTTATTTTTACTTGCACCTACATGTATGTATACCTACCTATAGGGCAAGTATTTAAAAAAAAAAAAAAATACTTGGCGCGACAGGTCGATGGGACCCAAGGCCTAGCTTCTCACAACCATTCGTGTTGTGCGTGTTATATTCTTTCAGTTATACTCTCGGATGTTTGTCAGACGCTCGCGAGAGGCGGGGCCGTGAAAAACGTTTAGGTGTTCCCCGACTAGGATTCGAACTTCGAACCCCTTGCTCCATAGTCCAACGCACTAACCACTGAGCCACGGCGCCCACTTAACATTACTTTGATGGAGAAGTACAAAAAAGTAGGTCCGGCAGTACGATCTGTCTGTCTGCCTGTCGGCGATTGGGCTAAAAATTAATATTTCTAGATTATAAGACAAAGCCAAAGTAATGGCGTAGCAAATTTTGAACTTGTCACACCCATTTTTATAAAACTTGTTTTTTTTCAAAAGTTTTACTTAAAATTGAGAAAAAATTAACTAAGCAAAGCAATAGGCCTTAAAATTTTCTATAATTCACTCAAACACTTTATGTGTTTATACTGAGTAAACTCCTACAATGTTATGACTATTATTTCATCGAAACACTGAATGCCACGCCTACTTTACTGGGAAGAGCAAGACCTGAATATTAATCCTGATAAAATTGTACGGAAATACGGAAAATACGTAAAACGTGTGTCTTGTACCATGTATCCAAACTATCCTGAATATCAAATTATATCAAAATCGTTGGAGCCGTCTTCAATAAAGTCACCTTTTACTAAAATCGGCCTTAACATATTCCAAACCAAGACTTATTCTATAGGTATTTGCACTTAATATGTAGGTGCAAGTAAAAACCTTCAAGTCGTTAACTCCATTGTGCTCTAGACTGCAGTGTTTTAGAACACATTTTACGATGGTTTTGTGGGCCGTGGACAAAGGACGTATTCTCCCTTTTCATAGCGAATATTTTTCAAATGTGGGAATGCAGAAATGTGGGATTCCACTAAATTTCTGTAAGACAACTGTTAAAGTAATCAAACTTGATGGGCAGTTCGGAGAAGCAAAATGGGATCGGAGCACTTGTCTCTGAAAAATCGGTGCCGAAGAAGTTTTCTATTAGAATAAGCATGCAGACCACAGACTAATAATAATAATAATAGGTTATTTGTGATGCAGACAGTTCAACGTCGGCTAAATGAAGGGCGTATTCAAGCACATTGAACTACAAAATCCAACTGAACTCTTAAGAAGAAAGGAGAAATGTTATATTCTTTCTGTTAAGCATTCACGGTAATGTTTTACACAGTATGACAAATAAGGGTCTTCGCCTTATTTTGCTTTGCTGCGGTTACGTACATGAATGCAGGAAAATATAAATCGTATATTTCAAGACGAACAAATTATGTGAAAAAATTCTTAGACTCAGGTCAGAACCATTTCATTTTTTGGCCTTAAATTTTGACGCTAAGAGGATAAAATTTCCTATTTCCACTTTTTAGTAAAAATAAGCAGTACAAGTGTAAGAAACAAATAAATCAGCTTACTGCCACGCCCACTTATGTGTGTGTATTGTTTCACTCTAAAATCTATACTAAAAAAGTCTCGGTCAGCCAAGCAATAAACTGATATGTATAGTTGTACACTGTGGCATCACTTTGATTCACTGAACTATATCTCGAAGGAATCAAGTACACCAGAAGCGTGACAAACTCCAGCTGACTCTTGGAGAAAGGTGAATAGATTGGTAAAGCGTATGCTGGAATAGATTTTTTTTCATTTTTTATGTTATTTCCTGAAACTACCAGAAACTTTACAAAAGTAACCTCATGTGGTTCGGTGCGGCATATGGGCTTATGGCCTGAGACCTTAGAGTTCATATTAGATTTTACCTTAAAGTCACTATTAAAACAACTTTGGGTAAGTAGCTATGTAACCTGAACAAATTTAAGACCAAAAGTTTCAATTTAAATTTGTCTCAAATTTTCCTTAATGTCATCATTTACACCATCACTCCTTTTCGTCCAAAGCACCATCTAGAAAATTAATTCCAAAAGTAGTTCACCTTACCAACACTTCAAATTGATTTCTTCCCCTTTTGGCCTGATACTCAATATGTCATCCTATGAACTGACATAAATTTGATGCATCTGACGTCCCATGAGTGGAGTACTTCAAAATATTTCCAAATTTATTAGCAACGAATTCCAATACCTTGTCAAAGTGCCAAACAGTTTATCATTCAGTCTTACAAGTGTTCGCTTTCCATGTGTCAATTTGTTGTAAAAGTCACATTACTCAAGGGGGCCGGAATTGACTGAGAATTGCGCTCCGTGGGCAATATAATATCGACCAAGTGCAATGCGCCATAGATTGGCATAGTTCGTGCCAGCTGTCGCTAATCGCTACGCCAACTGTTTTAAAATTACTTTGATCAAGGGGTGGTAATACCGCTGTGTGTTTATTTGAAAGATTGGAAAGTACTTTTGGCAATTGCTACCATTATTGGGGAAAAAAAAGTTTTTGAAATACCCATAGGCAACAATAATCTTCTTTTTATTTCGTTGGAACAGAGAAAGGATGCGATATGTGACCAAGCAATTGTTGGCACCAGCATTGAAACCAACTTCGATGACAGAAGAACACCTCAGGGAGGGTTTATCTCTTCTATTGCTAATGGTTTTCAATAAAATCCTGTGTCAAGATGCGACAGAGCAGATTACGAGAGGGTAATATTAGTCTCGTAAACGTTCCCTTTAGTTCTGAGTACGATAATGAAAGGTTCTTTGAATAAGCTAGCCATATGAGCTACTAGTGCGGATACTCTTAAGGACGAAAACAAAAATACAGACATTCAGCTCGGCTAGAAAACTCTAGACAACCAACTACAGCACTTTAATACCCCAGCGTCAAGTACCTAGTTGTACTCAATTCAAAGCTTGAAACTTAGTATCCTCTGATGACTGATGTTAAATCCTGGGTGAGCAGCGGGGACTTAAATTTAAAACTTATCTGCCCTGGGTAGAAGCAAGATTTTAGAAAAGGAACTCGCTTCATTAGGGCATTGCTTTAAGTTCTGCCCCCTCTAGGTGCCGTGGTCCAGCAGTATAGACGAAAAATTTGCTGCAAATGCTAATGATGTCCTCATAATGGCGACGGGGAAGTTCATACCCACCATCATCGAAATACTTTAATCAGCCCCCAATAAACTACACAAATGGGTGGAAAGTTGTTGACTAAATGTTAGCCCCCTGTGGGTGCTTTGTCTGGTAGTCTCCAGAAAATAACATCATGTACTTCAAAGCACAGATCAGGACACAAAGGTTAGCATTTATAGGGATTATCAACGCTCAGAACCACATAACCCTTCAGACCAAGGATTAGGTATGGTTGAGGGGGTGCAACAACCATCAGGTGGGCGCAGTCTCGGATCTCAAACGGATCCATTGTGGTCCCCTGTGTGAGATATACGGGACGTATACCTAAAAAAAATAACAGGAAACAAAAACTTGTTAGTCCATACCGGGTGCGGCGCTCTTCAACCAACCCGATTTCGTTATGAATTTTTAGGTGGTTTTAGGGGGCATGTTGACCAGTTCGGAGAGCTGGTTGAAAAATGTCTTCCCGAAGGTTTGATGTCTGATTCTGCTGAGACTAGAGCACTCGCGGAGGATGTATGTCGTGTCTTCCACCGTCTCAGTGTCGCCGCAGGCCCTGGTGGGCCGCCATTTGATTGTGGCCTATAAGGACGTCAATGAGAAGGATCAGCTGTGTTCTATTGAGAGACAGAAGCTCTCTGGTACTGTTCGCGTTGTATTGGTCCCAAAGAAGTCTCGAAACTCTAGAGGACCGAAGCGAGGACCACGATGGGCGGTAGAACAGAGTAGTCTGTCGATATTCCTTCACTTGATTCTGAGGCCATTCTCGCTAGCTCATTGGCGGCTCTCATTTATCTCCCGGGATCCAGCATAGCTTAGGCTTCCTTCTTAGTCTTAGTCTTAGTTCCTTCCAGTCTTCTCTAGACAGACCTTGAAACCATACTACCACTGATTAGCCGAAGCATTTGCTAAGACTGGGTTGAAACAATACAACCTTTGGAAAGAGAACACTAAACTATAACACGATGGGCACACTTGGGTAGCGCTACAGATTACGACTTCAGCCTAAGCATCAAAACAATTTTCGTCTCAAGGAAGGATTCAGCTAATAGCAGGGCCATCAACCCAAATTAAGATCTCGATTTTCATTAACGGGTCAAAAAGTGACATCTGAACCCCAACCAACCCGTCTTTCAAACCTTGGCAACAGATGTTTTAGTACGGCACAAAAACTGTCCATAAAACTGCACTCCAGAAAGATGATCAACAGTCATGAAGACCATATCACCCACAGCCATCAGTACAAATTGGTGAAAGGACGCCATGAAGAGCATACAGCAAATCTTGACATAATAATCCTTTTGAGTCCAGGATAGGAAACGAACTAGCAGACGAAGTAGTAAGAGAATGGCTCGAATTAGCGTTCTTCATTTTAATTCATTTTAGAGAGCGTTCAGTTCTGTTCGTATCTGTTTCCTGAACTAGTTCGTTCATTTAGTTCAATTTGTTTCACCGCTCAGATCGGGCACGTACAATATTCATTTGTAAAATTCCCTTCACACAGAGCAACATTATGATGTGTTCGTTTTGCTGCGTTATGGGTTCAGGAAAAACCAGCCTTGAAAAACCAGATCTGTACAATAGCTACATATACCCGTTGTATTAATTTTGTTTTCTTACTAAGCTACACCTGCACAGTACATCTGAGCTAGTTCAAGTACTGAACTAAGTAAATGAACTAAAATAGAGTGACATTGGGAGCTCGTTCACTTAGCTCACTTTTTAAGGCTCTTTTTTTGAACCAGTTCGTTGGTGAACTACTCGAACCTGAAAATGTCGTTACCACAAAATTTTAGAATTTAACAGAAAGAACTTATCGCTCTTTACAGGAATTATTGCCTCACCATGGAAGAACGCAGAAAATCACTGCAGACCATAGAGACGCAGAAGGGAGCACTATACATCCCAATGGCCAAGGCTGTGCAGATCTAGAAAAAACGGACCTAGGCGCATATCAGAAAAGCCACCATTAAATTTGTCAACAATTTTATGTTGGATCAGGAAGACTGCTTAGTTATTCCAAAGCCTTTTGTCTTCATTTAGGGTTACTCCAAGGTTTACAATGGCTTCATCGGTGATTCGAGTGCTAATGGAGCTTTCCCTTACCTAGCCATCGTATTAAACCAACGCTGTCGGAGCTCCAACAATGATGTCAAGAAAAACATGAGTATTTCAGTTCTCTGACCGGCTCTAGGCACCATATTCTAAGGAATACCTTCCTTGACATAGAATGGATGACATGGAATAGATGTTGACAAATTCAACGTATTATGGATTATGTCGCATATATGTAGTACCAAAGAACATAGTTGTAATCACGTAGCAACTTTGAGAAAAGAATTCCCAACTGTGTATACATTTTTCGTCGTTGACTGTGTTTCTAAGTTATTAATCATTTTCGCCTTGGAATGCAGCGCTACAGACTGTAATATTGAAAGGAATTCGATTTTTCCTGCAATAATAATCGATTACACAATAACTCTTCTATTTACGAGTAGGCATGTGCTTTGATTGGTTTATAGTTTCATAAGTTGCATTTCGAGGTATTTTCCAAAAAGCAATCAATTTTCGCCGATTTCACGTGAAAACATGTGGGTTCTGTCAAAACTTCTGTATGTTTAGTTAATTATCATAAACACGAGTAATCTGGTTATTAGCTGTAGCAAGTGAATATCTCTGGAAGTGTTCTTGACCCGAAGAAGGCGTATTTACATCGCTGCATCTGTAAATCAATTCCGGATGTGGGGGTGAAACTTCTAAAATTAAATGGTAATTCATTTTCGTTTTTCTTTTCTTTTTTTTTTTCTAAATCTGTAATCCCCTCTAACAATCAATGACGCTTCAATAATTCTTCATCTAAATCTAAATGCAAATCCTTTTCCAATACCCCGAAGGAGGAACATTAAATAAAACCCAGGAGAAGATAAAAAAAAAAAAGAAGTAAATGTACTGGTCACTGACCAAGGAGAGGGAAGAAAAAATGAAACAACACACTGAGATGAGAATAGAACGGATAAACCATTATTGAATTTGAACTCTTCTAAGCTGTATCCTTTAGACACCATCCCCACTGTGCATGGTCTTCAGTATATCTGTCAATCTGATTATCTGGTGGAGGGACTTGCCTCAGTGCTTCCCATTAAGTGAATATCGATTGATGCAATCGACCTGATTGAATCCCATACGAACAACAAAGACTGAAGTAAGAAGGAGTCCTTAACGGAATGAGAGATACCTCAACTCCTTCTGCTCACTTTGTGGGAATATTTAGGAGTAAATTTCCGAAACAGATGGGTTTTTCTGTAACTACAAATATTAATTTGGATACGAACACTTCTCTGACAGGAAACCTACATATGTACACATATCCTTGAACACACTGGTGAAATCGGTTACGGATTCTTGTCTTCTGGTTGTGCTCTGGACGTAAACAGAAATGCTCTTGAGTAGATGGTAGTGATAGTAAGGTGAAAAGAGTGACTTGCGACTTTTTGTTGGACCAGTCCAGTCTACGTTACGTCTGAATTCTGAGGATTTTGTTTTAGTTCCTAATTAGGACAATTAGCAGCAACAGTGGTTCGAATTAATAGTTTTTATATTCTATTCTTAGGGTATATCAAGTGCGGTACATATTTTTCAGGACAAAACGAAGTAGCTCCTGTCGACAAACAAAGAAGCATCAGCAGTAACTTCGAGCTAGTTAAATAGCTTACCTGCCACATAGTAAGTATCAACTCCATGAATGACACACTTGTGGAGATTTGGCGAAGACTTACCCTAGGAAACTACTGCTGCTTCGGTTTGGCGAAACAAATGGGTTCAAAATTCCGAACTCGGAAAACGCAATGCATGCTCAAGTGTAGAAAAGCTGAGCAGATTATGAAAACTTTGGAGAGAAAAATTTTTCGTCGAATGATCGCTCCCCTATGCGAGGACGGCGAATGGAGGAGGTGATATAAGCTCGATCCGTATGAGGTGCAACAACTGGCTCCGGCAATATCGAGTAGAAGGACAATAATGCTCTAGTAAAGAGGATCGTCGAATTACAGCCCACAGGTTACAGACGACAAGGAAGACCCAACCACCGTTTTGAGGATTTATTGGAGATATCAGAACGTTTAGTCGGGGCAACTGGAAGCAGCGTCCCCAGGATCAAAAAGAGGGAACTTTGAGAAGCTTACTGTATAGCACTCACCACATCCGCACCAAAGATCTGCCCTGAAACTTTTCTCGTTAGAAGCAACAAGAATTCCTCTGATTTCGTTAAGACATTCGGGAGCATGCGTTTAATCTACTTGCACCCTGGAGAGCCATGCCATACTAAACCGTGTCTATAAGCGACCCAATCGTCAATGCATATCTGACCGAGGACGTAGAAATCATCCTCTGAGCTTTCATCAGAAATCTCATCGAACACAGGTAAAGTTGACCCTACATTTGCACAGTACCTGAAATTCCAATGTCATTGCATTAGACAGCATATCCGTAAAACCAGTATCGTAGGATAAGTGTCGCGTAAACTCATTGAAACTCTAGTCCAGATGATACCACATTGATACCATTGACCTGGGAAACTAATTTCTAGTTGACGGCCAGCTCGTACAGCTCGTATGTATTTGTTCGCAAAAAAGTGTCAACATATTGGAACTTCCTCGCCAGAATTGTGTGCCCGCTTGGTAAGACTATAATACTTTGCAGACACCTAATTAAATGAGAATATGAGTCCTTATTTGGATATTGAACTCTAATCCACAACTATCACTCGCCATTGGAAAGTTTTCAAGTAATTCCCTGGAGGAAAACTCAGAAATTAAATTAAAAAATAATAAGCCATGACAACTTGAATGAATGCAGCGATATTGCAGGTCGATAATAAAAATTTACCTCCGCTTTCAACTGCGTTCAATTGACGATAATTCGCCCATGATTGGGCTAGAAATAGAGAAAAGGACGAATATGCAAACAAAAGGATTTCTAATTTTCCAGATGAAGGAAGAGACAAAACTCAATACGAAAGCAACCGAAGCAAACTAAATGAATGAAATGAATAGAATTTAATTAAAAAGGAGTTCCACTTACAGTTCCTCACACAGGATATTCAATTAAGTTTTGATAACGAATTTTGTGATTGCAAATGGATGAATGTGTCTGAGTGTAGACGATATAAAGGATCTAATTATTTTTTTAAGGATTTTGGTCATTCAAATCAGAGGATTTATAATAACTTTGTGTCAAGTAGTCGCCTGGTGCTGACATTAAGTTGGTCTAATAAATGTGTCAAAACCTAGTTGAAACAATCTTGGAACTAATGGGTTTTTGAATATGAAATATTGATTTGACTAACAGTGATATATGTGGTATTTTGGAGGTTGAGCATCTGTCAATTAAATCCAGTACGACATTGGGTGGTCATTGGCTGCGATTGTAATTAAGTCTGTTCGCATACTTTCTGCACCAAAATTGTGAAATTTCATGGAATGGGCGTAAAATTCGCTCAGAGAGAGTTGAAATCACAAAAAAAGTAAACGAACGCTAAGCTACGAAATTTGTGGACACTTTTTAAACGTCAAATGTATACAAATACACAGATCTGTCAGGCAGACAGATTTGACAGATTTCATAGATTAGTGCAAAGAAATTTCCTCCACCCGTGAGATCTCTCTTTTACGAAAAACTACGAAACTTTTAGGTACTCGAACAGGATTACCTGAATTTTAGTAGATTTTCGTGAAAACTTGTTGTTTTGGGAGAATACGCCATCAGACCTATTGTGACTTGGAAGTTCTGCCCTACCCGCCGTATTCATCAGACTTTGCTCTCTTCTGCTTACTACTTGTTTCGATTGATGAAACACGGATTTTCAAAACAGCCATTCCATTCTACGTAGAAGTGAAAAATTGTCCTCAAAATATTGGCGCTGAATCTATCAATTGCAAGAAAGATGGAAAAAAGTCATAGGCTAACGATGGCCACTACTTTGATTGTTGAATTATTGAGGACAAAGCCTCATCTACTTTATTTAAGATTCTTTATTCATAGACATCATCCCCATGCTTGGCCTCATAAAACTCTGGTTAATCAAAAGAGCCTGTCAAGGCGAAAAGATCCATGGAATCCAAAAGGTCCAGGTTTCTTATTTCAGACAGCCACCCTAATATATACCTACTTCCGCTGCTAATGCTATCGAAGACAACTGTAATGGACTAAGGGCTTTCTTTCAATTCAATGCACGCTTTCCAACTGACTGCTTTCCATTGTTTTAGACCAAGTCAAACTGACTTCGGTACTACAATGTAGATACCCCTCAGTGATCCTCTTAGAACCCCAAACCATAAATAAAACGGTCTACGACGAAAGTCAATTAAAAAACTCCATCAAGCTTGGAAGAATTTCTAAAATTTTAATTTCCGCACCCTATTAACAAACAACCCCTTCATTTAGGAAAAAAAAAAAAAAACAAAATACATATACTTCGCACCCTGTTCGTTAGCCAAAAAAGCATATTCTCCCCCGAAAGTACACAACAGAAGTTCCAACAAATCCTCCAGTCGAATTTACGCTCGTTAACGATCAATTTGGAAAATTATTCACCAAACATCAAATAAAAGACTCAACGTCGCTTTGTCGTCCCGCTCCTGACTTTCTATATCGAAGACAAACACAAAAAAAAAAAAACAAAAAATAGTCTGAAAAATCCAGTCCAAGGGTCAAGAACATACTCCATGCTTCCCGAGCAATAACAACAGCAACCCGCCTAACTAACCGACCAACCAACGCAACGGTCAGGGTTGAATGCAAATGAGCTACAATTGATTCGGCTTATTAGCATTTTTCTCGTCCTTTCGCATGGAAAACCAATGAAACGACGAACAGAAGAAAAAATTATGCAAAACGAAAAACAACACAAGAAAACAAAAAAAAAAAGAATATGGAAAACAAAATATGCGGAAACGTGCAAATTCCAAAAAGGACGAACCAACAAAATTTCCTTCGATTTGGGGTGTCAATAAAATTGAATTTCCCGTCAGGACGATACGAAGGGATCTCATTCTTTCTTAAATTGGATTGTTTATCGTTTCTGACCTCATTCCTGGTAAAATATTTACTCCTTCATCGAGGACATTGCATTGCAAATTGATTTACTTCGTCTCTTCATCCTCGATGACAGGCCATCAAGGACGTTTTCACTTAACCCAAGTCATCTCAACACATCTCATTTCAATTACAAGGATATTTTGATTAATTGTCAATGATATTGATGTTGATGCTGAGGATATACTGCCGCAATTTGATATGTGCTCGTGTGTCAGTCTGTGCACATATTGTGGTCTAAATCAATCTTGTGGCGAACAACAACCAACTATGGCATCGGACATCATTTGCATTATACATTGGAGTTGCATCAAAGCGAAGGATTTTAAATGGATTTTGGTCCCTTAATGAGTTTTGAGTGTGTCACAGGCGAGGTGAGTTATAAAACAATAACACTTAAAGGACTTTGTGTAGTCCTTTTCCTTTCAAATTGAAACATTTCGTTTTAATGGTGAGATCAACGTTACAAAGCTTGGAATTATCCTTTCGGACGAAATAAATCTCAAACCGTTATTCAGTTGCGATTTTATTCCCATCTTAAGCAGGTAAAAGTTATCACATTAAAATGTTAAATGAGTATCATGAGTTGGATAATGTTCAGCGGAGCATGAAATACCCCAACAACGATAAGATGGCAAATTGTACGATTAGTACGAAATAAATGTCATTTCTTTTGGTCCTTTATTCAAAGTGGGGATGCACAATCCGGGCGAGGAGATGGGGTTCTTTTTTTTTTGTATTTTCCACATTAACCCAGGTAAGCAAGGAATTGGGTAGCCAGCTGGGGGGAAGGTTTACCTGCAAGGACATTGAAAGACGGAAAGAATGGTTTGTTTTAATCTTTCTTCGGGATTGTTTAATGGCCTGGTAATGCGATGGTGGTTTCTAAATGAGGTTTCAGAATGAAGCCATCAACTCGCCTTTCTGCTGAAAAAATGTAAATTTTAATGAGTTAACTGTAGGAGATTAGATGCAGTGCTTACTAGAAGGGTTCTTTGAGGTGGGTTCCTTGTAATTTTAGAACTTTCATCAGTGAACGGATGGAGGTGCTATATAATTAAGTCTTAAAAAAAAGAGATTGGCAGTTACAATCTTAGTGGTTAACCTACATCTTGGCACCCACAGCAGCCCCACAAAATGTCTGCATTTGGAAGGATTTTACAGAGACTGACCAATTTTATACCGAGGTACATTTCATAAAAGACTGACTCCATGTCTGGCTACATGATACCAACCTTCAATTTTACGAAATCCTTTTCAGTTAAACTACCTCTCGCAGCATAATGGGAAAACGGAAGCATTAGCACCGACTATGAAATGATGATAGGTATTCACGGCGCAGAGATATCAGTCCCATTTTCTTTTGGAATTTTAGGATTTATGTCCCGCTCAAGGGACTTATGTATGTGTATGTCCCACACTATCGGGACATATGTATGTTAAATTTTTTTTACGGATAATGGGATATAATTCCAAAATTTTCAAGAAGTTGGCTAACATCTATTTAAAAAAAATTGGTTTAATTCAAGTTTAGAGAAGGTGGCTCTTTTCCCACAGGGTTTAGCCATTCACGCGACTTCGTCGCTCCGCTAAGCGTATGTTAACAACTGCCAGGCAAGCGGCTATAAGCAAGAACGACTTATTTCAACTTTGGGGTGAGTGGCTCGCTTCGCTCTCTAACATGACTTCACTTTTCCTTCGCAGGGTTTAGCCGCTCATGCAACTTCGTCGCTCCGCTAAGGGGCAGACAGGTGCCCCTAACATGAATTTCTCAGAGTGAATTTACTTACAATTTTCACCATGAATTTGTTGTTTGGATTTTATTTCTATTTTGCGTTGTCTTTACTTGTCCCATGCTCTTCTGGGTATTTGAATTCTCTAAGCTTATGTAAAACATAAGTTAGGTGGATGGAGTCCCGAAAAAAATGTTTGGGACGTATGTCCCTGCATCAAGACATCAGCGGTGTTGCTTGACCGAAAGGATCATATAATTGGTCATTTCAAAATGTTTATTGCATGGATATTGTATAATTGTTTCTATTTTGTGAGGGGTTTTATATCAGCCAAAATTTACATTAAAAGGAATGCTATTCTGGACAGTACTTATTGCCAAATCTGTCGGTTTTTATTCAATAGTTCCTGTGTTCTTTTTAAGGAATATTTTGGCTACAACTGACTGGATATGACACAGTTGTACACTCATTGTTATATACTATTAGCGTTTAGTAGACAATGCTCAAAAAATACTACTATACTAGGGGTCCCCCGTGGGACGTTCACCCCCAATGCAAGGTAGCCATCAGAGCCATATCCCTGTCTCGGTAATTTATCCGTCGCTCCTTTTCTTCGAGATTACGATGACCTAGTAACTAAACAAAACTGATTCTAAGCCGATGACTCAGCGAGGAAAGTTCGTCTTTGCACTGTTCTAATAGTTTCGTGGCCTGGCAGTAAGAGGTGTGGTGGTTTGCTTAGCCTTCGCTGCATGAGTTAAGAAGTCGGTAAGACATGTAAATGTTGAGGAAATTACTAAATGTTGCCACGCCGTTGTTGTTTCGAACTCATTTGTCACTCTACCTATTCCCCATTTCGCCTTGGTTGGCAATCTGGCCGTAACGTCATTGGTGTAGTTCACTCTGAGAGTTATGTACATATATACTCGGTTGAATTAGCTACCAGATTTTATGGCAAGAGGTAAAAATTACTCTCAATTCTGACGGAAATCCTTGTTTTATACTTTAGGACAATTGTGAAACAAGGCTGAAGCTCCATTTCCAAGCTCAAAGCAGTTCTAAATTAATATAAGATTTCCGCGACTCTTCTGCACGATCTTATCATTTGGATACCCGTGTTTCAAATTTTCTAATAAATCTCATAAGAATAAGTCTTTTCGATCGAATAGCAAAGATAGCTCCCAAGGCCAGTTGAGGATAGTTTCAATCTTTCCAGAGTTGTCAATAGAAAAGAGAAGCCTCGTAGACTTCACTCTTAAAAATGACAACTAGTTAGCCTACTTCCTATACCTATTCGAATTTCATCGCTTGGTACTCATTTACATTAACAGGAGTATAGTTTCCTCATTCGGGTAATAGTCTCATGCATACCATAAATCGTGCAAAACGGATAGAATTTCGCTTTAGCCTCTATACGGTGCATGCCCAAGCATATGTATATACTCTAGATGTACTCTTTAGGACACCATTTTACAGAGCCTAACCGAACAACTCAAAAGTCAAAATATGCACTAAAATCGTTTAGTAAATGTCATACTTTGACACTTGAGGGTGCTGTTGAGCTGTTGATATCGAATTGCAGAAAGTTCCTATCGTTCCTAACACATCTGAAAATTTTCATATCGTCTACACAACGTCTCAGGCAGTATATGACTTATGAAATCGTTTATGCTGAGTATAAGGATAATTGGCCCTAAGTGGGTTCCCTGTGGAACACCAGAATGCACTGTAAAGGAGTTCAGCAATGTGCCTCTAAACTTGGCTTGGACAGATCGCAGTCTCACTCACATTCAATAAAATTTATTTCTATTTAACGTGAACCTTAAGTTTAGAGAAAATTATGTTTAAAGAAAGTTGGGTGACGCCAATTTTTTTACCACTTTCTAGTGCAGTAAAACATTGATGCATCTAACTTACGAAGGATCCATGTTGCTCTTCATTACTACATACAAATGAACGTTCACTTATCGGAGACGATTTGTTCAAAGGACTGTGGAATGCAAAGTAAGTCGCTTCGTTCAAATGTATTTGAATCCCTTTGGTCAATAATTCAAATTGAATAGTTCAACCATACATCTATCGGAATGAACTCGTAATCCAATCTATTGCTAATTCCCCTTACTTACAAATCCTAGACTAGAAAATTCCTTTCCAAGTTTCGCTGTCAAATCTTATAAAACCAAGGACTAGTTCTCCACCGAAATACTTCAACAAAAATCACCTTCAATCCGCTCCGCACAGTACTTATAAGTAATCACGAAATCTTAAATCCGCCTTCATCTCCCCGAAAATCTGCAAGATGCCCGCATCCAGCCCATTCAATGTTCTGATTTATTTAATTTATCCGTAAATATTTATCATCGAGGAAGGAATAAAAAGAAAAGAGCCCCATTCATTCTATTGAATGGAGCTCCGACTAAGAACAAGGACGCACTTTACCTTCACTAACTCATTTCCTTCCTTCGCCGGAAATCCCTTTGCCTTCTCCTCTCAAATTTCAATTTATCCTCAAGGAAGTTCAATTTGAAGGAGTACCTCGCAGCTACAACAAAAACAAAGTTTCTCTCTTCCTAAATATAGGATGCGAGCTATTCAAGTCGGGCATGATGATGGTTCATTAGAATCTAACGCCCTCGCAGCAGCATCCACAACCCAGCATAACCACCCTTCCCATCAAGCTCTTCAAATTCAGCAGATAGACAAGGAGAATAGCATCTCTGCGGTCTACAAAGGAATTGATTATGCATGACAACTAAATGAATCCTATTGGATATAAATGACAACGATTTGTCGAGCAACCATTCTGTTATTTTATTGGGGGTGTGGCAGAGCAGGGATGGTGCCCTAAAAAACGTTCTTTTCTAATTTTTCACGAACCTCGTCTTTACAATAAAAACGTCTGCAAAGTGAATGAAATAGAAATTGGAAACTTGTCCTGGGGTGCAAGGGTGATAAATTGATTCCATTGGCGACTCGAGAACGTAGTGGAGTGCGCGAGTCCCCATCCTTTTCGTAACTGAAACATGGCTGACAAATGATAAGTTAATCACATGATAGAGAACAAATGGATTATAAGTTTGGAGTTGAGAAACAATGGAGACATAATCGAGGATCAAGTCAAATCTTAATGGGTCCTTAACCTGATCTTGGGACACATTTCCATTCATTTATTATAGGAATCCCTCGTAATCCTCGTAAACTAAATTGCATGTACATCCGTTCGATAACAACTCCCAATTCCATGGATTTACATTCTTCACGGATTAAAGGGAGATGAACACTTTAAGTAGAAAACAAAAGCTAGTACCAATGTGTGGGTATTCTAAAAGAGTTTTCATTATCCTTGGCTTTCTGCCGGATATCAAGTTCCTTGTGTTCATTTATAGACATTTGACTTAATTGTATCCGCGCAGCTGTTGTCTTTTCTGGTTTATGTGAAAACGGATTAGTGTCAAAGAGATTTAATGCGATTCCTAAGACAATACTTAAGCGATGTTATCCTTTGCCGAAAGGAATTAGGTTAAGTTGTTGTGATTGTTAAAATTTATTTTATATTCGTATGGCAGGGGGCTTTGAATGGGCCTCAATGTGATTCTAAGCTTTAAAGTGTTCTTAATCGGCAAGTTCCTCTGTCGTTCGTTTTCGATATTGGGCCTTCTTACATCATATTTAACAGCCAAATTTTTGGAGGTAAGGGGTCTTTGTCTTTGTATTCCTTACACGAACGGAAAGACCCTGAACTATACTGTCAGGCAGAACGAACCACTCAACCAGGATCATGAAAACTAATACTTCCGTCCACCCGACCATAATGAAGTGGGCATAACTTTATAAATTTAAGTACAACAAGACTGCTAATCTGCTCGTTTAAGAGAGCTTTCTCCAACTTATTTCCAAGGGCTGGTTTGAGAAAAATAATAAATGGAACCTCAGCACCATTTGCCTGATCAACAAGCAAGTAGAGCCTTGAAACTGTGCCAACTATAGTTACTTACTGTGGAAGCACGTTAAACCATCTATCAGTGTGGTTTCAGACCAGGCAAGTCCACAATCTGGAGAAATTGGTGAAACCTAAAAAGTCCAAGTTGATATCCACCATCCTTTTATAGATTAATAGGCCGCATATGACACCATTTATAGAGACGAGCTCATACCGAGCCATGTCTAGTTTTGACATCCCTGTCAAACTCGTCAGATTGTGCAGGATAATGATTAAGAACCCTCGCTGCTCTGTTAACGTTGGAAACAGTTTTACCGAAACATTTGATGTCGAAGAAGGATTCAAACAATGTAATGCTGTGCCCATGTGACTTTTCCAATATCATTCCAGCCAACACCAGAGATACAATTTTGTCAAAACTCTATGGAATTACTTGCATACCCTGAAGACATTTATATCATCCGGAAGGAATCTGTGAGTTCGTACAAATATTCGAACAGAAGCGGCTAAAATGGCTTACTAATGAGGCCAAAGCGAAGGGTGTATATGCTGTCAACAAGAAACAACAGAATGTCAATAACTTTGAAATAGTTAGAGACTTTGGCTACCCCGGCCCCGTTTAAGCTTTAATAACAATGTAACTGCAGATGTCAAACGAAAAGTTAGTCTTCCCAATCGCTGTTTCCTTGTCTAAGAAGGAAATGGTGTTTCATCTCCCCCAGTTCTGCTCTATGGCTCAAAAGCATGAACGTTTTGAGCGCCAAATCCTTCGAACGATTCTGGGTCCCATTTGCTTTGACTGATTTTGGTTGAGGAGACTTAACAGCGAAATCTTTGAGCTGGACAGCGACATCAACTTAGACTGAAAAGTACTTATCAGTCTCCTGGTTCAACTGCGCTAGTAAGGACAGAGTGAGGTGTAAGAATCTACGTAAATACCTGGCAGGGTACGAATGCCATAGGTATTTGCCAAAAGGAAAAGTGTAAACGTAGGGCAGGACACGAGTGCCATAGACGTCTGTCGAAAGTAAGGAACACAAAAATCGATATATGTATATATGACTATTGATTTTAATGTCACATGATGCGAAGAGTCTTCCATTCCAAACAGGAGGGACAACGCAATAGTGGGATACCTCACCTTTGGTGAAACGCGCAAGGGGTATCAGGCCTTCACTCTTAAGGCATTTTTAGAGACCTAATGCTTTGTTGTATTTTATATTGTGGATGGGTGCTAGGGTAGATAGAGGTATTGTCTGCAGGCTGCGTGAATAGCCACGCCTAGGCTACTCCAATCATTCCAAGTCAATCCTCAAATCCTCACAACCAGAAGAACTTTAAAATAAAGTACTGCAGTATATTAATGTTAGCGTTAACCAACTCGACGTTAACCCTACGAAAAAGTAGGGGCTTTTTCCTACCACAAAGGAGATCTAGTACAGTTTTTTCCTCCATTTCGTGGATCAAACTTCTACAGAATTCAAGTCCGCTTGCAAGACATTTCAATTAATGGGAAACGTGGACAGAGATTCTTTTATGTATATTATTGGAGTAGATGCCTCTTTCTACTCCTGGTTCTGTTTTTAATCCGTTCGTATGGAACCTATTGATTTCGTGTCTTGTAACCATAGACCTTCCTCCTTATTAACTCTGGAGGCGTTAAATGTCTCAATGTTTAATATCATGTAGAAGTTGTGAAAGTACGGAAGGAATTCAAGATCGTTAGACATTTGCAGGTCAAACGCAATATCCAGACCCGTTTGTACGGATAGTTCTAATACACAAAACAGTCCACGATCATCCCATACGTTCGTATAGACCTGATGACGGATACGTAGGGCCAACTACTTGGTTGTAGTCCCCATTTACTTCACACTGCGTTTTTAAAGTAGTACAACGTCGTAATAGCTGAAACAATCAGCAAACAATCAGTTTCCATGACTTTTCTAGGTGACTTTTCATAAAGAGGTCCTTCCACCATGTTTTAATTTTTGGCCTGTTAGCCACTAATTTCTAGTCCTTTGTGGTGGTGATGCCATTCTTAACCTCTAACTTGATCTATGTTTTCTCTCTTTGACTTTTATGCATACAAACTTACACATATTCCTCTTCGTCCTTTGCTTGTTTCTAAGTTGTGGAATTCTTCATGGTTTTCTTCAAGCTACATTTTTCTTCTTTGGCTCCTGACTTTGGTTTGTGTGCCTTAATATTGCTAGCTCTTTTGACAGGTCTTGATCCCTGATTCTGCATTCGACCGAGTCTTTGAATATCCAGCCCAACATTATGGTCTGTGTGCAGAATTTATGGAATTACCCAATAAAGAAAAGCTTTCTACCCGATATGACCCTTTTCAAGGCTTTAAAAGTATCCATTTATCGGTCCGAGTATTTACTGCGAATTTTATGAATTCGTTGTGTGTAATGACTGTTCGGTACCATGAAGGAGCAGAGTGCTGCGACTGCACCCATAGTGTTCCATTGCAATTAATTGCTAAATATAGTTTTATTATGGTCCATTTATTCGCCATAACCAAAGTTTTTTCCTCCATATTTTGTATCCATTTTCATTGCTTATCCATTTTATGAACGACATAGAAAGAAAAAAAAGTCAACCATCTGCGTTCTAATTTCCATTCGAAGGACATTGTTTTCCATACGTTCTCATCGCCGCCGCAGGACCAAGCAGCACATAGCAGTAGTAAACCTATCAGCGTATGCGCTAAAACCCATAAAAATTCAAACACAAAACCTCATCCAGTATATTTATAGCGGCACTTTTTCACCCCATACAACCAGTGCCCGGTACCGAAGGACATCAGTCGACGACGAGATACAAAAACCAGGGCGGGCATCACACAATTTACGAGTATACTGCAAAGTGCGGACGCGTTTTCTTTCTGCTTCGTTTCCTATAAGAATTTATCGTTAACGCAATTTATAGGTTCTTATCCTGCGGGATGATATGCCAGATATACTACATAAACATATGCATAACGTTTGTCGTCCTTTGCCTTCGAAATAAAGCGAAAATAAGTATTAATGAAACAACATTCCATCGGAACGTGCGTTTGCACTTAATTTGTTTTCACCAAGGACTTCCGTTCCTAATCAACCGCATAACATTGACTCTATGCAAAGATTAATGTCCTTCGATGGATTGTTGTCTCTTGCATCCGGTATTAGTGGTGTCATTTCCGGTTGCTATCAAAACTCAAGGCTATGCCTAAAGTTCTGAAATCAATTTTCAAAGCCAATTAAGCTCGTTGTGGCATACATGTACTCGTACTCGTATGTATGTATTAAGAGTCCTCGAGGCCCAGTAATTATGCAAAATGATAAATAAAGCGCACACGCATAATATTATTAATAATTAGATAGAACCGAGATAGTGCAGCACGTAGTCCATTTAAGTGTTGGCCAGTTTTGTTATCTTTTCCGCACGAACGGTCATTAAAACTAATACGGGTCGAGTGGGAGATGAGAAGCGGGCTAGCTGTGATGTAAGGCTTGGTAGTTTGAGGTGGAAGTGGGTTCGAGTGTTTTGTGTTTTTTTTTGTTTCTGTTCTGCATGGCCTAATTCACAACGAAACTATTACGATGGGATAAATGCTCGTTAATGGGAATATAATTTCTACTAATTGCACCACTACATCAAAGAGGACAAGCAATGGGCTAGCTGACCAAAGGACACCCAGTCGTGCTGGTGGCGATTTAAATTCAATCGAACTACAGCTGCTGGAATGAACAGTGCGGTCTTTTGTGTACATTGCAAAGCAGATGCCGCAAGGCTCAGAGATGCGGCAGTTTCGGAAGTGTATTTGGAACACGTTGCTATGGACGGTCTGGCCTGGCCAATGGCAAAAGTGTTACGCACACGCCATAGAGGGTGTGGTATTTGTTTGAGAGTAAATAAAGTTTTGCCAACACGATTTGTATTGGTTTCAAATGTGAAATTGTACTTTCAATATTAGCTGCAACACTGTACTGGGCATCCTACTGGTGGTTTTCGGTCCTAATCGTGATATTTAACTTCAATTGGATGGGAGTGTGGTATACGCAGAGTTTTGGTTTCAATTTGAAAGGACATGACATGAAAATAGCTGCAGAAATCGACGTAAAATTGTTGAGGATTAGCTGGCATTTGCCACGAACGTGTTCTATTGAAACCTCAGATACGTGTTATTGGCCTTCGGCGATAAATACAGATGAAGTTGAACATATTTGTTTAACGAAATTGGGAAAACTTGTTTTCTGCCAGATATAATTATTCCTTTCCGAAGGCTTAGCTACAATGTGTTTGTTTTTATGAATTTCAAAACGACCTTCATAGTATTAGAATGGTAAAATTGGTAAAATCTGCTGAGTTATGCTTTTTAAACAACTTTGTATAATAGCCAGAACCAAGTTTTAGTACACAACAATGAGGATTTTAGAAACCTTCTTTATGTAGTTTGGGTTGTTTAATCCTATTTTCATAATTTCTGATCATTTCCAAAAGTAATGGGTCTTTCCTAAGTCGCGGCTAGATGTCAGTAGTTAATAGTTTCTGAACGCTACCCTTTTTTGTGTCATCTTTGACATTTGTGAAGTAGACACAGAGCTTATGTCAAATGCTGGCAAAATCATCTTTTGTGATGAAACTCATTTCACATTGGATGGATTTGTCAAAATTCTTCAATCTGGGGAGAAGAAAATCCTCGAATAATTTCAGAAAAATCATTACTTTTTGGTGTAGTTTTTGGGTTGGTGGAATCATTGGTACATTTCTCTTCGGAGGTGCAAATGAAAGAGGTGTTACTGTCAATGGAGAGCACTATAGACAAATGTTTGAAGATCTTTTGTGGCCTCAACTTGAAGAAATAGACATAAACCACCTTTATTTTCAAGAAGATGGAGCTACGAGTCACACAAAATATGAAAACATTGTGATATTGCGGTCAAAACGAATATCTTACAAACAGGAGTTCAGAATTGACACATTATTGACGCATTATATGAATGAATGGGACGAATCCATAAGATCATGCGAATCGCAGATTTACACTTAGATCTTTACTGCAGGTTCTTACTTTCCAGATCCGTCTACTTGTGTATTCGACACGTACTTGAAAAATGTTTAAAGGTTAAACTTCTACACAAGGTAATGGACAGCACAGATGCATATAATCTTTATCCCCAAGGCAGACAACAGGCCTTGTGAACGGCCCTAGAAGGAAGAACATCATTTGTTTTTAAACTTATGGAGAGACCACTGATGGTGGCCGGATAGATTCATCTGTTCCACTGCACTAAGTCAGTTAACATCCAGGAATGGTAAATCCACTGAAGGTTATGAAACAACTTAGTGTCGTTCCCTTGATATGGAAATATCTATGCACTGTAAATGTCTCAATAGCAACAACAATTATTTCTTCTTCCTGTGGATGGTTGTCAGTGAATTTTACTGCAGTAAAGGTCCACCTAATGTGGATATCAGGTTACATCGTCATTGATTATTCGGATGACTTGGCGATATTTCTTACTTGTAAGCACAACACGCCGATTTTTAGTGTCATCGAAGGTTCTTTACTACACGTTTTCAAATGGTGTACCTGTTCATTAATCCTTGGAAAACCATCCTAGTACCTTTAGTTTATTCCAGAAAAATAATTATCTAACAGTCATCCTTGACTTCCTTATATTAAGTCCTCCAGCGAGCTCGCGACTAGGACCATGTGGATTAGTAGACGTCTTTACGTCAGAACTTGGGGATAAAATCCAAAAATGATACAATGACGGTGAGCCATATTATACCCATCGTTAGGTGACCGAAAGTTCTTGAACGGACAACAAGAACTCTAGAAGCTCTAGAGAATTGTCCATCTCGGTACAACGGGTGCTATGCGTATATGCCCTCTGAAAGCTTTATTAGACTTCATGAGAATACAAGTTTTAATTCCCAAAAGGTATATGCTTTGCACTGTCCCCGACATCATTGTCAGGGAATACTTTTTCTGTAGGTAATTTGAGGTAGAAATATTGGACCGAGCAGACTGATCTACTGGTGCTCCGCCACTGGACCCTCGCTTTGGTCTTGTTTGCGGACTGATCGAAGATGGAATATGAATTTGTATCTGATGCCAAATTCTTAATGTCATCCAATTTTATGTAGTAAATGTTACTAGTGTGCACAACATTCTCTTACTATACACAACAGGGTCTCGTGTCATTGAGAAATTGCTGGTTGAATATGTAGTTAAAGGAGCTAACGCTGAGTCAGAATCTGCATCAATAGGACCTGAACCCTACTGTCGTGTCAACCTCGTCTGGCATACTGGAAAAATGTTCGGGACTGTGACAATTCATAGTATAAATCATGCCTCATTCTTACAAGAAAATCCTTAATTTAGCCAAGGATAGCATTAGAAAGCTAGTGAGCTCTCTAACTGGCTTCTGTGGCTTGAGATATCACCTAAACGAATCTAATCTGTGCTCATATACGGAATGTAGACTCTGCTTGGAAAAAATCAATCATTCAAACACATTCTCTGTGAAAACACCAGCGTTGCACTTGCATACTTAAATATCTTCATTAATGCCACTGCTCTTAAGGACACACTTCATAAGGGAGTTGGTATTTCTTTTACACTTATTCTACCCTGATCATACAGTAGATACTTTAGCCACATGGGGCAGAGTCAATCCCAAAAAAAGACATCCTAAGTCGACATCCAACATCATTCCAAGAGCAATGTCAACAATGCTCTCTCTTGACGTTGCCATCCCTGTAAAGTTACTATGGATCTTGGCAAAGCAATCTGCATTGTCGTTCTTTACAATTCCAGACCAAATTAGCAGGCATGTCATTCTAAACAACGTTTCGTGGGCCTTTTTTTCTAAGAAGTTGTTTCGAATTATTATTTGTACTTCCTTCGTATTTGTCATCGTGGGACTATCGCCAGAAACTTCATAACCTTGAGGACTCTTGTGCTTTGTTTTCACTCCTTGTATTCGCGGCTCTTTATAATAATTGTTATAGTTACCAACATCCTTGCACTCTCCTCATTCAATTTCTTCTAATGTTTCTTAAATTTGATATCCAGATAGAACAACAATTTTTTCCACAACCCCGCCTTTAAAAAGAAAAAGTTTCTTAAAATAAGGATTGCCCTTCGGCTATACAGTAGTATCTATGAACCTGTCAGGGTAAATTGCTATTTTATTTGGTTTCGGGTATTGCTGTCATTGATAACCTTGCCCTGCTGGCCCATCATGTGGCATGATCGCTTCCAAAACATTTCTTGGTTAAATCCGACCTGAATATGGCCCAGAGTAACGCCACAATATCGAATAGTTGAAGCCGTAACCAAACATTTCTGCATGACAATCAATGTTCGCATAACAAGGAATTTCATTAACAACAGCGATTCCATTTGAATAATCAATTCCTACACAACGAAACCTTTGAAAACTCTTATTTCACAATTCGTTCCACACAATAGCGTGTATCATTGAATGTTTTCCCCAATTCACCATTGAAAATGCAATATCCCTTTGCGAAGAGCCTCACTCGAACGCCAGCTCTCTAACATCGATTTGTAGAAAATAAATTGCAATTCAAAGCAACACCTCATGTCGGTCGATATCAAACAAAACTGTATCCACTCACTTCCGTGCCAACTGAACGTCAATAGGTCCTCTCTTGAGCAAAATAAAATGATAAACTTCAATCAACATGCAGAGGTGGAATATTAAATTTGCCCTCCAACACTATGACAATCCTTTCAGTCCTGGAAGTCGGTTGTCATTCACAATCGAAACAATTGTTGTCGTTTCGATTCGTTTTTTTTCCAAAAGACAAACACATACACACTCACAGAGAGAGAGAGAGAGAAATAAAGAGGGAAAGTCATCAAAACATATTGATAGCATGTCTATAAAAGGACTCAAATAGGTCCTTCCACTTACATAAATCGTGCGTGACCATGGTCACTCGGATCCATTATGTAAATTTAGAGTAAACCTTAACAAAAGCCGCCCTTTCGACTATCGTGTGTGTGCGTGTGTGGGTGCTTGGAGTGAACATGACCAGAAAATGATTTCAAAGAAACGTTAAACGAGAGGCATAAAACATACCAAGTGGCGTGGGGGCAGTCCGCCCACTTGAAGGATTGAAACCTCAACTGACACAATAACTAAACTGCCCCCCAACAACAACGATTGAACTGGAATACATTTTATATGGATATATGCACACACAAACACACACACATATATATGGGTACAAAGGATCATAATATTGCCAACGAGTCATGTGTGTAGGTTGTGGTTGGGGGAGTCCTTTTTGTGCAACTGTCAAAGTCAATTTTGTTTTGCTTGTAGCGGGAGCTGGGCAAATCAAGTTTTCGTATTTCAAGTGATTTTGACTTTTGAAGTGTATGTCGATGGCATATCCCTATGTGTGTGTGTAAGGCTTTGAAAGTGAATAAGTTTAAGATCCTTTCTTCTGTTGGGCATGTTGTGCGGTTGATTTCTTTTTGGCCATAAAGTGATTTACAAAAGTGCCAACTGATATCCGGGGGATTGGATTGGATCGACTCAAATTGATTTTAGTGGTTTTCGATTTTGGGATGTTATTGAAGTTTTATTCTCTGTTTAAGGATGGATTAACCGCTGGATTGGATGGTTGTACTTAGATGCATATGGTGAAGGTTTACTAGTGCAACAGGCTCGATGTGCGGAGCTTCAGTTACTCTAACAACGCACGTATAGAGTCCAAAGGGATGATTAGAAACAATAAAGTCTAAGCTTGATGGCACGCTTTAAGATATTTTCCATTTTGACGAGATCTTCAGCCTTGTCGTGCTCTTGTCGGATATTCTTCTTCAGAGCTTCCAGAGTTTGTGGCTTGTTTTCATGGACCCGTGTCTTAAAAAAAAAAACCAAAGAAAAAAGTTTGGAGTTCAAATCGCCAAGCCAGACTTTAGATGACTCGGAAAGGTATTCTTATTTTGTCATGTTTACGCGAGCTGCCTATCTGTAAACGTTCCGTATTGCTCATCAGTTTCTATTACCAACACCGTCCAGCCACAGAGGTCATACTCTCGTCGAAAGGGGTACTACCAGGCTATCCGGCAACTTGTTTGATATATGTTGTTCAGTGTCTTCGAGGCGAGCGGCTAATCGCCTTAGTCTCTGACCAGTAGACCTAGGACAACTGAAAAATGTTTGCCGAAATTTTTGTTGAACCAAAATCACTGACGAATCATTTCGTAAAAATAGTCAGATAGAGTATTCCGCTTTCTTGAGAAGTAAACCATTCCATGGCTTGAAATTCTAATAAAAGCCAACAAAAAATGCCTAACCTAAGTTCAGGGTGGTGCAGAACTAAAGGCTTGGAACCAAGGAAGAATAACTATCCTTGTATCTTTTCGAACGTAAGGGTTAATCACAAGTCGATTCATTGGTCATGCAATGCCATAATCAAACCAATGGTCACCTACCCGTCTTTGGCTTCAAATCAAAGAGCAGAAACAACTTAAGAAACTGAATCATCTAACCTGCGTGCGGATGTGCAGAAAGAATATATGCTTAGTACAACCAGTGTCTCGAATTTTGTATCCTAATTTCAATGATATTACAGGTCATCTCAGAATATTAGACTAAATCGTCCATTCATTGTCAAATACTGTACGTCTCTATGGACTCTGTCAATCCAGTGGAAATTCAAAACCCAGTACCTACCTGTGCTTCAGTTTAAAATGAGCCAAATCAGTCGATTCCACGTCGGGCGCACGAATTGGGAATTTCTCTAGGTTCTTAGCCTCACTCACACTCTTACAAGACCAAACTAGCTTAAGAACTGAGGCCTTTTGATCATTTGAACCACCAAATCTTTTCCGATTGGGTTCTGCAAAAGTTTGAAGAAAATTTTGAATTTTATCGAGAGATCATGTTCAATAAGCAAAATATGCATTTCTGCACATCAACAAACCCACATGTGCTTCAAGAAACTCCATTGCATCTAGTGGCTGCCTCGGCTAGCTTCGCAGTAGCGCACGGATGGCTTGGATGATATTGGCCTTAAGTGCTTGAATCGTTTCCAGATTGTTGGCATAACATCGGTCCTTCACGGTTCCCCACAAAAAAAAATTCCAAAGTTTTCAAATCGCAGCTCCGAGGCGGCCAATTGACATCGTCAAGATGGCTGATAACGCGATTTGGGAATTTGGTGCGCAAAAGATCGATTGTGGGATGAGCTGTATGGCATGGCGTGAGCTCATGCTCATGCTCATGCATGAACCAGAGCTCATTCAAATTCATGCCTTCAACTTCAGTAAAAAAAATCGGTTAACATGGCTCTGTAACGCCCACCGTTGTTCCCAATGATGCCACCACTGCACAGTTCACACCAAACTGTCGGCATCGGTTTCTCGACAATAACGAGCAAATTTTACGAGCGCCTTTCGGAAAAGATGATTTTTCGCCCAAAATTGTTGTCGAATTCAAGTTGCTCTAAGGCCCAAACTGCACAGCGGATGGTGACGCGCCTTTAATTGCTGAGTCAAAGGCACCTTGTAAGCGAATAATCCGAGATCTTTGTGCAGAATTCTCCTGAGGCTAGTGCGTGAAATGTTGAGCTGTAGAGATCGATGGCGAGTTGATGTTCGTGACTTGAGTCCCACACTCTCGGCTACAGCAGCCACATTCTCGTCCGTACGCACCGACGGGGGTGTTGTCTAGTGTTGTCCGCTAGCATACCAGTCCCACGAACTTTTTGCACAAACTTGGCGCGGTGGGTGCTTCATTTCGGCCAAAACTTCTTCTCAAATAACACACTGTTAGGGCTACGCAGCTCTCTTTGGAAATAAATTTTCAACATTTCGTTCCGCGGAGGTATGGTACTGACTTCCTGTTAAGATTTCGAGCGGGAAACAGCTGTCAGTGTCAAAATAATTTAAAAAGAAACCGATAGATGGCGCAAGGAAGTTGAAACATTTGATCTATCGAAAGGCAACTTGTCTAATTGTGTAGTTTTGGGAAAAAGTCCGATCCAATGGCCACCTGCCTCATACTTAAATGTATAGTACCTGCGGAGCCCGATATCTGTATTATACTATACAGCTTAGATGAAAGGAGAAAGTGCAATAGATTCTATAAGTCGGAGGTCACATTAAGTGTCCTTCTATAGTACGAGTCCTCATCAAGACCACTCATTCTTCTAGAATCCATCTGGGTGCTACATTTCCAATTAGTTATGAATAAATCAACTCCCAGGACGATTCTCCAATTTTGCATTCGTAATATTGCACAATTGTAGTCGATTATCCCTTTTGTTATAACAATAACCACGTGGATAATGAATTTCCCTCCACTCAGTGAGAACTGTTCCCAATTCATTATACACGAAATAATTACACGAGACGAACAAGTCCATTATGTCCATCATTACTCGTGCAAGGAGATAATTCCATCAATAATTATTCTGCTGCAATTATTTTTCCACTTTCAATAGCATCAGCTCACCATTTTACCATTTCACACAATAGACCCTTGCCTCGAGAAGTAAAATTCTCAAAACTAAATCCCAAACACTGATACATAGAAGGCTCAGAAACCCTTTAAGTCAAATAACAAACCGGAAACTTTTAGTTCAAAATTACCCCTAATCCAAGAATAACGATAACATTCCTTCATTTGTGCAGCCATAATCTTCAAGTGGATTCAGTTAAAGCCCTTTAAAGGATTACACTGACAGCGGTAACAGCAAAGATAAATATGCTCATTTCGGTTAGGTATCTCTTAGATGAATTCGATTTCAAACAAAAATGAACAATTCCCTGTTAGCAATAAAAGCTGACCCATATCATACCCAAGGGCGTATAAAAAAATATGTATTTTAGGATATGAATAGGAATTTTAACGGCCGGCGTGTAAGATATCCTTTCTAAGAAATTTTATTGCAAATGGAATTTGAAAAAGGCGCACAAACGTCTCTTGACATATTTTGATGCGTTATGTGCTGGTCCTGGAATGCTGTGGTAGGACAGGTTCAATGGACTCAATGTCCAGAATGGATGCATGGAATATTAATGCCGGAGCATGTTGGAATGCCAACAAAATTTGTCACATCACTGTCATAGAGCAATAGGCTAAATTTTGACACCTGTCACAAAAGCTCTCTAATGACTCAGTTTCTGATTTGACACCAAAAGACAAAGAATCTTCAACCACATTAGAATTCCTAAGATATCTTCCATAAATTTGCATGACAGTCCTGGAAAAGAAAACCATAAACTTCATCTAACCACAAAAAAAAACAGATACTCGCAGGACGAAAAGTCCCTGAACTCTCTTCCAAACAACCGAGTATGCTTGTTTGCTTTCACTTAAAGTGTCTAGAAATTTATTTGTAGAGTTTGTCGCCGTGTCATGGTATTTGCCATGGTGTAGCCGACAAAATTCACTCACAAGGACACGGTGACGTTTGAAGCCATTTCCTGCCGCAACGAACAAAAAAAAAAAGAAGCAAAACGAGTTAAGCAAATGTTTGTGACACAGAGCTGTTTACCTAGAATCCCTTATGGAACAGTTCTCCGTTTGAGGACGTCATTGTACTTAATCGAAAAATCAATGTGCTGTAAGAAAACAAAAAAAAAATGTAACACAAATCCCATTAGCATCATATTCGCACAAGGAGCAGGCAACTCGCCTACTCCAAGTACTCCTTGAACCATGGAGCAATCAACCAAATTAACGTCTCCATTAAGTTTGTGAATTATAACGTCAACAGCCTCATTTCGAAGAAACAATAGTTGGGTTGCCTCCTAGAAATTCTTTTCAAAGACAAACCGAACAATGAAAGGATCCCCAAAAAAAAAGGAGAACGAAAGAAGTAAAGTGTTTGGAAACTTATTTCGTTGAATAGGCATCACGAGGTAGCACTTTGAGAATAGTGATGTTGGCAGGAAAATATTTCAATGGTTAACCGGTTGGATGGTTGGCCATCTGGTGTTCCCTTGAAGTTAATCAAAAAATGCACAGAAAGAAAGGATAATAACCCTTGTAATGGCGCAGGGAGCAAAGGGCAGGCTATACGAATCGAACGAGTCTGGAGGAGAGTTTAATGGTTTTTGTCGTCTTTTTTTCTTTGCACTTGTTACAGTGGTATATGTAGGTCCTGTAGGGAAAGTGAGTTATGCCCATTGAGTTGGGTTTACTTCTTCGATTTTTTTCAGGAAGAGGCCAAAGGACTATGTCAAAAGACTGTTAAGTAGTTTCATTATTGGGAAAGTGGCCCCTCTGTGGAAAGAAGAGGGGCTTCAGTTCCTTGGGCATTTAAATATCTATGAATAACAATATCAGTAGCTATATCCTAGGCAAAGGATTCACGAAATATGGACTATTTAAAGGGTTATAAAGGATATTTTTGACTGTGTACTAACTTGAAACATTAAATTTCCATTTTTAGGGTTCAATGGAGAGAATATATTCTGCAATATGGCTGGATGTGGTGAATGTCATCCGAGAGACAAAGTTTTCGACCACTTTTTCAAGTATCAATGCCTGTATGTCCTCAATAACATGAACAATGTTTGCTTTCAATACATCCATTGTCGTTAGTTTGTCAGCATAGGCCAGCGAATGTATATATCTCCAACAAAAATATCCAGAATCAGTCAAATTACAAGATTTTGAAAATTTACAAGTTCATTACACGTTCGTCGAATGCTTCCTTCGTTCGTTTGCTGTATGGAACGTAGTGCCATCCTACATGAACCACGCATCTCTTCTACATTCATGTCATTCAATCGGGGAACGAAAAAGTCATTAATCATGACTCTGTAGCCTCATTTTTGAAAAAGTGTGGTCCACCGACTCCACCAGCCCACAACCCTCACCAAATTTTGCATATCTCAGGATATAACGCGATTTTTGACAATCTCATTTGGACACACCAATTGAGCCAAAAATGAGCCTGAGCTGGACACAATTATTCGATAAAACAGGGGATCCAATGCTAGTTGATTTTAGGTTCATTCACTGAAATTTCGACCTAAATTATGGTCATTCGACTTCGATTCTTGCACAAGATTAAGCCTTGAAACAAAGTCTTTGCATACAATTTTCAATAAAGTGACCCGACAAAGGCCAAACTGGTGTGAACGACGACGTTGAATCGATACATTTGAATCTCCTAATGGATACCAATATTCCCTTCAGTACGCGTCTGCATCTCAAAAAGGAAATTTGCGAAAACGGTCAACAATATAGCGAATAGCGGTCTCAGATGGTCGATTATCTTGACTATTTCTAAAATTTGGTAACAATTGCAAAGACTTCTGAATCAAAATGACACTGACAGTTTGCAATCTGAAAATTGATTTTGACAAGACATAATTGTCTGAAGTTAGTACTGAGTCAAAAAATGTCCCTCACATGGAGGGAAATTTCCCAAAAATGTTGGTACTCCCAAATGAACTTCATTACTTTCTTAAGCACTACATTATTATGGTTGTAAAAAAGTACCAGTACCGACTAGTCCCTGAATGTTTTTCTAAATAAGATATTTTCGCTAAGGACTTGCCACTTTTTGGATTTTAAAATATTCAGGCTTCCTATAACATCTCAATCTTCTTTAGCAAGAACTCAGTGTTTTTTTCTTTAAGCTCCCGACATATCAGCTTACAAAATATCTTGATTCACGAAAACTCCTTACTGACCGGCAATACGGGTTTCGTAGCAATAGGTCCACTGATGATTTGATAGCATATCTCACCAAGAAGGGGAACCAATCTCTCCATCACTTTGGCGAAACAAAGATGGTTGCTTTCGATATTTCTAAGCCATTTGACAGAGTTTGGCATCAGGCTCTTTTGTCGAAAATGTGTGCATATACCATCGATGAGTCCCTTCTTCAGTGGATTAAAAATTACCTTTCAATACAAGTTGTCTTGGTTAGTTTCAAGTCCGCAATCTACCATATAAATGTTGGTGTTCCCCAAGGCTCTGTTTTGTCTACAACTCTTTTTCTCATTTTTACAAATGACCTCTTGTCTGCAACTTATAATCCATTTCCATATTCGTTGCCTAACTCACGTCTTGCTCTTCGGCCGTAGAAGAGGAACGGTTGCGTATGGTAAGCACATTAAATTCTGACCTGAACAGCATACTCAAATGGAGTTCAACCAATAGAGTGGAATTTAACACTTCCAACACCCAATGCTGTCTTCTGTCTCTCAAGTGAAACCAGGTTCCTCAACCATTGTCTATGAAAGGCACTTACGTCGCTGAATCCGAAAGACTTGCCATCCTCGGTATGTGTACTAATAACCATTTTCGGTGGAATGAGCACATATTCGAAATCGCCAGAAATGCTGCAAAATTTATTTAGTATTTTACCCCTCCTGATCTGGCCTCAATTTATAAGCCATTCATCCGCCCAAAGCTGGAATGTAGCGCCCATATCTGATCTGATGCACCCAAGACTGTTCTGCAGATTCTGGATAGGGTACAGAAATGTGCGTTAAATCGACAGAAGCATTGTGAACTCTAAAGGGTGAGTGGTTTCTCTTTAAATCACAGGTTATTTTGACACTGACAGCTGTTTCAGGCTTGAAATCTTGACAGAAAATCATGATACTGACCTCCGCGGAACGAAATATGTATGTCGCTTTATGCTTGAACAATTTATTTCCAAAGTGAGTGCTGTGTAGCCCAAGCAGTGCGTTATTTAAAAAAACGTTTTGGCCTAAATGAAGCACGCATCGCGCCTGCTGTAACCAAGTTTGTGCAAAGAGTTCGTGACACTGGTATGCTAGTGGACATTATTCATGGTCCTCGTCGTTGGTGCGCACAGACGAGAATGTGGCTTCTGTAGCCGAGAGTGTGAGACTCAATTTACGAACATCAACTCACCATCGAGGAGAATTCCGCACAAAGATCTCGGGTTATTCGCTTACAAGGTCCAATTGACTCAGCAACTCTCGGCGGCTACGTTAAGAAACAAAATTAGCGCGAAGCCAATGCATCCACAGAGAGTGACAATTTGGTGCAGATTGTGGAATAGTGGCATCATTGGACTATTTGTCTTCGAAAATAAAGCTGGGCGCAACGTTTTGGTGGGCGTTACAGAGCCATGTTAACCGACTTTTTTATTTGCCACACAGCCCATGCCACAATCTATCTTTTGCGCACCAAATTCCCGAATCGTGTTATCAGCCGTCTTGGTGATGTCAATTGGCCCGCTCGGAGCTGGGATTTGACCCCTTATAAGCCGCACAACACAAATGTGGAACGATCTCCCAGGCTCTTTATACAAAGCCAACGTCAACCCCTGCTTCTTCCCTCTTTTCCCTACCGCTCGTGGCCTGATTGTCACCCCTTTGGCATTCGCATATTATAAAAAAAGCTACTTCATCCTATACACCAGCTTCCAAGAAAACGCCTGCCTTAAGCCATACCTGTACTGCATATCAATGTGAGACCCTAATTATAAGTCGATTGCCATTTCGCTTAAGATTAAATTGCTTCACTTGTACTTAGCATCCAATTTCGTCCCGAGGCCCAGAATATCTATTTCCTCCTATTATGCGTGCCACATCAATAGCTTATTCATTACAAAAACGATTTCAAAACGATTCCTCAAATGAAACTGAGCGATAAGGATACAAACTCCCACCAGTATACCAACACCATTTCTTCAGATACATACATGTCCCCAAGCCGTACATTGTTTAGCTTTGAAAAGCTCTTAACTCTCCCAACAAACCATTAAATGTCTTCCAGATATGTACATACGAATGTATTTATATGCGAACGCACATCATAAAGAATAGGAAACCTTTAAGCGAATATTCAAAATATTCCGATACCGATCTCAAACAATTACACTCGAGTTTGCAAAAGTTCAGGGCTTCATTACGTTCCAACCCACACTACGGTCGGCTAAACTGCTTACCAAGAACAAATTCCCTGAAAACGACTTAACGTCGATAATCCTCTTCCCTTACACAAGCTAAACACCACACATTCTACAGTACAGGAGTGTCCCCAGGCAATATCTTATGCTCACAGAAATTTCATTTAAATAAATTCAGGAAGAGCTTACCAAATGCCCGCCCAAGGACATTTGCAATAAAACCTTCGCAAAGACGTGTAAGCGTATGTACCTACGCCCGAGTACCTGAGGGATGAACTCACTCCATCGATCCGATGAGATGCTACTGTCGATGCTATTCAGGACAAGAGAGATGAAGTGTTAAATGCAGCTCCTTACAGATGTTCACATCCGCATGTGCATGCATTCAAATGCAGATTATTCCTTACATCCTTCTGTCATTGGGTTGGATATTGTCTTGTCCAGTTGAGTTAATTTATTGCACAGACAGTGTCCGGGGTACGTGTCCTCTCCCATTACAACTGAATTCGTAGTGTCGGCTTTAAGTTAATTCCTTCTCTTTAATATGTATTCCCAATGAAGGAAGAGTAGACTTTGTGTCAATAATGACCGACTTTATCATCGTCTCCTCTGACTTTGATCTAATTTTACGAAATGGTACATCAGAACGGCTGGAGTTGGAGTTTGCGTCTGCTTTCTTTTTTGGTAAATGTATGCTTTGGGAGCGATAACAAATGACGCCATCAATCTTCCCGCCCACACTGAGAGTTCATTCAGTCAAAGAAATGAGGAACGATGCCTACGAATTGTTTGCGCACTGAAGCAAATCGGGATACGGAGACAGGCCCCCTGGCAGGCATCCATATACGGGTTGGGTTGTTGGAGAGGCTTATCAGCTTATTGCCTGTACATTGTTTTGTTTGGTAACAAAATGGTTCTTCTATTGTTGAGGTTTCTGAGGAGACGTCAACAAATGACAGATTTCGTTGAAACGAGGTCATGTTAAAGACTCCCCCACAGGGGTGTCTGATTTTTAATTCTTGTTTTAAGGCATTGCTTATACGAGGCAATAAACCGGAAGGGTATGTATTATTATCGATGGATCCACGTAATTGTGTAGGGGGAGGGAGTATAGCTTCTAATGAATGTCGTTTATTGCTTTTCGCTGTTACAATTTATATTTATATGACTTGCCGGGGGTGTTTTTTCTAATTTAAAGGAGTGTCGCATGTCGGAAACTCCTTGGAGAACTTTATTCGAATGAGCTGGTGGTGAGTTTTAGGTAACCATCACCATTTCAAGTCTGCTTTCATGAATTATGTTCTGTTTCCTTAGATTTCCGAAGAAATAGTTAGATTTAGGTTAGGTATCTCCATCGGGATTTAGGATGTATATTGACGTTCGCTGTCACACAGTTTGTCACATCTGGTAACACAGTGAACTCTGAATAGCTGCTTGAGAAATTTTCTGATTTATTTAGGCACTTAGGAGGCGATGTTCCCTATCTTTAAAGATAGGCTTGGCCGAATGGTCCTCGATTGGCCAATGGCCTGTGATAATAGCTACAATTCGTGGGAAATTGTTCCGCAGTTCCCGAAACTTCAATTGAAAACCACAAGCAGAATTTGGGCGACGAAAAGATTTTGATATATTTGACTGATATCTGCGGTCCATCTTTGAACCCTCCATGTGTTTACTTATATCACAGTCCCTGATAGCTTCCATTCTTCCACTCTGCTCCGCAAGGTAGTTTAACTTAAAACGATTTCGACGAAAATAATTTTCTTCGAATTATTTCCAAAATTCTACGGCTAAGGAGTCCAGTACTTAGATTCCCTGATTCGGACATCATTACAGGCGGCCAAGCCTTTTATATGAAGTTTAAGCGAAATAAGGTGCAAAATCACACTTAGAGCATCTGTTGGATAGGAACTCAAGGCTCTTGTAATCCCTACACACGCGACTCTCTGTATTAATTGAAATACCGTGGCGCAATGTTCCCTAAATTATTCCAGTTTTTAGCGCACACTCCATTGACAAAGAGAACCTTCTACACGTAGCTCGGTGAAAGCCTTTAAATGGGTTCAGATGTTAAAGGCACCGTCTGTCTCCAGAAAAGTAGCCAAAATGTGCTCTTTCTAAAGGAGAACCTTTAACATTGTTCGCATGACTTCAAGGAGACCCAATTCAGTAGAACGAGTAAGATTGCGACGTGCAACGGCTGCGTACATCCATAGGGTCATTTCCTGTGGGGTGCTTCTACTGGCCGTATGGGGTACGAGTGTGGAGGCTTAAGGATGTTTACTGATGGGATTCGATGGAGAATGGAATAGGAATGGAATGAACTTTCAATGAATTTCGAGGGTAATTTTCCCTGGACCATCGGAATACTGTGCAAATTTTTATCATGGTCCCACCTCTAGCGAGTGTCTGACAAACACGTGAGATTATAATCGTTATGGACTGTGAACGGTAGATACTCACGGATAGGTTAGGAAGGTTTATTTACCCTTGGTCGCCGGTCTCTCAATTCTATTGCTCAATGCTAGTAGGCTCTCTGTCGGTCCCTCGATCGGTCGGTTCATACCAGGGGGTCCTCACTCGTCAAAGGTCGTCTATCCTGAGGAATCTATCCGATGGTTCCGAGATATTAAGTACCACACTATCATGTAGGAGTCAATCGAGAGCTCTGGTTCTTTCATCGCATATTTGATTGAAACCCTAGACTCAGCCCCGATCTAACGATCCAAAAGTACACTTTAGTGGTCTAAATGATGATCTAGGCTTAATCCGAGAACAAATTAAAGACAGATGGAGATTACTTCGACTCTTCCACCTCAAGGTACTTACTTAGACGTCTTCATTTCCAAGGTAACACTGAACAGTTTTGGTTTGAAAGGTTTCCCAATTTGCTACCACTAACCATCCTTAGCTATATTCACCATCTCTAGCCAGAAAAGTTCACATTATTCTAGGATCTGGTTTAAATCGTACCGGACCATCGCTGAAAAATAGTTGCAGAACTCGCAAAACCTGTTCTAAAAGGTGAAATTCCTAAAAAAAATGGCTAAAACGTCAAACGAAATCAAGAAAACTCGAATCAGACTTGTGCACGTTGCTTCAAGTTGACTATACTCGATCCGCGATTACATGGTCCTCATACTGCCTAAAGGCCTCAAATCTGAAGATGGAGTTCCGAAGATTTTCTTTATTGAAGTGTTGTCGTGAATTTTCTTGATCTGACGAAGACCAATGCATTAGAACTTCCTTTGAGTTTGACTTGTCTCGTCAAGTGTGGGGACTCCTTTCTTGCTCTTCGTCACATGGCAATCCACGAAAATATGAAAGAAGTGTTCAACTGTGTCTCCTTCGTTCTCCCAATATCCTTGCCATCCATGCCAGCTTTGTCCCTTATCATCAAAAGGGTAGCCATTGTCCTTTAGGTGTGCGCTAACCATAAAATCAAAAAAAAAAAAACCTGTTTTTTTTTATCTCGCGCTTAGACATGTATGGGATTGAGTCGCAGCAGTATGTAGCGAGAGGTCGTGGTGAGTGGTTGGTTTGGATCTCCAAGATAGAGGTGGGTCGGCGAGTGTATGTTTATCGGTGGATGGGTCGAAGTGTGTGTGTGGGGGGCTTAGTGGATCGGTGGGTCGATCTGTCTATCAGTGAATTGGAAGGTAAGTGCGTTTAGGGTTGGGTGTGCCAGTCGTGGGGGATTGAGTGGATCGGATGGCTGGTGGGTCTAGGATTGGGTTGTATAGTCGTTTATTGATTGCTTTGTGAACTGGTGGTGGTCAGTTGATTACATTCGATGTGAAGGTACTCCCTCCTGAGTGGATGTTGGTTTCCCTTGGGAATCGGACAAAGTGTCAACACAATGTAGATTTTTCCATTAGCTAGAATCTTTACAAACGTTTTGCCAACAAACAAAAATGTTAAAGTCATCCATTTCATCACCAAAATGTCGACTTGATTCAGAGGAATCTTTTTGCCAACCTTTTTCTGTACATGTCTGAACAAAACAGACCAAAACCTCATTTACTTTTGGTTTTATTCATTTCGATATTGAAACTTAAAACCAAAATTTAATTTTCAATTTGTTTTGATGAAATAAGCAAGTACGACAGGCGTGTCCTTGCTTCCTTGTTCTCCTTGTTCACTACACACTCGATAGTGGAGTACCTAAAATCATTCAATATTTCGAAATGGACGTATTTTCTTGAACTTTTTAGTCAGTTGAATCGAAATGTTTTTGTATCTCCGTCTCTGTGTCTCCGATCTCGCACTTAGTCCTGTATAGAGATACGTAAGTCGCGGCGTGATAATCACCATTCAGTTGGTAATCCTGACGGATAGATAGTTGGTCAATTAGTGTGTAAATGAGTGGGTGGTCACTATGGGTCTGTCAGTCTGTTAGAGAGTTTGAGAGTCTGTTTACATGTCACGCAGTCATTAAGGTCATTCAATGGGTCAGTGGAACAGTACGTCTGTCTTAAGTGTGTAGATGGCTGAGTAGGGGGTTGACATGTCTTTTTGTCTGTGGGTGGATGGATAGTACCTTTATTTTGAGAGTGCGTAACCGCGTCGGTGGATCAATCATCATCGATCAAGATTCGCTTCTATTGTGATACTGCAATGTGTGTTGTGTGTCAACATCATAAAGCATTGCCATCAATTTAGAATATCTTTTCAAGAACCAAGGAAAGGGATGATCTTGAGCCTAAGCCTTACGAAATGAAGGTACATTTTCTATATTTTTGGGACTAGAAATCTCTCAACGAGGTTTTGAATTGAATATTAATGTGTTCTTCAAACTTTAAATCTACTAAATTCGTTTTACTTGGAAATTGTATCATCAATTTCGATTTACTACAGGGCCTGCATGACTGAGATCAATTCTGTTTCGTCAGTTTAACTTAGAAAGTGTAATTGTTTAGCCCTGAAGCTGACAGTAAATTTTTTGCTTACTTACCTAACTTACCTTACATACTTACCCTTCTTGCACCCCTATATCTACAAACAGATATACCAGTGGGGGGCTTTAAGAATTGGTTTTGTTTTACATTTCATGACTTAATATTGCTGCTTAGCTAGTTTCATTTTGGCTAGTTTTGCTGCTACTTACCAACTTCCCCATGCCAAGCAGAAATATTACCTTCCTACGAACAGTAGGGAGGATTTTAGGGCATTTTTTACTAACTTACCTCTATGAATCGTCGTGAGGTTTCCAATGCGATCGCTTGTTATAAAAGGCAGAGGTTTAGTTGTTTTTAGTCGCAAGCACAGGCAATTGGTGAGGGTTTGTTTGAGATCGTTTCAGTTCTGCTTATGCTACGGTAAGACAGGGTTAAGGTAACTTGCAATGCGCGCTTTGGCTTCATTTTTAGGTCGTGTAAACCGGCAAAATGTACAGCGACGCGAATATTTACCCATAACTCGTTGCGCGCGTATGCCTGGTCACAGCAGAAAATACTTGTTAGAATGGGAGGCTTTTAGGATTGCGCTTATCCTCTATGCGAGCCATGAGAGTAGTTTTTAAGGGCAAAGTCGGTTAAAACCCTGTTTGGCATTTACTACGATAAGGTCATTACTTAGATATGTAGTGCACAGTGGCGAACCTAGAATATTTCAGTTTTCGTGGAGAATACTAGTCGTCCGCTCAAAGTGGTGAAAACACAGCCGAGGACAAAATCCAAAATCCGGTAAATTTTTCTGATTTTTTGTTGCTGCTTGCGATGGAAGAAAGAAAAATTAAAATAAAATTATTTTTTCAGATTTCCGCCAGAATATCAGTCGCTTTCTGATTTTTTGTTGTTGCTTGCGATGGAGGAAATAAAAATTAAAATAAATTTATTTTTTCAGATTTGCCCCAGAATATCAGTCGCCCGCTCAGAGGAATGAAAACACCCCCAGAAGTCAAAACTCGGAATCAGGTAAATTTTTCAAAATTTTTGTTGTTGCTTCTTCGATCGAAGAAATAAAAATTAAAATAAATTTATTTTTTCAGATTTGCCCCAGAATATCAGTCGCCCGCTCAGAGGGGTAAAAACACCCCCGAGGACAAAATCCAAAATCCGGTAAATTTTTCTGATTTTTTGTTGTTGCTGCTTCGATCAAAGAAATAAAAATTAAAATAAATTTATTTTTTCAGATTTGCCCCAGAATATAAGTCGCCTGCTCAGAGGGGTGAAAACACCGCCGAGGACAAAATCCAAAATCAGGTAAATTTTTCTGATTTTTTGTTGTTGCTTTCAATGGAGGAAATAAAAATTAAAATAAATTTATTTTTTCAGATTTGCCCCAGAATATAAGTCGCCCGCTCAGAGGGGTGAAAACACCGCCGAGGACAAAATCCAAAATCAGGTAAATTTTTCTGATTTTTTGTTGTTGCTTTCAATGGAGGAAATAAAAATTAAAATAAATTTACTTTTTCAGATTTGCCCCAGAATATCAGTCGCCCCTCAGAGGGGTGAAAACACCGTCGAGGACAAAATCCAAAATCTGGTACATTTTTCTGATTTTTTGTTGTTGCTGCTTCGATCAAAGAAATAAAAATTAAAATAAATTTATTTTTTCAGATTTGCCCCAGAATATCAGTCGCCCACTCAGAGGGGTGAAAACACCCCCAGAAGTCAAAACTCGGAATCAGGTAAATTTTTCAAAATTTTTGTTGTTGCTGCTTCGATCGAAGAAATAAAAATTAAAATAAATTTATTTTTTTCAGATTTGCCCCAGAATATCAGTCGCCCGCTCTTAGGGGTGAAAACACCGCCGAGGACAAAATCCAAAATCCGGTAAGTTTTTCTGATTTTTTGTTGCTGCTTGCGATGGAAGAAAGAAAAATTAAAATAAAATTATTTTTTCAGATTTGCCCCAGAATATAAGTCGCCGGGTCAAAGGGGTGAAAACACCGCCGAGGACAAAATCCAAAATCCGGTAAATTTTTCTGATTTATTGTTGTTGCTTTCAATGGAGGAAATAAAAATTAAAATAAATTTATTTTTTTCAGATTTGCCCCAGAATATCAGTCGCCCCTCAGAGTTGTGAAAACACCGTCGAGGACAAAATCCAAAATCTGGTAAATTTTTCTGATTTTTTGTTGTTGCTGCTTCGATCAAAGAAATAAAAATTAAAATAAATTTATTTTTTCAGATTTCCCCCAGAATATCAGTCGCCGGGTCAAAGGGGTGAAAACACCGTCGAGGACAAAATCCAAAATCTGGTAAATTTTTCTGATTTTTTGTTGTTGCTTTCAATGGAGGAAATAAAAATTAAAATAAATTTATTTTTTCAGATTTGCCCCAGAATATAAGTCGCCCCTCAGAGGGGTGAAAACACCCCCAGAAGTCAAAACTCGGAATCAGGTAAATTTTTCAAAATTTTTGTTGTTGCTGCTTCGATCCGCCGAGGACAAAATCCAAAATCCGGTAAATTTTTCTGATTTTTTGTTGTTGCTGCTTCGATCAAAGAAATAAAAATTAAAATAAATTTATTTTTTCAGATTTCCCCCAGAATATCAGTCGCCGGGTCAAAGGGGTGAAAACACCGCCGAGGACAAAATCCAAAATCCGGTAAATTTTTCTGATTTTTTGTTGTTGCTTTCAATGGAGGAAATAAAAATTAAAATAAATTTATTTTTTCAGATTTGCCCCAGAATATCAGTCGCCCCTCAGAGGGGTGAAAACACCGTCGAGGACAAAATCCAAAATCTGGTACATTTTTCTGATTTTTTGTTGTTGCTGCTTCGATCAAAGAAATAAAAATTAAAATAAATTTATTTTTTCAGATTTGCCCCAGAATATCAGTCGCCCACTCAGAGGGGTGAAAACACCCCCAGAAGTCAAAACTCGGAATCAGGTAAATTTTTCAAAATTTTTGTTGTTGCTGCTTCGATCCGCCGAGGACAAAATCCAAAATCCGGTAAATTTTTCTGATTTTTTGTTGTTGCTGCTTCGATCAAAGAAATAAAAATTAAAATAAATTTATTTTTTCAGATTTCCCCCAGAATATCAGTCGCCGGGTCAAAGGGGTGAAAACACCGCCGAGGACAAAATCCAAAATCCGGTAAATTTTTCTGATTTTTTGTTGTTGCTTTCAATGGAGGAAATAAAAATTAAAATAAATTTATTTTTTCAGATTTGCCCCAGAATATAAGTCGCCCGCTCAGAGGGGTGAAAACACCGCCGAGGACAAAATCCAAAATCAGGTAAATTTTTCTGATTTTTTGTTGTTGCTTTCAATGGAGGAAATAAAAATTAAAATAAATTTACTTTTTCAGATTTGCCCCAGAATATCAGTCGCCCCTCAGAGGGGTGAAAACACCGTCGAGGACAAAATCCAAAATCTGGTACATTTTTCTGATTTTTTGTTGTTGCTGCTTCGATCAAAGAAATAAAAATTAAAATAAATTTATTTTTTCAGATTTGCCCCAGAATATCAGTCGCCCACTCAGAGGGGTGAAAACACCCCCAGAAGTCAAAACTCGGAATCAGGTAAATTTTTCAAAATTTTTGTTGTTGCTGCTTCGATCGAAGAAATAAAAATTAAAATAAATTTATTTTTTTCAGATTTCCCCCAGAATATCAGTCGCCGGGTCAAAGGGGTGAAAACACCGTCGAGGACAAAATCCAAAATCTGGTAAGTTTTTCTGATTTTTTGTTGCTGCTTGCGATGGAAGAAAGAAAAATTAAAATAAAATTATTTTTTCAGATTTGCCCCAGAATATAAGTCGCCGGGTCAAAGGGGTGAAAACACCGCCGAGGACAAAATCCAAAATCCGGTAAATTTTTCTGATTTATTGTTGTTGCTTTCAATGGAGGAAATAAAAATTAAAATAAATTTATTTTTTTCAGATTTGCCCCAGAATATCAGTCGCCCCTCAGAGTTGTGAAAACACCGTCGAGGACAAAATCCAAAATCTGGTAAATTTTTCTGATTTTTTGTTGTTGCTTTCAATGGAGGAAATAAAAATTAAAATAAATTTACTTTTTCAGATTTGCCCCAGAATATCAGTCGCCCCTCAGAGGGGTGAAAACACCGTCGAGGACAAAATCCAAAATCTGGTACATTTTTCTGATTTTTTGTTGTTGCTGCTTCGATCAAAGAAATAAATTTTAAAATAAATTTATTTTTTCAGATTTGCCCCAGAATATCAGTCGCCCACTCAGAGGGGTGAAAACACCCCCAGAAGTCAAAACTCGGAATCAGGTAAATTTTTCAAAATTTTTGTTGTTGCTGCTTCGATCCGCCGAGGACAAAATCCAAAATCCGGTAAATTTTTCTGATTTTTTGTTGTTGCTGCTTCGATCAAAGAAATAAAAATTAAAATAAATTTATTTTTTCAGATTTCCCCCAGAATATCAGTCGCCGGGTCAAAGGGGTGAAAACACCGCCGAGGACAAAATCCAAAATCCGGTAAATTTTTCTGATTTTTTGTTGTTGCTTTCAATGGAGGAAATAAAAATTAAAATAAATTTATTTTTTCAGATTTGCCCCAGAATATAAGTCGCCCGCTCAGAGGGGTGAAAACACCGCCGAGGACAAAATCCAAAATCAGGTAAATTTTTCTGATTTTTTGTTGTTGCTTTCAATGGAGGAAATAAAAATTAAAATAAATTTACTTTTTCAGATTTGCCCCAGAATATCAGTCGCCCCTCAGAGGGGTGAAAACACCGTCGAGGACAAAATCCAAAATCTGGTACATTTTTCTGATTTTTTGTTGTTGCTGCTTCGATCAAAGAAATAAAAATTAAAATAAATTTATTTTTTCAGATTTGCCCCAGAATATCAGTCGCCCACTCAGAGGGGTGAAAACACCCCCAGAAGTCAAAACTCGGAATCAGGTAAATTTTTCAAAATTTTTGTTGTTGCTGCTTCGATCGAAGAAATAAAAATTAAAATAAATTTATTTTTTTCAGATTTCCCCCAGAATATCAGTCGCCGGGTCAAAGGGGTGAAAACACCGTCGAGGACAAAATCCAAAATCTGGTAAGTTTTTCTGATTTTTTGTTGCTGCTTGCGATGGAAGAAAGAAAAATTAAAATAAAATTATTTTTTCAGATTTGCCCCAGAATATAAGTCGCCGGGTCAAAGGGGTGAAAACACCGCCGAGGACAAAATCCAAAATCCGGTAAATTTTTCTGATTTATTGTTGTTGCTTTCAATGGAGGAAATAAAAATTAAAATAAATTTATTTTTTTCAGATTTGCCCCAGAATATCAGTCGCCCCTCAGAGTTGTGAAAACACCGTCGAGGACAAAATCCAAAATCTGGTAAATTTTTCTGATTTTTTGTTGTTGCTGCTTCGATCAAAGAAATAAAAATTAAAATAAATTTATTTTTTCAGATTTCCCCCAGAATATCAGTCGCCGGGTCAAAGGGGTGAAAACACCGTCGAGGACAAAATCCAAAATCTGGTAAATTTTTCTGATTTTTTGTTGTTGCTTTCAATGGAGGAAATAAAAATTAAAATAAATTTATTTTTTCAGATTTGCCCCAGAATATAAGTCGCCCCTCAGAGGGGTGAAAACACCCCCAGAAGTCAAAACTCGGAATCAGGTAAATTTTTCAAAATTTTTGTTGTTGCTGCTTCGATCGAAGAAATAAAAATTAAAATAAATTTATTTTTTCAGATTTCCCCCAGAATATCAGTCGCCGGGTCAAAGGGGTGAAAACACCGTCGAGGACAAAATCCAAAATCTGGTAAATTTTTCTGATTTTTTGTTGTTGCTTTCAATGGAGGAAATAAAAATTAAAATAAATTTATTTTTTCAGATTTGCCCCAGAATATAAGTCGCCCCTCAGAGGGGTGAAAACACCCCCAGAAGTCAAAACTCGGAATCAGGTAAATTTTTCAAAATTTTTGTTGTTGCTGCTTCGATCGAAGAAATAAAAATTAAAATAAATTTATTTTTTCAGATTTCCCCCAGAATATCAGTCGCCGGGTCAAAGGGGTGAAAACACCGTCGAGGACAAAATCCAAAATCTGGTAAATTTTTCTGATTTTTTGTTGTTGCTTTCAATGGAGGAAATAAAAATTAAAATAAATTTATTTTTTCAGATTTGCCCCAGAATATCAGTCGCCCCTCAGAGGGGTGAAAACACCGTCGAGGACAAAATCCAAAATCTGGTACATTTTTCTGATTTTTTGTTGTTGCTGCTTCGATCGAAGAAATAAAAATTAAAATAAATTTATTTTTTCAGATTTGCCCCAGAATATCAGTCGCCCCTCAGAGGGGTGAAAACACCGTCGAGGACAAAATCCAAAATCTGGTAAATTTTTCTGATTTTTTGTTGTTGCTGCTTCGATCAAAGAAATAAAAATTAAAATAAATTTATTTTTTCAGATTTCCCCCAGAATATCAGTCGCCGGGTCAAAGGGGTGAAAACACCGCCGAGGACAAAATCCAAAATCCGGTAAATTTTTCTGATTTTTTGTTGTTGCTTTCAATGGAGGAAATAAAAATTAAAATAAATTTATTTTTTCAGATTTGCCCCAGAATATAAGTCGCCCGCTCAGAGGGGTGAAAACACCGCCGAGGACAAAATCCAAAATCAGGTACATTTTTCTGATTTTTTGTTGTTGCTGCTTCGATCAAAGAAATAAAAATTAAAATAAATTTATTTTTTCAGATTTGCCCCAGAATATCAGTCGCCCACTCAGAGGGGTGAAAACACCCCCAGAAGTCAAAACTCGGAATCAGGTAAATTTTTCAAAATTTTTGTTGTTGCTGCTTCGATCGAAGAAATAAAAATTAAAATAAATTTATTTTTTTCAGATTTGCCCCAGAATATCAGTCGCCCGCTCTTAGGGGTGAAAACACCGCCGAGGACAAAATCCAAAATCCGGTAAGTTTTTCTGATTTTTTGTTGCTGCTTGCGATGGAAGAAAGAAAAATTAAAATAAAATTATTTTTTCAGATTTGCCCCAGAATATAAGTCGCCGGGTCAAAGGGGTGAAAACACCGCCGAGGACAAAATCCAAAATCCGGTAAATATTTCTGATTTATTGTTGTTGCTTTCAATGGAGGAAATAAAAATTAAAATAAATTTATTTTTTTCAGATTTGCCCCAGAATATCAGTCGCCCGCTCAGAGGGGTGAAAACACCGCCGAGGACAAAATCCAAAATCTGGTAAATTTTTCTGATTTTTTGTTGTTGCTGCTTCGATCAAAGAAATAAAAATTAAAATAAATTTATTTTTTCAGATTTCCCCCAGAATATCAGTCGCCGGGTCAAAGGGGTGAAAACACCGTCGAGGACAAAATCCAAAATCTGGTAAATTTTTCTGATTTTTTGTTGTTGCTTTCAATGGAGGAAATAAAAATTAAAATAAATTTACTTTTTCAGATTTGCCCCAGAATATCAGTCGCCCCTCAGAGGGGTGAAAACACCGTCGAGGACAAAATCCAAAATCTGGTACATTTTTCTGATTTTTTGTTGTTGCTGCTTCGATCAAAGAAATAAAAATTAAAATAAATTTATTTTTTCAGATTTGCCCCAGAATATCAGTCGCCCACTCAGAGGGGTGAAAACACCCCCAGAAGTCAAAACTCGGAATCAGGTAAATTTTTCAAAATTTTTGTTGTTGCTGCTTCGATGGAAGAAATAAAAATTAAAATAAATTTATTTTTTTCAGATTTGCCCCAGAATATCAGTCGCCCGCTCTTAGGGGTGAAAACACCGCCGAGGACAAAATCCAAAATCCGGTAAGTTTTTCTGATTTTTTGTTGCTGCTTGCGATGGAAGAAAGAAAAATTAAAATAAAATTATTTTTTCAGATTTGCCCCAGAATATAAGTCGCCGGGTCAAAGGGGTGAAAACACCGCCGAGGACAAAATCCAAAATCCGGTAAATATTTCTGATTTATTGTTGTTGCTTTCAATGGAGGAAATAAAAATTAAAATAAATTTATTTTTTTCAGATTTGCCCCAGAATATCAGTCGCCCGCTCAGAGGGGTGAAAACACCGCCGAGGACAAAATCCAAAATCTGGTAAATTTTTCTGATTTTTTGTTGTTGCTGCTTCGATCAAAGAAATAAAAATTAAAATAAATTTATTTTTTCAGATTTCCCCCAGAATATCAGTCGCCGGGTCAAAGGGGTGAAAACACCGTCGAGGACAAAATCCAAAATCTGGTAAATTTTTCTGATTTTTTGTTGTTGCTTTCAATGGAGGAAATAAAAATTAAAATAAATTTACTTTTTCAGATTTGCCCCAGAATATCAGTCGCCCCTCAGAGGGGTGAAAACACCGTCGAGGACAAAATCCAAAATCTGGTACATTTTTCTGATTTTTTGTTGTTGCTGCTTCGATCAAAGAAATAAAAATTAAAATAAATTTATTTTTTCAGATTTGCCCCAGAATATCAGTCGCCCACTCAGAGGGGTGAAAACACCCCCAGAAGTCAAAACTCGGAATCAGGTAAATTTTTCAAAATTTTTGTTGTTGCTGCTTCGATGGAAGAAATAAAAATTAAAATAAATTTATTTTTTTCAGATTTGCCCCAGAATATCAGTCGCCCGCTCTTAGGGGTGAAAACACCGCCGAGGACAAAATCCAAAATCCGGTAAGTTTTTCTGATTTTTTGTTGCTGCTTGCGATGGAAGAAAGAAAAATTAAAATAAAATTATTTTTTCAGATTTGCCCCAGAATATAAGTCGCCGGGTCAAAGGGGTGAAAACACCGCCGAGGACAAAATCCAAAATCCGGTAAATTTTTCTGATTTATTGTTGTTGCTTTCAATGGAGGAAATAAAAATTAAAATAAATTTATTTTTTTCAGATTTGCCCCAGAATATCAGTCGCCCCTCAGAGTTGTGAAAACACCGTCGAGGACAAAATCCAAAATCTGGTAAATTTTTCTGATTTTTTGTTGTTGCTGCTTCGATCAAAGAAATAAAAATTAAAATAAATTTATTTTTTCAGATTTCCCCCAGAATATCAGTCGCCGGGTCAAAGGGGTGAAAACACCGTCGAGGACAAAATCCAAAATCTGGTAAATTTTTCTGATTTTTTGTTGTTGCTTTCAATGGAGGAAATAAAAATTAAAATAAATTTATTTTTTCAGATTTGCCCCAGAATATAAGTCGCCCCTCAGAGGGGTGAAAACACCCCCAGAAGTCAAAACTCGGAATCAGGTAAATTTTTCAAAATTTTTGTTGTTGCTGCTTCGATCGAAGAAATAAAAATTAAAATAAATTTATTTTTTCAGATTTCCCCCAGAATATCAGTCGCCCCTCAGAGGGGTGAAAACTCCGTCGAGGACAAAATCCAAAATCTGGTAAATTTTTCTGATTTTTTGTTGTTGCTTTCAATGGAGGAAATAAAAATTAAAATAAATTTATTTTTTCAGATTTCCCCCAGAATATCAGTCGCCGGGTCAAAGGGGTGAAAACACCGTCGAGGACAAAATCCAAAATCTGGTAAATTTTTCTGATTTTTTGTTGTTGCTGCTTCGATCGAAGAAATAAAAATTAAGATAAATTTATTTTTTCAGATTTGCCCCAGAATATCAGTCGCCGGCTCAGAGGGGTGAAAACACCCCCAGAAGTCAAAACTCGGAATCAGGTAAATTTTTCAAAATTTTTGTTGTTGCTGCTTCGATCCGCCGAGGACAAAATCCAAAATCCGGTAAATTTTTCTGATTTTTTGTTGTTGCTGCTTCGATCAAAGAAATAAAAATTAAAATAAATTTATTTTTTCAGATTTCCCCCAGAATATCAGTCGCCGGGTCAAAGGGGTGAAAACACCGCCGAGGACAAAATCCAAAATCCGGTAAATTTTTCTGATTTTTTGTTGTTGCTTTCAATGGAGGAAATAAAAATTAAAATAAATTTATTTTTTCAGATTTGCCCCAGAATATAAGTCGCCCGCTCAGAGGGGTGAAAACACCGCCGAGGACAAAATCCAAAATCAGGTAAATTTTTCTGATTTTTTGTTGTTGCTTTCAATGGAGGAAATAAAAATTAAAATAAATTTACTTTTTCAGATTTGCCCCAGAATATCAGTCGCCCCTCAGAGGGGTGAAAACACCGTCGAGGACAAAATCCAAAATCTGGTAAATTTTTCTGATTTTTTGTTGTTGCTGCTTCGATCAAAGAAATAAAAATTAAAATAAATTTATTTTTTCAGATTTGCCCCAGAATATCAGTCGCCCACTCAGAGGGGTGAAAACACCCCCAGAAGTCAAAACTCGGAATCAGGTAAATTTTTCAAAATTTTTGTTGTTGCTGCTTCGATCGAAGAAATAAAAATTAAAATAAATTTATTTTTTTCAGATTTCCCCCAGAATATCAGTCGCCGGGTCAAAGGGGTGAAAACACCGTCGAGGACAAAATCCAAAATCTGGTAAGTTTTTCTGATTTTTTGTTGCTGCTTGCGATGGAAGAAAGAAAAATTAAAATAAAATTATTTTTTCAGATTTGCCCCAGAATATAAGTCGCCGGGTCAAAGGGGTGAAAACACCGCCGAGGACAAAATCCAAAATCCGGTAAATTTTTCTGATTTATTGTTGTTGCTTTCAATGGAGGAAATAAAAATTAAAATAAATTTATTTTTTTCAGATTTGCCCCAGAATATCAGTCGCCCCTCAGAGTTGTGAAAACACCGTCGAGGACAAAATCCAAAATCTGGTAAATTTTTCTGATTTTTTGTTGTTGCTGCTTCGATCAAAGAAATAAAAATTAAAATAAATTTATTTTTTCAGATTTCCCCCAGAATATCAGTCGCCGGGTCAAAGGGGTGAAAACACCGTCGAGGACAAAATCCAAAATCTGGTAAATTTTTCTGATTTTTTGTTGTTGCTTTCAATGGAGGAAATAAAAATTAAAATAAATTTATTTTTTCAGATTTGCCCCAGAATATAAGTCGCCCCTCAGAGGGGTGAAAACACCCCCAGAAGTCAAAACTCGGAATCAGGTAAATTTTTCCAAATTTTTGTTGTTGCTGCTTCGATCGAAGAAATAAAAATTAAAATAAATTTATTTTTTCAGATTTCCCCCAGAATATCAGTCGCCGGGTCAAAGGGGTGAAAACACCGTCGAGGACAAAATCCAAAATCTGGTAAATTTTTCTGATTTTTTGTTGTTGCTTTCAATGGAGGAAATAAAAATTAAAATAAATTTATTTTTTCAGATTTGCCCCAGAATATCAGTCGCCCCTCAGAGGGTGAAAACACCGTCGAGGACAAAATCCAAAATCTGGTACATTTTTCTGATTTTTTGTTGTTGCTGCTTCGATCGAAGAAATAAAAATTAAAATAAATTTATTTTTTCAGATTTGCCCCAGAATATCAGTCGCCGGCTCAGAGGGGTGAAAACACCCCCAGAAGTCAAAACTCGGAATCAGGTAAATTTTTCAAAATTTTTGTTGTTGCTGCTTCGATCCGCCGAGGACAAAATCCAAAATCCGGTAAACTTTTCTGATTTTTTGTTGTTGCTGCTTCGATCAAAGAAATAAAAATTAAAATAAATTTATTTTTTCAGATTTCCCCCAGAATATCAGTCGCCGGGTCAAAGGGGTGAAAACACCGCCGAGGACAAAATCCAAAATCCGGTAAATTTTTCTGATTTTTTGTTGTTGCTTTCAATGGAGGAAATAAAAATTAAAATAAATTTACTTTTTCAGATTTGCCCCAGAATATCAGTCGCCCCTCAGAGGGGTGAAAACACCGTCGAGGACAAAATCCAAAATCTGGTACATTTTTCTGATTTTTTGTTGTTGCTGCTTCGATCAAAGAAATAAAAATTAAAATAAATTTATTTTTTCAGATTTGCCCCAGAATATCAGTCGCCCACTCAGAGGGGTGAAAACACCCCCAGAAGTCAAAACTCGGAATCAGGTAAATTTTTCAAAATTTTTGTTGTTGCTGCTTCGATCGAAGAAATAAAAATTAAAATAAATTTATTTTTTTCAGATTTGCCCCAGAATATCAGTCGCCCGCTCTTAGGGGTGAAAACACCGCCGAGGACAAAATCCAAAATCCGGTAAGTTTTTCTGATTTTTTGTTGCTGCTTGCGATGGAAGAAAGAAAAATTAAAATAAAATTATTTTTTCAGATTTGCCCCAGAATATAAGTCGCCGGGTCAAAGGGGTGAAAACACCGCCGAGGACAAAATCCAAAATCCGGTAAATTTTTCTGATTTATTGTTGTTGCTTTCAATGGAGGAAATAAAAATTAAAATAAATTTATTTTTTTCAGATTTGCCCCAGAATATCAGTCGCCCCTCAGAGTTGTGAAAACACCGTCGAGGACAAAATCCAAAATCTGGTAAATTTTTCTGATTTTTTGTTGTTGCTGCTTCGATCAAAGAAATAAAAATTAAAATAAATTTATTTTTTCAGATTTCCCCCAGAATATCAGTCGCCGGGTCAAAGGGGTGAAAACACCGTCGAGGACAAAATCCAAAATCTGGTAAATTTTTCTGATTTTTTGTTGTTGCTTTCAATGGAGGAAATAAAAATTAAAATAAATTTATTTTTTCAGATTTGCCCCAGAATATAAGTCGCCCCTCAGAGGGGTGAAAACACCCCCAGAAGTCAAAACTCGGAATCAGGTAAATTTTTCAAAATTTTTGTTGTTGCTGCTTCGATCGAAGAAATAAAAATTAAAATAAATTTATTTTTTCAGATTTGCCCCAGAATATCAGTCGCCCCTCAGAGGGGTGAAAACTCCGTCGAGGACAAAATCCAAAATCTGGTAAATTTTTCTGATTTTTTGTTGTTGCTTTCAATGGAGGAAATAAAAATTAAAATAAATTTATTTTTTCAGATTTGCCCCAGAATATAAGTCGCCCCTCAGAGGGGTGAAAACACCCCCAGAAGTCAAAACTCGGAATCAGGTAAATTTTTCAAAATTTTTGTTGTTGCTGCTTCGATCGAAGAAATAAAAATTAAAATAAATTTATTTTTTCAGATTTCCCCCAGAATATCAGTCGCCGGGTCAAAGGGGTGAAAACACCGTCGAGGACAAAATCCAAAATCTGGTAAATTTTTCTGATTTTTTGTTGTTGCTTTCAAAGGAGGAAATAAAAATTAAAATAAATTTATTTTTTCAGATTTGCCCCAGAATATAAGTCGCCGCTCAGAGGGGTGAAAACACCGCCGAGGACAAAATCCAAAATCCTGTAAATTTTTCTGATTTTTTGTTGTTGCTTTCAATGGAGGAAATAAAAATTAAAATAAATTTATTTTTTCAGATTTGCCCCAGAATATCAGTCGCCCACTCAGAGGGGTGAAAACACCCCCAGAAGTCAAAACTCGGAATCAGGTAAATTTTTCAAAATTTTTGTTGTTGCTGCTTCGATCGAAGAAATAAAAATTAAAATAAATTTATTTTTTTCAGATTTGCCCACAGAATATCAGTCGCCCGCTAAGAGGGGTGAAAACGCAGCCGAGGACAAAATCCAAAATCCGGTAAATTTTTCTGATTTTTTGTTGTTGCTTTCGATGGAAGAAAGAAAAATTAAAATAAATTTATTTTTTCAGATTTGCCCCAGAATATCAGTCGCCCCTCAGAGGGGTGAAAACACCGTCGAGGACAAAATCCAAAATCTGGTACATTTTTCTGATTTTTTGTTGTTGCTGCTTCGATCAAAGAAATAAAAATTAAAATAAATTTATTTTTTCAGATTTGCCCCAGAATATCAGTCGCCCACTCAGAGGGGTGAAAACACCCCCAGAAGTCAAAACTCGGAATCAGGTAAATTTTTCAAAATTTTTGTTGTTGCTGCTTCGATCGAAGAAATAAAAATTAAAATAAATAAATTTTTTTTAGATTTGCCCCAGAATATCAGTCGCCCGGCTCAGAGGGGTGAAAACACCGCCGAGGACAAAATCCAAAATCCGGTAAATTTTTCTGATTTTTTGTTGTTGCTTTCAATGGAGGAAATAAAAATTAAAATAAATTTATTTTTTCAGATTTCCCCCAGAATATCAGTCGCCCGGCTCAGAGGGGTGAAAACACCGCCGAGGACAAAATCCAAAATCCGGTAAATTTTTCTGATTTTTTGTTGTTGCTTTCAATGGAGGAAATAAAAATTAAAATAAATTTATTTTTTCAGATTTCCCCCAGAATATCAGTCGCCGGCTCAAAGGGGTAAAAACACCCCCGAGGTCAAAATCCAAAATCCGGTAAATTTTTCTGATTTTTTGTTGTTGCTTTCAATGGAGGAAATAAAAATTAAAATAAATTTATTTTTTCAGATTTCCCCCAGAATATCAGTCGCCCGGCTCAGAGGGGTGAAAACACCGCCGAGGACAAAATCCAAAATCCGGTAAATTTTTCTGATTTTTTGTTGTTGCTTTCAATGGAGGAAATAAAAATTAAAATAAATTTATTTTTTCAGATTTGCCCCAGAATATCAGTCGCCGGCTCAAAGGGGTAAAAACACCCCCGAGTTCAAAATCCAAAATCCGGTAAATTTTTCTGATTTTTTGTTGTTGCTTTCAATGGAGGAAATAAAAATTAAAATAAATTTATTTTTTCAGATTTCCCCCAGAATATCAGTTGCCGGCTCAAAGGGGTAAAAACACCCCGAGGTCAAAATCCAAAATCCGGTAAATTTTTCTGATTTTTTGTTGTTGCTGCTTCGATCAAAGAAATAAAAATTAAAATAAATTTATTTTTTCAGATTTCCCCCAGAATATCAGTCGCCGGGTCAAAGGGGTGAAAACACCGCCGAGGACAAAATCCAAACTCCGGTAAATTTTTCTGATTTTTTGTTGTTGCTTTCAATGGAGGAAATAAAAATTAAAATAAATTTATTTTTTCAGATTTGCCCCAGAATATAAGTCGCCCGCTCAGAGGGGTGAAAACACCGCCGAGGACAAAATCCAAAAGCCGGTAAATTTTTCTGATTTTTTGTTGTTGCTTTCAATGGAGGAAATAAAAATTAAAATAAATTTATTTTTTCAGATTTGCCCCAGAATATCAGTCGCCCCTCAGAGGGGTGAAAACTCCGTCGAGGACAAAATCCAAAATCTGGTAAATTTTTCTGATTTTTTGTTGTTGCTTTCAATGGAGGAAATAAAAATTAAAATAAATTTATTTTTTCAGATTTGCCCCAGAATATAAGTCGCCCCTCAGAGGGGTGAAAACACCCCCAGAAGTCAAAACTCGGAATCAGGTAAATTTTTCAAAATTTTTGTTGTTGCTGCTTCGATCGAAGAAATAAAAATTAAAATAAATTTATTTTTTTCAGATTTGCCCACAGAATATCAGTCGCCCGCTAAGAGGGGTGAAAACGCAGCCGAGGACAAAATCCAAAATCCGGTAAATTTTTCTGATTTTTTGTTGTTGCTTTCGATGGAAGAAAGAAAAATTAAAATAAATTTATTTTTTCAGATTTGCCCCAGAATATCAGTCGCCCCTCAGAGGGGTGAAAACACCGTCGAGGACAAAATCCAAAATCTGGTACATTTTTCTGATTTTTTGTTGTTGCTGCTTCGATCAAAGAAATAAAAATTAAAATAAATTTATTTTTTCAGATTTGCCCCAGAATATCAGTCGCCCACTCAGAGGGGTGAAAACACCCCCAGAAGTCAAAACTCGGAATCAGGTAAATTTTTCAAAATTTTTGTTGTTGCTGCTTCGATCGAAGAAATAAAAATTAAAATAAATAAATTTTTTTTAGATTTGCCCCAGAATATCAGTCGCCCGGCTCAGAGGGGTGAAAACACCGCCGAGGACAAAATCCAAAATCCGGTAAATTTTTCTGATTTTTTGTTGTTGCTTTCAATGGAGGAAATAAAAATTAAAATAAATTTATTTTTTCAGATTTCCCCCAGAATATCAGTCGCCCGGCTCAGAGGGGTGAAAACACCGCCGAGGACAAAATCCAAAATCCGGTAAATTTTTCTGATTTTTTGTTGTTGCTTTCAATGGAGGAAATAAAAATTAAAATAAATTTATTTTTTCAGATTTCCCCCAGAATATCAGTCGCCGGCTCAAAGGGGTAAAAACACCCCCGAGGTCAAAATCCAAAATCCGGTAAATTTTTCTGATTTTTTGTTGTTGCTTTCAATGGAGGAAATAAAAATTAAAATAAATTTATTTTTTCAGATTTCCCCCAGAATATCAGTCGCCCGGCTCAGAGGGGTGAAAACACCGCCGAGGACAAAATCCAAAATCCGGTAAATTTTTCTGATTTTTTGTTGTTGCTTTCAATGGAGGAAATAAAAATTAAAATAAATTTATTTTTTCAGATTTGCCCCAGAATATCAGTCGCCGGCTCAAAGGGGTAAAAACACCCCCGAGTTCAAAATCCAAAATCCGGTAAATTTTTCTGATTTTTTGTTGTTGCTTTCAATGGAGGAAATAAAAATTAAAATAAATTTATTTTTTCAGATTTCCCCCAGAATATCAGTTGCCGGCTCAAAGGGGTAAAAACACCCCGAGGTCAAAATCCAAAATCCGGTAAATTTTTCTGATTTTTTGTTGTTGCTGCTTCGATCAAAGAAATAAAAATTAAAATAAATTTATTTTTTCAGATTTCCCCCAGAATATCAGTCGCCGGGTCAAAGGGGTGAAAACACCGCCGAGGACAAAATCCAAACTCCGGTAAATTTTTCTGATTTTTTGTTGTTGCTTTCAATGGAGGAAATAAAAATTAAAATAAATTTATTTTTTCAGATTTGCCCCAGAATATAAGTCGCCCGCTCAGAGGGGTGAAAACACCGCCGAGGACAAAATCCAAAAGCCGGTAAATTTTTCTGATTTTTTGTTGTTGCTTTCAATGGAGGAAATAAAAATTAAAATAAATTTATTTTTTCAGATTTGCCCCAGAATATCAGTCGCCCCTCAGAGGGGTGAAAACTCCGTCGAGGACAAAATCCAAAATCTGGTAAATTTTTCTGATTTTTTGTTGTTGCTTTCAATGGAGGAAATAAAAATTAAAATAAATTTATTTTTTCAGATTTGCCCCAGAATATAAGTCGCCCCTCAGAGGGGTGAAAACACCCCCAGAAGTCAAAACTCGGAATCAGGTAAATTTTTCAAAATTTTTGTTGTTGCTGCTTCGATCGAAGAAATAAAAATTAAAATAAATTTATTTTTTCAGATTTCCCCCAGAATATCAGTCGCCCGGCTCAGAGGGGTGAAAACACCGCCGAGGACAAAATCCAAAATCCGGTAAATTTTTCTGATTTTTTGTTGTTGCTTTCAATGGAGGAAATAAAAATTAAAATAAATTTATTTTTTTCAGATCTCCTCGAGAACATCAGTGAGCTGCCGAGCGACGGGCTCAGAAGGGGTGAAACACCTTGGAATTTTCTTAGATTTCGTCGGGGATCATCCTAGACTCAGTCTGTTTAAATGAAAATAGTTAAAATAGGAATACAGTATTGTTAATCTCTTGGGAATGTAGAAATTAAAAATCCCAGAATATTATTTATTAAAAATTATTTAAGAAATATACTCATACTCACGATACTGAATTTCGAGTTTTTTTTTTACTCATACTCAGTTGCATATGGTATGCCACGCTGAGTGGGTGAGCCATCCGCGGTTCTCCATGGGTTGGTCAGTCACCAATGGTACTTCGTCCCGAGCGGTTGTGGCTATCTCTTTGCAGTAGTCATGGACTCAGTCGGCGGTGGCATGAGTGGGTGGTGGGTGGTGGGTGGTCGCCGGTCGCTCAACTCTCTTGGTTAATGGTACTCGGCTCTCCGTCGATCGGTCGGCGCATACCCAGGGGTCAGTCGTCAATGGTCCTCCGCCATGAGCGGTTGTGACTCTCCTCTTTCCGTCGTCTTTGAGTAATTTCCTGGAGAGGTGGGTGGCTGGGTGGTAGTTGGTCGTTGGTCCCTCGGCTCTCGTGATCCATCGATCGGTCGGCGCATACCAAACGTCAGTCGTCAATGGTCCTCCATCCTGTGCGGTTGCGGCGCTCCTCTTTAAGTCGTCATTGAGTAAGTCCGCGGTGAGGTGAATGGTTGGGTGGTGGGTGGTCGTCGGTGTCTCGCCTCTCTTGGTCAATGGTACTCGACGGTCCGTCGATCGGTCGGCGCATACCAAGGGGTCAGTCGTCAATGGTCGTCCACCCTGAGCGGTTGTGACTCTCCTCTTCCCGTCGTCTTTGAGTAAGTTCATGGAGAGGTGGGTGGCTCAACTCTCTTGGTCAATGGTACTCGACTCTCCGTCGGTCCGTCGATCGGTCGGCGCATAGCAAGGGGTCAGTCGTCAATGGTCGTCCACCCTGAGCGGTTGTGACTCTCCTCTTCCCGTCGTCTTTGAGTAGGTTCATGGAGAGGTGGGTGGCTCAACTCTCTTGGTCAATGGTACTCGACTCTCCGTCGGTCCGTCGATCGGTCGGCGCATACCAAGGGGTCAGTCGTCAATGGTCGTCCACCCTGAGCGGTTGTGACTCTCCTCTTCCCGTCGTCTTTGAGTAGGTTCATGGAGAGGTGGGTGGCTCAACTCTCTTGGTCAATGGTACTCGACTCTCCGTCGGTCCGTCGATCGGTCGGTGCATACCAAGGGGTCAGTCGTCAATGGTCCTCCATCCTGTGCGGTTGCGGCGCTACTCTTTAAGTCGTCATTGAGTAAGTCCGCGGTGAGGTGAATGGTTGGGTGGTGGGTGGTCGTCGGTGTCTCGCCTCTCTTGGTCAATGGTACTCGACGGTCCGTCGATCGGTCGGCGCATACCAAGGGGTCAGTCGTCAATGGTCGTCCACCCTGAGCGGTTGTGACTCTCCTCTTCCCGTCGTCTTTGAGTAAGTTCATGGAGAGGTGGGTGGCTCAACTCTCTTGGTCAATGGTACTCGACTCTCCGTCGGTCCGTCGATCGGTCGGCGCATACCAAGGGGTCAGTCGTCAATGGTCGTCCACCCTGAGCGGTTGTGACTCTCCTCTTCCCGTCGTCTTTGAGTAGGTTCATGGAGAGGTGGGTGGCTCAACTCTCTTGGTCAATGGTACTCGACTCTCCGTCGGTCCGTCGATCGGTCGGTGCATACCAAGGGGTCAGTCGTCAATGGTCCTCCATCCTGTGCGGTTGCGGCGCTACTCTTTAAGTCGTCATTGAGTAAGTCCGCGGTGAGGTGAATGGTTGGGTGGTGGGTGGTCGTCGGTGTCTCGCCTCTCTTGCTCAATGTTAGTAGTCTGTCCTCTCAATTACTCAGTCAGTCAATGAGTTTCTGAGCTCGACTTTCGGTTCATCGGGCGACCGCTGCGGTCTGTGGGTGGGTGGGTGGTTGAGTCGGTCGGTTAGTCAGTCGGTTCGTCGATCAGTGGGTGGGAGGTTGGGTCCTTCGGTCGGTCAGTCCGTCGGTCGGTCAGTGGGTGGGAGGTTGGGTTCTTTAGTCGGTCGGTCAGTCAGTACTATAGTACTACCTCGCGTGTGACATGTGGTTGCAGCATGCTGAACATTTGGAATCCAGCTACAAGCAGAATACCTGTTGCAGATCAATCTATTGAGCAAACCACAAGGAGTTGTATAAGTATACATTATATTCTTCATTTCATTTATATTTCCTTTTTTTTCAGCCCTTTCAGCATGTGTGTTTAACTTACCATTACTAACTTCAGTATCTATCTTTCGGTTGACATTTTTGAGTCCTAAATTACTTTCGTTTTTGAAATATTTCATCAACTTTCACTTCTACATACTAAATCTCCTAGAATCCTTGACTTAATCCACACTTTTCCAATCGGCACTCATATTTCCTTCTGAATTTTAAATTTTGAATCTCGAATTACATTTGCATCCGCAGGATTCGATTTTCAAACATACTTATGCTGAAAGAGTTGAGCATTTATATTTATATTTATTTTCCAATATTCATGCTTGCATTGACTAGTCGGTATTAGTGCGTCTCAACTATTTCTTTCGAGCATTCTAACTATCAACTACTTTCCTTCTTAGCCTAATTTGCCACCGTGCGACGTCTAGCTTTTCGGAAATCCTCATTTGCCGGTGAATGGAAAACGTTTTGGGAACGTAGAAGCCTTGTACCGACATCCTAAAGGACATCGCGGCCGAAGATAAGTATGTTATTGAGTCCTTTTTACTTAGAAACGCGGTCTTGAGCGACGTGCTACAATTTGCGTCTCAACTCCGAAAAATGAAATCCTTTTCGCCGCGGTATGGGAGTTGGGCTCACCGGTAGACGAACACCTATCTTGTCTAGACGTATTGTTCTTGGTCAATGTTGACCGAGGGTCTACAATTCCTAATGCGATTTATATATGTTTCCTCGCCGCGTCTTGGACTAAGGAATGCACGTATGAATCTACGTACATAGTCCTGGGCTGTACACACTCGATGTGTATAGCTTCGAAAATCGAAAGTGTTAGTACGTAATAACAATTTTCGTTTTCGAAGTCTGGTCCCGGGCTATGCACGTAGACTTCTGCTTGCAGTTCCCAACTCAAGTCGTGTGGAAGCATATGAATCACATCTGCGTTTGTCAGGGGGAATTGCACAGCCTCGATTGACATTGAGCAAGGACACTTCGCCTAGACACGGTAGGTAGGTCGTCTACTAACGATCCCAACAACTGTATCGGGGTGAAAGGGATTCCGTGCTAGGAGATAAGATTTTTTATCTTTTTTCTCGACATACTAACTCGATCAGAGCATCAATTCTATAACCAAATCCTCTCGTTTGACATTTTCATTTACTTTAACATTGAAGCTCGGATTTGTGGTTACGTTTACCTGTGCTACTAGCAATGCAAGCATACCCTACGAACTGTAGGGAGTCTGCTTCCCTTATTCCCTCCCTACGAACTGTATGGAGGATTTTAGGCCCATATCATTCCCTCCCTACGAACTGTACGGAGGCTTTTAGGCAAACTATATTTTTATTCCCTTCATACGAATTGTATGGAGGCTTATAGGCACATACACATTTACTTATTCCCTCCCTGCGAACTGTAGGGAGGCTTATAGGCAAACTATATTTTTATTCCCTTCATACGAATTGTATGGAGGCTTATAGGCACAAATACATTTACTTATTCCCTCCCTGCGAACTGTAGGGAGGCTTATAGGCAAACTATATTTTTATACCCTTCATACGATCTGCATGGAGGCTTGTAGGTCATTCCCTTGCTTCAAATTACTTTATCTACAGTAGCATACTGTCAGTTAGTTAGCAATAGATCTGAATTATATTTTGATATCCCTAAATACTTCTTAACTCTTTCCAACTCATCAGTTAGTTGTTCGGCTTAAGGACTCTTTGGTCCCCTTCTGCACATTCTATAGAAATACTTACTTAACTTTCGACTCGCACAAGTGTGATAGGTACACTCGTACTACTTTCATTCTCCATATTCCTAGCCTTAAGTGATACACTTGAACAACTGTATATATATCCTTGAAAGATACTGCAAGGGAATGTAGTCAGGGTATTAGGACCTATTTCTTCCTTTTTCTCTTTTCTTTAGGTTTTTTTTTCTTTTCAGGTATTATTCCCTTCCAGCGAACTGTTGGGAGGCTTATAGGTGTCTGTATTCCCTCCCTGCGAACTGTAGGGAGGCTTATAGGAGCTTCTTATTCCCTCCATGCTAACTGTTGGAAGGTTCTTATTATATATTTCTATTTAATGCACTATTGTCTAAATCGGTGTCGTCGTCAAAGTCGTCGTTGTACGTCCTGTAGAACGAGAACATTCGGTAGTATGTAGGTATCCGCGTTTAGATACAGTGTGCGGTTCAGATAATTAGAGATGTAGATAGATTGTCCGTTGGTTAGGGAGATTAGCATTAGAGAACTAGGCGTAGGAGATATTCGTTGTTAGCTAGAAATAGATACTCGCGTACAGCTTCGCAAGTTGGTTAGGCCATTTACTTAGTTAGAAACAGATACTTCCAGATAGGTTTGCTACTTAGCTGAGCTTTTTAGTTAGAAATAGATACTCGCAAATAGGATCGCTAGTTAGTTAGGCTTTTTAGTTAGGAACAGATGATCGCGGATAGGTTCGCCTGTTAGTTAGGTCATTTAGTTAGAAACAGATACTCGCAAATAGGTTCGTTAGTTAGTTAGACTTTTTAGTTAGAAACAGATACTCGCAACTAGGTTCGTTAGGTAGTTAGGCTTTTTAGTTAGAAACAGATGATCGCGGATAGGCTCGCAAGTTAGTTAGGCCAGTTAGTTAGAAACAGATACTCGCAAATAGGTTCGTTAGTTAGTTAGACTTTTTAGTTAGAAACAGATACTCGCAACTAGGTTCGTTAGGTAGTTAGGCTTTTTAGTTAGAAACAGATGATCGCGGATAGGCTCGCAAGTTAGTTAGGCCAGTTAGTTAGAATCAGATACTCGCAAATAGGTTCGTTAGTTAGTTAGACTTTTTAGTTAGAAACAGATACTCGCAACTAGGTTCGTTAGGTAGTTAGGCTTTTTAGTTAGAAACAGATGATCGCGGATAGGCTCGCAAGTTAGTTAGGCCAGTTAGTTAGAATCAGATACTCGCAAATAGGTTCGTTAGTTAGTTAGACTATTTAGTTAGAAACAGATACTCGCAGATAGGTTTGTCAGTAGTTTAGGCTTTTTAGTTAGTTTATTTTGCATCTAGGGATTCTAGCTAGGGATTCATTGGATAGGAATCTCTTGGACAAGTGTTAGTTAGAATTAGGTGTGGTAATCTCCTGACGAACGGTTGTAAGAGGGATGACCCTTCAGGCTTATCCCCATACTGACTGACGGAGTTTTATCACTTTCAGGATAGTGTAGTTTAGTGCAGGGAATTAGCTTAGATTTGCCTTAAGTTCTTGAGCTAGTTAGGTTCAATTCCCCTCTACGGACTGTGGAGGGAGGGCCATCGTGGCGATGCAGATACCCGCGAATAGGTTAGATAGGTTTATTTCCCCTCTACGGACTGTGGAGGGAAGGCCATCGTGGCGAAGCAACACCCGCGGGCAGGTTAGTTAGTTAGGTTTATTTTGCATCTAGGGATTCTAGCTAGGGATTCATTAGATAGGAATTTCTTAGACAAGTGTTAGTTAGAATTAGGTGTGGTAATCTCCTGACGAACGGTTGTAAGAGGGATGACCCTTCAGGCTTATCCCCATACTGACTGACGGAGTTTTATCACTTTCAGGATAGTGTAGTTTAGTGCAGGGAATTAGCTTAGATTTGCCTTAAGTTCTTGAGCTAGTTAGGTTCAATTCCCCTCTACGGACTGTGGAGGGAGGGCCATCGTGGCGATGCAGATACCCGCGAATAGGTTAGATAGGTTTATTTCCCCTCTACGGACTGTGGAGGGAAGGCCATCGTGGCGAAGCAACACCCGCGGGCAGGTTAGTTAGTTAGGTTTATTTTGCATCTAGGGATTCTAGCTAGGGATTCATTAGATAGGAATTTCTTAGACAAGTGTTAGTTAGAATTAGGTGTGGTAATCTCCTGACGAACGGTTGTAAGAGGGATGACCCTTCAGGCTTATCCCCATACTGACTGACGGAGTTTTATCACTTTCAGGATAGTGTAGTTTAGTGCAGGGAATTAGCTTAGATTTGCCTTAAGTTCTTGAGCTAGTTAGGTTCAATTCCCCTCTACGGACTGTGGAGGTAGGGCCATCGTGGCGATGCAGATACCCGCGAATAGGTTAGATAGGTTTATTTCCCCTCTACGGACTGTGGAGGGAAGGCCATCGTGGCGAAGCAACACCCGCGGGCAGGTTAGTTAGTTAGGTTTATTTTGCATCTAGGGATTCTAGCTAGGGATTCATTAGATAGGAATTTCTTAGACAAGTGTTAGTTAGAATTAGGTGTGGTAATCTCCTGACGAACGGTTGTAAGAGGGATGACCCTTCAGGCTTATCCCCATACTGACTGACGGAGTTTTATCACTTTCAGGATAGTGTAGTTTAGTGCAGGGAATTAGCTTAGATTTGCCTTAAGTTCTTGAGCTAGTTAGGTTCAATTCCCCTCTACGGACTGTGGAGGGAGGGCCATCGTGGCGATGCAGATACCCGCGAATAGGTTAGATAGGTTTATTTCCCCTCTACGGACTGTGGAGGGAAGGCCATCGTGGCGAAGCAACACCCGCGGGCAGGTTAGTTAGTTAGGTTTATTTTGCATCTAGGGATTCTAGCTAGGGATTCATTAGATAGGAATTTCTTAGACAAGTGTTAGTTAGAATTAGGTGTGGTAATCTCCTGACGAACGGTTGTAAGAGGGATGACCCTTCAGGCTTATCCCCATACTGACTGACGGAGTTTTATCACTTTCAGGATAGTGTAGTTTAGTGTAGTTTAGTGCAGGGAATTAGCTTAGATTTGCCTTAAGTTCTTGAGCTAGTTAGGTTCAATTCCCCTCTACGGACTGTGGAGGGAGGGCCATCGTGGCGATGCAGATACCCGCGAATAGGTTAGATAGGTTTATTTCCCCTCTACGGACTGTGGAGGGAAGGCCATCGTGGCGAAGCAACACCCGCGGGCAGGTTAGTTAGTTAGGTTTATTTTGCATCTAGGGATTCTAGCTAGGGATTCATTAGATAGGAATTTCTTAGACAAGTGTTAGTTAGAATTAGGTGTGGTAATCTCCTGACGAACGGTTGTAAGAGGGATGACCCTTCAGGCTTATCCCCATACTGACTGACGGAGTTTTATCACTTTCAGGATAGTGTAGTTTAGTGCAGGGAATTAGCTTAGATTTGCCTTAAGTTCTTGAGCTAGTTAGGTTCAATTCCCCTCTACGGACTGTGGAGGGAGGGCCATCGTGGCGATGCAGATACCCGCGAATAGGTTAGATAGGTTTATTTCCCCTCTACGGACTGTGGAGGGAAGGCCATCGTGGCGAAGCAACACCCGCGGGCAGGTTAGTTAGTTAGGTGTATTTTGCATCTAGGGATTCTAGCTAGGGATTCATTAGATAGGAATTTCTTAGACAAGTGTTAGTTAGAATTAGGTGTGGTAATCTCCTGACGAACGGTTGTAAGAGGGATGACCCTTCAGGCTTATCCCCATACTGACTGACGGAGTTTTATCACTTTCAGGATAGTGTAGTTTAGTGCAGGGAATTAGCTTAGATTTGCCTTAAGTTCTTGAGCTAGTTAGGTTCAATTCCCCTCTACGGACTGTGGAGGGAGGGCCATCGTGGCGATGCAGATACCCGCGAATAGGTTAGATAGGTTTATTTCCCCTCTACGGACTGTGGAGGGAAGGCCATCGTGGCGAAGCAACACCCGCGGGCAGGTTAGTTAGTTAGGTTTATTTTGCATCTAGGGATTCTAGCTAGGGATTCATTAGATAGGAATTTCTTAGACAAGTGTTAGTTAGAATTAGGTGTGGTAATCTCCTGACGAACGGTTGTAAGAGGGATGACCCTTCAGGCTTATCCCCATACTGACTGACGGAGTTTTATCACTTTCAGGATAGTGTAGTTTAGTGCAGGGAATTAGCTTAGATTTGCCTTAAGTTCTTGAGCTAGTTAGGTTCAATTCCCCTCTACGGACTGTGGAGGGAGGGCCATCGTGGCGATGCAGATACCCGCGAATAGGTTAGATAGGTTTATTTCCCCTCTACGGACTGTGGAGGGAAGGCCATCGTGGCGAAGCAACACCCGCGGGCAGGTTAGTTAGTTAGGTTTATTTTGCATCTAGGGATTCTAGCTAGGGATTCATTAGATAGGAATTTCTTAGACAAGTGTTAGTTAGAATTAGGTGTGGTAATCTCCTGACGAACGGTTGTAAGAGGGATGACCCTTCAGGCTTATCCCCATACTGACTGACGGAGTTTTATCACTTTCAGGATAGTGTAGTTTAGTGCAGGGAATTAGCTTAGATTTGCCTTAAGTTCTTGAGCTAGTTAGGTTCAATTCCCCTCTACGGACTGTGGAGGGAGGGCCATCGTGGCGATGCAGATACCCGCGAATAGGTTAGATAGGTTTATTTCCCCTCTACGGACTGTGGAGGGAAGGCCATCGTGGCGAAGCAACACCCGCGGGCAGGTTAGTTAGTTAGGTTTATTTTGCATCTAGGGATTCTAGCTAGGGATTCATTAGATAGGAATTTCTTAGACAAGTGTTAGTTAGAATTAGGTGTGGTAATCTCCTGACGAACGGTTGTAAGAGGGATGACCCTTCAGGCTTATCCCCATACTGACTGACGGAGTTTTATCACTTTCAGGATAGTGTAGTTTAGTGCAGGGAATTAGCTTAGATTTGCCTTAAGTTCTTGAGCTAGTTAGGTTCAATTCCCCTCTACGGACTGTGGAGGGAGGGCCATCGTGGCGATGCAGATACCCGCGAATAGGTTAGATAGGTTTATTTCCCCTCTACGGACTGTGGAGGGAAGGCCATCGTGGCGAAGCAACACCCGCGGGCAGGTTAGTTAGTTAGGTTTATTTTGCATCTAGGGATTCTAGCTAGGGATTCATTAGATAGGAATTTCTTAGACAAGTGTTAGTTAGAATTAGGTGTGGTAATCTCCTGACGAACGGTTGTAAGAGGGATGACCCTTCAGGCTTATCCCCATACTGACTGACGGAGTTTTATCACTTTCAGGATAGTGTAGTTTAGTGCAGGGAATTAGCTTAGATTTGCCTTAAGTTCTTGAGCTAGTTAGGTTCAATTCCCCTCTACGGACTGTGGAGGGAGGGCCATCGTGGCGATGCAGATACCCGCGAATAGGTTAGATAGGTTTATTTCCCCTCTACGGACTGTGGAGGGAAGGCCATCGTGGCGAAGCAACACCCGCGGGCAGGTTAGTTAGTTAGGTTTATTTTGCATCTAGGGATTCTAGCTAGGGATTCATTAGATAGGAATTTCTTAGACAAGTGTTAGTTAGAATTAGGTGTGGTAATCTCCTGACGAACGGTTGTAAGAGGGATGACCCTTCAGGCTTATCCCCATACTGACTGACGGAGTTTTATCACTTTCAGGATAGTGTAGTTTAGTGCAGGGAATTAGCTTAGATTTGCCTTAAGTTCTTGAGCTAGTTAGGTTCAATTCCCCTCTACGGACTGTGGAGGGAGGGCCATCGTGGCGATGCAGATACCCGCGAATAGGTTAGATAGGTTTATTTCCCCTCTACGGACTGTGGAGGGAAGGCCATCGTGGCGAAGCAACACCCGCGGGCAGGTTAGTTAGCTAGGTTTATTTTGCATCTAGGGATTCTAGCTAGGGATTCATTAGATAGGAATTTCTTAGACAAGTGTTAGTTAGAATTAGGTGTGGTAATCTCCTGACGAACGGTTGTAAGAGGGATGACCCTTCAGGCTTATCCCCATACTGACTGACGGAGTTTTATCACTTTCAGGATAGTGTAGTTTAGTGCAGGGAATTAGCTTAGATTTGCCTTAAGTTCTTGAGCTAGTTAGGTTCAATTCCCCTCTACGGACTGTGGAGGGAGGGCCATCGTGGCGATGCAGATACCCGCGAATAGGTTAGATAGGTTTATTTCCCCTCTACGGACTGTGGAGGGAAGGCCATCGTGGCGAAGCAACACCCGCGGGCAGGTTAGTTAGTTAGGTTTATTTTGCATCTAGGGATTCTAGCTAGGGATTCATTAGATAGGAATTTCTTAGACAAGTGTTAGTTAGAATTAGGTGTGGTAATCTCCTGACGAACGGTTGTAAGAGGGATGACCCTTCAGGCTTATCCCCATACTGACTGACGGAGTTTTATCACTTTCAGGATAGTGTAGTTTAGTGCAGGGAATTAGCTTAGATTTGCCTTAAGTTCTTGAGCTAGTTAGGTTCAATTCCCCTCTACGGACTGTGGAGGGAGGGCCATCGTGGCGATGCAGATACCCGCGAATAGGTTAGATAGGTTTATTTCCCCTCTACGGACTGTGGAGGGAAGGCCATCGTGGCGAAGCAACACCCGCGAGCAGGTTAGTTAGTTAGGTTTATTTTGCATCTAGGGATTCTAGCTAGGGATTCATTAGATAGGAATTTCTTAGACAAGTGTTAGTTAGAATTAGGTGTGGTAATCTCCTGACGAACGGTTGTAAGAGGGATGACCCTTCAGGCTTATCCCCATACTGACTGACGGAGTTTTATCACTTTCAGGATAGTGTAGTTTAGTGCAGGGAATTAGCTTAGATTTGCCTTAAGTTCTTGAGCTAGTTAGGTTCAATTCCCCTCTACGGACTGTGGAGGGAGGGCCATCGTGGCGATGCAGATACCCGCGAATAGGTTAGATAGGTTTATTTCCCCTCTACGGACTGTGGAGGGAAGGCCATCGTGGCGAAGCAACACCCGCGGGCAGGTTAGTTAGTTAGGTTTATTTTGCATCTAGGGATTCTAGCTAGGGATTCATTAGATAGGAATTTCTTAGACAAGTGTTAGTTAGAATTAGGTGTGGTAATCTCCTGACGAACGGTTGTAAGAGGGATGACCCTTCAGGCTTATCCCCATACTGACTGACGGAGTTTTATCACTTTCAGGATAGTGTAGTTTAGTGCAGGGAATTAGCTTAGATTTGCCTTAAGTTCTTGAGCTAGTTAGGTTCAATTCCCCTCTACGGACTGTGGAGGGAGGGCCATCGTGGCGATGCAGATACCCGCGAATAGGTTAGATAGGTTTATTTCCCCTCTACGGACTGTGGAGGGAAGGCCATCGTGGCGAAGCAACACCTGCGGGCAGGTTAGTTAGTTAGGTTTATTTTGCATCTAGGGATTCTAGCTAGGGATTCATTAGATAGGAATTTCTTAGACAAGTGTTAGTTAGAATTAAGTGTGGTAATCTCCTGACGAACGGTTGTAAGAGGGATGACCCTTCAGGCTTATCCCCATACTGACTGACGGAGTTTTATCACTTTCAGGATAGTGTAGTTTAGTGCAGGGAATTAGCTTAGATTTGCCTTAAGTTCTTGAGCTAGTTAGGTTCAATTCCCCTCTACGGACTGTGGAGGGAGGGCCATCGTGGCGATGCAGATACCCACGAATAGGTTAGATAGGTTTATTTCCCCTCTACGGACTGTGGAGGGAAGGCCATCGTGGCGAAGCAACACCCGCGGGCAGGTTAGTTAGTTAGGTTTATTTTGCATCTAGGGATTCTAGCTAGGGATTCATTAGATAGGAATTTCTTAGACAAGTGTTAGTTAGAATTAGGTGTGGTAATCTCCTGACGAACGGTTGTAAGAGGGATGACCCTTCAGGCTTATCCCCATACTGACTGACGGAGTTTTATCACTTTCAGGATAGTGTAGTTTAGTGCAGGGAATTAGCTTAGATTTGCCTTAAGTTCTTGAGCTAGTTAGGTTCAATTCCCCTCTACGGACTGTGGAGGGAGGGCCATCGTGGCGATGCAGATACCCGCGAATAGGTTAGATAGGTTTATTTCCCCTCTACGGACTGTGGAGGGAAGGCCATCGTGGCGAAGCAACACCTGCGGGCAGGTTAGTTAGTTAGGTTTATTTTGCATCTAGGGATTCTAGCTAGGGATTCATTAGATAGGAATTTCTTAGACAAGTGTTAGTTAGAATTAAGTGTGGTAATCTCCTGACGAACGGTTGTAAGAGGGATGACCCTTCAGGCTTATCCCCATACTGACTGACGGAGTTTTATCACTTTCAGGATAGTGTAGTTTAGTGCAGGGAATTAGCTTAGATTTGCCTTAAGTTCTTGAGCTAGTTAGGTTCAATTCCCCTCTACGGACTGTGGAGGGAGGGCCATCGTGGCGATGCAGATACCCGCGAATAGGTTAGATAGGTTTATTTCCCCTCTACGGACTGTGGAGGGAAGGCCATCGTGGCGAAGCAACACCTGCGGGCAGGTTAGTTAGTTAGGTTTATTTTGCATCTAGGGATTCTAGCTAGGGATTCATTAGATAGGAATTTCTTAGACAAGTGTTAGTTAGAATTAAGTGTGGTAATCTCCTGACGAACGGTTGTAAGAGGGATGACCCTTCAGGCTTATCCCCATACTGACTGACGGAGTTTTATCACTTTCAGGATAGTGTAGTTTAGTGCAGGGAATTAGCTTAGATTTGCCTTAAGTTCTTGAGCTAGTTAGGTTCAATTCCCCTCTACGGACTGTGGAGGGAGGGCCATCGTGGCGATGCAGATACCCGCGAATAGGTTAGATAGGTTTATTTCCCCTCTACGGACTGTGGAGGGAAGGCCATCGTGGCGAAGCAACACCCGCGGGCAGGTTAGTTAGTTAGGTTTATTTTGCATCTAGGGATTCTAGCTAGGGATTCATTAGATAGGAATTTCTTAGACAAGTGTTAGTTAGAATTAGGTGTGGTAATCTCCTGACGAACGGTTGTAAGAGGGATGACCCTTCAGGCTTATCCCCATACTGACTGACGGAGTTTTATCACTTTCAGGATAGTGTAGTTTAGTGCAGGGAATTAGCTTAGATTTGCCTTAAGTTCTTGAGCTAGTTAGGTTCAATTCCCCTCTACGGACTGTGGAGGGAGGGCCATCGTGGCGATGCAGATACCCGCGAATAGGTTAGATAGGTTTATTTCCCCTCTACGGACTGTGGAGGGAAGGCCATCGTGGCGAAGCAACACCCGCGGGCAGGTTAGTTAGTTAGGTTTATTTTGCATCTAGGGATTCTAGCTAGGGATTCATTAGATAGGAATTTCTTAGACAAGTGTTAGTTAGAATTAGGTGTGGTAATCTCCTGACGAACGGTTGTAAGAGGGATGACCCTTCAGGCTTATCCCCATACTGACTGACGGAGTTTTATCACTTTCAGGATAGTGTAGTTTAGTGCAGGGAATTAGCTTAGATTTGCCTTAAGTTCTTGAGCTAGTTAGGTTCAATTCCCCTCTACGGACTGTGGAGGTAGGGCCATCGTGGCGATGCAGATACCCGCGAATAGGTTAGATAGGTTTATTTCCCCTCTACGGACTGTGGAGGGAAGGCCATCGTGGCGAAGCAACACCCGCGGGCAGGTTAGTTAGTTAGGTTTATTTTGCATCTAGGGATTCTAGCTAGGGATTCATTAGATAGGAATTTCTTAGACAAGTGTTAGTTAGAATTAGGTGTGGTAATCTCCTGACGAACGGTTGTAAGAGGGATGAGCCTTCAGGCTTATCCCCATACTGACTGACGGAGTTTTATCACTTTCAGGATAGTGTAGTTTAGTGCAGGGAATTAGCTTAGATTTGCCTTAAGTTCTTGAGCTAGTTAGGTTCAATTCCCCTCTACGGACTGTGGAGGGAGGGCCATCGTGGCGATGCAGATACCCGCGAATAGGTTAGATAGGTTTATTTCCCCTCTACGGACTGTGGAGGGAAGGCCATCGTGGCGAAGCAACACCCGCGGGCAGGTTAGTTAGTTAGGTTTATTTTGCATCTAGGGATTCTAGCTAGGGATTCATTAGATAGGAATTTCTTAGACAAGTGTTAGTTAGAATTAGGTGTGGTAATCTCCTGACGAACGGTTGTAAGAGGGATGACCCTTCAGGCTTATCCCCATACTGACTGACGGAGTTTTATCACTTTCAGGATAGTGTAGTTTAGTGCAGGGAATTAGCTTAGATTTGCCTTAAGTTCTTGAGCTAGTTAGGTTCAATTCCCCTCTACGGACTGTGGAGGGAGGGCCATCGTGGCGATGCAGATACCCGCGAATAGGTTAGATAGGTTTATTTCCCCTCTACGGACTGTGGAGGGAAGGCCATCGTGGCGAAGCAACACCCGCGGGCAGGTTAGTTAGTTAGGTTTATTTTGCATCTAGGGATTCTAGCTAGGGATTCATTAGATAGGAATTTCTTAGACAAGTGTTAGTTAGAATTAGGTGTGGTAATCTCCTGACGAACGGTTGTAAGAGGGATGACCCTTCAGGCTTATCCCCATACTGACTGACGGAGTTTTATCACTTTCAGGATAGTGTAGTTTAGTGCAGGGAATTAGCTTAGATTTGCCTTAAGTTCTTGAGCTAGTTAGGTTCAATTCCCCTCTACGGACTGTGGAGGGAGGGCCATCGTGGCGATGCAGATACCCGCGAATAGGTTAGATAGGTTTATTTCCCCTCTACGGACTGTGGAGGGAAGGCCATCGTGGCGAAGCAACACCCGCGGGCAGGTTAGTTAGTTAGGTTTATTTTGCATCTAGGGATTCTAGCTAGGGATTCATTAGATAGGAATTTCTTAGACAAGTGTTAGTTAGAATTAAGTGTGGTAATCTCCTGACGAACGGTTGTAAGAGGGATGACCCTTCAGGCTTATCCCCATACTGACTGACGGAGTTTTATCACTTTCAGGATAGTGTAGTTTAGTGCAGGGAATTAGCTTAGATTTGCCTTAAGTTCTTGAGCTAGTTAGGTTCAATTCCCCTCTACGGACTGTGGAGGGAGGGCCATCGTGGCGATGCAGATACCCGCGAATAGGTTAGATAGGTTTATTTCCCCTCTACGGACTGTGGAGGGAAGGCCATCGTGGCGAAGCAACACCCGCGGGCAGGTTAGTTAGTTAGGTTTATTTTGCATCTAGGGATTCTAGCTAGGGATTCATTAGATAGGAATTTCTTAGACAAGTGTTAGTTAGAATTAGGTGTGGTAATCTCCTGACGAACGGTTGTAAGAGGGATGACCCTTCAGGCTTATCCCCATACTGACTGACGGAGTTTTATCACTTTCAGGATAGTGTAGTTTAGTGCAGGGAATTAGCTTAGATTTGCCTTAAGTTCTTGAGCTAGTTAGGTTCAATTCCCCTCTACGGACTGTGGAGGGAGGGCCATCGTGGCGATGCAGATACCCGCGAATAGGTTAGATAGGTTTATTTCCCCTCTACGGACTGTGGAGGGAAGGCCATCGTGGCGAAGCAACACCCGCGGGCAGGTTAGTTAGTTAGGTTTATTTTGCATCTAGGGATTCTAGCTAGGGATTCATTAGATAGGAATTTCTTAGACAAGTGTTAGTTAGAATTAGGTGTGGTAATCTCCTGACGAACGGTTGTAAGAGGGATGACCCTTCAGGCTTATCCCCATACTGACTGACGGAGTTTTATCACTTTCAGGATAGTGTAGTTTAGTGCAGGGAATTAGCTTAGATTTGCCTTAAGTTCTTGAGCTAGTTAGGTTCAATTCCCCTCTACGGACTGTGGAGGGAGGGCCATCGTGGCGATGCAGATACCCGCGAATAGGTTAGATAGGTTTATTTCCCCTCTACGGACTGTGGAGGGAAGGCCATCGTGGCGAAGCAACACCCGCGGGCAGGTTAGTTAGTTAGGTTTATTTTGCATCTAGGGATTCTAGCTAGGGATTCATTAGATAGGAATTTCTTAGACAAGTGTTAGTTAGAATTAGGTGTGGTAATCTCCTGACGAACGGTTGTAAGAGGGATGACCCTTCAGGCTTATCCCCATACTGACTGACGGAGTTTTATCACTTTCAGGATAGTGTAGTTTAGTGCAGGGAATTAGCTTAGATTTGCCTTAAGTTCTTGAGCTAGTTAGGTTCAATTCCCCTCTACGGACTGTGGAGGGAGGGCCATCGTGGCGATGCAGATACCCGCGAATAGGTTAGATAGGTTTATTTCCCCTCTACGGACTGTGGAGGGAAGGCCATCGTGGCGAAGCAACACCCGCGGGCAGGTTAGTTAGTTAGGTTTATTTTGCATCTAGGGATTCTAGCTAGGGATTCATTAGATAGGAATTTCTTAGACAAGTGTTAGTTAGAATTAGGTGTGGTAATCTCCTGACGAACGGTTGTAAGAGGGATGACCCTTCAGGCTTATCCCCATACTGACTGACGGAGTTTTATCACTTTCAGGATAGTGTAGTTTAGTGCAGGGAATTAGCTTAGATTTGCCTTAAGTTCTTGAGCTAGTTAGGTTCAATTCCCCTCTACGGACTGTGGAGGGGGGGCCATCGTGGCGATGCAGATACCCGCGAATAGGTTAGATAGGTTTATTTCCCCTCTACGGACTGTGGAGGGAAGGCCATCGTGGCGAAGCAACACCCGCGGGCAGGTTAGTTAGTTAGGTTTATTTTGCATCTAGGGATTCTAGCTAGGGATTCATTAGATAGGAATTTCTTAGACAAGTGTTAGTTAGAATTAGGTGTGGTAATCTCCTGACGAACGGTTGTAAGAGGGATGACCCTTCAGGCTTATCCCCATACTGACTGACGGAGTTTTATCACTTTCAGGATAGTGTAGTTTAGTGCAGGGAATTAGCTTAGATTTGCCTTAAGTTCTTGAGCTAGTTAGGTTCAATTCCCCTCTACGGACTGTGGAGGGAGGGCCATCGTGGCGAAGCAACACCCGCGGGCAGGTTAGTTAGTTAGGTTTATTTTGCATCTAGGGATTCTAGCTAGGGATTCATTAGATAGGAATTTCTTAGACAAGTGTTAGTTAGAATTAGGTGTGGTAATCTCCTGACGAACGGTTGTAAGAGGGATGACCCTTCAGGCTTATCCCCATACTGACTGACGGAGTTTTATCACTTTCAGGATAGTGTAGTTTAGTGCAGGGAATTAGCTTAGATTTGCCTTAAGTTCTTGAGCTAGTTAGGTTCAATTCCCCTCTACGGACTGTGGAGGGAGGGCCATCGTGGCGATGCAGATACCCGCGAATAGGTTAGATAGGTTTATTTCCCCTCTACGGACTGTGGAGGGAAGGCCATCGTGGCGAAGCAACACCCGCGGGCAGGTTAGTTAGTTAGGTTTATTTTGCATCTAGGGATTCTAGCTAGGGATTCATTAGATAGGAATTTCTTAGACAAGTGTTAGTTAGAATTAGGTGTGGTAATCTCCTGACGAACGGTTGTAAGAGGGATGACCCTTCAGGCTTATCCCCATACTGACTGACGGAGTTTTATCACTTTCAGGATAGTGTAGTTTAGTGCAGGGAATTAGCTTAGATTTGCCTTAAGTTCTTGAGCTAGTTAGGTTCAATTCCCCTCTACGGACTGTGGAGGGAGGGCCATCGTGGCGATGCAGATACCCACGAATAGGTTAGATAGGTTTATTTCCCCTCTACGGACTGTGGAGGGAAGGCCATCGTGGCGAAGCAACACCCGCGGGCAGGTTAGTTAGTTAGGTTTATTTTGCATCTAGGGATTCTAGCTAGGGATTCATTAGATAGGAATTTCTTAGACAAGTGTTAGTTAGAATTAGGTGTGGTAATCTCCTGACGAACGGTTGTAAGAGGGATGACCCTTCAGGCTTATCCCCATACTGACTGACGGAGTTTTATCACTTTCAGGATAGTGTAGTTTAGTGCAGGGAATTAGCTTAGATTTGCCTTAAGTTCTTGAGCTAGTTAGGTTCAATTCCCCTCTACGGACTGTGGAGGGAGGGCCATCGTGGCGATGCAGATACCCACGAATAGGTTAGATAGGTTTATTTCCCCTCTACGGACTGTGGAGGGAAGGCCATCGTGGCGAAGCAACACCCGCGGGCAGGTTAGTTAGTTAGGTTTATTTTGCATCTAGGGATTCTAGCTAGGGATTCATTAGATAGGAATTTCTTAGACAAGTGTTAGTTAGAATTAGGTGTGGTAATCTCCTGACGAACGGTTGTAAGAGGGATGACCCTTCAGGCTTATCCCCATACTGACTGACGGAGTTTTATCACTTTCAGGATAGTGTAGTTTAGTGCAGGGAATTAGCTTAGATTTGCCTTAAGTTCTTGAGCTAGTTAGGTTCAATTCCCCTCTACGGACTGTGGAGGGAGGGCCATCGTGGCGATGCAGATACCCGCGAATAGGTTAGATAGGTTTATTTCCCCTCTACGGACTGTGGAGGGAAGGCCATCGTGGCGAAGCAACACCCGCGGGCAGGTTAGTTAGTTAGGTTTATTTTGCATCTAGGGATTCTAGCTAGGGATTCATTAGATAGGAATTTCTTAGACAAGTGTTAGTTAGAATTAGGTGTGGTAATCTCCTGACGAACGGTTGTAAGAGGGATGACCCTTCAGGCTTATCCCCATACTGACTGACGGAGTTTTATCACTTTCAGGATAGTGTAGTTTAGTGCAGGGAATTAGCTTAGATTTGCCTTAAGTTCTTGAGCTAGTTAGGTTCAATTCCCCTCTACGGACTGTGGAGGGAGGGCCATCGTGGCGATGCAGATACCCGCGAATAGGTTAGATAGGTTTATTTCCCCTCTACGGACTGTGGAGGGAAGGCCATCGTGGCGAAGCAACCCCCGGCGGCAGGTTAGTTAGTTAGGTTTATTTTGCATCTAGGGATTCTAGCTAGGGATTCATTAGATAGGAATTTCTTAGACAAGTGTTAGTTAGAATTAGGTGTGGTAATCTCCTGACGAACGGTTGTAAGAGGGATGACCCTTCAGGCTTATCCCCATACTGACTGACGGAGTTTTATCACTTTCAGGATAGTGTAGTTTAGTGCAGGGAATTAGCTTAGATTTGCCTTAAGTTCTTGAGCTAGTTAGGTTCAATTCCCCTCTACGGACTGTGGAGGGAGGGCCATCGTGGCGATGCAGATACCCGCGAATAGGTTAGATAGGTTTATTTCCCCTCTACGGACTGTGGAGGGAAGGCCATCGTGGCGAAGCAACACCCGCGGGCAGGTTAGTTAGTTAGGTTTATTTTGCATCTAGGGATTCTAGCTAGGGATTCATTAGATAGGAATTTCTTAGACAAGTGTTAGTTAGAATTAGGTGTGGTAATCTCCTGACGAACGGTTGTAAGAGGGATGACCCTTCAGGCTTATCCCCATACTGACTGACGGAGTTTTATCACTTTCAGGATAGTGTAGTTTAGTGCAGGGAATTAGCTTAGATTTGCCTTAAGTTCTTGAGCTAGTTAGGTTCAATTCCCCTCTACGGACTGTGGAGGGAGGGCCATCGTGGCGATGCAGATACCCGCGAATAGGTTAGATAGGTTTATTTCCCCTCTACGGACTGTGGAGGGAAGGCCATCGTGGCGAAGCAACACCCGCGGGCAGGTTAGTTAGTTAGGTTTATTTTGCATCTAGGGATTCTAGCTAGGGATTCATTAGATAGGAATTTCTTAGACAAGTGTTAGTTAGAATTAGGTGTGGTAATCTCCTGACGAACGGTTGTAAGAGGGATGACCCTTCAGGCTTATCCCCATACTGACTGACGGAGTTTTATCACTTTCAGGATAGTGTAGTTTAGTGCAGGGAATTAGCTTAGATTTGCCTTAAGTTCTTGAGCTAGTTAGGTTCAATTCCCCTCTACGGACTGTGGAGGGAGGGCCATCGTGGCGATGCAGATACCCGCGAATAGGTTAGATAGGTTTATTTCCCCTCTACGGACTGTGGAGGGAAGGCCATCGTGGCGAAGCAACACCCGCGGACAGGTTAGTTAGTTAGGTTTATTTTGCATCTAGGGATTCTAGCTAGGGATTCATTAGATAGGAATTTCTTAGACAAGTGTTAGTTAGAATTAGGTGTGGTAATCTCCTGACGAACGGTTGTAAGAGGGATGACCCTTCAGGCTTATCCCCATACTGACTGACGGAGTTTTATCACTTTCAGGATAGTGTAGTTTAGTGCAGGGAATTAGCTTAGATTTGCCTTAAGTTCTTGAGCTAGTTAGGTTCAATTCCCCTCTACGGACTGTGGAGGGAGGGCCATCGTGGCGATGCAGATACCCGCGAATAGGTTAGATAGGTTTATTTCCCCTCTACGGACTGTGGAGGGAAGGCCATCGTGGCGAAGCAACACCCGCGGGCAGGTTAGTTAGTTAGGTTTATTTTGCATCTAGGGATTCTAGCTAGGGATTCATTAGATAGGAATTTCTTAGACAAGTGTTAGTTAGAATTAGGTGTGGTAATCTCCTGACGAACGGTTGTAAGAGGGATGACCCTTCAGGCTTATCCCCATACTGACTGACGGAGTTTTATCACTTTCAGGATAGTGTAGTTTAGTGCAGGGAATTAGCTTAGATTTGCCTTAAGTTCTTGAGCTAGTTAGGTTCAATTCCCCTCTACGGACTGTGGAGGGAGGGCCATCGTGGCGATGCAGATACCCGCGAATAGGTTAGATAGGTTTATTTCCCCTCTACGGACTGTGGAGGGAAGGCCATCGTGGCGAAGCAACACCCGCGGGCAGGTTAGTTAGTTAGGTTTATTTTGCATCTAGGGATTCTAGCTAGGGATTCATTAGATAGGAATTTCTTAGACAAGTGTTAGTTAGAATTAGGTGTGGTAATCTCCTGACGAACGGTTGTAAGAGGGATGACCCTTCAGGCTTATCCCCATACTGACTGACGGAGTTTTATCACTTTCAGGATAGTGTAGTTTAGTGCAGGGAATTAGCTTAGATTTGCCTTAAGTTCTTGAGCTAGTTAGGTTCAATTCCCCTCTACGGACTGTGGAGGGAGGGCCATCGTGGCGATGCAGATACCCGCGAATAGGTTAGATAGGTTTATTTCCCCTCTACGGACTGTGGAGGGAAGGCCATCGTGGCGAAGCAACACCCGCGGGCAGGTTAGTTAGTTAGGTTTATTTTGCATCTAGGGATTCTAGCTAGGGATTCATTAGATAGGAATTTCTTAGACAAGTGTTAGTTAGAATTAGGTGTGGTAATCTCCTGACGAACGGTTGTAAGAAGGATGACCCTTCAGGCTTATCCCCATACTGACTGACGGAGTTTTATCACTTTCAGGATAGTGTAGTTTAGTGCAGGGAATTAGCTTAGATTTGCCTTAAGTTCTTGAGCTAGTTAGGTTCAATTCCCCTCTACGGACTGTGGAGGGAGGGCCATCGTGGCGATGCAGATACCCGCGAATAGGTTAGATAGGTTTATTTCCCCTCTACGGACTGTGGAGGGAAGGCCATCGTGGCGAAGCAACACCCGCGGGCAGGTTAGTTAGTTAGGTTTATTTTGCATCTAGGGATTCTAGCTAGGGATTCATTAGATAGGAATTTCTTAGACAAGTGTTAGTTAGAATTAGGTGTGGTAATCTCCTGACGAACGGTTGTAAGAGGGATGACCCTTCAGGCTTATCCCCATACTGACTGACGGAGTTTTATCACTTTCAGGATAGTGTAGTTTAGTGCAGGGAATTAGCTTAGATTTGCCTTAAGTTCTTGAGCTAGTTAGGTTCAATTCCCCTCTACGGACTGTGGAGGGAGGGCCATCGTGGCGATGCAGATACCCGCGAATAGGTTAGATAGGTTTATTTCCCCTCTACGGACTGTGGAGGGAAGGCCATCGTGGCGAAGCAACACCCGCGGGCAGGTTAGTTAGTTAGGTTTATTTTGCATCTAGGGATTCTAGCTAGGGATTCATTAGATAGGAATTTCTTAGACAAGTGTTAGTTAGAATTAGGTGTGGTAATCTCCTGACGAACGGTTGTAAGAAGGATGACCCTTCAGGCTTATCCCCATACTGACTGACGGAGTTTTATCACTTTCAGGATAGTGTAGTTTAGTGCAGGGAATTAGCTTAGATTTGCCTTAAGTTCTTGAGCTAGTTAGGTTCAATTCCCCTCTACGGACTGTGGAGGGAGGGCCATCGTGGCGATGCAGATACCCGCGAATAGGTTAGATAGGTTTATTTCCCCTCTACGGACTGTGGAGGGAAGGCCATCGTGGCGAAGCAACACCCGCGGGCAGGTTAGTTAGTTAGGTTTATTTTGCATCTAGGGATTCTAGCTAGGGATTCATTAGATAGGAATTTCTTAGACAAGTGTTAGTTAGAATTAGGTGTGGTAATCTCCTGACGAACGGTTGTAAGAGGGATGACCCTTCAGGCTTATCCCCATACTGACTGACGGAGTTTTATCACTTTCAGGATAGTGTAGTTTAGTGCAGGGAATTAGCTTAGATTTGCCTTAAGTTCTTGAGCTAGTTAGGTTCAATTCCCCTCTACGGACTGTGGAGGGAGGGCCATCGTGGCGATGCAGATACCCGCGAATAGGTTAGATAGGTTTATTTCCCCTCTACGGACTGTGGAGGGAAGGCCATCGTGGCGAAGCAACACCCGCGGGCAGGTTAGTTAGTTAGGTTTATTTTGCATCTAGGGATTCTAGCTAGGGATTCATTAGATAGGAATTTCTTAGACAAGTGTTAGTTAGAATTAGGTGTGGTAATCTCCTGACGAACGGTTGTAAGAAGGATGACCCTTCAGGCTTATCCCCATACTGACTGACGGAGTTTTATCACTTTCAGGATAGTGTAGTTTAGTGCAGGGAATTAGCTTAGATTTGCCTTAAGTTCTTGAGCTAGTTAGGTTCAATTCCCCTCTACGGACTGTGGAGGGAGGGCCATCGTGGCGATGCAGATACCCGCGAATAGGTTAGATAGGTTTATTTCCCCTCTACGGACTGTGGAGGGAAGGCCATCGTGGCGAAGCAACACCCGCGGGCAGGTTAGTTAGTTAGGTTTATTTTGCATCTAGGGATTCTAGCTAGGGATTCATTAGATAGGAATTTCTTAGACAAGTGTTAGTTAGAATTAGGTGTGGTAATCTCCTGACGAACGGTTGTAAGAGGGATGACCCTTCAGGCTTATCCCCATACTGACTGACGGAGTTTTATCACTTTCAGGATAGTGTAGTTTAGTGCAGGGAATTAGCTTAGATTTGCCTTAAGTTCTTGAGCTAGTTAGGTTCAATTCCCCTCTACGGACTGTGGAGGGAGGGCCATCGTGGCGATGCAGATACCCGCGAATAGGTTAGATAGGTTTATTTCCCCTCTACGGACTGTGGAGGGAAGGCCATCGTGGCGAAGCAACACCCGCGGGCAGGTTAGTTAGTTAGGTGTATTTTGCATCTAGGGATTCTAGCTAGGGATTCATTAGATAGGAATTTCTTAGACAAGTGTTAGTTAGAATTAGGTGTGGTAATCTCCTGACGAACGGTTGTAAGAGGGATGACCCTTCAGGCTTATCCCCATACTGACTGACGGAGTTTTATCACTTTCAGGATAGTGTAGTTTAGTGCAGGGAATTAGCTTAGATTTGCCTTAAGTTCTTGAGCTAGTTAGGTTCAATTCCCCTCTACGGACTGTGGAGGGAGGGCCATCGTGGCGATGCAGATACCCGCGAATAGGTTAGATAGGTTTATTTCCCCTCTACGGACTGTGGAGGGAAGGCCATCGTGGCGAAGCAACACCCGCGGGCAGGTTAGTTAGTTAGGTTTATTTTGCATCTAGGGATTCTAGCTAGGGATTCATTAGATAGGAATTTCTTAGACAAGTGTTAGTTAGAATTAGGTGTGGTAATCTCCTGACGAACGGTTGTAAGAGGGATGACCCTTCAGGCTTATCCCCATACTGACTGACGGAGTTTTATCACTTTCAGGATAGTGTAGTTTAGTGCAGGGAATTAGCTTAGATTTGCCTTAAGTTCTTGAGCTAGTTAGGTTCAATTCCCCTCTACGGACTGTGGAGGGAGGGCCATCGTGGCGATGCAGATACCCGCGAATAGGTTAGATAGGTTTATTTCCCCTCTACGGACTGTGGAGGGAAGGCCATCGTGGCGAAGCAACACCCCCGGGCAGGTTAGTTAGTTAGGTTTATTTTGCATCTAGGGATTCTAGCTAGGGATTCATTAGATAGGAATTTCTTAGACAAGTGTTAGTTAGAATTAGGTGTGGTAATCTCCTGACGAACGGTTGTAAGAGGGATGACCCTTCAGGCTTATCCCCATACTGACTGACGGAGTTTTATCACTTTCAGGATAGTGTAGTTTAGTGCAGGGAATTAGCTTAGATTTGCCTTAAGTTCTTGAGCTAGTTAGGTTCAATTCCCCTCTACGGACTGTGGAGGGAGGGCCATCGTGGCGATGCAGATACCCGCGAATAGGTTAGATAGGTTTATTTCCCCTCTACGGACTGTGGAGGGAAGGCCATCGTGGCGAAGCAACACCCGCGGGCAGGTTAGTTAGTTAGGTTTATTTTTCATCTAGGGATTCTAGCTAGGGATTCATTAGATAGGAATTTCTTAGACAAGTGTTAGTTAGAATTAGGTGTGGTAATCTCCTGACGAACGGTTGTAAGAGGGATGACCCTTCAGGCTTATCCCCATACTGACTGACGGAGTTTTATCACTTTCAGGATAGTGTAGTTTAGTGCAGGGAATTAGCTTAGATTTGCCTTAAGTTCTTGAGCTAGTTAGGTTCAATTCCCCTCTACGGACTGTGGAGGGAGGGCCATCGTGGCGATGCAGATACCCGCGAATAGGTTAGATAGGTTTATTTCCCCTCTACGGACTGTGGAGGGAAGGCCATCGTGGCGAAGCAACACCCGCGGGCAGGTTAGTTAGTTAGGTTTATTTTGCATCTAGGGATTCTAGCTAGGGATTCATTAGATAGGAATTTCTTAGACAAGTGTTAGTTAGAATTAGGTGTGGTAATCTCCTGACGAACGGTTGTAAGAGGGATGACCCTTCAGGCTTATCCCCATACTGACTGACGGAGTTTTATCACTTTCAGGATAGTGTAGTTTAGTGCAGGGAATTAGCTTAGATTTGCCTTAAGTTCTTGAGCTAGTTAGGTTCAATTCCCCTCTACGGACTGTGGAGGGAGGGCCATCGTGGCGATGCAGATGCCCGCGAATAGGTTAGATAGGTTTATTTCCCCTCTACGGACTGTGGAGGGAAGGCCATCGTGGCGAAGCAACACCCGCGGGCAGGTTAGTTAGTTAGGTTTATTTTGCATCTAGGGATTCTAGCTAGGGATTCATTAGATAGGAATTTCTTAGACAAGTGTTAGTTAGAATTAGGTGTGGTAATCTCCTGACGAACGGTTGTAAGAGGGATGACCCTTCAGGCTTATCCCCATACTGACTGACGGAGTTTTATCACTTTCAGGATAGTGTAGTTTAGTGCAGGGAATTAGCTTAGATTTGCCTTAAGTTCTTGAGCTAGTTAGGTTCAATTCCCCTCTACGGACTGTGGAGGGAGGGCCATCGTGGCGATGCAGATACCCGCGAATAGGTTAGATAGGTTTATTTCCCCTCTACGGACTGTGGAGGGAAGGCCATCGTGGCGAAGCAACACCCGCGGGCAGGTTAGTTAGTTAGGTTTATTTTGCATCTAGGGATTCTAGCTAGGGATTCATTAGATAGAAATTTCTTAGACAAGTGTTAGTTAGAATTAGGTGTGGTAATCTCCTGACGAACGGTTGTAAGAGGGATGACCCTTCAGGCTTATCCCCATACTGACTGACGGAGTTTTATCACTTTCAGGATAGTGTAGTTTAGTGCAGGGAATTAGCTTAGATTTGCCTTAAGTTCTTGAGCTAGTTAGGTTCAATTCCCCTCTACGGACTGTGGAGGGAGGGCCATCGTGGCGATGCAGATACCCGCGAATAGGTTAGATAGGTTTATTTCCTCTCTACGGACTGTGGAGGGAAGGCCATCGTGGCGAAGCAACACCCGCGGGCAGGTTAGTTAGTTAGGTTTATTTTGCATCTAGGGATTCTAGCTAGGGATTCATTAGATAGGAATTTCTTAGACAAGTGTTAGTTAGAATTAGGTGTGGTAATCTCCTGACGAACGGTTGTAAGAGGGATGACCCTTCAGGCTTATCCCCATACTGACTGACGGAGTTTTATCACTTTCAGGATAGTGTAGTTTAGTGCAGGGAATTAGCTTAGATTTGCCTTAAGTTCTTGAGCTAGTTAGGTTCAATTCCCCTCTACGGACTGTGGAGGGAGGGCCATCGTGGCGATGCAGATACCCGCGAATAGGTTAGATAGGTTTATTTCCCCTCTACGGACTGTGGAGGGAAGGCCATCGTGGCGAAGCAACACCCGCGGGCAGGTTAGTTAGTTAGGTTTATTTTGCATCTAGGGATTCTAGCTAGGGATTCATTAGATAGGAATTTCTTAGACAAGTGTTAGTTAGAATTAGGTGTGGTAATCTCCTGACGAACGGTTGTAAGAGGGATGACCCTTCAGGCTTATCCCCATACTGACTGACGGAGTTTTATCACTTTCAGGATAGTGTAGTTTAGTGCAGGGAATTAGCTTAGATTTGCCTTAAGTTCTTGAGCTAGTTAGGTTCAATTCCCCTCTACGGACTGTGGAGGGAGGGCCATCGTGGCGATGCAGATACCCGCGAATAGGTTAGATAGGTTTATTTCCCCTCTACGGACTGTGGAGGGAAGGCCATCGTGGCGAAGCAACACCCGCGGGCAGGTTAGTTAGTTAGGTTTATTTTGCATCTAGGGATTCTAGCTAGGGATTCATTAGATAGGAATTTCTTAGACAAGTGTTAGTTAGAATTAGGTGTGGTAATCTCCTGACGAACGGTTGTAAGAGGGATGACCCTTCAGGCTTATCCCCATACTGACTGACGGAGTTTTATCACTTTCAGGATAGTGTAGTTTAGTGCAGGGAATTAGCTTAGATTTGCCTTAAGTTCTTGAGCTAGTTAGGTTCAATTCCCCTCTACGGACTGTGGAGGGAGGGCCATCGTGGCGATGCAGATACCCGCGAATAGGTTAGATAGGTTTATTTCCCCTCTACGGACTGTGGAGGGAAGGCCATCGTGGCGAAGCAACACCCGCGGGCAGGTTAGTTAGTTAGGTTTATTTTGCATCTAGGGATTCTAGCTAGGGATTCATTAGATAGGAATTTCTTAGACAAGTGTTAGTTAGAATTAGGTGTGGTAATCTCCTGACGAACGGTTGTAAGAGGGATGACCCTTCAGGCTTATCCCCATACTGACTGACGGAGTTTTATCACTTTCAGGATAGTGTAGTTTAGTGCAGGGAATTAGCTTAGATTTGCCTTAAGTTCTTGAGCTAGTTAGGTTCAATTCCCCTCTACGGACTGTGGAGGGAGGGCCATCGTGGCGATGCAGATACCCGCGAATAGGTTAGATAGGTTTATTTCCCCTCTACGGACTGTGGAGGGAAGGCCATCGTGGCGAAGCAACACCCGCGGGCAGGTTAGTTAGTTAGGTTTATTTTGCATCTAGGGATTCTAGCTAGGGATTCATTAGATAGGAATTTCTTAGACAAGTGTTAGTTAGAATTAGGTGTGGTAATCTCCTGACGAACGGTTGTAAGAGGGATGACCCTTCAGGCTTATCCCCATACTGACTGACGGAGTTTTATCACTTTCAGGATAGTGTAGTTTAGTGCAGGGAATTAGCTTAGATTTGCCTTAAGTTCTTGAGCTAGTTAGGTTCAATTCCCCTCTACGGACTGTGGAGGGAGGGCCATCGTGGCGATGCAGATACCCGCGAATAGGTTAGATAGGTTTATTTCCCCTCTACGGACTGTGGAGGGAAGGCCATCGTGGCGAAGCAACACCCGCGGGCAGGTTAGTTAGTTAGGTTTATTTTGCATCTAGGGATTCTAGCTAGGGATTCATTAGATAGGAATTTCTTAGACAAGTGTTAGTTAGAATTAGGTGTGGTAATCTCCTGACGAACGGTTGTAAGAGGGATGACCCTTCAGGCTTATCCCCATACTGACTGACGGAGTTTTATCACTTTCAGGATAGTGTAGTTTAGTGCAGGGAATTAGCTTAGATTTGCCTTAAGTTCTTGAGCTAGTTAGGTTCTATTCCCCTCTACGGACTGTGGAGGGAGGGCCATCGTGGCGATGCAGATACCCGCGAATAGGTTAGATAGGTTTATTTCCCCTCTACGGACTGTGGAGGGAAGGCCATCGTGGCGAAGCAACACCCGCGGGCAGGTTAGTTAGTTAGGTTTATTTTGCATCTAGGGATTCTAGCTAGGGATTCATTAGATAGGAATTTCTTAGACAAGTGTTAGTTAGAATTAGGTGTGGTAATCTCCTGACGAACGGTTGTAAGAGGGATGACCCTTCAGGCTTATCCCCATACTGACTGACGGAGTTTTATCACTTTCAGGATAGTGTAGTTTAGTGCAGGGAATTAGCTTAGATTTGCCTTAAGTTCTTGAGCTAGTTAGGTTCAATTCCCCTCTACGGACTGTGGAGGGAGGGCCATCGTGGCGATGCAGATACCCGCGAATAGGTTAGATAGGTTTATTTCCCCTCTACGGACTGTGGAGGGAAGGCCATCGTGGCGAAGCAACACCCGCGGGCAGGTTAGTTAGTTAGGTTTATTCTGCATCTAGGGATTCTAGCTAGGGATTCATTAGATAGGAATTTCTTAGACAAGTGTTAGTTAGAATTAGGTGTGGTAATCTCCTGACGAACGGTTGTAAGAGGGATGACCCTTCAGGCTTATCCCCATACTGACTGACGGAGTTTTATCACTTTCAGGATAGTGTAGTTTAGTGCAGGGAATTAGCTTAGATTTGCCTTAAGTTCTTGAGCTAGTTAGGTTCAATTCCCCTCTACGGACTGTAGAGGGAGGGCCATCGTGGCGATGCAGATACCCGCGAATAGGTTAGATAGGTTTATTTCCCCTCTACGGACTGTGGAGGGAAGGCCATCGTGGCGAAGCAACACCCGCGGGCAGGTTAGTTAGTTAGGTTTATTTTGCATCTAGGGATTCTAGCTAGGGATTCATTAGATAGGAATTTCTTAGACAAGTGTTAGTTAGAATTAGGTGTGGTAATCTCCTGACGAACGGTTGTAAGAGGGATGACCCTTCAGGCTTATCCCCATACTGACTGACGGAGTTTTATCACTTTCAGGATAGTGTAGTTTAGTGCAGGGAATTAGCTTAGATTTGCCTTAAGTTCTTGAGCTAGTTAGGTTCAATTCCCCTCTACGGACTGTAGAGGGAGGGCCATCGTGGCGATGCAGATACCCGCGAATAGGTTAGATAGGTTTATTTCCCCTCTACGGACTGTGGAGGGAAGGCCATCGTGGCGAAGCAACACCCGCGGGCAGGTTAGTTAGTTAGGTTTATTCTGCATCTAGGGATTCTAGCTAGGGATTCATTAGATAGGAATTTCTTAGACAAGTGTTAGTTAGAATTAGGTGTGGTAATCTCCTGACGAACGGTTGTAAGAGGGATGACCCTTCAGGCTTATCCCCATACTGACTGACGGAGTTTTATCACTTTCAGGATAGTGTAGTTTAGTGCAGGGAATTAGCTTAGATTTGCCTTAAGTTCTTGAGCTAGTTAGGTTCAATTCCCCTCTACGGACTGTAGAGGGAGGGCCATCGTGGCGATGCAGATACCCGCGAATAGGTTAGATAGGTTTATTTCCCCTCTACGGACTGTGGAGGGAAGGCCATCGTGGCGAAGCAACACCCGCGGGCAGGTTAGTTAGTTAGGTTTATTTTGCATCTAGGGATTCTAGCTAGGGATTCATTAGATAGGAATTTCTTAGACAAGTGTTAGTTAGAATTAGGTGTGGTAATCTCCTGACGAACGGTTGTAAGAGGGATGACCCTTCAGGCTTATCCCCATACTGACTGACGGAGTTTTATCACTTTCAGGATAGTGTAGTTTAGTGCAGGGAATTAGCTTAGATTTGCCTTAAGTTCTTGAGCTAGTTAGGTTCAATTCCCCTCTACGGACTGTGGAGGGAGGGCCATCGTGGCGATGCAGATACCCGCGAATAGGTTAGATAGGTTTATTTCCCCTCTACGGACTGTGGAGGGAAGGCCATCGTGGCGAAGCAACACCCGCGGGCAGGTTAGTTAGTTAGGTTTATTTTGCATCTAGGGATTCTAGCTAGGGATTCATTAGATAGGAATTTCTTAGACAAGTGTTAGTTAGAATTAGGTGTGGTAATCTCCTGACGAACGGTTGTAAGAGGGATGACCCTTCAGGCTTATCCCCATACTGACTGACGGAGTTTTATCACTTTCAGGATAGTGTAGTTTAGTGCAGGGAATTAGCTTAGATTTGCCTTAAGTTCTTGAGCTAGTTAGGTTCAATTCCCCTCTACGGACTGTGGAGGGAGGGCCATCGTGGCGATGCAGATACCCGCGAATAGGTTAGATAGGTTTATTTCCCCTCTACGGACTGTGGAGGGAAGGCCATCGTGGCGAAGCAACACCCGCGGGCAGGTTAGTTAGTTAGGTTTATTCTGCATCTAGGGATTCTAGCTAGGGATTCATTAGATAGGAATTTCTTAGACAAGTGTTAGTTAGAATTAGGTGTGGTAATCTCCTGACGAACGGTTGTAAGAGGGATGACCCTTCAGGCTTATCCCCATACTGACTGACGGAGTTTTATCACTTTCAGGATAGTGTAGTTTAGTGCAGGGAATTAGCTTAGATTTGCCTTAAGTTCTTGAGCTAGTTAGGTTCAATTCCCCTCTACGGACTGTGGAGGGAGGGCCATCGTGGCGATGCAGATACCCGCGAATAGGTTAGATAGGTTTATTTCCCCTCTACGGACTGTGGAGGGAAGGCCATCGTGGCGAAGCAACACCCGCGGGCAGGTTAGTTAGTTAGGTTTATTTTGCATCTAGGGATTCTAGCTAGGGATTCATTAGATAGGAATTTCTTAGACAAGTGTTAGTTAGAATTAGGTGTGGTAATCTCCTGACGAACGGTTGTAAGAGGGATGACCCTTCAGGCTTATCCCCATACTGACTGACGGAGTTTTATCACTTTCAGGATAGTGTAGTTTAGTGCAGGGAATTAGCTTAGATTTGCCTTAAGTTCTTGAGCTAGTTAGGTTCAATTCCCCTCTACGGACTGTGGAGGGAGGGCCATCGTGGCGATGCAGATACCCGCGAATAGGTTAGATAGGTTTATTTCCCCTCTACGGACTGTGGAGGGAAGGCCATCGTGGCGAAGCAACACCCGCGGGCAGGTTAGTTAGTTAGGTTTATTTTGCATCTAGGGATTCTAGCTAGGGATTCATTAGATAGGAATTTCTTAGACAAGTGTTAGTTAGAATTAGGTGTGGTAATCTCCTGACGAACGGTTGTAAGAGGGATGACCCTTCAGGCTTATCCCCATACTGACTGACGGAGTTTTATCACTTTCAGGATAGTGTAGTTTAGTGCAGGGAATTAGCTTAGATTTGCCTTAAGTTCTTGAGCTAGTTAGGTTCAATTCCCCTCTACGGACTGTGGAGGGAGGGCCATCGTGGCGATGCAGATACCCGCGAATAGGTTAGATAGGTTTATTTCCCCTCTACGGACTGTGGAGGGAAGGCCATCGTGGCGAAGCAACACCCGCGGGCAGGTTAGTTAGTTAGGTTTATTTTGCATCTAGGGATTCTAGCTAGGGATTCATTAGATAGGAATTTCTTAGACAAGTGTTAGTTAGAATTAGGTGTGGTAATCTCCTGACGAACGGTTGTAAGAGGGATGACCCTTCAGGCTTATCCCCATACTGACTGACGGAGTTTTATCACTTTCAGGATAGTGTAGTTTAGTGCAGGGAATTAGCTTAGATTTGCCTTAAGTTCTTGAGCTAGTTAGGTTCAATTCCCCTCTACGGACTGTGGAGGGAGGGCCATCGTGGCGATGCAGATACCCGCGAATAGGTTAGATAGGTTTATTTCCCCTCTACGGACTGTGGAGGGAAGGCCATCGTGGCGAAGCAACACCCGCGGGCAGGTTAGTTAGTTAGGTTTATTCTGCATCTAGGGATTCTAGCTAGGGATTCATTAGATAGGAATTTCTTAGACAAGTGTTAGTTAGAATTAGGTGTGGTAATCTCCTGACGAACGGTTGTAAGAGGGATGACCCTTCAGGCTTATCCCCATACTGACTGACGGAGTTTTATCACTTTCAGGATAGTGTAGTTTAGTGCAGGGAATTAGCTTAGATTTGCCTTAAGTTCTTGAGCTAGTTAGGTTCAATTCCCCTCTACGGACTGTAGAGGGAGGGCCATCGTGGCGATGCAGATACCCGCGAATAGGTTAGATAGGTTTATTTCCCCTCTACGGACTGTGGAGGGAAGGCCATCGTGGCGAAGCAACACCCGCGGGCAGGTTAGTTAGTTAGGGTTATTTTGCATCTAGGGATTCTAGCTAGGGATTCATTAGATAGGAATTTCTTAGACAAGTGTTAGTTAGAATTAGGTGTGGTAATCTCCTGACGAACGGTTGTAAGAGGGATGACCCTTCAGGCTTATCCCCATACTGACTGACGGAGTTTTATCACTTTCAGGATAGTGTAGTTTAGTGCAGGGAATTAGCTTAGATTTGCCTTAAGTTCTTGAGCTAGTTAGGTTCAATTCCCCTCTACGGACTGTGGAGGGAGGGCCATCGTGGCGATGCAGATACCCGCGAATAGGTTAGATAGGTTTATTTCCCCTCTACGGACTGTGGAGGGAAGGCCATCGTGGCGAAGCAACACCCGCGGGCAGGTTAGTTAGTTAGGTTTATTTTGCATCTAGGGATTCTAGCTAGGGATTCATTAGATAGGAATTTCTTAGACAAGTGTTAGTTAGAATTAGGTGTGGTAATCTCCTGACGAACGGTTGTAAGAGGGATGACCCTTTAGGCTTATCCCCATACTGACTGACGGAGTTTTATCACTTTCAGGATAGTGTAGTTTAGTGCAGGGAATTAGCTTAGATTTGCCTTAAGTTCTTGAGCTAGTTAGTTTCAATTCCCCTCTACGGACTGTGGAGGGAGGGCCATCGTGGCGATGCAGATACCCGCGAATAGGTTAGATAGGTTTATTTCCCCTCTACGGACTGTGGAGGGAAGGCCATCGTGGCGAAGCAACACCCGCGGGCAGGTTAGTTAGTTAGGTTTATTTTGCATCTAGGGATTCTAGCTAGGGATTCATTAGATAGGAATTTCTTAGACAAGTGTTAGTTAGAATTAGGTGTGGTAATCTCCTGACGAACGGTTGTAAGAGGGATGACCCTTCAGGCTTATCCCCATACTGACTGACGGAGTTTTATCACTTTCAGGATAGTGTAGTTTAGTGCAGGGAATTAGCTTAGATTTGCCTTAAGTTCTTGAGCTAATTAGGTTCAATTCCCCTCTACGGACTGTAGAGGGAGGGCCATCGTGGCGATGCATATACCCGCGAATAGGTTAGATAGGTTTATTTCCCCTCTACGGACTGTGGAGGGAAGGCCATCGTGGCGAAGCAACACCCGCGGGCAGGTTAGTTAGTTAGGTTTATTTTGCATCTAGGGATTCTAGCTAGGGATTCATTAGATAGGAATTTCTTAGACAAGTGTTAGTTAGAATTAGGTGTGGTAATCTCCTGACGAACGGTTGTAAGAGGGATGACCCTTCAGGCTTATCCCCATACTGACTGACGGAGTTTTATCACTTTCAGGATAGTGTAGTTTAGTGCAGGGAATTAGCTTAGATTTGCCTTAAGTTCTTGAGCTAGTTAGGTTCAATTCCCCTCTACGGACTGTGGAGGGAGGGCCATCGTGGCGATGCAGATACCCGCGAATAGGTTAGATAGGTTTATTTCCCCTCTACGGACTGTGGAGGGAAGGCCATCGTGGCGAAGCAACACCCGCGGGCAGGTTAGTTAGTTAGGTTTATTTTGCATCTAGGGATTCTAGCTAGGGATTCATTAGATAGGAATTTCTTAGACAAGTGTTAGTTAGAATTAGGTGTGGTAATCTCCTGACGAACGGTTGTAAGAGGGATGACCCTTCAGGCTTATCCCCATACTGACTGACGGAGTTTTATCACTTTCAGGATAGTGTAGTTTAGTGCAGGGAATTAGCTTAGATTTGCCTTAAGTTCTTGAGCTAGTTAGGTTCAATTCCCCTCTACGGACTGTGGAGGGAGGGCCATCGTGGCGATGCAGATACCCGCGAATAGGTTAGATAGGTTTATTTCCCCTCTACGGACTGTGGAGGGAAGGCCATCGTGGCGAAGCAACACCCGCGGGCAGGTTAGTTAGTTAGGTTTATTTTGCATCTAGGGATTCTAGCTAGGGATTCATTAGATAGGAATTTCTTAGACAAGTGTTAGTTAGAATTAGGTGTGGTAATCTTCTGACGAACGGTTGTAAGAGGGATGACCCTTCAGGCTTATCCCCATACTGACTGACGGAGTTTTATCACTTTCAGGATAGTGTAGTTTAGTGCAGGGAATTAGCTTAGATTTGCCTTAAGTTCTTGAGCTAGTTAGGTTCAATTCCCCTCTACGGACTGTGGAGGGAGGGCCATCGTGGCGATGCACCCGCGCCCGCGAATAGGTTAGATAGGTTTATTTCCCCTCTACGGACTGTGGAGGGAAGGCCATCGTGGCGAAGCAACACCCGCGGGCAGGTTAGTTAGTTAGGTTTATTTTGCATCTAGGGATTCTAGCTAGGGATTCATTAGATAGGAATTTCTTAGACAAGTGTTAGTTAGAATTAGGTGTGGTAATCTCCTGACGAACGGTTGTAAGAGGGATGACCCTTCAGGCTTATCCCCATACTGACTGACGGAGTTTTATCACTTTCAGGATAGTGTAGTTTAGTGCAGGGAATTAGCTTAGATTTGCCTTAAGTTCTTGAGCTAGTTAGGTTCAATTCCCCTCTACGGACTGTGGAGGGAGGGCCATCGTGGCGATGCAGATACCCGCGAATAGGTTAGATAGGTTTATTTCCCCTCTACGGACTGTGGAGGGAAGGCCATCGTGGCGAAGCAACACCCGCGGGCAGGTTAGTTAGTTAGGTTTATTTTGCATCTAGGGATTCTAGCTAGGGATTCATTAGATAGGAATTTCTTAGACAAGTGTTAGTTAGAATTAGGTGTGGTAATCTCCTGACGAACGGTTGTAAGAGGGATGACCCTTCAGGCTTATCCCCATACTGACTGACGGAGTTTTATCACTTTCAGGATAGTGTAGTTTAGTGCAGGGAATTAGCTTAGATTTGCCTTAAGTTCTTGAGCTAGTTAGGTTCAAATCCCCTCTACGGACTGTGGAGGGAAGGCCATCGTGGCGAAGCAACACCCGCGGGCAGGTTAGTTAGTTAGGTTTATTTTGCATCTAGGGATTCTAGCTAGGGATTCATTAGATAGGAATTTCTTAGACAAGTGTTAGTTAGAATTAGGTGTGGTAATCTCCTGACGAACGGTTGTAAGAGGGATGACCCTTCAGGCTTATCCCCATACTGACTGACGGAGTTTTATCACTTTCAGGATAGTGTAGTTTAGTGCAGGGAATTAGCTTAGATTTGCCTTAAGTTCTTGAGCTAGTTAGGTTCAATTCCCCTCTACGGACTGTGGAGGGAGGGCCATCGTGGCGATGCAGATACCCGCGAATAGGTTAGATAGGTTTATTTCCCCTCTACGGACTGTGGAGGGAAGGCCATCGTGGCGAAGCAACCCCCGGCGGCAGGTTAGTTAGTTAGGTTTATTTTGCATCTAGGGATTCTAGCTAGGGATTCATTAGATAGGAATTTCTTAGACAAGTGTTAGTTAGAATTAGGTGTGGTAATCTCCTGACGAACGGTTGTAAGAGGGATGACCCTTCAGGCTTATCCCCATACTGACTGACGGAGTTTTATCACTTTCAGGATAGTGTAGTTTAGTGCAGGGAATTAGCTTAGATTTGCCTTAAGTTCTTGAGCTAGTTAGGTTCAATTCCCCTCTACGGACTGTGGAGGGAGGGCCATCGTGGCGATGCAGATACCCGCGAATAGGTTAGATAGGTTTATTTCCCCTCTACGGACTGTGGAGGGAAGGCCATCGTGGCGAAGCAACACCCGCGGGCAGGTTAGTTAGTTAGGTTTATTTTGCATCTAGGGATTCTAGCTAGGGATTCATTAGATAGGAATTTCTTAGACAAGTGTTAGTTAGAATTAGGTGTGGTAATCTCCTGACGAACGGTTGTAAGAGGGATGACCCTTCAGGCTTATCCCCATACTGACTGACGGAGTTTTATCACTTTCAGGATAGTGTAGTTTAGTGCAGGGAATTAGCTTAGATTTGCCTTAAGTTCTTGAGCTAGTTAGGTTCAATTCCCCTCTACGGACTGTGGAGGGAGGGCCATCGTGGCGATGCAGATACCCGCGAATAGGTTAGATAGGTTTATTTCCCCTCTACGGACTGTGGAGGGAAGGCCATCGTGGCGAAGCAACACCCGCGGGCAGGTTAGTTAGTTAGGTTTATTTTGCATCTAGGGATTCTAGCTAGGGATTCATTAGATAGGAATTTCTTAGACAAGTGTTAGTTAGAATTAGGTGTGGTAATCTCCTGACGAACGGTTGTAAGAGGGATGACCCTTCAGGCTTATCCCCATACTGACTGACGGAGTTTTATCACTTTCAGGATAGTGTAGTTTAGTGCAGGGAATTAGCTTAGATTTGCCTTAAGTTCTTGAGCTAGTTAGGTTCAATTCCCCTCTACGGACTGTAGAGGGAGGGCCATCGTGGCGATGCAGATACCCGCGAATAGGTTAGATAGGTTTATTTCCCCTCTACGGACTGTGGAGGGAAGGCCATCGTGGCGAAGCAACACCCGCGGGCAGGTTAGTTAGTTAGGTTTATTTTGCATCTAGGGATTCTAGCTAGGGATTCATTAGATAGGAATTTCTTAGACAAGTGTTAGTTAGAATTAGGTGTGGTAATCTCCTGACGAACGGTTGTAAGAGGGACGACCCTTCAGGCTTATCCCCATACTGACTGACGGAGTTTTATCACTTTCAGGATAGTGTAGTTTAGTGCAGGGAATTAGCTTAGATTTGCCTTAAGTTCTTGAGCTAGTTAGGTTCAATTCCCCTCTACGGACTGTAGAGGGAGGGCCATCGTGGCGATGCAGATACCCGCGAATAGGTTAGATAGGTTTATTTCCCCTCTACGGACTGTGGAGGGAAGGCCATCGTGGCGAAGCAACACCCGCGGGCAGGTTAGTTAGTTAGGTTTATTTTGCATCTAGGGATTCTAGCTAGGGATTCATTAGATAGGAATTTCTTAGACAAGTGTTAGTTAGAATTAGGTGTGGTAATCTCCTGACGAACGGTTGTAAGAGGGATGACCCTTCAGGCTTATCCCCATACTGACTGACGGAGTTTTATCACTTTCAGGATAGTGTAGTTTAGTGCAGGGAATTAGCTTAGATTTGCCTTAAGTTCTTGAGCTAGTTAGGTTCAATTCCCCTCTACGGACTGTGGAGGGAGGGCCATCGTGGCGATGCACCCGCGCCCGCGAATAGGTTAGATAGGTTTATTTCCCCTCTACGGACTGTGGAGGGAAGGCCATCGTGACGAAGCAACACCCGCGGGCAGGTTAGTTAGTTAGGTTTATTTTGCATCTAGGGATTCTAGCTAGGGATTCATTAGATAGGAATTTCTTAGACAAGTGTTAGTTAGAATTAGGTGTGGTAATCTCCTGACGAACGGTTGTAAGAGGGATGACCCTTCAGGCTTATCCCCATACTGACTGACGGAGTTTTATCACTTTCAGGATAGTGTAGTTTAGTGCAGGGAATTAGCTTAGATTTGCCTTAAGTTCTTGAGCTAGTTAGGTTCAATTCCCCTCTACGGACTGTGGAGGGAGGGCCATCGTGGCGATGCAGATACCCGCGAATAGGTTAGATAGGTTTATTTCCCCTCTACGGACTGTGGAGGGAAGGCCATCGTGGCGAAGCAACACCCGCGGGCAGGTTAGTTAGTTAGGTTTATTTTGCATCTAGGGATTCTAGCTAGGGATTCATTAGATAGGAATTTCTTAGACAAGTGTTAGTTAGAATTAGGTGTGGTAATCTCCTGACGAACGGTTGTAAGAGGGATGACCCTTCAGGCTTATCCCCATACTGACTGACGGAGTTTTATCACTTTCAGGATAGTGTAGTTTAGTGCAGGGAATTAGCTTAGATTTGCCTTAAGTTCTTGAGCTAGTTAGGTTCAATTCCCCTCTACGGACTGTAGAGGGAGGGCCATCGTGGCGATGCAGATACCCGCGAATAGGTTAGATAGGTTTATTTCCCCTCTACGGACTGTGGAGGGAAGGCCATCGTGGCGAAGCAACACCCGCGGGCAGGTTAGTTAGTTAGGTTTATTTTGCATCTAGGGATTCTAGCTAGGGATTCATTAGATAGGAATTTCTTAGACAAGTGTTAGTTAGAATTAGGTGTGGTAATCTCCTGACGAACGGTTGTAAGAGGGATGACCCTTCAGGCTTATCCCCATACTGACTGACGGAGTTTTATCACTTTCAGGATAGTGTAGTTTAGTGCAGGGAATTAGCTTAGATTTGCCTTAAGTTCTTGAGCTAGTTAGGTTCAATTCCCCTCTACGGACTGTGGAGGGAGGGCCATCGTGGCGATGCAGATACCCGCGAATAGGTTAGATAGGTTTATTTCCCCTCTACGGACTGTGGAGGGAAGGCCATCGTGGCGAAGCAACACCCGCGGGCAGGTTAGTTAGTTAGGTTTATTTTGCATCTAGGGATTCTAGCTAGGGATTCATTAGATAGGAATTTCTTAGACAAGTGTTAGTTAGAATTAGGTGTGGTAATCTCCTGACGAACGGTTGTAAGAGGGATGACCCTTCAGGCTTATCCCCATACTGACTGACGGAGTTTTATCACTTTCAGGATAGTGTAGTTTAGTGCAGGGAATTAGCTTAGATTTGCCTTAAGTTCTTGAGCTAGTTAGGTTCAATTCCCCTCTACGGACTGTGGAGGGAGGGCCATCGTGGCGATGCAGATACCCGCGAATAGGTTAGATAGGTTTATTTCCCCTCTACGGACTGTGGAGGGAAGGCCATCGTGGCGAAGCAACACCCGCGGGCAGGTTAGTTAGTTAGGTTTATTTTGCATCTAGGGATTCTAGCTAGGGATTCATTAGATAGGAATTTCTTAGACAAGTGTTAGTTAGAATTAGGTGTGGTAATCTCCTGACGAACGGTTGTAAGAGGGATGACCCTTCAGGCTTATCCCCATACTGACTGACGGAGTTTTATCACTTTCAGGATAGTGTAGTTTAGTGCAGGGAATTAGCTTAGCTTAGATTTGCCTTAAGTTCTTGAGCTAGTTAGGTTCAATTCCCCTCTACGGACTGTGGAGGGAGGGCCATCGTGGCGATGCAGATACCCGCGAATAGGTTAGATAGGTTTATTTCCCCTCTACGGACTGTGGAGGGAAGGCCATCGTGGCGAAGCAACACCCGCGGGCAGGTTAGTTAGTTAGGTTTATTTTGCATCTAGGGATTCTAGCTAGGGATTCATTAGATAGGAATTTCTTAGACAAGTGTTAGTTAGAATTAGGTGTGGTAATCTCCTGACGAACGGTTGTAAGAGGGATGACCCTTCAGGCTTATCCCCATACTGACTGACGGAGTTTTATCACTTTCAGGATAGTGTAGTTTAGTGCAGGGAATTAGCTTAGATTTGCCTTAAGTTCTTGAGCTAGTTAGGTTCAATTCCCCTCTACGGACTGTGGAGGGAGGGCCATCGTGGCGATGCAGATACCCGCGAATAGGTTAGATAGGTTTATTTCCCCTCTACGGACTGTGGAGGGAAGGCCATCGTGACGAAGCAACACCCGCGGGCAGGTTAGTTAGTTAGGTTTATTTTGCATCTAGGGATTCTAGCTAGGGATTCATTAGATAGGAATTTCTTAGACAAGTGTTAGTTAGAATTAGGTGTGGTAATCTCCTGACGAACGGTTGTAAGAGGGATGACCCTTCAGGCTTATCCCCATACTGACTGACGGAGTTTTATCACTTTCAGGATAGTGTAGTTTAGTGCAGGGAATTAGCTTAGATTTGCCTTAAGTTCTTGAGCTAGTTAGGTTCAATTCCCCTCTACGGACTGTGGAGGGAGGGCCATCGTGGCGATGCAGATACCCGCGAATAGGTTAGATAGGTTTATTTCCCCTCTACGGACTGTGGAGGGAAGGCCATCCTGGCGAAGCAACACCCGCGGGCAGGTTAGTTAGTTAGGTTTATTTTGCATCTAGGGATTCTAGCTAGGGATTCATTAGATAGGAATTTCTTAGACAAGCGTTAGTTAGAATTAGGTGTGGTAATCTCCTGACGAACGGTTGTAAGAGGGATGACCCTTCAGGCCTATCCCCATACTGACTGACGGAGTTTTATCACTTTCAGAATAGTGTAGTTTAGTGCAGGGAATTAGCTTAGATTTGCCTTAAGTTCTTGAGCTAGTTAGGTTCAATTCCCCTCTACGGACTGTAGAGGGAGGGCCATCGTGGCGATGCAGATACCCGCGAATAGGTTAGATAGGTTTATTTCCCCTCTACGGACTGTGGAGGGAAGGCCATCGTGGCGAAGCAACACCCGCGGGCAGGTTAGTTAGTTAGGTTTATTTTGCATCTAGGGATTCTAGCTAGGGATTCATTAGATAGGAATTTCTTAGACAAGTGTTAGTTAGAATTAGGTGTGGTAATCTCCTGACGAACGGTTGTAAGAGGGATGACCCTTCAGGCTTATCCCCATACTGACTGACGGAGTTTTATCACTTTCAGGATAGTGTAGTTTAGTGCAGGGAATTAGCTTAGATTTGCCTTAAGTTCTTGAGCTAGTTAGGTTCAATTCCCCTCTACGGACTGTGGAGGGAGGGCCATCGTGGCGATGCAGATACCCGCGAATAGGTTAGATAGGTTTATTTCCCCTCTACGGACTGTGGAGGGAAGGCCATCGTGGCGAAGCAACACCCGCGGGCAGGTTAGTTAGTTAGGTTTATTTTGCATCTAGGGATTCTAGCTAGGGATTCATTAGATAGGAATTTCTTAGACAAGTGTTAGTTAGAATTAGGTGTGGTAATCTCCTGACGAACATTTGTAAGAGGGATGACCCTTCAGGCTTATCCCCATACTGACTGACGGAGTTTTATCACTTTCAGGATAGTGTAGTTTAGTGCAGGGAATTAGCTTAGATTTGCCTTAAGTTCTTGAGCTAGTTAGGTTCAATTCCCCTCTACGGACTGTAGAGGGAGGGCCATCGTGGCGATGCAGATACCCGCTAATAGGTTAGATAGGTTTATTTCCCCTCTACGGACTGTGGAGGGAAGGCCATCGTGGCGAAGCAACACCCGCGGGCAGGTTAGTTAGTTAGGTTTATTTTGCATCTAGGGATTCTAGCTAGGGATTCATTAGATAGGAATTTCTTAGACAAGTGTTAGTTAGAATTAGGTGTGGTAATCTCCTGACGAACGGTTGTAAGAGGGATGACCCTTCAGGCTTATCCCCATACTGACTGACGGAGTTTTATCACTTTCAGGATAGTGTAGTTTAGTGCAGGGAATTAGCTTAGATTTGCCTTAAGTTCTTGAGCTAGTTAGGTTCAATTCCCCTCTACGGACTGTGGAGGGAGGGCCATCGTGGCGATGCAGATACCCGCGAATAGGTTAGATAGGTTTATTTCCCCTCTACGGACTGTGGAGGGAAGGCCATCGTGGCGAAGCAACACCCGCGGGCAGGTTAGTTAGTTAGGTTTATTTTGCATCTAGAGATTCATTAGATAGGAATTTCTTAGACAAGTGTTAGTTAGAATTAGGTGTGGTAATCTCCTGACGAACGGTTGTAAGAGGGATGACCCTTCAGGCTTATCCCCATACTGACTGACGGAGTTTTATCACTTTCAGGATAGTGTAGTTTAGTGCAGGGAATTAGCTTAGATTTGCCTTAAGTTCTTGAGCTAGTTAGGTTCAATTCCCCTCTACGGACTGTGGAGGGAGGGCCATCGTGGCGATGCAGATACCCGCGAATAGGTTAGATAGGTTTATTTCCCCTCTACGGACTGTGGAGGGAAGGCCATCGTGGCGAAGCAACACCCGCGGGCAGGTTAGTTAGTTAGGTTTATTTTGCATCTAGGGATTCTAGCTAGGGATTCATTAGATAGGAATTTCTTAGACAAGTGTTAGTTAGAATTAGGTGTGGTAATCTCCTGACGAACGGTTGTAAGAGGGATGACCCTTCAGGCTTATCCCCATACTGACTGACGGAGTTTTATCACTTTCAGGATAGTGTAGTTTAGTGCAGGGAATTAGCTTAGATTTGCCTTAAGTTCTTGAGCTAGTTAGGTTCAATTCCCCTCTACGGACTGTGGAGGGAGGGCCATCGTGGCGATGCAGATACCCGCGAATAGGTTAGATAGGTTTATTTCCCCTCTACGGACTGTGGAGGGAAGGCCATCGTGGCGAAGCAACACCCGCCGGCAGGTTAGTTAGTTAGGTTTATTTTGCATCTAGGGATTCTAGCTAGGGATTCATTAGATAGGAATTTCTTAGACAAGTGTTAGTTAGAATTAGGTGTGGTAATCTCCTGACGAACGGTTGTAAGAGGGATGACCCTTCAGGCTTATCCCCATACTGACTGACGGAGTTTTATCACTTTCAGGATAGTGTAGTTTAGTGCAGGGAATTAGCTTAGATTTGCCTTAAGTTCTTGAGCTAGTTAGGTTCAATTCCCCTCTACGGACTGTAGAGGGAGGGCCATCGTGGCGATGCAGATACCCGCGAATAGGTTAGATAGGTTTATTTCCCCTCTACGGACTGTGGAGGGAAGGCCATCGTGGCGAAGCAACACCCGCGGGCAGGTTAGTTAGTTAGGTTTATTTTGCATCTAGGGATTCTAGCTAGGGATTCATTAGATAGGAATTTCTTAGACAAGTGTTAGTTAGAATTAGGTGTGGTAATCTCCTGACGAACGGTTGTGAGAGGGATGACCCTTCAGGCTTATCCCCATACTGACTGACGGAGTTTTATCACTTTCAGGATAGTGTAGTTTAGTGCAGGGAATTAGCTTAGATTTGCCTTAAGTTCTTGAGCTAGTTAGGTTCAATTCCCCTCTACGGACTGTGGAGGGAGGGCCATGGTGGCGATGCAGATACCCGCGAATAGGTTAGATAGGTTTATTTCCCCTCTACGGACTGTGGAGGGAAGGCCATCGTGGCGAAGCAACACCCGCGGGCAGGTTAGTTAGTTAGGTTTATTTTGCATCTAGGGATTCTAGCTAGGGATTCATTAGATAGGAATTTCTTAGACAAGTGTTAGTTAGAATTAGGTGTGGTAATCTCCTGACGAACGGTTGTAAGAGGGATGACTCTTCAGGCTTATCCCCATACTGACTGACGGAGTTTTATCACTTTCAGGATAGTGTAGTTTAGTGCAGGGAATTAGCTTAGATTTGCCTTAAGTTCTTGAGCTAGTTAGGTTCAATTCCCCTCTACGGACTGTGGAGGGAGAGCCATCGTGGCGATGCAGATACCCGCGAATAGGTTAGATAGGTTTATTTCCCCTCTACGGACTGTGGAGGGAAGGCCATCGTGGCGAAGCAACACCCGCGGGCAGGTTAGTTAGTTAGGTTTATTTTGCATCTAGGGATTCTAGCTAGGGATTCATTAGATAGGAATTTCTTAGACAAGTGTTAGTTAGAATTAGGTGTGGTAATCTCCTGACGAACGGTTGTAAGAGGGATGACTCTTCAGGCTTATCCCCATACTGACTGACGGAGTTTTATCACTTTCAGGATAGTGTAGTTTAGTGCAGGGAATTAGCTTAGATTTGCCTTAAGTTCTTGAGCTAGTTAGGTTCAATTCCCCTCTACGGACTGTGGAGGGAGGGCCATCGTGGCGATGCAGATACTGAATTCCCATTCAAATTCATTAGAACTGCACTTTCTAAAGTCAGTAGAAAAAAGTCCTCGACGGATTTTATTAATTTTCTTCCCCCAACATGGAGTTACTTCATGGCTACTGACGGGCACTACGCTACATTTGAATTTAATTTACTAGCAAAACATTAGCTCTCAATAACGGAGGTATAAAAAACATTACGAACGAATTACCAATTCCATTTGCATTGCTCTCGTGTACATACTCGTACATATTTCAATAAAATTCCCTTTAAAGGGAAGCTAAGGATATAGGGGCTGTCTGATCCCTACCATACAATCGTCATCATCATCATCAGTATCAGCATCATCCAGTGGGCATCCCTGGGGTGATTCCGCTTTCAATTACTCGCAACTGGCATACATTTGCGTAAATGGCAGTTAGCGGATGTGGAACGAGCAACAGCGGGGAGTCGCACTAAGTGCGTTGTCGTCATCCTCGTCGTCGTCGGTGAAACGACACTGTTGCTCAATGCCGCTGCAGAGGAAATATCATAAAAGCCAATAAAATTCGCATTATTTCCCCCGATGAGACATTGCCTTCGGGCTCAGTGAAATGGCATTTTAAGTAGTAGACGGAAGTAGTAGGCAACCTAATACATTACCAATTGTGGATTTTTCCTTACAAATGACCGTATTAATGGGAGCCTCTTGAAGTGGAATGGTACAGAATAATCTGTAATTGAAAAGAGATACTTTGTGCAACCCTCATCTATTTTGAAAAGTATCTTCAGGGTTGATTGCCGCAGAATCGACGATCCCAACAACGAAATGAATGCTTGAAATGCAAGCCTTACTTGACTTCTGTGTGAACATGCCTTTTATCCGGAACCTAAATAAAGCGGGACGAATGTTTTTTAGTTAAATATATGCTCTCGACACGGGTCGCTCGAAAAGGATACGCCTTATAGGTGCAACAGGTGGATCTCTTGCACATCATGGTAACGCTTCGAGTAAAGAGTTAATTTTTCAGAGAAATGTCGCAGTGTGAGTATCTGAGTCCTAATATCGTCCCTTAAATAGCTTTAGGAGAGGCATTTATGACTTGCAGATATGTTTAATTGACCTAATGCTGGAAATGGGTCTCATTGTAGGTGATTGTAGATAAAAGTCTAGCACTGTCGTTGCCTTGTAGAGTGTTAAGCTAAAGTAAATATAAAAATGAAAATATTTCCAGCTAGCTGGGTTCATAACCTCGTTAAGGAATGAATGTGCTATTTGTCAAGTATACTGAATCGAAGCTCCAATAAAGCCTTAGTCATTGCAATAGACAGCTTATTCTAGACGAACTTCACAGCTTAAGACCTTATGACCAAACGACTATTTCATGTTCATCTCTGGAGTTAGCCGCCGGCGGATGATCAACATCTGATCTTGTACGACGGTTTAAGTATTTCTTAAGTAGAAAGGAACTATGTTTTGATGTAAACTTGTAAAGTTCTTTATAATACAAGCTCCAACACCATGTTGAGCTAATCATGGGTGGTTGACACTTAACCGTAAGGTACTACGATACTACTAGAGAAAATCCCTTGTGCTACCATAAAAGCCTCCGTTACTCTTAGAACTATTTCGATTTCTGGACGAATTTCCAAATTCTATTGATATCCAAATGGGCTATATCTGCAAGCACCTCGAAGTAGTATTCCTCCAGAATCTGCTTTCTTGATGAGGTCAATGCAGGATAGCTACAGAGAAGGTGAAGTGGTAGTTCTTCATCTTCCTCAATTTTACTGAGCTACGACAGACGGTGTTGGACGGAATTGCAAGCCTTAAGGGGTACTTACCAATCTTACAGTGATCCATCAGTAATCCGACCTATGCGTGGTCGATATCTTTTTTAGAGATGCGCAACATTGCTTTACCGATTTAGTATTGATAGTTCCAGTGCCTTGATAGTTGCTTGACTGTCGGTATACATGACGATGTCTCTATGCCTCTCAATGTTTTTTTGCGAGCTACTGCCATGCACGATTCGCAAACCTTAATACTCGATGCCAGGAATACGCCTACGTACTAACCCACACCCTACACACTTCAACCACTCTCCCCTCGTAACAACCGTTAAGTATTATTTCGCGGGGCTGGTTAGCACTTTATGCTTTTCTTAACCTTTTCGACGTTTCTTGTTCTGAGGGGGCTTCCGTTTGGGTTTGGTTGCTCTCCCTGAGCCTTTCCAGCCGCCGAAGTTCCTTTATGATCACCGCTGCTGTTTGTTTCACAGTATTCCATACTGCGTTACTGCGTTCGATGTCAATGTCTATATACCGCTGTTATCGATAGACAGTCAGGGGCTTCACGAGTAGCCATAAGCTCCGCTTAAATACGTTGCAAAAGTCTTGTAGTCAAAATGAATACCGACAGCAGAAAATAGTCCAGCTCCTACGTGACCTATCGTAGACCTATCAGTGTACCAATTTTAATGCAGAATTACTGATCATCGTGTTGTCTCCCCCATTCTATCGACTGGGTCCGTGGTATGGAATGTTGAAGTCTAGGAACGGGCTTCAGTAATAAACGACTCCCTCAGCCGTAACGTCGATTTCATTGCGGTTCTTTCCCATAACTGCTATAATAGCAACGTCATTCGCGTAAGCTATAACTTTGAATCCTGCCTTTCGTAAGGTGGAGAGTAGTTCGGCTTCGGTGAGAAGCCACAGTACAGTGACAGTACACCTCCTCGTTGCCAAGTTCTGAATTGATCACACAGTTGACTAGCATCTGTTTGGTCTGGCTTATCCTAGCATTGATCCCTAGTTTCCTGAGAATATTTACGATGACCGCTGGTTTTATGGTTTTGCATGTTCCTTCTTTGGGCATCGAGAGTCACCTACAAGAGAATGTAGTGTGGTTTCAACTGATAGGAACTTCTTTGCCCCTTTCTGATCTTTATTCCGAGTTCGTTAAGACTCTTTTTATAACTATCCCAATCCGAGCCAATCCCTGCTGCTCTTTCTCTGCATGTTCAGTTCAGAAGTCCACCATTTCTGATGGGGCATGGTTTAGAAAAGGATTCGTTCATCACACCAGTCCCTTTCGCCGTCAATGAATCAAACGCAGCGTCAATTTATCACTGTTGCCAAGTGGTCTGACTAGATAACCAGTTTATCTTCTTGAAATAGGTGACGTTTCAATATTGAGTTGTTTCTGTCAGTTTCTGGTAATTCAGGATCATTCTTTTTGTGGTATCAAGTTGGTAGTGCTGGCATTTGACATCTGCCAAACTTACCTGTCATTTGAAGTGTCATAATATTAGTTGAATGTTTGTCATTTACGATAATCGATCGCTTAACAATCGAACAACACGTTAAAATTATTAAAACTTACTACAAAAGTGGTGATTCAAACGTAGCCACTTTTCGCGCATTACACGATGATTATGGTCGTCATAATCGACCGACTACGCAAGCAATCGGTTTAATTGTGAACGAATTTGAGGAGAGTGGAAGCGTTACTGATGTCGTACTAATTTAACCCAGCTGACCATCCACAACGCCGCCATAGATACATACATACGCTTCTTGGGTATCGATAAGAACTTGCTTCCTTTAAGCAATCCTACTACATCTGCAGTAGACTCCGGCTATAGAGAGTTCCTTTCAGGAAACTGTTGAGAAACATTTTCCACTGCAGAAATTTATAAGGTCGATCAACTGCCAAAGATAAAGTTACTTCCTTATTTTATTACCCACCCAACTCCTGCTGTATCCTGTAGCCACCCAAAAAAGGATATTTACAAACAAACCACCAAAGAAAAGAACACGTCCTTATCAAGATCATTTACATTATGGTACACCGTCCACCATTCTCCGCAAGTGTCACAACCAAAAATGTTTATAGTTTGCTCTCTCCTTCATGGATATTTACAACTTTCCTTTCCTTTCCTTGATCCTTGCTTCGATGCAAGTAAACAAAATGAAATTGAGTTGCTTCCCTGCTCTGCTAGTGGGTGCTCTACGGGTATATCTTGTATGGAATGACAACGAATCGTACATCAGTTGATTTTATGATGCAAACAAAAAAAAAAAAAAACAAAAAAGTTGTAAAATACATTTTGACTTTCATTCCAACCCAAAATAGATAGACACGTACATTATACAAAATGAGTATGTCTACTCATCCTTGGTTGGAAAACAAAATTGAACACATTGTGACACTTTACAGATGGGTGTAGACATTGGGAATTTATCAAGATTAGGAAGAGCGTTCTTGCCATGTTTATGGTCGCTTGGAAAACATGACGACATGGGAGAAGCAACAAATTAAGCCTTTTTGCCCGACACCCTGTTTCTGTGGGAACCTTAGTGAGGGGATTTTGAATAAAATGTAGTTTGGGAGGAGAAAATGAATTTTTACATGTGAAAAACTGGTGGCAGGGATTTCACGATTTACATGACACACAAGATACACGAAAGGAGGCGTCATCAACTCGAAAGGACATGACAGGATTTTTTTTTTGTTAAACTCTTCTGTTAAGGATCTGTTACAAGTAGAATGTGACTACTGGTGAAAGATGTTAATGCAAATGAACTTTGGGTAACGAAGGGTCGAATTAGGGGTTTGAATCGTTTTATAAATACGTGGAGCGCGACTGGGATAAGCAAAACAAACAGCAATAAAATTATTTTGCACTTTCAGTGGCAGTGTTGCCAACGATGGTTGGCCAGTCTTACTGCGTCGGCGTTGATCAGGTTTATAGCATACGACGTAGGCGCTTCGAAGTCAGTGACGTACATACATATGTGCTATCTAGACCAAAGGTATCTCTTCTAGCCAATGCGTCAGCTTCACAATTTCCCGAAATGTCACAGTGAACTAGTACCCAGCAAAGGGTGAGGTTATACTGTACAGCTACCTCGTTAAGAGATTCGCAGTAGCCTTTCACTCCCTTTGATCTCGTAGTGCTGGATGCGAGAGATTTGACAGCTGCTTGACTGTCGATGTATATGACATTATCCGATGCTGATATTGCGTTAGCCGTCAGGCAGTCAGCAGCTTGACGCATCGCGTAGATTTCGACTTGAAAGACGCTGCAATAGTGTGGGAAGTTGAAGGAGCGGTGGATGCCTAAGTCCTCTGAGAAAACTTCGGCTCCAACTTCATCCTCAGTTTTGGATCCATCCGTAAAAATTGACAGCGATTCGTGGTACAAAATCTCACGTCGAGTCCTTTCGGTTCTGTTAGGTAGCGAGATTTTGTAGCCATTGTTGAAACTGTGTTCGGCGGGCAGGTGGTCGGTCGCCCGTGGGAGATGACGATACATCAATATTATGCTGGCATGTCCTGTGGATTAGAGCCTGATTGCTGATCAGCTAGCCAGTTTTTTTTCTGACGATGTTTTAAGGGAGAGAGTGGAGTAAGGTTTGCAGAGCGGCTGTAGGAAAGGTTCTCAGTGCACCGGTTATGCTGAGGCAAGCGACTCGTTGAGTTTCTTGCATTTTGGCCAAATTGGAATGTTTCTCCATGAATAACTCTGTCTTCCTGTTATGAGTATGGCGAAGTTGTTTGCTCGGGCGATGACTTTGCATCCTGTTTTTTCAATACTCAGAAGGGCTTCGTTGAGCACTAGGTTCCATAGTAATGGAAACAGTACTCCCCCTTGGGGGTTTACCTCGGTGTTTGAAAGTGCTGCTTCATACTGTAAAAGTGCATTAATTTCCCGCTGGAGGTGAATATAATTCCCATTTGAGATTAATTCCCGTGGGGTTATTTCCCTGCACCATTGAGCACTACAGTGCCCCTCTGTACCCAGCGATGATTAAATAGGATATCTATTTTGTATACTTCCAAATGAACTTTGACTGCAGTTTGCCTTCTAGTCAATTAAACTTCCATAACTTCGATTATAAAATTGTCTGCAACATTCCACTTCCAAAGTATGTACCTACAGACAGAATAAGAAATTTTTCTCGCAAATATTTTCAACATCAGAGCATAGCCCGAAGCAATTTGGGCAATAAAATTCCTTTTATAATTCAAACTTAATTATCGAAATGAAATCACTTTCACTTCTCGATATCAAAACACAAACAAACTTCAACTACAACTCTGAGAACTCTGTACCTTCGGAGTCGTTTCTCGACCATCCGGGCACTGAACACTGACGTTACCGTGCGCAACTTATGACTTATTAACTTGAAAGCCCTCAAACCGAATATGCAAATTTTTAATATTCTTAAAAGCATATTACAGCTTGTTACCTGAACTCGACCGGCCCTGAATTGAGTGCCATTACCTTAGCCAAAAACTACCTCCCCCTAACCGCTGTACAACAATCTACTACAAACTCCCTGCCGTCGCCGTCCGACAACCAGCATCTCTCGCGTACAGGGGGGCTCGATGAGTGGTAATGGCTCAGAAAAGAAAAAAAAAACAACAACAAAAAAGGTCAAAACACTAAATGAAATGCATTTTTTATTGCTTTTTGCAAAATAGCTGCAAGCAGAATGAAGTATGAAACAAAGTGCAAAGTGGGGGAGAACAACAAGAAGAAAAAAAACGTATTTCTTTGACAAAAGTTTTTCGCTTTTTTGTTGTTATTTTGGTTTTTCCTGTTCTCCTCTGCCGATCCGTGTCTCCTCATTGCTTTCAGTTTTAATAATTTCTGAAAGTTTTTGCTGTTTACACACTTTGTTCGTATTTCGCAATAAACAAATGAACGCACGACTATGTGGAGTGAAGGTGGAAAATATTCCTCGTTTCGAGTGATAAAGATGAAAAGGACAAACAAAATAAGTTGTTCTTTTATTGTCCTTCTCGTCATCGTTGTTCATTTTAAATCAAATCAAAAGTAATTACAACGAAATGCGCGGGTAGTGGAGACTGTTTGTTTTCAGGAAGAGGGTTGATAGTTGCCTGGAAATGGGCTTGATGGTGATGCTGGTGGTACGACCACATTGCATTGGCGTACCTCAGGAGGCAATGTTGGGGCCATCTGTGTACTCCAACAGATTTGGTTTGAGAGTTATTTCGTATGTAACGTATGTAACGTTGCAAAACTCAAATTTAAAAGACGGAAGGGTTCTGTCATCATCACAAATTGTCAGCCAATAGAATGCTAATAGCTGTGGTGCAAGAAAGGCTGGGACTAAACCGTTGTGTGTACTCTATATAGCGCAGAATTTCATCTGTTCAGAACGACAGTTAGACGTCACACAAAACGCCTTTTATATTGACACATGCGTCACATGTTGTGGTACGTCCTCACTTTCTCACCAGCTTTCCGGTGAGATTCACGAGAGTCCTCAGATCCACCGTGCTTCTAGCAAGTGATGGGCATAGTGAACATCATGCCGGTTTCGTCGATTTTTTACTTCCGATCAGGTCACAGAACTTTCACGACAGCAATTACTTTGTTCAAAATTGAAAGAACTCTTCGAGTGCGTTTGCTTCTAGCGTCAACAAGAATTCAAAATTCATTTCAGTAAGGCTTTGTAAATGCTGGTTGATGCTGGTTAAGGCCTTTTAAAGCAAGAAGTCAGTTCACTCTGAACGTGACTATTCATCGTCGGCTTTATTTTTAACCACTCTGAAGCGACTCTTCATTTCCTTACACTCAGGATTCACAACTTGAGGCGAGTTATAAAGAAAAGCATTTCCACTTTTATCAGTCGTTGATCAGCGTGAATGCAAAGCCTTTAATGAAGGCAAGTACTCACGAGGTACAAGAAAATGCAATAAGCAATGATATAGTCTCTAAAACATTTAAACAACGGTAATGATACGATGACATACAATCTGGAAACAGGGTGACTGCAGTTGAAGTGAACTGGAGTGAATTTATTATGACTGTCAGTCAAAAGGTGCAAACTTACATTGATAGACCCTGTTCACAACCGATTGATAGACTTGTTTTTTTTTGGCATTCGCGTGTTTAGATTGTTAGTCCTGTCTAAACAATTGCGCCGATTTTTTCTTACTTTGGCGTCAAACCAATATGGCGGAGAAACTGTCAGTGGTCGTATTTTTTTTCTATATTTCTGTATTTGTAAATGAATTTAAAATAAGCTTGCACAGGAGATTATCTTCGTCTTGGTTTTATGGGTGCTGTTAGGCATAAGTGGATTCCTTATTTTATCCGCATCCACGTCACAGACATATTAGCTAAAATACATCAACAGATGGTTCAAAAATTTAACGCAAAGTGGATCCCATTCGGGTTATGACAAACAACTTACTTCGTAGGTTCGTAACAACATTTAAAATCAAAGAAATGTCCATGGTTTTTTACCATTTTCGAATTTTTAGCTACGCCACTGCTTACCTACATATTATTTCATTTTTTGCGCTGAAAAAACATGTGAAAAGCAACAGAAGGAAAGAGATACAATAGTAGCTTTCCAAATGGTGGGAGTCTGTGAGTTAATTGTTTATGGCTACGTGGGTATATAATGCTGAGGACTCTAATTGTGCAAAATTTATTATTTAAGAACTGAAACGGAAAAGTAATTGAATTTTGATAGAGTTAAACTAAACTTTATTTTCGGGAATTAAAAGTACATAATTCTGAGATTAGTTTTGGTCTTAAAAGGACATAAATTTCAAATTTGTATTCAATTTGTGCTCTCGAAGTATTTAGGACTTACATCCAGGGTATTGAGACATTTGAATAAGTACCCCGTAAGGAAGACAGTAAGATGTCTTTTCTGAATGAAGAAGTCAACTATGACGTACATAGAAGTCCTTCCCAAGTTCATTTAAAATCGAATTCTCTTGATCACTTAAATTGGCAACAGATTCGAAATAACAGCCCTTTAAGCACTGTCGTTAAGTGATCGCTTTTATAAGACACAAAAGTAACAACTGTCAAATATGTTACCATGTTTTGATCAAAATATCCCTAATCACTTATTCATCTCAGATTTTCTACTGCGCAACTGGTACATACATATGTATGCAGATTGTGTTTTCGAACATTTGACTTACAAAATCTAGAATCCCTTCTCCAACAAATTACTTTTGCAGTTTGTTTTTACGAAAAAGCATTTTTGACAAGACGATTGTCAGATTTGTAAATACTGTTAGGTCTGCAAATGAAAAATTTGTCCCAACTCACAATTTTATAGCAAAATAATTGCCATACCTACACCTAACAATGAATTTGCAAGTATCTGTCAATCCTCTTAACACTCTTTTCTATCATTGTCTGACATTTAATACATTTGCAGACTCAGTGGAAATGTGCAGATGTCCGAATCTTATGACATCTGACAATTAATTTGTTGAAACATGTTTTTGCTCTTTTAAGTGATACATATGTTTATATAAAAGGTGGCGAAAATGCAATAATTTTTGCAAATGGCGATTCAATTATAAAAATACAAAATAAACGTCAAAGAACGCGAAATTATTGTTACGAACACGCATCCAAATCACGCATTCAAACCTTGTATATTGGATGCGTGATACGTATTTTCATTACTGCATACTGTGACTGCTTCCGTTTCAATTTTGATTTTGTGCAGTGGAAGTGAATGAAGGAAAAACTAACTATCTGGCGGGAGACAACCCACGCTTTCGTCCACACAGTATGTCATTTTTGTGGAGATTCGGGTTTGTCTTCGTTGCTTTTCATTACATAATGTTGCACTTTTTAAGAATTTTCAATTCGATACAACCCTAAAGAAAAAGATTTGTAAAATGTTATGAGTCTGACAACAGATTTGCATCGTGAGCAAATTATGTACGAACCGTGTGAACTAATAATTTTCGATCTGACAGTTTTGTACCAAAACACAAAACACTCATTGATTTCCAGCACAGCCATCTAACAATAATTTTTTTAGATCATTTGCAGCAATTGCCAGCAAATTTAAGGAACTGAAAACATTTGTAGATCTGGCAATCGTTTGAACATAGCTTTACAATGACACTTTAGAATGTTCAGCGGAAAGTTGGTCACCATAATTCCATATCTCCATGAGAGAGCAATACGTCAAACTAATTTTCAAACATATCATCCGCCATATTTGCTTTCTACTTGATGGCGAACATTAATTTTGACATGCTTTGGATCTCTACTGAATATATTCATGGCAAGCAGATCTTAGTCGCCGTCGTCGTTCAGAAGCAGTAACAAATAGAGACTTTTTTATTACACAACATTCACGAAACAAAGTTTTAGTTTCAAAGAAATTTTGTGCATGTCTCAGTCTCATTTTTTAGTACGAATAATGGTCAACTTACTGACGGACTATAGTCTGGTAAAAGTTGGAATATTATAGGATTGCTGGGTGAGCAATGAATATTCTCTTCAGAGTTGTCATTTTACCACCCAGGTAACTTAAAGCCATGAATCTTAAAGAGTGGGCTCCAAGCCTTAAAAAAAATGAAATGCTCGCTGCATCAGGAAATACTTAATATGTCTAAACCACTGATGAAAGTGCAATCTACCTACTCAAGGAGTTATTTTAACATTCAAACACATGGTACGTTCGAAATCTTACAACGGCCTGACAATATGTGAATTTTCCAGTCTACACAAAGTGGTATAACTCCAATTTTTAATCATCACTCTATTTCCATCAATACACAAAGACGTATAAAACCAGACTCGTCGATTTAACCATCCAGTTCAAGCATTTTAGAACTAAAAGGGTCACAAAATCGATTAAAGTGCCCGAAGCTGTATTTCCAAAACCCCAATTCCAGGAATTTTCAACAGGATATCCAAATTATTACTCCCACCCTCACTTCCGACCACCCAAACCTCCGGCATAACACTGTACAGTGCCGTAAATCTTCATTGCAAACCCAAAATTAAACAATTTCCAAAGTACTCTAAATAATTCCCTCTCCCAACATTAACATCCCGAGAATACTCAGATAATCTGCAAACTAATTTACGAGAACATTTGCAATTGACACCGAGCCCATCCCCACTAAAAATATTCCTCTCGCCTCTAAGTGTCCACAGCTAGGATACACCGAGATCCATGTCACCACCTCCGACACAGCTAACCTCCATCCAAGTTCAATTTCTGTTTCGAATTTAAAACCAGATACTGAGGGTATATGTGCCCCGGTACTCCCCGGAGAGTACATTCCTGTCTGTGTATCCCTCTGGTGGAAGGATGTCAAGGATTTCGCGTGCTGTCTCTGTGCACCGAGGCTATAATTTTTAATCTCTTTCAATTCCTCGCTCTTAGTCTACAAAGTAAACGTGCTCGGGATGGAGTTGTTCGGTTGTTCTCAATGTTCCACTGTTTTATGCCTCGCCTGCGCTTCGAGTTGATGGCGAATTATGCTTTAAAATTAAAAGTAATGGCACTGCAATGACGTGTCGACGATTCATGGCCAACGCCTCCAGCCATCACAGACAGCCAACACTAGAGCTGGATGTTGCGGCGGATACTGTCCGTCGTCGCTTGGTGTGAGCTAAATTTATCCATAGTTATGGGGTGCTGGCAGTTCTGGCTAACAAATCGTTTGATAGCAGCTCTCCTGCTACTACACCGTTAGTTCAGAGATTGAAAATGTGAAGAAAAATGAAAACACCAAGCGAAGACAAATGGTAGAAGGGGGAACGAAATACGGAAGATTGGTTATCCTAAAGAATTCCAGTCACGTTCTGAGGACCTTAGCCCTGTTGGGTGAGCGACAGGCTGCGGTTGTTGAATATTGGATTAAGGTTCGACCGGAACTCGTACACGTGCTGATTTGCGAGATTTGGGTGATGCTTCGTTCTTGGGACGGTCTGTAGATATTTGGGTCACTAAAACAAGTAGTTAATGGCCGATTGGTAATTTCAGATGGGATTGTAAAACGGTCCAGCCGTTAACGTGTATTGTTATTGCAGCAGATATGGCAATGTCAGTCGTTAGGGAATAATATTGATTTGGGTGGTTCGTCTGGCTTGTAGAATAATAGACAGCATCTTGGGATAATGGACGTTTGTTTCTATTTTTGTTGTGGGTTGAGGCATGTTTCGCAAAGTACCGAATCTCAATCAAAATTGTATTCACAGAGTGTTGTCGAAATTTTGACAGCAAATGAGAGCATTGTCGAGTTCATGTTATGACATTCAGGTGGCGTTTAAGAAATATTATACCTCGTTAGGTTTTCCGATGATTCCTACTATAGGAACTACTTAGCTTACCTCTAAGTAGTAGCCATCGTATACTGAAGTTATAAGCTCGAGTGTTGAAGAAGAACTCCTAAAATTAAGTCAACGATGGCACTAAAGTTTTAAAACGGCAGCAAATGTCGGCTTTGACTTATTCAAACCGTTGATCGATAAAAATTTCCAAGAATAAGTCAGGGTGTTGAAAATATGGTAGATGAGCTTCGAACCTACGTAGGTTCTCACATCACTGGTACTGCTCAATATATGGAATCAAGACAACGCATCTGTATGTGAATAAGTGCACACGCCCTACCCTAGAAGCTATGGACTTTCGTGACCTATTGAACAGACACGAGGCTCAGGTTAATCGATTATGCACAAGGTCGTAAAATGGTCATTAGTTTCACTAGGTTTTCAGAACTACGAGTCCACACAGCCAGCCGACCTTTTCCGGATGATAGAACGTGAACTACCAACCCTTAAACGTTCTGAAATCGACTCTTTCGACTCTGACCTTTTCTTGTTAAAGCCAAACTCTTAGCTCATCTAATCAAGGATAAGGTGCTGCGAACCCCTTAATGAAAAAATTAAATTCAACGTTGTAGACCTTGGCACGACTCGAGTAATAAAAGTTTACAGAGAACACGTCTACTTGGAAGAATGTCTCCTACACATGACTTTTATTCTTTGAGTCGTTCACTCTCACAAGATTAAGTGAATCTCAGTAAGTCTTGCCATGAAATTGTATTTTAGACAAACAGATTATTGTGGATTATCGTAGACCAAAGTCATATAACCAGAACTCTCTTTTCTCGGACTGTCAACTTGGCGTAATAGATCCTTCAAATCTATAAATTGCCTGTTTATCCCCAGAGACTGCTCAAAAAACCTTCCTAACCGAAAATTAAATTAATGGAAAGCATTTCAAAATACCTTCCCACCCCTACGCCCCTTTTAACTTCTTAACCCCAACAACCAACAATCCATTGTCAGTCGCCAACAAGCCATATCTTCAAAGGACATTTCTGCATTAACAACACATCCAAAGATTAATGCGAAAGTGAATCGAGCCTGAGAAAATAAAAGTATCCTCTCACAGAACCCACCATCACATCTAACAAAAGACCTATGTGCGGTTATAAGTTTTATTTCCCTTCCTTGACTAAAGAATATCTTCCCTGATCTCAATGGAAGGACTCTTACTCCGCCCCTTCGCGATAGGGAAAAACTACAAATTTTTCCTAGTGAATGAGAAAAGTTTAGATTTTTATGTACAAAGCAACCGAATGGATACTTTGTTGTGAACTTGGCTATTTAGATTGAGCAATAAAAACAAGGGAAGGGCGTCACAATAAGACGACATTCTCCACTCATCTAGTGCAAGGGGGCAACTTCTTCTTTTTTCTTTGACTTCAACTCACTTTTATGTAAATTTTCATTGAATTAAGTTTTTTTTTTTTACTCCTAAGTTTGCTGTGTCGGATGCGGGTTAAAGGACGAACGGAAAATTTATTCAATTTGGAATTTTTCTTGGGCTAAAGTTTTCATATTTCTTCCGTGAGTGAGTACTTGAGAGATGGTATCTTCTGAATTTTCGTGAAAGGATGTAATATTTTGAAAGTTTGATGCGAGTTAAGCGGAACATTATTTAGAAGTTGGTATTTGTACCTTCTTCCAAGAGGACAAAATTTGTAGTTCTGTTTGGAACCCAATTACGATTTTATTCGAAATATTTCGTTTGAAACTAAAGAACTGGTTCTTAGAAGTCGTCCATTTTTTTGAGTGTTACGCATTTTCAAAAGAAGTATTTCAATGATTTCAACCCTATTAAGTCTTAAGATTTATTATGCCATATATATCAAATCAAATGCTTAGGTAGTAAGAGTTTTTCTGTAAGTTTTTCTGGCTTCATTAGAAGATTCGGACAAAAATCACACGCTTTCCAGATAACCATCTTTCAAGCGAAGATTATCGTGACAACTCCTAATGCCGGAACTTGTTTGATATAAATTTGACTTTTTGAGATTAGTTTGAAGTAGTAATGAACGAAGGTAAGAAGTACAATACTACTTAATATCTTGGCAGCACCATGGCGAAATAATTTTTTCAATTCGTTTACGGACCAGAGTAAGGAAGGATACTTTACTTAAATGGTGCAACAGTTCAGGATAAACCAGGACCTCCATTAATAAGCTTCTCCAGTTAGACCGAACTTTAGCTAACTGCCTTCAGTTCTGCACTCCAAGTCAATTGACGTACCTTTCTACTTGTACGCGCCACCTAAGGCTAAGTTTTCTTCTTCTTCGTTGTTCCTTCGGGATGGACCATTCGTATCAATCAGCTCTTCGTGTCCTAGCCATCTTAAACGACTGATACGCAGTTTTTGAATATGTCGATGTCGATGTCGCTGTACAACTCATATAGTTCGTGGATGAATCTTCTTCTCCAAAACCTGCCAACGTAAACCGGACCAAAAATTTTACGAAGGATTTTTCTCGCGAAGCCACCGACTATGTCTTCGTCCACTAGAGTACGAGCTCCATAAAGATGGACTAGGATGATCAGAATCTTACACAAAACATCCAGCGATTGGCAAGAGTAATCCTTCGTTTAACAGCAGAGCCGAGGTAGACAAAGTCACTTACTACCTCGAAGTTATGGATGTCGATTGTGACATTCTGTACAATTCACCGATATTGTAAGTCTGTGCCTGTACTGCAAAAAACTGTGAAAAACTACGAAAAATTATCATATCCTGTTCCCGTGCGCCAAATTTTCGTAGTTTTTCACAGAAGACAGCCCTCACGAGAGAGTGAGCAATTTCCCCTATCTGTGAATTTCAGCTCAAGAAATTAGTTTGGACAAATTTATGTATTTACGAAAACTGTCAAAGTTGACATTTGCTTTTTTTTATTTGCTGGTTATCAAAAGTAAATTCAAACAGGACGGGAACAGACCTTGTGTGTCACTAAACCCATTTTTGCGGCTTCTGCGTCAATACCAGCTAACACATCTGTGACAGTTGTACAGACTTTTGAAATATTGTACCTCTGGTGTTAAATTGACTATCCTTTCAAATATGGTGTTGAAAAAATCACATAACAGCGCGTCATCTAGTTAGTTTTTTTTTATTTTTTTTGACATCCAGATCGGTAACGAACCTGGACGGAGCAGCTATCGCTCAACCTACTCAAGCGAACGAAACTGACAGGGATGTCAAAGCTATACATGGCTCTCTATAGTTCGTCTCTTTATATTTGGACTTTTTAAGTTTTTGCCAAGATCTGTCAAAGTGTGAACATTTGATCGATTGTGGACATTCCTGGCCTGAAACGGCGCTGATAGAGATCGATCAGAGTTTTGGCGCTGGGTTTCAGGCGTTCACACAGTATGATAGATAAGATCTTGTATGCGAAATTTAAGTGACTAATACCTCTTTAATTGGCGCTATTCAGGGGTTTACCTTTCATGTGGTTCAGGCAAACGAGCCTGAGATTCCATTCATCAGCCATACACTCATCTGACTAAAATTTTAGAGATGAGTTGATATATATATCTTCTCCAGCTGCTTTGAACAGCCTTGGTGATCCTTACTTCCCTAGGTTTACCGACATTTCGGGTATAATCGTCTATGTTGAATGGTTCATTCTGCCTGACAGGGATGTTGGTCATCGTCGACGTCATACAATCTGAAGGAGAAGTTTTTCCATATTCTCAGCACCGACTGGGGTAACTAGAAAAATCTTGTGGAATGTATTTCTATTACCAAGCTCGCTGAATACTCTAGAGATCATGGTTTAAAGACAAATGTAACAGTGGATTGACAAAGATTTCAATGCTTCTGTCATTTTCTCAGATACGGTCATCTCTTTTGGACTTACTTTGACGTGGAATACATAAAGATATACAGAATTTGTTTTGGTACATTTCCTAAGGTTCTTTAACCCGTATTTTGGTTAGAATGATGCAGCAATGACTCCCCAGTCCAAAAGGAATGTGCCTCTCAGTTTTCCTCTTTCATTGGCCGTGTGACAGGAGAAATTAAGATGAAGTTTAGTTCGTATGGATGATATTAGGCCATTTACACTTATTTTTCGGCAAAACCCACAATCTAAAGGGTCAGATTCTTAATTAATATTCTGAACAAAATGGCCAAATAAACTGATGACAGTAACCGAATTCCAATTTCACTATGTCAGTCAATTTTTGACAGTTTAATGTGCAAGATGGCGCTACCCATGAAGTGTCCACAACTTACGTTTGATTTGTTTGCTTGTTGAAAACGAAAGAAAGACAACTTCTCAAAGCGGTTTTAGCCAGGTATTGAGTTGATATACTTGGAATCTGGTGTTGGCCACTTACGTAAACTTACAAGGCTTCCCTATCCAAACACAAACCACTCCTGTTTACAAGAAGTACACTCTGTCCAGCTTTCAACACAAAAGTGTCCCTAAACAGAAAATAAAATCAAAGTTAAAAAATCAAATTCAAACAAACAAAAAAGTATCCTTGTGCGACTAGTTTTATCCAGCATTGCACTTAAAAGCTAAAAACATACTGTAAACATTATTTATCGTCGCATGAGAGTACTATGCAAATATGTATCCTTTGGTTTCATGGGTTTAAATTAAGCTGGAGTAGGCAACTGCACCTAGTGCTGTCTCCAGGGAATTTATAGACTTTGACTCTTTTTGTAACACAAACAAGTGCTGGGACAATGCCAGTCGGCAAAGTGAAAAACAATATTCAGAAGTGCATGTTGGTAGTACTAACTGGCATTGGAGTTCGGTTGGTCGGTTAAGAGTGGAGCTTCATTATTTACAACCTAGACAAGATAATACTTTTTGTGAAGTTGGTTACTTAGAATTTCAATATTTTAACAGCAACCTATCTAGTTGAAGGTTGAGACATGTCGGTGGACCAACCTTTAGGATAACTTTCTTCTTGACCCAATTAATGTGCATGCTATGTATGTAGTCTAATCTGAACTAATGTTGAATGTTATTAGAGGAGCCCATGGACGAAATTACAGTATCAATGTAGGCTTTAAGGTCAGATTAATCTTCCAATAAAAAAAAAAACAAAAATTCATCATTGCTCTTCCTTCTCTGTACTTAAGTCGATAAAGAATAGAAGAAGTATCCATTGACATCCATCTATGAGAACTCAGTCGAAGTGCAACTCGCTTTTGATTAACTAAGTCCTGGAAAAAGCTACCATTCTGCGTTAAAGTCAGCAATCTACAAATCAAAACGACTCGTAAGGTGTACTAGTAAAAGATTCCATCCCCACTAGCTTACATAGGTAAGTATCTAGGTAAGTAAGAAAGCAGGTAGGTAGGTAGGTAGTAAAGGGCTATGAGTCTATCATAAGGCATAAGGCATCACAGTGGGACTTCCGCGAACATAAACCATTTCTTTTTTGAGACAAAATTTTACTATTTTGTTCGTAGACCCAATTTTATTTAAATCCAATTCTTTAAGTCTACAATGCGAGCTATCCCCTGGCATTCACAGAATAGATGTGTCATGTCTTCCAAAGCATGAAGCTCATTGAGTATTTGATATTCCTAAACTTCTAACTAAGATTTGTGGAAACTTAGATCCCTTTTTGGTCATTTAGTCGACCCTTTCGTTTCTCTCAATATCGGAGAGCTTATGTATCAAGCATAACCTAAAATCTAAAAAATAACCTAACACGGTCCTGTTCTGAGCATTGTGCGCCAAATTCTGAGTATTTCAGAATTTATGATGTTAGATCCAAACGTCGTTAGCCCAGCCTGACTATCAATGTAGATGACGATATTTTCGTGAGATATTGATACCATATCTAGTAATTCCGTAGCTTTGAGCACAACTAGAACTTCTGCTTAAATCAAACGCATGTGTCTCGATGTCTCACAATCACCTCCTTGTGTATGTCTCTAGAGCATATACCTGATCTCGTATCCTCACTAGTTTTTGAAACCGTCGGACAATCCCGTTTAGCTGAGAAACAACTTTCCTTTACTAATCCTTTCCTTGTACATGACTTTGTATGCTAGCTTCGTATAGAGCTACATATATCCCACAATATTGTATTTCAAAAGTCCTGCATTAGTAAGCCATGGAAAACTAGTAACAGCCTCTAGGTTCATATGTAGATCAAACACAGGTTCAGAAGACGTCCCAAGTGCAGTCGTGGATGTAGTACGCCCAGGACTGGTATCGACAGTGCAAGCTGTTCTTTATATCTTAATCAACGTATCCCCCTAAAACAGCCTATAAATTTCTGAAATTTTGAAAGATCGAGCGAATAAGATACTTTTTGCACTGATAATAATGTTACCACAGTTATCCAAGGTCCTTTGAGCTCCTGAAATAATTGTGTTTACTCCTTCCTACACCATTGCATCATACCAGAATGTAAGAGACAACCAACGAAACTTAAAATTGCTTTGAAAAGCGACGTCCACCCTAAGGTATAGTACTAAACCGTACATGTCCCACAAATTTTACAAGTTCCACATAAATAGGTAATCAGAAGAAACAGCAATTCCTTGTTCGTTTTTTTTTTTTTTTTTTGATAAGCAAACTTCTACCTTTGCCAAAAACTTGAAAAAGAATTTCTCCAAGTTGAAAACTTTTCCTGGAATCAATTCCAATTTATTCCGTACGCAATGGTCTGCTGCAGCACAGCGGTCTTCGGTCAATGCAAACCTCATGCAGAAAAACTTTTCACTCGACTACCTGTGAACAGTGTCCTTTCATGGTCGTATTGAGTTTGCCAATGTCTCTGTCTCTCTGTGAGTCAAAAACTTCGCACACAAGCTGTCGCAGGATAACAACTTTGCAATTGGTACGAATATAAGGAAACAAAACAAGAAATGGGTCTTCCTTCGTCCATTCCTCCATGTCGGAAGCTAGTGATTTTATTGTTTTCAATTTAAATTCAATGAAAGTTTCTTCATTCAATTTAAGGTGACGTGATTTAGTTTTATTTTTTTGGTGCTAAACGTAACAGTGTGTGTGTTGTGTGTATCCTTGAACTTTTTACCTCACCTCTGAAATATACTTTCAGTTTAATTTCAGTCCAGATTCTGGTAGTGCAGGGCTTTGTGCAACGATTGAATTAAGGATCCTGCAGTCGTATAGTCCTTAATTCGTCTCGACCTCCATCACTACCACTGTGGCAGCCACAGGATTGCGGTAGGGTCATTTCGACTAAATAAATTATTCTAATTGAACGTCACTTTGACCAGAGTCAACTAACCGTGCTCCCGGATCCTTTTGGAGGTACACATACTGCTGTATCCCTCTATGGATGGCCGGATGCCAGACTGCTTGCCTGGTTGAGCAGAGCATTAAAAAGGGGGTTGAAGGTTAAGCATACACAAACGCAGGGAACAAGAGAAAGGAATTTAATTTGATGCGTGCCGTTGGGCTAATTTCTGTGTATCTCCACATAAAACACAAGGTTGCTGTCTTTCTGAAATATATATACCATGGCACAGAACGTAGTGTGGAAATAGTTGTTGCAATGTCCATTTGGTTTGATGAATCATTTTTAAGGACGTCCTGTTGCTTGACACTGGAGTTTATTGGTATGTAAATCATGGTGAGTGTCACCTGAAGCTTTGAATGTCCTCTCGAATATCGAAGTCTATTAAATTATGTGCACGGATTAGGTAGAGGATCCTTTGGAACTCTTGGTATATTAACATCGAACTCTACTGTTAGAAGTGATAAAGACCTCAAAAAGAGGTAGATTCGGATTTTGAAATATTGATCCTTCGAGAGCCCAACTATGATCCAATACCAACTATCAATCTAAGAAAGTAACCTTAACCTTCTGTCATTATCACTGAATGGCAGTTGCATCGATGGGAATGAAAAACTTTTCATCGTCGGTTGACCATAGATTCGACATCGCTAAGAATGCTGCGAACTGTCTACAACTCCGATCTGGCTGGTGTATTAAGGGATACATCGGTCCTAAGCTTTAGTATACATGCTCATGTCTGGTCCGGTAAGCCCAAAACTTCTTTCTACCTGAGAGATAGAATTCAAAATCGAGCGATGAAAGTAATGGGAGACAGAAGCATATCAATGACTATTGATTCACTCAAACATCGCAGAAATATTTCCTGTCTTCTATCATTTTTTTCACAAACAGTGCTCCAGTGAACAGGCTAATTAAAAAATTCAATAATTTTCTCGCAACACCCGTCACTCTTCGAATTCTCATCAGCTTACACCGAAGTCTATCTTCGAACGTACCATCAAGTATATGGATTCTTTTTTCAATCGCACAACATGAATGTGGAAAGCTCTACATCACATTTTAATCCACAAACATTCAAAACCAATGTTCATCGGTATCGCCAATGTTCTCTCCCTGATTTCCCTAACGCCCGCGCTGTGCTTCAACATTATAAAGGAAAAAAGAGACAAATTTTCATCGAATCAGCAAATACTAGCTTAAATACCAAAATCCAATTCGACAAAAAACCATATTTTGAACCTATCCATCTCAGACACCAAGTTTGAAGCAGTCAAGTATACAGAAAAACCGAAAGAATTAATTATTGATGAAGCTACGAAGTTTTAACGTCAAACAAACTTCGTATGGGTACTTGACAGATTTGACAGTGCACAGAAATTTCTCTTGAGCATTCTGTTTCACGAAAAACTGCGAACCTTTTGAGTACCCGAACAAGATTTTATAAATTTTGGTAGAAACTCATGAAAATTCTCTATTTTGGAAGGTTACGCGAACAGACCTATAAATACTATTCGAATATTTCGAATATACATGACAGTTCAGCATTTAATTGTGCTCCCTAAACATCTTCATCCCCATTCACAAGAAAGATCCTAAAAACGAAATAATTAACTATCGTCCCATCGCAAAACTATCTTGCATACCCAAACTCTTCGAAAGTATTGTGTACGTGTCAGTATTTTTTCACTGCAAATTTATATTTTCTTCTTTCCAACACGGTTTCCTAAAAGGAAGATTGACAGCCACAAACCTTACAGAATTCGTCTCACACACATTACTTGCATTTGAAGTCAGCAAAGAAGTCGATGTAATAGCCACTAATCTTAGTAATGCGTTTGATAAAATTTCGCACGAACTCATCATTTTTAAACCAAATGGATCAGTTGCTACTTGAAAGGTAGACAATATGAAGTGCTATTTTACCCATAATGGCCACATCGGGCGTCCCTCAAGGCAGTCATCTTGGTCCTTTAATTTTCGTGCTCACCACCAATGATGTTGACTGCATTATTAAAAACTAATTTCTCTCTGTGTATGCTAACGACGTGAAAATCTACAGATTTATTTCCTCTCCCACCGATTCGTCCTATCTTCAAGCAACTTATTTTCTGTCTGGTGCCAGAAGAACTTACTTGAACTAAACGTTAGTAAATGTCAATTCATTGTTTACTCCAGCAAGCCTCCCCCACAACCCCACAGTAACTACTTTCTCTTAAATGAGCTTGTCCCTCTTCTTTACGTGACTTAGGTGTTATTTGTAATAGAGAGCTTAACTTTCGTTCCCAGATCGACGACATTATAAGTATAGCCAAACTCTGTGCTTGGCTTTGTTAAACGTTAATCTAAAGAATTCTCGAATCGTTATGTTACCAAATCACTATTCAGGTATCACCTTCGTTCGACCCTTCCTTGAATATGCAAGTCCGGTTTGGTCCCCCTACTACTCCGTCCATATTGGCCGTATTGAAGCTGTCCAGCGCAGATTTTTACGCTCTGTCCTGCGTGACTTCGCCTGGATCGACAGAAACAATTTGCCTCCTTACACAGATCGTATAGAACTTAGCCGTCAGCAGTCTCTCGAAAACCGTCGCGAAATCTTGATTTACTGATTTACTTTTCCTTCATCAGCTAATTACCGGTCACACTGTTGTCCCGCGCTTCTCGAATCCGTATCCTTTATATCAATCCTCATAGGACTAATTACGGCTATAATCTTTCAATGGCCAGAACGTTGCGCCTGGCTAATAATATGGAAAACTCTTTCGACTTTCACCTTAGCAGAATATCCCTTCGCAAATTTCTTCAGCACCGTTGTTTCTTTTCCTAGCCCTGTCTTCCCAGTCCTCCCTTGTCTTAACCTTTCCCTTCGCCCCCTAGTTCTTAAGATAGTTTTTAAGTTTAGAATGTTTCAGTTTACTTGTATTAAGCTTATAAAGTGCGGGTAGAGCCGGCGTCAATTCAATTCAAAGAAAATCGTCTAATGTTAACAGGCCCACAGAAAGAGTAGAAATATCTCCATGAAATTTCTAGTCCAACTCCGTTCTATTTCTGTCTTTTACTTACAAAATTTATAAAAAACTGAGGACATGAAAGAGACCAACATAAGTATGTATATCGTCAGTAGAAAAACTAATGAACTAATGAACAAATTTGCTGACACTTTAATTCAGACATTTCCTTTATTCTGGATTTCATTTTGATTCGTTTAAACTTATACTTCAGAAGATTTTTCATCACACATTTCCATTGAGATCAGATTTTATCATTGGATGGGTTCCCTAACTTTCTTGACATTCACATCATGGAACGCACTCTCTCTACAACATAACCTAAGATCTATTCTGATCAGCTGATGAAACCAAACCCCGGCTACCATGGTACGCTAACAAATCCCAAAACAAACCAGTAACACCGAGTTGCTGTTCTCGAAATGCCACTACGAACTTGAGAACTTGAACTTAAAACCTGAGTTCTTGCGTTAGCTTAATTTTGTAAAAATAAAATTGGAAATATGACAACCAACGTATGTACCAATTAAATTTTTCTGTCTTACTCAACCCTTTTCCATATACGAACTCAGGTAGGTTATGCGAAATCTTTCTTGGTTTTTAGTGCATAACTTACATTAAAATCTAATTATCTCATTTTACTTCTTCGGATAAGGTAATAAGATTTAGATTGGCAGAAAATTGTTTGCATTTTCTGTTACGCAAATTATTTCTTAAAGTTCAAACGTCATTCTTAGCTGTCAACTTGCAAAAAGTCGAAAAATCAACGCAAAAGGTTCTCGAAATCCTCAATGAATAAAGACAAGTTTGTTTTTTTGAACTACATACGTATATAATAATTTATTAACTATGATTTATTGTCAAAAATAACATTAGAGCTTACAGCTTACAAGGAATACTTACAAAAGGCATATAAATAACATTAAATTAAAATATCTACACAAATTGTTTCGAAAAAACAAATAAAAAATGTCAATTGCTAGAAAATTCACTAAAAATCATTGACAAATCAACCCTATCCGCAAGGTTAATACCCATGTTCTCACGCATTCGATTCAGAGTAGCCTCGGTGCATCCATAGCTACGGAGCTTAGACTCAGTATGGGCAATAACTTCTCTGATACACTGCAGTCCTGTGGCATTCTGAAGCATCTTTATGGTGATGAACTTGTGACGGAACTTTGACTTGGCCTTCTTGATCTTGTTGTTGATTCTCGATTTGCGGCATGATTCCGCCCTCTGTTGTCGCAAAGCATCACTAATTGATGAACTTGAGTCAGAACTAGACCGAGGCGATGACCGACGTTCACAAATCACTGGATTTTTAGTTAATTCCTCTTGAATAAAACTTTCCTCCTCGACGGTGTACTTATCCCTGATTTGTTTAAGTTCACAGTCCACAACTGCGTTAATGGCTTCTGGTTTCGCGTTCAAATAATCAATTGCCTGCAAGTCAATTGAACTGGAGGTGTTGGTACAGAACTTCTGCAGAAATACGCTTGACAGGTGGGTGGACGATTGAGTTGGCTTTACGTTTTGCATTTTAACTTTTGATTATAAGCAAATGTTTGTAGTTTGATCAAATTTAACAACACTTTCTCTCTTGACAGTTAAGTTGTCACTTCTATGTCGGTTCTCAGACTGAGATGCTTTGGTGCAGTCCGAACGGTTCTTATATACGCCGCGCAATAGTCCTCTAACACTACCACAGCTGTAATCTTCCGCTAGATACCATCTATGAAGAGATCACAACAGAAATGGGCGGTCTTACGAAAACTATGATCGAAGCCAGGCTTATGACCCGCAGGTAGTGGTGTTTTGAAGATTAATTAGGCATTGGAAAGTACTTCTATCTCTGTCGGTGTCGTATGCAATAAAATTGGTAATTATTCGAGGTGCTCACGCTGTTTTGTTTGCGAACAAATATTGTTGTTTGTCTCCATGAATATCGCCTACCGGGCTTAGACTTTGTTTTCGAATCGTCATCGACAGACAGTGGCGATTCGGAGAAATTTTGGAATGTTTTTGTAGACACTTGCCACAGACTATCTTCTGATGACGCGTACACGCACTCATGTTGTGCCGCTGCTTGATTGCAATTTAAGGAATGACAACCGTGTTATGGTTTTCTAATCTATTGTCTATCGAGGAGGAGTTTTTGGTGTGAGATAACGAGTTTTTGAATTGAAAATTGAGTAATTTTCAATTGTTATTTGGCGATAAGTTTAGGCGGGTGAATAGAGACGACGATAAGAAACTCTCGGACGATTTGGTGACTGATCTTCGGTATTTAGATAAACAGGGCGCAATTTTATGTGTGTGACGGGACTTCGGGCTTGGAATGTTGTTTACAGAAAATTGAGAAATCTTGATGTTTGTTTGCCCCTGTGGTGCGGATTAGACAAACAACTTTAGCGACATACATGGAACTGGGGTGTGATAAAATTACTGATCTTTTTATTTTGAAAGGCCTGCACAAACACGTACACATAAACAGGCGATGAGTCACGGTTTAAAGTGACTATTTTCTAGTTGCATAGATTCTCAGAGTTGCATGGTCTGAGTGTTTTAGCTCGTTAGCCGGGGTGTCCTTCAGGATGTCGGAACAAGTCTTCACTAAATGTTTTCCTTTTACAGACAAATGCATTTTTCTGAAAATGTAAAAGTGTTGTAAAAGATTGTCTCACGACGACTGCCTCTTATTAAAAAGTTCTATTTACTTTTCTAATTTCAATTTCATGAATTTCAAAGAAGGTTTTAAGTGATCTGTGATGTATTCGGGCACATTTTTGCAGTAATCACGGATTTCAGTTGCCCGAGATATTGCCCATCATTTATAACTTTACCAGTCCTCCACCCGTCCAATTCTTATTTTCTTTCCATAATGTAAGCCTGGCCTTTATATATCTTTCTGAAAGTACGGTTTTTTTTTTACAGCGGACACCAGCTCAATTCTGCGAAGAGCCCTTCTAGCTATCCACTAGTTTATATTTTTTGGGATAATTTTTTCAGCTCTTTTAGGTGTTCTGGCGTCTTTTTTGATCATAAAAAAATAAAAAATTTCAAATTATGTACCCAGTTTTGCTCACCACTGTAAGTATCACGGAAGTAGAAGACTACCGGAACTATTGCCGAATGAGTGAACCAATATTCATCACACTACTCCGAATGGTCGAATCAATTTTAATTAAGAAAAATACTACCATGAGCGAAAGATTATCTGTGCAGGAAAGGCTGACAGTTACGTTAAGGTACCTAGCTATCGGGAGGAACTTGGAAGACCTTAAGTTTTCCGTAGCTATGTCTCCAGTCTCGATAAGTTATTTTGGAATGAAAAATGTTTTATTTTATTGGATACATCTAAAGATTTCACTCAAAAATATTGATCGAAAATTTCAAAAACAATTAAATCAATGAGTAATGATGATGTTTTGACGTGCACACCCTACATGATCATTACGAATGACAATACTACAGATATTGATGGCTCGAAATGGGGAATTCCTGATTTTCGACATTCCAGTCCATAATTCCAAGTAATGACAATACTTTTACCTCACTATAATATTAAACGGGTAGGGTTCGATATGAACTCTAGGTGCTCATTTTTATACAAACATAATGTCACTGTAGACGCAAAACCTCCGCTTCTATTCGCCCGAATGTTATGATATTTTAACAGCACATCAAGGAAGCATTTACCTTTCCCAAGCATGCAATTAGGTTGAAATGTCTATTTTTGAAAAGTCCTATAGCCCCTGAGCCAAAAATTAGCTTCAACAAAGAAGACGATTTATTTATCCAAAATGCGGATCTCCGGCCATCATTTCCAGGACCCTTATAGCGAACTTACGGTGTCTAGGGTCGTCTTCCTTCAATTCTTGCGTCAGCATAATCTTATACACAAGAAGACCCAAATGTAACCACCAAAATAAGCCAGGTTGACTCTCTAGCGATGCCTAATTCAGCTGATAAGCGCCGATTCAACATGTCTGGGTCTTCTTCGATACTGGCCATGGGGACCACCGACTTAAGGACGAAATTTACGTTCCGTATTTACAACTGAGCCGGAATTTCGACAGTATTTTTTAATAATTTCTCCGCATTCAACAAGTATAAACCGATGTGTAAAAGAACGGCAAATCTTACTGGATATATTGACAGCTGAATTTTATTCGCAACTTTGATAGCTCCTATAACAAAACTCTTGGGAAAATATCATTGCTTTTCGGTCATCCTGTATTTAGACTTATCTGAGAATACCTTTACAGTCTATCGCCAAAGGTCTGGAGAATTGCTCATGTACTGCTTTGCGAAAGTGATTTGTTTTAGTCTGTTCATTTAATTGCCAAACTGTTTTTTTTTTTCGTGTGAACGTTTAAAATTCTACTCCTTGAGAAATTGTCTCTCAGCGCTCATACATAGATTCTGGTCTACAAAATTTTGGCTTTGTTTTAATGCCTAAAGAGAATAGTAGTCCTTTTGTCCTTCGATCGGTTTCTTGAAGTTAATGCTGATAGTTTAGTTCTAACATTTCTGGTGCTTAATGTACAAATTAGGAACCTTCAGAGAGCCTGGGAAACAACTTTTGGTCTTTTGGTTTTTGGTTGCGACCTCGATGCCGCTCAGTAATCCAACAAATTAACCACTGAACCCCTAGTACGTCAGAAACATAAATTCATTTATATTAGTTTTTCAAAAGATATTGTTAGGAACTTGAATCAGTCAATGCCCCCAATTCCTACTTTATATCTAACTTTTAATGAAATACCTCAGAGATGCAGTAAAAGTCACCAACAATCTCCTAAGTAATAATCCATTCAAGAATCCATAACCTCAGCCGAAGTCATAATACTGCATTCCCAAGAAAAATTCCAAGACTACCGACGTCTTGCAGTAATTTTAACGTGAAATTGTTTCACTGGAATCAGTTCAGTTTTTCAAACAACCATTGTTTCGCCGTCCACTGCAGTGTACTGCAGATATTTTGACAAGGTATCCCCAGTTTTGAGAAGGATATTTATCCACTTTCAATAAACCTCTGGATAGTGGTTATTTTCCACCTCTCTACTTAAAGTAGACTTTAAATGACAGATACTCCCATTAATACCAGCAACCAGCGACCATCAGAAGACATCTGTTGGATAAAAAGAGAACAAAAAATCTATCACAAATAGAATGACATTGCTTTTTAGCATTTTTCTTTTGCAGTCATCTCTTCAGTTCGTCCTCTTTTTGTTTTACGATTGTGTGGATAATGTCCTCTTTGGAATGCCTTTGTTTTTTTCTTTTCTTTTCTGTTTTTCGGATGTCATTTTAAAATGTCATCCAATTTGCATGATTTAGACATTTTTTTGATTTATGCGCCGGACATTTTCTTTCTCTGACAGCTTTCTCTGCAGAATATTGTGCTACAAGAGCGCGAAAAATCCTTCAAGCTAAAACGGAAATTTCATTTCTGTACTCAATTCTAGAATGGGAGAACATTTTATTACTGCGAATGGTAGGTAATTTGTTTAATTTAATGAAGTTGAACTTTGCGGATAAGCATAAAATTCGGATTTCGCAATTTGACATTAAATAAATGGATATTGTCGAAATGATTCGCGAATAAATGACGCAAATGAATTCCTTCGAAAATGATATCATCCTGCAAGCAGGTTCACAATCATAAAAAGCAGGTAAGTATGAAAAAGTTGGGTAAATGTATGCAAATTATATACCTATAGTAGGATTTTCCGATGGGTTTGATAAGGGAGAGTAAAAAAAGTTCGAAGAAATCAAACGGATAGATAAATTTGGGAATTGAAACTTGAATGAATAAAAGACCAGTCCAAATGAAATGGGGATGTGAAATTTATACTTAAATGCGCGATCATAGAAAGCTATAAAAATATAAAGTTCAGAAATAAAGAAGGGCCATCTATTGATTGCTTCTTGAAAAGACTATACTTTTCACCGATTGTTACTTTATTGGCTGCCTGGTATAGCTTGGAAGTAGCCCATTATGTCAACCCACCCAATTTTTCTATACATTTTCAATAGTTTCACGAATAGCTTGCCCAATATTGTCCTTGAGCGCCTGAATTGTCTTTGGATTCTTATTATATCTGCGGTCATTATCACCAAACCAGCCTCAAGAACTTTCTTCACAAGCTTGTGTGTACTAACTGAATTCGGTATATTATTTCGACCGAAATTTCTTTTCAAAATTCACACTCCTTTGGCATCACAGCATCCATTCAAGGTTATTCATAGTGCTGAATTTCTGTCAATTTGTTGAGCCCATAACAGTTGTCAGTGTCAAAATAACGTATAATTCAAAAGAAACCCACCAGATGGCCCACGTGTTATAAGGTTTCCAAGACCAATAGCATAGCTAAGCAGAATAAAGTTTCACCGGTGTTTACAGAAAGGGAATATAAGAAATAGTTTGGCTACAAATATTGTCATATTTGCAAATGCAAAATGTGTTCCAAATATCTGCCAATCGTCTGAATACTCTTTTGTATCATTGTCTGGCCATTGTCAGACGTTTATGAGATTTGGGTGGTACAGGATTTTCCTCCTGCGTGCAGCGACTATTTTCGTTTCAAGTTTCAAGTTTTTATGTTTTTTATGTTTTAAGTTTTATTCTAATTCTGTGAAATGTTATAAGTTTCGTCTAAGAATGGATTCGCAAATTTTTGGTGTGAACACTTTATCTACCAACCTTCTGAACTGGCAATTTTTGATCTGACAGTATTGTAAGCAAGAATAGAGTCGTTGATAGTTTAGAACCTTAAGGCACTCCAGCATTTATTCAAAGATATCGGAGGAAACCCCATCGACTGCAACTTCACTTTTTCTATCCTAAAGAACATTTATCATAAAACTTCCTCAAGCGCTGACAGCCTTCTCCTACCCTTCAGGGATCATCACTTCTCTCAAAACTTTGGTTAGTGCTAGTAGCACAGATAGGATAGAAAGTTACTTCTCCCTGAATTCTTTTGAGTGAAGACATACTGCTTAAAGCAAATTCTTATATAGAAACTAAATTATAAACACAAGTAAATTCAATCATATCAAGTTGTTTCGACAGTCTCCCTCTTAGACTCAGGAGACACAGTTAAAACGAGTTTTTTTTTTAGTTTTAGGATCCATGTTGACGCCTTGGCTTCATTGAGTAGTGCGTTGGACTACGGTGCAATAAGTTCCAAGTTCAATTCTCCATCTCTCGCGAGCCTCTGACAAACATCCTCTGACAAACTTAGCCCTGGATCGCATAGACTTGTCCCGTCAAATCTTTATTTCATTTTATCCAGATGGATAAGTTACCTACTAAAGATTGTGGAGGGTTTGTGTGAGAATCCTTGTAAAATACTTTGGTACTTAGTTCATTAACTCCAACTACATACATCTACATTTATAACATAGCACATTCGGTTGTCTTTTCAAAAACTTTCATGTGCTTAAGACAATCAGTCTTCAACTATCGCATTCGGTGTTAATTTATTATTTAATTATGCTATTGCTGCAAGTTTTGAGTTCACAAATTTTCATACAAATTAAATAAAACATCAGTTGGAGTGTACTTCATTGAAAGTTTAATACATAGAAGTTTAACTTCTGTTACAATAGCTAACATTGTTGTAGCTGTTCTGCTCATCACTTTGACATCTGACATTATGAAGACTGTTTTGACTGCACTATCATTGCAAATGAGTAACATAATGGAGGTCGAGTTATGATGTTATCTCTCGAAGTTGTTTTGACAGCTACTAATTAAAGGAAAGTGATACAAATGAAGATGGTTATGTAGTGTCAGTATCGTGGGTATACTACGGCTCTGACAGGACAGATTTAGATCTTTGGAGGCGACACTTGCCCCAGCTCTGTCATCCATCCTGGATGTGGCACTGAACAAATTATTTCTCTCATCAGGCTATAATGATTTCATTTTCCATTAAAGTTTTAAGTTCTTTCGATCGAGAGCGGCCTAAACTAGGGTGACATAGTCCTTGCCTTTGTGCCATAACCAGGGCATAACCTTATATGTTTGAAAAAATAATTACCAAGAGTTGGATCCCTGGGCAGATGTCATTATTTAAATTCACAACGTAAGATAGGTAAGGTAGTCAATATCCTTAATGACTTCAAAGTAATATCACTCAATGCACTGTTAGGTTCACATGGCAGTGTTGTGCGTTCTTTTTTGTTAAAACTTATACTTGGCCCCAATCCAATACTTGGCCCATGCACAATTCTTTCAAAAATAATCTTTAAAAAATCCCATGGCGTAAGATCTTCCCCACCTTGTTGGAGTACCGTGCTTTCTTCCGTCATCCGAAGACCAGTTAAGTTTGAAAACAATGGTAAAAGTAGACTCAGCTCTATAAATACTGCCATAAGCCAACTTAAAATCATTAAAAATTGGTGTCCATCGATTTAAAGTTTCTGAGTTATTTTCCATTCGGTCGATATTGCTCTTTTCTGGCCTGAAATTGTTGACAAAGTGTTTAACGCTTTCACAGACTACCTTGAGGAGACTTGCATATGATTCGCAGTTGTGTTTCCTTTCTGTTGTGTCTCCAACCGTTGCGTCTATACTCAACCCATCACTTCCAGCAACTTCGATTTTTTCGGCTTCTTTTGTCGGTAGCAATCGGTGGAGTACATACCACAGTTCACGATTTTCTTTTTGTCTGTTTTTCAGCAGTTCTTGACCTAAGTTCATTGCTCGGTCATGCATAGTCTATTAAGGGACTTAACGAACCTCATAAAGTCGTCAACACTGAAATAATTTGTGTACGAGACTCTTGAAGGTCTCACAACCAACAATTTTTTCCATGATAGGGCATTCGCACAACTCCAACCTAAATGGCCATTTCTTTTTCAAGAACCTGCCTCAGTCTTGAAATGTCCTTCTTAACCCAAGCTGTGGAAATAGAACAAACTTTCTTCATTCCCTAGCGGTTTCAAAAATTGCAGAAAAAGTTAAATAACTAACATAGTTCTTCAAATGAATATTGCTACCAAACTTTTCGAAACTAGCACCGTCAGTCATACACAAAAGGATATACATATTTCCACATACAATATACAACTTAATCGCCAGGAAAATCAAAAAAACAAAAACAAAAACTGAAAAACAACACACCAATAAAAACAAATCCGCAATTTATTTTTTAATCCTTCTGTTTGTGTCACCCAGGTAAACACACGCCAGGAACAGCAGCATCACGCTGTAAACCATATTTTCTAACGAAAAGCAAACAGATACCCGCATTTCCGACGGCCTGCAAACAGCGACAAGCTCACAAAGCAAAGGATACAAAAGTGAAGGAAATCAAAAACAACAACCGCTAGAAAAAAGGATCACACACAATAAATGACTCCAGTAATCCACTTAATTATTACGCAAACAGTAGCATCATCCAGGTAAGGCATGTGACGTGATGTCATTGTTGGTTTTTTTTTTTTTTTGTTATCCTTTTTGTTGGCTACTGCAGCACACACAGGAGGTAAATCCATTGCCTTGGTCACTTAATTGAGGTTGCCATTAGAAAATACCTACCAACCCGTACCGCGCTCCTTTATGCTGCTGACTTTATTCATACGGCAACGTGAGAGCGATATGTATTTAGTAATCCTGAACAGGATAATACTCAGATGCCAGGTGATGATATAATTTTATTATCTGGAAAACTAAAGGCTGCCTGTGAGACTGGTATTTTAACATATTTCGGGGTGGAGAAAATTAAAGAGCTTTGCTTTTGGTAATTGTCACGTATGGTGTACGACGACATGGGGTTTGGCAGGGAAAGCTATTAATGCCAAGGTTTAGAATTCCTATCAACCAAATGTGTCTCTAGGATAGAACTGTTAGAGTGGTTTAATCGAGAAGTTGTTGCAACATTAGCAATTCTAATATCAGTCAAATGGGTCGTAAGCAGTTTGCTTAATTTCAATGAGACCGGGGATAATGGTGGTCGTTATGAAGGAGCTGATGGAAAGCTTACTCCTAATGGGAGCCATAAGGATGTTTGGTCTAGCGTAATCACTTTGGTAAAGTCATTCTTGTTGGAGAAGTTTTTTATGTCAGAAGTTATATCAACAGGATGAACAGAGACCCTTTTGAAGGTCCCATACGTCCCAGCCATTGTGTATTTCTGTACACATATGGTTAAATTAGTGAATGAGAAAGTAATGAAATTGGACAATTTCTGTTCTATTGTCTCGAACTGTGTAATCTCTATTTGACAGCTGTCAAAAAACAAGAAGCTTTATGTTTGAAAGCTCAAAATAAAGTAAACTTATAATGAAAGCTGTTAAAGGAGCGCCCTTTATTTATAAAAGTGGATAAAATGAGTGGCTTATAAAAATAAATATACACAAGTACATGAATTATATCCCCTACATCACACAAACCCTCCAGAAAAATACAGAAATCTTAAAATTGATTAGACTGACTATGAATAATGGAATAGACGAAACTACTGATCTATTGGTAGAGTGCCACTGCATGACAATATTCCAAAACAAAACAAAAAGTTCTCCAAATCGTGCACCAAAAATATACTGAATCAACATCAATTGAACTGAATTGCATGTCAATTTAGTTCGTTTCTTGTCAAAACCCAAGAAATCAAATCGCAAACTAGCAAAGGCAATATGTGAAAGCGATTCGTATGAGTGATGTATGAACATTATTCGATTCCAGCTGCCGGGAACATCCAATGGAGTCACGAAAAAGAATATTTCGTTCTTTTGGATCTGCCAAACAGGCAGCTCCATTAGTTGCAATGACATGCATTTCCCAAAGGAATGGCGGTGGCGGCGGCAACGATAGTGTATGTAGTTACATCCATAGAATCGAATTGCAGTGAATCGCAGTCATGTGAAATGCTTCGATGGTAATTCAATTCTTTTGGTTGATGGTTTCGTCCTGCTGTTTTCTAATGGAGAAAACATCTAAAGTCAACTTCTTCGATACTCAGGGACGATGACCGATAGAATTTAAGCAGTTAGTGGTGTGCTCTTTAACTGGGAGTTTAATTTGAGTGAAGTCAATTGTTCCGGTTTTTTAGGGAACTGAATTTTCGCGACTCATTCAATGGCAAAACGGATGGAATGGGAAGACATCCTTCCACTATCTTATGGATGATATTGCCAAAGAAATCTTATCGGAAAGCCTCTCTATCTGAATGACTAGCATTGGACCAAAAAGTCAAAAGACCTGTAATCGCAGTCTAGATTAAATTCATCCTCAAGACGAGACACATTAACTAAAAATTAAGGGAAAGCCAATTAAGTACATAAGTACTGCCCTCTACTATGAACACTGAAAGTAAACGCAATGTTAAATGAATCTCAAATAAATCATCAAATCTCAGTTAAGGCTAATTGACCATAAAATTTTCGAATCTGTATTCTTAACTAGCTAATGAGAGGTGGAGCGCAATTCACAAAACTCTGAATAAGGTATTTCAAAACTAACGAAACAACATGGAGATCACATGCGGAGCATATCTATCGTACTCCCACTCTTAAAAAATTTTACACAATTTTGTTACATAATTTTTATTTAAATCCAATATCCTCAGGATACAGAATATTTCCCAAACTCAACTTTTTCCCAAAGGATGGCATAGTATTTCTTTTGCTCATACATAACTATGAATGCTATTGAGTTCGGCATGCGATTTTATGAGAATCAAAGAGTGGGATCACTTTTAATTTTTAAAGAGGTTGGCAGTTTAACTGTGGGATATCTATTTGAAGCGCCATTTCATTAATTCCACTGACACAAGAGTGGGAAAGTATGTAATTTGAGGTAAAACAAAGATGGGAGGAATTAAGAGACATTTACTCACCGGGGGCTGGAGAGGAACTTACAAAAGGCTTCCCTTAACTTCTACTACTTTATAAGGAAACGTGAAATATTTTTACTGTGATTTCTCCGCCCACCGTGTATGACCTGAAAGGAGATTTTAATTAGACGCACATTATTTGGTATCCTTTTGACGACACATTTTATATGGCTTCCTCCTACACCATGAAACCTGACCTGTCTCTAATAATAAAGGAACTCTCTTTGTATTATCCCCAATCCTACGTACATTCCACAGAAACTGGAGGATAGAACTCTGTGGTAAAAGTTAAATACATTTATACTCAGATAATAAAGAAGAATTGAATTTTTGTGGAAAAAGCGGAGATATAAGCTAAAAAAAATTGGTAAAGGTAATAATATGATTCCGAATGCCCATTTCCATAAATGGTGTCAACGGCATGTTAAGAATTCGTTTAACCAACCTGCCAAAAAGGTTAGGAGACGTCAGAACCATGTAAAGAAAGGCAAAGCCCTTTTGCCACGTCCTGCTGCAGGTTTACTTCGCTTGTCAGAATGTCCAACTATTCATTTTCACACTAAATTGCGTCAAGGGAGAGGATTCACCTTGGAGGAACTTAGGGGTGCAGTTAGTAAATAGCAATCTTTTCGAATCTAACTAAATAGTTGAAGCATTTTTGATCGCACTGAGTTCAGATTTGTGTGAGTCATATGGTGGAGTTTACCATTTCCAGATCGTCACTTTGATCGCATTGAGAGAGAGGTGTGAAAAGATTTATTTGGTTCGTTCAGTATAACTGAACTTGGATGTCACCAAGTCCGCCATCCGTTTCTGGAATGCTTTGTGGCCCGAAATCTACTACAAGCTCTTGGTGACCTCTACAAAGACTGTGGCGGTACAGATGCAGATGAAAGAACAATTTACTTCCTATTCAAATACCGCAACCTTTCCTAATCAGGAAAACAAATTTCATTGAATAATTCTTCAGAAACAACAATTAAACATTTTAAAATGTGTTACATTCTCAGGACAGTTCAGTCAAGTCAAGACTGCAAATAAGTTCAATAAGGATCTGAACTTCTCATCAGTAGAAGCTAAAATTCCACAGCCCGTGACTACAGTCTAGTACTAGTTTCCCCTGAATATGTATCCTTTTAAAACACAATCCATTCCATTAATATCCTTCAAGTTGCTTGAGAAAAGGCGAGATTTATAGGGTACTTGTCTGATCTTAGCATTTTCTACATAACTACTTAACTAACCATATATTCTTCTTATTGTTTGCTATTGCGAATGAAGTGAATTTTCCTAATTCAATACGTGTTCCCAAGTGTTGTTTTAATTTAAAAAAAAACTAAGAACATACTACGTCCGTGTTGCACGTAATTTGCATTGGGATCTCCTATGTTCATATCTTGCTTACATGTTCCCCTATGAATAGCAAAACATGGAAACGAAAATCTTCCTGCCACTACAGATATTGAGGCAGAGACGAACAACCCTTTTCCTGTTATTCTCCTCGGAAATGACACGAATCCTTGCACACAAAACAAAAAAAATAGGAAAATTACCCTCCTTCACATTTCAAATTAAATTTGTTTTCCTCTGTACTACTGTGCTGCCTGGAAAAAGGGAGTTTTTCCAAGGACTCATATTCGCACTAAGGACTACACTGCATACCACAACACTGCGTACAAAACTACTTACCAACTTAAAATCCCTCTATTCATTACTTTCAGGATGTGAAAGTCGAAATTTTATCAAATGTGTTAGCTTAAGAGCGACATGTTTCACTAGGACACCCATCTTTACCGGTATATTCCTGTTGACAAACACACATTGTAGTACCATGAAAAATCCAAGCAACATCTTCTCTCATCCTTTGGTGACACTAGTACAAATGGCATCAAACTTAGCAAGAATGTATCTTGTTCCATCAAAATCAAAAGCATGAAGGATAAAGTTTGAGAAACTTATCCAACAAAGTTAATTAAAGAACATTACTCTGTATCTTTCAGATGCAATGTCATTTCTTAGAGCCAAAGTGCGGAAAAAGAAGTCCCACCATGAATGAGAGAACAAGTTGTTTTCCACTCGCCGCCCCCTAAGCGCAGCAAGGATAATGAGTTGCAGTGCAGGCGATTACGAACACCAGGATGATATGCAACTCTCGTTTATACGGAACAATGCTTTTATAATTTCATTAGAATTTCATCGTTATTTTCATGAGGATTTTCGAAATAGAAAACGTGACTTGGTATAGATATTGCAACGTGTGCTAATGCTGATGCAGTTGCAAGACCTAACAACATTGTACGAAAAGTATTCCAAACAAAGTTGGAAAACTTTTATAGGTGATAGCGGTGAATACGTGTAACCTATTCTGTTTCTATCGTTTGCGGTGAAGCTGACAATATGATCGCAACATTGGTTTGGACTATAATGACAGTATTACCCAAAACATAGTTTAATCCATTGGATTTAAAGTCCAAGTCAGTTCTTACATTCTCGATGACGACTTGTGTGCCAACTGTTCGTGACTGAAATTCAGTCATCAATAGGTCTGTTTCCGTAGGTCTATTCGCGTATTTTCTGCAATAAAATTCGTAGATTTCGTAGAAATTTCAAGGAGTGGGGGTAAAATTCTCTCAGAGAGTGGTAAAATCAATAAAAAGTAAACAAACGCGAAAACTACGACGGCAAAAGCAAATGTATAAAAATAAAACAAAATAAATACTTGGCGCAACAGGTCGATGGGACCCAGGGCCTAGCTTCTGACAACCTTTCGTGTTGTACGTGCTATACTCTTTATATGAATGGAAGGGGCCTACTGTTTAATGCCGTGTCCGAAGGCAGTTTGAGAAGCTTTCTCAGGACAGTTGTACTCTCGGATGTTTGTCAGACGCTCGCGACAGTCGGGACCGTGAAAAACTTTTTAGGTGTTCCGACTGAGATTCGAACCTCTAACCCCTTACTCCATAGTCCAAAGCACGTTAGTGCTTGCAAATGCACGGTGTATGCAAATACACAAACAACAAAGAATTACGTACAGGAATCTGACAGATTTGAGAGTACGCGAACAGTCCTCGTATTGTCTAAAGTTATGAAATCTGTCAAATCTGTCAGATATCTGTACGAAATTGTTTGTTGTTAGTATATTTCTACGAAAACTATAAAATGTTTGGATACTTAGACAGGATCGGGATTCATAGAAATTCACGAAAATTTATTGTTTTGGGAGCGAACAGTTGGAATACAGTGAAAGTCGCTTACAACGACGATTAAGGTACAGCGGATATAAGTCGTTACAACCGGCGGTCTTTTTATACAGACGGAGGAATACCCACAAATATAATGAAACCAATGAAGTGAAGGGAAAGTGAACGTTTTAAGCAACCGGTCGTAAAAAACGAAGACGCTATAAGCGACATCCACTGTTTAACAGCTATCCACGCAGTTTGCTGGGATTTTTTTGACGTTTTAACTTTTCTATACCGACTATTTGACTATGGAAACGCTTCAGCTAAGTTTGCAAAAGATCCAAAGTTGTTTCGCATTAGTTAGACTCAACCGTTTCTTTTAAATATAAATTGTCGCACTTCCGAATCTATTTACGAGTTTGACTGTTTGGTGCGGGCATCATGGTTGTACTTTTCATTACATGATGCCACGTTGAGTAACTTGTTGTGGGATAAACTGGAATAAGATGACTTAGATCGAATGTGGTTTCAACGAGATGGCTCCACATGGACAACAATCAAGTCAGTAACATCGAAGTATACTCCCTGTTAGGGAGTCTAGTTCGCGTGACTTGATCCCTCTGTACCTTCAAGTGCATGGCCCATTCAAAAAAGCCAAAAACTTTACTCGACATCAGGTCCAACAGCGATCGTCAAATAAGGGGCATTTTGCCTATATTATGCGAAAAATTCATCCAAAATTGAGTTCAACGCATTCACTTGTACAGGGTCTGGACGTTGCATTTCATAATTGATATCATCGACCTTTTTTTATATCTCAAACATAAGCCGTATTGAGAAAACAAAATGGCTGCCCCTTAACGAAAAACTCTTCACCCTTTCTATCGTATCCGTCCCATTCCTTTCCACTACTCTATTCTACTTAATCTATTTTTATTCCCAATTTCTCAAACATTTATTGATTTTGATTTTGCCTTAATAACCCAAAACTCGAAAACCCTCTTCAAAAACCAAATGAGCCTTAAATTCCATAAAAAAAAATTATCTCCCTCTGGTAAATTAAATTCTGTATTTGGTGCAAATATAGAAAATGTAGGGAAATCCCGGAAGCAATTGAAAATCATGGCCACGAAAATACTGTCGGCTGCTGCTGCTGCTGTTGGAGTGTTAATTAAGGACCCCCAACAACTGTCAGACTCATTTCATGTACATCTCTGGTGACAGAGGGTGTGGATTACTGTGACATTTTCAAGAGGCAAACATTTTCTCATTCTACCTACTGTTTTGCCCATCTGTCCGTTCCACCCCATCCTTCTAGAAAACATCCGTCATTACAAATTTCATATACATACTTCCATACTTATACACAACTACAAAGAGAAAGCATGCGATAGTAATAGCACGTCAACGCAGCTTAAATGGGCGGTAGGTCAGGACGACGAACATAAGAAACATAGGGAAACTAGGGACCAGGGAAAAGTGAAAGTTTACTTGGGCAGAAGAAGACGAAATTTAATTAAAGAAAGGAACATTTTCTCTTGAGTTCCATCATTGTCATGACTTTTTAAGGACACACTTAGCCATCATGAAAATGTTTTGGGTAATTTGGATGTCATAATTTTTTTTTTTTCTCTTTTCTGACCAGGAATGTAGTTATGAGAGCGACAGCGGTGGGTCGGTTGATTTTTATGAAAATCTATGACATGACATTTAATTTTAATTAAGATTTAAATTTGAGTATTTTTTTTATGACTATTAGTGGATCTGATTTTAGGTTTTTATTTGACATAAAGAGTGGAAAGGAAATGTACGCATAAAGTTATGGTTTTTAGAAATAGGTAAAGAAATCAGTCGAAGCACTCTTGGGAGATCTGAATTTTTTGGAATATTGGAAGCATCCTACGGACTTTATAACATACTTTCAAGATTAATCCAAGCTGAAGGCATAGATTTCAGTCTTGAAAGTAGACTGGACACATTCCTGGTACTACCCAATCTTAAAGTTTGGGTTCAAAAAAATCAGCTCCAACTCTATTTAAGAGTATTGATCCAAGTTTTTTTGGACGTTTCACAAAGATGGTTTAATATTTTTAATCACATAATTCTTTCAAAGATCTCTACTAATGGTACGAATCTGGTAAAAATTAGCAACAAAAATAAATAAATAAATACTTGGCGCAATAGTTCGATGTGAACCAAGGGCCTAGCTTCTCATAACCATACGTGTTATGCGTGTTATATTCTTTACACGAATGGAAGGAATCTACAGTTTAATGCCGTGTCCGAAGGGCAGTTTGTTATTTGAGAAGCTTTCTCAGGACAGTTGTACTCTCGGATGTTTGTCAGACGATCGCGAGAGGTGGGGCCGTGAAAAACTTTGAAGTGTTCCGACTGGGATTCGAACCTCAAATCCCTTGCTCCATAGTCCAACGCACTAACCACTGAGGCACGGCGCCCACTAGCAACAATGAAGGCGGGATTAATGTAGCTGAATCTTTGACAAGAGTAAAGTTGAGAAAACACTCCTTTGATTGTCGAACTTGTCTTCAAATGTGGTCCTGTAAATGTCATGGCTCAAATGGTTAATGGGTTTGACTATGGAGTGAATAGTTTTAGGTTAAATCTCCAAACAACACTTAAACGTTCTATCACGACCCTACATCTCACATACGTATAGCTAATATTTACGTAAGAGTATGAGAGGCATAAAGGCCATTCAAATACAAAGTTACCCTGGAAATCTTGCATTAAGGAGGAGAACCCTCCAATTTGTGTGAGGAATCGACAATGGGCAATGCAAATAGTTGTGAGAAACTAGACCCTGACTCCCGTGGATCTATCACGCAATATATTTGTGTTTGTTGGACTTTTCCGTATGCCTATTGAAAAGATAATTTTTTAGACTTTAAAATCTTTATTTTGCAAGTACAGCAACTTGCTTCTGACTTTTAGGTACATACATTACTGTCGGGATCTCATAGAGCCTAAGCATTGTAGGAAAGAGACGAATTGACGTCTGACGCAGACGTTTTATCGGTATTAAACAAAGTAGTCACATCACACAACCATCTTAAAATACATATATATGTCTGCTGATAGATTGGAGAGTCTTTAGCTTTAAAAGTTCAAATAGTAGCACAACAGTATTAGAGATATGGAATGAACGGTAAGGAAGTCCAGGGTAGTGTAAAACTTTACAACCAAACAATTCAAGCAGTTTAAGATCAATATTACAACTGGCCTCCAGATTGAGTCTATTTTATGGGTACCTACAGTATACGGATGGTAAGTGGGATTCGATAAGTCGTACTTAACGACCCATTAATTCAATCTGGAAGAAGATTGGGCCCGCCGTAAGCAAACATGGAAATACGTAAGCTACATCTTACGAGAGATTACAGGAACTAAATCCTAAATCATTTGAAGATACTGTTTTTTCTTTATTGAGGAAAGTTTTGAGTTAATTTCTTGAACCGTTATTGCAAGCTATTCATTCCATCAGGGAAGTCGCGGAGGGCAAAGCGTAGAAATCTGTGCTGAACAACTTCAATACGGCGTAGTAGGGGGACCAAACTGGGTTTGCATATTCAAGGATGGCTCGAACAAAGGTGATATATAGTGATTTGGTAAGTAACGAATTGATTTACTGACGTCTGGTTCAAGGAAGTTTTTCTGGCACCAAGCTGAAAATAAGTTGAGGTCGTCTTGAAGATAGGCCGAATCGGTAGGAGAGGAAATAAATATAGATCTTCATGTCGTCAGCATACACAGAGAAAAATGAGTTTTCGATAATGCAGTCAACATTATGATGACTGCCTTGAGGGACCCCCGGATCGCTATACTCCGAGAGAACGCGGAATAATTGTTACGAAACCAAGTTTTTTTTTTCCAAAATAAAATTGCAGCCACAGAACATTGGATGACAACTTTTTCGCCATCTTGTGTATCTTTGATAAATACCCTAATTCTTGACCTCATAAATTATACAAAAATTACTGAAGTATTAAAAAAAAAAGACCGAAATACTTGCTTCAGTTTTTGAATTTCCAAAGGTAGATATTTCCAACCAATTTCAGCAGAATTCCTTCCTACAAGTATTTAAAATAACAAATTAATGAGCATACATACATAGGTCTGCTCTCGTACTCCCCCAAAATAAAAAAATGTTCTCAAAAATCTACAAAAACGCTGTTCGAGTACGCAAAGTTGGGTAATTTTTCGTAAAAAAGAGCGCTCACGAGACAGTAAGAAATTTCCCCATGCTATGAATTTTAGTGCAGGAAATTTCTTTGCACTGATTTGCGAAATCTGTCAAATCTGTCAGATTTGTATGTAATTTTTTGTTGTTTGTGAATTTGTATACATTTTAATTTGACGTCTAAAAAGTGAGCGAATTTCGTAGCTTCCAAGTTCGTTTACTTACCTCTCTCTGAGAGAATTTTACCCCCACTTCTTAAAATGTCACAATCGACGAATTTTGTTGCAGAAAGTACGCGAACAGACGAAATAAAAACGAGCATATGCCTTCATTTAATCAATTTAAAAATCTCTCGCTAACGTGTTGTAAACTTATGAAATCATTATAAAGGAAATGCAATCAATATAAACTTTTAAATTCGTAAAATTTCAACACTGTGTTTGGATATTTAAACCATCCGATATACCAAAAGATACTTCCTTCTTCAGGAGAAAGCTGTAGACTTCTCCACCAGATCATTAAAATTCTAAAAGGAAACCATTTTACATAAAGTTATTGTCTGCAACGTTAACTCTCTGAAATGTTAAGCCCATTCCATATCCAATAATTTATCTGTCTACCGCAGGTAACCAAAGACTAATCCCAAACCAACCGGAACCCTTCTCAACATGTTCCCTTAAAAAAAAAAAACTTGCATGCGAAAAATTTCCATCTGAAAATTTATGACCAGCTTAAAAGAGTTAGCCAGCCTCCCTCGCAAATTAAAATTCTTTTCAAAGATCATGAAACAGTTCTACGCCAAACCTACGGAACGAATATCCTCTTCATTGGACCCATTCGCCTGAGGCCACTTTTGGGAATAATTGCTTTTTTTTTTTTAGAATGAACTTCAGCCGACATCATGGACAAGTTGAGAAAAAACCCCAAAATGAAACGGGACACAGTTTAAACCAACTCAAATGATAATAAGAGAATTTATTTGCCTCGTCCAGTGTCCTGGCGGTGTCGTTGTGCGTGCCGGCGACAAGAGATTCCTCTCCCTGTCCCTCCACCCGCTTTGTGAAATATTAAGAACTTTTCCATTTTCGTGCTTTAATCATAAAGTTTCATATCTCTCTGATTCCACGTTGGCCTTTTCATGGTTGCTGGTATTCCCTTTTTCGGGGTGTATTCCTCTTGGGATCATTTTAAAAGAGAAACAAAAAAACGCAAAACAGAATAACACCCAACAAAGCCCAATGGGGTAGAATAAATCTCTGCAGAGGAGAACAAGACTAAGGCTCGTCCCGCCCGACCAGCAAAGCGGAACGGGATTCCTGGACAAGCAATCTTCCAAGAATGTGGAATGAAAAATCCCTCATTGAATAAGGCCCCATTGGAAGAACTCAAAAGGTTTCGGGCATATCGTCTGTGGAGTGTATTTCTGGCGTGGATAAAGTGTGCCGGTGCCTTCAAGGACTCGCTCATTCCACTCTGATAATTAAATCACTTGCAATCCATATTTGTCTCACTTGTGCTGGAAAATTTTCTGAGTAAAAGAAATTCAAGTAATTAAAAACCGATTTATGCGGTCGAAAAGTTTTACAGCCCATAGTCCCTCCCCTCTGATTCATGCGGCAGACCCTGAAAAGTTGACATCTCTGTAGTGGAAGTGGCCTGCCTTTGAGTACCATCACGCAGTGGGAACAACTATAGTGGCAGCAGCCTTTAACCGACTTTACGGTTACAAATTAAAGAGTAATTATTAATGAAAGGCTAAATTCGTTTTGGGAAATGCCTGCCGCCGACACCACCATCGCCGATGCTGCCTTGCAGTCATTAAGGCTATAATCCTTATTTTCTGGGCGGCGCGCAGGACAAGGAGGAGATTATTTATTACCGGGCAACAGATGTGCGCCCCATCTTTATGGGGCTTTAATGAAAAGTAGAAATGGGAGGTTAATGTATTCAATGTTTGCCCTTAAAGTGATTTTTTGTTACTGAACTGAAGGGAGGGGGATGAAAGTTGTTGTAATTGTATAAACGGAATATTGAAGGAAGAGATTTCTTATTTATGCTTAGTGCAGGCGCAGAGTGGGTCGCGTGGAAAGTGTTTAAATAATGATTATCGATTAATTCCTTTGAGTTTTGCTGAGATTGTCTACGCTTTGTGTTGGCCTTTGAACGTTGTTTCTTGATGAATGCGCTTGATGTGCGCGTACATTCAAAAGATATTCTTTTAATTTGCACTTTAAGAACAAAAGGATTCCATGTGCTATGTCTCGAGAAGCCCTTCATCATTTCTTAAAACAGACTTGAAGACAAAAATGAAGAATGGAGAGAAAGTTTTCAAAAACACTACACCAACTCTCGACGAAAAAAATTATGTAAGTTAACAGACCCAACTGAAACCTAATCGTGGACTCAATTCAAAATATGAAAGGCATACCCTAGCACCCACTGTTCACTGGGAAACTTCAAGGTGACTGGTGGGTTACCACAGAAATCTACACTTGGGCCAGTATTATGAAATATACACCAGATGATATTTCCATTTTTTAGAATAGTTGGAACAAATCGTCAGAAACCTAGAAAGATGGTATAGTGAAACACAAGCAGCTCTTGAAGTAAGTTCTTTCATGTCTTCTGTTTCTCAAGTGATATAAGCTTGGCTTGTGACAGAGTGACGGTAATCCTCTTCGTCATCGCTTCCGATTCAAATTACTTAAAATTCTCTCAGAGAGTGGTAAAATCACAGAAAAGTAAACGAACACGAAAAATACGAAATTCGCCCACATTTTCGACGTCAAAAGCAAATGTATGCAAATATACAAACAACAAAAAATTTCTTACAGGTATCTGACAGATTTGACAGATTTCAAAAGTCAGTGCAAAGAAATTTCCTGCACTAAAATTCGTTGCATGGGGAAATTTTTTACTCTCTCGTGAGCGCTTCCTTCTACGAAAAACTACAAAACTTTTGCGTACTCGAACAGGATTTGGTGACTTTTCGTAGATTTTCGGAAAATTTCGTTATTTTGGGAGAGTATGCGAGCAGACCTAATATGGATCATTTGGATCGCATGGATCATGGCTCTGTCACAGTTATCTATTTATCATCGAAACCCTCTACAGAAAGTATAATTGTCATGGATTTGCATCTACACTCTTATGAAGTTCTCTTCACCCAAGAATTAAGGCCATACGGCGATTGAGTGATTGAACGTCAGTTTCAACAGTTTTTTCAAAGATGAGGCTCATCTTTCACACGGTGGATACGGTAACATACAAAATTATCGCATATAGGGAAATGAAAATCTGCATGAAACTGCCGAAAGACCATTGCATCAACAAAAAGTCACTGTATGGTGTCCAATTCGGTCTGTAGTGTAATTGGTTCTTACTTAATGGGCTCCCGATCCGTGAAGAGTCCCTGTCTGAGACACGGTAGCCTTCCATTCCCTTCGATCCCGGGCACGCTGCTTCCAGCTTGATCTTTGGCTGTGAGTCGAAGATCCTCTTTGCTGGAGCATTACTGTCCATTCGCTCGATGTGGGCGTGGAAGTGTAGTCGACGTATTTTGGCTTTTTGGACTACATCCACATCTTGGTACTGTTCATAGAGTTCGCGGTTATATCTTCTCCTTTATTCGCCCTCCTCGCATACGGGACCAAAATGTGTTCTGTTTTCCTGCTTATCATCCAGCACTCGGCTCCATATAGCAGAACTGACAGGATCAATGCTTTGTAGAGCATACATTTCGTCTTCCGAGATAGGAGTTTTAAACCCATTTGTTTTGCCAAACCGAAGTAGCAGCGGTTTCCTAGGTTAAGTCTTCGCCGAATCTCCACTCGTTCGTGGAGTTGATATTTACTCCGAGGTAGGTAAACTCCTTAACTACCTCAAAGTTACGGTTGCCAACAGTGACGTTTTGTCCTAGACGGTGGGCCTATGCTTCTTTGTTTGTTGACAACTGGTACTTAGTTTTGTTATCATTCACTTCAAGGTCAACTCGTTTCACCTTTTTTTTTTCAATTGCCGTGAAAGCTTCTATAAAGGCGCGCTGGGAGCGACCGATGATGTTGATGTCGTCTGCGTATCCCAGCAGCTGGAGAGATTTATTGATTGGTAGTGTAATTGGTTCTTACTTCTACAAAAATGGAGAAAGTGCAGCCATCACCTTCCGTTCTCATCGCTATAGCCAAATCTTAACCGAATTTTTTGGCCTCAAATCAAAAACATGTATGTGGAAGAAATGTGGTTTCAACAAGACAGTGCCACAGCTCGCACAACACGATTCGTTTTGGCTTTATTGCTGGACGAATTATTTCGCGTTTTGGTAATGTGAACTGGCCAACAAGATCGTGTAATTTGTCCTATTTGTAGGGCCATGCAAAAGATCATACTTATCCACACAATACGTCGAGTTATTGGCCGATATGTGTCGAAAAGTAATCCTAAATTACATTCATCAGATTCAAGTCCTGCAACAACTCCCATGGAGGACTTTTAAACGATGTTCTATTCCCTGTTTGGATCATAACATGTCTTGTATAACTTCTTGGTATCTCCTACTCAGATATTCTTAATGGTATTCCCTTTGGAGCTGATAGTTTCAATTAAGCTTCTATAGGTAAATTTAACAGTTTAAAGAGTGCAAACTGGTTGCTTTTAAATAAACTAACATTTTCCATTATACTCACCATTAGTTCTGCAAATAGTGAAAGTGAAACATTTCAAAGAAATCTAAAAAAAATTAAAGTTCGTATCTTACCTCTCTATTTCTGCTTAAATAAATCTTCATTTCATGTAATCATCCAATTATTTCCAGCGATACCTCCTCCAATTTCAACACTATTAAACAAGCTGAAAACTTTTTGTATTTCCCATTAATTAAAAAATAAGAATCTTTCAAAGTATCGTCTAACTGCAACTCTTTCAAAAGTTCCTTCGATTTTCATTTCTTTACTGAAAAACATGAACAAAAAAAAATGCTATCTGAGCGCTTTGCAAAGATACTTCGAACTCTACATGAAATTTTCATCAAGTGCATACTCGATTGATGCAATTGACCTATGTATACCAGAAAGGACACGGACAATCTCCAACGTCAATGTAAAGAGAGTATCTCGATACTTTGCCCTTCTTCCCCTACACCGCACATCATATTTATTCGATATGGTACATCGAAAAAGTTTATGTTATTTGCTATCGAAGCAAAGGATACTTTTCGGAATAGTCGTAGTAGTAGGAGCTCTAACTAGAAACATCAATTGGGGTTCAAGTGAATTGATCCGGGGAGAATGCAATTTTGTGAGGAAATATAAAAAGCACCGAAGCGTTTCCCATCGGGCTGGCTATAATAGTTGAAGCGTAAGAAACTGGAATGAGTTGACTTCGGTTTTCAGTTTCATATTTGAAAACGATGGATGTTGGTTGCACTGTAGGAGCTACCCTTTATGAATGCGTCAGCAAATATAAAGTAATTGGAGGAACGACTCAAAATCTGATAAAACCTATTATTGTCGTCAGAGAAAGAAGCACGACTTAGTTAGAACTCATATCGTGGCGCTTAAAGTGCCATCATAAATGTCAAGTTTTTCGCCAAAAAGGTCACAATACATCATGCAATCAAGTCACACCCTTCTCATATCCTTTAACGTCACAAATGTAAATTACCCCAAACCATTCCTATTCATCACTCTCGTTGTTCAGACGAACTAATATGACAGCAGTACGAGCGACACGATGAAATCCACGTTGGACGCGGAGAAAAGCGATTCAAGCTGCAAGGCATAAATCTTTCTAGCTCTCCTGGAGCGACCATGAGTGAATGTGCGGTGGCGTGGTTATGTAGGTGAAGCAGGAATCTCTAGGTGAATTTATTGTCGCGTTGGAAATGTGGAATTAAATTTTTCGTTAACATTAATGGCGAGCGTTGTAAATTCTCGTGAAAGACCCAATACTACATACATACATCGTTGATACGGTGTAAGGCGTTTGGGTATGAGCTCTAGAGCATGTGAGGCTATGCTTCTGAACTGAAATGTACCAAAAGAAGGAACGTTTAAAGGTTTAACTCCCCAAGAGGCGAACCCGACAGCATTCATCGTCTAGAGTTCCACAAGGCGATGGGCGCATTCGGGATCCCGTGTGACGCTGGAAAACACGCGGTGCAATGTGCAATTTAGGAACAGCTCCTCGGAACTATTCCAGACGTGCACCGGATTTCAGCAAGGCGATGCGCTGACTTCTTCAATCTAGTGCTGGAACAGATAGTGCGCAGGGCAGGTGTTAACACGGAATCTTCAATAAAACTGTTCAGCTGCTGGGATACGCAGACGACATCGATATCATCGGTCGCTCCCAGCGCGCCGAAACGAGCCGGCCTTGGAGTGAATGAGGACAAAACCAAGTACGTGTTGTCAACAAAAAAAAGAAGCATCGGTAGACTGTTCAGGACAAAACGTCACTGTTAGCAACCGTAACTTTGAGGTAGTTAAGGAGTTTACCTACCTCGGAGTAAATATCAACTACACGAACGACACGACATGAACGAGTGGATTTTCGGCGAAGACTTACCCTGGGAAACCGCTGCTACTTCGGTTTGGCAAAACAAATGGGTTCAAAACTCCTATCTCCTCTGTATGCTCTACAAAGCATTGATCCTGCCAGTTCTGCTATATGGAGCCGTGTGCTAGATGATAAGCAGGAAAACAGAGCACATTTTGGGGACTTTCGAAAGAAAAATTCATCGTCGAATTTTCGGTCCCGTATGCGAGGAGGGCGAATGGCGGAGAAGATATAACCGCGAACCTGTAATCTATGAGGATGTAGTATAAAAAGTCAAAGTACGTCGACTACACTGACCCGGCCACATCGAACGAATGGTCAATAATGCTCCAGCAAAGAAAATCTTCGAATCACAGCCCACAGGTTCGAGACGACGAGGAAGGCCGAATCTCCGTTTTAAGGACCAAGCTATCGCGGATGCCAGAGCATTTAGTCTGGACAACTGGAAGCAGCGTGCCCGGGATCGAAGGGAATGGAAGGCTACCGTGTCTCAAGCAGCGACCCAAGAAAACTTCTGAAGAACATCTCCATATTAATTAGATGCAGAAAGAGCGTCAGTGTTTCGCCTGATCTTTAACTCCTTTACTTCCTTGAAGTTGTGGTGGACAAATGTTGGTTTGTCGACAGAAAATATTTCGTTCTGTCTTCGTTAATCTTCAGATCAAAGCTAGGGATTTTTATTTGAGAAACAAAAAGCTTTTTCATGACGGTTGTACTCTTGTGTGTGAGATGCTTGCGAGAGGTGGGACCGTGGGTGTTATCTATGGATTGAACCTGAAACCCCTTGCTCTGTAGTCCAACGCACTAACCACTTAAGCCACGGCGCGGGATTACCTTTTGTTTTATTTCCGATGAACACCTCTGTAACAGTTTGCTGAGCACATCCCACGATCTCGACATCGTATGCGTATCCCAGTAGCTGGATTGTGTTGTGAAAAAGGAGAGTAGACAATGGCTACGCCGGATTATGGAAGGATTTAAGGAAATTCTAAGACCGATAAACTCACCAGAAAAGGCACAACTATCCTGCCGGACAAAGGCACCTTAGATACACCAAGAGCTACTTGAAAACTCAAATTCAAGTTGGAACTTAAGTGAATAATGTACCAAGGTCGCTACAAAACAAAATTTGGCCAAACGCTCTAAGAACTTGATTTCTCACAATAGATAGCATATCGGGGCGACCATAGGTGTCTTCCCTGGGCATCGTCTAATAGACAACTATACTACAAGCCATCGCCTTCTTGCGAACGACTTTTGTAGAAGATGTTCCTTCCTTCCTCTCCCGCAGAAGAAACTTTCTAAAACAGCGATATATGCGACCTGATAAACGTGGATATAAAGATCCTCTTACACTTCATTAAAAGCACAAGTAATTGGCAACAATTGGCCTAAATTTGTCGGGATTTCTAAGCCGTCAGCCACTTTAACCCAACCCAACCTCTTCGAAGCTATATCCTTGTAGAATCTCAAGTTTTAAAAGTCAGTTTATCGTCAAAATCAAATTGTATCGCAATTAAGCGTAAAATTCGAGATGAATGTTACCAATCCATGCAAGGAATATGACTTTGAATACGATAGAGCCATAGACAGACTTCTACACGAATTGGAAAACCTCTTCAAAGAACACTACGTCCTATTTCAGTCGACACTGGAAGCTCAAAAGAAAATTATCGACGAACTGTGGGTCATCAGTCAGCGGTTCTTAATACTAACAAGGTAAATTCTACCTCAATTAAGGATGACTTCTTATTTTTATCATCCATAGAGGAGCACTTTGCGTACGACCCTATCCCCGTGAGCCTTCTGAACGAGAAGAAAGTAAAATAACAGCAGAATTCTATGCGACAAAAGAACGCCTTGAGGATACAAGGTACATATGTTCATATCTTCTGTAAATGATTGAATCAATACTCCTCTATCCAACCGCTAGCCACAAACTGACTGCATCGTTATACAAACTCAAAGAAAAATGTGCTGTATTTGATCGAGGCATGACCAAAGTGGACGCCAGTATACCCAATCCGATCGTCGAAGGGAACGCAAACAGGAAACCAATCTATCACTACATCGAACTTTTCCGAGATCTCTTTAAGTTCTTGCATGATACCCAGAATAAAATAAACTTATTGGGGAGGTTTCTATCAGTCGAAGATATTGGCTCTATAATGGAGTACAAGCATCTATTGGAGACGGACAAGGTTGTCAATGCCTATTTTGAGAAATGTTTAAATATTGATAATAAATCTTAAAAGTACATTTTTTTAACTTATACCGGTTCAGAGCATCCTCAGTCTTTTACTAAGAAAAGCCGGCAAAAGTATTCAGGAAATAGTTCAACACTGACTGGTCCATACTCCATATCAGCATGGTCTTAGGCCAGGTAAGTTCACTTTTGAAAACTATTCAATCATCCATACAGAGAAACAAACTGTACAAACTATGTCTGCCCGGTCGATGGTGCAAAATCGCAATGAAAAATGCTCGCTGCACCATCAAGTTCAGGAAGGACTTCACCCTTATGATATCAAAAAAGTATTTACGTAGGACTGCCATGCGAAGAACTAACATTAGAGTCATAATCGTCAAAAGTCCGTACAATTGTGGACGAAAATACCTGGCATCAGTCAGTTGTGTTTTTCTAAACCAATGACTCTCAGTTGCTCACATGGTCAATTCCACGTAAGGCTGCTAGAAACCACTCTTGTGCCTTGTGTGCCTCTTGTCTGGATAAATCAAAGACCAATACAATGTACATATGCAAACTGTTTTGAAACAGTTTAGATCAGGAAAGCGTTGTTCGCTCCACAGACAGACATTCATTGGTCGCTTGAGTAGTACCTCCATGCTCCAACTTTGGAGAAAAGTCAGCTGCAAAACCCCAGTCACATCACGGCGAAGAACTTCAGAACGATCAGTCTCATATCCTTCCTACTCAAATCCACATATCTGCTCTCTCGATCGTTGACCTACTTCAGACATCGCTGAATGCCCTGAACAACTGGTCCATACCATGCGGTCTGGCTTCTAACGCACAAAAACCAGAATTAGTTATATTTACGAATAAGAGGAATATACCCGATTTCGTGCCACCAAGTCTGAATGGTGCCCCACTCCAAATCTCAGAGAAGCTGAATTGCAAGAATAACATTAAAGAACGTACGAAGAAGGGATCTTATAGATTTTTACGCTTGCAGCAGAATGTTCGATAGAAAATCAGACCCTAAACCTGACATCGGATGTAAAATGCCATCTTTAGGTCTATTCTTACATTCGGCTGCCTGGTCGGGTGGCATGCTGGCCCAAAAACCACAAACCTGAGCACCCTTACAAGTGTCCAGCGTGTGACGTGGGGACAACTCCCACTGGGGACTTGAAATCATCCTTGAACTCTGCCCACTGGACATTTTTACAAGAGAAATAGCGGCAAAAAGCGCCCTTCGCTTACGACAAACCAGGGTTACTTATCGAACACAGTACCATCCCCAGGTGGTCTAACGTGAATGTGTCCCCCGATAACCTCCCCTCTTACTCAGGCATCAAACTCATCCTTAACTCCAGGTTTCCCTCCAGAGAAAGCTGGACCAATGTTGGGGTCAGCAACCACGCCTGCATATCCATCTTCACGGACGGGTCAAAAATGGCAGTAGCTCAGACTAGCTTGGACCAAAACATCAACTCCCCCAACCACGCGAATATGTGCCAATCAGAAATATATGGTATGACCGAGGTATATAGGAGTTTATTCACTCTGAACAATAGCAAGCGCATACCCAAAGCCACCACTTCCGTCACAGCCAACTCAAAACTGGTCAGAAGATCTGAAGAGGAACTCGAGTCCCTCAGCTCAACTCTCACGCTATTCTCCGTTCAGGGACACATGGCCTTCCAAGGAAATGAAAGGGCCATAAGCTAGCTGGAATAGGTTCCGAATCAAACGACATCCCAAGAGATTGTTCGGTACAACCGCCCATTAGCCTACTCACATTCGAAATCTCCTCGGACTTTCGAATCATGGCCAATACTGGGTGAAGTGCCCTCTCCTCCTGCCGTGTTTAGAAGCTACTTTGAGCCCTATTCTTCAAAAAAAAAAAAAAAAGGACCAGAAAACTCCTATTACCACAGCTGACAGCCCTTATTGGCATCTTCACAGGCCACAATCGAATGGCGGCCTACCTCAGAAGAATGGGAATAAGCAGCATAAACCTATGCAGAATCGGCGGCAATGCAAAATTAAAGAGACACTCCGCAATTCCTCTACGAATGCCTAAGCCTCAGCGGAACTAGATATCTACTTAACTCCGAGAGAAAGTATCTTCTAACGAACTAGCTAACACTCCCCCTAAAACCACCTTAAAATTCTTAACGAAAACGGTCTGATTCAGGAGGGCCACTCGTGCTAGCTGTTGTGCTTTGACCATAGTGGATGTGGTGAGTACTGAGACGGAAGAGGGAAATGGACCTATGGCTACGGGGATTGGTATTGGATGCCAGAAGCGCTGGGCAGTCAATGTGACCAGTTATTAAAAAATATAGGAAGAGGAGGTCGGCAATTTCGCGACCTGTTTCGAGAGACTGGAGGTTGTTTAGTTTCAGGCATTTAATGTAGGGAGACAAATTGAAACTATCAAGGTATACCGCGGCGGGGGAGATACGTTGGCCGTGAACACCATAATGAGGAGACCCACACCTGGGACCACAATGGATTCGTCGAGTGAGACTGTACTCTTTTGGCTGCATGCGCCCCGTCGACCTACTTACCTATCTGTTGTTCGCCCCGACAAAACCACTGTTCTTCACCAATGAACTTGTTCCATACGTTCTCTTGTAATTTGTAACTGACTCTCGCTGATTCATAGGCACAACGCCAACGATCTTCTCACGAATGGAAGGAATCACTAATTTGTTCTTTTACGATACCAACAACCTCGCCTTCGATGTTTTCTGCCATTGCACGATTTTCATTCCTCTACATGTGCACCGAGTTCTGCCTCTCAAATAGCTCTCTCCAGTAATCAGTCAAAAGACAAAGTTTAGTTTAGTAACTAATCATTTTATTAAAGTCAACTGTGTAGGCGATGTTGTAAAGAAGAATAAAAAAAAACAGCCAGAGCCGATCACACCTTATCCAGAGCATCCTCGACATCCACAATGTACGCACTCGACGACACGTCCCTCCTCCAACTTTGATTTCGGCACTCGACAGATACAATTTGTTCCAAAATTTGTATCTCTTGTTTGAATACAACGCAGGCAACATAGATTCTCGTATCCAGACTTCTTCCATTTCGCTATTAAGTTGGGATCTGCAATTTTCTCCTTTAGGCAGTAGTCATACAGCTCCCTGCTGATAGCTTTCCGCCGATAGAACAAATCGTAGATGTATCGGGACTTCTGATGATGGATCTTGAATATTGGCCACAACGATTCATTGATACGCTTGCCCTCATGTGGTTCTGTCTCGGCTGGAAGAGAAAATAATGCCTTTTTTTATGAAATGTTACAAAAAAAACTAAAACAAGTTACTATACCTTCACGCATTTTCTGCTCCAACTCTTCTAATGTGGGTTCTATCAACTCCCAACCATCTGGCGGCGGTTTTCTGCTTCGTTTTACTTTGGGCATATTTATTTGTTTTGCTAAGACGTTTGTATTGTCCAACAAATGAATAGAAATTGAATATTTGGTGAAAATATTTTTTACTCGCCGCCAAGGTAATTTGACAAGTTGTGTGTTTTGATGAAAGTCATTAGGATGGGTGCGTTCAAAACTTCTAATGATTGTTTAAATGATTGTCATTATGTCATTAAGGGTGTGTTACACTGTAAGAACTTAAAATGAATTTATGTGCTTTTATAATTCAGGTTTTTTTCCGAACTAAAAAAGATATATTAAAAATATTGTAATAGGTGTACCATGTTTTATTAGTTGAATTTTGAATACCTTGAAAGCCGGAAATAGTCTCCGGAATCTCATAAACTTTGACAGAAAAGGCTTCTAATAATCCATTTATTTGTACATTGCTACTTCTTACACGATTTATCCTTCTGCCTTACATTTTTTCAATATTGGTGCGATAAATCGTATAAAATTATGTATTTTTACAAATTCAAAAAGGGTATCAGTATGCGTCAGATTTATTCATCAAAAACACTCAAAAAACACCACCGCTTTCTTTGACAGTTACAGGGATAACATCACGCTTGGGAGTGATTAGCCGTGTCCACAACCCACCAACAAAAATTCCTGACACAATTAATAAAACATTGGTTACTTAATTGGAAAAACCATGTGGCTAATGCAGTTTCTTCACCGGATTTTGATTTTACAACCACCGCTGTACGGTTAATCATCATAAAGTCCGTACGTCCTCTAATGACATCCAAGAACCCACCCTATCAGGAAAAACCCCAACATTTTGTAACTAATTTTCTCAGCAGAGTGTGCATTATGGCAAACTTTCAATTGCGCCACCTAGAGTCAAATATCCGCAACCGCTGGGAAATTTCTTAATCCCCACAGCTTTGACAGTTTTCATTCATAGAAAAAGTGAATTGTCAAAACTTTCACTATACGCGAAGTTGCACACAAAATTTTTCGCAGAAATTATTTTCTGCTGCAAATCCCTGACCGCTGATCAAATATTTAAACAATTAAAATGATAACACAGTGATTCGTACAACCCAGCCAGTGTAGTGCAAAGTGTGGCGCAGTAATTGTTCTAGCGCGAGCCAGAAAATATAAAGAAAATCCCTCAAGTGCGTGTGAAAACAAAAACAACACTCAGAGTCTCATTTTTTTTTTTGTTAATTGTGATGAAACGTTTGTGATTATGTTCAAATATTCTATTTGTTTCGACGAAGTTCATCAAAATAAATAGAACAAGTGCGGGGAAATCCCAGTCCCCATTGGAAGGATAGGTGTAAACATTTGTGGGAGCAAGCACCACATTCTAATGCAGGAAATAAATCATTCAGGTTGGTACCCACAAATCAATTGACGGAGGACGCGGGGGCTTCCATTGCCATAATCGTCACTTATTGGGTTTTTTTTTGTTGTTTTTGTTGTTTTGTTTAATTGAATTCTGCTCTTGGTACACCGAGCGACGACTCAGCAGCATCAGAATAAAGCTACCGAGCACCGAGAAGCAATTGATTTGCGCTGCCATTGTCTGGCAGATATTTTGCCTGTCGCTGGTGGATGGATGGATGTGGAAGAAAATCAATTCGCGGTCCAGCAATACTCGGAAGAATGTTTGTTCGTTGGCGAGTGGGCGTTGTGTATCGGTGAGGGGTGGGAGCATGTGCCTGGTACTGAAGCGACATCAATTATCAGCGCGCAGCGCGTCAAATGGGGCAGTAACTCGTGAAATTAAGTATTTTTGTTTTTGTTTGCCCTCACGTTTCGGTTTAGCTGGCTCTCTGTGTGTGCAGTGAACAAGTAGAGAATGCAAATGACCTTAGTCGAGTTTTTGAGCGTTTCAGATCGGACGAAACGGTGTCATGATGGGTATGAGTCTGGTAATTCCAGGAAGGCGACAGTGTAAAGAGCAACTGATATCCGGATAGAGGCACACATGTAAAGAAAATGCGTACAGTGGGGTCGAAAAATAGCACTGCACGTAGATTTCTAATATGACGAAGAGTGAAGAATTGGATGGCACACAATCCAGAGCGAACTGAAAGTCTACGAAAAGTTGTCTGTGTACCCGATGCAATCGGGATGTATGCACGCGCATTGGCATAGGTGAACACATTACACCTGTCGAAATCAGTGAGACTTGGGCGAGCCTACATGAGGGGACGAGTAGACATCACTCTTTATCGCGACAATATCTCCACTTCCTGAACCCAATCGTGTTGATTTAAAAATTAGGTAGAGCGGGGTGGCCACATACAAAGGTTGGTTATAAGCTTGTATGTACGTACATGGCCTCGATGAACCTCCCCGAGATTGCTATAAATTTCAGGATAGTTAATGGTGGCTTTCCTGTCCAGTCGCCCAGGTCTCCGAATTGGTATTCACCGAGCCCCACTTTTCTGGTTCTCCATAGGGCTAAGCATTCGCAAATGAAGTGTCGCCACAGCTTGAGCACAGTTCATCAATTTCTACTCCCATTAGACTACGGTGGGGCGCCATGAGCTTATGACCGGTAATGATCCCCGTGAAGAGTACTAAGTTGGGTCTGTTAAGCCCAGTTCCATCTCTCGTTAGCCAGTTTCACGAAGGCTTTCTTTGTGTAGAGCACAGGCGACGGCCATTGTCAGGACCTGTTCGGGCCTCTTTTTTGGTAATTCGTCCTTGAACGCCGCTGTGTTTTGGAACATGGTTTGTCGTAAGTACTGTGAGTTCTTCACGGCATCGTTTCACCCATTTTGATTTGACGACTGTGGATGAGATGGTCTTCATGGCGGCTTGACTGTCAATATAAATGTCGACCATTTTTCTCGAGTCCATGGAGCCGCTTCTGCTATTGCTGGTACTTGCGCTTGGAACTCACTGCCGTGGCTTTGAAGTCTCAGAGAGGAAGCCTAATCCTTTGTCAGTTTTTGACTTGTATTGACCTGAAATATTTTTCGGGTTGCTTTCCCTGCCATTAAAGCAATTTTCTCTTGGAAGGTTTGGCTTAAGTCGTCGGATGGAAATACATAATCTGTCTATGTGCTCAAGTGGCCCCATCTCGAAATGGTACGATAGCGAATGTCGCCCTCTTTCCACAGTTTATATTGCTTAAAGCGTAGGGCACTCTTCGCAGCCATTTCCTTTAGATATAGGTCTAGCTGGCTTGGTGCAAGTATGCTTTCAAGAGCTGCAGTCGGTGTGGTTCTTGAAGTGTGGTCTCAATACACGCTAGTCTTTGTATCTTTTTGTCAGGACTCAGAGGTACGTGGTGTTGAATAGGTCTGACGATGTCGGTGTACATCCAGTGGATGATGGCGGGCTTGAACCCCATTTTTTGCCAGAGATTTTGCTGGATGTGTGGAAGGCTGTGGATGTTTTCTTTACCCTTTTTGTCGTGTTCTCTTTCCAAGTCATCGTACGGTCAAGTATACAACACAGGAATCTCGCCTTATCTGGTAAAGGGATATAGCTCTGGGATTGTGCTCTTATTTGTGAAGAGAACCACCTCTGTCTTTTGGTAGTTCACGTTTAGTTCATATTCTATCGCTTGTGTAGGGTATTAAGAGTGGATAGCAGTAGTTCGGACTTTCCTGTCGCCATCATCCCCGTATGCGACAATGATTTAAATCAAAATTTCATTCACTTTAAATCTTTCAAATCTTTATTCATTCTGTACACTCAAGCAAACCTCGAAACAATAAAGTCAATTTTCGGAAAGGCCTTCAATGCGTGCAGTGATTCGGTTCTTATCTTCTCAATTGTAGCGAAAGGACGTCCGCGGAGCGATCTCTTGAGCTTAGGGAATAGTCAGATAGCAAATGATGTTAAATCAGGTGAATACGGTAGTTGTGGAACGAATTTTTTGTCAAAATAGACTCGAAGAACCAATGTAGTATGGGATGGTGCCAACTCCTCCGCCACAAACCATCTTTGAAAATGGTCTGGACTGATCCAAATGAAACGTTAACAGAATCAGCGAGGTCTTTAAACGTCAATCGATGGTTTTTGATAGCCAAATCTTTGATTTCCTTGACAAATTGTTCATCAGTTGATGTTGATGGCCGCCAAGGGCCACATTTGTCTTCAACACTTTCTTTGCCTTTTTTTAATTGTTTGTACCACTTGTAAACATTTTTTGTGACATGTGCCTGGTCACCAAAGGTCTTCTCACCATTTCTGCAGCAAAAATTCCATTCTGCAAACAAAACTGAATCCAACTTCTGTCCTCAACACAACCAGGCTTTCCAAAAATCGCTAAATTTCCTTTTTATTGTTCACAAACCACGTGCGTAACTATTGCACAAATTCAGATTTTGATATGAAATTTAACACAGATGCCAGTGACGGTGCTTTCAACCAGCATCGAAGAGCCCACGCATTTTACAAATTTAAAATTTGTACTCATTAATGTAATACTATGTCACAAGATGCAGAGTATGGAGTTAAGGTATAATTTAGGGCTTACCACAACTAGAATGAATCTAACCTTCAGGGTTACCTTCTGAAAAACTTTTGCTTCTGTCCCCTTACATGCACTTCAGTCATATGGAAGGATAGTCGTCCGAACTGCATGAAAATGCAACTCTTTGTGCCAACTTTTCATTGTCTTCTCTTCCACACCGAATGACCTTCAACTTTGATTTGCTCGAGCACCTACTTGAACAATATGTGGTCAGTTTTGGAGTTCCCTAGAATTCGAACAGCATTTCAAGAGAGCAAGCTGTTGCTATTTCCTTCGATTATGCAACTCCATCATTTATGTAGAGTCTGGTGTTTCGCCTTCCGCTGCAGTTTTCCAAATTTAATTCCAAAAAGCAATTACCATAAACATTCAGATGTCAAAAGTAGTAAAACGTACTTAAAATCACGTAAAGCACAAGCGCACTAACTCCCACTAACCTCTGCCACAAACAAAACTGGCAATAAAAACCAACCCACAAACAAAAATAGATACAAAAAGTGATACATTACTTTTCGTCCATACTTCACACTTGTTTCAGTTATACGCAGAACGGCACGAAGAACACAAACTCATTTCCCCCCCGCCGCCATGACGCGTGCTGCCCAATCGTATTCCTTACGTGATTCTTTTTCTATTTGTTTAACTAATAAGATAGCCCAGGCGTTTGCTGACAAATGACCAACTCTGGTTGTCGTCACTCTCCCACCTTGTGTTCCGTTTGCTCCCACAAATGTGTCATTAGTGTATTTTTATTCCGCCAGCCCGGAACTTTACTTTGTATCATCATAGCAATCGACAAAGTTTACGAATTATTCACAAACCGATCGATTGTTCTTGTTGTTCGTCTTGTTCGCCTGGCCCGTCTCGCAAATTACTATTCGATATGACAATTATGTTACGCTTTGTGTAGATTTTATGTTTACTATTCCATTGTCAGGTGAGCACATGAAACGATATCGAAAACTTGATATTCGTTGCTGCGATAGACCAGCAAATGTGGGTTACAAACAAACTCCTTGATATTGATGTCTTGAGTGCACTAAAGTTGGGGTGTAAACTGAAAAATGCCGACTATAAGATAAGAGCGAACTGATAAAATGGAAATTAATAGATTATTTTGCAGTTTGTCAAGAGAAGTCACACACTGTTTAAGGTAATTTTGTTTACAAGTTGTTGCTGTTTCGTGTTGCTGCACAGAAGTAGGCTTATCATGATATTCGTTTCGGAAAAGTTACGACCCTAAGAGAACTCCGATTGCAATGTGAGACATCATTGTGGTATCTGTTTCCGTACAGAATCTTTCAATCCATATGAAAGTATTCATCCCACGGATACCATTATAGGACTAAAGATACTTGGTGAAGTGCTATCGTCAATACACTATATAAGGTATATTTTCAATTCGAATTTATAGACGACTAAAGAAGGAAATGGAAGTAAACCATATCAAATTATCATAATCATCCGAATTCGGCGCTGATGACGGCTATTTGTTATTGTGATAAAGCGAGTGTCTGTGACCAGTGTTTCATGTGTACTTTCTACATGGCAGTACGTTCCATATCGTGTTGAAAATTATTAGCAGTCCTCATTCGATGGAGACAATTCTATTGTTAACCCACTATGACCTAGACCTTCCTATTACTACAACGTTCGTTATATTTTTCATTTATTCATCCTACCCTGCGAGCTAGGAATGTATGTCCTATCAAATCCTATCCGCCACACCCAACACCACTAGTTCCACTTGTTAGTTCCGTACATCGTCTGCATCGTCAGATGCGTGTGAACCAATTGGTCAGTTTGATCCGTTTTATCTCCCGAAACGTGTCCATAGCGTTTATAGACTTGTCAGCTCATCTTTATCCTACTGGAACCCCCTCATAAACAGAGCAAGAACATTGAGAACGAGAAATACTTCAGAGACCAACAGAGGAATATTGCTCACAACACGAAGCGCCTTATAACTGACTGACATCATTCGAAGACACTCTAACACTTACTCTAACTAGACCTACGAGACTGCAATCTCGAAAGCATCACGGCGACAACTGAAACCATTCCGAGAGCGGCGTCTGTGCTTACTCACTGCCACTGCATAAGTGAGGCGTAGCACCGAATGGCAAATAATGAAGCACATCATTACAGAATGCCCTCTGTGACCCCTTGGAAGCACCACCTAGCGTTATTGATTGGCTTAGAAACTTGAATCCTGTCATATAGTGTTGTATTTTATGTTGCCTTACGATAAATAAATAAACCCTACATATGTATATATTTTCAGTATTTTAAATTTGCTCAACTCAAACATCCTATTGAAGCTGTTAGCCGTTAGAACTTTGACAATTACACACTATGGACACAGAGAGTGAAGGCAATTTGCTGGAGATTATGGATCTGGCGCGCACTTTGCGCCAGGAACAACTCTTTATACAGCATGAACAGGCTGCATTTGCTAGTTTAGCAGAATCTTTAACCATAAATTCCTCACAAATTGCTCAGGTGAGTCTGTGAATTGGTATATTTGTTTGTGGAACTAATTCAACTCGCCCCCCCCTTCCATAAAGCTTGCTTATATCTGCGCCCAACAAAGACAGAACCTCAATGATTTTATGGTATCTCGACCAGAGTCTGGACCCTCGGTTTGCTGCAATCGGGCCAATTACCTGGAAAATACAAAATTTATTGATGCTAACAAAGCGAAGGCTCTCAAATATGAGGTGAATTTTAAAAACAAATACTTTAACTGAATATGATCAATCCAACGTTTTCCTTTACAGTATATTATCGCATATGTGGAACTATTCAACTTTCTATATCGATCTCCGTATGTTCTGGCGATGACTCTCTCCACCGGCGATCGTATTCCGGAGATCACTGCAAGCCAAATGAATTCTGTAAACCACACTATTGCCACTGGACTGTATGGCAACGCAATCCACACGAAGGATGTAGAGATGTTGTTAAAACTCTTACGAGAGCTAATCGAAATCCAAATTGTGGTTAATGAGAATCCAAGACGGATGCTTCGGGCAGGATCGTCATCTTTTGCAAGACTTTTTCATCGTTTGAATGAATCAATGTTCTCGGCAAAGATCTTTCTCACAGCAGCGCTGTATGAGCCGTTAATGAGAGTCCTTGTCGATAGCGAGACGTTGCTGGACGTCGATCCAAGCAAAGTGGTGACAAATTTCACAAGTAAGGAGAAGTTAAAGAGGTTTGGCGAAGAAGCAGCCACCGATTACCAGGAGAAGGTTCAGAAATTCCACGAAGAGATCATCACCAAATTACATAAGCTGGCGAGCTCATTCATTACAAATCTCACTGACAACTGGTCACTATTTCCATCAACCCTTCGATGGTTAATCCAGACCATGTGCCATCAACTGAAGCAGGCACGCACCATTGAGAAGGATATTAATGAAATTATCACCGATATGGTCTTCACGCATTTCGTTTGCCCAGCTATAGTTAGTCCTGACATATATGGTATTATCGATGCTCCAATCTCAGAGCTGGCGCGATTCAATCTCATCCAAATCGGTCAGATTATACAGATGCTTGCTCTAATGAAGTATCAAGATGTGGATCCTAAGTTTAGTGAAGTCTATCAGCGTTTTGATGCGAATGCTGTAACCAAACTCTTGGATTTGCTCCTGGTGAGCAATTCTGGAGAGGATGTGGTGGCAATTCGATCACAACAAAGTGAATTTGAGCGAGCACATCTCCTAATCACTCAGTCAGAGTTGAATACATTCGTGGGATTCTTCAGAGTTCTGTTGCAGAGTGATGAACTGTCTCTCTTGGAAGAGGACCGTCTTAAGTTAAAGAAGATTATCGATCAGCTACCAGAACATGTGCAGGTCAATGGGGATGTTCCAAACGCCGTGTGCACAGATTTTCCACATCGTTCCAAACAAGGCCTTATGCATCTTGGAAAAAGCACGAAGAGTAAGCTTACCAAGAGTCTAAGCAATGGTTCAAGTATGGCGACAAATGGCCATTCGCCGTCTCATTCACCACCTTCGAGCCATGCGATGGATGACAACGAGCAGGTGTTGGTGTTTCGCATTTGCATCTCAGATGACAACACATTGCAACCGCTGACGGAGGAAGAGGTTCTCAAAATGAACGCCATTGGGCAGGAAATCACTGACGATGCAGAGAACATTGAGAAGCTCGAATCCGATGGTATTGATGGACCTTTGCTGAGGCCCCTTCATGCAAAAACAACTCGTTTCTCCCTTTCACATGATGATGCTTCCATAGGGAATTCGGATAATCTAGAGGCGGTTAGTGAGGCCCCAAGCAATCATTCTGTGACAAGCTCCCTGGAATTGGAAGAAAACGACCAGAACGATAATCTCTCCGATATGGTGTCCGCGAATGTGTCTGGGCGTGGAACCCCCAACATATCTGGTCGTGATACACCGTCATCTCAGGTAACAGACGGAGAATCTGTGACGAATGTGATTCCAACTCCCCAGATGGCCAAATTGCTCTCTAAAGCCCGGTCGGATATTGAAGATAAATTTTGCAAGTTTGAAATCAAGAAACTCATCGAAGGTGATGAGACCGTGTCGATTATATCAGACACGTGGAGCACCGATGTGCTCGCTAGCGATTCAGAAACTCTAGATGCCAGCGAGCGTGATCGGAACTTCTCAACACCTCTCATCCCATCTGCTGTAGTCTTGCCTGGGGACAACAACTTTGATCCGCTGTCTAATGCGAGGCCACAAATCGGAACAAACTATTTGGATGCCTCAGAGACGCGTTCAGAGTCCAATTGGAGCACCGATGTGCTGGCCAGTGATTCGGAAAAACTCGCCGAAGTCGATACCGATGACAATTTGAGTATCACCGCCAAGTCTGATATCACCAATGCATCGGTGGCAGATCAGTTGTGCACACCTGATTCTCCATTCTTTGCGCCACGTGCTATAAATGTGAATTTCCACACTCCAGAATCTCCAGCCGGCTCGGGTGTTGGAGCACCTAATGGGGATCCCTCGCAAGAGTCGACATTCTTTGACGGCACTGATTATCAGGCAATCTCATCGCTGGCTCGAAGTTCTGTGCGTACAACGAATCAGTATACCGGAGAGAATAGCTTCCAGCAGAATTACAAGAGCGACAGAGAGTCGTTTTTGTCGCCCAGAATGAGGCGTCAAAACTCCGCTGAGAGTAGTATCTCCAGTCAGAGTCTCAATATGGACGACAAACCATCGACTTCGAGGCAAAAGAAGGCATCACGTACCTCTGTTAAGGATCTGATAGACTTCTCTGACTTTGGCGAAGATGGAGCAGTTGGGCTAGAAGATAAGGAAGTAACCGTAAATGAAGATGATGCTGGTGAATCTTTCAGCGATATGTTCGAAGCAGTGATTCACCGCAGAGTGAGCACTGAACAGAGATCGGCAGTGTTCGATGGACGCCGCAATGGCATAATGGAGAGGAAAAACTCAGCAGAAACTTCAGCTTCTATTATAAAAATGCGACGTCACCAGAGTTTGAACTACGAAAATCATGAGATAATTGTAAACAAAAACTCTCATAGGCTCAGCATGAAGAACTCTTCGGTAACCGACGATGTGAAGTCTCAACAGCAACAGGGTCGTCTCAACGATGAAATGATGCTCGTTCTAAAGACAGAGGAGTTAACCTTGAATGGTCCATCGACGTCGACTGCCAATGGTCCCGTGCCACCGATACCATCTTCAGCCACAGCAAAGCCAACAAAATCTACGGGAGCCATTCCGAAGTCGATAAGTTTTGATGCATCCGCTGACAAGTCTGTGCGCAGTATGCAACTTCGACGTTTGCAACTAGAACACACTCTGAGACCTACTGCCGCACCATCGTCTGGTAGTGCGGCGGTGTCTGCTGTCGTTAACGGATCCGGAATATTCAACAAAATCAAACAAGGTTTATTTAAGAATCGTCGTGGCAATAAGGGCAGACTGACCACTGACGACTTTCCAAGCCGTAACGTATCGTTCAGCACCAATGCCGAGACCTTGGAGTTTAACGATGTAACTCTGCAGGTTAACCCCGTAGGCAATGACACACCGTACTGTGATATCAACGAAGACATTCTGGCCAAGTACCGACGTAAAGTGTCCACGTCGAGTGAGACAACTAATTCTGATTCCACAGGCAATAGTTGTCATGTTAATCGAAAAAATTCATCGGACATTGACACAAGGTTTGTACTCCGATAAGTGCTGAAATCCAGAATAGATTTTTCTACATCTCTCCATTTTCAGAATTCCCAAGGTGATTCTCCATGACAAAGCAGTCGCCTTCAATATGGTAAAACGAAAGGTCCGCACAGTCTTATCTAAGACTGATCTGCATACCGGTGATTTCCGCCACACTACAGTGAGTTGTCTCCACCTTACCGTTGTAAACAGTCTCACTTAGTTTTTTTTATTTTTTATTTTAGTTCTCCAATGCCTCCCCCTTGCTCACATATCTCCAAATTCAGCTGGCGCAGGCCATAAATTTGCAAAATTTTCAACAAATCTCATACGTATCTGAAGCTATGCGATGTCTGGGTACATTAGATCCTGCCCAGCATCAACAGTTGATGGAAGAACTACAGAGTGACATTCTAAAGCGCCAAAGTTACCTACAGTACCTAATGAGGTACCGTCAGAATCTTCTCTTGATAATGGAAAATATTGATCAGTTTGAGGAACGCCTACGCAGCGAAAGAGAGATGTGCAACAGGCACTTAGTTGCTGTGTGCGTACGAATGTTCCTTGAAAAACGAGAGGCGCGAATTGAAAGTTTCCAAGAGGATTTCAGTAGACTCACCGCAGTTGATGATAAAATTGTTTTACTCGATGAATTTATGGAAAGTTTGATGGGTGAACTGGCCGATGGTGGTTTGTTGCACGGAATGGCAGAGTGGCAACTGCAGGAGGCAAGGATTTCAATCGAGAGGGTACTTCTGCAGAGATTGTATCAACAAGTAATGTTCCCCAATGAAGATGGGGATGTTTCAAGAGATAAGTATGTGCAATTGGTTTTTTTTTTGTTTCTTCTAAGACTGTTAATGAAATATTTCGTGATTAATAGTGTCCTGCATGAGCACATTCGAAAACTCCAACAAGTTATTAAACCGTCGCATGCAGCACTGAGAATTCCACAGGAGTACCTTACCGAAGCTCCATGGGCATTTGCACAGCAGCAGTTGTCCTACATTTCTGCCTATAAGACACCGCGGGAGAAGCTGCAGTGTGTAATTAGGTAAGTGCGTTGATTTCTATTTCAGTAAAGCCGAAGTGGTTTTCGTAAGTTATTACGACGGGTAACGCAGTGTTTGTTTCGATTTCTGTTGACTTTTGGGTATTCTATGTACCACTCGATTATCTACTCGACTTGAGTATTCTGATATATCTCTGTTATATCATCTAGAAAAATTTCAGTCCTTTTACTTCGTAGAAACAATAATCTCTTGGGAACCAATGTGTTTCTCTAGATCTGAAACTGAGTAAGGAATAGGTCCATCTGAAATGCATTTAAAGGTCCTTTGGCCGATGTATTGATTTGGGTATGTCATCATCCATCGGACTTCGTCCCTATTTACCGAAATCTTCACGAACACTCTTAAAATTAATGCAATTTACTCTGGGGGTTCCCCTTGGAGATGATTCCTCTTTTTGGTACCAAAGATACTGCAATTATATTTTAGTTGTACGTTACTACTAAGCAGTCTAATATATCGTTTCTTCAGACGGATCCACTCTATTCCTTATCCTATACTATTGTACGACGTATTACATATAGAACAACAATATTTTCAGATGCATTTCCAGTATAATGAACCTTCTACAGATGGCTTGCGATCGTATTCCAGCAGCTGATGATTTGATACCAGTTCTCATTTATGTTGTGATTAAGGTATATAATATGTTTTCACTCTTCCCCGACAGAAATCTATAGATTCCATCTCTTCTTACAGGCCAATCCGCCCTACTTACTATCAACAATCGAATATGTAACCTGTTTCATCGGCGACAAACTCGACGGCGAGGAGCAGTTCCATTGGACCCAATTCTGTTCAGTGGTTCAATTCATTAAAACCATGGATTACTCAGAATAGATCTTCAACAAACTTTCTCACATTCACCCCCCACTCACACCACTTGTTTCCGTATCTTGTGTAGTTTTTTTTTCTCTTTTTTTTCTGTTTTAAAATGTATTTAAAAAACAAAATTTGTTACACGTTATACATACATATATCCTTAAGCAAAAAATGTTATTTTTTTACAATTGTACATCCATTCTCAGCTTCAGTTCCGTATAGAAGAGTGCAGACCAGAGATATTAAAAACAAAATGTGTTTCAATAGATCGTCTTTTTTACATTTTTCCCAAAAATACAAGAAAAAAAAAATAACGAGAGAAAAAGAAAACAGTTGTAACAATGCAATAACTAAATATTAAGTTAGATTATTACATATTATACGCATACATATTTGTTTATGTAAAAACTACAAGAAAAAGAAAACGCTGGAGTAACCAGAGAGCAAATTGAATTTTATTAAACAGCTGCAGCAGGAAATATGCAAATTGTAGAGCAGAGCCACAGGTCGAGAGATAAATGGAAGTGAACCAGATAAATATTATTCGCATATTTTTTCGATATTTATTATTATTCTTAAAAAAATAAAACAATAAAAAAAAAATGACAAGTGGGTGGTTTTTTTTTTTTTAAACTTCAATCATCATCTACAAAGGACTTCTTTCTCATAATCGTGTTTATATGCTTTAATTACGTGGCTGGGTTGTTGAACTGGCGAATTCAGACGGTCGTTGGCTTTGAGCTTGGCATGATGCTAAAAGCATACTCAATGCCAGGGAAATATTGCATCATTTCGATTTTGTATACCGTGATCGAAAAGCAATAATTATTCATAAAATTGTTTAGTTGTAATAAACATTTTAAACAATTAAGAGAAACAAAAGTCAAATGTTGAAAAGAGAGGGCAAAGTTACTACTTGGCACTTAGTGTTATGGTTTATAATCGAAAGGATAAGTATAATGCACTTAAGCTCTGAGGTCAGTCAACTCGGAAATGTTGTTGAATATAAGTTAAGAGAGCGGATCACTTGGCAATGTATCTCTTAAGGGCTAAAATGCTTTAATACGCCTCTCTTTATCTAGGTGAAAGAGTTTAAGGTGCTACCTAATTAACGAGAGACATAGTAAGTAAGATCTTTCGATATTTAACAGACACAATATCATAAAACAATTAAAGAGAGCATTTAAAACGGTGGGAATTATATAGAAATAAGACTTAGTTTTTGTTTTAAGTAACAAACTACAGTTCATATCTAGCTTATTAGCAATGAAAAAGAAGAGTAAGAAAGCCACAAACAATTATAAGATCTTATTAAAATCAACAAATCTAAAAGAAACGATTCAAATAAAAAGGTAAATAGAGTTCTAAGTAGCATTAAGAAACTGAAGCAATGGCCAACCCAGCATAATATTGCAAAGAACTGATATATGTTTATACTATCACATAAAGAACCATGTCCTTGAACGGAAGCTGTATATTGAATTGAGTCTACAATACACATATTACTCCAACATAAGTTATAATGGGAACAAACAATGTATTCATGAGTCTTACTCTTGTATCAACTGAAATGAAGAGGATACATATCCATAGACTCGTCTAATCGTTGATGAACTTTAAAATTTATTTTAAATCACTGGCAAGTTGACTGAAAGAGAAATATGAAGCAATATTTGTTTGGAAGATCTACGAGTTGTGCCTTCTTCATTTACTCTACAGAATAAGCTTTCAGATAGACCGGGGGTTTGGATAAGTAAATTTTTACAAGATCAGCGTGAAGTTGAAAAGACACGTTCTTCCAATCATGAGTCAGATCATTTATAAAAATTACAGAAAAGAAGAGCACACATGATAAGAGTCCTGGAGCACTACATTTTGTAAATACTTTATATTCGAGAAACGATCATCAACTGGTATCCTAGTTTGTTAAAGTGCGCTTTCATTATATAGCTAAAGTACCTCCTATCTCAATGCTCCTGTAAGATCATTTTGTCGTTCTGCAAGCAAACGCAAGCAAAAACGCAAACGAGATCGAATATCGACCGAGGATTTTTGGGTGAAGTCCAAATTTCAGAGCCTGGAAGGAGGACTAAGATGATCAATTTCTTATACAGAGTATCTTTAGTTATCCGGTATAGAGCTTCACTACTCAAAATCCTTTTCAGTCCAAAGAAACAGCGATTGACATGAATTATCCTTAGTTCTGCTGAGGTACTGATAGCAGAGTCTAGGTACACAGAGTCACTTACCACCTGGACGTTCCTCAAAGTTTTAGCTGGCTATTGTAACGTTCTGTTCAATACCTCAATGTTGAGTGCCCATTCTCGTTGACATCATATATCTTCTGGATGTTTCAGTTTTAACACCAACCCGCCGTGTTTTACCGAGTTTATGTCAATGCACAGACTTTTGAATGTTTGTGCCTCCGGTGTTGGCTTGTGAGTCTCGCACAGCTTTTTCGACAACAAAGATCTTGGTGAGGTTGTTACCGACCTTAATGAACCACGAAGCGTGCTCCACAGTCATTCTGCAGAAATGGATGAGTTTGGTAGGGATGCCCATACTAGACATGGTTCTATAGATGCTGTCTGTTAAACTTGGATATTGTTAGACTAACTTCGTTCCGTGTAGGTAAACGAAAGTCTTGAGTATCATCGTCTAGATTGAATGATTTATTCTACTTTTCGCCGTTATACAGTCAACAGAAGAGATTTTCCATATTCTCAGCAACGACTCTTACTCTGCTACTAGGTTTCTTTCTTCATCTCGACAGACTTCTGTTCCAATAGTATTTTCTTCCTCGAGTAAAATCTAGAAGGAGAAAATCGATGTCCTTTCCGTCTCTATTCCTCAAGAGTCCACGAGCAACCCTTGTACTTCCTTCCAGCACTGCTTGGTATGCCTTGTTAAGCTGAAAGTGATTTATGGGATTATGGTCAAACCAGGGGTTTTTTGGTGGTAGTTGGGTGAAACCCAGCATATAATTGCGTGATTTTTTAAGGTACATATCTACATATATTGCCAGCGTTCCCAATGTTCTTCGGTACTTAAACCTGGCGGTATGAGATTCGTTCATAAATTTTGCGATACGGGTTTGGTAAAAATTTGGACGGTCTTTTGCGTCCAATGTTGATTGCCCCGAAAAGCCTGACATCCAGAATATTGGATTTCCTAACGTCCTCTTGGGAATATTACAATGGGGAAACCGCTTGTTTGCTATAATGACGACACGCCTCGCCGCAAAGTCAATAAGCTCAGGTATGTAGCGAATATTCTCGTCACTGTCGTCATTGATGTTTTCAATAACTTCTCCTACGACGCTTTAAGGATCCATAAATATTTCTAGTTATTGCAAGTTCTTAGGCTCTGTCTATGCACAGGGTACCCGTAAGAGAATTTGATCTGATGTCTGCATGAAATTATCCAAAAGGTCTATTATTTGACCTAAAGACCGCTTGATTGTGAGATATCGAAGCAGGAAACCGTGTGGGATTAATACTAGGTGCAGGACAAGAAAATGCTTTTCGTCGTGTTTCTGGACATATTTTTATCTTGTGAAAAAGGTACACTGTAATTTTTTAAGAGTGTGAGATACGAAGGATTTAATTACATAAACGTATGATCAATACCAGGAATATTTTGACCAGTTGTGGATTCTGTCGATGTACACGTAGGTAGGTGTCCTACTTTATAGACAAAAGATTTGCCTATTTAGTCAAAGCCTATGAATTCCTTTACTAACATCACGAACAGTTCTACCACAGATATCGAAGCACCCAATCCATCGCATCAGCCTACCATGATCATTAGTATTCAATAAATTTTTCGCGAGAAAATTTGACCTTTAGAACGATGTATAAGTTATGTAAGCGGCAAGCTTTATTTGCAGATGAACTACCACTCTTCGTTTACAGTCTTCAGTTTCCCTCAACCTCTAATAATTCAATTAGCTATGGAAATCTTCATTACCCAAAAAAAAACATTATATTCATTAAAAGTACTAAAGTACAATGCGAGACATAGGATGAGCTCAACCAACAGATAATATTTCAGTAAAATACAATTCAATCAGTGAAACAGGCTTTACAAATCATCATCGCACGAGACGCTAAGTCTGATGAAATATAAACACTAAATTTAATAAGTTTATCAATACGTTTCTGCGAGACCGACGATAGCAAATCAAATTCTTTCGAAATTTATCTCTTTCACCAGTAAATCTAAAAGTAACCAAGTGTTTATCTATTTATAATCTTCCTTAGGCCTTTCCAATCAAACCTCGTCCACAGCGAAAAGGTCAAAAGCTCTCCGCAACAAAAGCCAGAAGAAAAAAAAATTGTAAACAACATGTTTCTTCCACCAGTATCACTAACCCACTTCCATGCATCTATTCACAATTCCACGCGAATTCGTCGACCAAAACAGAGATCGTGATTCTGTGTTCTGACGTAACACCACCACAAATCGCCAAGAATCCAAAGGAGACGTCATCGAAAGATTAGCCACCTGTAGCTCTACCAGTTCCGCGATGACCCTGACAAAATAACAAAACTACTCGCTGAGTTGATCTCTCTCTGTCTCTTTGTTTCTCTCAAAGTTCTCTCCGCTTTCTGCACAGTTTCTCGAACTAGACCAAGCCACCACTAATCCGCAGCAAAACATAAGCCACCTTCACTTTTGTTCGCTTAGCGTCACCACCATGAATGCTCAGCTTGGATTCTCTCACGTGAAACACGTAAAGCGGATGAACCGATCCGTCAGTTTGATGTCTGCGCTTTCCGAGAGTGGACGCGCGAGTATCTCTTCAGATCCAGACAACACATAAAGTTCGAGACACGAAGATCACTTTCAACAAATATTCATCAAGCCGTATGACGAAATGAATGATGCTAAGCTAATCGACCTTGTCGAGGCGCAGCCCTGCATCTACGACAAGACAGATCTCTTCTACAGTAACAAAGAACATGTAAGATCCATTTGGCAGATGATCGCTGGCGAAATGCAACAGGAGGGTGAGTAGGGGTGCATCACAGACCACTGCATGTGGCGCGGCTAGACAATGTAATCACACTGATTCAGTTTAATTTATGCAAACGCTACGCGGATAGTGAATGTACACACGATCGGTAATAAACGACCCGCGAGAGGCAGACTACGAACGGACCGAAGTACGGATGTTATGTTAATGGTTGATCGTAAAAAAAAAATTCAACAAATCTCGATAGTAACGACCTTGGTGTTTGCGTAAAAAACCGCTTTTTGCATAAATTTTGCTACGATCACTTACAGCAACGGAGGATGGAGGGGATTTTCAAAAGAATACCGCCATACACCGAAGATCACTAATGTTTGTTATATGTTGTCTTGTCTTTGCAGTTCCGGTTTGTCAGAAGCGATGGCGATATTTGAGGGATTACTTTGTCCGGCAGTTGCATATCACTGAAAACAATAACACGGCCAGTGTGAATAACGGTGACAACAAGCCGGTGACCACTTCTGGTGTTAAGCGCAGCTATTGGCCACTTTATGATCGATTGTCGTTTCTAAAACCATTTTCTTCCACGCGTCGACGGCTAAAAAGGACATCCATCGAAGAAGTTACTAGTGGAGCCTTAAAAACCGAGGATGACATAAATTCTTCACCTTCAATCTGCAGCGAGGGTAGCGATCGAACGAGAGCTAGCAGTAGTACAACCGCTTCTGGAAACTATCCCGACGCCATAGCGAATTTGGATTATTTGAAATTCTATCAAGCAATGCAAATGGCAGCTCAACAAAACCTCAACTCCAGTGATAGTGCGAAGGACTATGGAGGAGGTCAACTGCCACTTGAATTTGACAAAACTCAATCGAAACGGAAGCGGAACCGAAGTGATTGCCTAAACACTTTTCAACCGGTCGACTATGCGATCGATGAACACGATTGTTTCTTTAAGAGCCTCCTGAGCTCAGTAAGGAGGATCAGTGATGAGCACATTATTGCGTTTCGAACGGAAGTGCTGCAAGTTATAATGAAATATCGCCATTTAAGTGAGGAAAATGAATCTGTAAACTTTGATAATCCGACAAATGATGAACAGAGCGGCGACGATGTGGTTGTCGTTAATACGGAGGAGGCCCACTGGAGGAAAAACCTTTTTCGGAAGCAATTTTAAATTATGAGGGAAATATTGTGAGATACATTCGAGATGTTGTGTGTGAGCCAGTGTGTAGTACAAATAAAGTGTGTGGTTTTATTGCTTAAAAAACAGTGAAGAATTCAAATTTTTTGTAGACAACCATTACCCGACAGGTAAATAGCCCATAATTTGAATTACACACTGAGATACCAATCGGAACATCAATGAAATGTGGGAAAAAAATATGGGCGTCCAGTATCTTTATAGTGAAAGCTAGTTTGAATCTCACATTTGGAGCTATCTTGTGTATGGGATGTTTAAGGGCGAGGTTGATTCTAATCTAACCCACCAAACCTAATATAAAATACATTTCTTGAGATGACTTGTAAGATCCAGCTTTCTGGCTACCTTATTGTTCCTTGTTTAAATCTACTTTTAGTTGGCAGAAGGGCTCGGGCCCAACACATAGAAAGTATAAGTACCGGGCTTGGCATGTTAATCAGGGACACCTTTATGTGCGGACATCATTCAATGGGAAGTTTAGACTCAAAGTTAAAGAAATTTCAGGTTAGTTCTTATGTACTCTCTGGCACAGAGATTATTAAGCCTCCCTTGGAGGATAGACTCCGAATCCTATCCTATGTAGGGGTAGTGGGCCTAGAAGGGCTATAGATGTTTCCAATATTATCAGGGTGACGATTGTGATGTAAGTTAAGTGCCGTATATTTGGTTTTAAACCCTGTAGACTTTACTCGGCTTTTAAATTATTCTGTCTTGAGAGGTTTATAAGTTGTGTAGTGTTAGCGTTTTCAAGTTTAAGGTTCACCTCTTGTTGAATGGTACGATGATCAGTTGGGTTACTTTTTAGCCCTTCTGGTTGTTACCAGTCAACTAATTTGTTAGATGTCCAGAAAGCCACAAAAGGTGATTTCTTTCTACAAGGCTGTTACTGTCGATTGAAATGAAAATTGGTGGTCGCTTACAAATGGTTTTTCCAATGTTAAGACTGGAAAGCCTTTTGCATCTCAGGAAGATCTGCTGATGGCTTTAAATATAAACATTACAATACCTTTTCTTTAAATTCTCAGAATACAGCTAAAGCTGGATCTAAAGCATCTAAAGATAGGCACTAGCAATATGAGTGTCTATTCCGTGTCGTATGGCAAGTAAATATTATCTTTAAAGTACTTCTTGTGTGCCTAGGCTTGTTGCATAAATTCATAGAAAAAATGTAGGAGTGGATAAGTAAACTGGGCTCGAGCGTTCCATCCAGTCTGGTGAATGCGATATAACGGTGTGCTCTGACACTGATTATATGCCCTATCTCACGCTTAAGATCCTCCGAGAGTATAAAAGCACTGACTATAGCTTTGAACGATTAATCTCGACTTTTTCTTTTATTTTGTAAGTTTCTCTTGTTTTGTCCAACTATTTACGAAATCTGTTACAGTGTAGTTGATTTGATATGTTTGGGTTGAAGTGGCTGCCACTTTGTAACACCAGCACAGTTTGACCAGTAGTTGGTCTATTCTTGTACCACGTGGATTCTGCCTACCTCTAATGAAGAGTGATATCTTTTTTTTTCTGAACACTTAAGTCGTCGAAGACGAATGCTCCTATGTGAAGCTTCGTAATGCGGGAGAGATCTGGGCAGAAACAGAGAACAAGGTGTAAAATGGTTTCCTTCTCTTCTTGATCCATATAGCTTTTGCAAAAATCATTCGCAAAGAGCTTCAGGTTTGCGACATGCTTGCCTATAAGACAGTGTCCCGTGATGGCACCCACTCTGTTGAAAGAGATCAAATAAGCTTCGACATCTAATAAGCTGCAGAGTTATGTATATAAAGCAAACTAATTTCTCATGTTTGCAGTTCAGTCCCTAGGATTAGCATCAGTTGACTGGCTTTCATGACACTCATGTCCACCTGAAAATACACAAACATCGCAAAGTTTCCTACAAGTTTATAACAAGTCTAACGTTGGCAATTCCATCCTAAATCTTAAATCAGTTGTTACCTATGCAGCTTCATTGAGTTCCACCCACCCTCCCTTAAGTTGCCACGAACGATTTGTATCGTTAAACATTTCCGGCTCATTGCTCAGTACATGGAACTACGAGACCTAGTAGTATCTAACAACAATAACGAGTGGTAGGTAGCAAATCTTATTTAGACCGATTTATTTTATGTGACAATGCATTCTTGTTTTCGTTCAAAATTCTAACAAAAGGTATTAATCACTAGTTTTCTAATTGAATATTCTAAAAGCAATTGGAAACATATACTAATTGTTTGTATTTTTTTATCGCAAAACAGTCTAGTTTTGTGACTGCTTGTAAAGAACCCCAGTGATCTCGCCATCCTTCTGAATAATGCATCTTCTGCAATATAAAAACAAATTAAAAACTTTATCAAATATGAATACACTTCATTGTATCCATTCGGCTTGACTGATTTCAATAATTTATTCCAAAAAGCAATTCAAAGTCATCATATTATATTTAGGCCCATGGAGGACATGTAGTTTTCATTATACAAGGAAAAATCCATCAGGCTTTCAAGCAAGAGCAGCGAGTGACTCAGGCAATAGTGTTATTGCTGACAGCACAAGGAATTTAATATATTTAGTGGATTAGAATAATAAAATGCAATAAATGTGTGATTGTACTTCGCACATTTTTACTGAAATGGACATTAAAATCACCATAACATCTGAATTGGAAGAGAGGGTTTTTTTGGTACATTTTTGAAATCAGTAAGTTGAAATGGCACACTAAAGCTAAACAACATTTGTAATATTTTTTCATGTCTAGACATGGAATTTACCTATTTCCACTGTACATGCACACTGTGGGTGGATTCAAGTTCGGTTCCAATTTGCACGCTTGTTCAGATATTGCAATACCAATACCAGCCATGTCTGGGCTTATTGCTCCTTTTGCTTAAATTAAAAGAAATGAGAACAAATATTTATAGACTTGGTTATAGTTTAAAACAAGAAGATTGTGCTTTACTGCATAGACAAAGGCCTTGTTTGTTAGCGAACAGACACGCCGTAGTTTCTGGTGCTGAGACACTTTAAAGAGGAAGAAAACATGGCTTATTTATTTCTTAACTATCAATGGTTTAATCTTACATATCATTTAAAACTTTTTCTAGAGATTGTTCCATAATAAAACACTAAAAAGTCTACAGTCTTGCTAAAATACCGATTATAACAGAAGTAAACACAGTGACGTTAGATAAATAAATTGGGTTCTCTGACATATGGACTGAAGTGGAATATGACACAGGGTGGTGCAGAGATTTTAAGTATTTAGAGAGAAAAAAAACGTTTTAATGTAGCAGGTGAAGTTGTGCAAGACTCTTGAGTGAAATTTTGCGGTTTTCTATGGAATTTCCGAATTTTTCCGAATCGTTTCCTCTACATCTCCTCTTAGCTCTAACCTTCTTGATTATTTTATTCTCCCGTTTAACATATTCATCCCTAATTTAACAATTACAATTAATGCTCTTGTTAAGTTGATTTCTAATATAGAGGAGTCCCATCCTATTCAATTCCTCCATTCGTTCCCCTACTTTCTCTTCTTTTTGGAAAACGTCTTTCGTGATCCCACGTTTTAAGTCGGGTTTTATTACCGACACCAGCAACTTCAGATACTGTGTGTATATCCATCGCTAAGCTTTCATGCATTCCCAAATTATTTGAAAATATCGTACATAAGCTCATGGAATTTCCATCCAGGTCTTTACTGCCTGGCTATCAACATGGCTTTGTTACACAAAACTTAACCTGGACTAACTTGTTAGAACTCTCCGATCACGTACTAACGTAAGCTGACAAGATCTTGCGGACAGATGGTTTTATCTTGATTTCTGTAAAGCTTTCGATAAAGTCGACCTGACCACAGGTCGAGAAATGTCTCTATTGGGTTTCCCCAACCATCCACTCATACACAATTCATTGCGTTCCAAGGAGTCACGTCAAAACCTATTTTAGTTCTCTCGCGTGTTCCCCAAGGTAGTCACACTGAACCTTTCTTTTATATTTTATTCAATGATCTAGCAAACATCCTCGATCATTCTACAACTCTAATCCTTTCAATTGAAGGAAAGGATTATCTGGTACAGAATGATTTAAATAAAGTTTGCGCATGGTGCACCCAATCTTAAACTATTCCAACTGCTTGTGATTCTCCAATTATTCTGTTCACATTGACCGTGTTGACTCTGTTCAAAAAAATTTTGTGTTTTTTGTTTTTTGTTCTTCGTCCTCTTCCCTGGAACAAAAACCTGCATCTGTCTCTGTAAGTTCATTACAAACGTGATCTTTCTTTTTGAGCTATTAAATGGATCCATCAATTCTCTCACACTTCTCGGAATTATTATTATATATATTGGCTACGAGCCGTAGCATTGGTGTCCACTCGCTCTACATTACTTAGCCATCTCGAACGACTGATGCGCACTTTGCTGACTAGGTCGATGTCGCTGTAAAGCTCGTATAGTTCGTTGTTGAAACTCCTCCTCCAAAGCCGTCAACGGAAACGGAACCGAAAATTTCAATTGAGGATATCTTCATCCGCCTTAGACAGAGTCCATGCTCTGGAATAGGGTACTACTCAATTGCCTTCTCAACTCAAAGAAACAGCGATTGGCAAGAGTTATTCTTCGTTTTATTTCTACTGGGGTATTGTTCTGGTTGTGTGAAACTGACTCTGAGTTGACTCCGAGTACGGAGAAACGACTCCGAGTACATCCACTCCATCTGCGTGATTTGGAAAATAGGTGTGGGACGGCGGAAAATTCACTTTCAGCAGATCCCACATGAAAATTCGAAACTCTATAGCGTTATTGCACTTAAATTTCAAGTAGCAACCCTGTTGGTTCTAAAATTTCTGTTATTTTATTAATACAGATTTTAACCTTAGGTTTACATGATATTTATATGTGTATAATAAAAATAAGAGAATAAATTTCTTTACGTTTATATTGTGAACGGGAATACGATGGATATAACAAAACAAAAAGGAGTTTGGTGGAGGCATAGCCATCGGTCGGGCTTAGGCGATTTCATATTTATCAACAAACAATACGGATTCGGATGAATACTTCACTGGAGTCTCATCATCCACGCTGACCACATCTTTTGCGCGAATATCGGCATAGGGAGTTTTGGAAACAAAAGAAACCTATCGACAATTTAATTGGTATAATGAATTGGAAATCGTAAATATTTTACAAAATTTCACCTGTAATGGGAAAAAGTCCCCTGGAATGGATGATGCACAACTGAACTCCATCGAACCAGCTTTGTTTGAAGCATCAATAACTGGTACATGCCACTGGAGAATGTGTTTTCGTGAATCATACTCGTATGTGCCATCATATTCGCCCACCGTTGGCTGGATGTTCATTCTGAAAAGATTTGTATTTAATAAAACAAAAACGAATGATATTACAATTTTAACTAACGGCAGGGGAATAGCAATGCAAACATCTTGCAACTCCAAGCGCTGTGCCTCTAATTCGTATTCAATGTTAACATCGCAGCCACCTTCCCCGTTCTCTGAAGGCCAACAGTTAACTGTAAATAGAAAGAGATTAGAGGAACTCCTCTGCTGGCGAGTGTTCTGTTTAACTCACTGGTGAGTGGAATTGCAGAGTCGTCCTGTGTGGAATAGCGCCACTTAAGCACACCAACATCGGTATTCAATGGGAATGGCTTTGCTGGGTTCTTTAAACCGATTTGCGATCGAGTCTTGAAGAGTTCTTTGTCGACATTTGGATGTGTTTGCAGTTGAATTCCATGCGTATCCTTGTTTTCCAGTTGAACCTTGATGCGCCCGAAGGTCTCGTCGGAGATTCTCAGAGTAAGTAGACCGGAGAGTTCGAATGCTTGCAGACCTCCATCGCGGCCCAGACGAACGACCAGTTTGTCTTCCATTTTCAAATGGACACTGGCAAATTTTGCAATTTAGAGCGAATTCGATTCCAAATCTGTTAGTCTACCTACCTCTCAGTGTGAACATCAGAAATAAGTTTAGGCCTGACAGCCGTGGTTGAAGTGATTCCTCCAACATTTGGAGTCAAGTTGGAAATCTTTTCACCTTCGCTCTTCAGTTGATCCACAAAGCTATCCACGTCCTTGGTTTTACCACCCAGCTTGAGTGCATTACGCGAAACTGGTTTTCTAGAAATGAAAAAACTTTCAATTTGTTTTCAGGGCTTTCCTTACGTGACTTACTGAGCCTTTGGAGCCGGTTTGATCTCAGACGTATCAATTGATGGCGTAATCGATGATTGGCTGCTTATGCCACCAGATGAACCAAATCCTTCCAGACTGGAACTCATATGATGACCAAGACTTGTAGCACTTCCTCCACGTTTTGCAGATTCCATGCGTTGCCTCTGCAATTCCTTCGCCTTCTCTCTCATCTTTTGACGAGCTTCTCGCTCCTGTGTCTGCCTTACTGCTTGGTAAACCTTCTCCTCATGTGAATCCATCTCGACGAAGGTTTTAATCTGGGCCAAGTTAACGCTCTCGCGATAGCCAAGAGCAACAATTTCATCGAAAGCGAAAATCAAATTAAACGCATTGTCCAAGATGTCCTTTTCCTCGAGAGAGTGGCAATACTCTGGAATCTATGCCCAAAGTCAAGCCAGTACATTTCACAAAAATTCACCAGCAACACTTACGACTTTTGAAAACAAGCGCAGGGTCTCCAAGTCCTCTAGAATATTACTCGCTTTAGTTGTGATCAACAGCATGTACAGCTTCTCCATGGGTTGGTACACATATCTCACCGAATCTGTCTCGACGAATGTATGCTGCTTGCCCGTAGTCATGAGCTTTGGAAAAGCGGCCAACAAACCCTCTATGCGGGCTTTTGTCATTTCGACAAATTGTCGAGATATGATCACTGGGAAGAGGAGAAAACATGAAATCCCTGGGCTTATTGAACGATTTTCTGGTTATATTTACCTTTGCCATTTTTTGTGCATACCGCAGAGGCGATTAGAACCTGTAATTTCGCAAGACAAATTCCATTGTTTTATTGAGTTTAATGGTCAGTATTTATACGTACCATGTTTGCAGATTATTTGGGAGATGTTTGCAAGGTTTTACAGCCAATATTTTTGTGAAATTCAAGCAAATAAAAGGAATTTTCTTTCGAATTGGAATCCAAGTACGCTGACGTGTTCGATATTTTCTTGTAGTAAAATGTCAAAATTTGTGCGGTTTTGACAGCTATTTGTTGGCAAGTTGTATATCGATTGGAACGTGGACAACAATCGATAAAAGGGCAGCAGCTCTGTTTGCTATGAAAATGTGATCTGCAGGAAAGTATCGAAATCAGGAATAAGTTATAAAACATCTCGACGGTTATTTTAAATAAAAAAGGAAATCAATTAATTTGAAAACGAAATCAAATTTTCCTCGGTGATCGTTGAGACAATGTTTAGAATATACCAGTGCAGCATAACTACTTCCAGCCATGCAATATTAAGTGAAAAGTGTATCAATGTTGTCAACAAAGATGACTTTAAAAACATTAAGTACCTTGAGGACCATAAAGTATGGGCCATGCGCAGACGCCTGGTAAAAATAAACAAATACACGTCTACCATTGTGGATGTTATATTCCCATCATCACTGAAAGGAACCTACTTCCTTATCCAACTTGCAATTTGGATGTTTTCCAGACGCTCGCGGGAGGCAAGGAAAGACATTTTAGGTGTTGTGTTGGGATTGAACCTGGAACCCCTTGCTTCCTAGTCTTGAACCAAGTAGCTCTTAAAGCTCTCATGTCCTTTGACTTTGAGTCTAAGCCAGTTTGGGAGTATCTTCAAGCCCTTCTACAGCTAGCTTTGTCCTTGACATGTAGGTATCCCTGACAATGAGACCGCTGATTTGCCAGATTTGGTGCCCACTCTCCATATATCGGCCCTCCTTAAGTCTACCTGTCAGTCAGATAAAGATAAAGCTAAATCAGTGTGAACGAAAACGAACAGCTTTCTTAGTGGAATTCACTAACTGGCTTAAGACATGCAAAGAAATTCATTCATTTCTCCCAAAAAAAGAAAGAGATTCTAGAAATGACCAAATATACGGCATACGGGTATGTCCCACCGAGGTTCTAAATCACCCTGCACCTTTAGGTAGACAGGTAGAGTCGCGGTTCTTTGGAGAAAATACCCAATTAACGCTAGAGTGTGGCTGTTTGTGACCACAGAAGTTCATGCAAAACATAAATGATGTAAATAAGACACAATCCGAGGAGTTCAAATAACGGAAAAGTTCTCTATTCCTTTTTCAGTTATCTAGCCAGATCTACGAAAAAGAGTTTTCCTAGAATATGTTGCTTGGTACTCGCTAGGAACGAATATCTGCAAAGAAAGTAATGTAGGGATTGTTTCTTGTTAGTATCCATGCAGGTTTTGCGAAATGTATGCATTGTGACGGATACCGGCCCTGATTGACCAGTCCCTGTAATAATAGCTACAATTCTAGCAATATCTTATCTGATAACTTAGTTTTGTTGTAATCCCGTCATTTTTGTCCTGATATCTCACAGCTAGTCAGGCTGTTCCATCTATGATTGGCAAGCTGAAGAAAGTGAAGATGTATGTTGCCCTCAACGGCACCCAACGGAATAGCAACTCTTTCCCCTAGTGACCCGTTAAGGGTCGCTTCTCGGCTGGTCAACTCGTTAGCAGGTTCATTACCCTCATAACTACTGTGCCCTGGGACACAAATGAATAAAATTGTTAAGTGGATTTATTTCAAAACGCGCATGGGTCTACCCTTTTAGAGGATATGGCTTTGATACCCACATTCTGATTGAGTGTAGGGAGATTGTTCAGCAAGCAGCAGGTTTCCCAAATCCCGCTTGGTAAACAGAGTCTTGGAGACAGGTCAGAGAAGACGCCTGTTCCAAATCCTTACACCAACTTCGAATCGTTCGTGTAAATACCTATGTAGATCACAGTCGCTGATAATTCTTTCATTTTTGAAATCATTTCCAAGGTCTTACATGGTTCATAATGCCTAGCAGGCCAACACCACTGCCTAGCAGGTGGACCTGGTCCTCAACCCACAAGCCTCTCCAGTTACCGCGGTCTTTGGCTAACTGTATCCAGTTGCACACTTCAAGTTGGTTTAGGTTCCCGTCTACCTATGCGTCCCTGCGTTTTCTTATGTCACACAAAAATGTTAATGAATATTGTATGGCTTTAGCTGAGTTCTTCCGGTTATTCTATATCACCCTTACCCTAGGCATGTGCGAGTACTAAATGATGACCTCGAAAAGTTTATACGTATGTACTCCTTTTCCCCACCTTCCGAAAATGGTTTAGAAAACAATAAAGAGATTAGACAGTTCCACATCGCTCGACTATCCCGTCCTTTCAGTTACTTTAAATTTTCTAGCATACATCGTTGTAGATCTCATCATCATCTGCCTCTACCTGATATCATTTCAAAGCAACTTACTCAAATGTATCAAATGTATCCACCAGCCCAGCAGCTTCTTTTTTGCAACGTGATTGCTTCAGCTCACAGATATGCAAAATTGCATTGCGCATCCCAATGCGTACGCTAATGTTCAAAAGAAGACTGTTCGGTCTATATTTTCGTGGAAACGTTCATGTGCATCTTTATTTCTTCTACAACTAAACAAGACGTGTACAATTTAGATTTCTGTAATTACGACACCAACATTATATTCATTTGCTCATTGTAAAACTAAAATCTTTCCTTTAGTAACAGCGTGTTGCGTTCGTCAGGAACTTCATAATGTAGACTTTTATTTGATCTTAGTTCTAGAATTATTTACTACACATATAAATACTTATAGCTGGTATAGACTTTGTTCAGCGACAAAAAAGAAAAATGGAATATGACGACACATGTTGGAGCTTAATGGTTTAATGATCCTGCATTGAACTGAAAGAAAACTTATCAATTGTTCCTAGAAATGCTCACTGTTTAGTTTAAAAAAAAAAAACAAATAATATCAGTCCGCCCCATGGCCAACTACTTTACGTACAACAATAGCCACAACAGGGTTTCTACCTGTAAAACAAGCAAGTTTCACTGATACAGATATTTGGTTGTTCCAAGAGGGAGAGAACTTACACACAAGTATCAACAACACCCAATCGGTTTAAGTACCTTTTCAAACCGTATTACTGAAACAGTTGTTTCTAGCTCACCTTGAGGTCCTATGCACTGCAAGCAAATGAGAAAATAAGTAAACATGGCAACAACTAAATGGGTTTGATTACTTTTGCATTACTCAGTCGGCGAGTCCCAGCACTCTGACTTTGTCGATTCGTCGTCACTGTCTTTGATGTAATGGGATTCACAGACTGACCGGATTGCTGCTGCTTCCGCTTGCTTACGATAAACCGGATCTAAAGGTTCTACCTTTACCACACTAATGCCAACGCGAATCTTATACCCTCTGTCTGGAAGCTTCGCCATGGATTCCTTATTAAACATAACGATAGCTTCTTGGCCGTTGTCCGTGATGTTATCCTTCATCTGTATGACCTGCCAATCTTGACTGGGGAACTCCGGGTTAAGGTTACGAATAAACTGTTCCAGTCGCTTTTTGCTTATTGGAGGACCAGGCAGATTTATTTTGACCAGAGGACCGGTGGGAAGCTCCTTTTTGGTTACGACATTGAGTCTGGCCCCCACCCAGGGTGGTGCCATTTCGGCGATTTTGCCCTTTAGCCATTGGAGGGTGAAATCATTGCAACAGGCAAGAATTTTGTACCCTTTGATACTTGTCATCTCGTCGAATATAGGATATGGGCCAGGCGTGCGGAGTAGCATTTCATCTAAGCAGTAAAGAAGTTTCCTCTCAATAAAGGCCCACTGTTCCGCATCCAACTGTTTTCCTGGGTTGAATCCGTCTACAATTGCCACCTGAAGGTGTTCCTCAACCGTAATAAGTTCACTGTTCTCTTCCTCTTCTACATCGGGTTGAAGTTGTTTCTTCCCTTCTTTGATTTGAGTGTTTCCGTCTACAACGGGGACTTGAAGTTCCTCTTCATTAGGTACTTTCGCGAAATCAGCTACAGAAATTTTAGGCTTTTTCATAGGATTCTTTGGCATTGCTGTTGAATAAGATGTGGGTATCACACTGCTGCTGCTGCTGCTTTTGGAACTAGTTGCTAATGTGTCGGGAGCTTTGCTGCGAAGGGTGTCCCATCTAGTCCCGCGTTCTTTTTGTACTTTCTTTGATTGAATCCAGTCTACATCTGGAGCGGAAACATCTGTCGATGGGTTTTGTTTGGCTACCATTGCGAGCCTCTTTTTCGCAGATTCCAGTTGGTCTATCATACTATTGAGTTTTTCCTCGTCATCTTGTTCACTAACTCTGTGAACAGATCGCTTTGAGTAAAGCATCCCATCACTCTTAGGTTTTTTTGTCGAATGGCTGCACGACTCTGGTTTAGCCGTCTCGCTGGAACTACCTTTCTCTCTTTTAATAGACAACTTAGAGCCTTGCGTGTCAGTACTGCCCCCTACCGTTTCCTTAGTGCTTATGGCTGCCATTACGGGCGTCTCCCACCTTGTTCTGTACTCTCTTATTTCACTGGAACTTTTGCTGGGAGTACTTATATGGGCTGACCGTTCTCCTTCGTCTTCCCTTTTGAACGTACGACTCCAAAGTGTTGAGCTTGACTTGTTCACATGGTCTACTCGCAGTTTGTCCCCAGTCTTTAGTTTCTCATAGTCTGATAGAACAGCTTGTTTTGCATTTTCTAATTTTCTCACCAGAAGTTCCTTGTATTCTTCCTTGGACAAATGTTTCGAATCGCGCTTTAAGTGTTCCTCAAACTGCTTCGTGATAGTGGGCTCTGCTTTTGATTCTGACGCTTTATCAGCGCCGCTTCTCCTTTCCGACGATTTGGACCGCGGTCGTCTTCTTCGAGGTCGGTCCCTATTTTTTCTAGAAGCCGGTTTGCTATTCGACCTACCAGGATTCGGTAGAAGTTCTGGAAGGTCTCTTACCCCTTGTTTTTCTAATTCATATTTTATTTTTTCTCTCTGGCTCAACTCTTTGTAAGGTACTTTCCTAAGTTCACGAATTATGCGATGCGACTCCTCTACCCTTTCTTGAACCTCTTTTTTCGGTGGTATCTGGCTTTGATCCCTGCGAGTGAAGGTCGCTGAATTTGGTGTCTCCACTTTGATCTTAATTTCATCACTTTTTTCATCAAGTATATAGCAGTCACTTGTATCGGAACTCATTATAAAAGCGAAACTTTACAAGTTAATAATTTTACTTTGATAATAAACTAATGTTTACGTACGATATATTTTTTCCAGAGTAAACCTGTCACTTGAAGGAAGGCTAAATATAAGTATATCGATAAATTAATGTCTGTTATCGATAAGTACTGGCCGTAAAATAAATTTGGTTTGGTGATTAGTTTTGTTTACCTAGCGGTCTCTCGAACACGTACGAGATACATATTTTACGAAAATATACAAACTTTTGCTATTTCCGGGTCAACTTAACAATTTTTAAGTTGAAATGCTGACCATGCCAAGTTCACCATCACCATTTGTTCGATAACATTGCATAAATGTCGCGCACCTATCGATATAAGTAACTTGTCTACTTATTTCAAAGTGACAGTTGTAATTTTATTGAAAGACCGCGTAATTTGATGGCAATTTCTAACTAGTTTGTTTTAATTTGTGTATTTATTACAAAATATAATCTAAAATAAATAAACATACACTTTTATGATGAGTCTTAGTGAAACAATAAATGCTTACTTCATTCTCGACGAGAAAAGTGATGATGAACCCGCAGAATTAAGCTCAGCGTATGCCACCCTCAAGGAGCACATCAAAAGCGATGAGCATATCAAATGGATTCAACCTCGTGAAGCCTTTGCCCTGATCTTATCGGATCAGCTGACAAAGAAGGACGTCTTCGTATTTGCAAAATTCGATGGTGAACTCTTCGAACAGTTACAGGCAACCAAATGTTTAATAGTTGGCCCCAAGTGCCTCATCAATTGCCTGCACAGTTGCGAACCTATTCCTTTGGGATCATCTCCAATTTTCACTACTGCTATGAGGGGATTGAACGTTTCTGCATCTGGTCTTGGAGCAGAAGACAAGGAGAAAATGAAAGTGCTTATTTCTTGGATGGGTGGTTACTATTTCCAGAATTTCGGGCGGTCCATCACACATTTGGTGTCGAATACGATTAAGTCGACGAAATATGAACACGCGACGTTGAATGGAATACCAGTGATGCACGTCGATTGGGTGCACAAGGTGTGGGAGACAAGTTGTTTCAGTAATGCTGTTATGGCTACTGATTCTGAATTTGATAAGTACAAGCTGCCTGTATTCTATGGAGTGAATATCACTTGTTCTGGTTTGGAGAGTGACAAGAAGGCTGAGATAATGCGCCTAGTTGAGGAGAATGGTGGTACGTACAACCGCGCTTTTAGGTCGCAGTATACAGATATAGTCATCACGGAGAAGAGTAAAGCTAACTCGGACAAGTACCAGGCGGCGATCAAGTACAAGAAAGATGTTCTTATTCCTGAGTGGATCTTTGACAGTGTGACTAAGGGATTTGCCCTGCCGCCGAAAAATTACAAAGTAACCACGATGAAGGTGTCCACACCGACGAGACCAGATCATAGTGTAACCGATTGCACACAACTATCAGACGTTTCTAGAATTTCCATGGTCGATGGAGGCAAGCGCGGTAATTTGACTGTGAATGACACGATAAGTTCAAGTTTGAATGACACTCAACGATCTCAGACAATGGCTAAGGGAGTTCTCACTAAACAGGCGACTACATCAGGACAACAATACAAAGCAATTTTGGCCGAGATTTGTCCCAAGAAGGCGAAGAAGGCAGGCATCTTTCTTGATGGCTGTAGTATCTATTTGAGTGGCTTTCGAAATGAGGAAAAGGATAAATTGAACCGAATACTCAACTCTGGTGGTGCAACGCGGTATGACGAGATCAATGAAAATCTAACGCACATCATCGTAGGCCAGTTAAACGAGGCGGAATTCCGCACTTGGCGAACGGAAGGCTTGCTCTCTGTGGTAAATATCATCCGACTGGATTGGTTAGTGGAAAGTATTAAGCAAAAGCAGCCGGCGAGTGAGAATATTTATAGAGTCTCCCTGCCAACACATCGCGAGCCAGATGCTCCATCTCCTTCAAGTAAGCGAACTCTGCGTTCCATGAATCATAGCTTTAAACAACCGGATATTCCCAAGAAACGTTTATTTGCCGGTCCAACTTCGGAGCCTTCCTCGGAACACGAGTCGACTATTACGAAAAATGAAGAAGAAGACCTAATCTCTCAATACTCCCAGGACACACCGGTTCTACTGCCACCACCAGCTCCTCCTACTCCTAAGGCAGACGTTACTCCGATTAGATTCCCACCGCCATTAAGCACATCCACACAATCCAGTTCAGTAGGTGTACCCCCTCCACCATTGACTGAGTCGGAGATAACCAATGGGTTGACAACGTTGGACTACGAGAACTTGGACTTTCTCCAAGGAATGGCAGTTTACATCGAGCGAGGACACTTTGATGATGAGTTTCATACCCAGTTGGTGTGTGAATGTGAAGCGGCGCACGGCAACGTGGTGAAAGAAAATTTTAGAGATACCGTCGACTTTGCTATTGTGTCATTCGAGAAGACATTAGATGTGAAAAAGCTGCCAGTCAAGGCGAGAAATATTGTCACGGAGCTCTATGTGGTAAGATTTTGTTAGGCTTCCAACTAAATATCACTCACTTTCCTTTCTAATAATTAAAACATTTTGATTTCCATTTCAGGAGGAGTGTATGAAGCAGAACAAGCTTGTTCCGATCGAGTACTTCCACAAACACATCCCAAGCACAGCTGATAGTTGTCCCCTGGACGGAATGACAATTGTTGTGAGCATCTATTCGGGGTTGGAACGTGATTTCGTCGATGCAGTTGCTCAACTTCTAGGAGCAAATGTCAATAAAACCTTTGTGAAGCGAGAGAAGCCACTTTTAATTTGTCCACAACCAGAGGGTTCCAAATACGAGGGTGCAATCAAGTGGCAATATCCAGTTGTTACGTCAAAATGGCTGCTAGACTGCGCTGAACAGGGTGAGAAGTTGTCTTACAAGAATTATCTCGTTGGTGACAGTCCACAGGATTTCCCCTTATCACCAACCCTGCGAGAAAAGAATTCGAATGAGTCGTCACGTACTCTAAGTGGTCCGAATCAGCAGAATGTGGTGCCTATGGAGACTGACGCCGATGAAAATGTCACAGTTGCACCGGTGCCAATGAACGTCACGGCCGAGTTCACGCCTTTAAGGAATAAACGGGTCACAGAACTTGCAGGGCCGAGCAGAAAGAGTTTGGGTGGAGAGTCCCCTCAAACTCCAACAAATGGAATTGGAAGACCATCTTGCAATTTCGAATTAATGGATGAGATTCTAGCTGAAATAGAAGACGAAGCAGAGAGGGAGTGCTTGAGAGAAGTCATCCTCGAGATGAGAAACAATCAGACACCAGAATTGGAAAGAATTAGACGTCAGGCATGTACCCCGATTAACAGAAAACTTCCAACACCCAAAGGTATACCGGATTTCTGCACCACTCCGGAGTTCGAAAAGCGTATGTCCGAGGAGTTTGAGCGTCGCTGGCGGCTGCCCACAAAGAAACTTAAGCCCAATACTCCAATAGAAGAGATTCGCAAGCGAGTGCTGCGCGCCACTTGTAAAATGTATGGTATCGAGTACAAAGGGGACACTGGATCCAAGACTACCACTCCAATTGTCAAAGCAACAAGCGTAAACGAAACTACACCACTTGCGGGTAGTTTAAGTCGCAAGAAATCTACGTTCCAAGAGAAGATGGACTGCGAAGACAGTAGCACAAACAATTCAGCCCAAACTCCTGAACTCAAGCAAATTAGTGAATATCTGAAAAACTGTGAGTCTCGTCGTCAGAGCGGACATAAACCGAAAAAGCCACAAATGTTTGACAACACTGAGTGCGATGATGTCCGAGTTCAGCGTTTCGAATCGGAAAAATTCGGAGGAGGTACCGAGGAAATGGTTACATGGCGTGACCCCACAGAGTTCTCGGTCTCACGCCGGTCTAAGTGTTCTTCCATGCAATTCACTGGTACGCCTCGATTCAGTATTTCCTGTTCAAGTGACTCTATGCGCCACGAGGTGATTGAGAAAATTCAGCGATTACGAGGCGAAATCTCAGAGAACCTAATGAACTACGACTCGGAGTGTACGCACTTTTTGTGCGAGCGTCCTAATCGAGGGGAAAAAATGCTTGGGTGTATTTCCTCCGGAAAGTGGGTTCTAGGTCTGGCCTATATTGAGGAGTGTTTTGCTCAGAATTGCTTTGTAAACGAGGAGCTCTTTGAGTGGGGCAATCCAAAGGCATTCAATTTGCCGGATCTTACAAAAGAAGAGCAAGTAATCGCGGCAGCAGCTCATCGATGGCGAAAGCAGCTATCTGATTCACCTGAAGAGAACTCTGGGGCATTTAGTGGCTTTCGCGTTATTCTCCAAATCTCGGATCGTCACAAGGAATCTTTGAAAAATGTCATTAAAGCTGGTCACGGAGAGATTCTTCAAGTGGAATCACCATACGCTAACTCTGGACAATTACAACAAACAACGCATTGCTTTGTTGATGTTAAAAAAACTCCACTAACGCGGAAGGACTATGAAATTCTGATGGAAAACGGAGTTCAGATTCTATCGCAGATTTATATAAATGCGTATCTGATGAACGGAAAGGACGTTGATGTTGGTCCTTATACAATAAAGATGTAGTTGCAGAGTGTGGCAAGTTGTTGCCTTATAATTTTTTGTTGAAAATTTGAACTTAATTGTTGTTTTTTTTGTAGTATTGTGGAGTAAAATACAGACTATTGGCGCGTTTTTAATCTCAGATTTTGGGTTTTTATTTTGTTCTCCAGTTTAGGTTGCCAAAGTTAAAAAATCAAATTAATTAGAAAGTACCAAGTAGCCTTCAAGAAGAAAGAAGTAGATGAGGGGAGGAATGCTATAAGATTAGGCAAAGAATCTACGTTTGATCCTTCAAAGAAGCCATTAATTTCATTTAAAGAAAAAACTTCGGTTCTCATTTGTTGAAGGCTCCCTATCCATCAACGTTAAATCTCTACAAGTATTCAATAACGTCGTTTAAGACAGCCCATTCCGATCAAATCATCCCTTCCCATCCCATTTCCTTACCAGAATCCGATACAGATTCATATTTGCAGTACGCAGTGTTGCTGGACTGGAATTTTCCGATCAATTGGTTGCAGCAAGACGTTGGACATTGAAAGGATATTCTAATTGGTGTTGTGTTCTACTGAACATGTATCCAGCCGCATCAGTTGATCGAACGCAGAATGCCTCTGAGTGCAAGTCAGTCTGTTTCGCGGTGAAGCTCAAAAGATGGTGGCACTTTTCGCAGTCAGAGAATTTATCTTCTTTAATATTGTCGAGACGGTTCAAGTAGCTGTTTAATAAACACACCATCATCAGCGAATCTGAGAAGGGTTTTTCTTGTTTGCCATGGTAGTCTACGTCTCTGCGCTCAGCTATTACTGTATCCTTATAAGTTTTCTCTTGAACAAAGAGCCTCACGTGTAGATATCGACATGATTATCGTAAATTTGTAGCATTTGCGATTGTGGTAATCTTGGAGATTACATGCTAAGAACTGCATGGAGCTGGGGTCCCTTACTAAAAGCAACTTCATCTCTATGTGGAGATGATCTATTATACGTGCAACATCATACGACATCCAAGCTGAGGTAGGATGTTCATAAGGAAGCACGGAGCATCCAAATGTATTGTCCGTGGCAAGTAGTTATCATCCCCAATAGCTTTCTGTTATGGCCTTGAGTATATTATCAGAAGTGACGTCAAGAAGCCTTGGTTAAGTGGATGTCGAAATGACGCATTTAGGCACATCAGCCACCCAAATCATTAAAAGAAAACGGAAGGGTTTCATGTTGTCTATCGATGCTCTTTCTTCAAGGATGCTGGCAACCGCAATTACCTAGCCTACATGCTACCCGATCAATCTAAGCCTCAAACTGAGATTTGTGAAATGTTATGTCTGGTCGGTTCTACTTTATGGAGCAGAAACGTGTACACTAAAAAGAGCAACAGAGAGAAAAATAGAAGCTTTCGAGATGTGGGTATACAGAAGAACTCTACGTATTTCATGGGTAGATAGAATTACAAATTTGAAAATTTTAAGACGGGTTAAGAAAAAAAGGGAAATACTTCTTTTAATCAAAAAAAGAAAACTTCAGTACCTCGGACACGTAATGAGGAACAGAAGATATCAACTCCTCCAACTAATACTACAAGGAAGGATTGAAGGGAGAAGAAGCGTTGGGGGGCAGAGGTCAACTTGGTTATCAAACTTGAGAGAATGGCTCAATCAAGGACTGACAAACAAAAAAGTGATTGCATCGATGATTTCCAACCTCTGGAACGGAGTGAGACCATAAGAAGAAGAATTACCTAAAGATTTTAGACGACTTCACGGCCAACTTCGTACACCATATTACCCTATTTATGCAAAAAAAAGTCAAGAAAAATTGGGTTCCGCTTATTTGAACGGATAGGTGTTTGGTTGGAGGATTCTTGAATACTTTTGCATTCGAAATTTCGCGTAGATTTTTGGTACTTTATAGCTTGGTCTCATTTTTTCGAGATCTGCACGACTGCGTTTTTAGATTTTCCCGTTTCAGAAACTATAGTCGTGGGGAGTGTTGTAAGCGTTGTAAGCGTTGTAAGCGATGGGCAAAGACTCTGCTGATTGTCAACATAAGCGGAACGAGTGTGAGCTCTTGCTTAAAACAAAATAAACTGAAACTAAACATAAACTGGCAAGAACAAAATATTGAATACAAAGCTGAAAGTAAATATTGCAATATTCCTTTCATTTAAAAGGCACTTGCACTTGTTCCCATAATTAATAGAACGCATTGATCAATTTTTTCTCACTAGACATACATATGTAGAGGTCTACCGGCTTTGAAAATGTAACTCAGTTTTTCGAATGCTACCCAGCCTAGGCAGATGCGACGGTAGATTTTGCACGTTTGATTGTCTCTGGCGATTCTTATTTTGTTGCAGTGTACTCGCTCCACTTCATCTCTTTCCTCAGTTTTTAATATGTTCCTAGCTCGGCGTAAGCAAAGCGTAGGTTGGGTTTAGCTGGGCCGCGCATGACATGGATTAATCTGTTGGAGTAATTCTTGTTCTCTTTTTCAGGTATTTCACATCGGAGAACACAATAATTTGGCCGAGATCCGAGTAGACTGTACCCCTTTGGTTGCATTCACCCCATGAACCTATCTTCCTAAACCGTAGATGGTCTAACCATTTTCCGTTTATGTTTATATCTGTGTTGCTCGACAGAAAACAGCCTGCTCTGGAGTAGTAGCCAAGTTTTTGTTCCAAACGCTGATTTGTGTATTTTAAGAGACAAACTTATTGGTCGGTAGATCTTTAGGTTGGTTATGTCGCCTTTTTTAAATTGTAACCGGATTATTCACCTCAGCAGAAATAAGACGAAGAATAATTCTTGCCATTCGCTGTTTCTTTGAGCTAAGAAGGCACCCCGAACTGTAGCGCCACCTAAAAGTAAGTAAGTAAGTAACCGCATTATTCGACTTTGTTGAAATATGGTCATATTTTATATAGTATACAGGTTTGTTAGGATAGCAACTTGTTAAATCATCGGCAGCTATAAGTGCCCTAAGAATAAGGCAGTCAGATAGCTGGAAGCATAATGCAACAGGTCATTCCATAATCGTGGAGAAATATCTAGGAAAATTACCTTTATGGCATTTTTTTCTGATCCGCTGGGGATATCTAGATCAGTCCGCCTCCCGAACCATAGCAGTGTTTTCCAAGCGGAGGTCTTTGCAGTGACAATAGCTACGCGTGAGACTGCGATGAAGGCAATACCACCGGAAGGTATCACCTTTTTCATCGACAGCCAGGCGGCAATAAAAGCGATTACTGCTATTGAAATAAAATCCAAGCTTGTGAGGTGCTGTCGCGAAGAACAGCACAAGGTTGCCCTCTGCTGGGTCCCTGGACACGAAGGTATTCCAGGTAATGAGAAGGCAGACGAATTTTCAAGAAGAGGCTCTGAATTTACATAGCAACAGGTAGACACCTCGGTGTTCATCCCACCTTGCACATTGAAGCCAAAGGCATGGATTAGGACCAGAAGTGAGGCCAATAGTAGAGGGTCCTCTCTGGGCACCTGTGTGAACCATGCAAAAGGGCAGGAAATCCCTTTCTGTCCTTATAGGAATTATCACGGGGCATACCTCTCCTCTCCTCTCCTCGGCAAGAGACTTTTTCCCCTATGGGTATCACAATGGGTCTGTAATCAATCAGGTTGTGGCGATGTGATATATTTTATTCTAGTCGCCTACCCACATACCTAACCTAACCTAGGGTAGGTACTTCCCAGTAACTTACTACTGGTTAGTGGTTTGAACTACGGAGCAAAGGATTCCTAGATTCCTAAATCCCTAGACTACACCAACAATTTCTTTCACGGCTTCCTCGCTGGTGAGTTTTTGACAAACACCCGAGAGTACAACTGTAATGGAAAAAAAAGTCAAATGGGTAAGTGCCCCTTCGCATATAGTATTAAACAGTAGGCTTCTTCCATTCATTTAAAGAATATAACGCGCGCATAACCAAAGATTGTGAGAAGCCAGACTACGGATCCCATCGACCTTATTGTGCCAAATAATTTTGATTGCTTTAATTGCAATTTGTTTCCCCTTTTAGAGAATTTCTACTTCGATTGCACTTGACATCTTCTACTTTATCGAAATGTTATCGAAATCCCATCACATCCCAAACATTCCATCGCTCATCAGACATTTTGCCTCCACCTGACATTCGTAGAAATCAGAAATATCTTTAAAAAATAGTTCTTCCTTCATTCGTTCGTTTGGTCGCTCCGAAAAAGGAGAGTTTTCGCCAAAATCGCCTTCACATTCGTGCGGATACGTCGCGGCTCCTCAGAAAAAGTTAAAATTCTTCAATTTCCCCTTTGCACAACAAATGTGAATATATTCCTCTTCGATTGTCTTATGTTTTGTTTATTCAAATCGAACCCAATTGAATAACAGTGTGAAACAAAAAAAAAAAATAAAAATTATGTCTTTGAAAATATAATAAATGCCCTCCTACCCCACAGTCCAGTTTTATTCGGTTTGCGTTTGATTTCTGGTTTTTGTTTCGTTTTTGGAAAATTTCTCCCTTCTCCCCTTGGAAGAAAAAAAAAAAAAAAGGTTAAATCGCGCTCCATACAGAAGGTAGGAAACGAATTTTGTTCTTTTTATCAAAATTTATTCGTTTTCGTGTGTGAGAAAGTGAAAACGTGAAGGGGACAGCGGCGCTGAGTGGGAAAAAAAGCTAGAAACGCGAAAATTTTCTGAATTTTCCCCTCGGGAATAGTTAAATGTGAATGTTGTTTCGCTGCCGCACACACAGGTGTGTGCTCTGAGTGCAAATTGGCGATACATCAGTGTAAACTGTGTGAATCCCCCTCAGTTCCCCAGGAAGAAGAAGACGACGACGAAGAAGAAGAAGAAGAAGGCTTCTCCTAGAAAGCAATCCCATAGTCCAGCAGCAACCATGGCAATGGCCAATGATTTATGGCGCGAGTGTGTCGCCTGGTTGACCCGTTGCAAGATTCTGCCCCCCGACCACAAGGCTAACTGGCCGGAGTCTGAAATTCGAGTGCTCGCGCTGACGCTCCGCGATGGTGTCCTTCTGTGTAACCTAATCATGTTCTTGGATCCGACGTGCATGGATAAAGGAGACTTTAATCGGAAACCACAAATGGCACAGGTGAGTCGTTACCGGAGGATGAGGCGCCCTAACAGATTCTCTTTTTCTTTTTCTTTTTCTTTTTCCATAGTCACAGTCACCTCGGTGGCTATTTATGTATGTAACTTCCTTCCGGTTGGGTATCGCGTCGTGGCGCGTACCAGAGCTGATTACGTTTAGGTTTTATGTTTATGAGGGGTCTGCTGTCAATCGGGGCTTTGCCGAGTATCGTTTATCTATTCGCCAGCGTCTGGTTATCTTTTGGGAAAGGAATCATTTTGCTAATGGGAATGTAATTAGTTGTGTTTGGAAAACCATCGCTACTATTTTCGTCCCCAAGGACGCACAGTACAAGTGCTTTAGTTTGCGCTAAATTGTTTACATTGGATGAAAACGAAAAAAGAAAAATATTTGTACAGCTTCGGGCAGAGATAATTTGAAATATATCACCAGCCAGCCGATGTGGTTCAATATGGCTTGGGTTGGCTACAAGAGGTGGCACATCGATCTGGCATTCTCCGAATCGAGCACTTGTATGGAGTTTAATAAACGTGCTGTTGACCTTTACTGGAGTGGGGATTCGTGTGGACTCTAGAGTCTTGTCTTTTATTGTAATTTGATCGTTGCGCTCGATGATAGTTGTAAAAAAAAAAAACGAGAGCAATTGAACCCGATAAAGTAGAAGCGATGGAATGAGAGAATGAAAATTCGTTGGAACAGTGTTAATTAATTTTCTGCGCGTGGCCGATAAGTTGTATCATTCCTATAAGTATATGCATACATATTATGTATGTCATATGGTGTATGTACATAATGTATGAACGTTTCAGCTACAACTTAAGTTCATTCATCAAGATTTTCAATTTCGAAATTCCTTCTTTATAAGACATTCCTCTGACCACAAAGAGGCATTGATTAAAAGATCTAATTATATACATAGACACATATGTAGTGTACGCTGTGTGCGGAAGGATTAATAGTTTTGTACTTCGTTCTACTAAGGAACTGACGGATGTATTGGCATAACTAGAAAGCCAGTATGTCACTGTCAATCCAATATTAGGAGTTTCAATGTTTTATGTTTTGCATATTCCACGCCTGGGCGCCGTAGCTCAGTGGTTGGTGCATTGGACTACACCTAAACGTCTTTCACGACTCCACCTCTCGCGAGCGTCTGACAAACATCCGAGAGTACAACTGTCCTGAGAAAGCTTCTCAAATAACAAATTGCCCTTCGGACACGGCAAACAGTCGACCCCTTCCACTCGTGTAAAGAATGATAACACGCACAACACGCATGGTTGTGAGAAGCTAGGCCCTGGGTCCCTTCGACCTGTTGCGCCAAGTATATATTTATTTTATATTCTACACCGGGTGTACTTAAGCCTGATTTTTGTCCGCAACTTAGTCCACTAATTGAAAAATTATAAAAAGTTTAATATTTTTGCTATCACAACTCAGAGAGGAATGGAGACTAGCCTTCCTTTTTGCTTTGATTCTCTCATTACCATTTTACGGAAGTTTCAAAAGTCTAGAATAATCCAAGAATCAATAGCTCTTGAATAGGAGTACTAGCAGTCTACCTCGACTTCGGTGGCAGTGCTCCAATTTTCGATTACTTGGTCCAATATGTGTGGCGTTATTCCGGCAATAGCGTCTCGAATGTTGACCTCTAGATCGTCCAAAGGCTTATTAGCGTAGACTAAGGACTAGACTTAGTCCCAGGGAAAATAATCGAGTGGTGTCAAGTTGCATGATCGCGGCGACCAATTGATGAACGCTCGCCGTGAGATGACCCAGTCACCAAATTTGCTCTTGACAACTTCTCGGTTGCATGGCATGCAGCGTCGTCTTGCTGAAACCACAGCTCGGATATACCGAAGTTGTCGAGCTCTGACCACAGAAAGTCGGTTAACATCGATCTATACCTGGGCCTATTGACGGTGTCTCCTTTCTCATTTCGAAAGGAATAAGGTCCGATGATACCGCCATACTGCACCAAACAGTCAATCTTTGTGGATGCATTGATGCTTAGTCGAACACTTGTGGATTGTGTTCGCTTTAATAAAAGCAATTTTGCATGTGGACATAACCACTGAGCAAAAAAGGCCGAGAAGATGATTTTTTGGCCAAAATTTAGATCACCGTTCAACATTTACATATGTATATGGTCGTCCGGCTTCAATACTTGCGTCGGGACAATCTTATGCGGATGTAGGCCCAAATTAAGACAGTTTGACACTCTTGCCAACCCCGATTCAGTTGATTGGCATCGAATTGACATTTCTGGGTCTTGTTCGATACTGGCTGCTATTTGGTTGAGATTTCGCTTCAATCTCTATCTGGTTGGTGACGTAAAGTCCAAAAGAGTGTGCTTACGCTCAAACTTTTCCACAGTACGACGAATCATGCACCATGATGACGATCTGACCTCACAACGAAATTCACGTTCCTTATTTATAACTGAGCCTGAATTTTTATATTTTTTAATAATTCCCACAACTTCGGCATGCGTCAAACGATGCATGGCAAACCTTACCTAATATTTTGACAGCTAGACGTCATTGGTAACCTTGACCTCGGGTTGATATCCGATGATTGAGCAGTGTACCTTAGAACATTAACGTAATTTTCTATCTGATCAATTTTTAACCAGCCGAGAAGTGTGTTTGGGATCATTGTCATGCATGAAGCGCTAAGACACCGGCAAGTTGTCGTCGGAAAATGGCATCATATGGTTTTAAATGACGTTTTCATAAACATGTTGATCCATTTAGCTGTCTATCTTTATGATTGGAACGACACCGTGCCTGGACAAAGCACCTCAGATTATTATGCTTCCACCACCATGTTTTACTTACTTACTTACTTAATGGCCTTACTTAGCCTTGTTTTACCGTCTTTATTTTTTGATTCGGCGTGGTTTTGTGTGCACGAGGAGCTTGTTTAACATTTTTTGTTACCCTAAACCTTTGAAAATGCCTTATATCGGTGTACACCATCTTCTGAAACACGCCAAGAATTGGGAAATCTGCGAAACTGTCTTACATTTGCCTTTCATTTGCAAAATAAGAGCCCTTTTCTCTTCTGAGGACCACTATCCTTTTGTCATATCTATTAACACTTGTTTTCATTTTTCTTAATTCAGCTCTTGAAACTGTATTAAAAGATATTTGGATTTAAAGCAAAAAAAAAAAACTGAAAAATTACACAATATTCCAGCTATTAACACTCGTGAATGACAAGAACTGACGATGTTTCACAAACTAAAGCGAAATTTCTTCGTTGAACTAATTTTGCTAAATTCGTGTCCACCACTGCAAATTGCTCCTACAACTTCTTGATGAAAACAATGGTTTGTCACCAGTAACTACATTAAATGCTTTGAATCCGTGTTATGTCTTCAGTTTATAATCAAACTTAGAGGAGTTTTCGTGTTATGTTTGAGAATGCGCTTTGAATCAGTTCCTTGGATTCTGTAATACTGTTCAAAGTAATTGGTAGTGTTATGCAGTCATTTAAACTATCGATTGGCATTCTGCCATTTCGTCTACTTTTTGTTTTGCAGTTGGAAAGGCATGTTTGTAGTCAATGTACGAGTACCGAAAACACGATTACAGTAGAATTTAATGCCACTAAAATGCCAAACAGTTCTTGATTTCGCCGTAAAACTTTCAATCTTGTTGTGGGCGATAGTACACTCATTCTAAACGATTAGATTGGATTGGTGCAAAACTTTTGCCATTCTAGTTGTCTTAGGGATGTCCCATGTGGGATTATCGGTTGACTGCATGCTCAATTGGTGTTTAAGTGCAGGCAATACTGTTCGACCGTCATGCAATAAAATGGCAAGAATACCAGAAAAAGCGAGAGCCAATGACATTTTATTTTCCTGCGAAAAGCAATGAAGTCAAAGACATGAAAACTGGATTTTATTTCTGTACACATATGTAGGTATATTGGGGAACTCATGTTCTTTTTAATGTTCATGTACCGAACTCCATGGTTTAGATGTTTCCTGAGGCAGTTCACACATATGTAGGCTTTGACTAAACCACAATAGTAATCGATACGATACGAAAGAGTTATATACATATATTTGCTTGGCCCACTACATAACAACGATGAACAACAAATTGTTCCACATGGTACTAGTTTTTCTTTGAAAATACTTCCATTTTATCTACGATTGAACTAAGTAGGTACCCTTGTCCTGCAGCAAATCCAGATGGAATCTAACGATCTAGTCAGATCGTGTCATTGTTCTAACCAAGTTCACATTTATAAACCATTATCGGCTACCGCCTCAAAGGTGCGATAATTGAACATGCATTCATTATCATAGTGAATGCAAGGAAATTGGATTTAGTATCTTCAAGTCCTTCAAGTAAATTCCAACAAGAAACCTCCAAACCCAGCACACGGAGAGTGCACTGGTCATGCCGAGTAATCTAGGATGTGAGGAGACTGGCATTAGATAGGCATTAGGACCGAGTGATCTGTTGGTTGGTCATTTGATTCCGAACCTATTCTAACTGGCTCATCAGCCATTTCGTTGTCTTGAAAGCACATGTGTTCCGAAATCCAGCAGAGCGTGTTTTTTGTTATGGGTTGGGTTTGGGGAAAGTGATGGCTTGGCAGCCTATATAGATTTCTCTATGATTGTTTTAAGTTTGAAATTTTTCAAGAAACCAATACTGTTTTTGTTAAAGAAACTTTTCGACAACAAAAAATGCAGACCATGTTATTAGCTGTCACAACTAAGGTGATTGACCGGATTTCTGTGAAGTGCCTCTGTTGTAAAACTTACGAAAACCTGATAAATACAATTTCCCCCAATCGAGACGTTTGACAGCTTTGGCTCTTTATCTTTTCAAGTACATAGTGTTGATGTTTATGTTAAGAAATGTACTTAGTTTCAACATGCAAAGAGTTTTTAAAAAAACACAGAATAATTCATGTGAAGTACACATGTTAAATTTAAATATGACATTCGAGCTCCTTGTTTTCACCACCGCGAGCACGTTACAGCGATCGATTCTTTGCAGCCAATTTTTCACCACTCTTCCACACATATCAGCTAACGTTTAACCTATTTCACGTACGAAATTGTTCCTGAAAGAAATCTATCGGTGTTTAATCTCATAAGCGAGGTGGTCCTTCAACCGGATCACTTCTCGAGATCACACGGCAGCATATGGCACCATCTTGTTGGAAGCACATATCACTAACGTCAAGTCTATCCAATTCTGGTCAAAAATAATCTTCCAACATGACACGATACCAAAGATCTTCCGTGCTCTTAAAACACATGTGAGTTGGTTTCTGTCCAATAACGCATATTTTGCTTATGGACAAAGCCATTGAACCAAAAGTAAGCTTCATCGCTGAATAAGATTTTTCGATGGAATTCAGGATTTTCTTCAAACTTTTGTAGAGACCAATCGGACAAGTTTCTGCGTTTCCACTTATCAAAAGGCTTCAGTTTTTGAGTTAATTTGATCTTGTTAGGATGTAGGGTATGATCTTTCCGCAATATTCTCCACAACGTGGGAGTTTCCCAGAATGGCGTGGAATCGGCTGATTTGGCTGATTTTGAACTGAAGCACTTACAACTGTGATATTGTCGATACTTCGAACGGTGGGTTGTCTCACTGGCACAGGAACATTCAATAGTGAATACGTTGGATCGATTTTATCCACTGCACTAAAAAGAGGTATAATGCAAGATACCAAACAGGCTTGCAGAGATATACTTTTGGAAACGAATGGAATGTCTAGCTAGTTGCTGTTTAACTGTTCCCAGTCCAATGAACGATTTAAAATGTATAGGACGCCTCAAACTAAACGCTATTCCAATCGCTTTAAAACATAATAATCTCTCTCCAATTACTTATAATCAACTAGTAAGGCGTAGTTGTAAAGCTGCGGTGTAGTCGCAGTAAAAATGTTGATTGCTGCGGTCGCAACTTATTATTGTGTTCTTCACACATCGCTGCGTTCCAATGCTGCAGTAAGTATTGAATTGACTTGGGGACCGAATGGCAAAAGTCAACAGGCACCCGTCCACGGAGGGAACCAACAAAAATAAAGTGCACGAGTGGGTCGCACGTACATACTTGCATCTTAATATTGAAGTTTTGTTCTAATAAAGTGGGCGTGGCATTCTTTATGTTTGAAAGTATTATTTTAACATCGTACTGATGGTATTTGGGGGGGTACACAGGGTCAGCAGTGAAAAAAACCTCTTGGTGCACTTCAAATGCAATATCGTCTCATATCACTTCTCCCTTAGCGTTTTGGGTCAAATGGACGAAAGTGAACAAAAAACTCAACCAAAAAACGTTTAGCGTATGATTAAGACGTTGCTGCACTCGGTTGGTCGCTATGTCGCATTTTGGAAGAAGTTGGGTACACAAGGTCAGGAGTGAAAAAAACCTCTTGGTCACTTCAAATGCAATATCGTCTCACATCTCCTCTCCCTTAGCGTTTTGGGTCAAATGGACGAAAGTGAACAAAAAACTTAACCAAAAAACGTTTAGCGTATGATTAAGACGTTGGTGCACTCAGTTGGTCGCTATGTCGCATTTTGGAAGAAGTTGGGTACACAGGGTCAGGAGTGAAAAAAACCTCTTGGTGCACTTCAAATGCAATATCGTCTCACATCTCCTCTCCCTTAGCGTTTTGGGTCAAATGGACGAAAGTGAACAAAAAACTTAACCAAAAAACGTTTAGCGTATGATTAAGACGTTGGTGCACTCAGTTGGTCGCTATGTCGCATTTTGGAAGAAGTTGGGTACACAGGGTCAGGAGTGAAAAAAACCTCTTGGTGCACTTCAAATGCAATATCGTCTCACATCTCCTCTCCCTTAGCGTTTTGGGTCAAATGGACGAAAGTGAACAAAAAACTTAACCAAAAAACGTTTAGCGTATGATTATGACGTTGGTGCACTCGGTTGGTCGCTATGTCGCATTTTGGAAGAAGTTGGGTACACAGGGTCAGGAGTGAAAAAAAAACCTCTTGGTGCACTTCAAATGCAATATCGTCTCACATCTCCTCTCCCTTAGCGTTTTGGGTCAAATATACGAAAGTGAACAAAAAACTTAACCAAAAAACGTTTAGCGTATGATTATGACGTTGGTGCACTCGGTTGGTCGCTATGTCGCATTTTGGAAGAAGTTGGGTACACAAGGTCAGGAGTGAAAAAAACCTCTTGGTCACTTCAAATGCAATAGAGTCTCACATCTCCTCTCCCTTAGCGTTTTGTGTCAAATGGACGAAAGTGAACAAAAAACTTAACCAAAAAACGTTTAGCGTATGATTAAGACGTTGGTGCACTCAGTTGGTCGCTATGTCGCATTTTGGAAGAAGTTGGGTACACAGGGTCAGGAGTGAAAAAAACCTCTTGGTCACTTCAAATGCAATAGAGTCTCACATCTCCTCTCCCTTAGCGTTTTGGGTCAAATGGACGAAAGTGAACAAAAAACTTAACCAAAAAACGTTTAGCGTATGATTAAGACGTTGGTGCACTCAGTTGGTCGCTATGTCGCATTTTGGAAGAAGTTGGGTACACAGGGTCAGGAGTGAAAAAAACCTCTTGGTGCACTTCAAATGCAATATCGTCTCATATCTCCTCTCCCTTAGCGTTTTGGGTCAAATGGACGAAAGTGAACAAAAAACTTAACCAAAAAACGTTTAGCGTATGATTAAGACGTTGGTGCACTCGGTTGGTCGCTATGTCGCATTTTGGAAGAAGTTGGGTACACAGGGTCAGGAGTGAAAAAAACCTCTTGGTGCACTTCAAATGCAATATCGTCTCACATCTCCTCTCCCTTAGCGTTTTGGGTCAAATGGACGAAAGTGAACAAAAAACTTAACCAAAAAACGTTTAGCGTATGATTAAGACGTTGGTGCACTCAGTTGGTCGCTATGTCGCATTTTGGAAGAAGTTGGGTACACAGGGTCAGGAGTGAAAAAAACCTCTTGGTCACTTCAAATGCAATATCGTCTCATATCACTTCTCCCTTAGCGTTTTGGGTCAAATGGACGAAAGTGAACAAAAAACTCAACCAAAAAACGTTTAGCGTATGATTAAGACGTTGGTGCACTCGGTTGGTCGCTATGTCGCATTTTGGAAGAAGTTGGGTACACAGGGTCAGGAGTGAAAAAAACCTCTTGGTGCACTTCAAATGCAATATCGTCTCACATCTCCTCTCCCTTAGCGTTTTGGGTCAAATGGACGAAAGTGAACAAAAAACTTAACCAAAAAACGTTTAGCGTATGATTAAGACGTTGGTGCACTCAGTTGGTCGCTATGTCGCATTTTGGAAGAAGTTGGGTACACAGGGTCAGGAGTGAAAAAAACCTCTTGGTCACTTCAAATGCAATATCGTCTCACATCTCCTCTCCCTTAGCGTTTTGGGTCAAATGGACGAAAGTGAACAAAAAACTTAACCAAAAAACGTTTAGCGTATGATTAAGACGTTGGTGCACTCAGTTGGTCGCTATGTCGCATTTTGGAAGAAGTTGGGTACACAGGGTCAGGAGTGAAAAAAACCTCTTGGTGCACTTCAAATGCAATATCGTCTCACATCTCCTCTCCCTTAGCGTTTTGGGTCAAATGGACGAAAGTGAACAAAAAACTTAACCAAAAAACGTTTAGCGTGTGATTAAGACGTTGGTGCACTCAGTTGGTCGCTATGTCGCATTTTGGAAGAAGTTGGGTACACAGGGTCAGGAGTGAAAAAAACCTCTTGGTGCACTTCAAATGCAATATCGTCTCACATCTCCTCTCCTTTAGCGTTTTGGGTCAAATGGACGAAAGTGAACAAAAAACTTAACCAAAAAACGTTTAGCATATGATTAAGACGTTGGTGCACTCAGTTGGTCGCTATGTCGCATTTTGGAAGAAGTTGGGTACACAGGGTCAGGAGTGAAAAAAACCTCTTGGTCACTTCAAATGCAATATCGTCTCACATCTCCTCTCCCTTAGCGTTTTGGGTCAAATGGACGAAAGTGAACAAAAAACTTAACCAAAAAACGTTTAGCGTATGATTAAGACGTTGGTGCACTCAGTTGGTCGCTATGTCGCATTTTGAAAGAAGTTGGGTACACAGGGTCAGGAGTGAAAAAACCTCTTGGTGCACTTCAAATGCAATATCGTCTCACATCTCCTCTCCCTTAGCGTTTTGTGTCAAATGGACGAAAGTGAACAAAAAACTTAACCAAAAAACGTTTAGCGTATGATTAAGACGTTGGTGCACTCAGTTGGTCGCTATGTCGCATTTTGGAAGAAGTTGGGTACACAGGGTCAGGAGTGAAAAAAACCTCTTGGTCACTTCAAATGCAATATCGTCTCACTTCTCCTCTCCCTCAGCGTTTTGGGTCAAATGGACGAAAGTGAACAAAAAAACTCAACCAAAAAACGTTTAGCGTATGATTAAGACGTTGGTGCACTCAGTTGGTCGCTATGTCGCATTTTGGAAGAAGTTGGGTACACAGGGTCAGGAGTGAAAAAAACCTCTTGGTCACTTCAAATGCAATATCGTCTCATATCTCCTCTCCCTTAGCGTTTTGGGTCAAATGGACGAAAGTGAACAAAAAACTTAACCAAAAAACGTTTAGCGTATGATTAAGACGTTGGTGCACTCAGTTGGTCGCTATGTCGCATTTTGGAAGAAGTTGGGTACACAGGGTCAGGAGTGAAAAAAAAACTTCTTGGTCACTTCAAATGCAATATCGTCTCATATCTCCTCTCCCTTAGCGTTTTGGGTCAAATGGACGAAAGTGAACAAAAAACTTAACTAAAAAACGTTTAGCGTATGATTAAGACGTTGGTGCACTCGGTTGGTCGCTATGTCGCATTTTGGAAGAAGTTGGGTACACAGGGTCAGGAGTGAAAAAAACCTCTTGGTGCACTTCAAATGCAATATCGTCTCATATCTCCTCTCCCTTAGCGTTTTGGGTCAAATGGACGAAAGTGAACAAAAAACTTAACCAAAAAACGTTTAGCGTATGATTAAGACGTTGGTGCACTCAGTTGGTCGCTATGTCGTATTTTGGAAGAAGTTGGGTACACAGGGTCAGGAGTGAAAAAAACCTCTTGGTGCACTTCAAATGCAATATCGTCTCATATCTCCTCTCCCTTAACGTTTTGGGTCAAATGGACGAAAGTGAACAAAAAACTCAACCAGAAAACGTTTAGCGTATGATTAAGACGTTGGTGCACTCAGTTGGTCGCTATGTCGCATTTTGGAAGAAGTTGGGTACACAGGGTCAGGAGTGAAAAAAAAACCTCTTGGTGCACTTCAAATGCAATATCGTCTCATATCTCCTCTCCCTTAGCGTTTTGGGTCAAATGGACGAAAGTGAACAAAAAACTTAACCAAAAAACGTTTAGCGTATGATTAAGACGTTGGTCGCTATGTCGCATTTTGGAAGACGTTGGGTACACAGGGTCGGGAGTGAAAAAAACCTCTAAAAATGTTAACGAAACCAATACTAGCCCTATAGGTGCAAGTAAAAACTGATAGGTAAGTGACCAATAGTAATTGTGTCCTGGGATTTCGTCATTAAGACACTCAGCTGGCAGCCTATCCTTTAACAAACAATATTTATACTCAGTGCGTATCTATATCTAGATCCACTGATGGTACAGATTTTCCTCTTGCTGTGCGCTATTTGAGTTCTATCCTGTGGCTTTGCGAGTGTCTTCAAAACAAACTGTCGCAGCAGATTCAGTTTCATCAAATACCACCTAACTGTCACATTATTTTTACCAGCTCATCGTAATTCAACACTGAATTTCTATAGTTATGCAAAATTGCAATAAACAAAATCCATATCCGGCGTAAATTAGCCGGTGGACATAGTAGCACATTAAATACAGCAGAAGATTCATGGAACACTACCATGACGTTTCAAATAATTATTGTGCGTGCCTGCACAAAAATGTCATCAATACTTTTTTTGGAAAATGGGGTTAAAAATCTCCAAGGTGTAGACAAGTCTATTGACATGGCAACGGGCTACGGAATGTGCTTAGACTAATGTGCACTCATTGTAGCATGTTCTGCTTGTGGATGGATGGATCATGCTTAAAAGTTTGATAATGACTTCCTCTTCCGAAAGAGTGTTAGTATCCGTGATCGCAGTTAAAAGCTGCCCTCAAGGATGTGTCATTTCTCCCCTTCACTTGTGGTCACTTGTTTTTGACTTGTTAAGATGTGTCCACACCAAAGAAACATTTTTAAGTAATGTTTCTGTGTTTCCCATTTTGACCGGAAAACTTTTGGTTTCTCAAGAATTGACGAGGATGTTATCCAGTTAATAAAACTTTCTAAAACGAGTTTCCAAGCAAAACGCCAGCAAAATCATTCTACGGCTGCTAAATAGAATACAAGTTTAAGGCAGTTGACCACGTGGGACACCTGAAAATTCTTGACTCAATCCCACAATGAGACATGTTCTGCACTGTACCCGACAGGTTTGGTAGGTTATTTGAGGTTAATATATTAGACCGTGCAGACTGGTCTATTGGACACTGGACCCTAAGGGTCTGTTATGGTACACAGATGGATTAAAAATGAACTCTGACGTGGGTGCTGGTGTCTTTGGACCCAACACCAAAGCCTCGATACTTATGGGAATATGTCCCACGGTTTTCCAGGCTGAACTCTATGCCATTGAGATCTGCGCCAGGTTAAACCTTTGTAAGGGTATCAAGGGCGCTAAAATGTATATCTTTTCAAATAGCCAGGTAGCTCTTAGAGCACTGTCGTCCAATTTAGTGGACTCCATAGCAGTTCAATGCTGTTAAGATGCACTACAATCTCTTGCTAGATATAAAAGTGTGGTACTTGGATGGGTTCCAGGTCATCAGGGGATTGTAGGGAACGAATCTGCAGGTGAACTAGCCAGGATCTGCGTTCATTGGGCCTGAACCGTACAGTGGTGTCAACTGGGCTGCCGCTTCAGCGTCCAACCCATTGGGTAAATGTTCCGGGGTTACGTTAGTCCTAAAGATAATTCAAGCCTTATTCCTACAAGGAAATTCTTAGTTTAGACAAAGACAGTATTAGAAAACTGGTGAGCAGGAATTTTAAGCCAAAAATGATTTGATGCACACAATATAGGTGAGGCTTATTAACACATACGCGGTCATCCTATACATTGCCAACTAGGCTTCAGAGAACGGTATGTCTCGATATTTAAAGTGCTGTGCGTGCCTGGCCTGATGGCAGCATTCGCAGACTTCAAGTTCTTTTTGGGAAGACGGCCGCTAGATGCGTAAATGTGCAGCAGGTAGAATCCGGGTTATCAGATGGCCAATCATCCGTGGAAATGAAGTTCGGGACATTGGTTTTTAAGGCAACGCTTTTGCCTTATGAGCTGAATCGGAGTGTTGTTTAAAGGTCCATGGTTTATTTGCCAATAGTGTTGTTCTCCAACGTTCCACAACGTTCTCCAAAACGTCCATTTGATACACAATGTGTCAAAGTGTACACAATGATACAATTCACCTGTGACTGGTCTTGCTGTGACTGGTCCTGCTAATATCCAATCTTCCGAGCCATGATTTTCTGCTTGCGCGGCGGATTTTGACGGATTCGATTCTGCACGGCTTTGATTCTACCAAACTTCATGGATGTTTCGCCTTTTTCGTAGCCGCTTTCCATGATTGCAAACAACTGACGCTAAAAACTTTTTACTGACGATCTTTGCACAAATGTCACTTGTCAAATAGCCGCCACCAAGTTGGAGTGGATGCGTTCATTGGTTCTTGACAAAGAATGCGTTCATTTCGTTTACCAAAACATTTGCTAGAACTAGGTAAGGTACACCTTTTCAGGTCGCAGTGTTAGCCATATGGGCAAGGCTCATAAACAAAAAACACAGCTTAAAACAAAAAGCACTTAAGTGCACCTTCCGCTGGATAAGCTTATTTATTGAATTAAATTCTGTGAAAATCGCAATAATCAGTTTTAAATATTTCTTCTCAAGAAAAAGTTGTGCAAAAGCGCGTAATGATGACTCAAAGGCATCCTAAATATTTTGATAACGCTCCGATGCCTATGGCTTAATTCTGTTTACATAAGGAATTTTTACCCTCTCAGCAGCTTATGTTCGAGAGCGAGCTCGTTTCAGCAGCCCGCTTATGAATACACAATTTATCTTGGGACTTTGCTGGGCACATCGTGTAAATTAAAAAAAAAATACGAAAAAAAAATTAATAATACCATCCCTTGCTCTGCGTTCGTATTGAAAATTTCATCCATAATCCAACGTGACGTTTTAACGAAATTAAATTTACATTTTAAATGATGCTGGAGATTATTATGGGAAATCGTTTAACTCTTGCCATCACTATTTGACATAAAGTGCAAAAAAATTGTTTTGACATTACAAGTTTCGATCATCGAAAGCACCTAACTTATGTCAGAAATATTTGTTTTCACTTCCCATGGCTGACCTTCGACGATATCGTTACACCATTGTTATTTTGTTTTTATCGTTTCCTTTCTCATGGTGGGAGTGTGAGGAGTTTTCTTTGTTTTTGAGAAGAAAGTTCCTCCTTTTTCCTGGTAGCATCGTGTGTGCTTATGAAAACACTTCTCGAGTTTTTGGGAGGATGTGTCAATATGGTTTTTGGTTGTACATACTTGTTATCAAAAGTGGTGGTGACATAAATACTGCCAATAAAGTGAGATATAAAATTGTATCATCTTTCATTCATGAAGGACGACGTTCGTAAATACAACAAAAGTACAACGACCATGTGAACAACGCCTTGTTTTTTTTTTTTTGTATTTTTCTAGGGATTCACTTGGTTAGGCCTAAGGTGTGTGTGCTGGGGAATACGAAATCTTAATGCCGTCTCCTCATCATACACACGTCTATAGGTACGAGTATGTACATGGTACTTTGGGATTATCGAAAATGTTTTCGAGGACAAAAACAAACAACCATTTCGGAAGAATAAACTTAATTAACTTTGTGTTGTTTGTTTGTTGTTGTTTTGTGTTCTTTGTTTTCTTTATTTTTGTTTCCTCGTCAGGACGAACCATAAAATGAATGTCTCGCAATTTGTTCAAGTGACTTTATTTGAAGTCAACGCCGTAATGGATGAGTAAAAGTGTAATGAGAAGCACTTAAAAGGACCTCTCTGACGACAAGTTTGCAGAGGAAAACTCAAGGAATCACCTTTCGTTTGACATTTTGTGTGACACTCGTAATTGATTTAGAAAGAAGGGCGCCACCATCGTATACGCGTGGGATGTTACTTTGGCTTTGTCAAATGAATCGCGTTTGAACGATTAAATTTGCAATGTCATTGTGGAAGGAAAGAGTTGTCGAGAGGTAAGTTGGAACGTAAAATTCTCAAAATCTCTGACAAATTGGGTGTGCTACTCGCATTTGGAGGGTTCTTTGAGTAACGTATTTGACTACTGGCAGGTTTTTTATTTTGTTCTTCTTGCTGCGTACATGCGTGCGGAATTTTAGAATTTTATTATCCTCGAGGTAGAACATAAAGTTGGCGGTCGTTAAAGGCATGGTGTAAAATTTGAGTCCGGGGAAATTTAAGATTATGTGAGCATAAAATTATAACGATATAAAGTTGAAAGCAGATTTCACCGTGATTCGGTTGAATACATAAAAGTATATGATGCGTAATTATCTCGGGAATGAAGTAATCAAAGATTAATCGATTTTGATATAGAATAGCGGAGATGTCTCAATTAATTAAGTTTTGCCAGTAAAAATGTCATTATGTGGCTGTTTAAATTCATTAGGTTTAAGGTGATGTGTTTCGGGTCCCTAATTGGGGCAAGGAGAGAAATTCATTTCAAAACAATGTTAACATGTTAACCCACATGTCCCGTGGGTCATTGGGAATACGACGATTACCTCAGTATATTGCGTATACTGTTTGATGCAGTGGAAGGTCACCAACGAAATCACCAATCCCATTACAAGCACTTATGTTGCTGGAACTATGAGTAAGAATCCTTATTTCGTACCCTATTGGTTGGTACTTGGTTTGACTTTGGTATTTTTTTAGCACAAAAAATCAGTGACATTCAGCCAACCAGATAAGGTAACTTCCAAAATGTATCAGGTGTCGCTTATACGCTGTCATAAGTTCCAAAAAGTCAAACGCATCCCAAATGAAGCAATAATGCGGCACACTGCTGGGGTCATACAGGTTCGAAGTTCAAATCCCAGACTTAATTTTCAGTAAAAAAAACTCTGAATTGGATGCAGTCGCCGATGCAGCCAGTTCACATAGATTATCATAGAAATATACAATCTTTTTCTAGTAGAGACACGTACAAAGGAGGTAAAGAATGGTTTCTTCCTCATCTTCGTCAGGCTTACTCCGCATAGTTTCGAAGGTTCGAACTGCGAAATAAGTCTGATTTTTGTTAGGATTGACACTAACCCTATATCCCGAAGTCCATGTTGAGAGCATTTTCCAGGAGATTTCTGAGGGTTATGGCAAAATCTTCCGGATAAGCAATTACTTTGCAGCCTTCATCGTCCAGGATGTAGCTCATTAGCCGCTGGGTTCCAGAGCAGAGGAGAGATCACCCTGCCCTGGGGTGTGTCCCTATTTACGATCCTTCTAGCTGTATCTAGGGTATATGCTTCGCAATCTGCAGAGCCATTTCTACCGATTTCCATTTGTTATACGTATGCTGGGACATTGACAGTTGATTTGGTATGAGCGTCTATCAGTTAAATCAGGTTCAACCAGCGATGGATAAAGTCCACTGACTGTTGGAGATGGGGACAATCTGGTCCTGCCGATTTGAATGACTTAAAGCTGCGTATTTCTAGAGAATACACCATGGTATCCCAGGAGCTAGAGAAATGAAAATCCATTAGCAATTCAAGGGATTTGGTACAAGATGTGGTCAAAGAGTCATCCGTTCTTTTCAGATTACTAGAAGATTTGTGGAAGGACGATAAGACCTTTCTGAGCCGTGATGCCTCAGTGATCTATTGAATTTTTCAACAAAAAAGGCTCCAAGATTTGCGTTGTTTTGTAGACCATAAGGGCCTCCGTATGTTGGGTCTAAGATTGAGTGTTGCGAGGCAGTTTAGTTCCATTGAAGAGTCATTTACTATTATTTGGAAAAATTTTAATCTCCTGACTCCACCAGGGGGATTTGAGTTTTCATATGAATATAGTAAAATCTCTGGGTGCAAAATTTAAACGAAAACGAATTCATAAACTCACGAGAGGCTACGAAAAACAACAAGAAATCAGACCCTTAAATCGCATTGGAAGCAAAAAAGGACACTTTTTTCTCGCCAAACATAATATTAGAAGCGACTAACCTGACCAAGGGCACAGAACAGTAAGGAGAATCCAAATTTGCATCTAGGTCACTCAGGAATGTTCCATTGCTCAGTGAGAAAAATACCGAACGGAGTATGAATGGTGGTGCACTGACCAAGGTATGGAAACATTCTTCGGAGTGGTGAATGCAGATTCAACCTGTTCGAATCAGGTGACAGACAAGGTGTAAGACTCAATACAGAATTCAATCAAAGGTACACAAGAAACCACAGACATGTGGGGTGGTATGGACATGTTTCTTTTGGTATTGAATTGGTCCTCCAAACCTCATAGAAGGTGTAATGACCAAAGAAATTTATATTAACATTCTCCAGAGCATAATGTTGTCACATTTCAGTCGTAATATGTAGTTGGTTTCAACAGCATAATTATCCAAAGCACTTCACCTAGCAATAATAGAATGGTTCTCCTCTTTTGGAGTGGCCTGCTAGTTAATCTGTCAATGGTTACAGGTGTATTTATTTTTTTGTTCAGAAAAATATTCGAATATGATATACATATATCTCAGAATATCCTGTTTATTTTGAAATTTCTGATCCCCCATCTAAATAAATAGACATGACCTTTGGAATATTATATGAATGTCAGACCTAATCTAGCAACGTGACCAGAAATGTATGTAGCAACCGTTCTCAGAGTTGTTAGCCGTATGTATACTTATTCCTATGAAATTTATATTTTCATGCAGGTTTTCAATGTGAATCCGATAATGGATATGCAACATCCCTCTACGTTTATATAATACGTAGGTTACAGCGGCATACGGGCATAAGAGGATTATAATTCGACCAGTTCCTCGGAAATCATAGAAGTAATCATTTAGTTTATTTCCCAATAAAGCTTATGTTTGCAAAATCGAAAATTCTGTTTTTTGTTTTGGTTAATCCGTAACTCTCCAAATTTTATTTTCCAAATAAGTTTTTTGTAGATTTTGGTGGTGTGTTGCTGTCAAAAAGTTTGTTTCAACCTTATTCTCAGAAAAAAGAAAACGAAATCAAATCAGTTCCAGAACCTTCGTGAGGCCAGTTTAAACGAATTTCCCGGAACTCATGATAATGTCTTTCAAGCAATTTGCAAATCTCTGACGTACCAGGATGGATCTAATAATATATTTATAACTTTGGAGTACATAAGTATTTCGAGTTCAAGTTACACTATCATGTTTTAGATAGCTGATTCACAGTAATATATGTATGTACGTATGTATGTAAGCACAGGCTGAATTCCAAAACGTCAAATAATTGCACATCATACGGCAACCATTTGATGTTGCTTTTGAATATTTGACGTTTTAGAATGTCATGATGCAAAAGAAAAAGAGGCAAGAGATGTCGTAAAAGTTAATATTCATAATTATTCTAAAAATATGTTGCTTTAAATTACATATAATGAAATGAAGTTTACAAGAGATTTTCGGAAAAAAAGAAATAAAACAATTTAGACGAAACATTACAGGGACCAGATAAGAACGATGTAGAGATATCTTTTACATTCATGCCATTATGTGTGGAATAGCCCATCATTCAAATTGCCGCTTCGGCCTCGCTGGCTTCAAGCGGCCGGCCTTATTTTGTATGACTCAGCCCAATATGTGCGGCGTTGTTCCGGCAATAGCGTCTCCAATGTTGGTCTCGATCTCGTCCAAAGTGGTTCGTTAGGGAGCGTAAACTAAGGACGTAACATAACCCCAGAGTAAATATTGCCATGGGGCTGCCATGCCATAAACCGCACCAAACAGTATATCTTTGTGAATGCATTGATCGTTGGTTGAATATTTGAATATTCTGCATGTTGACATATCCGCTAAGCCAAAATTGTGCCTCGTCCGAGACGACCAACTTCATGACGAAATTCACGTTGTGCATTTATAACTATGCCGGATTTTTTTTTTTTTTTTTTTTTTTTAATTTTCACGTGCAGCAAGCGTGAATGTTTCGAGAGCTGGATGTCATTGGTAACTTTGACTTTGGATCTACTACTCAATACCAACACTCGTGGCAATTAGAATTCCAGATGAAAGAGAGATGGATACATACAGAAAATCTACAATCTACAATCCTTTAATACGGTAATCTCCTTTCTAATAAAATGGGCGCGGCACACTGCATTTTTGTCCAACTACAACGATAACTTTGAAGGTGTTACATGAAAAATTTCATCAAAGTCGACTTTTTTAAAAAAAAGGTCATAAAAAAATGGGCGTGGTTTAGTATATTTTTCGATTTCATGTAAAATAGTGACATGAAAGCGGATAAGAAATTTCAAGAAGTAGTGACATGTGGACAGGCAGATGGACAGGGCTCAATCATTTGCCCTATTGATACTATTGATTTTGCTTTATATGGTCTAAACTTAGGATAGAGTTAGAACAGGTCTGCCAACCAATTAGATTACACATTAAATGGCTATATCTCTCACTTGAGCCGACGATGTTGACATAATCGAAAGCAAATAGGCCTGTCAATGCTACAATGGGTCAATATTCATTTTTAGTTGAAACAACTTCAGAGCTCCAAATCCGTGTTTCTTTTTTTACTCAAAGCCCGAACAGAGCGCTCTCTATTAGCTCAGCGAGATTTCCTTACCATAGTCTTGTGTCTTCGACTAATTTGACATTCATGTGACAATCGTGTTCCTTACATATACAAATCAGAATATTTTATGTGTTCAGGCTCTGTGCAGAGCTATGCTCTGAACTAATAAAGAATGCTGAATGCCAGAGCATAGAGATATTTAGGGAATCTGTAGGACTGACAAGGACCCGCAAGGGGTATCCGTCTAAGAAATCTACGGAAGATGGATGCTTAAGCAAAACCAGACCCAAACTGAGGTAGGAACTTATGTCTCACCCAAGTCCAACATTTTTTGCCGAAAATAAGGGCTCTTCTGGGTATTCGAATTCTCTAAGCTTATCTAAAAGAAATGTTTGGGACTTACATATCCCTGCCGCCGGTATCCTCATGGCGCACTGTCTAATAGCAATGACCTCAGCTAAGGTTATTAGTATTCCTTTGGTTGATAAAAGCACTGGGTAGTTTCAATAGTCCCTGGGTAGGTGATACCAAGGAGATCTATGGTATCACAAACGACAGAGGCGTCAAATCATATGGCGGCCAATTGTCTGGACAATTTCTTGATGTTATAGGGTCACCGGTTCAATAACTGGATTGTTTGGGCAGGTGCGTGGCATGGGGCTCTCTTTTGTTGAACCCACATATGCTATGAATCGTCCTCATCCAATGTTTACTCTATATAGTCTGTCCACATGGTCCAGTAGGTACATATCTTTATTGACTTCAACACAGTATTATTGAAGGTGAAGTGTGGGCGAATGACCCGTCCAGCATGACACCCGCCCCAAACAGTCCATTTTTGTGGGTATTATGGCATTTCAGGTTGCTGACTTGTCCAAATGCCATCATTTTTTTTATTAACGATTCCAGAAATGTGTTAAAACGCAACCGAAAGTGAAGTTTAAAACTTTGGACAATATGGATACGTTGAACTGTCTGCTCTCCATGATTAAATCGGAAGGGTAGACGCAGTTGAAACAGCTAAACAGCACTAAGCTCCACATCCTCTAATAGACCGTTCTTTCGGACACTCTGTCTCCATGTCTCTGGTGACAAGCACTTGTCACCAAAAATCATCAAAATACAGTTTTGCAAAGAATCTGATTGCGGTTTCACCAGTTGAATATAAATGAGAATAAAAATGTTACTGACGTATGTCACCGTACCCCATTTGGCCAGCAAAAATTCGTTACCGTTTCTGCTTTGCTCCATTATTATTCTACGGGTATTCCATTTTCGCTTATATTTCGCTGTCCCCCCTTTTGTTTGCACATGACATGGGAATTACGGAAAATCGCATCAATCCCTGATTGTATATTATTCAACACTTACTCTTGAAATTTGACACTCGAAGGAGTAAGCGTGACGTTTACTGTGGTGGATTACAAACAAAAAGTGTGGGGAAATAAGTCATTACAGTAAATAAAGCTATGCGGGCGTGGGCGCTTGTGACGTAGGTGTAAGAACATAAATTTCCACTTTTGTCTGTAGGAATGAAAAATTGTTTCAAATTTATTTCCCTCAGAGACAGAGACAGACTCCAGGGTAGGGGGAATCCCAAGTGCTAATTGATAACATGTCCTTGCTGACGGTATCGGGGGAGTAAAACTGTTATTCGCTGTAATTGCTTTTCACAATAAAATGTGAACAATTTGAACACCGAACGCTCTTGGAACACGAGCTAAACCCCCACTGTGTGCGCTACAAGGATGTCTACTGCAGTCGGTCGTGGGATGGACATGGAATACACAACTAATTGATTGACATCGAGTGCAGAAAACAATGTAAAATACATATTTATTGAAGGATGATCCTGTGCTCATATTCGAATGCACCGGAGGTCGACAATTAAGGGTACTCTTGTATTTTTCTAAGAACCAATTGTGGGCGGTGGATCAGTGTCTCTGACTTACAACATGATACGAGTATTTTGATTGGCTTTTCCCCACGTAAAGGTGGGCGTCATAGAATTACACTGTCGCAGGATGAGCAGATATCGGGTAAATGCAACAGAGGAAGGATATTTGATTAGCAATGACTCTCAGTGGAGAATTTGATTAAAATTGTGAAATTGAGTTTGCATGTTCAATTGACTGTGCGAGGAGTGAATTAAACGTGAAATGCTGTGGGAAGGACACGTGGCTGTTTGAAATCAATACGGATGTTTCAAATTTTAAATTAAATTTCATGTGGATTATGGTTGTGGGTTTTAGGATTCTATGGAGTAGATGAAATAGAATAGAAACAAACAGGAAATGCGATTTGATGAACTTCTAACAAAGACTAAGCGACACAAACAACGTTTTGGACTTTTGCATTTCTGGTATTTCATTCTATATTTTGTGCAAGTTTGCGTCTACAAGTAACGACTCGCGGTAATGATTAGTCTGACTATTTTAGATATTTTGACGCTGAGTTTGGTCGCGACCTGCCAAATAGTTTGTTGATTGCAGACCAAAATATTAGTTGACTTTAGGTGCTTTTAGCGATATTTACTGTGGAAAGATGATGAGCAAAGAGTTTGTTTGAACTTTTGTGTTGCGAACAGATTTTCTGTGAAGTAGTTGAAAACTAGCATCATCCGAGACGGCCTGCAAAAGTTCCAAAATACCTGAATTTTCACCTCACATATCCATCCTTCTGAGCGACATTTTAACCAAAAACGCTGCCAATTAAATCGAACAAGGACCGTATTGTTCAGATATGGCATCCTGTTCCTGTTTTCGAAACCGTTTTGAGTCGATTGAAGAGAAAATTTATTGACGTCTTGTTACATCAGTGGTTGCGCTCTTTTCTTGAATTTAGATCATCTTGATGGAATTGGTATCGTGTTGGGTTACGGATCTTCTAGAGGGTTTTTCAAAAAGGACATTTTGTATTTAAATAAAAAATAGAATAATTCGAATATCGAGCTGAAATTTCAATTTAAGTTTGCAATTCGATTTAGTTCGCGAGCACGTTTGCAGGGATCGATTCTTTGGAGGCAATTTTCCACCAATCTTGCACATATGACGGGTGCATTCTTGGCAAAGTCGCCTTCTATATTGCTCATGAGCTCTCAATAACCAACGGCTTAACACATAACCCCACTCGACCGTAAAATTTCTCCAGACTACACGTTTACCAAACTTCCCCTTCAATAGATCAATTGTCTGATTAGCTGGGTGGCATGTGGCACCATCTTGTTGAAACCACATACCAATGATGTTGAGTCCAACCAATTCTGATCACAAATAGTCTTCCAACATTGGAAGATATCGAATTCCATTGACCGTAAGGTTCAGATCATTTTCATCAAATAAAACAGGATTGGCTACTTCCCCTCTAATCTGTATCATTCATAACCATTTCACTTGATCTCTGTATTTCTAGCCTTGGCAACACCAAGTATTAACAGGTGCTATCCGACATTTCTACTTAAAAGTTTGACATATTTGACAGTAAATATCTTCATTTTGGACGCTTTCCGGATTAGTCCTGCTTTTTGGTGTGAGTCCTTTGAGCCTGTTGACATAGGACAGATGGACTAGATTTTTTTTTTTACATTCGCGTGTTCAGATTGATAGTTCTGTGTGAGCACTTCAACCAATTTTTTTGACGTATTAGTGATTGGCGCCAAATGAAATTGGTTAGGTTTTAACAAAAAAGATTGTTTTTACAACAAAACTAATGCTTTTCACAGCAATTAAATTGGTTTTCTGTGTTATTTGTATTGTTTCGTGAATCTCTCCGTTTTTAAATGTTGTTCCCACCATTTCTCGTGTGACAGCGATTGACATTTTTAAACGTCAAAAAAATCCAGGAAATTTCAGAAAATCTCAAAATGCGGATTGCCGTAACATGTCACCTCACCAATTCGTTCCTCGCCCGTAAACGTAAAAATCATGTGTAAACAGGCTCATAAAACGCGAACATTTTCGTGCTACGATTTTTTACGACTTTCGACAAGACATCAATGCATCGATCAACTTAAACGGTTTGCAATGTCAGAAGGAGTTGTTGATGCCTTCAAAAGCCATCTTTTGTAGTTGTCTCACGCAAAGTGGCAAAAATGTTTCGAGAATTGGTTTAAACACATCCAAAAGTACACCTTCATCGAAAATATTTTGATAAACAATATAGCCATTTACTACGATATATTACTTGGTTTGATTTGACTGGAAATATAAACCTCATAAGAGGTAGAACTGTCAATTTTGTGGGTATATGCACAAGCCCTGTGCAGCAACGTGGTACGTGAGGTCTTATTCTCACCTCCCTCTGTTGATCCTGACCCTATTTCATTTGTAATTTTTTTAAGGATTCGACTTAATAAAACTCTCGCAACAAGTTGTTTTCTTTTTCTATTACGAAAGTAAAAAGTTCAAATCAAATTTATAGGAAATGGTTGAGAACTTATGATTGACATAAAAGTTATCTGTTTGGTGAGTGAAGTGTCTGTGAATCGGAAAAAGACTTGTTAACCAACTTCTGAAGGAGTTTGTGTAAGTATTATCTGGGGCGAACTATTTACAAGAACTTTTTAATTGTTCTTTCTTGAACGGAGAAATCCTTCAGAAATTCAAAGAGGAAATTATACTTACTCACTTACTTACTTAAGACTTTTGTAAAACTAAAGTAAGTAAGCCACCTTCCCACATCGTTAAAGTTTTCTTTGAATTTTGTTCGAATGATTCTTGATTGTATTATAGTAAGTGGTTGTACTGCGGTGCAGTGAAGTAGACGAATGCTCGTGACATTTTGCTGATTAGTTGTGAAAGAAAAAGGAATGACTTTGACGTCAAGTAAACCACTGACGGTGAGGGTTATGAGAGTTTTATTTTATTTGGGATTTAACTAATTACGATTTGAATTATGTGGAAATATGATTTTGTTTTCAGTTTTCTGGTTCTTTGTGAAAATGAAAAAATCGAGCAGGGTATGTATATTTATCTGAAATATAACCGACTTGAGCTGGTCTTGGCTTTTAAGGGAAATGGATTGACGTATTGAGGATCGAATTTCTTCATACCTACTCATGTATATTGGCACTGTGATAGATTTGAAGATGCGATTCGATATACTACTCAAACTATCAGCCCTGGCCCATCCAAGAGGCGATATTATTGGACGTGTACTTCTAAAAGAATTTCACTACCAAGCTTAGGTATAAAAAGAAGCATTCTACAGACTGAGCAATCACACAACAAGAATAATGGACTCGAACGAAATACTATGACTCCGTGGACACAAGTACCACTATCAATCAGACTGAAATCGATGGCATAGGTAGATGTATCCAAATCAGTTATAATATCAGATAGCCAAGCTGCTATCATGGCACTTGATTTCTATGTCAAAACTTGTGTGAAAGTGCCTGCAAATTCCTAAGGAACTGGGTAAGAGAAACAAAGTGACCCTCTGTTGGGGGTAATGAAGAGGCCGACTCCCTCGGAAGAAATGGACCATTAGAAACCTTCATAGGTCTGCGAAATCAGGTTTCCTAGGTACCCTAAAAGAAGAATTCAGTAAACTGGAGAGGGAAAACATGTCAAGGACCTGGAATAATATTCAGGGCCTGAGGCAACCCAAGAAACCTACAGGGCAACAACAACCGGAAAAAATTCAAAGAATGTATCAGGATGAGCAAGAACAAACTGCGTATCCCGACGGGCTTTCTAATGGGGCATCTGAAGAATATCTGCAGTCCATTAAAATTCCGGAACATATTCTGGAATCTTGGAGGCCCTTTCCCATGAAAGGCTAAAATATATGACCAGATAAGAGCATGCAATCACTAAAACCAACTCTCATTGTCAGTTTCTTAAAGGAAACTGGATTAGAAAAAATTACTCCAGGACAGGTTTCTTCTAAGAGTAAAGGGTATGTATATACATCTCCAAGTCGTCAGTATGGAGAACAATAGATCAGAAGGTCGCAGTGTAACATAACCTTAATGCAAATATGGGTTATCCTTGAAATGGTCTGCCTTGACATCCCGACCTGGGGAACTGTGGCTCGAAGATCCTTTTTGCCAGAGCATTATAGTCCATTTTCTCCATATGGCTGGATCAGTGTAGTCGATATGTTTTAGATTTGATATATCTCAGAGTTCGCGGTTCTATTTTATCCTTCATCCGCTTTTCTCGCATGCAGTATTCAATAAAAGTTTCAATAGTTGCTCTGGTTGGCTGCTTATCGTTCAGCTGTAGCATAGCTGGTAGGATTATTTTTTTGTAGAAGAAAGATTTCATGCTCCGACTTATTAGGTTTTTAATTTGTTTCATCGTTGAAACTGTTGTCAACAGGGTAGAAGTCTGGGCAGTGGCCAGATGTTTCTTTGCTTCAATTACTTCAAGGCCAATTCGTTCCACTTATTCTTCGATTATCGTAAAAGTTTGATGGAACATTGGAAGCGGTCGATGATGTTGTCTAAAGCCTTTCATCCTAAACTATGCCCTTTACTGGTAGACATCACAGTCGGGGGCCATACTGTTGTTCAGATTTTTTGTTACTGCTATGGAATTGAATTTTGAGCCCTGCGCCTAACTATTCTAAAGCAGCTCTAGAGAGAAATAAATGAATACAACCGCACCGATTGGATAGTATTACTAACTAATTTGTAGGCAACCCCACAGATTAAACTATGGATCACCCATTAAGGTTACGATTACCGGATGTTCACTGTAATGGAAGCACAATGGAAGTGAATCCTAGCACTGGCTTGGGTCAATCATACTTCTTACCTGCCCACCCACAATCTCCAGCTGGGTAGCATGCTTCCTTACAGTAAAATAAATTACTATTTAAGCTCAAAAAATAATTGAATTATAAGATCCCAGAGGACGTTAAGAAAAGAACATGATTTTAAAAATAACAGCAAAGTCCTTTAATGCGAGTAATTCTTCAGTAATCCTTTTATTCGTGCTCCCATCTCCATTAATCATTTCTTGGGTGACTGGAAGAAAAAAGGCAACACTACCATTTGTTCTAAATTTTAATCCATTATTTCCGCACAGCAAGCATAAAGTGTTACAGTTTCTAGTTCCTTCGATGGTGATGTCCTCGGCGACAAATGGTGACGGTCTCACATCCGAAAACGAACTACAATAGCGGTTTCCCTATATTCAATCTTATGTCACACCGATGTATGTATGTATATATGCATATATTGTAACCAATTCCCTAAACATTTTAAATCTAGATAATCCTGTGACTAATCTCTTCTTTTACCCACTGAAAGCATATTGGAATAAGCAATGTTCATTCATATTTTACACCAGCATAACCCCATAATGGCAGTTCAACACTTCTTACAGCCCCCGCCCACGCCTTCATAGAAGACCACACCGACCCGTTACTGTACGTGACAGTCAATTTTAAATTGCCATTGGGTCAAGGTCCTTCCGAAAACTATTCCAGATCCCAGCCAACATCGCCGTCAGCAGCGAGGAAGGCTACACTGTGTTACACTTTCCTCTCGTTTCCGGACTACGAGTACAAGGATACAACTCTACCACAACAGGAAATGGGTGTAATTTCAATCTCATGATAGTGGTGGCAGGGTTGGTAATGTGCAACCACAGTCGCTCCTTAAAATAAATTGCATGAAATAAATTTCAAGAGCTTACAGGTCAAGGCCAATGTCTGCATAACAATATAAATCGAACAAGGACACTTCACTCCTTCGCACAAAGAAAGAAGAGAAAGCAAAAAAAAAAAACACGTCCTATCCCAAATGGATTTTAAAGCCCACTGAAAATCCCTGCACAAACTTTCCTCCCAAAAATAGTCCTCGAAAGAATGACTATTAGTCTATACGGTGAGTGGGAGGAGAAATGATTGAGGATGATTGGTTAGAATCCCGAAAATCCTTTCAAAGTGATTTTCATGTTGGATAAAGGTTTTTTGAATGTGTAATGAATTGAAATGAATTGACTAACTCCACGTCCTGTTTGTGGGCGAGCATAAAACTGATAACAAAATTCTTCAAAGAAAAAAAAAACATGGAATATCTAACGGTCATCAGGATAATGATTGCTGCGGTTATTTTGTCTGTGGGCAATTTTAATCAGGAATTTCTATGCGAACACCTCTACCTACAGATAAGACTTGACAAAACAAGGACAACCAAGGACACAAACTATTACAAGCAGAAAAAAACGGGCGCAGGATAGGCAACTTTCCCCCTCACGTTGTTGAATAATAATTAGAGGTGAAAGTGGTTGGTTTCAGTTTCAGCGAGTTGATTTTGCCCCAGTAATCAGGTTTAATTTGAGGAAATATTAATGAGTGTCGTTAGAAAGGAGTGCTTAATTTAATCAGTGCTAGCTAACTGGGTTAATGATACTGCTTATGGCGTAAAGTGTTCGTCCATTGATGTGGTTTTTGGTTTTAATTAGCTTTTACCATTTGAAAGGGTTGTGTAGAACGGAAGGTTGTGGGGAAGTATCCTGACAGCCGAGATTCAATTTCAAAACTTTTCATTGTAATGGTAAATAGACAGAGAACAATTAAGTTGGGAATGAGTTGACAACCACCATTAATGAGGTGGTAAGGGATATCCGGTTGATTAAGATTAACTTTTCCTGCAACAATGAACAAACACGTATTGCGTGGTGTCATGAAACCTTGAGACTTGACTTGTTTTGGGATCCTTACCAAACTCTTTCGTTTGCACCGCGTTTTCATGAAACTTTTTTAACATCAAACTTGAAATAATTGTGCGAAACTTATAAGCCACTTTTGGAAAAGTCAGCTGTTCACGCAGGACTGAGGGACTTGATTTTTTTTGACGTTTGTTCAGATTGATACTCCTGTCTGAACTAATTCTGCAATTTTTTTTTGACGTATTAGTTGTTCGCGCCAATGAAATGAACCTTTTTACCAACAATTTTTTTTTCCACAACAAAACTAATGCTGTTCACAACAAATAAATTGGTTTACTTTCAAATTTGTTCTCACCCTTTTGTTGAGTGACAGCGATTGACATTTCCAAATGTCAAATTTCAAAAACTCTAAAGATCCGGACTGACGTAACATGTCATTTCCTTCCTGCTTCTTTTCTCCGTCATTCCGTCAATTCTGTGTGAACAGGGTGTTCAGTAGAACTCAGCTGTCACGTAGTATTGAAAGGAAAGCTGCAATGTATTGAAACAATGGAGTTAGCGGTAAGTGAGGACAAAACCAAGTATATGCTGTCAACAAGAAAGGGCACACAACATCGACAAATATGACGGAACGACAGGTATAAGTTTGAGGTATTAAGAGACCTTTTTCTCCTTTCAAAAGTCCGTCGTCATTCTTCCCTCATTGTGTTATGCCATCTAAAGGACGAAAGCAGTGAGTTCCACAAAGAACAAACATGGACAGGAATGCCGGTGCAACCAAATCAAGGGTTCGCGGCACAGGTAATTCGACGATAAAATTCTTCTGAAAATTGCAATGTTAAAGTCGGAAATGACGAAATTCTTGATGAAATTATCAGAAAACCAGCCCAGTTTGTACTGGAAAAACAAATATTTAATATTAAACTTTGATAAGCGTAGGTGCGCTGTTTTTATTTTTGTCATTTTGTGCTTAAGTACCTATATTCCGTCAATAAGCAACGATTCCCACTATCTACTTATGTACGTCTGAGCGTTAATCTCGATGGGGGAACAAGGGTTAATCTTCCACCATCCACCCACCCACTGACATAAACGGAAATACGGAAATAGACCTATCTTACCTATCTGAATACCAGGCCAGCTTGAAGGTAACCTAATTCGTCGAACTTACATATAAATGGTATAAATTGTATCAATAGGGACATAACAATTTCGAACGCACCTTTGAACTCTTTTTATGATATGTCAATGTCAAAATGACTGTCCAGGTTAACATTTTTATCGAATGAAGTTTACGAACGAGCAATGGTTGGAAATTTTTATAAATTACTGCCGAGTCGGTGGTTACAATTTTAAGAGCGCTTATGCCAATTTTTGGAAGTAATACTCGTCCCACCAGACAGACTGTGCGTGCTATAATGAATAAATTCTGGTCAGCATTTGGTGTTCCCGTCTTAGTAAAACAAAGCACCGGTCCCAAAAATATGAATCTTGTACGTGCTTCAATTCAAAATGTACCAAATCAATTTTTCAGTCCACATTGTACCGAATTTTATGTAAGGATCTTGGCCTTCACTCTGTCAAAATCAAAAAAAACTTATGAACTGAAGCCTCTTGATCATTCGAAGCGCCGAAACTTCTCCGATCGGGCTCTGTAAAAGTTTGAAGAAAATATTGAAATCCTAAGGAAAATTGCTTAAGAGACTCCAATGCGTCCACAAAAAGTGATCGTGTGCTACGGATTGCATACCGAAGGTGTGGTTGGACCATATTTCTTTGTCCATGAAAATGAGCGCCATCTTACAGAATTGGATGACATCAGTGATATATAGTTCCAACAAAATGGTGCCACATGCCATACAACCTTTGATCTCTTGAAGACGAAGTTTGGTAATCGTGTAATGTTGCGAGGCAATGCAGAACGAAATGTCTGAGAGAAACGTTCTATCCGTAGACCTCAGGTAAGTCCTGGGGTTTCTGAAAGACTTGAGAACCGGGAGATGAAAAAGATAAATCGAATCACAAAAACATAAAAATCAAACGGCACTCGTCTGTGTACGTTTGTGTTATTTATTTATATTGCTGATAAGGTTTTTGTTCATATTTTCCCCCTGAAAATAAACGAAACTCTGTATGATTCATAAGAACTCCGTAAAGAATAGTGCTGTGAGCTCTGGATGAGTATTTCCCTGTGTGCAACCAGTGAGACTTATCTCATTAGTCTTAAAAAGGGCAGAATCATCAGATATTTCCTCGATTTGGCACTTAAGTATGTAGTACTACTGTGGCTCTGATCCATCTCTAAGAATCGACCAACGCTGAGAGTTGCGGATATGATTCGTCACTGATAAGTCACGTCGGCTTTAGTGGTTTTTACTATATAATCCACCAGAAACGTGACATGTGCGAGCCACCAAAATGTAAATCGAAACCCTTAAACAATTTTAAAGAACTTTTCCTAAAAGCAATCTCCTTCCGAGAATTGAACTGACCGAAATGGTCCCTCGGGTCGTGAATCCTAAAAAAACTTTTCCAACCTCCTAAGTGGTCCACACTTATTCGTACATTTGAATAATTTATTTCCTTAAAATTTGATTTATTTGTCTATCAACTAATTTATTATTCCCCTGCCTGTGCTACCCGAAGCTGAACCACTTTAAAACGAATTTCTCAGGACTTCCCCGTCCCGTCAAGTGTGTATAGTATATGTCTGGCAATTACCCTATTTGCATTTAAATTCAACGTGCGGTATGGTTCTCACTCGCGTAATCTACACGCTCGTGTGCCATACACACAAGTCGTGGTTGTTCTCTTTTTGCAAGGCTAACTAGAACATAGATATGCCAGTCCGCAGGGAATATGAAAGCAAACATCAAACTGAAAGGACGTAGGGAAGTAATTTATTATGCAACAGGCGAACAGGAATACTCTTGAATCCCATGCCGCTATCATCATCGTCATCTTCATGAAAAAGTCTCGTCATAAAAACTTCCTTAAGGGTACTTTCTGGGAACTTTTTCTTCCGAGAGCTCTCTTCTGTCCTTAACACACATTTACCATCAAAGGATGAACAATTAAAAAAGTTCACTTCGTAGTTCTCTCGCCATACAGCCACACACGCTCCCACTTCGCTCACATAAGTTGGCTAACAAGTTTTGCCTGATTCTCTGGAATGGAGGAACTAATACACTCGTTTACCATCCGCTTTCACCAAGGAACATAAATAACAACAAGAAGTGGCTGCTTCCACTTTAATTTGAATGGCATTGGCATACGTATATGTTTAGAATTTTTTTGAATACGACACAGCATCAGCATCAGGGAATTTATTTTCGGTTGTGTTATCAGCATTACGGGCGGGACCCACAGCACAATACCCTCAAGACTTATCGCTGCGACAACCACCGAATCTCATTCTCTCGAGTCGAGTCTGGTATATTTTTTTTCTGTTTTGAGGAGAAGAAAACTTTTCCATTTGGGATCCAAAAATTCAGGCATTTCCAAGAGGGAGCGAATTCTTTAGAAAGTTAATTATTTAGGGAACCAGCAGAAGCGAGGGGTGGCAGTGGAATTTCTGCCAATTTACTTGGTCGACATGACCGCTGGAATCAATCTTTTTTGCTGATAGCGAATAGCGATACAAACGAAAATCTATCAAAGCGAATTCGAAGGAATGTGAGCCACCTAAACCGAACAAGGAATAGTCCTCCTCGAGGACACTTTATAGATCGAACGTAGCCGGTCTTAATGTCTGTTTTGATAGAATGTTTCCTTTGACTTTGATTCTATTCACTGGTGGACAGCGCAGCGAAGTGGAGGATAATTTAATTACGGAATTCTGGAGAATACTCTGATATTTGGAAAGATTTCAGATTTCACGCTGACAAACATGGCTAAGAGTATTTGAGTTGGAAATATTGTTTTTCACCGATGTGGCGGGAGGGGCTGTGGGTGGGATAAATTTGTGAGCTCTCAGACGTGATTCGATTTTTTGGCGACATAAATACTTTCGCTTTATTGTGAAATAAAACGAATTTTTGTTTTTATTTTATGAATGATATTTGGATGTAGTTCTGCACGTGGTTCAGGCGAACAGTAAGAGGTTTTTGAAAGTTATAATGAGAACTCAATTTTATCTTATCTGTGGAACGTGATGGAATAAAACGCGTATAAAATGTAAAACTAAGTACACTTTTGAAACTTCGCCTTAGACGGTAAAAGTGGAAGAAGTTTTAATTGAACACGGAACATGATTTCAAAGTTGTAATTCAGAGAGTGTTGTTGACCATGCTGAGGGATATAATCAAATGCTTAATACACTGTAGCCACATTTCGAACTATTGTGTCGGTGGGGTTTTTACCCAGACATATTCATAAAACAGCTTTACGAAAAGCGGTTTAAAACTCATCTCCAATACGTCGAGAACTCAGATCATGTTTGCACAAAATTGGGATGCCATTGCACAAAGTTAAGCATTGGCCGCATGTACGTCGATGAAACAGTTTCCAGTACTAATTGCCAGAGCTCCAGTAAAATCTGTTCTAGTTCTTGTGTTCCATTTCAGCAGTATTTGGGCCACAACTGCCTTAATATGACACAGTTTCGAACCTCCTACCTTCTATTTTCAGCTTTCAATAGATAGTGCGCAAAAATTGAAACCTGAAGGACCTCCGGCGGGACATTCACCCCCTCAGCCTCGATATTACTATGAGACGGCATTCGAAGTAGAATGATTCTAAGCCGATGACCCAACGAGGAAAGTTCTTCTTTGGACTGTTCTACTAGTTTGGATGATGTAGTTACTGACACAAAAGCCAAGCAGCTGTCTGTCAATGAGTATGGCTACGGTGCTACCGGGTTCGCTTAAGAATACGGCAGGCTTCCCGTACTTAAATACTTGGCGCAACAGGTCAATGGGACCCAGGGAATAGCTTCTCTTGGACAACTTTGAGAAGCTTTCTCAGTACAACTGTACTCTCGGATGTTTGTCAGACACTCGCGAGAGGTGGGGCCGTGGGAAAGCTTTTAGGTGTTCCGACTGGGATTGCTCCATAGTCCAACGCACTAACCACTAAGCCACAGCGCCCACTTAAGCAAGTTAAACATGGAAATGTTGACTGAGCCCAACATTGAAGTTGGGAACTTATTTGACACCGACCATGACGTCATTCACTCTAGAATGGTATAGTCGATTGGATTGGCTACCAGACCCTTTGGTTTGGTACACCAGCATTCTGTAATCGGGCCCCACTATATGATGATGACAACCTAATATGAAGGTCGAGTGATACAAGCTGTAATATAATGCTTAAAGCTTCTGTAGGGCATGTTCTCATGGTCCCCATTGTGTTTAGAACTTTGTTGATTGTTGAAGACGTCTTCAGACTAAATCCAGATAAACTCTGCAGAGGTTGTGACAATACAGACGCATGATTGTGAGAAGCTAGATCCTGGGTCACGTACTGATTTACTTAGGTGGGATTACAGTCTGGAGTGGACCTCTGATACTCAACCAACTCACTGTTAAGTCTTTTGCGTTCAACACGGCCAAGAGTATTTTTTGTTTTCATCTGCCTTTGCTTGTGCATCCTTGTGCACCATTGAGTTGCATCATGGTATTTCTTTACAAGGCCTTGCTACTGAATTTCCTTCTTAGTCTACACGCTCCGCACCAGTGACAGCTACCTGTGTTCTGGCAATGTCATCCACGTATGCAAAAAGTTGAACAAACGTTTGGAAAACAGTGCTTCTGGTATTGGCTTTCGAGTTTCCATTAAATAGTTCCATTTCCAGCCTTAAAATCGATAAAGAGATGGTGAATACTGGAGTTCCTGCGTTTTCTCCAGTATATACCGTAGTGCGAATATTTGACTGGTTTTGGACTCATATGGCCTAAAATACACAGAAAGTCCGAGGAGACTGATGACGCTATAGTTAGCGCAGCTTAGAAGGTTTCCTTTTTTGTGGATCGGACAAACGATGCGGAAGTTGCACTCATCAGGCATACGTGCCTCCCACCAAATCTTGGAAATGAGTTGGTGTATGCTCTACAGCCTAATGGCAGTTAGGCTGTCCGGTTCAGCAGCCTTTGTTTTGGTTTGGATATTACTTTTCTTACTTTATTTGGGCGTTTGTATGGAAGTCTTGGTTATCAAATTGAATGTTTCATTCTGTCTGAGACCAAAATTTTGATTATTTTCACCGTTTTCCAGTCTACAAAAGAGGTTTTTCCTCAATCTCAGCACAAATTGTGATTCAACTACCAACTGTCCTTGTTCATATCGCTACAGGACTCGGACCTTATTGCTTTTTATCCTTTTCCGAGGCTTGTGGTTGTTTCAGACACACAATCCCTTTTGTTTTGCCCAATATTTGTGTTTCCAACTATCCCAGGCTATCGTTTTCATCATAGCGCTACTACTACTCCTATAACCGACATTTCATTAATCAAATTGACCTGTAATTCCTTATAACCAAACAAAACCCTTCCAACATCCAACACAAATGTTGACGTCAACGTATGCATTACTTCCGACCATTAATAGCCCCCTAGTCACAGGATCAAATGTCAATATAGTTCAGCTTATTGCCTTTATCATGTAAAGAACACATTCCATTCAGCAAATAATCCCCAATCGGTTTGTTTTTATCTCTCTTTTCAGTTTCTTTGTTGCAAAAACATAAAACTCTTCTTGGATATATGCAAGAACCACTTTGGCATCCGGGAATCCGATCTATTCGAACCGACAATGCTGTACGACTTGACGAATTTCCATCGTGTGCTCATCACCCTGTCCAAGTTGTCACAATGCCGTAAGGTACAACAACTACATACGGAACTAACGTAAGTCGAACAATGTAAATGTCAATAATGGCGATGTCAACCATCACTACCGCCCCATTGGCCCATTTTCTCTTCTAGGGGATTCAATATTCAGCTGTCGCCTAGCGAAAGGAGTCACTCGGATGAAGCCATTTACAAGGATCTACATTCAACGTGAGTAGAATTTTATTTTTGTAATTTTTTTTTTTTCACAGACTCACACACACAAATATATTTTGTTGCCTTGGGTTTCGTTTTGCTCCTCCCGATTTTCTTTGAAATTTTTTGATTCTTAATCCCTCTAAGCCTAATCCTGGAAAAGGATATTTAAAAAAACACAAATCAAACCTTCTTTCTTTCTTTCCTTCGATTTCTTTCGCTGTCTATATCTATTGAACCAAAAAAAAAAATATGTAACACCTTCCTTCCTGGGGAAATGTATCACTTTCTTTCGATACCACCAATCCGCCCATCCGGCACACCACCAACCTATTGACACTTTCTCCCACGACCTCGACAACGACCAAAGTGAACGTAAAACGAATGGCATCACTGAGACGGAAGCTGCGACAGAAGGCGAGAACATAGACGCCCGCAGTGGCTCATTGTCCGTGGACGATGACAATAGCGACATTACCGTTGAGACTGGCACCGATACGGGCTTCGAAGATGACAGCGCCTCGCTGAATGGTCAATCAAGTGTGGTGGGTTCAACGTCAACGCATTCTTCGTCGTCCAGCATCAATAGCAGGCTGCATAGGGCCGCTGCCAAGGCGACGATATGGACCTACACGACCCATGCCGGTGGAATGGACGTCAATGACATTTATTTCGATGAGGAGGAGAAAGTTTACGAGGACCTATGCTATGTCACGTTCTCGTCCAATTTACGCGAGGTGCTTAGGATGAACACTCACTAACTGTCATGCTCTATCTCTCTGTCTGGCTATCGCTCACACTACTTGTGTTTGTTTGTGATTTTGGAAAATGCTCGATTTTTTATTCAGTACCTACCTTTAGTGTTGAACTTTTGTGCACTCCTGGGTGCTTAATTTGAATGCGGATTTAGTGTGTTTACCACTCGGGCTATTCGTTTCGATTTTTAATCCTCCTTTGTTGATTGTTGCTTGCGCTGTTCGTGTTCTTGCGTTGATTTCAAAGCGTTTTCAGTTTTACTCTATAAGTACTCGTATGCATGTTTCTCTATTGTTTCGTTGTTTTTTTTTTGGTGCTCGAGTGTTAAGATTCATATTTTTTTTCTTCTTTTTTGAAATTTAATGCCCGATAAGGTTGCTGCATGATGGTTGCCATACATATATTATTTTCCCTTTTCTTTGAAACGTTTTGATTATAAAAGTATTCTTGGATACGGTCTTGTTCCATATCATCTAGCAGTTGCTTGTGATTTGATGTAGGTACGTGGGAACTGGAGATTTTGGAAAATCTAACCCGAAAGTGAAACAGAATATTTTATCGCGTACATACTGTATGTATTTCATCGTTTTTGTTTACATTTTGGGTATGGGATGGTCGTTTGCTATCGTTTGCGATTCGAGAAAATGTCCGGTCCGTTGTTTATTTGGAAGAGTTATGGTGTATTTGCTATTGATTCTTGGTTTTTTAACTGAAGGTGTTCTGAACAGTGATTTCAAAGTGCCTATGGCTCATGAGAGGGGAGAGACGACTTCTCTTCCGAGACATAATTAAACTGCAGATACATACTCCGACACTCCCCCAAGAGAGGAGGTCATAATTTGACTTACCAAAAAGCCGTAATCGATTGGTTGGTCAAATCTTTGATACTCTTAATACCCTCTGCTGCTGCTTATCGAAAGAGTCCTCGATGTCTAAGATTGCTCTTTTGGACGAAATGGTGAAGCACACCGATTTTATTATTATTTCCACTAATACTGACTCGAGTGCAGAGGGCAGATGTTTGATCCTCTGATGTAGAAAACCGGCTCATAACAGCCTCCATCTAAACTCTTCCCAATAGAAGAGGATCCAGATTTCTCCACAAGAGTGGGTGTATCGGAATCAGTACTGGTTGTTTCCACATCCCGTCCACGTCTTTTCCTCCGCCAGCGCGTATACCACATCAGAACCGCCTCCTTTCTATTTTGATCCATAGCCTATCTAAACTCTTCTTATGGAAGAGGAGCAAGGTTTCTCCGAGCTGACACAACAGCCATTCATAAAAGTGGGCGTATCGGAATCAGAATTGGTTGTTTCCACATGCGTTCCACATCTCTTTCTCCGTCATTAGGTATACCATACCAGAACTGACTTCTTTGGATTTCGATCTCTTGCCCATCTAAACTCTCCCAAGATGACTACAAGCATCCACAAGAGTGTACCTGTTGGAATCAGAAGTGGTTTTTTCCACATCTCCGCTTCTGACATAGTTGGAATGATTGGATGGGGCCCATATGGCAACCCATTCCGCACTTTTGGAAAAATTAGGTTGCTGAACAGCAGACCGAGAAGTTGAGACCAAGTGTGCTATGGAGAGCTCTTGAACTTATTTTATACGAAAAGCTATGTCTTTTAATTCCCCCAGTCAAGGTAGGTCCACCACGAACATCGATAGTTTTTCCCCTTCGGTGTCTTAAAAATTGCTTACACCTCAACATCGCCAAATGCCCAACCAGTTCTTCCCCTCGACTTTATCTTCTCCACGTCCAACCTATATTCGTGGCACTTTATGCAAGAGAGGCACACTCTGGAATTAAAGGTCTACTCTGGCACGATCCTCTCATCGTGGCTCCATATCAATATCGCCTCAATCAAATTAACCTAACAACTCTTAAAGATCACAGAGACGCATCTGATATTCTTTTAATTCATCGACACTCTTAGGTTCCAATGATTGCGTGGGCCTATTGTATTTTCGTCTACACCAACACTCGTAACTTCGGGTCCAAAACTGAGAACGGAGTCGATGCTGGAGTCTTTTCAGATGACTTAGGCATCCACATTTCCTTTAACCTCAGTCATCAAATCTCTCGCATCCAGCATTACGAGATCTAAGGCGGTGAAAGGGTGACGCGTATTTCTTAACGAGATAGCCAGTAAGTACCACCTCATCCTTTGCTATTGGGTACCAGGTCAGTGACATACCGGGGAATTCTGAAACAGACGCCTTAGCTTGAAGAGTCTCCTCTGGTGTAGATTGTATAAATGTCACCAACATCGAGATGCTAACGTCTTATGTTAACTACCAAATCTACGCCGATGCGGTAAGACTGGCCAATCATCGATGGCATCAGCTTGACCAGTGTAACACTGCTAGACTGCTCTCTCCAAGATATTTAATACCCCAACCGTACAATACGAACCCATTCTCCATCAGTCACCTCCTATGCACATGCCCAGCACTTGCCAATATCAGGAAGGCTACACTAGGTGAATACATTTTCAACGATCTCAACGAACTTCATCGCTCAGAGACCAAGAGATTGATCAATGCACCTTACACAACGGCAGGACCTTCTCTGGTCTACGTGCAACCTTACTGAGACCCGGTCTAAACCAACCAACCTACGGACCCACAGTACCTCTTACGATTCTAACGAATTTATTTCCTGTATGCTAATTAAAGCCAACTCAAATTTTTGCATTTTCGACTTCAACCGTAGCACTCCTCGCCTTAAACACGATCTTCTTCATCCTCCTCCATACCCTTAGTTTAAGCTTGCATTAAGCCGCAATAAATTGGGGCTTTCGGACCCACTAGTCCTTGTGGAATGAGTTCAATATGCCATGGGGAGTCTGGATTTAAACCGAAGGTCGCTTATCTATTCGGAAGCTGTATACTATCGATCGAATTCTTTCTTTAAATTAAGTTTACGTCACCATCTTTGCAGCTTTAAACATATAAGAAGCATATAGTGATTTGATCACGTTATTTTCGTTTCCCACTTCTATTGATTGCGTTTTCACATACTGATTGCAAAAATTTGCCCTTGACCTTGGTTCGAAATCTGTGAATCGAGACTCACTCGAACCGCTTCCATCCATCCAATAAATGTTCACGTTGAGTGTGAACCCTATTGACATTCTATCCCATATAGCCCATCAATGTTAATGTCTATCGCTTTCAGATGTCGTGCGGACACACGTAAATCAATTCTGATTAAATGACTATGTTAAGTTGACTATGTCAACCAAAACTAAATATTTTCATTTCGATTTCGTGCACTTGCCTAACTCATTGCGGAAATATCTACGTCAAGACGCATTGAGATAGGGGAAGCCACAAATCGCACTGATAAGATTTTTTTTTTCCAAGAGGCTCATGCCTCTATGTATATCTTTGCAAAAATAATTGAAAATTGATTTTGAAATGACTCACAGTATTCAGTTTTATAGAAATAATTGATGGCCAATTCAAACATTCGATTAGAAACTTTATCAATCGCTTGCCACTGTGTGGAAGAGTTGAATTTTTCATTGAATTTATGCGAATTTATAACAATAGTGCTTCCGTGTATCAGTCTACAGACTCAAAGATGGGGGAAGTACAAACTATGGAGCGAAATTAAATTGATTCTATGGTGAAGCTGCTTGAGATGCTAAATTTGTCAGTGAAATGAAAAGGACAAGACTCACCTTGCACCCGTGTGACCATATGAATAAATTCTGGCCAAATGGCCAATTTGATTTGCAAATGAATGCGAAGGCAGTTGGGTAGTTAATGTAAACTTTACGATGAGTTCAACCGAACCACCTGTCCCCAAAAGGCATAAAAAAACACACTTAGGAGGAGAGAATATCAATTGGTATTTGGAATAGAGATGGTCCTTGTTTGTTATACCCTGTGGAGTGACGAGCTATTAAGAGATTTTTAGTGAAGTAAGTGGTTATCGTTTATAGGCACTTTAGTTTATCCGAAATTAAGACTGAATTTCATAATGGCTTTTGTTGTCTTTTATGTAATTTGTCAGGAGAGATACTCGGAATTGGTCTAGAATAGCTGGAGCTCCGTGGCAGTCAATATCAAAGTTTGCTATCAACTTTGATGAGCGCCCTTTATTATGGTTTAGCTAACTACAATACATATTCAAACATTTTCCAATAAATACACATAATAGAGCAAATAGCTATCCTCATAGCTTCTGGGTTGGTTAGAACCACATGAATACTGAAATTCCTAGTTAACGTGATATCTCCCAGCTTACGTAAGTCTTTTGGTCCGCCAAGAGTCCTTGGTTTTCTGATGGCCAGAGTAAGACAGAGTCTCAGACAAGTTTAACTTTTTATTGCTGTTCACATGCTCAGGTACGTAATTTCACCATTTTGGTTGCTGCATCTAAGTGATGTATCACATATTTAACTGTCTAGTTGATTCGATTATACGCGGTTGTGTGGTAACGTTGATTATAAATGGTGTGTTCGCTGAAGGGTAGTTGAAAAGCTACAGCATGCTTTTCTCTGGGTTTACCAGAATACAAATACAAATATTGAGTTCGTCAGGTCCGCAAGAAACGCACCGCCTAGTTTCTTCAACCTGGTCATGATGTTCAGCCCGGAGCGGAGCTGGTCCATACTTTAGAGAACACAGCAGGCTGCTAATGTCTAATTTAGTCACTTGAGGCGATACTAACAAACTAACTTTTAACCAAATCTACTCTCTCGACCTGTTATCCTGTAATGAGTTGTTAAATAGTTTTTTTTGGCGGAGTTAATCCTTAGTACCATCAATTTTGTTCCTGCCACCAAACAAGTGGTTCTCAACATAGTGGAGATGTTTGGCTGCATTGTATTCTCCCAATATCTGTCGCCAGAGCGATTTGTGGAATATAACTATTGACCAACAGAAAGAGTAGTCGTGGTAGGATGCAATCTTGCCGAGCTCCGCTCTCCAAATATCCAGCATTTAAAAGCAATAATGTACCACATTAGCTCTTTTGGAACAAGGCGTGCGACGACGCGTTACATATGCAGAACATCACCTAAAAAGTGGCGAACTGATTCCTGAGAGATGGATAGTACATGTGAAAGTTCTCTCAAGACATAGTGATTTCCGAGCATCTTATTCTTCGGATGCAAGTTTTCAATTACTTTACGGCTAAGCACGGTTCAAAACTCAAATGCTCTTGTTCTCGATATTACATGGTCCAGAGTACAGAGGTTTCTTTAATGCACCATTAACGGGGGCCGTTGGAATGTCTCAGTCCCGGTCATACATGAGTTTTTCATTGAACTTTACGTGGAATCTAAAACCTTTTACCTTTAACTTGGGAATGGAGCTAAACCAACCTACATAACTGTATCGCTTATAAAAATTCACTCGTTTCAGCATGTAACATCACCATTACAGATATTTGTATCATTATCTCATGTAAAAACTCACCAAACGTACGAGACCTTTCGCCAGAAAGGATAGATTTACAGTCCTTGGATGTGAAATGACTTTTTCATACTGAAAAATTAAGATGCATATCCTGCGTAATGGATATTGTCTTCAGTCATGGCACATCAATTGCCTTCGGATCCTGTATCATCATCATAAATTCTTGTTGCATAAAATTTATTTTCCACTTTCGTATACCGATTTACGTAGAAAATTCGCTCTCCGTACAATTATGTACTTTTTTAACAACATTGTCTTATTGATCGTAAATCTTAGTCCAAACAACTTCCCTCTTAGCTTTCGTTTTCGAATTTCTGTGACCTGTAACAGAAACCGTGTCCTGGAACAATGCGTGGTACCTTTTTTTTGTATGTGAGGTTTTTATTGCAAGCAATTTCATTGAAAACCACCATAAAAGAACATCAAACTATCAAGTCAGGGTGATAACTGCGTACGTACATACTTCGCAAGCATATGTATATGGGCAGCACAGCTATTGGACGATGATGGTTATCATAAAGTATCGCAGTGAAACTTTATTATGATGAAGCGTGTCTGCTGTGTTAAAATCCAGATATCCAGAGAGATAACTCGGTGCTCTGCTTGTGCGGTTGATAAAGTATACATCCACGTACACATATTCTATGTCTGCTTCGAAAACAGCGAGATTAAATACGAACTAAATGTGTATACATGGAGTCCATCCCTTCTTATGTACGTACGTATGTTTATTTACCTGATTTTAGCTTATGTTCACCCGAATTTATCAACCAACCAATCAATCTTTCAACATACCGGACTTCGAGATCGGTACTTCCCCTAATAGAGAATGCGGATAACATGGAAACATGGATGTAGCCATCGTCTTAACGTCCATAACAGGTGCACACGAACCAGTAGCATACCAAATTTCGAGATCGGTGCTTCGCCTAATAGAGAATGCGAATAACCATCGTCTTAATGTCCATAGCAGGTCCAAGCGGAGTGAACAAGTATTGTTCTCGTGGATCTCAACTAGATTTCGCAGGAAAGGTCGGATAAATAAAAACAACCATGTCATGGGGCAATAGAAACTTTTAATGATATTAGCTTACGTAAAGGAACAACAAAAGAAACACATTTACATAGGAAAGCTCTCATTTATCTACTCTTACGCGAAAAAAAATTCAGTCTACAATAAGCAGTAGCAGTTCGGGGATCAGTCGGCTCTATTTACATTTTTACTGGCCGCTTTCCTCGGTCGCTGACGTAGGTACCGTGCACGTGGACTCCGAGTCCACCGAGCACATAGACAATGTTGAGTCTTCATCCTCCTCTGTCGATACCTGATCGCTCTGTGCTTCTAATCTACTCGTATCCACGTTGGGATAGTGTTCCTTAATAACCTGACCGAAGACATTGAGCAAAGCATCAAAGCGTCGCTCATTCCTTCGATCATAGCGTCTCTTGTGCTTGTAATACTTGTCCCTTTCGGATGGCTTTCGCTTCTTTTTCTTATTTGCGACGGCATGACTTTGTACTTTCTTCTCCTGGTTTGGATGCTTAATACTATTTGTAGTACAGTTCTCCACTGGGACGGCGGCGGCGGCGCTGGTAACAGAAGTCGTTGCTGCAACTGGCGGTGGGGGCTCCTCTCCTTCCATTTTAATATCCAATATCTCATGGTGTGCTGATTTTGAATAAAAGTCGTGATCTGTATTGGGTGGAATAGTTCTTCTAGATTTCTCCTTAGGAGGGACAGCTGCTGGGTCATCATCATCCTCATCATCGTGAGTGTTACTGTTGTTACTGCTACCACCAGTAGCACGTGGTGTCTGTGCATAGGAATGAAAATTTGTCGTCTTTCGCGACATAAAGCTGTGAATCGGATAGAAGAACTCCCATTCCTCGCTGATCTCTCTAACTATCTGATCGTTTAGATCCTCACTACCCTTGCCAAGTTGTCGCAAGCGTGTTCGCTAAAGAGGAGAGTTATTTTCAGTAAATATCCCTTCACATGACCGTCTTCTTACCTTGTAAGCCTTGTATCTGGCCAGCAGATTGGCCCATTGCTTTCGAACGAAACAAACATTGAATTCAGTCAACTTGGCTGCAGCCATGATTTTCTTCCACGAATCCATGCAGTTCGAGGATTTTCTAGAGAAAATCCCATCATAGTTAATTCTGGCCTCCACTAATTTGCGTTTTTGTTCAATCGTCCCTGGGAGTTTGAGACAAATATGATAAGGGATGTCGAAAAGAAAGGTGCACTTGTGTGGCTACTCACATTTTCTGTATCCTCGTAGCTTTGCATATGAATGTAACTCCATTTTTGTTGTTTAATTATCCGAAATGCATTCCGAATTATGAACGTTAACAATTAAATATTAATTTTCGCGAACATTATCGGTTTTAAATATCGAACTTCGTAGCGAAAATTCGCAAAACGACGAGAGACCAAACGAAAAAATCGAATCTGGGAAATGCACTGCGAGTGCTTTTGACAAGTGACAGGCGAGTGTGGTTGACAGCCCAAGTATGGCGTATTCACAGTGGAGATTTTTTTTTTTTTTTTTAATTTGGTTTGTGCAGATGGTGTTTGAGAAATTCGTATGAGTGGAGAGAAGCAGGCATGTAATGAGGAATGTACTGTGTGGTAAATGATTAAATATTTTTTGCGGAATATTTAGAAAATGAAAATGAATGCAAAAACATATATTATCCTCTGTTCGTCCTCCTCGTATTTGAGATTGAATATATCCGGAGAAAATTTTTTATCGTCGGTAGTTAGAGCCATGTCAGGGTCTGAGTTTGGGTGGATTGGCGTTAGTGGTTATCATTTGTAGCAGTGCAGATCTATCAATAGGTCTGTTCGCGTACTTTCTGCAAACAGATTCGTAGATTGTGAAATTTCAAGGAGTGGGTCTAAAATTCTCTCAGAGAGTGGTAAAATCACAAAAAATGAAACTAATGCGAAAGCTACGAAATTAGCTTTTTAGACGTCAAAAGCAAATACAAAAACAACAAAAAATTTGTTACAGATTTGACAGCTTTCGTAAATCAGTGCAAAGAAATTTCCTGCACTAAAATTGTAACATGGGGAAATTTTTTACTCTTCTCGAACAGGATTTGGTGACTTTTCGTAGATTTATTTATTACGTAACCGTTTCGGGTCGTTTGACATTCAATTGTCAAAAATCATATAAAAAAAACTTACGACAATGCTTATGGTCAATAGACAGGCCATTGCAAGGTATTCAGCGCGAGTCCTTGGAAATTATCGAAGGATTAGGGGTACATTTACTAAAAACTTGATTGTCTTCAGACTTTTTCTGTACAAATATGAGTAGATTTCAGTTCCATTTTCTAATAATACATGTCCATGTAATTTATAAGCATGTTGCACAGTTTATTACTTTACATTACTGTAACTATTTTTGTTCAAATTTGTTCTTATTGGTTTTGTTTTTCTTTTATTTATTTTTATGTATTACATATTGGCTTTTGGCTGACATACATGTGGCGCGCTGTCAACTACAAATCAAATCGCACCCATATTATGTTTTACGTTCTTGTTTTTGATTTACAAAATAATAATAATTTGGATCATGTAGTACTACCGTATGCAATGGTAACGTTGAAGAACTGAACACAAAAGAGGAGGAGGTCTATCAGGACCTTTGTGTAGTTAATAAAAAACGATCGAGTCAGGTATTTATTTTTGGTTTGTTATTATTTTTTTAATTTAAATTGAAATAAAAATAAAAGCAGCATGCATTTTAAAAGATTTCATTTTTAATGCGCTACACACGCTTAATGTCCAGAGCAATTTTGTAAACGTGTTACGACGTGTTACAAGGTCGAAAAGTATACTAAAATGTTCTTTATTTTTTGAAAAAAAACCTCCCACCTCTCTAGTTAACGACAAGTTTTGAACAGCGTGACTACGTTATAAGGGAACTGATTGACACAGAGTCAAACTATTTGGACGTACTAAACGCCTTAAAGTACAAATTTATGCAGCCCATGGAGAAGTATCTAGCGGGTGAGGATATTAAGTCGATTTTTCCAAGGATAAAGGTGAGACTTGTTAAAGAAGCCTGATTGTGTTTGGAGTAAAACGTTTGTATTTTCTTACAGGACCTGTCGGAAATTCATAGTAAATTCTTGGACAAACTTCGTGAAGCTGTGCTCCCGAATACAAAGGTAAAATTAAGTCAAGTGTTTCTGGATTTCCGGGAACCATTCCTAATATACGGCGAGTATTGTTCGAATCTTATAAATGCTATCGATGCTCTGGGTGATATATGTAAACGAAATAGTCTGATTGAGCAGCTTGTTCAGGTACATTTTGTCAGTTTATACTCCTTTCCATGGGTAAGATGAGCCAGTTTCTCTTGTAGCAATGTGAAAAGGAGTACAACGTTGGAAAGTTACAGCTTCGTGACATTCTCTCCGTGCCAATGCAGCGAATATTGAAATATCATCTCTTGCTGGACAAACTAGTCAAGGAAACATCTCCTGTAAGACCAAGGTTTAAATAGTTTTGTTCTCATTCTCAAAGTATTCTTCTCTATTTTTAGACCAACGATGACTTCCGCGGTCTGGAGCGTGCCAAAGAAGCGATGGTTGATGTTGCACAGTATATTAACGAAGTTAAACGTGATTCTGATCACTTGGTCATTATACAGAAAGTTAAGGTTAGAAGGGAATATGATTACTTTACCATGCACCATGTTGAGACTTTACTCTCTCACTTTAGGACAGTATAATAGACCTCCAGTTGCTGCAGAATGGCAACGATCTAACACAGTACGGTCGACTCCAACTGGACGGAGAATTACACATCAAAGCGCACGAAGATCAAAAGACTAAGCTTAGATATGCATTTGTTTTCGATAAAATTCTAATTCTGGTTAAGGCACTGAGTACGAAGACTGGTGATACGCAGTATACGTTTCGGGACTCGCACAATTTGGCAGACTATCGGGTGGAACAGGGTCATTCGAGGCGGACACTAGGACGGGATACACGTTTTAAGTATCAGTTATTGTTGGCACGTAAATCCCAGACGACAGCTTTTACCTTATACTTGAAGTCCGAGCCGGAGAGGGACAAATGGCGGAAGGCTTTAAGCGATGCTATGTAAGTCAAAGTCATTAGATAATGCTTAGAGTTCCGTGTGTAAATGGATTTGTTATGAATTCAGGGAAAACCTCGATCCACCTGGCTGTCGAAATACGGACCACAAAATGGAGATTACAACCTTCGATGCACCCGTGCAGTGTACCCACTGCTCGAAATTCTTAAAAGGCCGCATTCATCAGGTAAAATCTAACAAATACTATACAAGTGTGCAATGAACTTTGCTGGAAATGCTAACGTGTGTCTGATTTTTTCTTCCTCACAGGGTTACAAGTGTAAAGTATGCGAAATTCCGGTGCACAAGGGCTGCATCTCGTCAACAGGTCGTTGTAAACAGAATCCTATAGGTATACCACCTCCTGTATGTGATCGACAATTGGCGGAATTCAACTGGTATGTTACACTTTTCATTTTCCTGGGTGAAGCATTGATTTTTTGTTTGTGTATTAGGTTTGTAGGAACGATGGATCGAGACACAGCTGCTTCCAGGCTTGAAAGTCGAAAAGTAGGGACTTACCTGTTGCGGGTACGTCCTCAAGGTGCATCCAATCCACATGAGACCATGTATGCTGTCAGTTTGAAGTGAGTTTCCAGAGATTTGTCAAAACAAGCTGTTTGGTTACCAATAATTCGTATGTTTTTATAGGACCGATGATCATGTGATAAAACACATGAAAATCAATCAAGAGACTAATGGTGACCACGTTGTCTATTGCCTTTCAACGCGGCGACATTTTAAAACGATTGTCGAATTGGTTTCCTACTATGAACGCAATGACTTGGGCGAGAATTTCGCAGGGTAAGCGTTCTAACTGAACTGAAACTGAAACTGAAACAAACAGAGACTCACTAATTCTTTTCCAGGTTAAACCAATCTCTTCAGTGGCCCTTTCGAGAAGTGATCGCTACAGCCATTTATGATTTCGACCCAAAGGGCACTAATCAACTTCAATTAAAACAAGGCTGTCAAGTTGTAGTGATCGGAAAAGATGGTGACAGCAAAGGCTGGTGGCGTGGTCGTATAGGCGAAACGGTAATAAAAATAAACAAAAACTTTTCCGAAACGGACATAACTTATGTGTACTTATAATTACGTAGGTGGGCTACTTTCCCAAAGAATATATCAAGGAACATCCCTCGACCACGGAAGACCTATGATATTACAATTATTTTGTATTCATCGAACCAGTTGCTCCTTCATCCTCAACGCCAACAGCTGTCACAAGGCGTAACAGTAACTCAAGTGGTCACAATTACTAAACAAACAAGCAAGCATGCTATTTTATCCGTATGACTGAGTCTTAAGTCAGACAAACAAAACTTTTTAGGTAAATCAAATTATTTAAATTCTATCTTAGCCACATCTAGCGGCCAGTGCCAAAAGCATTAACAAAACAACATTCTCTAGACCTGCCTCTAGAGTGAATTTATTCAAAGCAAAAAGTTATTACTGGAAATATTAAGCTTTAATTAACGGTATTCGTGTTAGCACGCGTAAAAGAAACAAAAAACATAAAACATTTTTGATAGCATATTAGAGAAAAACTTAAAAAATTTAACAAAATATATACCTATATATGGAAACTAGAAAAGTTAAGAGTGAGAAAAATTTAACAAAAAAAAAAAAAATATTCAAAATCCGTCATAATAAGTGTTAACAAACAAAATATTAAAAAAAAAATTAATAACTTGTCTGTAAAAGGCTTTAAGCGCCATCTGTTGTGCAACACTGAGTGTATTTAGTAGTAGCAGAAGTAGAAGAGAAGAATCTATTTAAATATTTAAACAAAGTGTATATTTTTGATCGTATACACATTTAGTTAAAAAAACAAAACAGACATATACAGATATATACATAAATATAATATATATTTCTATGAAATTTATAAAAGAACAGAAAACAAATAGTTGCTGGCCAATTTTTTTATTGTCAGCACATTTATGTTAAACTCTTAACTCATTCAACAGTTTGTGTTGTGGACGAATGCATTTGAATGTTAATTATTGTTATTTACAATATTGTCGTTGTGAGCTCTATTGTTGAGGGATACATATGTGCATGCATGCCTGCCATGGAGCGCATTGTTGTTTTAGGTATTTAAGTATTTTTTTGTTTAAAGCAGCTTTTTATATATTTTAGTAAAAAAACAGAATCGGATTTGTTGTAATGTACTGTGGAACACACAGCTGTGTGGCCAATAGGTGTAGGTATAGATATGTTTTTACTAAATAAATCGAGTGGCAAAAGAAAGAGTAGTGGCTGACTGTATGATTGTCGTTTTGAAGTTTTTCGAAAATTTGTTGATCGAGTTTGTTGGGTCGTAAGGTAGAACTGGGACTAATCCAGTAAACTTATATAAAAGCTCTTTACCACGCCAAGAAACAGGGATTGAAAGGAGTTGTTCTTTGTTTTATTTCTGCTAAGTAAGTGGGCGTTGAACTACAGAGCAAGAGGTTCCAGGTTCAATTCCTAGATAACATCTGTAATATTCTTTCACGGCTTCATCTCTTTCGAGCGTCGGACAATCATCCGAGAGTGCAACTGTTCTGAGAAAGCTTCTCAAATTACAAATTGCCCTTCGGACAGGGCATCCAGCAGTATCCACCTTCCATGCGTGTAAAGAATATAATACGCACAACACGAATGGCTGTGAGAAGCTAAGCCTTGGTTCCCATCGGCCTGTCGCATTAAATACTATCTCAAAGCCACCCTAAGAAAAAAGGGCGCAAACGCCGAAATGGAAAAAATGGGTTAAGATGTGCATATGTGGCATTGTTGAACAGTGCATAATTTTTGTATTAAGCTTAAAGGCATATACCCATCTGTTTGTTCTTTATCACGACTGCGAATGCGCACACCTACAATGCTTAGCTCACTTAAATTTTCCTAAATGAAATGCATTTATCCCAAAACTAGTAATATGAAGATGCATCCTTCTTATGACCGCAGTATAGTTGTCGACATGTGGTTCTATCCTTTTGTTCAATGTTGTGCGTCCTTTGGTCCTATTGTGGGCACCATGTACTTGGTATTTTATCGTCATTCTGTATAAACAGATGAGCCAGACATGGCTTCGTATCAGTCGTCTCTATAAAAACTGTTACGTACTTCCTGAGAATCGATGAAAAGTTAGTGGACTGTGGACCTCTTCAGAATCTGCCAAGGTGTGAAAATTTGATTGATCATCACATTGTGTTTGATATGCAGACGGAAACAAACGTTATTTTTTGAAATAAGTTATAAAATATCGACGAATATTTGCGATATATCATTGTTCGAATATGCATGCAATCACTCTGCGTTCTGTGCAATAGATATTGGAATCCTATACAACTTTTCCTAGGTACTACTTGTTTATAGGAATACTTGCAGAGAGTTCGTAGTGAAGGGATTTTTTTGTTCTGCAAAGGTACTGCCTTGCAGATTATCCAATCCGGGCTCAGCTTAGTGTTTGTGGTCACATAGTTAAAAATAGGTTCCCTGTTAAGTGAAAGCTTATCATTAATCCTAACGTAAACTCGCAAATGATTGTGAGAAGACGAGATAGGTCGGTAAGTCTAAGTAGAAGTGGTGGTTCTGCTAACACAGAGCACATGTGTGCAGCTTTGATACCTCGACTGATGTGACCTGGGTGTTGATGTGTGGTCGTGAGGAGAATCTAAAGGCAAATTTTATTTGTTTTCGAAAGTGAGCAGTAAAGTGCTGGGCCTCGTCTTGGCAGTTCATCAGGGTGTTCGTTGCCAACAAAGTTACTGGTTAAAGACCAGGGCTAGGACTAGTTGGCAATGGTTTTGATGGCAGTTTAGCTTTAAATAAAAATAGCAATGTTTTTTCTTGATAATCTATCTGTTTATGAATTGACAAGGCGACAGACTTATTTGATAGCGGGTAATTCAGCTTAGAATACGCTAGCAACGTTCGAAAGTCTGTAAGACACCCAAAATAACCCCACAGTTCATTTTTGAACCTTCGGTGTAGATTGTTAGCTCAAAATCCCTAATCACCTGTCCATCCAGCCATTATTTTCTTGTACGGAATTGTGCGTCGAAACGCCTTGTGAGGTTTATTGTGGGGATGATATGGTTTGTTTGCATCGATGCGATGTGTCCATAGAATTTTCTGAGTCAAATTGCGTTGTGCACTGAAACGTTTGTAATGCACAAATCGAGGGATAAAAGGTGATGACTGTTAGAGAGTTGCTCTTTGTTCCTTACTCAGTTTGGTTATGTTATAGACTTTTTTAAGAGGCACCCACCATAGTTATATTCATATATAACTGCCATCTTTTGCTGAAGATTCTGTTGCAGGCACAGAAAACTATGTATGCTTTCTGCACTCGTTAGTCTATATATATAGTTTATTTCCAGCTAAGTCTAGGATTAGTTACTTAACAATGGGCGGTAGAGAGAGTAGCTAACCGTTTACTCGAGGAAGCTTGAAACACTTTGGTTTTGGTGCTGAAAAGCATCAGTTCTCTTTTATTCTGGTTGACTCCAAGTGCGTAGTTTCTGACTAAGCGGTGACTTTATTTAGTCCCTGTGATTTATTTCATTTTTCGAAAAAGCAATTGAATCGGCTACCATTGTGTAAATATAAATAATACGATTGCACTCCACCTGGAGTAAAGAAATGGCAAAAGTAGAAACCGTTTTTCTCGATTGGTTTTGAACCTACATAAGTTTCAAGCCACTATGGGAACCCCTATACCTATTGTTTCACTTCCAACTCGGACTCGGATTTTGTTTATCCCTACACCTATACCTATCACCATGCAATAGAGTTCACAAGGAAATCTCTTGTCCTTCCATCTTATGAAACAAAAAAAAAGAATATTTTATTTTGTAATTTCTTCCAAAGAATAGAGAACAAATCTTAAGCCATACTATATTGCTGCTTTGTGCTTCCTACATATACAAACATATAAACACCAACAAAATACATATATAAAACTTCCTTCCATGCACAATAATAATTGTTGTCCTATTACTGATTGCACAAAACATATTTATTTAACGAGACTCTCCTTACTCGTTTTTTGTTCAATACTCTCTGTAAAATCTGGTAAAAGTTAAGAAATACAGGAAACACTATTGCCTTCGAGCCGAATTTAAATAAAAAAACAAAGCAAAATATCTGTTTAAATAATAACACACTAAGTATCGATTGTTACATTCCACATATCACATTTTTGTTTTTATTTTTCGCACTTCTTTGACGAACTACAATATTAACTGAAACTGAAACTGAAACAATAACTGACATAGTGTACTTTATTTATTCATAGCTTTGTCACAATTTTATTGTTTTAACTATTCTCGCACTATTTTCATTGTCAATTCTCTTTAAAGTTGTACAATCTAAAGAAAACTAAAAAAGAAAATTAAAAAAACATGTTTGATTGTAATCAATAATTTCTCTTCCTAATATCAAATCAAACTATATATATATATTATATATATTTTTTTATCTTGTATTATATTCTATCCTATCTGTACTTGTGTGCTGCGAATCTACATATGTGTGTGTAAACAAATTATATATTAAAAAGAAAGAAACACATAAATAAATGAGAAATTATTGTATAATGCTTAAGTCGAAAACACAAATGAAATTATTATTGTAATTTAATGTTTAATTGTTATTTTTATTAACTATGTATGTATATCTAATAATGAAATTATTACCAATTACATGATAACGACGATAATGAAAGGAGGATAATAATAATTTTAATGAAAACACATGAAGTCAACGAATTACATATATTTTCCCCTCATTGATGATTTAATTAAATATAAATTAAAAGTGAAAAATTGAAAAGAAATAATAGATATGTGCATTTTTATTTGGAGATATCAATTAACAAGTTTCAGCCCAGTTTTTAGCTCACTGCCTCTAGTTGCGTAGTTCTGGTCGATTGACGTCCTTTTCAACTTGTGCACGCCACCTAAGGCGAGGTGTTTTCTACTGGATTGCAAGCATTTATATCCACACGCTCTACATGTCCTAGCCATCTTTAACGACTGATGCGTAATTTTTTGACGAGGTCAATGTTGCTGTGCAGCTCGAATAATTCGTCCTGGAATCTCTTTCTCCAAAAATCGTCAACGCAAACGCATGACAGAGCGTCATCTTGTCTTAATAATTTTTTAACATCAGTGAGATCGTTACCGACCTCAATCGAGCAGCGGGAGTTATCCATCGTCATTCTGCACAATCTGACGAGTTTGGCAGGGATGCTAAGACTAAACTTGGTCTGTATAGCTTGTCTCTGTAAATGCTGTCATATACGATCTCAAAATCGATAAAAAGATGGTGACTATCGACTTGGACTGCTTGGGTTTTCTCCAAGATCTGCCTAAGCGTGAAGATTTGGTTGATTGTGGACTTTCCTGATCTGAAACCACTCTGATAAGGCCCAATTAGGTTATTAACGAAGGGTTTCAGACGTTAACACAGTATAGCAGATAAGATCTTATACGCTATGTTGAGGAGGCTTATCGGCGGGTAAGCCGTTAGGTCCAGTTGCTTTGTTCGATCGTCACAGTCTTTGTTGGTCGGGTGGACGGAAGTTTTGGGTGTCATTGTCTAGATTGAATGGATCCCCTACAGCGGGATATTATTCTTTGTCGCCGTTATACAGTCTGCAGTTTCCACAAGGTTTCCTTCTTCACGGGTTTTGTTGTTCTGAGACATCCTTTTTATTTGTTGGTAAAACTTTTTTCTTCTTTCGGAGAAGCTGATGTTCTTCCCATCGCTTTTACTTCCACAGCTCATGAGTATCCCTCGTTTAGATGCATGTGGTTGTTGTCATTCCTCGTCAAATCAGGGTTTTCTTGGTGGTATTCAGTTGAAGTTGCGGCGCTTCTGATGACATATTGGCAGAGTTGTTACTGGTCTTCATTAGAACACTTTGCGATACGCGATCAACAAAAATTTTAGCAATAACCAAATATAGCTCTAATATCCTGACGGACTTCCTATCTGGTCATTGCTCTCTGAACTATCACCTCCAGAAAATTGGTACTAGCCAATTAGACACGTGTCGACTACACCTCGAGGACACTGAAATCGCCAAATTTTATGTGAAAGTTCCGTCATGGCTTGGTTTGGACTCAAAAACACAAGCAAAGGCCTTTACCTAGCCTTCTGATATCACCTTCGCTTCAAGTCAAACAATCCTAAGCTTCATTAATGAACTTGATTAGTGCTAGAAGGCAAATTCACTCAACAGCTATGAGGGGCTAGCGCAAAAGATCTCTGTGGTCGCGGTGTTTCTTGAGGTCCATCAGCTCAACAGTTCTTTAAAAAAAATCTCAAAGATCTGTCTGTGTTATTCCACAAACAATGGCATGAATGTTGCTTTAAAATAAAGGCAGCTTACTAAACGTGTATATCTGGTAAGATTGCTTTCATTTCAAAACGGGCGTTTAAAGAAAGTTCGACCCATAGACGGCATAAGCAAAAGTTTATTTCAGTAGTTTTCGATGATAAGTACATGTTTGATGGTACCGCTTAGATTAATGTTAAACAAGAAAAAGAAAGACCTCATGATTTATGGTAATACCCAAGGTCTTCTTTGGCTTAATTCGGTAGATACTTGCCAAAAATATTGTGGATAATCCTAAGCCAGGATTCGTGAATAAGTACGATGAAAATTTGATTGAAAATTTTGAACTTTCTACAAATGGTAATTGTAGTAGAAAATAAGTAGGCTGACGAATTGGCAAGGCATGGGCTGCCAGCAAGGAATTAGATCCCAAAATGACAATTGGAGGTTCATAAATAACCATCAAGACAGCCATACACGAATGGATCCACCAGGACTTAAAGAAATACCGGGTGAATCTAGCGACCACGACCCCAAATAACAAATTAAATCAAGTGAGCTCTAAGTTCCAGTAGAACGCAATTCAGGCTGATAGGACTCATTAAAGGGCCAATTAACAACAAGAAAGCCTAAAATGAATATGTAGCTATCAACATATGGTTATCAGAAAAAATAGGTTATGACGAAAATAATGAAATCCTATTCGAGTACACAATAGTTTTCTAGTTTTTCGTAATAAAGAGTGCTTACGAGGGAGTAAGAAATGTCCCCAATGCAACGAATCCGAGAGTACAGCTGTCTTGAGAAAGTTTCTCAAATAACAAATTGCCCTTCGCACAACACGAATTATCTATATATCTCCAAAGTAAACAGGACTTTTTAAAATGTCAAGGGAGGCCATTTTTTGACTAAAAATCGCATTTCATCCATCAACCACTCCCCGTATTCACCTATTTTGGCACCGTTCGACCTGAATCTCAGATAAATGCATTCGCCAATAAAGGGAGAGGTTTTTGTGAACGTAGATGCCATTCAAGAATTTGTACCGATGTCCTGAAGGATATACCGGCAGACTATTTTAAAAACTCATTCGACATGCTTCATACCGTGCAAATACTTAGCTGTATTGGCCTTGTAGCACATATATACAGTATCCATCCATTCTTTTTTGATAGTTAGCTACGATAGTTGAACGAAAGAGTGTTAATCGAATAAATACCACACCTGTTACGCGTACTATACCAAACACTGTCAACAATTTATCTTTTCGCATTATCTCCTCCAAATAGTCGCATTATTCACATTAATGTTATTTGCCTTCTCATGGGGGTAATTACCTAAAATTAACGAAATGTATTCTTATCTAACTTACTCATTATTGATTCCAGATAAGATTTTATCTTCTATCTATTCAACATGCACTATACCTCATGAAAAGTAGTTCACACTATGTATACACTGTGTATCGGCAGTCAAAACAAATTACAATTATGTAAATTTCACCCAAACTGCCAAAAGCTCGAATGAAAGCTCACAACAAACGCGATCAGCAGTTAGATCGGTAGATAATTTAAAAAAAAGCAGAAATAAGCTTTCAAAAGCAAACAGGTAGCAGCGCGCGGCGATCCCCCATTCAAACTTGTCTGATAGCACACAACTTGCCGCTGGAGCTAGCTCCATCGAACCTCCACAGAATGCATAAGCTCCAGTCAATGTCGAGAGTTCCATTAGTTCAAACGTACTTAGTAGCTCCATCTAACGATCGTGTATATCAGTTGCAATACTGCATGGGTTCCTTCGGTAATCGCTTTGAATTTTTAACACGAAAATAGCAAATCGATAACGGAAGACTACAGGGTGTGGTGGTAGTGAATGGTACCAATACACTGTTGCGGATGAGCAACTTATTGCAATGTGTTTTTGTTTTTTCTGTAATCAAACTCGAATAGAAGTATCCTCCTCTCTAGTTGTCACGGTTCGATAGTCGCTTTAAGAAGATCGTTTGCTCCATAGTGTTTAGTTTACGGGTCTATGGCTTTGTGGTCACAAAGCGCGTTCTAGTGTGCTATGAAATTCGATAAAAAAAAATTTATCTATGTGTACCTATCCCCCAATGGGCATTGTGAGTGAATAATTAAAAAAAAAAAAACCGAACGCGTTCAGTGCAACATTTTTAGTGTTTTCATCTTGGAGTCGCTAAAACGGTCCCCCAAGTGCAATATTTTTGGCTCGTGCCCGATGCGCGTTAATTTTAATTTTCCAAATTATTGTCGCAACCTGTTTGCAATTTTCCTTTTCTATGTTTAATCACTCTTGCGTTGAAGAGTTAACGAAACCAAGTAACACAGAACTGAAACACTAGACACAACCTCTCTGTTGGATTATTTATTTACATAAATTGGAGCAACATGTCGCAATTCAAAGATAATTCATGGGTAAGTTTAAAAGTTGTTATTTTTTTTATTTTTAATAATAATTAGTGGTTTTGTGTAGTTTTTCTTTTTTTTGGGAAATAACACTGTATTAACACTAAAAGTTTAATTACGGCTGGAACACGTTTTAATGGAGAAGAAAGTGGCAGTTTGAAAATGTAGTTTGGCAATATGTCTAGAGTTTGTAAAGTAGTCACTTTGGTGCTGTTAATTAGGAAATTTATGGCGATGTTGTTCAATGCAATATGAATTTGTTTGGTTATACCTACAAACATGTCCTTGACGAAGACGAATTGGTAAAATGTGTACACTTTTGTGTTCACTTACGCTAACTAGTTTGACATGTAGGCAGATTTTTTGAGAAATGGCTTAAAAATATTCTCTTTTATCTTTTGTAAGGAAGTAGTAATGGTGGTCGAGTGGTTTATGGGTGGTGTTGTCTAATTAGTCGAAAAAAACAAACAAACATTTGATGTATTGCGGAGTTGACCTCGAACTGTCACTCAGTAGTGCGATGAACGAAGGAGAAGTTTATCTCTCGAACTCCTCTAATTATTTAGGTATTGCATTCTTGAGCGCCATAACTTGTATAAGTTTGATGACTACCTTAGTTCGTGATAGAAATAATGCGTTTCGTATATGAAGAAGCCTTCAATGATTAATCATCTCATTGTAAGTCATAATTGAAACAACAAACTAACTAAAAGAGTAGATGACGTTTGATGTGTTATAAATCTCATCCTTAACTTCCGTTTTCATTTTACCGCTGTTCCCTTACTTGAACAATCGTAACAATTCGTATATATTCGTCCAACTTCGTTCCCTTGGACGAGAAAATCGTAAAATAGAGAGAACAAAACAGAGTAAAACATTTTCACTCAGTGACAAAACTTACTGCTTTTTACCCCACAAATTTCTGCTGGTACACCAACGACTTTCTGTCAAACTCATTTCAGTCAAATTGTTTTATCAGATTTTAGTTATTTTGAAGTGTTTTTGCTAGCATTCGTTGTGACAACCGTTTCCTAACTTTTTTTGTATTTTTAGCTCTCTATGAGATTTTTAAGCTAGAAAACAAGGGAACAGAGCTTTTGGAACAGAAAACTCTAATGAAGGCTTTTTTGCGAAAAGAGAACAACAAAGAAAACAAGATTTCTTAATTTTTTCTGAACATTTCGACAATAATTACATCCTCTGTTTGTCGTAGATTTATCGTACATGATCCATTCAATTCATAAAGTATAGCAGAAAAACAAACGAAATACTAACCCATCAGCTGCTTCTGACGTTTAACTACCTACTGCCTGGAATACGGAACGTTTCCATTGTCAATATTCGCATAACATTCAAAAGTCATGCAGATAGTCTACAGTTCCGGGTGTTTGACAGACCTAACTATGTTGGATTAGTCTAGGTGGAAAATATTCGAGGAATACTAGTCGAACAGGCCCATATCATAAATAAGGGGCACAGAATGCGGAAGAGCATTTCTGGCCTCAGGGTTGCTGCACTCTTCATTTATTGAACTTTGTTTTATGCCATTTCATGTTTCAGATTAACATAGAAAGCTATGCCTAATATGTTAACACATTCCTCAATGTATGAGACCTGTCTGCACTTAGTTTTGTCCAGATACGTATATGGCACTGTACGATAGCGAAAGTGAGTTCCAATTGCATACAAAAAAGGTGAAGCTAATTAATTTGGTTTTTATGGTGTTATGGTGTTGAACTTCAGGGAATTGCTGCCATGATTTCACTGTTCCCAAAAGGGAACCATTTCTGGTACGAATAGCTCTATGCTGTACTTACGAGATCCTAGGTGTAAGGGATAATACTCTCCGAGAATGATGAACTATTTCTATACTGACAAACTTAGGTAAATGCCTGTTGTTGGAGACTAAAATGTTTCTCTCCGTTTGATCTCGTAAGGAATCCGATTTTTTGTAAAACTTATTCAATCGCTGTTGACAATACATTCGTTTTAACATTTGTTCAGTGTTATCGGGAGTAGAACTCAGATTAATGCAACTTAAAACAGCTGCTTCCCTGCTGTCTACATGTTGGTTGTTTCAGCCCTGTTATTACAAAGTTCGGCAATCCTTAAAAGTCTCATCAAGACAAATGACATTAGATAAAATATTAAACAAAGCTAGTTTGAGTACTAAGACTGTTGGTCATAGGCCCAACCCTTTTCCTTTGATGTCGTTCAGGTGCATAGAAATTGTTTACTCATCCGAGAAAATAGTTTCTTTTTAAATGCACTCTATCTTGAAGAATATTTGCGTCCAGTCCTGCAATTGTTATTCGATACTGACTGCGGATCTACTATTACCTCATTTATGGCTCATAAATCAGATAACACAGCTATAAGCTAACTATAAACGTGTTTTTCCATCAAACCATTGAACCATGTTTGAAGGTAGTAGTCGATGACTTCTGTAAATAACTTGATTTCTTACAATACTCTCCCGTCCTGACCTAATATTGCCGGGAAGTGATTGTCGTTAAGTTCTTGCCTCCATTAAAATATGACAAATTACATGCTTAAAGAACTCCGATAGAAGTTTACATCTACGGCATGCTGGGAAAGACAAGATCCAACCTAATACCCAACGAAATGAAAAGAAAAGAAACAACAACCTATGAATATTTATAACATCATCTTTTCAAATTGAATATTTCGTTAGGTGCTTTGGCTTATTTTGTAACGGTCATAAAAAGAGGCCTCCTTACTAAATAATAAATTAGTTTCATCAATGGATTGATAAGAAGATGCATTACGATCTCTGTTGTATTTGATTAAATAAATATTCATTGAATTGTGGAAACGCATATATCAAACAGGAAAAAGTAGCCACAACTGTCAGTGTTTTGATTGATTGCTAAATAAATTTGACTTTATGTCAAAAGGACCGATTTTTTCTGCACGAATTTCGATAGCCTTGATAGTTTACGATTTTATTTTGTTAATGCGTTTTTGTGATTAAGAAAGAAATAATAAAAATTAACAGAAAATGTTTTGTTTAATAATGATTTTGGTAAGTAATAAAATTTCAAGGTTCGGCAGCATTTAATGTCCGGCTGCACTAATAGGTCCATGAGTTAGTAGGAACTAAATCAATGTTTAAGGAATTTCATTAACTTGTTTATTTTGTGGTAGTTGAAGTGTAGGTCGAGGGAAACAACTGAGAGTGGGAGTTGAAGCCAAGGTCGAAGTTGTTAATATTTTTAGAAGTTCAGAACAGGCTTACAATCTATGTCTACATTGACAGTACTATTGTTTTGCGATGGAGTTCAGTTCAGAGAGCTGTCAGTTTAAATTAAATCTGTTTGCTGAACTAGTTCGTTTTTTTAGTTCATTTAGGTCAGTTTAGCTAATTGCTCGGGAAATTCGCGTTAGTGCGCTGCGGTCACATAAATTTGTTAAATTCCCTTCACAGAGACCAGGAGAATGATGTCCTCGTGCTGCTGTGTTATGCGTTAACGAAAAATAATCCTCATCCATACAGAGTATACATGGGCTTGTATGAAGTATTGAACTACTAAACTAAATGAACTATTGCACTAAATGAACTAAAATAAAGAAACATTTGGCACTAGTTCATTTAGCTCACTTTTTAGAGCTCATTTTTTAACTAGTTCGTTCGTAAACTGCACAAACGTAGTCAAAACCTTAGATCGACTGTCACTTGTGCTTAATAAAGGCAAAAAGTCGATGTTGAAATGAAGTACCTTTAAAGCAACAGTGTGCGCCAAGATAGTCGTCAGAATAGGGACTAACATTTGTATTATTTAAGGGATAAAGCAAACCGAGAATTTGTATTTCAAAATCTATAAACGTTGCTCGAAAAACTTCAAAATATGAGTGGTATACCGTTAAGGATTAGATATGTACTATACCTAAAGTTTGAGTTAACAATTTTGCATGACAGACGAAGTCATTGGCACTTGATCGCGTTGTAGGACTTTATTTCTTCTGCGACTATAATAGAAACATTGTACCTACACTATGCGAGACATCAGCAACAAACGCAGATTAACCCAATTGTGTGTCGTTTCTTAGCTCGTTTAAGTCGTTCAGTAACTTGTTATCAGTGAACTTAAATTGTCACAGAGACAGTGGCAAAGTGTCAGATAATAAACACACTTAATCTCTAATGTCTTTATTTTTAAATCTCATAACCATACGGATGGCGCGATAGCCATAGTGCAATTTAAGGCAATTTAGTACAGAAGCCTTAACTCATTTTCTCTCGCCAACCCCGAAAACCACGGCTGGACAACCGACACATTTTTTACAATTAAATTTCGTTTATTTCATGTTTATCACGATTGTCGACCAACCAACGACAACAACATAGAAAACAACATCATCCCATAAAAGCGGTCTGAGTAAAATAATTGTAAATAATGGAGTAAAACCGTCCGAAAAAGAAACCAACAAAAACAAAAAAAGAAAAGAAAAGAACGTGACTTTAAAGAAAAAAGAGATCCAAAATTTACTTTCTTTTAAATTTATTTTCGATGGACTCGAGACTAGTCGACTTTCATTTAAAGAGCGCGCGCGGGACTTTTAGTGCCGAACGAATATCTTTTACGGCGCAAAATGACAATCGATAGGAGACAATAGATAGCTGGAGCACCATCATGAATAAGCCAATCAGATCGATCTGTTTCCCCCTGGAGCCAGACAGAACAATCTCAATTACAGATTTGAGAATTTTTTTTTGATTTTCGATTAATCCCAACCAAATGGCCTAAGTCTATTGAGAAGATAATGACGAAGAGGGCGCAATTCAATGGAAATAGAATGGAAGTGGCACACAGAAGCCACAATCAGAGCATATTTGTGGTTTTTTCAATTAACCAGAGCCGCGGGTACACTTCCTCTTTCTGCAGTTCATCCCTGAGCGGTTTACAAGTCAGATTAGTGTGTGGGGTGCTCTAAGTGGTTAGTTGATTGATCCGTTTTGAAAATCAGGTCATTTAGCCAATGTTGTATTGATTTACTTACATTACCAGCAGATAGATATCGATTACCGTCAGCAAGGTTATTGTGAAAATCTGCGGTTGTCATAAAGTTATAGATACCGATATGTGTCGAAAACAGCGTACGCATGAAGTAACTCATCATGCGGCAACTTTGTGTGAGTTTATTCAACTTGGTTATAGCTGACATATGTAGTATGTACTTGTGCTTGTGCTAGGTATCAATTTTGAAAAGAATTGTGTAATCAAAGCCGAAGAGACTTGAGTAATGCACCAATGCATCGAAGTCAATCCAGGCATTGCCCTCCCAGATGTCATAAAAATTTGTCAGAGTTTACTCACATTTTCCCAAAATTCATCACCATCGTGTAGAATGATCCGACTCGACTTGCCATAGTTTATCCTCTTAATACTCGATCAATTTAAAATATCGTTAATGGATTCACATGCTCCTCATACTTACGTAATTAGTCATCGAAGAACTATATTTCTCTTCTCTGTTTCAAGCCAAATGTCAAATAACGATAAACTACAACAACGAAGCATTTTATTTGACAGTTTGTCAAACAACCAGAAGTAACGATTATAGATCACATTTCGCATAGCCGATCTAAATATTCATGGTTTCCTTACAATTTATTCAGACTGTAAAGTAATGCGAAAGTTTGAATAATAATTATAACTAACGTGTTCAAGGTTTAGATCGTATTAAGTCTTACGACTTGCGACCTCAATCATATGAACCATCACTGGTTTTCAAAAGCTTCAGGCTGACAGAAAGCCAATTTTGTGTACTGTAGCAATTTAACTGTCAACTCCAACAGCGAAACTCTCAATTTTTACAGCTACTGATGTACATTGATGTTTCGACGTTAAACACATACTATTTGCAAGGTGAATAGGGTCATTTGGAAAAAAAATTGAGTCTCTTTTCTTCAAAATGTTCATAAAGAGCTGCCCTTTTATTGGCCAAATATATACAAAACACTTCAATATTGATTTGGCCTTCAGTCATTAAAACTCTCCCCATTGACCGAGTAACCTTTCACTGAATTAGTACTACAATCGATAACTACTCTTCATTCATTTTATCACTTAAAAACTAATTTACTCATAAATATTTATTACCATGCACCTATTTCCACTCAAATGTTTGAAGCCTTTTCTTTGAGTTATCTTTCCGCTGCCGCAAGTACCAAGTACAATTATCTGCACTTGAACAAAAAAGTTCAAATCAATTAATGTTACTAACCTATGTTGTTAATTACTAATTTAATTAATGAGGCGATTGTTCATTACTGCCACTTTGTCAATTGATCATACAAAGCCCAAAAGGTCATTCGATTAATAGGTGTGTGAGACTACTGGCCTGTCATTCGCAAGTTAGTAAGATAAACCTATTCATGATGACAAGCAGAGCCGTCATCGTCATCCTTACTTCACAGAATTACGCCATTTTTATTACAAATCGGTATGCATTATAAATTAATCAATTAAACTTAATTTCTTTTTTGAAAATGACAGTTCTAATTTCTGTTTCTTGATGTGTCATTGCAACTTATATGAAATAATGACATTTGTCCTGTGATATTATGATACATGGAGGTACTACTATGGTGAAAGTACTCAACACGCAAAGGCTTATAACCGATAAGTATTAAAAATATAACTTATCGCAATGGACGGTAATGTTTTGTTTATAGATGACAGCGCAGAAGGTATCAAGTTAAGAAAACTTTGTTCTTTGATATTAGTGAGTACACCTGAAAACAAAGTAAACAGCGTCGGTGTCATTGTTATTTCTTGTGCAGTCGCAGTTAAATAAAAAAAACTTCGTGCTATCGTTATCAAGATTAGAGCAAAAAATGATTGTTTGAACAAAAACAATTTTGTTTTCTTTATAATCAGGTCATTAGTCATGTATGAGTGGGTACTTGAAAAACTAAATACCTATATATACAACAAGCCTAAATATCATATAATTAAATCAAATAATTGCATTTGCTTAGAAGCGAAAATAAGTACTCTGCGTGATAAAGTTTACTGAACTTCCCACCTTCCCAGATTATCTGTCAAAAGGAACTCGATGTAGATTTTTATTTTAAATTTAGCGTCTTATTCAATTGTTTATCGGTTGTATTGGGCAAATTATCATTCTGATAATTGGATTATATGGCTGCAATCGATTCATCTTTGTGGAAATCAAATTTCCGCTAAAATTTCATTTATCAACGTTTAACAGGAACTCTATGTATGCGAAATTACGTTATCTTCGGTATTGTTTTTATTTTTTTTACGGGGATATTTTCTTTTCTTTTATTTCGTATAAATAACGAATAAACCTGATGTCGAAATGTTTGAAGTTATAAATTAATAAAGAAATGATGATCAAATAATTCTATTTTAGAGCCAAACTTTTGATGACAAGAAATGTCAAAGTAATAAGCAACTTGTCATTGCAGAGGTCAAAAATTTTAAACTCGTGAAAGAATGCCTAAAGGACAAGCATGGAAGTATGAAAGTGATACGATTATGTGGATGAATGTAGGAAGAAAAGCAAGTCGATGGTTTTATGTTGGTGAACAAATGTCTATTTCTGACGTCTGATGCTTTGTACTGAACATTATACACTGTTAGAGTAGGAGAGAATGTACTACTACACAAGATAGAGAACGGGATTCTTTAAAAAACATGGATAAAGGATTACAGGAGGTATTTTCCTGCTCTTTAGCGAGCGAAGTTTTACTTTAGATCAATTTTTTTGACCGATTTTATCTATTAGCAGATATATTCGATTCAAAACAGGTCGTGTTGTGTGAGATATGGCGCCGTTTTGTTGAAACCACATGTCTTCCACATCCATATCATCAATTTGAGGCCAACAAAATCGGTTAACATCTGTTAATTGGCGGTGACAGTTCCACCACCAAATTGCACACCACACAGAGACTTTTTGTGGATCTAATGGTCCTTCCACAGGAGTTTTACTTCCCCATATGTGACAATTTTATTTGAAAAATGAATCGAGTGAAAAATTAACTTCATCGCTGAAGAAACTTTTGTCTGTAAATTGGTCATTCTAACCCTGCAGGTCAAGTACAGAATCGGGACATGTTTTAAGAATTCCGTGGTCAGCTGGCTTTAATTCCTGAGTGAATTGAACTTTATAATCGATAGGCCTTAAGACAAGTGTAACAGAGCCGTCTCTTCGAATTTTTTTTAAGGTTTTGCCTTTGGTATGCACAGATGGACGATTATGTCGATCATAATCTGGTCGTAATGCGCGGAACGTGCATACTACAGAATGGATACATATTTTTGTAGTAAGTTTTCACAATTTTAACACGTTCAGCGATTGTTAAACGATCCATATTGTAAAATGGATATGGTGTCGGATGACAGTTCGGTTTGACATATGTGATTGAAACAGGGATGTCAAATCCGGATCACAAATTGACAGTACGTGAGTGATTGCCGAGGATTCTTTTAGTTGAATTGCTTAAAATTGTTGATCATACGAGTAGATATGTAGTGGACTTAATCTTTCGTATGTATGTATGTCATAACGATGGAATCTTTCGCGCAGATTGGGACCTACATATACTCAGTTGACCCAATTACTCTTCGGCTTTCTTGCATAAAGTTATCTATCCAATCATTCATTACGGTAGAAAAAAAGTTCATTAGCATTCTAGCTCTTCCTGTACTATGTGTATGTGAAGTTTTCACCGTATCCGATCAAATCTCCATAAGAAAAGTAGGTCAATATCGCAGCTGCATTATTGGCAATAAATCCCTTTTAACAAAAAACTGCAAACAATGCCACCTGTAGCTTTGCCTGATTCTCTGTTAGTGCATCTGTGACGATGCAAATAACAATTGCACGAGAGATACGGCATCTTAAACGAACGGATATACACTTTGTATCCATTATGAAAATCACTGTCAATGTAAAACTCCCAAGCATCAATCCCCCGAGAGCAGTGCTCGAGTGAAATTTTCATGGTCACATACGGAGGAGCACATAAACTGCATTCCATACTCAACAGGTGCAGGCGATGTAGCTCAGAAGACAAGTGATAGATGCTACTGCAAGGCAATAAGTAACCGACGACGACGACGACACGCCGCTCTAGGCTCTATCCGCATAACTAGCTCCAATCTATGTACATATGTTCAGTCATTTGTCGGGCCGTATGCGAAGAGAGAAAACACCCTGTCAAGTGAAATTTATCCAAACGATGATCCACCAATGTATTCGCATCACTTCAAGATGTGTCGTTCGGTGCTGAAAAGTGGCGATTTGATGATTAACGGATTTCCTAGAAATTTGGTTCCAGATAATTCACCTCGTAGCCACTTCCGGAGACCGCATCGCGGAAAAAGTAAAAGTTTCGCATATACTTTTCCGTATAGTAATTTTGTTGTTAATCTACCGACCCGTCAGTTGGGATACGATCATTTTCCCAGAAAAAGTCTCCATAATTTTCACACAATTATGGTACCCAATCGACGGATACAACTAGTGTCAGTCATGTTTAGACGATGAAGAGAAAGATTTAGCTTTGACTACTATGCAACCTGTCGTGATTATTAATTTATTGGTTTTTGAATGATGCGTACTAGACGTTTCGAGACAAATTTGTAACACAACTTTCCGTCGACGGAAAGCTCTATAAAATGCTCTGAAATGTCAATGAACTTTCAGTATTGTTAAATGGCAATGTTTACGTATAAAGCTGGACTTGTCCTGGGATTGCTTTCTGGACAAATCTTTAAAAATGCATAGCAAATCTCTAAACGGGGACCATACTCGATGTGGTCATTTATTTATCGAAAGTGTTTGACTGAAATGGAAATTGAGTGATTATTGGATCGGACTACGTATTTTTTTCCAGGTAAATTTATGGACTTATGGAGTACACAGGCCAGGTATCTCTCTTATCCGAGAATCTGATGAATATCCACAGACTTTTGTTCCTCGTTACCACTTATGCAGGGCTGTTTAGGCAGATCGGCGTGTTGGGCTATGGAGGGATCCCTAGTTTGGAAGGAATGTGTAAAGCTATTAATCTTTCAAATGTCTTGAGTTGGAACGAGGCAAATCTAATCGACCTTAAGCCTTTCGTTTTCAGACTCTTCAGACCAATTAAGACACCCATATCTTTGTAACATCGTTGTAATAATACCGTCAGGGCCGCGTTTAACAGTCTGTAGAAGTGATTTCTCTATGTCCTTAACACTGAATGTGACTCAACTACTAGGTTTTCTTGTTCATCTCGACAGGTGTCTGTTCTGGTCTTGTTACTTCCGAAGATTGTGCCTTGAATAGGGCCTCTTTATTTCCTCTATAGTGCCCTTCTTTCTCCTTTTCTTCTTTTTTCGTAGAAGTCGATGTTCTTCCCTTCGTTCTTTTGCGTACCTACTTGTTCTTCTGTGCAGCGTCGCCGCTTCATATACGAGTTGCTTTCCTGTATGTCCTTACCGGCACTCTTCATCAAACATGGGGTTTCACGAGGCTTTCGGCTGTTTCAGAACTCACATTTCATAGTGCTCACAACTGTCTCCCCAAACTTTGTTTTGAAAGAAAATAAATTAACTCTCGATTTTCATTCCAGAAAATTTCAATCTCAAGTTCGGAATTAAGGTCCTCCCCTCCATTCATTACAGAGATTTAGTGCATTCATTTAGTTTTTAATTTTAATCTTTGTCCTAAAACAGCAATTTATTATCTGCAGTCTCTACTCAGAAAATATTAACAAAATTCAAACAAGATTTAGGCGGTAATATTTTATTTTTAGGTTAACGTAATCCCAGCATGAAAACATTTTGTATGCATTTTTATTCTTTTTCCAGAATATAACTGTTTCATTTGGTTTATTCTCCAATCCAGTTTTTAAGGCCTAAAATTACCATAAATCTTATGAAAAGGCCTAAAAAAAATAATGTGCTTCCACTAGCCATAATTCCTTCTCCCGTAAGAGAGCGCCACAAATGACCTTTAAAACAGGGATTTAGCGTGTCTTTCCCATGATAACAAACAAACAGGTTCACTCGTTTAGTAATTGGCTCGCCGATCACCTGAACTTACAAGTTTTATTACCAAACTGCAGACGTACTCGTATATAAAAACAAACTGTACAACCTGGCCGGAATCGATGCTACTCTTGCAGCCAGTTCAAAACGGGCTGGCTGACTGGCTGTTGTCTGCTGATCGATTGTAAAATGAAGGTCAACTGCTGGGATCGCAGCTATAGAGTGAGGAATTTAAATCTGCGAAAGATTTCACTTTCCTTGGAATTGTGTACTTGTTCAAACAATCGGACTACTGTCGTGCGACAAAAGATCACCGTCCGGACGATCATAATGATGTTCAGCACCCGTGTGAAGGCAAATTAATTCATCGTCGAGCAGATCTTCAGAGGTAAAGGTATCTCGTATCATTTATGTAGATTTGATGAAATGATTTACGGGAGATGGTGAGAGACTCAAGTCCGATAAGAGATTGTTACGTACGATTGCATGGTCATGGGATTAGGTAACCGGCTAGTGTTTGTCTAATTTTTTTTTCTTCTTTTTATGAGGGAATCTGTAATGAGATCAATATACGGAACATAAAATGCATTTTGACCGCGATTCGTTGTCTGTTTCATCACATTGTTGGTTCCATTGGTTTCGTGGGCTTTAACAGTTAAAAGCCGATTATATGGGGGAGTAGAATTAATGGAATCGATAGCAGTTACTGAAAGGTAGACTTTGGCTTTTTTTTTTTTTGTAACTAAGTGCAGTTAAGACTTGTTGGTACAATACAACAGTTATGTGACTTACGTAACTTCATCCAAACTACTGTGCGATACCTTAGATTAGTTGAACGGCTTATTGCGTAAAGAAGAGGTTACTTACCTGGTAGCATCCTGTCGTCAGCTAATTGAGTTACAACTTCGGTGGGGCTGTGTTTTTAGGGTGCCTACATACTTATTAGTTTTTCATTGAACATCTATCAATCATAAAGAAAAGTGTTTCAATGAACGATCGCTTTAAAAATGACTTCTCTTCCATTGGCTTGCCAAGCTGAAGGCAGAATGTCCATGAACTTTGTACTTTTATTGGGTCTTCGACTACTTGATAAAAATTACATGAGAGCCTTGTAATCCTAAGGAATTCACTTCTATGATCTATTGGAGTTTACTGTGAAGACATTTCTGTAATTTTGGAATTGTAAATCACTAATGTAGGTAGGTAGGCTTAAGGGGCGATTGTTGCCAAAGCAATAGAGTTCAGTCTAGTCCAGATTTCAACGGATCCCTAGTGTTCCCCGATGTGGCATACCTGAAAATAAAGATCTAGAATTAGTTCTACTTTCGTTTTCGACTTGAATTTTAAGGCAGTTTTCGGCGGCATCGTTGAGGTCGTTAAAGGATAATTTTCCGACACCTTTGCTAATGCATTCGCAGAGGAAGTGCATACATGTGGATTTATGCTGCTAATTCCCATTCTTCGGAGGTGGACCGGCATTGGGTCGTGGCCTGTGAGAACACCAATGAAGAGGGTCAGCTGTAGTTTATTGAGTAATAGGTCTTTTATCGTTGTGTTGGACTTAAAGTTGCTTCGGAACGCGTGTAGAAGTGTTCTCCTCCTACCATTGGACATGTTTGCATGTCCGAGGAAATTTTGAAAGTGAGGCGGCTAATAGGCGCTTAGACCGAGTGATCCGTCGGGATGTCGTTTGATTTCGATTCTGTTCTAGCTAAGTCATAAGCCCTTTCATTTCCATGGAAGCCAATACTAACTGTGTCTGTTGTAGAAGACTTTCCACATTCCGGTTTGCCGTAAACGAAGGGCACTTTTGTAGCTATTTCTTTTGTTAAAATGTTCAATGGGCAGAGCCCGAGCATTGTTCTGAGGGCAGCAGTGGAAGTTGTCGCGCTTGCACTAGAAGTCCCTATACTCGCCAGACCTTACACTCTTGTGAGGGTGTTTAGGTTTGTGGCTTTTTCGGCAGCAGGCCGCCAGCAATCGCGGCAAATGTCAATGTCAATTCTACTTTGGCATTTTTAAACTAAACAGTTTGTAGCTGTCAACAAGACATGAATCGATGTACTCCTCCGCCACTCGCAATATTTATAGCATCTTACGATAACGTAATGACTTTTGCGCCACCTTGTTCAACATTCTTCTCACAAATCAATCACTTCCCCTCATATCGTCTGGATACTACATCGACTACCTTGGCATAGATCTCTACCGATCATCATTGCCGGCTGTCAAACTACAGAAGTCTAAATATCGCTCGTGTAACCTCACTAATATTGGATGATGAACAGGTTTATGCTATTCAGTATATTGTGAAACACAGAGAACATAACATTTTCGCACCATCAACTATGTTTCTCTTTCACGTTTGAAATTAATGAATTTCTTCCGTTAGAAGACCTCAGACTCGAGTAAATAAATTTAGTTTTTCTCAAAGTCACCGAACTCATAAACTTCAACAAAGTTTCCCAGTGCTACTATAACCATCCACACGATAAAGTTCATTGTTTTAATTGTTTCTTTGGCATAGCGCTGAGTTTAAGGTCTGTTCGTTTCTTTTGTGCTGACAAGACAGGCAACACTGAACACGATGTGAAATAAACCAACAATCAGTTATTAATTTATGGTATCTGACAGACGACATCATTAATGGTGAAAGTACTTTTTAATTGAAATTTATTTTCAGACATGAAATCGAGTATGTATTGTAATATTAAGAGTGTTTACAAATTTTTTCTTTACTTTATTGTATATACTATGTACATATGAATGTAGAAGAAGAAACTTGAAAGAGGTAAGAGCTATAAGTCAGAAATGACATGTGAACTCAAATGTATTAGTTCGAGTCCATCTAAAGTGTAAAAACGTGAACAACTGAAGAGTGATATCGTTAGCTCAACGTTAATCCGAGGTTCTCCAAATGTTCACAAAAAGGAGAAAAGGGAATATGTACCCACAGTGCAAAGGGGGTAAAAGAAAAATGAGAAATGAACTCAAATATTTCTATATATGAATCTTGATGTCAAAGACTGACATCTTTAGCTCAACAGAATGTCAAATAAATATTTAATGTGTACATGTAACTCCAAAGTTGTCTGACAGTTCACCAAGAATTTTAAAATTTAGTGCTGTCACAGTAATAAATCTTGAATAATCTTTCTCTATTGCATACAGCTACGAGAAAATTTAAATACTTTTGAAGCTGACCCCGTCTGGCATCACCGTATGCATAATTTGACGAAAGGTGCATGCCTTAACATTTCATTAAAACTTATAGCCCGTCATAAGTAATACCCTGATTTTAAATGTTTACGAGCTTCTCATGGCACATCGGTTTGTACTTTACTATATGATGCACGACCTTTCTCAAGCCAATGTTTTTAATAGTTTGGTGTATACGAGTGCTCACATATATCTTTTCTTGAACAGATTGTCCGCATTTGTTGTATTGCAACCAGATAATGATTTGGTACACTGTAATAGGAGAGATTTAAGATTCAATTAGTCAGTTACTTCAGCTCTTTCTGCAAAGCCTTAGAGCTGCCTCCAGCTCATCCCAAAAGAGCTCGGAATTCCTCCTCCACTGTCCTGCCTTACGTTTGAAGGGCGTTTCGCTGGTCTGCCTGGTTGAGTGAGTGAATTCCAATGCCTGTCCCTCACTGTAACTGTCAATATCACTTTATCCTCACTTGGTTATTTCTTAGGTTCTTTGCTCGTTCTCCGATAAAGCTGTTCGTTCGAGATGCGATTCTGCAGACCATTCTTCGACAATTAATTACGAAGGTTTGCAGGTTGAGCGTAGTAATAGTGCCCACCTTCCAAGTACTGTACCCATAAAGCAGTATTGATTCTACGTTGGATCGGAACTGTGGCAGCTTTAGCTGTCTCGATTCTCCTGCGGACATCCAGTCCAGATAGAAAGGTGTTCACTTTCTCGACCACCTATCCAGCAATGTCGAGTTGAGCGCTGGTGTTTGAAGTGGGCTTTCCTTTTGGCTGCGTTTATTTATCCATTATCCAATGTGAATGTGGACAAACATCCTCAGCGTAGTCAAGGTGTTTAAGGTAAGATGTCATGGTCCACCGAATTCAGTAGTTACCTTTCGTCAATACGTGACAATATGCATCTCTGACTTCTCCACAATGTTAACATTGTGCCTAACGTGAGACTTACAACCTTCGTATGTAGCCGTGATAATAGCTTATTTTGAAATGCCTCTCCTGCGCAAGATCAGCCACATAGCATCCCGATTCAGGCTGTCGAAATCCTTCTCGAAGTCGGTAAACAATAGATCCAGTGGAGACCTATATTCAACGCATTTCTCTACTACGATCTAAATGGTGTTTATGTGCTCGATGCAGGAGGATCTGGCGCGAAAGCCTGTCTTGAATTTAAATGCTTTTTAACACATTCCAATATTATTTTAGCTACGACTTTCCCTCGCTACTTTCTGTGCGGATTTAAGGTTTGGGTCTCCACAAGTAACTCAATACTCCATTTCTCATGAAACATCCAATACTATTTGACTGTTCGATAGTATCTTCTGATATTTTCACAACAAATTCAATACAATCCCAAATAAATAAATTAACCCCTGTCAATGGATTTGATAAGCCCACATGCCAAATTCGAAATTTGTATTCATTCGTTCATCCGATTATGCAACTTCAGTTGCTACCTCTATTTATAACCTTTTAAGGTCACTCCTCCGCACTGAGTTTCATTCTTACGTTTGTTGTTTTGTTTTTTGTTAGCTGCTTAATTGGCCATAATTTGTTTAGCTATCAATTGTTTGGCGTAGTTTCCTCATACATACACATATGCCACTGTTGTTCATACGACAATTAATACCATTAGTTGCAACTATACGAATATGTATCTAGCGGATGAGAGGCAGTATGAATATATGATGTTTTCAGTTGTGACATCAATTACCAAGAGCGTACAACGAGTACTTTTGTTATCGACTATCGGACACAAAATTCCATTAGGTGATATCTGAAATAAAAAAAAAAAAACGAAAAAAATGCTACAAAACGCTCGAGTGACTGCGAGCGAATTACAAGCATGCCATGTTGCCCTCGGCATATGAATACGCTTAGTTTATCTTCGAATGAAGCCTGAACTAAAAAAACAAATAATAATATTCGTAACGAAACAATTATGGAGAAATTTCCAAATACGTCGATAAAAAATAATGGTTGTGCACATATTCGATGTAATGGGTCGCGATCTTGAGGATCATAAAAGTACTGATGTTGGAATCATCAAACGTTGCTGGACTTTAATCGAATCGCGAATTGTAAAATTGCCTAATGGAGTAATAGTAAAACTCAAACTCATTGCTGAAATTGTACATGCTTTCTTCTCTGTTGTGTCAGTAATTTTAATGACCATTGCCTCTAAGTCATCAATTTATAGAGTTTCGGTTCAGTTACTTATAAAATACTTATGTGCATTCAGACTCATTTCAATTTCATTTATTTATTATGACATGCTTGCACTCAGTAAGATACAATGTCTTAGAGCCGATTGTATCTTACCTTTGAATCTTACTGCGTGTTCAGATGCATAGTTCTGTCCGAACACTTTCCGCCGGTTGACTTTTTAACCGATTTCCACCCTTTTGTGAAGTGACAGCGATTGACATTTCCAAACGCCAAAAAAAAAATCCATTCCGTCAGTTCTGTGCGAACAGGCTCTAAGAGATTTTTTTTTTTTTTACATTTACGTGTTCAGATTGATAAGTCTGTTTGGCGCCAATGAAACTTGTTAGCTTTTCTTTTTACAACAAAGCTAATAGTTTTCACGGCAATTAAAATAGTCTACTATCGTATTTCTATTGTTTACTTCGTGGAGTTCTAAGTTTTTAAATTTGTTTTCCACCCTATTGTCGAGTAACAGCTAACAGCCATTGAGATATCCAAACGTCAAACTTGACACCCGTTCGTGCGTTGTCAAATCCGACCTGAATTTTTCTTTTGCTGGGCTTTAAGTTTAGGTAACTCATAGAATGCGAAGATTGTGATTCATAATCATAGAAATATTTTTAGGGGCGTACTGTGTGAATTCGATATAACAGAATAATAATATTAAAGGTCCATTAAATGGTTCTATGAAAGTAAAGTTTGGGTTGGGTTGTAATCCCCGCTCAACAGGGATGCACTTAGACCAGAGGAAGGTCCACTATGGAATTCACTAACTGATTTCGGTGTGAACCATTGCGCGAAGACGTATGGTTCACCGTTTCAGCATTGAACCAGTTTGACTTGGTGATGAAGGTTTTTTATTTTGCTTAGGGATTTCTTCTGAAAATCAATAAGGCAGGACAGGTACAAAGAAGATGTGTCACGATTTCGCTATCTCCCTCGCCTCTATAATTTTTTCAGAAATCATTAAAACCACCTGTGACCAGAGTGCTTTGGAGAGAGACATGTGCTGATATTGTTCCACCTAGTGTTTGCCATTTTAATCGATGCCGTAATTGAAATTTCGGCGGTCTGACGGTGCTGACGGTTCCCCCTATTGTCAGGGAAGTTCCGGTTTGTACACTTCTTAGGTAGCTCGTCCGCAATTGCCTAGAACATGCATGTAGCCTGCAACCCACTACAGGGCCACATTTTTGCTCAACTTGGATCGAATTATTGGCGATTACAAGTCTTGAATCGGAGCTTGACTATCTATGTAGAAAACAATAACACTGCCCCCTATCGAGTTAATCGAAAGGTAGGATGCAGCTTCACGCACTCCAATGACTTCTGCTAAAAATACACTACAGTCGTCTGGCAGTATCTATCCCACCTATTTCAAACGCTGTCTTTGATCCATCTGTGTAGATTTCTATCCAGATAGGGGACAATAGTCCGAATTAGTAGGAATAGTGTTGTGGCCGTTTATGATGTTTGAATGGCCTATTTTTAGTGAAGAATCATGGTTCGGTTAAACAAATAGTTTCAAAACTCCGATAAATAGCTTCAAAAGATAAAGTATATAGGTACATGTGTATGGAAGTGATTGCAGAACTATAAACCGGAAAGCAGATGAAATATCGAATATGCATGTACTTTTGAGAGGATAGTTCTTCAGTGAGTGGAGGTTAAAAGCAGAGGAATAATGGGCCTAGTTTTGAGGATAAAATTGTCACCATTTGTCCAAAGTTACATATATGTATAAGTAAGTAAGTAAGAGTGTACATTTTTGATCCTTCCTTTTAAGGATATCGAGTCTATTGTTCCACTAAATCTACTGCCTAACCGGTTTACTCATGATTACCTTTTCATTGTAAAAGTCATTGATCTGACTGTCAAAGTATACCCTTTCGGTGCGGATTTCTGCTTGATCTTTATTTATCCTAAATTTGAACTAGTGACAGTGCATTGCAAAGTGCTGAAAATCTATCTTCATTTCTCAGTTTAACCATTCAATAATCCTGCGTAGCTTCGCAGAATAAATCGAAAGCCTTTCCAAACCAAACACTATCAATGCTAAAGCAATCATCCCAATATAAATCGAGTACACCGCCTTGAGACGTTCATTTGATAGAGCTTTCTTTGCATCTTCCTGAGAGTTCTTTGAAAATACTGAAGGTGCCCTATTAAACTTACTAGCAATGTATGCGGTTATTCCCGAATAGGCAAGGGACTGCAACTTTTTGTTGAACACGTCAGTACGTCCATACAATGAACCCTCTTCAAAGTACATAGAAATCTGATACATATAGACAACCTGGTCAATCCATACCAAATCACTACCATTCCTATAAGCTTCATTCATATAGTGAATGTAGCTCTCTCGCAGTGCTACCGTGGCAAGCTTTTCTTGAGTCCCTTCCAGTTTTTTAAACCTCATTGTGTCGTTGGCGTCTATGTTAATAATTGAAGTTCCGACAGGAAACAGATCCAGAAATGAGATTTCCATTGGAATAAGTATCTTATAGTTCCAGTTTATAAGATCATCTAACCCTGAGGGTGTCCTTCCAAATTTGTTCGTACGAATTGCATCGTACAAAGAGCCTTGATAGGCACTTCGGATGACTAAGGTGAGAATTACCCATTGCATAAGTATGAATCGAGCGAAGTTCCTTCCGGGAGTCCGAGTAATAGAGTAGCCCAGTAGCACAGCATTGAAATTTACATAAGGAGAGTCATTCCTCTCGCCAAAAATAAATCTGCGCCTACGAAGCGCCATACACCTGATATTCTGAATAGCAACAGTTCCGGCGATGAGCAGAACTAAGATCAGAATCCAGAGACGATAGTTGAATGGTGTTGCCAATCGGCTTAGAGATCCTAGTAAATGTCCTCCGCGGACAACAAACACGATCGGAGAGTTATGGTATACCCTGGAAACTGCAAACGCTTCGCGTGCTACGTCCGAAGCACTCAGACTTCCTATGGCAACATCTGCATCATGGGATTTCACCTTAAAACAGATAGATGCCATGCATAAGTAGGTAAAGTGAATTTAATCTTAAAACTACCATAATGAGAACTCGTCTGTCGTGATCATCTTTTTCATCAGGCCAGGGCAACAATTTAATTGTGAAATTGAGACTTCTAGCGAGTACCTTCAAAAGCATTCCCTCGAATCCGGAGAGATTTTCCCAATTCCCTACTGGTTTAGGGTCACTCTTGTTTCCATTGAAAGTCAACATGGGCGGCATAATGCGAGCAGCCACTCTCATTGGACATCCGTTCATGTTGGCAAATTTCTGTGGAAACACAGTTTTTAAATTCTGGAAACCCTCGCTGAATCGGAAGTAAAGTTCCGGTATAGGGATCTGACACGCATAGAGCCTGTAAGTAAACATACAAGCACCTAATGAAGGCGAATCGACAATGATGTTGACGTTGATGATTCCACTTTCATAGCACAACCCAAAGATTTCCCTCGTTTCATTAATAAAGGTTTCCTCTGAGAATGTGGTGAGGATGATTAGAAAATGTAGTTGACCAGGAGCTGTAAGGTATCTGCTATAGAACTGGTTATATATAAAGCAATATCTGTGAAGGAAGCTTATGTAAGTGTCCGCTGTGTTTTTTTTTTTTTTCGAGTAAAACTCTTACACAAAGGACTTGGCAGAGTCTACAATGTAGATATAATATTCCCAGCGTTGATTGCTCTTATGAAAAGAGTCGAGCTGCACTGATGTGGTTTCTTGCAAATTTAGTAGAAGGTAATCCAAAGTTAGAATGTTGGTGTTCCTTGTTTCAGGCTTAAAGCTCATTTCGGTAATCACAAGCGTGGAAGTGAGTTTGCTTAGATGGTCGCGGGCTATTTGTAACGTAAACTTAGATAAATGTGTGGTATGCTCTTGGGGGTCAATCCAATCCAATGTTGCATTCACCTGAGACCAAGCAGCGCAAAGGACTATATACCAACTCACGTTAACCATTTTTTCGAAACTGTATGATATACTAAATGGTTAGGATACACATACTATCCCATTCGACTTGAATGTTGATTTAAGATATGACCGTTATTGAGTACAGGCCATTTGTCCAGGGCGATGGGTGAGTATGATATTTAATTAACTAATTTTCTCATTTAGATTTTTTGTCTCAGATACATACTACGTTATCAATTGTTACTGATAGTTTGCTTAAGCTATGCAATTTTTGATCAACTAAGTGCAACGAGGGTCTTGAAATGTTAGACCTCAACATGTCCTTATCCGCCAATTACGCATTTTTAAGCAATGTTTAGTCGACTATTTTGTTTGGCTCTATCGACCAAGTCTTCTCTTTTCTCCTGGGCGGATTCAATTGCCATTCATGGATCTTTGGCATAAAAACGAGATTAGCCCAGAAGATGCACAAAAATATTCGTAGAAATTGACTGAGGAACGTATATTCGACGTGCTGTACTGCTGGAACATGAATGGATTCATTGTTGGATAGGAACAGCCATAGTTTGGTGTGTAAGCGAATAGCCTTACATCTCCATGTTTTGGACAATATACAAAATGGCATTAGGCCCTCGATTGAGATGATACTAAAGCCTCTCCTGGAGGTCCTCGCTTACATACAAGCATCGCAAACGTACGTGTTGTTCAGTTTCTTTCCGCGGTGTTCCCTGTAAACTACATACTAACCCTTGTCTTTGCCTAAAGTCCTCTTTTACAGAAGTGGCATTTATTCTTACTAAAATCAACGATAAAACTATCTGACTGCACTATCTGCACCTGAAATACTTTTCTTCAAGTATTTAGCAGGGAAAGTCAACTGAAGGCAGCCTATTTAATTTTTGTTGCAGTGTTTCTCTAATGTTGATGTAAAAAAGTTCACTCCGGGTTTGCTAGTTACTTACTTACTAAACGGTCTCCCGACCCGTGAAGAGTCTCTGCCTTAAACACGGCAGCCTTCCATTCCCTTCGATCAAAGATTGGTCCTTAAAACGGAGGTTCGGTCTTTTTTTTCGTCTCGAACCTGGTTGCTGTGATTCGAAGATCCTCATTGCTGCAGCATTACTGTTCATTCGCTCGATGTGGTCGAGCCAGTTTTGGCTTTTTGCACTACATCCACATCTTGGATGCTCATAGAGTTCGCGATTATATATATCTACTCCTCCATTCGCCCTTCTTGAATACGTAAACGAAAATTCGACGCAGAATTTTCCTCTCGAAAGAGCCCTAAATCTGTTCTGTTTTCCTGCTTATCTTCCAGACCTCGGCTCCATGTAGCAGAATTGGCAGGATCAATGTTTTGTGAAGCAACCATTTTGTCTTCCGGGCTAGGAGTTTTGAACCCGAGGTAGGTAAACTCTTTAGCTAACTTAAAGTTACTGTTGACAATAGCTACTTGGTTTGTCCTCACTCACTTCTAGATCAACTCGTTTCGCCTGTTCTTAAATTCACGTAAAGCTTCTATTACGGCGCGCTTAAGGGCCACCCAACCAATGTTTAAATAATTGATAAACCCACTGAAGTGACATTTGTATTTTACCACCTAAGAGCCTGTTTAAGCAGGACTGACGGACTGCGTTTTTCTTTGACATTCGCTAGTTCAGATTGATTAGTTTTTCAACAACAAATTCGTTTTACAACAAGGCTTACGCTTTTTACAGAAATGAATTGGTTTTCTACAGGGTTTCTATTGTTTACTTCATGAATTTCTCGGTTTTTCAATTCTTTTCCACTTTTTATGGAGTGACGTTTCCAAACGTCAACAAAATGATTTAAATTTATATTCATAAGTTGTGTACAATGGGTTGCTCTGAACTGTTTGGAACATTAAAGTACAACTTTTAGTGTTCAATGAGGAATTTTTTAGAACAGATTTTCTGCACTTAATTTTTAGTAAGAACAAATTCTTGAAAACTGTCAAAATAAGGTCATTAGTTGGTTAAGCCTTGTGGTAACTTTTGTTTCAGATCAGTTTTATTAATTGATAGCGAATATTACTGAAAGAGTATTTTCCCGATGTAAACAAATGAAAAATTAATCAAAATTTGTTTTGACAACTTCATTTGACGTATGACTGACTATTCTAACTTGCTTGTCATTGTTCTAAAATTCATTAAAACACCTGTTAGAGACACTTGAATCTTTTCCTTCAGTTCAAGGTTAGTTCTTTACGAATTCCTTTGAAAATTGACTACAATGCGACTATTTCACCAATTGACACTTAAGCCGCCCGCATAGGCAAATAGAAAATCATATTTTTTGTATTGGCAAACTGCGCAATAATCCATAAACAAATTAGCACAATCATTTCCATTCAACAATAACCACGAATAGCATTTAAGTCAGTTCAACTGTTCAAGCTGCTTTTAAACAGATCGCTGTACAGATGATCTTAACTTCAAGCACCCTACGCCCACTTATGACTAAAGCCGGAGTCCTCTGGCGTGACCACAATAAACACAAACATTATAACAAGTGAAGCCATTGTCGTAAAATTGTTTTTTTTTTTTCTGTGAGAACCCCTTAGAAACTTACACGCCACACCGGCTCCACTAAGTGTATCGCAGATTCATCAAGCGAGCGTTTGCACTTGACTTTATAAAGCGTTTCGGTTGAGAATTAATTCACTTTGTACTGAGAGACCGAAGATTCCCATGTAGGTCACTTGGTGGTGGATAATTGGATATGTGGTGACTTACATGGACAGTAGTGCTGGGGCGGATTGAACACGCCTCTCGGAATACGGATGCTGTACGAGTAGATAGAAAATTAATTGAAAAAAAAACTTTTCCACGAAGGTGGAAACACGTTTCAGTTGTAATTAATGGAATTAGTTAGATTTTTATCTACATGCTTGAATAATTGTGGTTTGAGGTCGATTCATTGTGCTCAAAGATGCCTTTTGGTGAGCAAATTAAATGGTTATAATTCAATTATGATCGGTAGGGTTGTAGATAGTTTTAAGTGGCCTTAGTGGTTTCTGAAAGTTGATTTACGCCAACTATTTTCGTTATTTTCTCCGATCAAGTTCGTAAGATACTTGCAAACTTCTAAAATACGATAAACTTTTAACCAATTCAGGTGATTCCAATAGACTTCCTGAATCTAAAATGAGGCAGTTTGATAAAATCCGCCATAAAATAAAAATAGCACAGTCTAACGTGAAATTTAATGGAATTCTGGTCACTTTGCTCCCATTTGGCTAAGAACCAGAACACTATTTGAAATGTATCCGAGGTCACCTAATTTGGGCTTAACATAAATACGTATCTACATATGTAGATGGACTCCCACTGCCCCTTCAATTGAATATCCAATTGCCAAAGACAAAACTTATTCTCCGCTTGCATGAAAAATGAGTCGTGTCTTGTTTTAGATAAAATTTCTATTTACTCGGCGCTGTATACCTACCTATTGTTGTTTTACCTGTTGGAATTCAATTAAACGAAAGAGTACACGATATTGCCTATTCTATGTCTCGTCATTTGTTTGTTTGTGTTTTTTTTTTCTTCTATTTTCGAAGTCATGTCAGCTGGTAGTTTAACACGCGGTTTTCATATTGAATGGAAGAAAGTTAATGGGGTTTTGATTTAGTTATGGAAGTTTGTTACAATGCACATTCACTTAATACGCCACTGTATCTAAGTACTTAAATAAGTAAGGTTGTGAGTCGCTAGTGCTGTCCATAAAGTCGGAGGTAGAATTAGCAATTTTAGAATAATAACTGTGCGGAAGAAACTTTAGAGGCTATCATAACAACAAATTAACAAAATTGCACTCTAACACATCACTTTATTCTTTGTACTTTTAGTAAGTCTTCCAAATAATTGCTGTAATGAAAAAAAGTAGAAATAAAATGAAGAAATGTAAGATTCCGATTGCTTGTACTTCAAAAGGAAAAAGATACATTTTGTAAAGAGGGCGTGGCTGTTCCGAAATTCGTATTTCTTTTCAAAAATTCGTATTTCTTTTCAAAAATTCGTATTTTCTATCTATAAACACTTTGAGGTTAAAAGAGACGTCAAGTTTTTGGAAGGTCATTGATGCCAGTTATAAAGAAGAACTCTGTGAACTCTGAGAGGGCAGACGATGCCAAAAAGCCGGATCATCCAATAAACAGCAAATATTAGTGAGTTTGAGGATATTAAAGGAATATCTGTGGAATTGATCATCCACCTGCGGCGCGATTCACTAGGCCGGGAAAAGATCCATTTTGCTACCACATGAGCTGGTCCCTTACGTTACTCCTGGAACAATTTCGATATATGGACGAATTTACAAATTTTGTTGATATCCAAACCGTCAATATCAATAAGCTCCTCCCAGAGAACGTGAAATGATGAACCTTCCTCTTTTTCATCCATACATTCACGACAGAAGTTGTTGGCCGGAATTGCAGACCTGCGTCTACTTAACTGTGGGCACATCTGTCTTGCGTGATTTCACGTATCAAGATGACGTTGTCTTAGATTTTCTTGATGCAGATTGAATGTAGTGTATGCCGTTTCACTGGGTAGCTGAGCGTGCAGAGTGAGATTAATTACTGGGCGGCGGCTTCATGAATAGCCATAACCCCCGCTTGATATAGACTGCAGTCTAAGAGACATGCTTACAGGAGGAGAGACTGACCGCAGTCCAGCTTTTGCGCACTCGCCTATCTTAGACTATCATACACGTATATAATTTGCAGACGAAACCTTCACCTACGCCCTATGGCGCTCTTGCAGGGTTGTAGTACCGTAGTGGCCTTCCGAATACGTTCCTGTATGTTTAGCTTACCCAATTATTTTGCATACTAGGCGATACTTCAGCCAGGATTCTTTGTTTCTTTTAGTAAAAAGAATTAACTCCGTTTTTGTCGAATTGGCACTTAGTCCGAAGCTATTTGTAAACTTAAACAGCGTCGCCAGTCCTGTTTCTAGCTTACCCCGAAATCCTATAGAAATGATATCCGCACAAGTTATAACTTTGAATTCTTTCTTTTCAAAGGTAACGAGTTGTTAGCGGTGAGGAGCCACAATTGCGGTGCACCTTCTTGTGGGGTGTTGCGCTGAGCTGATGTTCTGAATTTGGCCAAGTTTTGAACTGATCACTCTGATAACTACCATCTGTAGATCTATGGACTTATCCTAGCATTGATCCCCAGTTTCCTAAAAGGATTTTCTATGCCCAGCAACTTTTTAACTGATCTGTAAGCCGTTCCAGCTTCTTTAATAGATAGCAACAGAGACTGATGGGTCTGAATCATGATCGGAACCAAAATAAATAAAGTATTTCCAAACCGGGCCTTCTGGTTTGTAATGAAGGAAGCTGTTAATTGCCCAAAGAAGCTTGTGATCCCTTACTATTTCCTCTGAGATATGCGGAGTCTCTGGGTTGAGTTGGTAAATTCTGAAGACGCACGCACCATTTTTTCCTGGAAAGTGAATACCTAGGAAGAAATCTGAAGATTCTCGACTAAATATTGACATTGTTCCATCAGTTTTCTCAATATAGCCGGCTATGATAAGTGGCTTCGACAGAGTTGTCCTTTTTCAAAGACAAACGGATGATGGAGTACCGATTGAGACTTTTGGGTTTTAGTAAATCAATCATCGTTGTCCCGATTTGAAAGATTTTAACATTCCCCATTATCCGCATCCACCAAGAAGGTACTTGCAGTTTTCACTTAATTTAAAATTATAAGCTGCACACGCTAAGCACAACACGAATGCACAACATGATTCCTGTTGCTCCACCTTTCATCAACAAAACTCGCACAACAAGTGAATTTTACTACAAAATTAGATTGCGACCGGCCTGCATACTAAACATTGGCATTGAAGCCACCTGAAGAGCTCCAAGAAAGAGCCTTGAACATGCTCGCCGTGGTAATACGTTCATGTGCGTTATTTCTTGCTCATGCAGGAATTGTATCTCTGTTCTACACAGCATTACAGCATTGTTGCCTCAAGCAAAGACCGGGTTTAGACTCCGCTTTAGCTTTTAATTTTTTTTGTTTTGTTTTTGTAACACGTCCACGATGCGAATGAGGTCAGTAGTTGAACTCGAAAATAAGTACACAAAACGAACAAATTACAACGCAGCAGACAAACAGACCGAATAAACAAACATACATATGTGCACGTAAGCCAGCTTAAGGCAAACAAACATGAAACAAACGTGTGCGTGTTACATCTATGAACAGTGACATATGGAGCGACACAAGATCACTGACTGGATTCGTCCGTAACGCAGTTGGAATATTGACCAAGTTTTTGTATCGTATCGTGTACCTGCTTGACTTGTTAATGTGGCAAACGATATGTCTCTTAAAGTCTTCTTGAAGGTTTCGTCGTAAAGAAGAAGATGTACGTGAAGTGGGATTCTTGGTCAGGAAGAGGATGGTTTGCTTCTTGCGACGTTGTTGATGGTGCACATAATTGCATTCTAAAGTGGAGATAAGTTGGAATTAGGTTGGCGTAAAGCGGTGGAATTGTGTCGAACTAAGTATGGCGTCGTGGAAGGAAATACTTCTTTGTGTTATTGTGTTCAGATTATATTTTGTAATCGAACCAAACATGTTAATTAGTAATATGTGGTTGAAACTAGCAACTTGAATTTCTTGGAAGGCGTTCTGGTATTACGTGTTCAATAGTGGGATCGGTCAAAGTGACATATTCATAATGCGTGTGTTCATTTAAATGACACCATTCATCATGAGATGTCAATGTTTGACACCTGACAACCTGCTCTTGTTTAGGTTCGAAAGATAAAGAACCCATTAGATGTCGGGGTGAATGCAAAACTGTCGAAGATGCAATGCTAAACATTTTCAATTATAACCCAATTTTCGGTTCTTTGAACAAACAGAACTGTGCGCTTTTTGGAAAATCGAAGTGTTGTACCCATGAAACCAGTTTGTCACCACATCTTAGCTGTCAAGTACTTATGGTCCCCGTGACATGTAATTTCTGCGGGAATGTGATACTCCACGGGATTAACAACAGCCTTCCAGGCAGTCTTTTCCATTTGCTTGGAGTTTGGTAAAGTTTCACAATTAAACACGGAATCGCTTCTCGAGTTCCACCCAACTCAAATGACCAGTGTGGCATCTTGTCAAAAGTCTGAAGCAAATTGTTTTATCTATTTACATACATCCTCCGAGTCTTGAGTTCCTGGGAGTCAAATTCATTACTCATTACAAAAGAATGTCCAATTGAGTCACGGTTTAGAATAAATTTACCAAACACACATTTTATAGGAAACTGGGCCACCAGAGAGGTAAATAGATTTCTCTGTTAAGTACCAAGTTCGCCATTCTGTTAGCTGTAGCCGACATTTTTATCGCTTCTGTCAGAATAGGATGTGGCTTTCGTTCCTTGAATCCATTCCAATGCATTTCATCATTATTAAATCTTTAGTGTCTAGTGGATATCTATTCTTGTTTAATTTTTATGGTCATAAGTTCCTTTACTTCAACGGAAACCGACAACGATAAGTACACTATGGCTGTTGGTCAACGAACTTATATGGGAGTTAAACTTCTATTTAATTTTTCTCTTACGGATGCACAATTAAATTTTCAACACATTTTCCGTCATAAAACAAACTCACGTAGCAAGTAAAGAAAAAGTTACTCATATGTAGCTACAACTTCTGTGCCACCTGCGAACAAACAAGCTTGTATGCAGCAAACAGTGGCTTATGACTGTATGAGTACAAATGGCCAACTTCCGAGTCGAGTTGTGGTGGTTGTTGCTGTTTTTATTTCGTTTTTTTGATTCCGCATATTTCTTACAGTCTGCACGCTTTCTATATTCCATTATGAATGATTGTTTGTTTGAGCGGGGTATCTTCGGAGAAGCTATAAACGTTGGGTGTTGATTTGATTGACTATCCCGATCATGAGTGTTTTACTGTTTACGGTTTGTCTTGACCTGTCGGGTCGGTTATTCACTTTCTTCTGAAAGTGCAACGATATAACGGTTCAAATTAGCTTGAAATGATTTCCTGATTCACTTTGACTATGGTTTTGAACGATTGCGTGGAAATCATAGCTTTTCTGAGAACTGCCTCATTTCACATTAAAAAATTGATATCGATGGGTCATCAACCAATACATTTCCTGCGTAAAGTATCAGCACTGAGATATCCTATTGTCGAGTTCCGCGAAGACTTAAAGTAATCGTTTATTTCTTTTTAAATTCATGTCAGTTCCACTTGTTCTATATCTCCGTAATGTAACACCTTACCCTATTAGATTACTTGTTACCGTCATACCCATTGCATACACATACTCATTTCCTAGATAATGTTTCATCTCTCAACATCAATCCAGCCAACCAAACATCCATCAGTCTCATTTCGCTGTAACACCATCTACCGACGCATGTGTGAATTATGATTGCATAACCTAAAACTTGATTTCATCATTCTTAAGGCACTACTCACTGTCAGACAGATCAGTGAAGCCTTAAGCGTTACACATACATTTTTACCGTAATAGTGCCTTCATAAAAGGCGAAAAAGTTCGGCCTGTGCAAAGTCTTCTTAACCTGTGAATTGTATCATTTGCTGGCATAGACAGGGTGTGCAATCATTTTTATGATGGAGACGTCTACCCATTCATTAAAGGTATCATCAGCTAAAATGCATCAATGAAACGCAAGATTGCGCCCGTCATTTGATGTTGGTCGAGCGTAATGAAGTGTACACAGTGTAAGAGTCGGACTGTGGGTCTAATTGGTAATAAAATTCTGAACTATGGCCTTTTAATTTTTTTGATTGAAGATGTGAAGATTGTATCTTAGCAATATTTCATAATTTATGCTCAACTGTAGACAGTGTATGACGTATGAAGTGTGTTTCATCTGTCATTTAATTGAAAGAAAATGCATGATTGCCTTCAAATACATATCCATGCACATGTTGAGTAATATTTATCCACTTTACTATATGGCTTATAGCTTTTTGTAGCAATGTGAAAGTCTATAGTGAACTTCCCGACCATACACTGTGTGGAGTGGCTTGTTTTTTTGAAGATTGATAAACGGAACAGCCACGAATCTTCAGAAGACTTTGGGTATGTAGCACTTACTTACTTTATTACAAAGAGGGCGCTACAGCTCGGTATTTAGTTCATTGGGCACTTGAAGAAGTTTACATAAGAAAAGGTGTTTCTCTAATGTGTTATTAGACTCAAAAACTTTGGGGCGTGTGTGCTAATGTCCATTTGTACTTCTAAGACGATTGCACAGATTTTTAATTAGTTCGGTTGTTAAATCTAACTCAACCTCTCAACCGAAACCGGACTCAATATCTTACAGAGAATTTTCGATGGCAAGGTAGGCAAAGTTCTTCACTATATCAAAGTTATAGATATATCGACTGTGGCGCTCTGTCCAATTCATCGATGTTGTGCAATCAGTCTTGTTGACAGTATGTCTGTTCGCGTACTCTCCCAAAACAACTAAAATCTACGAAAAGTCACCAAATCCTGTTCGAATACGCAAAAGTTTCGTAGTTTTTCGTAGAAGAGAGCGCTCACGAGAAAGTACAAAATCTCCCCATGCAACAAAATTTAGTACAGGAAATTTCTCTGCACTGATTTACGAAATCTGTCAAATCTGTCAGACACGTGCAAGAAATTTTTTGTTGTTTGTGTATTTGCATACAATTGCTTTTGACGTCTAAAAGTGGCAAATTTCGTAGCTTTCGCGTTCGTTTACTTTTTTGTGATTTTACCACTCTCTGAGAGAATTTTACCCCCACTCCTTGAAATTTGACAATCTACGAATTTCGGTGCAGAAAGTACGCGAACAGACCTAGTATATTCATGTTTACTGCTAATTCTTTTTTGACAGATTCCGTTTGAATACTAACAAACTAGGTGACAGCCCGATGTGTTTTGGCATGTACATATGTATTACAAGTATGTCCATATCGCCGACGTATGTTGGTTCGTGGGTTTCACACAATTCGTTTTGACATCAATATTGCTTTGATATCTTGATGCCAAAACAAGGTTTAATTCTATATTGGTCGGCAATAAAATCGATAAAGAGATGATGAGTGTGTGTCATAAGTTTTCTCCAGGATTTCCAGGATCGATTATGACATTTCCAGATCCAACACCAGATTGATATGAGCCGATCAAGTCGTGGATGACTACATTTTGTGCGATGACTAGATGTTGAGGAGACGTATAACTCTGTAATTGACTCAATTGCAGAGTTTCATTTCTTGTGGATCGATGGTAAACGATGGTGAGATTCCTGTCATCGGTGGACCCCGTAATTTCTTCCTGTTTCTGAAACTCAAATTACCACTTCGTTTTGAGTCGATTGCCATATCTGGAGAATACGGTGGTTGCTGAATCATAGCATTTTTGGTTAAAAAAAATACTCAGATGGGAGATGAAAATTTAGCCCTTTCCAGCAAGCCGTACAGCGACGCTTCTTATGCACAAAACATCACCTAAGATGTGGCGAACTGATTGGTCAAAAATGAATAGATTTTATGAAAGCATTTTTTTCAAAAAGTCGGTGTTTTCTTCAGTAACTGTCGAGTAGTTTTTCACTACTTCACGGCTTCTTTGGACGCTTTAGACCACTCAATTATTTGCTCAATAATTTTTTTATAGTAAAAATCGGAGATACTAGTCGACAGATCGCGCTCAAACGCAACGTCAAAATAGATGACAGATATACCAACATTAAATTCGTCGCAACAGGTTCAAGGAACCAGTTTCTTCTTACTAGTTTCTTTCAAAAATTCGTGTTGCGTGTGTTATGTTCTGTAAACGAATGGAAGGTATCAACTGTCGAGTCCAAAGGTCAATTTATTATTTGAGAAACTTTTTTTGACAGTCTAACTATCAGGTCATTGTCAGATACTCGCAAGGGGTGAGATCCGGAAAGAATGTTTAGGTGCTGTCTAGGGATCGAGTCACGAACTTCTCGCTCTGTAGATATTGCTTTTGGACAGGTCCATTCTGCTCGACAGTGTTTTTCGTTAGTCGTTTGCTGACTCATTTTTTCTATAAATTCAGAGCCGACTACAAGTCTAGTAAAAGGTTTCCTCCTTTATCTTTGCAGGGTACTGTACCCGTCCTTTATTGCAGCTTGCTCGAAAAATAATCGCTGGCAATAAAGTGAAAGGTATTTAATTGAAATCAGGAATTCACTATTCAAGTAATCGCATATCTTCGTAAAAGTGTAACCTTGCTAATTTGAGAGCAATCACATTCGGCTATTATTAGTCCCCTCCACGTTTACTAATAAGCCCCGTACGGGTCTCATATATTTATTGGATAACATCCTAAAACAAGCAAGAGAGCAAAAAGCCCCATTGAGGTCATTTTTCATAATTGACTCATCTAAAAAAATTGTATTGCGTCCATGGGCCAAATTACTTTTTGCAATCCTCTTCGTTGCTTAATTAGTTATTAAATACGTAAGAAACCTTCGCAGTCAAGTTATCATTAACTTCATCGATCCGTAAAGGCAGAAGTTAAGGTGCGTATCGAATAGGCCGGCGAATATCCACTAATCATCTTTGTCAACGAAAAAGACTAATTGCCTAACTCAATCGAATGGATCAACGAACTTATTCACATCTCACATTAGTCTATTATGTTCCCGATCGGCAACAAACAAGACGTTAATTATAATTAACGCATTTTTTGTATCATTCCTCGCAGAGTGGTGTACAGATTTTTAGAAAGCTCCCATAATTACAATTAGGAGCCTGCCACTGTTTTTTATTACCTTCTAGTTTTAATCAATCCACATCAACCATCGGAACATAAATAGCTACGCCGACGTCAAATTAACTTCAATTAACAAATTGTTTGTTTATAACTCGCCTGGGTCGGCCTTTCATCCGGGCCATAGAAGCCAAACTCGATTGTTACGCAACAGAGTTGCGTTGTAACAATCTAACAAACCCCACCGGATAGTGCTGTTCGTTTTAATACACATACTTACATCTGCAATGTGTCAGAATTCGAATAAATACATTCGGGCGGACAATGGCTTCCTCTGTTGGTAGAGTTGTTGGCCATTAGAGAGTACAAAACTATAATTTTCCTGTCCATTACACAAAAGATGATTTTCACCGAAGTCGTCAACCATTCAATGAAAAAGATGAATAACTTTCTCCTAACTATTGTAGCAGATTCGCGATGTTTCATAGCGGCATGCCGCCCGACATTGCTACCGTTAAATACGATCATGTGTGAATTTAATTGACAGCACTTGCAGACGCTGCCGCACATGGAAAGCCATGAAGAGATTCAACCAAGATATTCTGGCTTTTACATTGCAAGCGTCTAGTAATTATCCAAGTTAATAGATTTATGACACGATCTGGAGAAATGATCTCTTTGTGTGCCCCGGCGGGTGGTTTCTCGTTTCGTGTTTCTTTTTTCATGTTTCGTGGGTATTGATTCATTGCGTCGTTGACTGGTAATTAGTTGGTGCTAAGTGATCAGCATCAATTTTCAGTACTTTCTGACGATCCGTACCTAGTCACAGTTTGGACTGCGGCACAAACAAAGTGACTGGTATTGATTTGATTATAGTGGTGGCAGTAGTGAGCAATTATTCGTGGTGGATTCATTAGTTGTACAAACTCATTAGTTGCAATCAGGCGCTAAGATGGTGGGGCATTTGTTTTTATTGGAATGGTGGGTAAATTGCTCGAAATCGGAGTGATGAATGGAAGATTGTAATTATTACTTTAGTTGTTAGCCTCACGAAAGAGGAGAATGGCTGTAAATTGGGTGTATTGACTTGAACGGTGAATGTTGTTTATTTTGTTCTTTTATTGAAGCGAATGTTATTTACTTGGCATCACCGGTTTGAGCTTGCTGTCAGAGTTAAATGGATGAAGGTCGTTCATTGCCAGTTGGTTGGTATGCCCATTTGAGCCTTTGCAGATTATATACTTCTGAATAGTAATTAAAATGATTAAAAATTATGTTCAGTGTTAATTGTATTTATTTTGTAACATCATGTTTTTAAATGAAATAATTAGCGAATACGGAAATTGGATGGAGTAAAGAAATTTCAAATTTGCTTAAGCTGCGCTTAGACGATTGTCAGGTCTATGTACAAATACTGTAAGGTTTGGAAATGAAAAATTTCCCCCAAATATCTGAAAATCATTTGCACTACCAATTTTTGTTGTTGACAATTTTGTAACGAAGCAACTGTCAGACAATTGCCAGATTGAAATCTGACAGCAAATTTGCAGGTATCTGTCAATTCTCTGAATACTCTTTTGAATCATTGTCAAAGATTTAGGACTTTCTCAAACTCATTGGAAATGTGCGAAGCTTATGACATCTGATAATTTGTTGAAAGATGTTTGTTTTTGGATGCGTAATACGACTAATTTCGTTTCAAGGTTGGTTTTCTGCTACGAAAACGGATAATGTTAGTAGGAGAGTGAGTGAAGGAGAATTTGACTATCAGGAATTGGAATAAAATCTAACAACCGTGTGAAATGGCAATATAATGCTGCAAACTTATTTGTCACTGTCAGTTAATGTGCAGCAATTGCCAGCACATTTGCGAACTTGACAATATTTGTAGATCTGGCAATCGTTTGAGAGTCTGCAAGAAATAGGTGATGCACTGTTTGCTTTCTTTTCTGGATAATATTTTTGAAAGTAAAGTTGTAAGTGACACATACAGCTACATAAAGCTCTGTTGTTCCCGACAACTATGAAACTAATAAAAATAAAAATCAAAATACGTGTCATACTAACTGTTAACATGTTAAAACCAACAACCTGACAGATGTCAGTGATATTTAAATCTAAAAATCAATGTCTTGTGCGAAACCATTTGCACTAAGATGCCTAACATACACCGGCAAAACTAATTCGCACTAATTACACCCATCACGGGTTCGTTTCTACAATAACATATAATTTTATATTCTTTGTTTAATTATTTGCATTTCTCTTTTGTTTTTTTCTTTCTTTTTGATCATCTGCCTTTCCTCGCGATCTTACGCAATCGCACAATAAAACCAAAACCAATAATAATTAAACCCAAAACAACGACCGCAACTCACAAAAAAAAAAAACAAATGAATTAGCTGGGAAGTTCACGGTCAAAATCCGTCCTGATGAGTCTCAGATGCACCACGAATCGAACAAGATCACGTTCGCTCTCAACCGATAGTCTCGGCAAAGGGAAATCCAAACCTCAGGTAAGCCGCGAGCCAGCATCATTCGATGACTGTTTGTTTGTTTACATGTTTTTCGTTTCTGTTTTGCGCTAATAACCTGGATTAACATGTTAACATCAAATTGAGCGGCCAATCGCATTTCATTCATTAGGCCTGCCATATACACCTCCACTCATTAATAAAATGCCTTAACACCAACTGTTCTTCCCACCCCCTACTGCCTACCATTTAATCGAAACAAGTTTTTAACTTTTTCTTACTATTGGTATAAAAATTGCACTTCTCTTTCATTTGGTTATAATTCAATTCACACCTAACTTTCACATTTGCACAACATACACAATAATTTGCGTGCTTCTCGCTCACTAGAGGGGCTCTGTCACTGTCACTGCTGGTGCAAAAGACCTTGCTTATTGGTCAAGGAATATACCATACGTCAAAGTGGAGATTTGGCTGACAGCTTAAGCTGGGATATTTGCCATAATTTATCGAAATCTAGAGCAATTTTCCCTTTTAATTAAAAGTGCTTGTATAATTAATTACTAACGAATATGACATAACATCGATTATAAATGCTAAACCTGTGCAAATAGTTTGGTTGACATATTTGTTTGACGTTTGGGAAAAGAAAGTGTCAATACATATTAATCTAATCTGGTTAAGTTATTATTATTAGCCATTTCGTATTTATTTATAGGCATTATGCTAAGTGATGAGTTAAATAAAATTCAAAACACGTAAACCTGAGCAGAAGGTTTATAGAATAATAATTATCACACCCTCTCACAGATTTAGCGTTCCGAGAAATGGTAATTAGAAGTAATCATTTTAAACCGTGAGATAAACCACATGTCTTGCAAATCGGTTAACTGACAGTTGAAAATTATGGACAAACTATTTGCGTTAAATAACCAAGGACAACCTGAAGAAAGTCTCAAGGTTCTTCTAGTTATAATTTAAAACAAATCCATTGCATAAGAATATAGGATTTCTAACTCTGACATTTACATGACAGATTAACATATTTTCTAATTATTCCATATTACCATGGCGTTATTTTCATTAATCTGTCAGTTGCGTAATGACAAGTTCTCTTGTAAATGCCGTTTGTAAACCCACTTACGGCTGGAGTGGCAATGTTAGTTACATAAGGATATTTGCAAGGTTTCCATTCTACACAAAAGCTAACACGAAGACACATTCTATTTTAAACTGCAATGAGTACTTGACGTCCAATCATTCCTTTTTACTAAATGTCAAGTAGTTTTTAAAATCAGTACTCCGTTCTCTTTCTGTTAATTCCAACCTTAACACTACCAACTTATTTTTTTCTAAGAAATTCAATTACTTTGACTCTAAACAAATGAATCAACACATCCGGTGAGTAAATTAGCAATCTATGTATCATCATACCTATTCGCTGGAATAAATTAATTTCATTCCAATTTGAAAAAAAGAAGCTTTTTACCAACTTCTTCGTTAACTTCAAATTTGAACTGTGACGGTGCTAGCAGTTCTAGCAGTGGTATTGTACTCAGTTGAGTGGTGGGTCTGAAACTTTGCTAAAAGCTTTGAAAATTGTTAAAATGTCTTAGCTGCGACTTTTCCGCTTAGTGTATACACTCACCAAGCAAATATAAGCTCATAGGGAGGAGTATTTGAATTCGTACGAACTGGTACTATAGTACGTGACTTGTTCTCATAGGAGTTTCTGTTCAATTTCTCCGACCATGAATGGGAGAGTATGAGAGTAAAAAACCTGCCAATTCTGGGTTTTAGGAAAATGTTTCAAATAAAGGGGTTCCAGGTTCAATCCCTAGATAACGCCTAAACTTTTTTCACGGCCCACCTCTTTCGAGCGTCTGACAAACATCCGAGAGTACAAATGTTATGAGAAAGCTTCCCAAATAACAAATTCCTCTTCGGACACAGCATTAAACAGTACACCCCTCCCATTCGTGTAAAGAATATAGCCCGCACAACCCAAATGGTTGTGAGAAGCTAGGCCCTGGATCCTATACACCTACTGCATCAAATTTTAGAAACTGATCACGAGCGGGACTGTACTACTCTTAAACATATGAAGTACATTATTGATCCCATCATTGTGTCGATTGTTTTGAAGAACCCGTAAAGTTGAAATAGTCACTGGATACCAATCATGATGGTGATAAACTAAAGACAAACTGTCTGTTGTATTTATTAATGCCGACCATTCTGTTGCAGTATCCAGGAGTTGATTTATATTCTGAAAAAGCAATTTGATTATAGACTACGTAATACTGTTGGTAAAGATCGATCAGTTTTTGAATCATTCTAGTTTATTGGAACTGTAACTGTGCTTTGTAACGCCTGGCTAATGTGAGAAAACGCCAACAACGGCTGTGACGCGGCGAAGATTTTGACCCCTACCTGTGGTTGATGTAATTCTTTGTGTATTTTTCGGGCTAAGCCGCACATCCACCGATTTTCCAACGACACCAAGTGAAGGCGAGCTTATTTTGGTTGACATAGATTGTCAAAGTAAAGAGTACAACTTAAATTTGTATGCATGTACCAAGTATGAAACCAAACAATCTTACGGTGTTGGCTGTCGGAATTTTATGTTAACTTATTATCTTACAGTGATTTTCAGAAATGTTCATAAGCTCAGCAAAATTTCAATTGCAACTCGTAACACCTTTCAAGCATCCACTTTCGTTCAGACATTTTCAACGCGCTGAATTTCTGTCAGAGGATCGAAATTGGAAACAGGAATATCGAAACCGAGACAAAGATAGGTAACTCTCCAAATTGGTAGAAACCCCAAAAATTGACTGCCTGTCACTTACTAAGGCACAACCCCCCAGTCAAATGATCTTATGTTGGCAATTTCGCGATCGATATTGTCCCTGAGCTCTTCTAACTTTGTAGGCTCGTTGGCATAAACCATCGACCTAACATAAGTCCATAAGAAGAAATCCAATGGCCTTAAAGCGTATGAACGAGGTGACTATTTCTCGAGATCACAGGACTACAGAGGTTTCCGTTCAATAGACCGATTGTGTAGCATGTGGCACCATCTTGTCGGAACCACATATCACTGATGTCAATCCCATCCAATCACAGCTCCGACATGAAATCCTCACTATTCGATCACTCTTTGTGGATACATTGGAGCCCGCACATTGTGTTTAGAATTTCAAATTTTCTTGAAATTTTTGCAGCGCCCAATCGAAGTCATTTCCAAATTTCCGATTCAAGTGATCAAGGTAATTCAATTCTTGAGCTTTTTGTTTGATCTTGTAAGGGTGTAGGCTAATTCTGTAGATCTTTATACAAAATTTGGCACAATATGTACTAAGCAATTTCCAACTTTAGTGAACGACGTGTAATCGACTGATTCCACTCAAATTGTATTGAAGCTCTTCCGACAATGATATTTTCGGTACTTCGATCAGTGCTTTGTCTTACTTGCAGAAGAATAGGGAATAATTGAGTCGAATTTAACTACTGTTGCAAGCAGAGACTTTAACGACCGGTAATTGGAATAAGAGCTTTTAAAGTTTCGACCATCGACTCATCATGCTCGTGCATGAACTTCAAAACATGTAAAGCTTGACTGACGTTTTGACTTTGACAGATCAAACTCTTGGATGTTCCTCACAGCTATGCTGCGATTAAGTATGGATCACCGCCCTATCGCTAGACCCAAAGGTTTTTTATGACAGTTCATCTGTCTGATCTGTCAGACACAAACGTTCATGAGAGGTTGGATCATAAAAAAGTCAAACCAGTTATGATTGCTCCCACAACGATTATATTCAATACAATTGTGCTTACGTACCCCAAGTGAATCATACTATCTCAGAAGAGTAAAGAATGTACCTACTTCTCTGCCTTAAAACACCACGCATATGTGAGTACATTAGCAAACCTCCACCCAGATAACCACTTAGCACACTCTAATTGAATATTAGTCTGTCTATTACACTTTAGAATCAGTTCATTACATATTATTAAATCCTCGCCACATGATGTCATTAGCTCGTGCCAAGCACAGCTATGACACTTAACATTATTTCCCTACTAACGTGCCCCGTTGCAAAGAACGCATCATTGCAATGCAAGTCGTAAAATTATCCGCTATGTTGCATGCAGAAGCTATGCTCTCATGCAATGTATAGTACCTCATCTCGGCGTAAAACGATTTCAATAAAATCCAAACTTTAGTACCACCAATTAAGCGGGACTTCTGCCACCGAACCGGCAGCACGAAACCACACTAAATGTACTCGTACGTACCCTCCGCAGAGTGTAGAGGAACACACATCTGGAGCTGATTTCATGAATCTTAGTATCCCATGGGATGTATGTACATAAATGGTCTCTGGACTTCATCTAGGAACACTTGTATTCGTTCCTCTTTGGGTAATGAGGGAATTTCAGTGATCTATTTTTGAGTATATAGATACATTTGAGATAAGGGTGTTCCCCAGGCAACCAGCATGGCCGTATGGTTGCTTAAATACTCTTTTTTTTACATGATTTTCATGAGCATTATTATTTTTTTATAGATCGGTCCATGGCCCTACTCTTGGATAAGATGCATGCAAATTTTTCAGCTAAAACAGGTGACTTGCAAGTGCCATGAAATTGGCGTTAGAAAACATCGTTTTTCATATGTGCAGGTTTATGGGACACAGGCGCCTTTGTTTTGTATTTTATGTATTCCCGTCTATCGCAGTGACTTTTCAATGTATTTCCTTGCATTTGTGTTTGTTTTGGTTCAGTAATTGCTTTCAGTGTACATTTGTTTACGTTTTGAGAAGCATAATTTGTTATTATTTCTATTTTTGTTTATATCTTTGCAGGTGAGTTCAGCGGTGCAACTAATTGTTTGTGAATGTTTTAATGGATGTAAACTCTGACCCAGAACTAAGTTTAAGGTAAATGCTTAATTTTTTGTATGTAAGTAGTTGCGCAACTTGTTAATTAAACTGAACAACTTGCGTCAAATAATTGATTGAATGATTATGATTCTGAAGAGTATATCTTAAAAAGAGCAATACCTACTACCTTAGCTTGGGAATACTATCACTGACATCTCTGTCAAATGTCATGTCAAAATCTGCAGTTCTTTGATAGTTACGCACGTGTTGTGTGAACAGCAAAAATTGAATTTAGAGATTTTAAAATGTCTGGTTTCTTGAGTACAAAGGTTGCATTCAATTTTGTTTGAAATTTCTTCTGCAAAAACGTTAAAAATATTCCAGAAGGCCTTGGGTGACCAGGCGTAGTCACAAAAAAATGTTTACAAGTGGCGCCACCAATTCAAAAACGGGAGAGAAAGATCGGGCCAAAGTTGTTGAAAAATCAAGTTCATGTTAACAGTTTTCTTCGCTTTCGCTAGACCACACTGTTCGCAAGTTTCAGTGTCATGCGTCGTTTCTTTGAAGGTATTGACAAAAGGAGGGCAGGAGGACAACTCATTTGCACCACCTCACATTGCATTGGTTCTCCGAGACCTTTTTGCCAGAAATTCAATTCACATCGTTCCACAACCACCGTATTCAAGTGATTTAGCACCGTGTGACTCCGGAGACATCGTTTCAACACGATTGAGGTGATAAAAACCGAACTGCTGCGCCTTTGAAGGCTATTTCTGAAATCGACTTTAACGATGGTTTTAAGGATTGGAAAAACCGTTGGCATATGTGTATAGTATCGGAAGAGAGTAATTTGACATATATTTAGTGAATAAATAAAGATTTTAAAAGTTGTAGACAATTTCACCTTATTTTGTGATGACTGAACTTCGTTGTCGAAAACTCAACGCTTTGAGATAAATTCTAAACAATAATCACTTTCCAACTTTCCTTACGATGAAACACCAAAGATGACTACAGATATGTGTTGCAATAGCCCAGTATAATCCCTAGTGGTCAGTTTTTATGTAATCACTCGTGTCGTGCATGTTTTTCTAAACGAAGTTATACTCGCGGATGTTTGTCAGATGTTCACAAAATTAAAGATCGGGAAGAGAAAAAATATTGGCAATCGAATGTTCGAAGCGAGAGGTTCGAGGTTTGATCCCCAAACAAAACACCTGAAAGTTTTGTTTCGGCTCTACCGCTCGCGATGGTCTGACAAGCATCCAAGAGTGTAATTATCATAACAAGCTTTTCAAAAACACAAGCGAAGGAACGCCAAGTCTATGGCCACACTGACAGGCAACTGTGTGCCAGACATAGTTAGTTGAAACATGCAGATCTCTTCACTTTTATTAATTTAGTGAGGTGGACAACCACCAGCCGATTACACCATCCAGTCCTCCACTCCACTCTCGCAAATGTTTTGGTTACGGGAATGTGGATTGCGTCCTACATTGTGAGGAATATAAATAAACTTTGACAGTTCGCAAAAACCGTAAGTAAACGTAGTCCCTAACTACTTCAAGTTATAACTGACGCTGGTGATCTTCTGTTTGATACTTCGATCTTGTGTGTCCCTTCTTGCATATACTTGGTTTTGCTCTCATTCACAACTCATTCCATTTTGGCTGCATCGGTTCTAACATTTTCAAATGCACCAGTGACAGCTCACTGTATCCTATCGATGATATTAATGCCATCTGCATATCCAAGTAATTGCACAGATTTGTAATTGATTTATCCCACGATTTTCACAAGTCAAAGTGACAAAAGTCACATGACATCGCATCACCATGTTTGAATCTTTTTTGACATCAAAGATCTCGGTGAGATTGTCTCCAGACTTAATGAAGCAGCGAACATTCTCCATCACCATCTTACACAATCTGACAATGTTAGATATGGCTCTGTATAGCTCGATAAAAAGATGGTGAGTGTCGATCTGGTTCTTTTTTTCCTGAATGTGAATATTTGGTTGGGTTAATACCATGGCAGCAAAGTAATTGGTCAGAGATCTTTTGGCTCTACTTGCGAGCTTTTTTCCTTTCTTAAATTTGAAGGCGACTTCAACATGCTCAAGCTTCAAAGTTTGGGAATATATTGTTTTTTTTTTTTTTTAAAGGAAATCCAGAACACAAAAACATTCAGACTTCGATATCGTCCCTTGAACTTCCAAGCATCCAAGCGCATTCCCTTTTTGTGGTGCAGTGGTTCGACAAACTATGATCCTATTCGTTTCTACATGGTTAGTAGCTGCGTTTGCTGTATTCCGCCCTACCTCGACCCTGCATAGTTCTGGTCACAAGCAAACACACTACCTACTACACCACTGCCGCATTTTTTGGCAATATATACACCAGATTCAGACAACCGGGGATGATGGTTTTAAGTTTAGGGAGCGCTATCTCAGCAGAGATAAGGTTAAGGATAAGGATACGATAAAATAATCTTAACTCACTTTTTTCCTACACTTTGGCAGGTCGCATATTGCTTCCCATCATCGTATGTACTCCTGTAATGGATGTGGATTTCCTAAAAGAAAATAGTCAATTGAAACGCCTGAAAATAAAGACTTCAGACGCTGTTCGATCAATCTATAGGTGTCTCGAAGTAGCTAGAGAAAGAGTCATAAGAAGTTCACGAAAAGGATACCTTGACTTCTTTTGTGATAAAGATATTTGTAATGTTTTTTTGTTCTAGGAAATTGATCAAACTGTTTGCAAGCATCTTGTTCACTTAACTTATCTATAGAAGACTCTAAACTGATTGCAAAACCACTCCATTCCACAGTTAAGTCAATAGCACTCCTACCCTATCATTACAGAATCATTACTTTCAAGAGCTTATCTGATTCTAGTAAACATCGGAATTGCTAAATCTACTTAGCAATTAATCATCCCAAAGCACGCCGACAATAGGCACCAAATGAAATAAAAAAACAAAAATCCACTTCAAATGACTGTTTATCAAGAAGCGTACAAGGGCAGTCCATCACACTCAACCACTCCCAATCCAGAGGGTGTGATAATCCAACAGATACGACTTTTGAAATTTACTTAAAATTCCTCAATACAACTTCGAAGTAATATTTCCATTCTTAGGGTACACGCTGGAGGAAAAGTTATTTCCAGTTGCAATTGTTCCCAGATAAGTAACTCTTACCAAGTTTGGTTTGTCTATCCGGTCTGAAATCGCAGACTAAAATAAAGATACAAACACGGCTTGCCCTTAAATAGACTCATTTGTCGTGGAAACTATCATTAGTTCGATTGGCTTTATGGTATGGAATTAATGTTGCAGAGGAATAGCTCGTAGATACTTTGAAAAATAACAGTTAACGAAGTTCATCGATCTCTGTGGGTGCTGGTTCCTCCTAGGAAGTGTGTAACCTCTCCTCAATCACAATTTATAATTGAATTACGCACTGCCTGGATTGGAACTGAAACATCTAATCCCGTGCAACATGTTGCTAAGGTCTTATTATTGTGGATTTTGTTCCAATTCGATTAAATTCTATTTTAAAACGGAAAATTCGTGTGTGGGAAGCTAGAGGACAGGCAGAATAAATGTTAGATAAACACCCTAATTGGATTTGCCACCAATGAAGCGGGGAGATGCACATATCTCACATGTTTCCTTAGATTAATTGAAATCCCATTGCGGGGGGACGTAAGTCGAGTAGTCTTGCACATTAGTTTCACAGTAGTATGTCATTAAATCTGAATGCTTTAACGCTCATTAATTTATAGCATTTTAACTGCTGCATTTGTTCTAAGATTCTACGCTACTAACTAGATCCAAGAGGAAGACTATGGCCATAAATTAGAGTGACGACGGCGGCCGAGGGTGCTGCATAGTGGTCCGCTAAATTTAGTTGATTTTATCAGATCAGACTGAGAGACAGAATTCGACATTCGTTATGCGTTTATGTTTTTGTTTTCTGATAGGCCGTATAGGAATTTTGAGAATTTGGATACAGACCAACAATGAGTTATATTAGGACGGATTTTTTCCGCTGTTTTTTTCTTCTTTGCAACACCATTTGTTCCGAATAGTTTTCTATTTTTGATGTTTTGTGGTGGTGCGTTTATTTTGATTAAGTGCAGAACAAATGTTTATGTATGAGAGCGTATTCGAAATGTGAGATTTTCATTGGAAATCATCGTAACTGAGCTGTGATGCGGGGATTTATGGATTGTGTTCAGTAAATAAATTACAAATTAAGTTTACTTTGAATGTAGACTCGCGTGAGATGAATGTGGAAAGCCCTTTTCCTCGTCTGTATGGGACGTGCCGAGGGAAGCAGTAGTGGAGTAGCTAATGCGGGAGAACGCCTTCCCACTACATTCATTGGGAATAGAATCCAGGGCCAAACAACTACCTGAATAAACATAAGGCTATCAATATCCACCAAAAAATAATGGATGCCTGTAGCTTCTGCATAAATACCAGGAGTGTAGGTTAGATTTAGACCAATGATAGGTTCGTCGTGATATCACCTGGATGCTATGATCTTACATACTTTATTGAGAAACCAATTTGAGCTTTTAATGAAGCGTAGTAGACTCCTACCAAGATCATTCTGAGATAAATTAGAGCAGATGCAGAGAAGGTGAAGAATGAATTCAGCTTCCTCTTCATCTCTGCATCTTCTGCAAGAATCGTTTAACGCACACCAAGTCTAGTTGCGTGGCTTCTATTATCAGTAAAATTATGGTACTGAAATGCAGTCTACTAAGAGGGATCAAAATCTGAAAGATCCAAATCTCAGATTCAATTTTGCCCAAATCTGTTTTATCGCTAGACACGTTATGGAAGTTGTCCACCTGAGACTTGATCTTTCGAGAGCATCCAACTTTGATTTAAGTTTTTATGTTGCAATTGGAATACCTAAGGTATATTCATCTGATAAGATAGTTCCATGTCTAACGAGTGCATTGGTCCTTCAATTGCCTGGAAAGATTCTATGCCTCAGTACACAACAAAGGTGAATATTCTAATACTCTGCCATCTCTAATAGAGACGAACGGCAGTCTAGAGCAAGGGTTTCTCTCCTTTTAATAAGGAAGACGGAAGAAGAGACTGAGACTAAGTTTATAGGAGCGTAAGATCTCTTTGAAAGATACTAGAAGTTGGTCATTCGTTCCAAGTGTTTGGTTCTTAGTTTATGTACATATTTGAGACACCAAGCCGGGCAGTTTGTATCTACTAAATAGAACATAACCTCGCAAATACTGGTAAAACAGATTGAAATAGAAATGTGTACGATACATCCTAGTACTCAATAATCCATGTTTTGGCCCAAAGCAAAAACGTCGGCTTAAAAGATAAACGTAAAGCTTCCTACTCCTTTCGAGGTATCGGTTGAGTGATTTATAAGTCGATTCATCGCTAGACAGTGATTCTTTTCGCCATAAACTCCGGAGAGGATAGGAGCGATTGGTGATTCTGCTGTTGAATAGAAGCCGTAGTCTTAGACTTTAAACACTTTCCCTTTACAGTCTTAATAAAGCATACAGAGGTACATATGTAAGGGTGGGGCCTCTAGAAGAACTTCCAGCTCTCCAGTCGTCTGTGCGTCTTTCATAGGACGGATTGAGTGCAGATGTGTAGGTTATTATTGGGAAGGTGGTAATAATAAGTCGATTTTTGGATTAAACTTTCTGTTCTCGTTCGGATTTAGTAGCCAGTCACCATATTTACTTAAGGTAGTTTGCTGTGGTCTTAGGATATATAGGACTCCGCCTGGTGTTCATCTTTTTGTAGTTTCAGACGTGTCCAAGCTTACCAAACTCATCTGTTGTTGTAAATGAGTGAGTCAATATGCCTTTGACATCAGCAGTAGTTTCGTTCCTTAATATAGTCTTTCGAATTTTGCTGGTTGGTATGGTAAGACAAAGTTCCAAGCGCTCGAAGTATGCAATACGTTGAAGTGCCATTCATAAGTGTTTGTATAAAACTTCTTATTGCATTTGTTTAGTAAATTCGCCATTCGTTCGAACATTCATATGCATTGCGCTTCTTATAAAGATATTCGTAAGCTCCGTTTACTATTTATTCCAACCAGTTTGGTTCATGTGCTCCTTCCCACCTAACAGCAAACCTGCTTCGTAAGTTAACCCAAACTACCTCTAAGAACAACCAATTTGCAAAGAAAAACCACCAACCAAAGCCATGTTGTCTGTCTAACAAAACTTCAAGTGTCCACCCATGTTCCCGACATGTAGTCAGCCTACCAGCCATTATTGCCTCCACCTGCTATGACAGATGACACACAAAGTACTTACCAACTTCCAGTCCATTAGAAATGTGTAACAAATGCGCCTCAGTCATTTGAATGGCACATCTGGAGAACCACAGTGTCCTCATTCCCCTTGTCTTCTCTTGTATATGGTGGAAATGGTTACCTAATCCCGCCACTAATAAGTATCATAATACATTACGCCGCGCCGTCATGTACTGTAACCAAGCTTCAGCGGAACCAACGAGTTCCATGTCAATCCGCATCTCTGAAGAGTGCTCTCTCATTTGTTTATGTGCTTGCTGCCGTTATAATTATTGGTATCATTCTTATCCATACTCGTACACATGGCGCTGCGCTGGTGCTCTGCAAAGAGCCAAGATTGTTATTATGGCCAAAGCTGTGCCTCCTCAATATCTGGTTGTCAATCTGCAACAACTATCTAATTGTGGCCTAGTAGCTTTTTCGAGTGCGCACACAGTGGTGCTAGTCACTGAGTGTTTTGGTTCAATGTACGAACGAGAGAGGAGGCCGTTTTCCATTTGGTTTTCTTCCAGAAGTGGCAATGTGTAGGTACACTGTTTAGGCTGCAACTTCTGGAGCACAGAAACTGTCACTGTTTGTGGTTTCCTTCGCTCTTAAACTAATGAGAGAGTAAAAGTCTACACGTTCAGGTGATATGTTTTTGTCTATTTTCCTAGGCACCCAACAGTGCGTTCTCACCTGAAGCTCTTGAGGAGCTAGGGGCTACCGAATCCAAAGGGCTTGCGGATTTAATCTTGTCAAGTGGCCAAAAGGAAGAGGGTAAGGTGGGCTATTAATGCATGTTTGCACTTTGCGAAAGAAGAATAGCAAGTAATCACACTTTGTGTGCAAGAGAGAGGCAGAAACCACTCATAGGGCTACCGCAAAGTGGGTGGTGGTTCTTGGGTGGTGTTCGATACACTCAAACAATTTGTTTGGTAGATTTGCACAACATTTTTTTATTGCTATACATACATACATACATATGTATATCAGATTGAAAACATTTTGAAATCATCAGTTTACCTTAATGTCTAGTAATATCTTGGTTTCAGGAGATAGATACTTTAGGCTGCGTTCAAGAGATAGATTTTAAGCGATATCCCTACCAGCGAAATGACAATCGATTGAGTGTTTATGACAAACCGAATTCGTTCTATTCTTTTTGACAGTTGTTCTCGTCATTCGCAGGCATTTAAAGTTGCTTATAGTTGTTTAATTCACTTTACGCCAAATTGCTACACCATGAACATTTCCGTATGTGCCCATGTAATTGATCGCTAACAGCAAATCGCATCGCGTCGAATGTAACCCTTCATCCGATTATGATACTTTTTTAAAAATATAAATGGACATATTGGTAACCGTACCATAGTTAAGCCACATACTAATACAAAACTAGAAAGATTGAGACTTCGGACTTCGGGAAAATACTATGCATGATCTCGAAGAAAAGAGACCCTCTTAACTGCACCAACTATAGAGGAATAAGTCTTCTCAACGTCACCTGCAGAATCTTATCTGCTGTACCGTGTGGACATTTAAAACCTTTTGTCAATAATCTGCTTGGTCCGTATCAGTGTAATTTTAGGCCAGAAAAGTCCACCATCAACCAAATTTTAACACTAAGGCAGATCTTGGAAAAAAACCCAGGAATTGCAAATCGATACTCACCACCCGTTTATTGCATCTATAGATACGAGCTATGTCTAGTTTTGGCACCCGTGCTCGTCTGGTTGTGTAGAATGACGATGGAGAATGCACACTGCTCCATCAAGGTCGGGAAAGACCTCACAAACACTTTTTTAGACAAGGCAACGTGGAGAACTTCCAATTCCAATATCAGAGGGACAAGCTTTGACCGTTTTAAGATGCTTCTCAATTTGGTAGTTTTGTTTTTCAATCTATTACACCACTTACTCATGTCTCAAATAACAGAAAGCATTTTAAACACGGCATTGTCAAGAACATTAAAGGTACAATTAAAATGGCTGTGTGAAGTGAGCCCCTCTTTCATCAAATATTTTTATTCGTTTTTTTAACACTAATTTGTAAGCCAGTTGATTTCATTTTAGTGCTTCCTGTCTATGCGTTGAATGTAATGTAATGTAATAGGCTTTTAGATTAAGAACAGTTGAATGGCACTACATCCTTGTATTTCATAGTCAGATTGAAGTTCATCTCTTCTACTCAAAGGAGCTAAAAGGTGCTGCCATGGTCTTTCAAGAGATGTGTCTGTATATCAGTAGTGAATAATTTCTGAACGCTACCCATTTTTTGTATGTAATTTTTGACAGTTCACTTCAACCATTGAATTCAATTAAATTGAAACCAACAGATCAAAATCAAGGATAAACTTTCGTCAATTGGTTGTTAGCACATGATGTTGATTTTTAATTATTGGTATGGTTTTTAGTGCTCTGGAATCATTGGTCTATTTTTGTTCGAAGATTCAAAATAAAGAGCTGTTACTGTCAGTGGAGATACATGATTTAAAGTTGGTTGTGGCCTTGAATTGAAGAAATAGTCACTGATTAGCTTTTTTTTCAACAGGATAGAGTTACGAGTCACACAATACACACAATTCGGACCGCAATTTATGAACTTAAGTGGTAAATCTTGAACGAGTTTCTAAACATTTTGATTTTCGCATGAAAGCGTAGTGTGCTCATGAAGGATTATATTTTTATAAAAATGAAAACACTGGAAAAAATTCAAGTACCTAGATCTCGGTTAGTTCGGAGGTTAGGCTCCACCTCTCATCTGATAAAAATCCAATTCAGTCACATGGCTAAATCGTAAAATACACAAACGACATTACTTTTTATTATGAATTTCCATATTCTCCTGTATTTTGAAAAAAGTAAACAATCGATACTATTTTTACCAAAACAAAATAAGAACATTTCTCTGGGTGTACGTACTATCGCCTCCCCATAGTCAACGCAAGGCAGCGCATACAAACAAACACATCTCGTACTCGCATCGCACTGACATTGGCTGTCTGTTGTTTGTCGACTCCAATCGACCACCGACAGTCAACACAGAAAACTCGTACCAGCCAAGTCAGCGTGTATACGTTGTCGTCACAACGAAATTTTATTCTTGGAATAGACGTAGAACCCGCAAGGCGTGCGTGCGCTTTTCATCAGCTTTTCGCGATTCCGATCTGCTATACTCGTACTAACTCTCTGCTGCTGGTGCACATCGTACGAGTACAGAATCCAGTCCAGGTTTCTTGATTGCACACTGAATCGATATCGACTTGAATCGCGGTGAACTCGGAAACGTTGCGCGAATTAGTTGTACCGGTCGATAGCTGGCGCGAGATCAGCTTAAGATCAACTACGTGTGCCTACGTGTGCCTGTGTTTGTATTTGTTTAAACAAATAACTCTGGATAGAAATTTTGTGTTTTTATCTCGCCAGCGAGTATAATTGAATAAACAACAAGAAAAAGTAAATTAAAAATAGAATTTTTAGCATTTTCTTTGCGAATCACACATGCGACTGTACGATCAGTCGTCGGCAGCATCTCGCCATAGAGATCACTCTCGCTAATTGTCCACGGTACGGTATTCGGATTAAGTTCAGTTTGGTTCAGAAATTTCACATATGTACACATGAAAAAAATATAAACATTTTCCACACGAAACGAAAGTGAAAATCATAAATCATTGCATGCGATCGAATGAAATGAAAATTCTCCATAACATTGCTGCTGCATCATTGTTGCAATGGTCCGGTGAATGAGTCTGAATTCCGCTCAAAACGCATGTAGTCAAAGTTTTACAAAGTCAAAATAAAATTCGAGGTGAAATATAATTAATTTAAAAAAAAAGTGAGTGTCAAGAGGTTTTATAAAAAAGAAAGAAAAAATTCAATTCATGCAAGTGCTCACGGTGCATGTTGGAAAGCAAACCTCAAATTGAAACTCAAGTTCTTATGCAACATGTGCTAAATAATTAAACTATTTCGCTTGTGTTATTGTTCTTTTTGTCCTCTATTGTGTGGTTTTTGATGATTTAGGCTGAAAATATTTTAAACAAATAAACTTGGCTAAAGCAAATAGAAAACCCAACTGAAATAAATGTTCTAATTTGGCACAAAAGTGGAAGGTTTCTTTCGCGACAAATTTGTGCAAAGTGGTTAAATTCTTTTCATTTCGAACGTTTTCACTATTCTTATGCGTTTTTGCGTTTTCTTTTTCCGTATTTAAATTTTTTCTTTCATCTTTATTTCTGGGGGAAATATTTATTTTTGAAAAAAGTGTTCTTGCTTCTTTGTCATGATTATTTCTAGAGCGGGAAGATGTTTCCTAAAATTTCATCTGTATATCTAGATTTTATGCGATAGTGACAGGAAATTTTTGTTTTTTGTTTATTGGAGCTCGTTGTTATAATTTATGAACGTGATTAACACAATTTCAGAGTGATAAATGTTAAATTAAATTATGACTACCTAGCCTAATGGTTGGAGTTCGAGAAAGTAAAGTTGAGAACTGATCTTTGATTGATTCTATCCAGTCAAACTCGATTTTTGGCATTATTACTCGGTTTCACCGAAGCCAGGAAAATGGCAGCACTGCAATATTTAGTTACTAATACTCTGTTTAAAATCACGTGCTATGTACACGAACTCGCAAAGCAAGATCACAAGGCATGTTCTTCGAGTTTCTATTAGGATTTGTGGTTAGAATCGTGAACAAGCTGTGGGGAGTTACTCATCAGAGTTGTGCTTCGGCTGCTGTGCGTAATATCTGTTATCAGATCACCGCGCAAAAATTTATTTATGGAATTCATATTTACATTACGTGTATGCATATATTTGAATACGAGCACTTATCAGCTTGTTCTTGAATTCATAAGAAATTCTGACTCAGATTTGTGGCAAAAAATCGTATTCCACCTTAAGAACAGTATCGACTGCACTTTAAATCTTACAAGCCCATCCTTGTGTACACAATATAATCTTTGGCAAGGTGTTCAACCCTGTTCGAAAATATAACATCGTTGAGTTACAATTATGGAATGACTATGCAATAGTATCTGTTGAATCTGATCCAAACCCTTCAACTACCAGCCTGTGTACGTTGCTAAGTTATGGAGACATTCTTAAAACTGTAAGATTGAAGAATACAACTCCAAAACTCTATTAAAGCCTGACGCTTTCTGTAGCAGATACCAACACTTCTGGTCCTAAGCTGGATCAGGAGGATAATACCGATTTCGTTGTACTAAGTCAACTAGGTCAACATGTTAAAGTTAGCAAAGTGACAACATTAGACGTAATGAGTTCCCTTAGTTTTGTAGGAAAGGTCTTTGGTTTCATTAGTCCTTGGGTTGGGAAAGGCTTGGATTTCGCTAAAATTTTATTTCAAAATAATGCTTGGATCTTCTCATTATGAACGGAATATAAGACCATTCTTGTAAGACTTGATTCTGTCCATATGCGATGATTTTTCGACACATAATCGTTTTCAAAGCTTCAAGTAATTGTACAAAACCACGATCTTTTGCACAGCCCCACTCAAAAAAAAAATCAAATGCGACAAATCACGATATTGGGGCCAATTCATATCACCAAAATGCGAAATAATTCGTCCCAGAAATTTCACGTGCAATAAAGTCAAAACGAGAGCTGCTGCCTCAGATGTGCCACCGTTTTGTATAAACCACATATCTTCCGCATTTATATCTTCGATTTAAGGCCAATAAAATTTTTATTAACTTTTGGCTAAAATGATGGCTACACTTCCCTCATTTTCGAAAAAAATATGTACTAATGACACAACCAGACCAAATAGCACACCGACTTTTTGTGGATGCAATGGTTTAATGTACATTTTCCTATATGTCTTGTTTGTTGACGTATCCACCGAGTGTAAAATGAACCTCATCTCTGAAGAAACTGTCGTGTGTAATCCTCGTAACGTCCCTAGCACAGGATCACTAGTATTTTTGTAGTACGTTTTCACAATTCCAATACGATCAGCAATTATTCCATTCTGTAAAATGGAAAACCCTAAACTAAACATTAAGCGCGTTCCGATTTCTAGGCACTATATTTGCAGATAAGGCCTAACAAATGGAACGGCAAACTGACTGAAAATGTAGGTGACATTTCAAGTGTCACACCTCGCATCCTCATTTCCAGGTTTTACTTTAGACAAAGTGTGGACTGTGTTTGTCAAGGGATCTTACTGATAAATATATTTATATGAAATTGGAACCTGTAAAAAAGGCTTTATTGAAAAAATAGCCGATAATAAAAACAAGGTCCCTTAACTTTTTCTAAAAATGTCTGCTTCACTTACAACTTTGGACGGTTATTTTTAATAATATTTCAATGAAAACACAGCGCATATTGATCAAATAATCATATCCTCTTATTGTATCAATTCGATGATCACTTCCCTGCAATTTATTTGGAAAGTAATTTGTTTATTTACTGCACATAATCCATTCAAATTATAAAGCACAGCCGAACAATACATAAAATATTGCTGATCAGCTGATTCTTCACACTTCAAAAACTGACTTAAAAGTAAGGGAGAATTTTTTTGCCTTAGAATCCAGTCAACTACCTCACAAAAAATTACCTTACTTTTCAGTCTCTACACCAATCAGAAACGTTTGACTACATAGTGCCTAGAAATCGGAACGCACCCATTTACAGTCTCTAATGACAGTTCGGTTTGACATATGTAATGGAAACAGGGATGTCAAATCCGGCCCATGTATTGGATGATCCTGTGTGTCGGTATCTAACCTCCTCTTCTTTCCTAGAAATTGACTTGACTAAACGGTGTCCTAATAAAAATTGAAGTTTCTTTTAAATTTAACAAAGCATTCTGTTTTCTGTAGGAGTACTTCTACAAACTTATTTATTTCTAGAAACTAGATTCTGTTGTCTAGAGACAGATGGGAGCTCCTCTTCCATTTGCGGAAATACACTCTGAGAAATAAATGTCCCCGTTTAGCGAGAGACAGGCTTAGACCAAAAGCAAGGTCCATTGTGATACCACAAAAGAAAGAACCAAGTTACTACCATCGGTAAGAGATAGAGTAACCAGTGTCCATGCACAGAAATAAAATTTTTCGTTTTGCTGAACTCGACTCTGGTAAGATAACTAAGTGATTTCCTTGTCAAAGCAGATAAAGTCGTACCCTTCAGGTACACAGACGGTGGCCATAGTGTCTTTCTCTTTCTCATCTCGCCAGCTTCTGCAGAGATCGGTGAACAAGCACCTAGTCTTCTGGCATGTGTACCTATTTAACGAGCTCGCTTTTTACAACCAGTCGTTTGTAACGTCCACTTTCCTTTCATTTGGTCTGTTTCATTATGTTTGTGGCTATTCGCTATTCTTCTGTCAGATATAACACTGTCGGATATAAAGACTTTATTTTCACAGTCCCTTTACCGTAGTTATAAACGACTTCCACTGAGTACTACTAGAATCTACTAAAATAAAAGGATAAAAGATGCCTAAAATGGTACTTTTTTCTGAATTGTGTCTGCCTCTGTCTGTGTCATTAATGTTAGTACAAATAAATTCACAAAAACTGAACGGGTATTCAATGAACAAATACCCCCTTAATTGTTCTACAGAAAATGTCAAAATATTTTCAATATTTTATTGCAAAACCTCTACACGAAGACAACCGGAAAAATGTCACTCCCAGCAGAAAGTCCTTGAAAATTACCCACGATCTTCTCGCTCGCATGCACTGCCTGTCAACCGATTCACTATAAGTCGATTGCATAAAAATAACCACACATGTCAAAATTAGATACAAGATCATTCCGATTGAATAATATTCTCCCAGCCACACACTAGGGGCGCTGGCGTTGGAGTCTCTCCTTGCAGAGGGAATATTCCACACAACACAACCGCACCACCAGCAATCGAGATTGTCATCTGTTTCTGTGTTTTCGAATGATCAAGTGCACCGATCGCACACAGAGAGTCAAACGTGCTCGAGGGGGAAAACAATAACAATAACAAAGTGATGGGAAAAATCTCAGCCAGATACTGCATCATTTTGTATCTTTGAAGGCGCTCTGAATTTATTTTTAGTGCTCATGGCACGAAAGAACACCAACCACGAGAAAACTATTTCATATTTCAACACACATTGTGTGTGTCGTCGTTGTCGAGACGTCTTCGACGTGTGAGACTACACGTAGTTTGTGCACTTTTTTCAGTTCAGTGTGCAGAAATTAACACTTCGGTTTATGGGTTAACATTTTTAATGAAATGGGTTCATAAGTCGCTCTGGAGATACTGATAAATTATAGTGTAATTGAACGTTGGACTGACGGTGGCTAAAGGTTTCCACATCGCGTTCTATTGTTCATAGGTATGTACTCGTACGATAGGAGCGGTTGAGTAATTCGTTTTTCAGTTTCTCAGAAACGAACAATGTGTGATTTAGTTTGGTCTTACTTTCAGAGACGATAGAGATCTGGATAAGAGCTTTTTGTTTCACGATACGCATTTGTTGGATTATCTTCTCAGGGGGTTTAGCTTGGAACAATACCCAGTTAAGGGAATATCCTCTAATTTGAGGTAAATCTTTGGGGCCTAAATTGAATTATTTTTAAGTCGCGGTTTTTGAAAATCTAAAAGATTTGTAGATGCCATTTTTGTTACTGTTCCACCTGTGGTAGTACCTTTACCTCTACCATTCTAATCTAGCTGTGTCCAGCTCTCGCAAGTTTTTTGAGTACCTTTTCAACTATAAATGTTATTTTAATAATTGACGTAGAAAACGTGTGGCTTATACACTGCTATTTCCTTCGTCATATTGTGATGCCGACAGGTTCCTGGCGCGTTCGGTCATAATACGAGTCCCCCATGATTTTTATAAGACATTTCTAACCTTACGATGTTTCTTTACTTTTAAAGCTTATGAGTTAAAGCGGTAATCAACTTCCACGTACTTCAGGTATAACACAGTTCTGACTCTACATTACTGCAAACTAGTAGTAGTGAAGCCTGAAGCTTACACTGTTCTTGTAGATTATGAGTAACATACCCAACTCACTTTTTGCTTTCTCAATTCTGCTGTCCATGTCGCAGATTGTAAACTATGGGCAAGTCGGTGGAAGTCTATAATTCAGGTCTGGATATAACACAGACCTTACTGAAACAAAAAATAGCAGAGGGGACAACATTGACCCTTGTTGCACTCCATTGCTTACAGTACCACTGAATTCATTCAAATTTTGCTTTAGTGTAGAACGTGACATTTTTCTCGAAGTCAATTAAATTCCAATGGAGGGGCGATATATTATATTAGGACCACAGGTTTCGGCGTGAACCCCGGGTGTTTGCCACCACATATTGACAAAAGCTGTTCTTTGATGGTTCCAGAGCTATTGTGGTTGATACTGAGATGGCTCTTCAGTCGAGTTCTGCACTATCAGAAAGGATGCTAGGTTTTATATCTTTTCAAATCACCAGGCACCACTAAAAGTTGTATTTAGTGGACTTCGTCCGTCTGTAGACAAGGATAGTATAAGAAAACTAGTTAGCTTTCTCTCAGGCCTCACGTTAACAAACTTACTCTGTCTTCAGATATGGAATGTCGGCTCATCCTCATAGAGTTATCCGAACACATTCTCTGTGAATGGCCAGGAAATATGCTTAGACTCAACATACCCTAAAGAGTGTCAGTCATATGGGCAAGAGTCTTCGAAAAGAAAAAAAGGCAATTAATTGTCTGTAGAAGATGGTCTTTCCTTACTCCACTGAAAGATTGTGATTATGCCCAAAGTCTGCCGTCATTATTCAGTGGTTAGAGAGCTTCCAAAGTAACAAGTACAACCCGGTAATGATCTACACGGATTATAGGGATATCGATCGGTGAATTAGTACGTTTCCGAACGTACTGGCGTATGCGATATAATGTGCGATCACACTGCTAAAAATGCATTCTGTCATGTTTGGTCTGAATTTGCCAGGCGCGATCTAATTGTCGTTGTTAATACTCATCCCTTGACAAATCAGTTCAATAGTTCATACACTTTCATTAGAGATTACAGCAGATACCTTTCGGTTTCTTGAATTGTCCCACCATCCTCAGAAGGCAAAACTACATTTAAAATATTTTTCATTTAATTAACGTTTACACATGTGTAGCCTCTTAATTGTTAGAGTACAAATCTTTGTTTCAGCATACCTACCTTTGCCCGCGAATAAACGAGTTTTTCTCATCTCATCTACACACTCAATTACCTCAAAAATAAAAGATACAGTTAAATGCATACCCAGGACACTTATGTAGCTATGTACATCCGACTAGAGCACATCTCTTTAGACGGTCTTCTTAAGAAACACGAAAACATTTTCCCATGATGCCATTCCTAGAATCTTCTCTTGGTTGTCTTTGATAAGAGTGTTGTCCAACCTCTTGTTATTGGCAAATGGTAACATGTGTAACCCCATAGCCAGTGATTAAGTTGCTGCTCCATTCTAGAGTTATTTATTTCACTTAAGGTCTCAGTCAAATGGAATCAATGGACAAGCAGACCGACGGTAAAGAAGTTGCGCCTTCAAAGGATAATCGGAAATTGCCGCTGCAAGGCATCGAACTATGCAAATCGTGCAGGCTACCTCTGGACAATTGTTATTCTCGATATGTCCGAGGTAGCTATTTATTGTTATTGGCGCAGAATTTGCCTAGGACATGGGTATCTACGTGCGCAAATATTTCTAAGGAGAATATCATGAAAATTGGCAGGCAATTTACCCGATGCGATGCTTGTATGGCATTAAGTTATTGTCGAGATGGGATCACAGATATGGCTATTCTAGGATGTGGTTACATTCAAGTGAATTTAAGCACCATTTTGTTGTTCAAGAACAAAACCAAGTAACTCTTCCACCCCATTAGCTAAGTTCTCAAAATCCCACATTAATCACAATCCCACCATAAGTATGCTAATTACTTTGCGCGTGAGATTCGGTAAGTTTTTTGCCGCTCGATACAAACACCTATCACGAACCTGCTATCTTATCTGTGGAAAAACAGAAAATTCCGCAACCAGTGACGATCTAAAATATTTACTTTTTATGACATTTTTTTTTGTGTTTTTTGCCTCAGAAACAACAAAAGTATCTCGGATTGCTTGAGATAAAATTGTAAAATTGGTAACGCACACCCTGCACGGTAACATGGTGGAACTAAGTGAATACTGGCTGGTCCCACGGACTGGGTTTGTCATTTTTTTAACTTTTTTTCCGAAACGAAAACAAAAAAGTAATTTCCGTGAAACTATGCTCAGAAGTAGATTGATCTCAAGGCGATACAAACAACAGATGTAATGTAATGCGAAGAGAAAAACAAATAATGATTATGATGATGATGCTAGTGGTGAGGAGAACATTCCACAATAGCGAGACTTTTTTTGCGATCCTTCTTTCCGCACGAATTCATGAATTTCTACAGATTTTCCGACAAATCTTCTCATCGTTTTAAAAAAGATATCACTGATGAACACTGCATGGGAGAAGTACCCTCATTGGAAGGAGTTTTTTTTTTTTTTTTTTGCTTTTAGAGTCTCGCGTACTTCTCCACTTGAGTTTTCATAAATCAATCAAACGCTAAGGAAGGGCGCATACAATGGGTGCAATATGCCAAGAAGATTGCGTGTAATGAGACGTGGTACTTAGCCACGTCCTGTACTACACGATAGATGAGGGGTATTGTGTGTGCTTTTTGATGGTACTTGAATCTTTGGCAGTTCACTAAAGATGAATGACAGCGGCTTAGGAGACCGTGACCTTAGAGGAAGTTTTCTTGGAGTGTTGCCGTGTGTCATATTTGCAACAAATTACATTTTAAAGTTTAGTTTTCTAAAATTAAAAGCAGAGACAAAGGTGTTTAGTAGTTCAAGGGTAAAACAATGGATTTGTTACCTGAAAAATGTCAAAATCGAAATTTTGATCAAACTTGACATTTCTATAATGGAGAAGTTAAAAAAATTGGGTCTGGGAATTCAGTCTGGTTGTCTGGCTGCGCATAAACAGCCAGACGGACTGTTTGTGAGACCATAATTCGAGAGTAAATCGACTCTCTAAGGGGATTTCACTTTAGTAAAAACTAATTTGCTCGAAAAAAGCTTTACATTCAATCAAAATATGAACCGGACTGAGGCATTCAATAAGCCCGCGTTAATTTTATCTTTTAAATGGTTTCCTATGTCTGTGATCTGTCAAACTTTTGACGTTGAATTAGTTAACCTCAATTCCTATCAGTGGTTGAGCAAAGAGTTTGTACTTTTGAAATTTGGCTACTTGGCTGTGTACGTCTACATTATTCTTTCTGTTTTGGAACTGCCACAACAACTTTTAATAAAATATTACAAATTATAGTCCTTGAAGGTCTGTAAAATTCACCTCAACACCACATATAGGGACGCCCACTTTTTGAGGCGTTTATTTCATCAAAACGGCCTCAAATGTGAGAAAACCAAGTCTGGAATTTCAATGCTCAAAAGATTCCAAACTTGTAGCATGAAAGTGGAAGTACGTTCGACCTAGTCTTTCACTTTTTTTTATTCTATTGCAACAGTTTGACAGGACTTTGTATTGAAGCACTCAACGTGAAGCAGACGAAACAGAAAGTCGCATCAATAGAGAGACGTGGATAACCCTTCCCATACACAAGGTCACGTAAACACTTATTAATCCAAAAACGTGACCCATCAGTTCGAGCGCATGCCATCAATTACCGACGACTTCGAAATAATAAACACAACAGGTATCGTCATATGAATGTCATTAAGAAGTTATACAGGTTTTGTTTTTTTACTTTAATTATTTTTTGTATTTATGTCTTCCATCAAAGTGGAACTATTACCACTCGAGAACACTTTTCTGCCCCGAGATTTCAACATAGTCCCCTCTGTCTTCAGTAGAAAATAAAAATTGTGAACACTTTTGAAAAAACGATTAAATTAATTGCCTACAAGTTTCTATGCCACCGATCGATTAGAATTGCTCAACGTAGTGGATTAAATTCGCATCTCTGGCAAATGTAGTGTCAATAAATGTGGTAAAGCAAACCCGGCTATACTCCGTCTTACTAGGCGGCTTGTGTGTGCTTTCCTTACAGGCTGAAATCCAATTACAGATGACCACAAATGTTGCGTAACACATCACCTGTTTGGCCGGTGCGCCTTTAGCTATACAAACAAACACCATCTCACCGCTAGCTGTGATGGAGTGTAGTGAGTCGGAAATTACTTGCTAAATTGCTTGAGACTTATGAGTCGCTAATTTGTTTGTACGTAGTAAAGTGGTTGTTTTTTGGTTTTTTTAGTTCGTTTAACGATGTTACGGGAGTATAATGAGCAGAAGTTGTGCGATATTTAGCTTAGGAGGTTTTTCACCTCGAAATTCGACATGAGCAAGTCTTGTTTTCAAACGTTGTTCGGAGTGAATCCGGTTTGACATATTTCACAAAACTGACACCTGAAGGAAGTCGATGGTAAACACTGCTATTTCTGTCGCAATCCGCTCTGTTCTTTTAAAAACACGATTGAATTGTGACAAATCATTTTTTCTAGCACAGAAATGTTAAAAAGTTGACATAATCTCGACAATTTGTAAATCATCCGTCATGTTGTCACCTAGCATGGCTTATCTTATTCCAAAGATAATAAAGTTCAACATGGGCTTTCCTTGTTATGACATTGTGTTCATTGATACATTTACTATTTCCGTTCCAATGGTTTCTTACTTTCTGTTTTTCTTATACACTTCTTCTTCGTTTAGGCCACCACAAGCACCTAACTACAGTTCAATGCATCATCACTATCGGCGAAAGAGGCTTAAATGTCTGGCGGCCACTGCTGATGACAAAGTGAACCGACGTCAGCACTTTGTGTTGACCGTTTTGTATTGTTTGGCCGTAGAGGTGTATACGTATTTTCTGCTCTTCTATAACCACCTGAAGAAGCTGAGAAGTGAATAGTAATTGGATTTTATTTTCATTCGGGCCTATCATGCTTAGGCATCTATCGGTCGGTCAGCAGCTGTCAGGTAGGCGATGGCAAAGAGGTAGGTGAACGATTGAGTGAGTGTGGAGACTTTGTACGGTTTTTATTTCTTGATAGGCATGTTTGATTTGTTATGTGGTGCTTGCATTTAAGCCACACTGACTTTTGCTGTTCGGCACTTTCCATTTCATTGCTTTTTATTTCGTTTGCGTTTACACATATGGGTCAGTGGTTGTTGTTTTATTTTTTAAATGTCGCATGCCATCGCTAGGGAAATGGGGTTAACCTTCGATGGGACGTTGGGCTTATGATAGGGTGACAAGGTGGAAAAGTGGATGGGTTAGTGGGCTAAAAATATTTGCTTTAACTGTTCTGCTGGCTAGACGTTTTAAATGAAATTCTTGTGCCCCCAGTTTGGAGAGAGCTTAACAAGCATTTGTAAGGTGAATTACTCAAGTAGAGTGTGTGGGGTTTCGGAATTGAGTTCAGGAAATCGTGAAATGTGTTTTTTTTCTGGTTAATTCTATAAAATAGTTATCTGTGAGATGTAAAAGCAAAGTACTCTCAGGTGTAGAAATGCATTTTTACTGAAAACTCATTGGCCATCCAAATGATATTCTAAATCTGGATCGGACCGAGTATGAATTGGGTACGTTTTAGAATTTTCTCAAACTTTATTCTTGCTTACCCTCGTGCCCATTACTACCAAAGCAATCCTTTCGCAGTTTGAAACTTTAAATGTAGACTCGTCCCTTCTTAACCTGCGTTTCTCGTTCACCCATATAACAGTCCTCATTTTCGCCGTAACTATTAAGCTAAACACAGCCCAGCTTATTTAAAATTGTCAAAGGCCAAAAACCACAATAGAGCAATGACACAAGGATTTGTATAAATTTTTCCCATCAACATCTACTTACGTTCCACAGAACCAGCCTAAGTTTCACAATGAATAAACTACGATCAGGCAAGTACAAAACTAATCCAGATGGCAGCAGTGGTGGTCTCTTCAACAAGATCACGAAACGCTATTCCACACTCAGCAGCAAAATTATCAAACGACCATCGCCCGGCCGTTCTGGTACATCGCCGACAAAAGTGATATCAGGCAGTTACAACATGACTGGTTCCAATTCCGAGGATCACCGACTGGAAATTGGTGAACCAGTTCTAATATCGACAACAACGATCAATGCAGATCAAACGGAAGATATGAATGGTCGGTACAAAACGCTGCCGATTACCCCAGATCTGAACACTGGTTCTTCCAGCAGTGAAAATGAAGCTTTTGTGGACGCTGTTGACTCGCTGCCCACTGTGCCAGACATTAGTTTCGAATTTGAGCCGCGATTACCGATCACAACTGGCAAAGAATCATCTCCAGATATAGTTAATACAGCTGTAGAGCTATCAGAACTAAATGATGTCATGGATAACTACTATGAAACTCCAAAGAGTAGAAAAGTCCTAAAGAAAAACCACTCGAGATCAGTGCAGAGCTTGCATAGATCCGAGATAAAGGTATTTCTTCAAAAAGCGCCATCTTTGGAATTGAATAAAAAGCTTGTCATAGCTAACATCGGAATAGCGGAGATGACTGAAGATGAGGAGAACAAGGAGAATGCCATCCCGCTTCAGAGTAAAAGTGAGCCAAATACGCCCATGTGTCCGGAGAAGATCCTGCTAGCCCCGGCTCAACACTATCAGAGTGCTGACTCCATAAACAGTGGGATAAAGAAAAATCGAAAGAATTCCAACTTCTCTAGTAATATCAGCCTCAATCGTGGCAGTAAGGATAGCGTGGCATGCGACAGTTCTATAGAAAACTTCGACATGAAGTCCATCAGCTGTCAGTCTCTGACCGCCCACAATCTGTTTCTATCGATCGACGAACTGAATGAGATCACCAGACAAATAAACGAGTCTGAGGAGTTCAACAAGGATATTGATTTGGAATATTGCACACATCGAGACAATCTTAAGCCCAGCGAGAGGAGGATCACGCTACTAAAGAATAAGAACTCCCGACTGATCAGCTTCAACCAGAATAAAGAGAAGATCAACAATGCTTGGAGTGGCTTGAAGAACTGGATTGGTGAGGAAAGTGTCCGCATCAAGGAAGTCGTCCAAAAACAGGCAGCATTACAGAGGGTCGGGCATAATTTCTCCCCCGATTCAAAGGTATCCTCATTGCCGAGAGGAGATTCTGTGGATAGAAATCAGGATTCTGAATCTATTGCCGCATCTTCCTTATACCAGCCGCAGTTAAGTACAGCAAATGCATCCACCATCATCGGAGCTGATGATGACGACTTGGAGTCCTCTGTGACTACTATGCGACATGGGGAAGTATCGCCATTTGCAAAGAAATCAAGACTCAAAGAGAAGTGTGAGGTAAGTGGGTGACAGTATTTTTATTAGTTGTGACCAGAGTTTGATCTTATAATTTGCTTTTGATACTAACTCGGCTTTGAAATGACACTCGGTTTTATATCTTTCTAGGGACAAAATGGATTTGAGGAACTACGCCGATATATCAAACAAGGCGGCGATTTTGGAAAGGAACTTATACTCATACTTCAAGAAAGGTTAGTACATAAATTTTACCAAATTTGACAACTCTGACTTAATAGATCGAACTTTTCAGAGTCGAATCCGAGCAATTGTATTCGAAATCACTTTCGAAAATGGCAACAAAACTTAATAAAGCATGTCGCGAACTCCCAGGTAGCATTGCAGATGCCTGGCGTGGTGTGGCCACGGAAATGGAAAGCCGTAGCGAAATTCACAGACAATTATCCAGTTCTCTAGTTGAAGAGCTGGTTAAACCGTTAAAGACTTTGGTCGACAATCACCACAAAACAAGGAAATCTGTAAGTTATTCCAAATCGTTGTCAAATTTCAATCTAACACGTCACATTCTCTACTTAGGTTGAGAACAACGTGGACAAGAGCTCGCGTGTATTAACCGAATGGCGAATAAGTGAATCCAAGGGTAAAAAAGCATCTCACACTGCAGCTCGCGAAAATGAGAAGCTTCAAGACGGAATGCTTGACGTTCGAATACAAAAATCCCCATCAATAGCACTGTTACATCAAGGTCCGAACAAAATGGCTGCCGAAAAAGAAATGAAATCCGCTGAGAAAGACTGTGCAAAGTTGGACAATAAACGGCGTAAAGCCGAAGAAGCTGTCAAACGCGCCGATGTCGAATACTATACACTTTGCGTACGTGCTGAACGTGCCCGTGTCGATTGGGAGATGTCAGTGCTGCGCGGTTCTTCGCTTTTGCAAAACGTTGAGACACAGAGACTGGCCAGCATGAAAATGTTTGTAACAAATTATCTCAGACTAACTGCCAATATGAATCCTATTTTGGATGGCCTTGTTCAGAGACTCACCCCAACGGTTGAGTCTTGTAATGTTCAGAAGGATTTGAGTGTGATTAAGAATATTAGGCGCATAGCGGAGGGCCCTAGCGAACAGTTGTTGCCTGATTTTTATTGCGAACACACAACACTGGCTATGAATAGGGAGAGAAGGAAGCATGCCTTGATAAAATTACTACAGTTGGTCAAGACAGACTTGGAAAGAGAAAGACGATCCCGAAATGGACTTAAAGGACTGTCTGACTCGCTAAATAATGAGGAGAATCAAAATATCACTGATAAACTGTACCATGTGAGTAAATTGTTGAACTTACCAGTGGAAGTAGATTTTATGATTCCATTTTGACAGATCCGATCGATGTTGACGTATTTGGAAGGCGCAAGGTTTAAACTGCACTCGGCATTATTGGAACTGGACCATAAGCCGAGGAGCTCACATCCCCTAGCACAGCACATTCAGGTGAGTGGATAGTTCGTCGTGACTGCAGTAGGGCAACGTTGCTCCAAAGGGCCCTGTTGCTCGTTTAACCATTAAGAACGACCGACGACTAGTCTGAGAAACCACTGCTATTGATTAAAGAGTCCTATTTAATTTCAGATTGTACTAACTTTTCGATTTCATTACAGATAACTCGTGATCGTACTGGCCTGCAGCAGAGCATTTTGAAAGTCCCCCTCTGGCTGAAGAATAACGACAAAGTGAATAGTCCCGACAGTCGGGACAATGAATACGATTCTATAAACGAAGAAAACAGCAGCTGCTCCGAAGCCAAAAACGACATGCTCAAACACTTCAAGCGTAGCCAAAGCAACCTCGAAACTATAAGCAACTCTAGCACCACTCAAATATGTGTCAGTGAGAAGGCCAACACGATTCCAACGACAGTACCCGGCAGTCCCTATTTCGATCGAGGCATTGCCGATGGGGGCTCCAATCAACCCGATTCTGATTTCGACGAATTCAGTTCACAAGATGGTGATGACAACGAAGATGACATCAAACCTCAACAAAATGGTTTAACTATACCACTGACCAATGGGCAGGTACCCGTAGAAGACTCTTGCCCCGCGCACGATGATAGTAATGTGCACTCGGTAGTCATCAGTAAGTGCAAAGCTCTATACAGTTATACACCAAAATTATACGATGAACTGGAGTTGAATCCTGGCGATATAATTGAAGTACATGTGAAACAAGAGGATGGATGGTGGCTGGGAGCTTTGCGCGACCAAGTTGGTATCTTCCCAGCCACCTATGTCGAGGAGTTTGCTTAGACTGATTTTGAATTGAACTTAAAGAAGAAAAGAAGTTTGGAAGCGTTGTTCCGCCTATGGGGCTAGGAATTCGTTGGTGAATCGTCTTCCCTATTGACTGCCTACTCCGAACTGGGTCTATGTTTCGGACGTTCTCACGTGTATATTATTTTTTTAACTTTACTTTTGTTTACTGACACACGAAATTGAATTAAATTCGAAATTATTTTCCGAAGAACTCGTTGTGCGAAATCTATATTATATGTATGTGATGCAATCGCACTTTTAAGTTAATTTAATGTACATTTGTATTGTTTCTTATTTTCTAAGCTTAATATGTAAGAATGAATTTGATTAAGAGGAACTTGTTTAGAGGAGTGCTGTTTACGTAGTTTGTAATACTGTTGAATTAATAACAAAAAAAAACATTATTTTAATCGAACAAAACTGAAAGTGTATAGATGTAGAATTAACGGTTTAATTTAAATATATTTTTGAAATAATTTACACTTTTCATTTCTGAATTTTAAATAAGTCGGGGAACACCTAAAAGTTTTTTACGGCCTCACCTCTCGCGAGCTTCTGACAAACATCCGAGAGTACACAACTGTCTCGAGAAAGCTTCTCAAATAACAAATTGCCATTCGGACACGGCATTAAACAGTAGGCCCCTTCCATTCGTGTAAAGAATATAACACGCACATCACGAATGGTTGTGAGAAGCTAGGCCTTGGGTCCCATCGACCTGTTGCGCCAAGTATTATTATAATTAGTTCTGGATTGAACTAAGGGGCAACTTGACTATTGGCACACGGTTCAGCAGGAAATTTCTTTGCACTGATTTACGAAATCTGTCAAATCTGTCAGATACCTGTAAGGCATTTTTTGTTTGTGTATTTGCATGCATTTGCTTTCGATGTCCAAAAATTTGGGCGAATTTCGTAACTTTCGCGTTCGTTTACTTTTTTGTGATTTTACCACTCTGAGAGAAATTCACCCCCACTCCTTGAAATTTGACAATCTACGAGTTTTAATTCAGAAAATACGCCAACAGACCTACAAGTTCGTCGAAATTTTGAGTGGAAGTCCAAGTCCCAAAGAGCTATCCTCTGGCAGAAATGCAACTGAGAATCTGTTTTTCTTTCAGCTGAGAATAGGGCCAACTACATATGTCAAATATATCGATCGGCAATCAGTCCATAATCTTCACTTGGAATACGCTGCAATAGTAGTCTACAGACGTGCTTACCCTATGAGAGATGGAATAGTCCAGCTCCCTCACTTTCTTATGAAAGAATAAGCGAAATGCAAGCCTTAATCTTATCTATGAGGTAGAGGTAGCTAGTTTGACTAAGTACTAAGTTCCGTACATGAATATTAGTCTTATTACCGCTGTCCATTGCAGATATCTTCTTTGTCAAGGAAGGCTACTATGGTAAAATTTTGTTGGGCAACGATCTTTCAATAATGCCAAGAAGATTATTGCAAAGGGGCTTGTAACTTGTCCTTTCAAAGCCTTTGATAGCAATGAAGATAAGTGTGAGATCTTTTGGTATGGTGTGCCTGGCCTTCCCCGTCTTCGATATAAAAACCAATATAGTTTGAAGTTGTGGCATATACCCATTGTCTAGACAGGATCATAATAATCTCCTCAATCAGAGACAAGTGTATCCAGACCCAACGATGTGCTTATGATTACTTACTGCCGCTTCTGGTTTTTATTCTAAGGTTGTAGTCCTTGTATAATTGTCCCAATTCAAGTGATTCTTTGTAAATTTTGTTCCACTGAAAAGCTTCCTTCTACTCTTTCATTGCATATTTGTTCAGAAGTCCACCTTGAGGGACTAGTACTCTTTTTACATCTGCTAATGGAGCACAACCTAGGTAAGTAGGTTTTAGGGGGATGAATGCAGCCATAGGAGTCCAGCCTCACTCAGATTCAAGAGAGAGCAAGAATAAGTGCAACAGATTAATCCACTGCAGGAACGGCCCTCATGAATCAGTCAATTTTCGTGATGAATTTTAGGGTGGTTTGAAGTGGCGTGTAACTACGCCATTGCGGGTTAACTGTCTAGGTCTAAGGTGGGCACCGCACAACACAAATGGTTGTAAGAAACTAGGCCCTGGATCCCTTAGACCTTTTGCGGCAAAAAATTGTATTTGTATTTAAATATCTAGGTCTGTTAAGTGCGTTGTATCTTCTTTTAGCCTCTGTATAGGTCTATGGTGTTGATTTCTATTTTTTCCAAGGTGGGGCTATGGTCTATTGACTGATAGATGTTCATTGGCCTTCTTTTTGTTTCATTGGGTTTAAAGTCATCTTGAAACGCGGCATGAAGACAGTTCATTCGACCTTGCGTGGGCTATGTTGAGGAAGTCCAAAGTAGTAGAATAAGTGATTTGTGTCGCAGAAGCCAGCAGAAGGTAATGCTGCGTCTTAAGAGGGATTTGAGCTGCTCCTTACTCCTCTTGACCAGTTTTGAATTGGTTGTGATAGTTTTGATGGCTGCTTGGCTATTGTTTGATTGTTGCTGTCCACAGTGGATAAGTCCCTGCACGACTCGAGTGATACCATATAGAACACACTTTGCGTGGTTAAGGAGTTTTATTGGTGATTCCTGGTGAGCATGGCTTGAACAGTGTCGGTGGATTTTGTGGCTGAAGCCCCTAGAGCACGACTTAGAATTTCGCTGTCACTGATCTGAGACAAAATGACATTCATACATATGTATGTAACATGCTAAAAGCTCAAACAGACTTTTCATTGGTACATTTTTCTCAGCGCTTAGTGTAGATCAATTTGAAAAAGAATACACATCGCGAACGCAGTTCATTCAAAGCTTTACTTTTAGTCGAATGTTTCACTCATGGTTGTTGGAGCGGATCTAGCATTTAGCCTGAGAGCATACCTCTAAAATTTACCCAAACAAAACCACCAATAGCGTACTCTCACTCCCTAAACGTATGCTACTCAAACAAATTGAAAATCGTTTTCCTAAGTTTATGCAACATTCCTAGAACAAACCTTTGGATGAGTTGCATTCGAAATAAAAGACCAGAGATTCCGGATTACATTTACAGATATATTTATACTTCTTTTGCTCTTAAGTGAATATCTTTGCTATTAACTCCTCCATTTCCCTTATAAAACTAAAAAACTATAAAACACAGAAATGTAAAAAAAACACAATCAATAAATTAAATAAACTTGCTGCTATCATTTTTGTTTTCCTTAAAATGGTGGGTGGTGTCTAAACCGCCTCGGAGACATTGCGATTGCTATTGCTATTGCTATCCAAGTCTTTGATTTTCTGATACATATTGATGTAATGCATCTGTAATTGCTTTTGATATTTCAGGACTTTCTCCTTCTCCTCAGCCCATTGATGACGTTCGACTTCGAAATTTTTCCTCAACTCGGCCAACTCCTTGCGCAGGTTACCAACTTCATCCTTCGGCACTGGCTTGTCGTCTGGATATTTTGCATTTTGAGTAATATCAGGGAGATTTATCGTTCCATAGACGAAATTTTGAATATCTGTTGACATTTGGGCAAGGCGGGACTCAGGTGTCATGTGTCTTTCCAGAGGTCTCTGTTCTGGTTCGATGAAAGGCGGGACAATTTGCAAACAGTTCATGATCACCTCCAAGTTGGAATCATCAATCGCCTTTGGTGTCAGCTCTTTACGCTTTTCTTCGTCATTCATTTGGTTCTTCTGGCAGATGGTGGAGATTTTATCTATTTGATACTTCAGTCGACTTAATTTACCCGACGGCTCTTCGCCATACTCATGGAATATGGCTAGATCGGATAGTTCTTTGCGGAGTTTACCAAGTTCATTCGTCAGAGCTAAGATCACTTGATCTTTTAGAATGATTATGCGATTGAGTTGACTAATTTCCACCTCTTGGGCTTGTGCACATGGTGATGGAGGAAGGGTTTCAGCTATGGCAGCCTGGTCGTGCTTGAGGTGGAGGATTTCTTGATCTTTTGTTGTTAATTCAAGCTGAAACATATGAAATGGTTAATGTAGTGTGTTAGGAACTGGTGTAGGGGAATAATTTACATTTGCCTCTTTGAGTTGATTTTTGAGTAAAGCTATTTCACCATTTCGTTGGCATACAGTCCATTCATTCTCCTCCAACTGTGCCTTTAGATTTCCTATAAGACCGTCCATAATTCTTGTCTTTTCTTCCAGCTGACTTATACAATCTCGAATTGAACGCTCTGATGTCTTCAAACCTTCATTTTCACTTCTGAAAGAAATGTTTTCATGTAAATTAGTGATTTATCCAACATTATAGTACAGATACAACCTAAATAGTTTGAAAATAACTAGACTTTGGAAAGAAAACTGGAGATACAGCAGCTTTTGTTTCTAATAGGACGGAACAAAACGTTATTTGACTTAAGAGCATCTAGAATTACAGGTAGTGTAGGGTTCTGAGTTTTTCTTCAGGGACTGGGCCCATCGCGATTCCTAACAAACCTAGACCATCCCTTCCATGCAATTCCATGGTAGTCCTACAAAATTTTATTATTTTATTGATTTGGTTCGCAGACCCAACTTCTTATAAATTGTCAAAGAAATACTGTCCCAGGTGTTTAAGTCTACTCCGAGTTATGCCCTGCCAATCACCTCAGTAGATGTGTGATGCGTGCCTCCTCAGAAGCCAACAGCCAGAGAGAATACCTACCTTTATCCTTAACCGCGATCTGTTTAGTTTCATTATGTCCCCAGATTTTCAAGGCCTTAGACACGCTATACCCCTCTTATTTGAACCATTTCCGGTCAGTCATATTGATGATCCTCTCAAGAATTATAATTCACTTGGCTACGCAGATCAGGTGTTTTACTCCTCTAGATCATCTAGATCATCCACCAGATCGTCGGTCGGACTTTCCGTCCCCTTAATATCGAAAAAGCATAATCTAACACAGTTCTGCATACACGATGCCCTGAACATTTCCTGACTATTAGGATCTAATGATCTACATTGATCTATCTGTGGCTTGTGAAAGATTATTTTGAATTATTAACCTAACCTAATCTAAGCTTAGGTTTTAAAATATAGAAGTAGATATCCCACGAACTAAATTATAAAATTTCAATCCTGGGTATACAGGAGACAAATTAAGTTCCAATATTGGAACAGAAAGCACCAAAGCTATCAAAAGTTTGTAAACATTTTCGTTAAAACACTAGAGTTTCTAGCTGTGAATATAAGGAAAAGATAAAGTTTTGAAATGACTACGGTTTTTGAAAGTAAACAAGGAATAAAGTTTCTAACTAACTGCTCGAACTGAGTTACTCACTTTAGCAGTTCACTCTCCTTCTTCAGATCGCCAAACTGTTCCTTCAGTCGATTTGTATTCTCTGTTATCCTCAGCTTATTCTGTTTAAACTGAAACGACTGCAGTGTCAACATCTGTTCCATTTTTTTCATTTTCAAAAGATACTCCTTTTGTTGATTCTCATAGAAAGCCTTCAAACGCTTTGTTTCATTCTCCCAATAGGTTTCTTTATCCTAACAAGAACATAGAAAAAAACATAGAATTAATTAAAAATGCTCCCAATTACATGTAATTTAATTCAAAAATTATACTTTTTGAACTTTGAAAATCACTTTTTCATTATGTTCCATTGTTTGCCGCAAATATGACAGCTCCGAGTCGCGATCCTTTAAGGCAGCTTCCAATTCCGAAATTCCAGAATCCGATGGTGATGGTGTCATATCAAATTGTTCGCTTATGCTATACTTATTGTTACCACAGCTTGATTTTCTATCAAAATAAAATTGTTATAATGGTTAATCGTATGTAAGTAACTGCAAACCGGTTGTCAACTTACAAAGTACTATTTTGGCTAATTGCATCTGAGTCGGGTGTATGCCGAATGGATTCCATACTATCGTTGATCTTCAACGATCTGGAACAGCGTCGACGTGCCATTAAATTATTGCAATAACTATTGCTCGATGAGTAACCATGTCGAAGGTCAGATGTGCCTAAGTGAAATGTGGTTAAAAACATATATGTGTATACACTAAATAACTTGACTTACTTCCAAATCTTAAACTTGAACCTTGAACTGGGGCCAGTGATGGGGTTGACCCATAACGATCGCCAAGCTCATTGTATCTCGTTGGAATACTATAATCCGGCTCAAAGGGGATCGGCTTGAATGCGATCGGTCGGAGGAGATTCGTTGCCTAATATAAGAGACCGGGAATGAGGTCATTTACATAAACACTCATGCAAGATTGCCATTTGATCCATTTTAGAGATATTTTACCTGATCGGATTTTTCCCTGCGAATTGCACGATCACTATTGCCACTATCCACTTCCACAATATTCAAGCTGTCACTGTACTCTATCCCACCACCCATTGTGGTCCTCTTCAGCTGCGGGTGGTGATTATTAATGCTGTTGCCTCCATTGACACTGCTGGTGCTGTAATTACTCGCGCTGCTCCCTCGGTGACCCAGTTCCGGATGTGCATGCATCACTGTCGCCATATGGATATTTTGCTGTTGGTACTGGGTATGATTCATTTGATTGATCTGTTGTTGCTGTTGCATCGGATGCATTAACTGTGCCTGTTGTGCCTGCTGCTGCTGCTGCTGTTGCTGTTGCTGTTCACATTCGCCACTCTTATTAGCCTCGAACATACTGCGAATATTTTGAAACTTGGATCGGCTCTGTTGCACGTAATCTTCCAAATTACTCTGACTGCCAAATTTGTTGCGCAGTCGCTTCTGCTCGTTGCGTGACTTGAGCGTTCCAGTGAAGCCCGGTTGTACTAATGGCAGCCCTAAGGTATTTTTTGATATAAACGAATTTGCATTCTCCAGCGATGCGGAGCGAATGTGACCTCGCTGTTTGTTGTACGAATTTTGGATTGAGCTGTCCATTATCGGATATCTGCAAGGAAATGAGGGAGAATATGAAAGTTAAAGATACATTTTTGATTGATCACCGAACTGTAAGTTGATTGGTTATACAATCGATGCAAAAAAATTAAAAGATCTGCTGGTTCGTTTGTCAAAAATTTAATTGGGCCGCAGTAGTAAGATGGCTTATGCAAGACCCGCGACTCTGGTCAGACAGTGGGGGCGCCGATAACAACATTTTGAAAGTTATTTCAACAACTCAAGTGACAGTTATCGACAATGATGACGGCGACGACAAGGTAGTCGATTGGTCCAAGTCAAGGGCTATTGGGCAAAAGAAGAAGATCTGCATAACAGGGTACACACAGGTAGATACTATCTGTTGTTGTGAGAAGATGAAGCGAACGATGCGACTTTTTTTTTTGATTTTATAACTCTTTTAGTGGCGGAGAAATTATTTCGTGTGCATGCATAAGAAGGTTGAGTAAGGCCATTTGATTGGAGAATCCAAGGGAAAATGAAAGTCAACTAAAAGTGGAATGTGGCAGCTGTGAAGGGGGAATTTATGAGATTGAGTGTCAAGAAGAAGATAAAATCCGCGTCAACGATATCAATCGTAACCGGTGATAATCGATAAATCTATTGTTTGTAGTCAGAGAGTAAGATATGTTTGAAGATTGCATACAAATTAAGTATAATTCAAGATCTTCAAACATTGGGTCTGTTGAAACAACAGGTACGTGTTGTGTTTTGTGTGTTATACTCTTTATTGCAGTTATACTCTCGCATGTTTGTCAAATGCTCACGAATGGTTGAGCTATGAAAAAACTTTTAGGTGTTATCTAGGGATAACTTAAAGAGCGCTTACTGAACATTTTTGGTCGTAATAATCGTTCACCAGACAAACTATGCGTGCCATAGTGGATCGATTCTAGGCGACATATCTACTATGGAATGTTCTTGACATAAGTGAGATATAATTCCAAAGAGGCCACATGTCAGACAGTTGGTCAAAACTCAGTTGGTAAAATTAATAACAATCCGCCCAATATGTGTGGAAGAGTGTTGAAAAATTAGCTCCAAAAAATTGATAGCTGCAAACGTTGCTCGTCAAAATAGCCGACAAATTTGACTTCAGGTGGGAAAATTTAAGTCAACATATGCGGTTTATAGTGCTTCCGTACGTAAAAGACACACGAATGCAAAGGGAGTGGAAAACATTGTGATTGCAACAATTAGTCGATTTCTTGATTCTATTTCAAACTCAGCCATTGGGCGCCTCCGTGATCTACTTGTGGATTTGACCTAACTAGTGATTAAGCCCTAAATATGTACAAAAACGATTTCGCTTTCCACAATATTACTATCGGTGATGAAGCTTCTTCTTCTGGATCATCGATTTCGTTCATAAGGAAAACTGTCACAATTAAGCAAGTTACCAACTCGAAGCCATTGAAGAACTGGCACGATCACCTTGTGCGTGTGATTTCCCGCTTCTGAACATTTCGGCTTAGATTGACATTTGACATATGTGTCCCATATTCAACTGGACCTGTGATATGTACTTTAAAACAGAAGCTGCTACATTTAATAAAGAAAATTAGGTCTTCCTTATGTAAGGTACTTCTCAAAAAGTTTATGACGATCAAGTCGTCCTCCACAGTAGCCTTTATCTTACCATTAAAATCTCTATGCTTCCGTATTGCTTACTGACTGACTTTCGCTTCCTAGATAAACCAGGCTCTTTCGGAATGCATACCCAGATTCGTAAATAATCCAAAACCTCAGACACTCTGCTCTTCTCTTAAAGACCCAAATAAATCCTCAATGTGTTACATTCTCCCCACCGACTGGTAATAATAGTTCTTCGATTATTTTTATTGTTTTTTGTGAAATTCAGTTTTCACTCCCGCTTCAGGGCAATCGCACATCACCTGAATCCGACGAGTACCTTTGCCTGTGTGTCTACCAAAATCGAATAAAAAAACAAATTCCTTGCCGATGGGTGATGATAAATGGTTCTCTTATCGGCTAAACAGTGAAAATACTTTCTCATCACGATTTCCAACTTGAATCGACTCGATTCCGATACTAATTATTCATATTCTTCTAAAAAAAAAAACAATGAAAACAGAAAAAACCATATAAAGAGGTGATTCCACGTACCTACATGTTTACCAATATTTATTTATAATTGTTGAGAAAAAATTAACTTCAAATCCATCACTTGCGAAAGTCAACACCGAGTGTGTGTTTATTATGCCGTGATGTGGGAAAACTTGACAACGGAAAGTGTTTGGTACACTTAAACGCCAACACCCAAAACTACAAAAGTTTCGCTTGAATGGAAAGAACAAATAAAAAGATCAAAAAACCGGATATTGGTTCGTAAAGGGAAAAAAAAACACACTTTTTTCGAAGAACATGAAATAAATTCAAACTAACGTCAGTGAGAATGTTTATGGGAATCGGTATCGCTATCGGCAGCGATCTGAAATGGTTGAGATTTGAGATAAGTTTTTTTTTTTTCTCCGGATTTGTGGCGGCGGTAGAGCCACACAACGAGACAAGGTTAAGCACAGAGCTGAATGTGCGACTTGAAAATGCACGACAAATGACTTTTTGCCGTAAACTAATAGTATTTATCGCAGAGGTAGTGTTTAACACTAAGTGCATGTTATGTCATATGGAAATGCCGGATTTTGTAAGCCTTTGTTTTGAGTACGCATGTATGTACATACTATTTTATGGAAAACATTTTCAAGGTTATTGACATTTGTTTAAAGACGCAGAAAAGATGCGGTGAGGCATCGACATAGTGCAAACAAAGCCTAGACATTAAGTGAGCTTAAAAGTACCCAAACGAAAGTATGACATGCATCGCTATTGAGGTATCTATCGAGCTATTTAAAGCAGCTGATAACTTGACAAGGAACAGGGATAGGTGAAGGTCTTCAAAAATACGTTATGAGGGTCTTTAGCGTGTGCTTATAGAAATCTGGGATTGTTACCAACTGGAAAACCTCTATTCCCAGCAATCTTGTTTCAATTAGTCTTTCCCCTACAAAATAAAGATTCTAAGGAGAGTTTAAATGCGTCTATTCACAATCGACCTTCTGGTCAGCTTTAAAGACTGAACTATAATAGTCGGAAGCAATCGGAAGCTAATGTCATAATTTTACCTTAAATTTCTTTCAGTACTGTCAATTACTCAAGTAATCTATAATAGGCGTATGTGTTCGAAAGCAACTGTCAAATTGGTTTGTCTGTCGTTTAAGCTGTCTGTTGTATTGTTTTATTATTATTTGGTTACTTTTGCAATGAAATACATAAATTATTCTAGTTCTCATTGTACTTACTTCACGGTAAGTAAAAGAATAATTCTGTGGATTGTAACCATTCACAGCTGTTTGACTGTCACATTTTCGTAAGAAAGAGCAAATTTGTTCTCTTGCTAATATACACGGAATTGGTTCCATTACTTAAGCTCGCAATATTTTGTAAGTAATCAATACTTTTGTCCATGGCTTGAGAGATGGTCAGGACTACGGAATCTTGTTCTCTAAGAAATGTTTCGATTACATCTATAGGATGACCAGATAACGATGACACTTTTTCCAATTGTATTGTTTCAGCAGCTGTCAAAGTTACCAATAACAACTAGCTGACAAAATATTTAGTAGGGTTTGCCAGTTCATCAGGCATCGTTTCACGCTTGCCGAGCGTGCGAAAATTTTTAAAAAAAATATTTTTGAAATTCCATTTTGAAATTTTGTCGTGAGGTCGGTTGCCATCATGGCTTCAATGTGGAGGCAACTCATCGCACCGTGACCTTAAGACACCAAGCAGGCAAAGATTGGTGCGAAATAAAGAAAACATAGACACTGCTGAATTGGACATCGGCAAAGAGTCAACCCGTCCTATTTAGCAGTTATATTTGAACCTACATCCGTATATTTAGTATTGTGTTGATGCAAAAATTGTAGCCGGACGACCAAAGGCAACGCTATGAGTTCGCTATTTAGACGCTGGAAATGTTGACCAATCCACCATCGGTCCTTATTTCTTTCGAAATGAGTATTGAGATACCTTTACGGTCAGTTGTCTCAGGTAAAGACTGATGTGAACGAGTTTCTGTGGCCACACTTCCAACAAAATGGCGTTACGTGACATACAAGCGACGCAACTCTCGAAGTTGTGAAGGCGAAATTTGGCGACTGGATCATCTTACGGCGAGCGTTCATCAATTGGCTGAAGCGATCATGCGACTTAATACTCGATTCTTTTCTCTGGGGCTACGTCAAGTCCTTAGTCTAAGCTAACAACACAACCAATTTGGACGAGCTCTCGAGAAGATATTGCCGGAATAACGCAGCACATGTTAGACCGAGTCTATTGATATAGCACGATATGCTATTCCACACATAATGACATGAATGTAGCTTCAATATAGAACCAGAATCAATTTTATATCTCCCAACGTTGTTGTTTTATTTAAATTTATTTTCCTATCTTTCTTACCTGGTCACCCTGTATTATTTTATGTACTTATTCGAGTCCGAATGGCTGATCCGGAATGAAGTGATTTTCTTCTATAACCGGCCATATTTTACTAACAATTTTTTATCCAATACATTGAATTTTTGGCCTACATATACATACATAGGTATAAGAAAGTTTCCCATTTGCCTGTTTCCTGATCATAAGAACCATTATGGTTTCCACAATGTTTTTTGCTAAAGTTTGGAGCGAACCTCGAACCCCTCGCTACATAGTCCAACGCACTTCCACTTGAGCCAAGGCACCCTCTGTGGTTTTCCAACCTTCATGGTACATTAAAATTAATTTAATGTCTTACATGTCCCCCTTCACGCGACAGATAAACAGAAACAATTTCATAACGCTCGCCCCCTCCTGTCACAGTGAAGAGTCAGTAAAAATCACACGCATAACCACTTTGATTAATAGCCCGTCACCGTGAACGTTGCAAACAAACCGGCACAATTCCATGGTTCGTGAGTAATGCTTTATAGTGCGATTACATCGAGTCCTCCTTTACTTCTATACATAGTTGCTCCAACATGGCCAACGTGTGGCAAAAGTTAAAGGTCACCGTACCACGAAAAAATTACTGTCGAACCAACAAACAACACTTTTCCGTTGGCTCATGGCCATGCCACAATCGTAATGAAGATGTCAAGCAAGTAATTTACATTGACCGGACCCAATATTTGCTGTTCTTCCTCTTGCGCTGTGCACACCATAGAACGAGAGTACAAAGAGAACGAACAAGAAAACAAAATGACACCGAAATGATTTCGCCTCAAGATCTAGGTAAACACAAAAAACTGGAAATTGTCACATAAGTGTGCCTACTACTGTGTGGAATATCACTTGTTCTTGTTGCGACCGCTCCAAGAGTGGACCAGAAACCTCAAGTTTACGCGGGGCATCATAACACATATGTATGTGGCTGTGAAAGCATCACCGACGCCAAAGGGAAGGTAAAGAGAAAGGGCCACAACTGAAACAGAGCCTTTAACCACAACCACGGAGACTGCCCAAGACCGTGAGGTGCGAGCAAATTGTGTTGTGGGAATATGTCAATTGTACATACTGCCGCCGAGCACCTTTATATTTCCAGTTTGCCACCACCGCAACAGCTCACAGCTCAGTGGTCCATTAACCTACATTTCTGGTTACAATTTCTTGACTATGACTTATTTTGTAATTATTTTGTGGAAATTGTTTTGCAGTTTTATTTTCTGTTGGCTTGTCCGGGTGTCAGTGGCAATTTAAAATCACTTAGTGCCTGGGTGCGCCTCGGTGAAAGAGCATAATTTGACGAGAGTTCCCTTCAAGGTAGACATCAATCAAAATTTGATAAAAAGAATAAAAAAATGACGTCCATACATCAGATCGGTTGATTGGAAGAGAAATTGCGAGAAAAGCTTCCAAGTACCTATAGTATTGTCAGTGTCAAGGGGCGGAAACCTTTTGAAAGATGGCAGGTGGTAGTGAAATTTGCGAAGAAAATGGTGTTACAAAGTCTGGAGGGATATTCATCACATATTGCAATTTTTGTAACGCCTTCTTTTTATTTTATGGCACTTAATGTTGATTGACATCCATAGTTATGAGAACGTCGTAATTTAGTACCATGCGGCGAGATGTACTTAGTATCAAAGCGGATTATAAGTTTGTAATAGTCACCTACAAGCTGTAGTCCAAACGTGACTTTTTGAAGTCAGAAGTAATGTAGTATAATTGCCGTAGAAAAGATAGATCTTTAACTGACGTACTGTCAAAATTTCATGACATTAGGACGAGGAGTAGCCGAATTATTACATCTGAAGTGACAGTATGTTTGTCTCATCTTCAAACTTGAAATCAAATTTCTACTGATGATTGTTAATCCATGTGCAGAGACCTACATACATACATATGTGCATCCATATATGATGACAAAATTTGTGATCATAGCAGATTCCACCAAAGCTGAGCGTGAATTCATCAAAGATTGGAGAAAACCTTCATTGATTTGGCAGCTTGCGACTTTTTGTAGATGAAATGATAGCATTTTGTGAGCATTGAAGATCTAAAACACTCATTCCACATAATTAAGTCGGAAGGGGACTATTTTGAATAAAATAAATCATTTCTGTCAAAAAAAAAAGCTTTTTGTTGTTCTCGTTCTTAAAAATTTCTGTTTCGTTTAAGACGCACCTTGTACATACAGCTTGTGATAATTCGTTTCTATTAAAAACCGCTATCTAGCAGCGTAATAAGAACTCATCACAAGCACAAGTCGGTTACACTGTTACTGCTTACTGGCCTTCAATCACTTGTTAATTAAATGCTAACATGCTACATACAAGGAAACGGCCAGGAAAGATCCATGATTAGGCTTAAAACCCTTTAACACTTGATGTGTTGCATAAGTACTTAATTTCTCACGTTTTGCTCCGCAACACTGAATAATGATATAATTACGCAATCAAATAGAGCTAATTACTAAATGAATATTCAAGAATACTTTTTCAACCTGCATAGAATATTGTGAGACAATTTAAACTTATTGCAATGAGGAAGTTGACTGCAACCGCAACTACAAGATTCTTTCAGACCAGAAAAAAACAAAACAAACGAGTGCTTCCTTACATTTTATTTCGATTTTCACATTCGTGTCGACTAAACATTGTTGCCAGCATAATTAAACCTCAACAACCTGCAACACGAACATATGCACCTTTTTATGCGGCTCCTAACAAATTAATTATATGGCATGGGTAAATGTTTTTTTCCTTCGATCAATTTAAATTACTTAATAGATTCCATGAGAAATTCATTAATGAGGTGATTATACTAATTCCAGACAGTTGTCCAAAAACCATCTGTCATTCTGTCAAATCAGATGCGGCGGGAAAAGTGCTCAACACAATGAGATGAAAGCTGTGGGAGGCAACGCTTTTACAATTGCGTTGGGTGTGTTCGACCATATTTGACAGATCCCCGTTTAGACACCAATTGCGAGATATTTGACATCATCTTAACCATCTATTAGCAGTTGTGAATATTATGGTGTGAGAGTCTGAAATATTTCGTCGTTTGGAATTGACATGCCCCCAATTTCACTGTCATATGGGGGGGCCTGTCAAATATTTGATGAAAACAGTCTTTGGTTGCATTGTCTTTGTTTTTTGTGGGACAGGTTCACTATCAATTTCTGACAGAGTGCTTTATTGGGAAAGCAAACGACGGTAGAAAAGTATTCAAAGAGCGGAAAATTCTCCTCTGAGATGGATTAGTTTAGAATGACTTGAACTTACGTTTGGAGATCACTACTCACTACTCAGTTAGAGCCAGGAATCACTTCCAGCCACATATTTGCTTTCCATTTTAAGCTTTGTTTTATACTTTAAAATGTGTTTGTAAAAGCAACGATCAATCAATTCACCGATCCGTAGTAGTGAACATCTTCCAAAAAAATCGATGACGCCATCTGCCTCCATCAAAACCCAACCCAACTCATTCGGATCCTTAAGTCCATCAAAAGCTACCGCAACATTCCTTGCATTCCAATTCAGTGACGCTCTTATGTACATTTGCGTTTCTTTTTGAAGTCGCTGACATCAACATTACGTGCACACGACATTTTTTTTTTTTTTTCTCTTTTTTTTTAAGAAATCTTAACTACTTCGCCTTGCCTCACTTCGCCTCGTGGCGTTATCGAGTCGATTAAGGTTAACATCTGGTAGGTATGCCGGATACATGGAAATTTTTGCCCACTTTTAATGTCACAAATCCATGATACACCGTACAAGCTCACTAGATGCAGTTTGTCTCAAAATTTATTGACACACTGTCTGTCTTGTCAACTATTGAACTTGACCTTTTTTGTATTCAAGCCGATATCAGTACTTCTCTGAACGTGATTTATTGGATATGTCAAACATGGAATCATGTTGAGCAATGTGTAGCAGCAGGCAGGCAGCCGTTGGCAATTGATCACTCGCTCTTGATATACATATGTCTGTAACTGACACAATTGTGTCATTGAAAGTAGTTCAAGGATTCGAACTGTCAAACACATTTGACATGAACATGCCTTCAGCTGACTTATTAGTCAGTCATTTCCTGAGTCCTCTAAACTCTGACGCATATGCCATTCCACCTCATTAGGAAACCACCTCCTCTAGCAACTCAGATTTCAAATCAATTCATTGGCAATGTCAAGACCATCCATCCTCTTTTATTTTTATGACCCAAACATTCCCACCAAATGGTTTCCACGGTGAAGCGACAAATCGCCACTTTCTCACACTCCATCGACCGGATTCAAAGCATCATCACAACACCGCTGCAGGTCGGAGGGAGAAATCATCTAAAGAGTAGTGCCCGCGTAAGATGACAGCCGGTTGAGTAGTTAAAGCCATTTGCATTTGCGCCATGATCGTACTCGTACATATGAGTATGTAAAAGACTATTGAGACCACTGTGCTGGAAGGGAAGACGACCAGGCTGATGGCAGAGTGATTGTTCCAAATCTACATGGCATTGAGAGTGCCATCTTATTAACTTGGCAATAAAATATTATTGCATCAGCAATAAAGCAGTAGTAACAACTCATGAATGGGTCAATAGATACAAAAAGTGACTGTCAGAGCGAGTGTAGACCAGACAAAGACCAAAAGCGTGGGAAAATGTTTATATTCCATTTCGATCGGAGTCGCCACCGCCGCCGCCGCCGTCGTCGTCATCGTCAGAGTCCTATTAAGCCAAGCAATTAAGAGCCACAACTGAATAGCTTTAGGGTTTAAGTAGTGTGTGCAGCACACATGAGTCACAGGACCATAAAGGGGGCGCACACACAACTTGTGTGTCGTAGTCATTCATTCATCCATGCCAGGCTTGGGGAGAGGGGAGAACCGCTTCATGCAGCTTGTGCAATTTTACGAACCTATGCTGGAGCAGTATCCTTTGTGGCAGAGATCATAGAGTGCCTAGTGGGGTGACCAAGTGTTCACGTCGTCGTCGATTGTGTGAGATCTTTAGGAGGCATAAGTACTTACACGAGATGCTGCATAAAAGACACACGAGAACTTGCATGTTTTTCATGGTGACGACGACAACGATGCCAACAGCGATGACAATTGGACATTTTGATGATGCTGCTAAATGATGTCCCTTGAGGGTTGATAGAGCGCACAAAGCAAAACCAGGCGCCACAGAGTCCACCTTTCACTTTGAGGATTGACAGAAGAATTGTATTTAATTGGCGGCGCGTTGCGGTAAGGTTCTATTTTCTTTGTCTGCTGGAGAGTAGATGTATGACGATTAGCCAAGGAGTTGGGGTCATCCCGATGCTTTTTATTGTTGAATATAGTATATTAGATTTTTTAATACCTGTACAGCTTAGTCATCAATTCACAGCCTAAAAGTTATGTTATAAACGGATCTTAACCATCTATCTATTCGAACCCTTGCCAGCTTCTTGACGAAGTCTATGATGCCCTCTAGTTTTTCATCTCCAGAGACACGCGTATGTCATTGTAGGAGACAAATCTCACCCAATATACAGACCGGGATTCAGAGAATGTGTTCGGACCTTTTGTGTCTCAGCGCCAGCTTTCTCATACTTTCCTCATATCAGTGAAGAATTTCCTCATTGGAATAAGGCTTGATTAAGTTCCTGATCCTTTGCACGCAGATTCTTTAAATTCTTTGCTCACAAATTCCTGCAACTCCCGATTCTATCTTCGATCAGTTGGTGATCAGAATAGACTTTTATGATCCAGTGTCGACACTCCATTAGACCAATTTTTACTGTCTAATATTTTAAACAACCTTGCACAACAGTAATCCATGATCATAGCATCACTGATAGAACATATCCCTTCTAGAAATTGGTTTCAGTATTTTTTGGGTGTCCTAGCCACAAGATCTCCCGGTTTGTACTGGCATTCTAGTTGCAGCCACCTAACTTATAAAAATGTCTTGGGGGCGATAGCTCAACAAAAGCCTCTGATGTTCTCAAGCAGATATACATGATACTTGTAATACCAAGACAGCGAATTCTCTCCTAGAGACACAGTACCAACCATCCTGGACAGTGAAATTCCACTTAGTTCCTTCCACTTAGTTAATTTTTCAGTCAAGCTGAGCTGCTTTCATAAGCCTTACAAAATTGGTGCTGCATCTTCTTGTAAAAGTCTAGAGAAATCTCCAAGAAAAACTTATACGGGCCAGATCCCTAAATAGCTCTTCAGCGTTCTTGCCTTTCTATCTCTCAAAAGCTTTGGCGCAGACACACATTACACAAATAGTCGATCTAAAGGGAGTTTATATTTCTATTTTTAAGTTGAAAAGCACCAGTCAACAGCTGATTTTGGCCATGACCCTTTGGTTGTTATGGAAAATAGTAAGGATCCATCTTTTCCTCCTCTTGGCATCTACCATGATTGGCTTGTTTTGCATTTAGAAGTATTGCGTTAAAGTCATATTATCTATTGTATATCGATGGCCAGACTAACATCTCCTTTAGTTTTCTTTCACCAAGTTCGAGGCCAATCGTCTGCAGTACAAAATTCGCCTTGAAAGTTTGCTAAGACTTGAGTACATCTGGATTGGTTCACTGCCAACTTCGCTGCATGTTTTCCTTCCTCAGTTACGAAAACGCACGAGTATCAACCACGTAGAATATACCTCCAGCTTTCATTGTTCAGGATCATTCATCTTCAGCAAGCAGAACTTCGAGTGAAAAGTACAAGGTTTGCGCTGTGGATTACATCTCCATAGATAGTAATTGTCATGCTTTGAATCGATCTGAATTCAGAGGATATTCCATATATCCGCGGTAAAAGTGAAAGGTTTTGTTTTCAAGGGAATGTAACGTCTGTAAAACTCCCCACAAGACATACAATAGAATGAAATGAGCACCTACCTACATGTTTTCTTAGAATCCACCTTGTGCAGCGAGCACCGCCTTCGCTCATGCCTCTAAAACACTCATTTCCCTTACCTCCACCTGTCTTCAACTTTCATTCAATTAACTACTCAGACACATAATAAACGGCACCTCAGCGGCTACAACTACATGCAGTCATGTGTTTCCGGTTTCTACATCGAATTAAAATCAGTGAAACCAACATCACAACATTAAACAGAACAAAGCTGCTCCAACGTTTAGAGAAGCGTTTCCAATGACAAGACAAGCCAAGACAAGAAGAAAGCATCAATGAACTGAAATTTCTGCCAAGTGTTAAATATCATTTTAATGTAGCTTCATATACCGGAACAAATGAAGCGATAAAATCGAATCAACTTTCAATCGTTAAAATATCAGATACACGAATGCTCAATCGAACGCTTAATGTCAGTGGTGACGGCAACAACGATGCACAATACAATCTAAATGCGTTGCATCGCTACGCTGCATCACCTCTTTATGATTATTTTAATCTTGGCGTCTGAGAGGCACCCTCTGAAGCAGCAGAATAGATTTTCAACAACAACAAAACTAATTAATCGAAATCGCAGTGTTAGCACTGCCCCCTTGTACAACAAAATTGAATACAAGTTTCCGATTTAGAGATCCATCAGATACATCGTCGTCGTCATGTTTATCCGCTTAAGGCGGCAAACACGATGAAGATGAATAACCTACTCAGGATGTAGGTCACAGAAGCCGCTTGATCTGGAGTTGAAAAGTTTCCATTTCCAAGACTCGGCATCTGAATGTGAGTCTGATTGTTTCTTTCCGGGTCTCGTCAGTCGGTGCGTGCGAAAATGGGAATATATCGATTGACGGCTGCGGTGGAGGTGATTCGTGGAAAGTGAAAGCATAACCAAAGTGAGTTATTTATGACACGAGACGGTTGTTGGTGGTGAGCTTATTTCATGGTTTAGGGATTTTCATTTAATGGTTGCTGGGATGCGTAAAGGAGATGATATTTTGATATTTTCAGTGAGATATGGGCACACAAGTGGCCGTAAAATTGACAAATAATGGCGCCATAAGAAATTTAAAGTGGATCTGATTATTTGATGTCAAATTAGACAGTTCTCAACGCAGGTGTCAGAAAACACTTTGACATTTGCAGTTGCATGACGTGGTGTCATATACAAAACAGATTCTTACTGTTATGAAAATGTAGCGACATTTTCCATAAACACTCTTAGAATGTATAATCGAACAATGAATTCTGTACTCGTGCTGCGGTGCAGAAGAAAAAAAAAATAACATGTATTACACCGTTCAAACCAGCACTTGTGTGTGTCACTAACGACATTGTTCCTCATTCCAATGTTCCGTGGTGGTATTTCATCTTGGGAATGTTGTAGAACAAGTATCTAAGCCACCAGTACTGCACCATGTGGTTTTGCTAGAGAACAAACCCAAACCACTTTCCACCTGATCACCTGCTTCGTGGGTAGCATTTCTTATTCTTTTTCTAAAAACTAAAAAAAAAAAAAATAATATTTATCAGCGATTGAAGCTTATATCCTTTTATGCTCGACTGTAACTAGATGCCTTTGGCTAAAAAACAAAATTTAAATCTGTACACTATAATTTGGTATGCGCTTTTTCATGTTCAATTGTTCGGAGGTGGCTGGCAAAGGTGTGGAGACATTCAGTAGGTGTTTGGAGAACGTAGAGCTGGGAGTTAGAGTGATTGTTGATTTTTGGGGACAAGGGTAGCCATGTGCAAAAGTGGTAAATCAGTATGGAGTTCGAAAAAGGGGGTTTCCTAGACAGACGGGGCATAAATACCAAGTACCGGCACGAGGACGGAAATCATATAACACCTGTGCATATGGTGTTGGCGTAACTTTTTGTCAGATCAACCGACATTAGTTTTTCCAAGAACAAGATGTTTTTCGAACTTATATTATACCTAGCTCTAGAGAAAAGATACTTGTCGATTTTTTTTTTACATTACCTACTATCCTAAATATTAAGGACTAAAGCTACACATCTACACATCTTTTCTTGGGAAAAGGTTTAATTAAAACGTTTCAACATTTGACCGACGAAAGTCCCAGCAGTTAAGTCAAGTTGAAGTGTAAAACAGAACATACCTGTTCCAGTATTTCAACAAGGGCTTGATGGAATCTTTTCGATCTGTTCTTAGAGAAATTAATGCAATTTTTGAAGATGCTTAAACTATGCTCCGACAATTGTCAGATTTGACAATATTGCCAGGTGCACAAATGAAAAATTTATGAGCTACCAATTTTTGCCTGGCAATATTGTAAGAAGAGCATGGTAAGAACATTAAATTGCTAGACTGTGCAATTATCAGACATTTGCAGACTCACTGGAAACTGTCATGTTATGATGTGAAAGTAATAATGGATTGGAGAGTTAGTGAAGAAGTTTTGATTATCTGACTTAATTCGCCGTTTAAACTTTGCGTGGCTATTCGTATTTCCAATGCGTACGCGGCCAAGATTTTTTCAAACTTTTGAACTCAATTCGACACAAAAGAGTAAAGTTCTGTGAAATGCTACGAATCTGACAATGGATCTGCAAATTTTTCGTTAACAATCATCTGTCAATTTAACGTTGTAAAATAGTTTGTCATTGCCACCTACATACATACATGCATAGATGAGTTCCGACAAGGAGAAATTCGATTCGGAACCAGATTTAGACATTGCTCAGCCCGAGATCATAATGTGAAATAATCCCAAATTTTGAAATTCGTCCTGATACACTTCCGAATTTTGAAATTTGACCCGATTACATTCGGATTTATTTCACGGCACTATTTGAAGTAAAACCAGACTTTTTTCTTCCTTTTTTTCTTTTCTCCGTGCCAACTAGTTATGTTGGTTCTGAACCAGAACTATTTGACGTTTAGGTGCGATTTGGAATGATCACCTCTAAGGGCCAGTTTGGATTGATTTTTTTCGAGATGTCGTCAGTAACACAGCGTGCTGTTAAAGATTTTAGAAGCACTTCTTTTCGAAGCAGTTGAATCATCTTTAGAACTGTCGGTAGTATTCATAGCTATTCTGTGTAGAGGAGGACAGTCCGGAAAGGGAACAAACCTATCGAACAGTATCTACTGAAATATTCATACACTTTCGTGAGTGCTTCTTATACCTAACAACTTGCATGTCCCTTTCAAAAATCAAGTTGTCAATTTATCGGTTTTCCATAGAGAACGGACTTAAATTGTCTCGACTTCGTATGTTTACGAGTTACACGTCCAACATCTAATTTAAATAAATTAATAAAACTAACTTATAAGGCGTTTCCTGTTACGGTAAGAAAAAAAAAGTTACTTAACCGAGAGTTCTATGAGGGGCAAAATAGATTTAAATTTAAGTAGCACTTAGATACCATGGATGTCGGGTAAATTCACATTCATTAAAATGATGTAAGAATTTACCACTCTGCAATACTTTGAAATTGCTTACTAGGAATACCTTTAAATTGGTATTGGCTTGGTTCAAATGCAAGGTGGTGTCTTATCACATGATTTATTTATGTGGAAAATATGTGTTCAACTATTTAATTAATTGCACATTAGAATATAGTGACGGAATTTTTTAATTAAAGGGAAAGGTAAAGTTGATCACTGAGTTGCAAAAGGTGTTAATGTATGTTTATTAGAAAATTGTGTACATATCAAACAGAACTATTTTCTAGGTTTATTTGACAATTTCGAAATGACATTTTGGTTTTCAATTGTGCACATGTCAAAATTGAAATAAAATAACGTAACTGGGACCCTCAATTTGGTGAAAAGAAAATAATTAGCTATGTTGGTTTGTGGTTTCGTGAGTTTGTCATTGAATTTACTTCAAAAAAAAAAAAACAAAAACCGCTGTACGGATGCACAATGCTACCATTGATTGCCATTCAAAATTGTTGCAACATAGAGTTGTCAATTTCACAGAAATTTGACAAAAAAATGTAAAATCCTGTTCTCGTGCTTCAGTAGTTTTCGCAGAAGAAAGTGCCTCCGACTTGTTAAAAAATTCCCCTACCTATGAATTTCAGTCCAAAAAATGTCTCTAAAGAACTGTCAGATTTGACGTTTGCGTTTCTTGTTGGTTATCAAGTACTAAAACGAAATAATGGAAGGAGATGTACAAATGTGTCCACAGAATGCTTTTTTTTAAACATACTTCTAACATTCAAAAATTGGGCCTTTTTGTCTCATGGTACTTAGGTCTGTTGGCGTGCTCTCTCAAAATAAAGAATTTTCACGAAAATCTATGAAAATTCACGAAATCCTGATCAAGTATGCAAACATTCCATAGCTTATCGCAAACGAGAGGACTCATCAGAGAGTAAGAAATTTCAAATGCTACAAATTTTAATGCAGGAAATTTATTTTCACTGATTTATGAAATCTGTCAAACCTGTACGAAATTTGTTGTTGCCTGTGCATTTGACGTTTAATAACTGGGCAAGTTTCGCTTTGGCTTTGGTATTCCTATCATTTTTTGGATTTTACCTTTCTCTGAAATAATTTTACCCCCACTACTGGAAATTTCACATTCTACGAGTTATGGTGCAGAAAGTACGCGAACAGACCTTGGGTTTCATCACTTTCTTGTGCATTTGGCTCACTCTGAGTGTTTTATCCCCTGCTCTTAGAAATTCGACAAACTGTCAAACTTCTGAAATTGGTGTGTAATTTGCAAGGATCTATGCAGTTTCTCACCAATCGTGGAAGTTAAATTCTTCGTAATACACTTGAGATGGTCATGTGAAAGAATTTCTTAAGTTGTAGCTGGGAATTGATTCTCGAATACAGTCCGATGCATCAACCAACTGAGACGTGGTGTACACTTAACTTAACAAACTCCATAGAATTACCCAAGAAGTTTAAATTTCTAATGCGTTAACGTTGAAGAGTATTCAATTACAAGTACTATAATGATTCCTTATGAGTTTCCATATCTTTATTCCATAATTCGTAAACAAAGTAGATGCATTATAGCTACGATTTCATAAGCAATCCGCTTTAACAGAATCCAAAGAAAAGCGGTTATGAAAAGGATCATGTCATGGATACTACCAGCACTATTCACATCCAAGCGACTTTATTTTGTATTACAGACCGTAATGCAGAACTTAAAAGAGAAAAACAAAAGCCCTCCAGCTAACAAAACAAGATCATAGCAGCATCGTCGACAAAATAATAAGAAAAAAAAAAGTAAATAGAAGACAGAACCTAAACAAAGTATCTACGCTAAAATTGCTGAGATATTTATGTAAAACGTGATCTTGCCATTGTCATTTCTCGATTCCGATTCTAAGACCAACCAAGAGAGTAAGAGCCCAGCATGCTGCTATTGTTGATGCCATATGTGTTCATGCCCCTTACGGGCTGCTATCACTCCTAATCATCTCTTCGTTGGTTGTTGTGAATTCGTTTCTTCGAAGTCCAGCGCATCAGTCCATAACCATGACCAAGAAGTAGGTACGCGCGCAATTTAAACCTCCACCAGGGAAACTACAATATGCCCACAAATGGCCACAACGTATCATATTCTCTTTAAAAATTCCCAGTAATAGATGGTAATGGCTGGCCTCTCCACGAAGAGGTGGGAATGGAATTGGGACTGCGACTGCGAGAATTGTATTTCAAGTGGATGATCCTCGAGATTTTCTCCGCCTTCTTGGGGGTAAATCATAGTTTACGGTACGTTACAGATCATTCTTTGTTTTTCCCCGGCTTACCTGCTTTGGACCGGAAGAACTTGTAATTTTACGGCTAACGATTGTGGTTCTTTAGGGAGTTTTGTGAGTGCGCAGAGTCTTCCATGTTATGGTTGAGTTAAAAAGTTTATTGTTTTCATTCGCCTGAATCAGATTCGCCTGGAGGGTACTAAAGATACTTTCAAAATGTGGTTTCTACTCGATGACTTGCATGTAGAGTTTACTTTGTGCGAAAATAAAAAATTCGGTGATTGAGTGTATACACAAAGATTCACAGGGTTCCATCCGAGAAGATTTGATTTCAAGTGGAACGATATTTATAGCAAGTTCTTTTTAATCCGGTTTTTAGAGTGACTAATTATCCGATCAGTACATTACAGACAATGGATTGTTTCGCACTGCAATTATTCTATTCGCATTTGATTGCGGCTGAATGAATGAGTCATTGGAAAACGTTGTGGGATATTGTTCAGTCTGGTATGATCAATTATTGGTAATCGCATATGATTTCCGTCTCATGAGATAGGTAATTTGGAATGAGAGAGAGAAAAAAAGAACAAAACAGTTCAAGGTGAGGCCTAATGATCACTTGACGTACTTAACTTAATTCCGGATTAAATTGTTCTGGTTTGCTTTGATTTAAGAACGGAAGGCCAAGCGATGGTAATCAGAATAATTACACCTATACGCAGGAGATTCCTTAACTAATTTCTTAAAGGCTAGGTAAGACATTGAGATTGCCTGAGAATTGATGCAATCCAAGCGCTATATTCTCTCATTATCGACAGAAAATGCCCAATTTCGCTTATTTAATTGAAGCATGTGTATAAGATAAATTAACTTTTTGTTAAAGTACAATCAATGCGATTAGTTGTGAACACGGATGCTTTGAATTCAATTTTGGATGACTTTCTATATTGATCCTGAGACAGACCAATGTGTCTGACCTAACAGCAAAGACCATGGACCATGAAGTAGTTTAAAAGAACAAGAGCCGTCGACTGGTTCATGGTCCGTATTGGACATAACACAGTTTCCGATGCTCCGACTTCACTATCTCACCGTCTTATTGATGCCCAATAATTTTCTCCCAATCCATCCGAAAAATAGTCTGTCACAATGGTTCGGTAGCGATCTCCTTGATTGTGATTGTGCTCCAGCACCATTGAAGCGGAAGTGGCGCTACAGTTCGGCTTCTGTTAAGCCAGTCCTTAGCTAATAGCCTCCAGTTGTGCACTGCAAATCGATTGAGGTTTCCTTCAGAGCAGAGCTGAGGAGGTAGGCAAAGTCCCTTGCTACCCCGATGGAATGGAACAAGCAAGCTCTAGTTAAAATGCGCATCGAATTCTAGAAGTCACTGATCATTTGAAAGTATTGCAACGAGCAATGAAACCAACTGACAGTTCATCGGACATTTACCTTTAATCCAGTCAAGCAGTAATTCACCAAAGTTCATCATTTCCCCCATGCATACGTCTCTCCTATTCTTCCAAGAAGAGCATTAAATAACCCAAGTTTCCTCATCTCTATCTGACAGCAAAATGACAGATAAATTTACTATCGAATAAATAAGAAAATTCGATTGAAGACGTTGAGTACGAGTATTCATTCTTGGCAAAACTAATTTCTGACATACATAAATGTCATAGTTCAAAGAATTATACTGAAGATTTATCGATTGGAGCTAGACAATTAGACAAACATAAAAAATTTCCAATCGAAGAAGAAAATTCATTCAACCTTAACATTCTCTGCATTTCCTAGAAGTTTACAATAGACAACCTTCTAGACCCTAAGATGCGGTGCAAGAATAACCATAAAACTTGCAAAAGAAAACCTCATTACGATTGCCGATTCATGCAATTACCGTTAATTACTTGAAACAAATCAATAATTCATATTCCGTAAGTTTTTCTTTTTGTTTTGTTCATTCCTCCACGCTGCACTCATATTCTTTGAATCACCGTCTAACTGACTGAAGAAAAAGAAAACCGCAAACAATTCCTCGATGAAGTGAAACAAAACAACATATTCGCGTAATACTGCGAAACAAATAAACAAAAAAAAAAAATAAATAAAATAAAATGCAGCCTACCGCTTGCAATTAAATGCAATTAAAGCATTTCATTCGTTGCAATCAATTAAGGTGACGAAATCAATATGAGACGACACAACGCGCAACTGAATCTTAATCGACGCATACGCGTGCTCAAACATTCTACGCATGCTCACCCAGTGCGTTCGGAGGAGGCGAAGGATTCCAGCGACAAGTGACATTCCGTCGTACAGTGTGGTATTCCTGAACGTGTAACATGTGTGGCGTGCCCGCAGAGGGATTGGTCGTGGCATGTGAAAGGTCTTGGCGAATGGGGCAAGCAAGTATACGTATGTTATGTACGCAGTGCGCACGATTTTAGAAAGGGAATATAACAAGTGCAATTGGCTGGAGGCTTGGTAAATTGGTTATGATGAGATACGTCAATAGAAGATGAATGGCATTTAATTGAAGCAAACAACTGATAGACATGCTATGTCAAACAAAATGACATTGAGAGCTTAAGTTAGAAGCTTTCCTAAAAGCGAATCTTCTTTTGAAGTTTCGCCGCACTGAAAAGGGGGTTGTGTGTGACAGCTACTTTGGATGGCATGGGTCTTGGGAGCTTCTTTAATGGAATACGATGATGAGAGACATTTTCTGTAGAATTGAACTTTTGACACTGCTGTCTTGGACAAATTAGAAATGTTCCTTCACTTTCTGCACAAAAAATCATAAAACCACAAATTTCTCAGAGTGGGGGATAATTCTCTCAGAGAATCATGAAAACTTCGTGAAAGCCAGGGAATAACAAAACGTGACCACACCGAATGTAATGAAGAAGAACGAATCACTAGAAATCAAATAAAAGTAAGATCTTGCATAAATCTAATTATCAGAAGTAAAATGTCGGAAATAAAATGTCAGTTGATTTGCCAGTACTTTTGACAGATCGTACATACGAACAGGAATTTATGAGGAAAGAAATCGTAAAGTTTGTCACTAAGCGAAGAAGCTTTACTGCCTGAATACAATGGTGTAGTTGCAGCAGAGCAGTACGAGTTGTCAAAAGTAGAATACATATACACAAACTCAATGCTGCGAGCACAATGTGTTGCTGAAGCTGAAGTATGAAAAGTAGCTGCAGCACAAGTTGAGTCAATTTCTATTTTCGAACGTGCTGCACTACTTTTTGACATTTAAATCAAAACAAAAAGAAAAAAGAAATGGCAGAGCAGTCGACGGACAAATGTGTTGAGACAGTAAACACCGTTGCTGCCCTGCTCATTGTGGATATGCATTACTACTTCAGTGAAAGACTTTTTTGACAATCTGCTACAGCGATTTCGCAGACAGAGTTGACCTTTTCAAGTAGGTAAGGGAACAGATCTATTGTCTTCGATTTCGCTTAATGTTTTATCTGTCAATACTATACCGCAAGCTCTTCCAAGTTGTCCATCTCACTATGGTTACTCGCTAACATATAGCTCAAAAAGTCTGCACTCTCCATAACCCATAGATTCACAAGATCAAAGCATAGCATTGCATCATTTCAAACTAATCAAGTTAGTAGCATAACTAAACGCAAAGCTCCAATGCTGCATGCCATATTGTTCTTTGAATGAAATCTATAGCTTTCATTTATAACTCCAACTCAATGTCAACTGTCAGATTATCGATTATATTTATTATTTATTATGTTAATATAATTATCCAATCAATTAACTTACCAGTATACAATTACGATTGGAATCCAACTTAAACCTGCAAACAAAAAAGAGGAAAAAACAACTTATTTAATATTTCTTAATCAATTCGAAGAAATAATAAACATAAATAAACATAAGTATAAACGTCAAATTAAATATCTTAATTTTCAGAGGCCTGCTCCGCTGTAGCGATTAATCTAATTCCAGCCCCCACTGGCTGCAAGTAACACCTAGGATTATTCAATTTATAATTGACATTACGGCCAAGATATACGACATAAATTGGTCAAAACATTAGCGCTAATTTGGAGAAAATCACTTTTTCATGTTTTTCGGCGGTAAGAGGAGAGTTTCGCGCAGACTTCTCGAAATAAAACTTTATGCTAATAGTTGTCTAGGAAAGACTGCAGTGACACTTCAAGTCGAGTGTGGGTTTCAATTAACATTTTGCACACATAGACTTCACACAAAATGTTTATCGTCTTTAAATGGAGGAGTAACAAGCAACTAAAAACGGACAAATAACACGGACTTGTGCACTCACCTTAGGTAGTGAGTGATTTACTGCGTTTTGAGGTTGGTCCCACGCACTTATATTTTTTCCAGTTTTACTGCAACGAATTAATCATTCCCGTGTGTATATTAAATTATTCAGACCTGACAGATTTAATTCGCTTAAATGCAGATCATTTATGATTAACGTGAATGCAGTTATGGATTTTTTATGTAAGACGTGTGAGACTTGCCGTTGGGTATGGTTATCGATGATTAGAGTTTAATTGGGTAAATTTGCTATTACTACTAAACAAATTGAAATTAATTGATGGCGTTAGTAGAAAGGTAAAGTAGTTTTCATCCGTCAGTCAAAAGAAACTATTAAATGCAATTTTGTAGGTCCAAAGATGTCAGAAACTATCAAAGGATAAACGATAAACAAGAGACTTTCATAATGTCTCATTATAAAGTAGTTAAACTTCGGAGAAATCACTGTGCTACTCAATCCGAGCAAAGGCAGGAGAATTACAAAGGAATTGATCCGATAGTTGCAGAAAGTAGGATATCTAAAGCCCAACACACTAAGATGTTTAGCAAAAGGAAATTACGCCATAAAAACGCCAGTAGTAGGGAAACAGAAAGAATTCCTCTGATGTCTTACATATGTAGCCCTAACATCAGTGTTCTCTAAAGTCATGAAAAGTATTGTAAATTTCCACCGTGAACAGCGTTCTAAAGTGGACGTTATGGTCTAGCAAACAGAAAAAATGGAATTAAAGTATTAACCGTGTTGTTGTCCTAGATATCTCTAAAAAGTTTGGCACAATGCCCTCTTAAGCAAAACTTGAGCTTACGGTCTCAGTAGTATCTTCTCATCATTCATTCATACATCAATACAAATTGATGCAGTTCTACCTCATTCTTAGCCAATGCTGGTGTACCTTAGGGTTCAATTCTGTCTACGACACTGTTTCTAATATTTATTGATGACCTTCTCTATCTCACTCGCAATCCAATCCATTCCCTTGCGGATGACAGTACTCTTGACTTCGCTTATTCTTTAACGATTCCTCTGGTAAGATCCCTAACTGTGGAGTCTCACCAGCAGCGAATGTCCACCGAGCTCAGCTTCGATATTAATGCAATCATCAATTATTGTGCAAAAAACTAAGTTGAGTTCGTCAAAAACCCAGTTCTCTCTCTTATCTCTGAAGCGGGATAATAATGTAGCCAAACTGCAAATGAATGAAGCTGTTATTGAGGAATCTAATTGCTTGTCAATGGTTGGCATGCAAGTTACCCCAAACGTTCGCTGGAATCATCAGATTTCCAAATCTAGGTGCCTCGGATTCCATAAGAGTGGTTAACGTTTTTTAAGCGCTGCTTATATTCCCCCGAAAATAAAATACAATTCACATGCTTGGGCGGGAGTTCCCGGAACTTGCTTAAGCTTGAAAAATCGTGACCTTTCAATTTGTGATCAAATTTCTTCGGTCTAGCGATCGGATAAATGTTGGATGCTTATCGGTCCTGTTGTGTTTCGTTTGTTCATCAGTTCAATCGCACTACAGGAGCGGCCCCTTCCACACGCTCTTACCTTATTGAAATCCATTTTCGGTAGCACAGTGAAATTCAGAAGCTCGTTCTTTAACCACTGAACATGTGGAATGAGTTGCCCTCCTTAACATTTCCTACACATTATGATCAACAAAGATGTAAACTCAACGTGCATCGTCACCTATATCCTATATCCTTTCCTTTCACTCCATCACTAGGTTTATAGTTTAAAAGGTCTTTAGATCTAAATGATGAGATTTAAAAAACAACGTTTCGGAGGATTTATTTAGTCTCCCTGTATCCTGGAGGGTTATACAAAGCACAACTGCGTTCGTAAGAAACCCAATCGTGAAACCCTAACCGAGAATTCGAAAAGATCCATTCTCTTAGTCTTCAAAGATTCTCTTTATTGCAATCGTAGGAAGACTTGAGACACATCCAAGAGTCAAAGAGGTAAGGTTTTTATACAAAGTTCAATGGGTTCTTCTATACTAGCACTACATTGGACCATGTTAAACGACTGAGCAAAACCAGATACACCGACCCCTCTACCTATTTGTATTGCAAGGTAAGTAGCCATTAGGTTACCATAGCTTTCTACTTCAAAAACAGAGCGACTCATGAAGTATAGTATTCGGTAACCACAGAGACACTAAATCTCAATCCAGGATCAGATTTTGTTGGTAAAACCAGTTCTGATCACTATCAGATCATGGATCATACATACATATCTATGGAACCAGAATTGTAAGATAACACTCGTTTCGAAACGCAGTCTTGCAGGATTTCGAAAACTAGAGGACAAGATACTTGAGCAGGTAGGAAAGCAGTGGTATTGATATAAATTTTTAGACGAAGAAGTATCCATTTTTACTAATTTTTGATATAAAAGTCACTAAAACAGTTCGCCAGGTTGTCGGAATTATGATTCTCCTTAGACTTGGCAGCAACTGCTTTATACTCTGTTGCAGGAAGATCGAAAGCACTCCCACGGTACCAGGCAATTTAAAGCTATCAAATAGTGCTAGATTATACATATCTCGCTCATCTGTTCCGAAAAGCAGTAGGTATAGGTTTAGGACTTCGATTAAGCTCCGTCTGCACAAGCGGTTCAAGCTGAACTTTCTCTTCGCCTTTCCTCTTCTCTTGTCGATTTCTTCAATGAAATCTTTGTAGGAAGTACACTTGGATACGTGTAAAGGTTCTAGTCGCCTTCTATATTTGTCTTTCGTAATTGATTTTTTGGAACTCTTTTTGAATCTCTTTTGAGTTCGACCAGAGAGCTGGCGAGGCGACTTGCAAGAGGTTTTCGTAACTAAGTACGACAGTTCAAAACAATTTTTGAGAAAACTAGTCAGGTTTTGAATTTAAAAAGTCTAAAGTCTGCTCTGCAGCCAGTTTTTGACGGATTCGACTCCTTCTATACAGGAATGGCTTGACATTTGATTGGGATGGCGATGTACATATGTACCTATTTGAAATAGTATAAGTCCGAACAGAACCATACATGGACATGGCATACTTCTAACTTACCTTAACCCAAAAACATAAGCTTGACACAAAAAATTAAACAACTCAAAGCATTCTTTCGCAAAAAAGTAACAAAACCAAAATTACCCAACAGAATAATTTTCCATTTTCATTAAAACCCGTTGGTGTATCTTATAACAGCTGACCCTAATTTCTAAAGCGCTAAATTAAAAATGCGTACCGAGCACGGGGCCACAGGGATAGACGCCACACGTTTCGTTTAAATTGTAAACGCCTGACTAAATCCGACCGTGAATTATGCAGGCTTTAGTGATTTCCATATATTCGTGGAAACCCACTGAGGCGATTACAAACATCCCAACAAACACTTTCCATTGGCGTTACGTTGCTTGGTATCTTGTTCGGAATCTTGACCTTACAAAATTTGTCACCTGACAAACGAGACAAAATAATCCATTTTTGATCACATTTGCCACCGCTTTTTGTTAATAATCCCGCCCGCGGCTGCCATACCTAATAATACGCGATTGAGCAAGTTGCTCGCACCATTATTCGTTGTAACACTCAATTTACCGTGTGCATCCAAATAAAACTTTAAATCAAACTCATTTCACTTTCACTTTTGAATAAATTAACACAAACGCTAAGCCGAATCGATTGTAGACTTTTTAATTGCAACATCTGATCGCCGCCGCTTAAACATTTCCAGTTTGCTGATCGCTCTGATTGCCCAACACGATCGATCGAATTGGAGCAGCAGCAGCCTTTCTTTTGCATGAAAATGATTGGCAAATCCACTTGAATCAAACATATCCTCAATTTGCATTCGATGGCCGACTTCCTTCGATGAAAAACGATCTCAATTCCAATCGTATCGGAAGTGAAAATGTTTCCTTGTAACTAAAAAGCAACTACGCGTGTAGCAACATGTTGCACAGGTTGTATCCGTATCCATTTTCTTTTAATCGTACACACTTGTGACATCTTTCAAAACTTTTACCCATTAATTTTAATGTTTTTCTGTTAGATGTACGAAGTATCTACGGATATATTCCGGTTTCGTGGTGGTGAAAGAAATGAGGGAAATGAACTTGTGTCCAGCTCTGTTGGAAAAAAATATGCAAAAATGGAAATGTTTCGAAACCGGCTTCGGTAAATATCGATTACTGATGCGGAAAAAATATGGTCATCGATGGTGGTGATGCTATGTATTTGCAGAAATTCCCTCCGAGGGCATTTGAATATATTTTATTTATTTTTTTTTTACATTTTTTTGTCCCAATGTCAGATTGAATGAGTTATTAGAGTGTATATGTATATTACATTTATTTATGCCAACTTGTTCCGCATTAGCATATCCAAAGAATTCTTCACCGTTAAGGATTATTGTAGGAACAAAATTATAGGGCGTGACAGAATATTTCACGAATTTCGATATTTTTATGGATTTTTAAATGTCAACGGGTTTTTTTTTCTATCGAAGACCTAGTTAGGGAATAGCGAAAACCTCGTGAATTCGGATTAATTAAAGAACAAAACAACGAGCTGCCAAATCGTTGAAAACTGAATTTAAATTTTTAAAATGTTGCTTTTTTTTTGCCTTATTTGTCCTTCTTTTTATTTTGCATATTAGGGAACGAAATCCGGATGTTTATGAGGTGCGAGAGCACAACAAGTAGGCAGTGAACATATGTAAACTGATCCAGCGTGTTTATCGATTCATCGATGTTCTGAATTTAATATTAATGTATTAACTCGATGGTTGTTGTTTAATGGCGATAAAGGCTAGTACGTTGGAGCCTCCGACAGACCGCAATGTTAACCTACTACTAGGTTAAAACAGTGAAAGATCAATTTATGGTTCAAGAAAGTCGATCCTATGTTCTGTTAAATTGAAGTACTGTGCGAAAGTCTGAAGGCTTTCTGGAACACACTTATCGGCACGAACCAGTGTGGCTTCCGGTCCGACAGGAAGACCATATTTGTACTCAAAACCAAAATTGATCCAGCTGAACAGTTCATCCGAACTATATAGTGCGATGGGCAGTTGTGATATCCAGCTGCTGAGATATCCAGACGTTATCGATATCATAGGTCTCTTCCAACGCGCCGTAATAGAAGTTTTAAGGCACTTGATAAAAAAACGAAAGAAGTCGGCAACAGTAGCTTCAAAGTGGTTAAGAAATTTACCTAGATTTGGTTTGGTTGAAGTTGCTGAAAGTATGTAACACAAGCGCACTTAGACCAGTAGTAGATCCATTGTGGTACCACTTGGATCAGAGATGAAAATTCCTCTCAGTTCCAACTTCTAGTGAATCGTAATCCACGATGAATCAGATCACATCACAAGCGTCCTAAAGCGAGAGAGAGCTGGCCAGAAGGTGGGGAAAGTTTTTTCACCTCAATCGCAAACAGGCCTAGCCTTGTTACATTCTTGCCTATAAGACGTGTCCAGTGTCAAATGCTTAGAGCGTTTCAAATCCAGCGTTGCTCAAATTGCTATAATTTCCGCCTGGAACATACATTGATTTGGAAGACGGAAGGAGGGCCTAAGATTAAAACTGTCAGAGAATACATCATCCTTGGTTTTTGAGTCCTCTGTGCAGATGTGAATCGACTCATCTTCTAAAGGTTTACTCTTCCTTCAGAGTGGTCTGGATGAGGTGGTGACGTTACCTTTGATCTACCGTGTTTCTATTAAGAATTTTGATTTTCTCCAGAATAGAGGCTTGGCCAAATTTTTTACTTGACCATTGTTGGTAGCTTTGAGACATACTGCTGCACTCGCTGCCATTTGCGTACTTAATATATCGTCTAAGGGTATCAGGTGCAGCAATATGTCCAGAGCCGGGAAGGTAGTTGTACGCAAAGCCCATCCCTTGCTCATTGTACCTCAATTAGACAATTAGGCGATTAGTAGGTTTTCTAAGGCCATCCACCAGAAGGAGGAATTTACCTATCTCGGAGTGAATATCAAGTCCCCGAATGACATTTAAGTGAAGATTTGGGGAACACTTACCGTAGGAAGACGAAATGTGTGCCCTACAAAACAATGATTCTAACGATTCTACGTTTTCTCAGTGCACCCTTTCTTATTTTGGCGAGTACAGCTCATACATATACAAAATGTATAAAAGCCGGAGGTTGATTACTCGTCTCTGTAACTCCAGCATTCTAGGCCTGAGAAAAGCTCAGAGATTATAAACGAAAAGACCCTAAGCAACGGTTTGAAGAATGGCCAAAAAAATATAGGAAATGGCCAGAAACTTTGAATGAGTGGTGAATACGTATAGATTTGATTTTTGTTTTCATTTTAGAAGAAATATATTATATAACACAAAATACTAGAATCCTTCAGTCTAAGAACTGGGCAGAGAACTACATATGTACCCGACGACATCTATGAAAGAAAGATCATTGGCGGAAAGGATTTAACGCATTGACCTGACCACGATGGTATAAATAAAGCGAAATTACAACAGGATCGATCTACAAAAAATCTCATCTAGTCTCATTTCCATATTTCCTAAATAGTTAATTAAAGGAAATACTCAAGACCTTTCGAAAATCCATAAATAAAACCAAAATGACTGCACTTCCATTGCCGACATCTAATGATAGTCACCGTGAACTCTCCGGAGCATATACCTAACACAATCTTTTAGGTCATACTACTTACAACACTAAATAATCAACTAACCATTGACTCCGAAGCTGAAACCCAATTCCCACTCAACTCAGAGTGCATGAATCAACAATATTATTGCAAACTCTTCCCCTACATATTCGTTTGTGCGAATGTTTACCGAAAAGCAATCAATTTCAATCAGCGAATTGATTAGAGCCAAAACAATTTTTACACAGCAATATCAATAAATTACTGACAAAACTTATTAACCGCAAAACTTCCTTCGATGGTGGCGCCGCCACTACCAACTCTGTGGTACACCGTCTCCCGAGTGTCGCCTTTCTCTTACGTAATTTCTTCACATTTCATAGTCAACCGAATCCAACCAAATGCCAATTAGCGAGGCAGTCAGAGAGCGCGTTTTGATAGCTACAACACCGCAGCTATACTTGAGCCCAATCCACGGATCAGAGTTGTGTGTTCCTGTGACACCATTTAAACAAATCTATGTACCACAACGACAACGACGCTTGGAAAATTACTCGCTTCCCCGACTTCTAAACCAGGAAAGCCAACGCGACTTGGAGGGGGAAAATAAGGTTTAGATGTGGTGCTAACTTCAGCTACCTAGTAGATGACTTCATGAAGTCATGAAGTGATCCAGCGCAGCGTAGAGTTACTTAGACTGAAGATGGATGGATGGATACTCGACGGTTTAGTGAGTTGTTTCATTACTAATGGTCGCTTTGTTGTGTTTAAATTTTTCTCTAGCAATGTGGAACTGTCTTATACCGCTGTTGCCTGTGACGAGAGAAGATGACGACGATGCTGCTAATGGTTGATGGTAATGATGGCAATGATAAAACCGTCTGTTTGCCATTGTCGTGACATTTTCCCAGAGCAATTATCATTCTTTTGCTCTCGCTTGGATGGTGTTGTCGTTCGGTTTCTGTTGACTCTTTTTTGAAAGTGAGATATATAAATGTTGGCATGTCAATACAATTTACATTATTTGAAGAAGCGGAAGGGGGTTCTTAAGACAAGCCAATTCCCATCAGAGTCAGACTGGGAATTGCCTTGTTCCGGAGCGTGCAACATCAAGAACTTGTTAATTGTTGGACATAAGTGGACTTGAACGAACCTATTATATTGGTGTTATGGGTAATTGCTATGCGTGGCGTGCAAAAAATGGCTAATTGGTCTGTTTTTCGAAAATAATTACTTAACCAGCGTGGGGAATGTTTTTTTCTTATAGGTTCCGTGATGAATGAAGTTTAGTAGCCTTGGCTTTGAGTGATTTTCATTGATAAATAATAAATTACACCTATAAGAGAAAAAATTCGTGTTTTTTTCCTGATCTTACTAGTAACTAAGTAAATATAGAACTTTATTGATTTAGTTGGTCCAATTTCCAAATAAGACAAACAACAGATGGTCTCTCTTAAATCCTCCTGTTATTGCTTAAGAATTGGACACACTGTTACCAAACTAAAACCTTGCAGTGCGTTTTAATGAATCAATTTGTTTTAGGTGTTCTTTTGCAGCCATCGTATGCACTTCATAATGAAGGGCCTTACAAAAGTCCCCTTAATGTTTTCTTTAAAACATGTAAGTACTTGAATTTTGTTTAGTGTTTTATTTTATATAAAAATATGATTCTAAACATCTTTTATGCGTCCACCACCAGCACGTCTACAAGCTCTTTTACGAACATCAAATTTTTCAACGACTCGCTCACACATTACCCCATTAATTGCGTCAATTTCGGTCCTAAATTTGCAGCTGTGCAACATGATTTCACCAGACAAACCACACCAAACAGTATATTTCTGTAGATGTGATGATTGATGGGTTGAATTCAGTTCGTTGGTTAAAATTGTACACGTATCTACTTTACAAATGTCAAAGATGACATAAAAAAAAAGGCAGTAGGTACCCTGTCACATAGCACTGACAGACTACATTGGTTTTGAAGTTTACTGGCGAGGGGAAGCGAAATGGTGACATGTTACCCAAACCATTTTTTTTTTTCTAAAATTTCCTGGATTTTTTTTTGACGTCACAAAGCAAAGTGAAGAAAAATTTAAGTAAACCAACTTAATTCTTGTGAAATGCATAAGTTTTGCTGCAATAAGATTTTGTTGTTGAAAAGGAAACCAATTTCATTTGCCAACTAATACGTCAAAATGAGTCTGCGGAAATGTTCAGATAGAACTAACAATTGAAACACACAAATGTCAATAAAAGTTCTCACTTAACAGAGTCTTAGCGCTCAGAAATTATTCAGCGCCAAAGCAAAATTAAGTCAACATTTTCAAATCTTGATTGCTCACTATTTTTGGCAAACGTTTGAAGAAAATAAACTGGAGTACGTGTGGTTTCAGTGGGAGCCGTGGCCCAGTGGTTAGTGCGTTGGACTATGGAGCAAGGGGTTCGAGGTCGAATCCCAGTCGGGGAACACCTAAAAGTTCTTCACGGCCCCACCTCTTGCGAGCGTCTGACAAACATCCGAGAGTACAATTGTCCTGAGAAAGCTTTTTAAATAACAAGTTGTCCTTCGGACACGGCACTTAACAGTAGGCCCCTTCCATTCGTGTAAAGAGTATAACACGCACAACGCGAATGGTTGTGAGAAGCTAGGCCCTGGGTCCCTTTGACCTGAAGCGCCAAGTATTTATTTATTTTTTTTTTTCCGTGTGGTTTCAGAACGGTGGCATCACATGCTACAACAATCAAGTTATTGAAGTAGAACTCTGTACATACAGTGATATGTCCAGTCCATGAAACACCTCATTCATGTGATTTGAAACTATTGTATGGTCTTCATCAATAATCCAGACACTGTAGAGGACGTCAGGAGAAGCATTAAACGTAAAATTATCAGATTCGTCATGGCCAGATCGATTCAACAAATTCACCCCAGTAGGTGTTTCCCTTGAGGATGGTGGATGGATTTCATAATTTACTTTACACAAAAATAATTTTTGTTAGCTTCGATATCTCAAACTTTGTTGCGAGTACTGCGTCCAGAAAAGGGAATTAGCTTTATGGTATTGATTGTCTATGTAACGTTTTTCATTCTTATTAGGAACCGGAACTCATAAAGCTTTTATCGATCTTAGTCTGGGTTACATAAGCCCCTTTTTTCCCGTTTAAATTAGTTTAAGCAATTTTATAGCTCATCACCGTCTTCCTTATCAAAATGTTCATCTAGAGTAAGCTTCAAAATCACACAAGCAATTTAGAAGCAAAACAAGTTTAGACATTCGATTTGTCGGTGCCCTTTCCCCACAAAACGAATACCTTTCGAGCAATATATAAAATGTCGACCTTAAATAGTAGTAAAACTCAGTTTTACGATCGTTTTTATTTGTCGTTCTTATAGTGAAAATAATAGATAATTTGACTTTTTAATTGTTTTATGGCTAACACTGAAAATAACATGATTTTTGTGCTATAGTCCGTTCTATATGTAGGTAACGTAAATAAAACCCTCTGTTTTACTATGTATATAACGAAAACAAAAATCATCTTGTTCAGTTAAAAAAAAAACAATGTAAGTTTCTGTCTTTGGGTACAATTCTAAAAAGAAGACTGACACATGTTTTATGGTAAACCAGTAAATAACTTGCTTCTTGTCCTTCAAATTTATTTAACTTTTGGTAGACAAGACGAGAACTTATGCTTTATCTCCACTAAAACAAAATCTGAGATTAGCTACATCCACTTCCATCTTCACTAAATCCCGAGGATTTCCCATAGGATTTGACGTCCGTAAATCCAATATAAATCCCACCTGAATCATCATGTGACACAAATCGAACAATACTTTTTTGTGCCAGCAAACGTCACTTTCATGAGCTGAAAAACAATCAAATAAGTTAACCAATTCATGGAGTAATTCAGTTTAATTTCATTTTCTGATAAAAGGTTTCGTAGCCTATGTGCAACAGCTTCTACTCCACAGACTTCGAGATTTTATAAAAATATAGGCTGTGGGATTCTGTTTGACAGCAAACGTCATTGCAAATCCCAATTCCCGATGGAGACACCTTACCCATGTTTAAAAATAATTTCGCTAAATCAGGGGTCTAGTTTTTCGTGAAGACATAGGATTGCGGGATTGTCATTAAAATAAGCAGTCATCGATATTCATTAAGCCCTAGCCTTAGACATTTTAATGGTTCCAAACTCAGTAGCTTGTCATCGCTTAAATCTACACCACTGTTCTACAAACTCAATGTTTTGGCGCTAAATGGGTTGGGATGGATGGCTGTAGCCACTTAGGCAGGAACATGTTAAGTTCAAAAGGAAGATTCGTTGCGATACAACAAAATAAAGCCGGGACCTACATGAATAGAGAGGCAGGGCAACTTGTTTTGGTGTGAACCCATGACAGAGATAAGACCTTTGATCTTATATAAGTCGAATATGGCAAGATCACCAAGATCTTCGAAAAAGTATTCGCCAAGGGTTATGCTTTTCAAAGTGCGAGACAAAAACGTGGTTCATAGTTTTCCACGGATTTTACAGAGAATGCTCCATGAGGCACCCGAATATATTTCTCAGATTTTACTACCAGATGTGTCTGGATGAGAGAAATGTAATCCTGTCCACAGCATCCAACTGAATGATTATCGAATAATTAAGACCAAAGCTGTCCACAAGACTAGTACAACGACTGCTGTATATATCCAGTAGACAAACCGGAGCTGAAAACGCAGTTTAAACCCATAGCTTTTCTAAATGAATAAAGGACAATCGAGGCTTCCCTAGCATGGCCTTTAATATTCAGTTTCTAGTTAAGTTTATTGCATCGAGAAAAACCCCTACGTATCTAGCGTAATACACGAATTGCAGCTCAAATCCCTTGAGTTTTGAAAAAGTGTATTTGACATGGTATTTAGCACCTTTTTGAGAAGAGTTAAGAGAAAGTACTCTATTCTATTATAATCTAATCTATTATAACTCTTTACAGCTTTGAATAATGCACTGGCTTCATGAATCCATTGACAATGATGAACTACAGATAGGTCAAGACCAGCTAATAGGAGAATTATGTACCTACACATGTGTGTACAGAGAAATGTATAAAGTTTCACGGAGAAAAAAAGTAGACTCTCCACAAGTTACTGATGTCATTATTTTGCATTCAATAATACTTTATGGCGCATTTCAATTGCTTGCGAATAAATTATGTAACTAAAAGCAGGTAGTATGCATAATCAGAAGGTTCCAATTATTTTAGGTCAGCCATACACTGTTCAGCACTGGAGCCAAGTGTCATAAAATTTCTGACTTAATTTCAGTAAAAATACGTCAGCAAAATTTAATAACCAACAATAATTTGTGTTGGAACCGAAAATATGCTGAAAGCTTTTATTAACAACTTTTTTGTGTTAAGAATTCTTAACTCATCCAAATACATTGCGATGTGGTAGGCATAAAACAGCTCACGCCTTAACATTAAATAAACATCACCCACCACATACCATAGTTTGTAATTAATTTCTTGAATAAAAGATGATAACACACTAAATTACTCCTGTTTTAAAACTAAATCGATTAGGTGGAGAGGAATTCAAATCGACCGAAGGCGGCAAATTCCGATCTAAAAGTCGATAACTTTAGAATCTGATGTCATCGGATAGGTTTTTCTTTCAATTTGTGCCTAACATCTTTAGGCATCCCTCCTATTTTGGAATGACATAATTACTTGATGTTTATTTAAAAGAATTAAACTGCTATCAAGGTCGATTCTAAAAGTTCCATTGATATTTTGCGAATGGTGCGTTAAATGAATGTATAATGAGATAGAGAACTGGAGAACGTAAACAATCGATATCAATAAATTTGAATTTGAAGTCGCGTCGGCCTTTTTCTTGACTTTTTATTAACGATATGGTGGGCGATACTAACAAACACAAAATTCCACTTTACTGCACACTGGTACTAGTTAAGAAGAAAGTTAAGCGTTTTCGTTTATCGAAATAACAACGAAAACATTTAACTACCGGAAACGATCTCTAAACTTCCAGCAACACAGTTCCACACCATTTAACGATCCCATATCTCACAACAGGAAACCAATAAAACTCGATATCTCGATTCTGTCATCTTTTACCACTCGTTTCTGATATTCTTGTGACTGATCTTCGAATAGATCTCCACATGTGGCATGATCGCACTGCCTGGCACTGTAGACATTTGTCAAGTGAGTGCCCCCCCTGTGTGACAGACATGTAATTAAATTCAACTTCATATTGTGTACGAGGTATTGTTTGTCAATTGTCAACCGTCTTATCGTGAAAATGGGCGAAAAAAAACCAAACACCCACGCATTCAGTGTCCAATGCAACATCCCAAGAGATAAGTTAACTATTTTCAATTTATTGCCGATGAAACGCCCTGAATCCTTAATAGACAGACTCCCTTGCTTCTCGATGGACTCATCCAATGTGGGCATTCATTTTCCCCACAGAAAGTCGTCGTTGTCGTCTATTCAATCCAAATACATATCGCTGTCGTTGAGGTTCATTAGAAATCATTTGAGCCACCCACGAGAGTTTGATGCTGACGGTGACTAGGTGCGCTCTAGCTACTAGAGTAGAGGAAACCTACAATTAGATCTTCATGCAGCCTACTATCGATGGAAATGACATTAAATCGATTTCCGTGATTATTACGCGAAGTTAGGCATCAGATAGATACATAGATAGATGATGATGACTGTGGGTTTTTTCTACTTGTTTTGTGGTGTGTATGGTGCCGGTTCTGGCACAATGAACTCGAAAAAGATTGTTGATTTAGCGCAGCTAAAAAGAGTTCTCTTTATGTTGACACTGATTAGTCATAAATTTTAAGTGGATGGTTACGGTTGAGAGGAGTAGGCACTACCTCTTTGTTCATTCAATCAGGTTCGTAAACAAGGAGAGATGTTTACATAATAATTGAAAATAAAACCATGAAACTAAAGAACCTTCTAATTTAGAATTTATTCGCACAACGTTAGGATGAACCATAAATTAATTTTATGAAATACAATTGAAAATTATAAAAAATATGAAAAGTATTTGGGATGAGAGATCAATGGAACAAGACGGCCCAGCTTCTAACACCCATCTGCATTGTACGTATTACATTTTTTACACAAATGGATGGGGCCTACTGTTTAACGCCGTATTCTAATGGAAATTTGTTATTCAAAAACCTTCTCATGACAGTTGAACCCTCGAATGTTTCTCACATTCCAGGATTGCACCTGGAACCAACATCGACTTGTTCCCTACTACAACGCACTAACTACTTGAGCCCATAGTTTAGAAAAATGGGGTGAAAAATAAGGGAACTTCTAATACCTAAAGCATTTATAATTATCCTTGAACCTTCCTCGCCACTCATGTTAAATGTTACATGTCTTAGAGGAAATAAAAATTGATTCTACATTCATGCCATTAAGTGTGGAAAAGCACATCATTCAAATGGCCACCTCGGCTTCGCTGGCAGTGCTCCAATTTTCGAACACTAGGTCCAATATGTTTTGCATAATTCCTACAATAGCTGCTCGAATGTGAATGACTCGAGCTCGTCTAAATTGGTTGGGTTGCTAGCGTAGACTAAAGACTTGACGAGTCATGATCTCGGCGGTCAACGTGAGATGACCCAGTAGCCAATTTTCTCCTTCACAACTTCGAGAGCTGCGTCCCTTGTATGTCTTGTAGCGCCGTCTTGTTGAAACCACAGCTCTGATATAGTATGTATCGATGTTGTCGAGCTCTGGCCACAGAAAGTCGGTTAACATCAACAAGTCGGTTAAGAACATTGATAGAAACGGTGTCTCCCTCCTCAGTTCGACAAAAAAATAAGGACCGATCATGCAGCCATGCCAGAAACCGCACCAAACAGTCAATCTCCAATAATGCTTAGTCGAACAGTTGTAGATTGTGCTCCCACTCCAATAACACCAATCCTGCTTGCTGACATAGCCGCTGAGCCAAAAATGGGTCTCGTCTAAGAAGATGATTTTTTGGCCAAAATCCGGATCTCCGGCTAACATTTCAAACGCCCAATTAGCGAACTTACAGTGTGTCGTCCAGCTTCAATTCTTGCGTCTGTACAATATTATACGAGAGAAGGCCCAAATTCAATCGGAGAATAACCCAGATTGACTCCCTGGCGATGCCCAATTCAGCTGATCCGCGTTCAATTGACATTTGTCTGTCTTCTTGAGTACTGGTGGATATGTTTTCCTTATTTGGCACCAATTTCTGTCTGGTTGGTGACTTAAGGCCCAAAGGAGCGTACTCACGCTCAAACTTTTCCACGGTGCGACGAATTGCCTGCGCACTGAAGCCATGACGTCGCCCTACCTCATGACGAAATTCACAGTGCGTATTTAGAGCCAGAATTTCGAAAATATTTTTTTAATAATTTCCGTACGTTCGGCAAGCGTCAGAATATTTTGACAGCTGGATGTCAACTGAGCCGGAATGTCGATAATACGTTTTATTGATTTTCCCCCCTTCAGCACGCGGTTAGATGATGTAATGGCAAGCAGCTGAATGTCATCGGTAGTTATGACAGCTGCTAAAACATAACAATTGGAAAAAGTATAATTGCTATCTGGTCACCCGTTACAAAAGCAGATATTTAACAAATACCTTCTTTAGTGACTTGGACTTGGAGAATAGAATATTAAAACTGTTAAGCTAGTTTTTTAGAAGTTCGAGGCCTCTTTGTTCTAAGTTTGCACTAAACCATCGCGCCCATCTGATCCTTCAAACAAAAAAGCTGTCCTGTAATTTACATCAAAGATGTATATTTACATATGCGCCACTTTGTCAAACGTCATTTTGCCTAAAAACCTTGTTTCGAGCTCCAAAACCTAACGGAAACCATTAAACCTACAAAGTCTTTCCATTCTAATTAAGTATTTTAACCTATTAATGAAAAATAAACAACGATAAAGTGCAAATTGATGCTAATGATCATAAATCTAAAACTTATGCTAACATCATAAGAGTCTTCCGATAGATACATACAAAAAAAAAACCAATTTTTATTATGCTTACATTAGTACCTAGCGAAATACCTATAGATACAACACCTAACAAAGAGTTAAGGTACTTTCTAATAAAAAAAAAACGTATCTTTTTCTCTAAGAATTATGTAAGGTACACCGAAGGAGATCATAAGGCATAGCACCGCTGGCTATATTCCGTCAGAAAATATATTTTATGATGTTTAATCTGATTTTTTATCGTTTTTTTGGTTTAATTTATGAGTCTATCAGATTTCGCGGGTTTTTTGTTTTGTTTTGCGAAATTCATTCAAAACATTTCTCATTTATTTTATTTTGTGAAAGGAATCTAATAAATATTTAATCTAAGACGGATAGGGAGAAGTTTGGAGTGAATTAAATCGGTTATTAATCTTTTAAGAAAGCTAGACTGGTTGGTATACGTAAATAGAAACTCTTACGCATGTGTATCTGATATTCGTTTCAAAGTTGTTGTCGATGTGATTTGGTGACACCCACTTATGATTCTTTTATTGCTTGTACCTATTATTTTAGTGTGAATTAATTGTGGGGGCAGTGATTAGAGTTTCATCGAGGGAAGAGTCCAACCAAATACCACCTTGCGATGGATCGATTTCTATGTTGATCTTCTCATTCTTATATCACGCAACAGTAAGTCAGCAATAAGCTTTTTGACTTTGTTTCCCAGATGTTTACTAGACTTTTACATGTCATTTTTGACATCTGTCAAGGGAGGAGTGTCTTTTGTTTTGACGTTGAATGTTTGATTCGTTTCTACAGTAATACTCGTTCCTGTCCAGCGAGGAGTTGAACTTATTTGGTATATTAAAAGAAGAGTTCGCATGTGCTTTAGTGTTCAAATCCGCACTCGAGCACAAGGCAAGTATATGTTTTCCCTGGCTGTGTCGTGAGTACTTGGACCTTTATGTTTGACAGATTTTTCAAGATCGAAAATCAAGAGTCAACTCTAAGGTCTAAGTATAAAGCTCGGCCTAAAGTAAATTCGTATTTCTAAGACTAGAATGAAAATGCCGACTTTAGCTTAAGCTGTGACCTGACAGACCCAGATATAAAATTTTAAAAAAATTCGTCTACCTTTTCAAGCTGCAGTCGATGAGACAGACGGAGCACCAGGCAGACAGACGGAATGTGTGAACCGTCTTCATAATAATGTGAAACTTGATTAAGACCTCGACTGTTTGATGCGGTTTATGGCATGGCGACATCATCAGAACAGAGACACCGTCACTGTCAATGGTCCCAGATATAAAGCGATGTTAACCGACTGAGCTCGACAACATCGGTATATCCGAGCTGTGGTTTAAACAAGATGGTGGCACATGCTACACAAGCGACACAAAGCTCGAAGTTGTGAAGGAGAAAGACTTCCGAATAGAAGGGTACTGAGTACTCATCATCCGGGTTGGCATTTTGTTCGTAAGTCCTGGCATTTCTTTGGCTCCGTGAGAGTAGAGCGTAGAGGACCGGTGATGTGCAATGTGTGTACTTGTACTTCTTTAGGTTGTTACGCTTCGTAGAAACCTCCAATTCTACGTATAAATACATAAATAAGTGACTGGTGTGACTCAATGGTTTTCTTCGATTCACACAAAAGTTTTTTACGGTCCCACCTCTGGCGGATGTTTACAAACACAGCATTCGGTCCCTTTACATCTACACACCTTCTTGGTTCAATAGTCAATAAATTCCTGGTATATTGCGACCGATGTACATGTATGTATGTACGATAACAAGTGTTTTGAAAATGCTACTATAAAATATGTTTTCTCACTAACATCCCCTCAAACTCTTCCAGGGATTTTAGTTAGGAACAGAGCAGGACTGACATATTGAATGTTTGTTCAAACCACCACGCCATGAGGTCATTATCCGGTGGTGAAGGTAGCTTGCTGTTCTTTATAAAGGTCAAATGAACGCTCAAGGAAAGCGAAGTCAAATTTGAATGATACCCCTACTGTGCTACTACTGTGAGAAATTCAGTTCTGAGCTCCTTCTGCATGCACTAAACGGCGATCTTGTGTTCGATGTATCGAGCTCATTTGGTTCTCTATTTTACGCAACCATAGCTTACAATCATTTGCTTTCTTAAGTTGAACAATATTCTCAATTCTCGTAATAGGTTTCTTGGGAAAAAAATTATCTAGGATTCGAAGCGTAAACCTTTTTTTGAGATGAGTACAGATGAACAAGCTTCTACTCAGATTGTCATGTCATTTTCACTAATATTGTGGTAACTTCATTGGAACTACAAGTTGGAGACGCATTTGAAACCGCATTCCAACAAGTTATACGTAGCTTTGCAAGATCCAAAACAAAACACCGAAGTTTGCTCCTATTTTTCCAAAATTCAAGGATTTCAGAAAGTAAAGATTTATACGAAAAACAAGATACTTAGTAAGATCGACAATTTTTCGTTTGCGAACCCAAAATACTCCGAAAAATGTCCGCTACGACATACACTGTCGCGCTGCGGAGGAATAGTAACGTCAGTCTGGGAACAAATATGAAATCCTCAAGATACTGCCCTCAGTGAAGGAATCTATTTGGTTAGCAGTAACAGATCGGATATTCTTTATGAAAATGAGAAACAAAATCGAAGACAAAACGGAGCCTTGGGGGACCCCAGAAAAGACTAAAATGGAAGCCAATTTCCACAAAAGGTCTTGAAGTCAAAATTTCTAAATATTCACTACTTGTTTACAAATTAAAACCCACGCCTCTGTAACGAACTTGAAAACCTTCATCACAAATCAGTCATAATTTTATTAAAAACAATAATTGGCTTGAACTTAAAAATCTTAAATTCTATACCCCACACTACCTACCAGAAAAAAAAAATACCCTAATTGGAAACTCGTACAAATTACTCCAAAATGGCTAGGTTATTCGCATCAATGTGCGCCCTTCCATTTATAAAATCTCAAATATGGAAACTTGCACTTAAGTTATGACCTCATATCCGGTGGTTCAAGTATGTGGATCGTTTCCCCTTAGGGCTAGAATTGATTGCCCTAAATGGCTATACCCTGCGTGCAGCAAAACTCATCATCAGCGTTAACAACTTACACACGATATATCAGCATTAACGAGAATCAAAAAGCACCGAACTTGTTGCTACAAAGTGCGCTACACTCTTAACCTCAATGATCAGCCAATAAAATGGCCTCAATGACCATCGTTAAGCAGAAATATCGCCAAGAAATGCAAAATAAACATATATACCGTGCGCACATTTTTTTTTTTTATTCCACCTATTCTATCGCAATAAAATGTACTTACACACAAGTACGAGTAGTATCCACCAACGACTCTGCAACTACAGTTTGCATCTTATCAAAATCGAAACAGCAATAAACTATCTTCATGAGAGAAACGAGGTGTGGGGAGTAGCTAGGTAGTATAGAATTCTATAGAATGCGATGTATCGCATGGCACGATTTTCAATTTTCATAACCCTGCACCAGTGTTGTACCTATACTTTGTAGATACTATGTATTTCCCATTCTCACGAAATGCACATACTCGTAGAAGTCAACTAGTCTATGCAGAATAATGTGAATCTGAAGATAGGTACTTACCATGTCGCAGTGAAAATTCCACAAAAAAAAATAAAAAGCGGAAGCTATCCACAACAACAAAAAGTAGCTCCACAGGTTGCTGCTTTCTTCAAAAAATTCAAATTATCTTCCGAAATTTTTTAACGGACACTCTGTAGATATTCAAAACTATACCGAAACCCTTATATGTATCTATGTATGTATGTATTTGTGTAAATAAATAATTTAATATTTTATTTTTGTATATTTCACTGATATTTCACTCGAATAAAATCGAAAAGATACACTTCAAAAGGCCAAGATACAATCACACACCAACAGCACAACGCGACCACAGATGACCGAAATTTCAAGAACAAAATTTTTTAAACCACTTGACTCCGATTGCGCGACAATCAGTGAGATAGTTCTTCTTTTCCAGAGTCAAAAAGAAATACATATGTATGTACGAACAGAAAAGAAATAATAAAAATATTCGGCAAAGAAGAAAGGCAAGGCAAGCAAAACAGTCTGTCGTGTGCGTACGAAGACGTTACGTTTTTGATCTTTTCTATTCAAAATGAATACAATTTAAAGAGTTTACGAATAACAGTTAAACCTCCTTTCCGAACTACCGCCAACAACTGACTGAGTGGTCCAGAAAGTAGTACATGTTGGCTCGGCCGGATTTTCGTTTCGGAGTTAGCATAAGAGACTGGATTTTTTCTTGGTTACTAGTGGCATTGTGGAGTTTACGGCTCAGCTACGAATGATGGTGGTGTAATTCAGTGCTGCCACTTGTGGCTGACTTGAAAGTTTTTTTCAATATTGACTCAATAGACTAATATTTTTTATGCTGGAAAATATATCTTACGATTCCCATGCAAGTATCGGTGACAGTATTCTGGAAGGTAGAGCATACGTAGCTTTCTACTATTGAGGCATTTTAGACTTAGTATGTTTCTTTAGAGAAAGCTTCTCAAATACCAAATTGCCCTTCGCATATGGCAATAAACAGTAGGCCCCTACCATTCGTAATATAACACCCACAACACGAGTGGTTGTGGGAAGGTAGGCCCTGGGTTATGTCTCTTCAGTTGATATGCCTATTTTTTCTTACACGCTTAACATCTATTTAGCGTATGTTATAGGTATTAGAATTTCTACAGTATCTACGTATGACTTGACTTTTGTAGGCCATGTCTGGTCGAACGTTTATCGAACACTGGATTAGAAGGTTCCATTGCATTTGGTAGGTAGAACTGAATGAGTTGTCTTTTCGAAAATGTGCCATACTAGTATCTCCTGTCACCTTCAACACTGAATGGTAATTTTTATAAGTCTCTGACATGTTCTCTCATGGAACTAAACAACAGAAAACATCCTAAGAATGTCTGCTTCGATAATACCCAATTACAAGCGTTTTATTGCTACATACTTATACATATCTAATTAGGTTTCATATTGGAAAGTCTCTACCATTTTTACCAATTGACGAGAAAGAACACCAAACATCACTGTCGATAGCTACAACTTCGGGATAGTTAAAGTGTTCACCGACTTCGAAATAAATGTTTACTCTACAAACAGTAAGGGATCCAATGAAAAATCGCCCTACCACCAAAGCTAGTTTGGTTTTGCAAAGAACGAAAGTGAAGATCTCCAGAACTCTAACGCTGGCAGTCCTACTACAAATGACGGGAAGTTCTTGGCAAAGAGAAAAGCAAACTAGATTTTGGTCTTTTTTAATAAAAATACTTCGTCAAATACTGAAACACAAGCTCTACAAGCTGCACCAAGATTTGAACGTAACCTAGAATACCAATACCCGCCTAGAGCCCTTAGGTTTGAGCCGACAAGGAAAACCAAGATGGCAGGATCCTTAGTCTGATGGAAAAACACTTGTGGGCCCGCAACCAAAGGCTGCAATGTCTGAGCGTCGGGAGTCGGATAAGTAAGTAAGTTGCGTACACATGCATGCTCATACAAGCAACCTATGAATCAAAAGTCGGATTACAGGGCTTATTATTGTGCTTATTGACATGTCTATGGAAGAGAGACTGATTAGCTTGGCTAGCTTCAACATCTTCCTGTCAATGTTGCCAAATATGTATTCGCAGCGAATCCACTGAATTAAAATCAATTTGAGTGCGCTTTACTTAACCCGACGAAGTGGAATCACTGTTGATAATATCTACCACCAATGTAGGTTCTGTCGCAGAACATATTTTTGAATTTTTTTTTCTGCTTTTTTGATTCTAAAACCGATGGAGTGCAAAGTCGCACAGGTTGTTGAATGTGAATGTATGTATTTATCTATTTTTGTTTTATACTTTTTGAACGTGCAGATACTTTTACACCTCATTTTTGCTTTGTTATTTATTTTTTTTTTTTTTTTCATGCATTTGTGTATAAATATTTTTTGGAACAACCAGGTATCACCCTGCTTCAGTATGGTTCTGGGCGACTGGAGCTCGAGTTGGAGTTTTGCGGTTATCTGACTGTCCAGAGTTAGTTAACAAAAAAACAGAATATTGTAGTGACTGTGGCGGCGGCGGTGGGTCCCATGGCGTGGACGTGCGCAAGCATATCCCTCCTAAGAAAAAAAAAAACCTAAAAGTCCCACATTCCCGGTTAAGAGTTGTTTAACCACTTTGCTGTGTTGCTTCTTTTTTGTTGTTGTTATTGTGACTGTTCCTCTTGTTGTTTTTGTTGTTATAATTACTTTTCATGGTTATGCTGTTGGTGATGGTGATTGCTGCAAGTGTCTCTTCGTTTTAGTTTCAGTAGATCAGCAGCGGCAGCATCTCTTTTTTTTGGAGTTTGGGACTTTTGGAGTTTACGAGTGTAGCAGGATGACAGTGCCGGCCTTGTATGTGTGTGCAGACGTTTGGAACAGTGAATCGTTCTTCTGTTTCTTAAGAGCGAGTGCAATCTCCTGTCGGGATATATGTGGCTGCAGCCTTATACCTGTTTTGGTAACGATTTTGGTTGATTTTAATTGCGGTTAGTTTTTCCGGGATCTCTTGGATATTCCAGACGTTTCTGGTTAAATCGGGGTAGTGATACTGATAAGACGGAAGCACTTTTCAATTTAAGAGGGGCTACGGACATTTAAACCCAATTTTTCTAAGGGAGGGCATCTATCACTCGGATCACCAATGGATCCATTGTTTACCTCTGTCATAGAGTAATCAAAAAATAAAACAAAATTCGGTTGTGGTTTTAGATTAACAAAACGTCTTCTGTAAGTCACTCCAAATTTCCTTTCCTTTCCTGACAGGTCGCCCAGGTTTCCGAAATGGTATTCGAAGCCGTTCGCATAGGACCGGTAATAGTCTCCGTGAAGCGCGCTAAATACGTTCTTTCAATCTCTTGGACAAGATGAGACTCAAATCCATTACTAATTAGCTAGTTTCAGGACATTTTATTCTGTATTCATATGCCAGATCCTACCGTTTACCCAATCCCTTCTTAAGAGGAAGATTGTGTTAACTTTTAAGCTGAAATCAGTGAATGGTGTTTCCAATATAATTTAGGTACATTCCTCACCGCACTTTAGGTAGAATCAGCGGCAGTACAGTTCCAAGACCCTTAGTTGATACTAATTGCACGTAAGGAAATATTAGTCAGTTCCCTGAGGAACTTGCTGCAGTCCGTACTTGAGATTTGAGCTGTGTATCACTGAGTCTCAAGTGCCCGATTAGTGGTATTGTTAGATGGTAGAAGTTCAGTAATAACGGGTCGCCATGAAAACGAATTCGTTCTCGACTCTATTGTGGAGAGAATAGGCCCTCTCCTAGAGGGGTACTTTTAGAAGCAACTTACCATACGCTAACCATTTTGTAATAAAAAATCCTGACACAAATGTTATGAAATTATGGCTGTATAGGGCACTTCACTCTACAATCACCATTATAATGTACCACATGCAGAGGAAGTAAGCTTAAATATTTCTGTCAAGGATATCTTATTTATTATTAGCGATGAGAAAGTTCATTCGCAATCCAATTAACTTCAACGTCTAATCAGCCTTGTTTCACTAGATATTGAAGCACCAATCGCATTGAGTTGAATGAGTGGAAGAAAAATATTTCGAGAGATTTCTAAGTGCGAAAATTCAAATTCTAATTATTTTTTTTTTAAGACTTACCCTAGCTTTGTCTAGCCTAGTGCAGACCAACGAAACAGTTTTGCATAAATCACATAAAAACTGCTCCAAAAAAAAAATGAGTCCCCATTAAAATGCCAGAGGCTAATTCAATTCCTTACAGTCTTGTTTCGGCACTAGATTTCTTAAAAGGTGAAGTGTTGAGCTTGGAGCTAAATTGTCTAAACTAATGAAACATAAACTTGAAATGTTCTTCCAAACAGAACCCTATTGCAACAAATAACAAAACTATCTTGAAAACTACAATTCCATCCAAAGTCGTCAGACATCCATCTATTTCATCCGAATAAATTCATTCATATCCATAGTTCTCAGCTCCCAAGTAGAACTGTTCCTGTGATCGCCACCAACGCACAGTAAAAAATGAAAAAAAAAAAAAAAAGAATTAACCGCAGGCCAACTGAAAAGTATCCAATTCCATACGATTCTTCGGAACGAAAATACCCCAAGCAAGGTGTCCGGTGATCGCCTTGGGCGCTTGGTGGTCCACAATGTCTCTGTACAGGACAAAACCTGGTTCAAGCTGGTTTTGCGGACTGTCTTGTCACAGTGTGTTAATTCTAAGCCACTTGTATGTTTTGCGAGACTAAGTCCAATCTTCAGTCATAGTGGATTGGTTTCATGCAAGGGGGATAGAATTACCAGAAGAGGATGACGAAAGAAAATGGAAAAGAACAACTTATTGGGAAAAAATGAACTTTTATTTTTTATAAAAAAAAAAACACGTGAATGAATAAGTTTTTTACAGCCTTCTGCAACTTTTGGAAAACGATTCATGGTAAGACTAGTCGGTCATCAAATAAGAATGAAAAGATCGTTTTTTAAAACTGTCAAGTTTCGAAGAACTTGTATCTAGACTCAGTGGAGCATCCTGCTAATTTGTTATCTAGCACGGCATAAGCCATATAAACAAATCTTGAAACCTGACAAGTTTTTCAACGGATGATATTCAAATAATGTGTGAATGGTTTCAGCCTGAAACTAGACAACTAAAATTATATACAACTATCGTGAGTATAAAATGAATAACTTCTAATATAATTTTAGGCGTGAACAGGCGTGTGAACTCCGACTGGTAATTTGTAGGGTAAAAGTGCCAAGAAAGAGCTTGGCTTTGAACGTCCCAAATCTTCTACTGAGCTCCCCTACTCGTTCTTAATTTTTTAACAAATTTTGTCGTAAGAAAACACACAAAACCTTTTAACCACCGGAGGTTGAAACTGTATTGTGTACATTGTTTGTGGAAGGAGCTTGTAATTTGATTTAATTTGAAGCCGGCTCTACCGGCGCTTTATTGAGCTTAATACAAGCTATACTTAAACAATCTAAACTAAGAAACTAAAGATAAACTTACAAGCTATCAAGAGAAGAGTACGTCCTGTATTGACATTTGCTGGTATTAAGTTCGAGATGATTTTTTTGACACCAGATAAAAAATCAGTTTAGGTCGTCTTGGAGAAAGCGAGAGTCCGTGGTGGAAGATATGAACTTGAAGATTTCCATGTCATCGGCATAGCTGGAAAGAGTCTTTGATAATGCGGTCGACATCGTTAGTGGTAAGGACAAAAATTAAGGGACCCATGTGACTGCCTTGAGGGACGACTGATGTGGCCGTAAAGGGTTAGAGGCAGAGGACCTAAATATAACCTCGTACTGCCGATTTTCGAGGTATGATTGAATCCATCTGATAAAGCTTGGTGGAAAACCGAGAGCTCATTGCTATTGTAAGTATGTTATTTTTTTCCTCATAATGTTTTCGCTGAGTAGTATAATATAGTTCAAGTTACAGGCAGAAAGTGATGTAGAGAAGCCAGTCTATGGGGTAATGAAAGCTCAGGTTCAATATATGTAAGTGACAAGACACCGAAATCTTGGAAAATATTTATGTATATCAATGCATTTCATTCATGTTGTCCGTGTTAAGTTTGGAGGGGGTCCTGTTAATGTTTGTGAGATTAAAGGTAATATCGGGGAACAACTTTTGGTGTTGCCTGGGAACCGAACCTCAGACGTCTCACTTAGTAGTCCGATGGACTAACCAGTTAAACACGGGGCCCGCTAACTACGGATTGAGAAATATTTCTTTCATATCTCGAACTGTAACCCACCTAAGTAAATCTGTACTAATCGCTATTTTTATGTGGTAAACATAAATGCATTTCATCACATTCTGCAAAAACAAGTTGACTATGTACACTTACATTTTTGGGAGATTCCCTCAAAGGGGACAGAATTTGCTTGGCTACCGCTGAGCGCAGATTTAATTTTTCTTGTTTTTTTTATAGTTTTCAAGTTTGCCATGCTTAACCCTAGTCTCACAAATTTGTTTCATATGACACACCTAACCATGCAGTAGATTTGATTCTTCAAGATCTCAGAAGAAGTGTCAGGTGGATAACCTTTAATTTCTCGGGCCCAGGGTAATGACAGAGAAAGTGCGTTATATCCTCATTGGCTTGTCTATCTCCACATCCCCGACATGTCTTCTTCCGTAAGTCCTAACTTTTTTCATGCGATACCGAAGAGAGTTATGCCCAGTGATTACTACTATCTGCGTTGAAAGAGATTTCCTATCATTTTCCAGATTTCTGTCAGTCCTTTTCTTGCCAAAGCAAGGCCATAAGCTTCTTGTAATCACACAGGTGTCTGAGAATGACCATCTACTATTGGCATCTCCACTGACCTTGATCCCTGCCTCTTGCTTCAGTGCGCAATGAATACCGGGATGAACACCGAGGTGCCTACCTATTGTGATATTGATTCTAAACCACTTCTTGCCTGTTCGTTTGCCTTCTAATTTCCTGCTATTCCTTCGTGTCCAAGGACCCTGCAGAGGGCAACCTTGTGCTGTGTTCCAAGAACCTTGAGCTCTTCACGACACCAGTTCAAAAGCTTTTATATTGCCTTCAACACAGTGTCACAGGCAGCTATTGTCACTCCTAGGACCTCCGCTTGGAAAATACTGCTATGATTCGGAAGGCGGACTACTCTGGATATACCCAGCGGTTCAGAACATATGCCTGAGCCTGCCCCTACATCCACTGTGAAGATAGAGATGGCATGTGTATTGGCAGGCTGACCATCCTTTCATTATTCTCTGCTCCTGTTTATAACTCAAGAGTTGAATTCATTTAATTTAGTTTTGGCATTTATTTGATCGTAAGGTACATACCATGAAGTATTTTGGTTTTTATTGTTTCAAGTGAGTTCACATGTAAAAGACTTATAAAACATTTTGTATACAGTATAAGAGATAGTATTTCATTGTTTCCATGGATGGATTCATTGTGCATATACATATATGTATGTATTTATATACATTACTTTGGATTATTTTCGGATTGTTTGTTAGGAATGTACACATATAAATATATAAAAGTTTAAGGATACATTAATTTGTTCATTCTTAAAAGTTAGGGACTTTGTTTGCAATTAAAGTTCTTATGTCTTGCAAATCGACAGAGTATCCAACAGGAATACAGCACCATTGATAATCATCAATGATCCAGCAGCAAGGGCATTACGTTTACGCTCTTTGTAAAGAATCTCAGAGCTATCATGCCATTCATCAATGACCAAGGCGCCAGATACAACGAACAGAATGCATCCGATAAGGGAGAACAAAGCATTAAGACGTTTCTCGACAATGGAGTTAAGAATGTGTCCTGAAATATAGAAAATATTATAAAAATGTAAAAAAAATGTAAGAAATGCATTCCACTTACCAACTAGCAAGACTGCACAAATAATTGTGAATCCACCAATCGTACCACACACAATAATAGGCCTGACAGAGAGGCCCGAGACAACTTCCCATAGCACCACACAGGCAATAGCAAGACCCTGGAAATGATTAATAAAAAAATTAGCTTATAATTGACGAAACGAATGCTTTTAATAAAAATAAATGGATCGTTGCGTTAAATGTATATCGTATGCCATTTTATTCATTCACTATTAGTACATAAGTTACAGCCTTAGTTCTGAAAAATGAAATATGTATCAACAATGAATATTGCTCCGTTTATAATGGATATGGAGCCTGCAGCAATAATAGCATTTTTATCCCTAGCTTTGGAGCAATTCACGGCCCACTGATCTATAACTACTGCTCCGGCGGAAATAAACAAAACGCATCCAGCCACACTGAAGAGCAGATCAATGCGCTTGTCAGTAGTTGCACCCAGAATGTGACCTAAATTAAACAAACAGTTTTCTAAAATATACATTTTTGTAGAACAGGTTTAATTTACCAATCAGTAGGGCGCTACAAATAATCGTGTAGCCTGTAAAGGTTCCGCCCACTAGCATTGCTTGACTTGTGTACGATAAGTCGGTTACACTCTCTATAAGGATAATGCAGGTCAATGCAAAAACCTGAAATATTTAGGAAAAGTTCTAGAAATTGGAAGGAAACATTGTCATGACACAAAGTGTTACGAAACAAACCAGAAGAAGAGCCATTTTGTGCAAACAAATTTGTGTTATGTGTGTATGTTTGTTGAATGTGTTTTACAAGTATATATATTTTCAACCATTTGCCTTCTAGCAGTGCTTCATTGCAGTCCGTACCTCATGCATCTCCACTGCTCAGATAAGGGCGCACTTCGCAGACTCAATACTTGGATTATGAGTAGAGCAAGGCATAGTCTCCAGAACGGATCATAGTTTTTAGTCTAATGGATTGAGGTCCGTGCTACCAGATGGCCAATCATACGTGAAAATGAAGTTCAGGACGTAGTTGCTTTTGCCTTATGAGCTAGAGCGGAGTGTTGTTGAAAGGTTCACGGTATGTTGACAGGCTCCACAACGTTCTACAAAAAGTCCGTTTGATACATTTTCGCTGAGGTTTTGACACGTTTCCAGTAGAAATGAAGCGATGGTGACCACATGATAGGCGACTCCCTACCAAACCATCACAGAAGCTGAGTCGTGACCACGTTGACCTCTCGGAAGGAGTTCAGACGCATGTCGCGATGACTCAGCATGGACCCCATCATTCTGTTTGTTGAACGATTGTTCGACGGTGAAAAGTTTCTCATCAGTAAACAGAATTCGTCTGCGAGCGTTTTCCGCCTACTGGCGAACCAAGGCTTTCGATTTTGACTTACGTTTTTGTTTCAATGCTTCTGTGAGTAAATAGCCGATATCATGCTTTATGATGGCGCGACATGTTGTAATTGCTTAATTGTCTCTCTGCTACCACACACTTGGGTATATTTGTCCTGTTCTTTAAGACCCATAATTTCCATGCGTTGGTCTTGAATCCTTTTAGCTTGCTCAACCATGGGCATCATATCCGTATATAAAATGTTACTTATTCAACACTAATAAACTTATTACTTCATGGAGTACACTTTACTCTCTATCACTGGAGAAACACTTTTTACCTCATAATAAGCTGCTTGGATTCTGCTCCACAAATTTTACTTTTTGGCACCAACGACATTTCACTTTAATGTACGTAGCTAACTAAAACGGGCGATTCCTAGACAAACGTCTGATTAGGGCTTTCAGCGATGAGCTTCGTACCGGACCTGTTAGCTTGTCGGATTTTGGTATCTCTAAGGCATTGGAAACGAAGTTCTTGGATCTCCTATTTGTATTTATGTACTTAGAGCATACTTAAAAAGAATGAGGTAAAATTTTATTCCTCGAATTAATAATCTAAGCTTAAGTAATCACTTTGTTGATCTTTGCAATAATTAACTTTGAAATGCAAAACTAATTTCCAAATCGAATTAGGTGCACGACTGAGTCGCATGTACTCCCACCTTAATGCTATAAATTTACAATCTAATGAATGTTGAAATTCAAGTCTTGCTCTCCATATACGATGAATGGAACCTCAGCACCGTTTGCCCGATCCATAAGAAAGGAGACCCCCTCAACTGCGCCAATTACAGGGGTATCAATCTCCTTAACATTGGGTATAAGATCTTATCTGCGATTCTGTGTGATTGGTCCCTATCAGTGTGGTTTCAGACCAGGAAAGTCCTCAATCGACCAAATCTTCGCACTAAGGCAGATCTTGGAGAAAACCCAAGAAGTCCAAGTCGATACCCACCATCTTTTTATCGACTTTAAGGCAGCATATGACAGCATTTATAGAGACGAGCTATACAGAGCCATGTCTAGTTTCGGCATCGCTGCCAAACTCGTCAGGTTGTGCAGAATGAAGATGGAGAATTCTCGCTGGTCCATCAAGGTCGGTAACGATCTCACCGAGACCTTTGATGTCAAAAAAGGATATGAATATTCTGATTTCGCCTCGGGACAAGACACCACAGACTCTAAGTGTGAAGTTTGAAGCAAATCCGTCCGACATACAGAATTGACCGACCATTTTTGAAGTTCTCCATCATGGTAATGTCAAGTTTGGTTGAAGGGAGATCGTTTTCACGAAACCAGTACTTCCCCCATACGTACGGGTATATTAGGTGCAAGTAACTCTAATAATAGGTCTATTTGATAATATTTATGGCAAAAATTAAAACTATACATACATATAAGTACTGCGATAAGGGCACCTCTGACGTACACAGTGTACATATGTGCACCTATTTTCACGAAATGAATTCCACAAATTCAAGATGTCAATTTCGTTTCAATTTTTATCGCTCAGTTAATCTTTTGCGAGTTATTTATTTTTTCTTGTTACCTGTCCTAGGTCATCAATCTTAATAGCGACTGCCGCACATTCATTATTTCGCTCTAATACCACGAGACAATGAAAAACAATTCAACCAGCGATTTAATTTGTCATCAATTTGATTAATCACACCAAATGCCCATTCAGAAAATACACAAGGAAATGAAGACAACTTTATGTATTTTATTAAGTATATTGCATGCCCTTCCTAGTAAGTACATACTTTGTATATACAAATGTATGGTTGCTTAGGAAACTAATTAGCGAAATAGTGTTTCCAAAAATTTGATACTCTATCATCTTCACCACTTCCGTACATTCGTATGGCCTCGCTGCGCTGCCCTATGTAAGTCACTTGCTGTTTATTTAGCCAATAACAATCATTATGGTCTCATTGACATTATGGTGGCGACATTGAGTCCACGACAAGACCGAAGAACCCCCTCCAATAAATAGGGACCCTTATGAACGGCAAGATCCGGTAGAACACGGAGGGAGATATCATTGATAATTTCGTGCGATAGTGTAAATACTTTCATACTTTATCAATCCACTCCCATATTTTACGATCTATCATTAGAATTGTTATTCCTATTAATACTTTTTTAATTATTGTTGACACAGTGTCAGAACGGTGATGGGAAGGGTGTGGGATTAAGTGAATTACATATCACTTAATAGGGGTCATTCGCAATGGACACATTGTGAGGAATTAATGGAATTAGCTAATTTGATTTTTTCTGGAGTTCTTAGGCGGCGACGCTCGGTGGGTAATATAAATCATTTTGTTTTGCTATCTAATGGAAGTGCACAGCACGATAAGGAGACCGTAGCTAATTGACCGCGAATCAATAATTTTGTTATCAGTTTATTTGGTTACTTTCGTTTAAAGGCTGATATGGGATGCATTCAACGAAAGACAATGATAACGTCGATGAACTTGTTTTGCGCAAAATCATGATTGTTTTTATTTTAATCTTACACCCCATGAACTGTAATTTAGTAGAAAAACTTGAAAGTATGATCAAATTATCAAAGACACTATGCAGACTATGAACAAGTGAGAAACCCATGAAATACAGACAACCCCGAGAGAAGACAAAACAAGTTAACGAATCCAAGTACTATAAGGTCATCAGCTGAGTTGTATTGGGAAATTTATTTAACTACTTTAATAGTTTTGTCCGCGTACTCTTCCAAAACAACGAATTTTCATGTAAATCTACGACAATTCACGAAATCCTGTTCGAGTACGCAACAGTTTCGTAGTTTTTTCGTAAAAAGAGAGCGCTCACGTGAGAGTAAGAAGTTACCCACTGCAACGAATTTTAGGTTGGGAAATTTCTTTGCACTGATTTGCGAAAGCCGTCAAATCTGTCAGATAGCTGTACAAAATTTATTGTTACTTATTTATTTGTACAGATTTGCATTTGACAATTAAAAGTGTGTAAAGTACGCGAAAAGACCTATTATCTGTGATACGAGTTTATAGACACAAACCTTCGTTATTCAGAAAAGAAGGATATTGGTAAAAATCCACCAACAAGGGAAAACTTATATAACTTACACATGTACATATGTATATACTTATTTGTTACTAAGAATAAGCCCTTAGAGTAACAAGTACTTGCCCAGCCCAATAAAATCAAACAAGAGCTTAGCAGGTGGTAAGGACACCACACCTTAGGAAAACATCATATATTGGAAAATAACCACCTAATTATCAGAAAAGCAATGAAGAGCCAACAAAACTGTGTTGCACACCTATAACTAGTCGTCGTGTACAGAAGAAAAAGGGTAGTTGTAGGGATGATACTAAAAGAAAATTTCAAAAAAAAAGTTTTAGATAATTAAGAGGCGAAAAATTAAGGTTCAAGAACTTAGTCTGTCTAACTATATACTTTCAAAGCTGAAAAATCTATCTGACTTAAGAGGAGATAAGAATCAAGGATTATGATTGGATTGGCAAGATAGAAAGTATGTATATTACTTACTTAGAACGTAGACATTTTTGTCGCCTCGGATACTCAACGGCAGACCCACTTTGCTGTCTACACTTAAATAGGCGAATTCAAGACCACATCAAATACCGAGTGTACTGAACAACTTTCTGAACTATCTCACTAGTATACGGCACCTTAGGGCCAAAGAAGATACAAGACCTTTGTTGAGAAAGAAAAATCCTATCGTCATGGTGATATAGAAGCGTCCTGGCAAGGATCGAACTTATTCCATAGTTACATTTTACCTGGACGTGGTCACAAATATTTCACAAAACCAAACGTAACTCTCCGTGACCTTGTCATGCAGTTTAAATTCAAAAGAAAGGGTGACAATTATTATGTTTCAGCAGTTGGTAAAGTTACCAATGTAAGGTTCAGAAAGGTTCCCTTACATCATGCATCGTTTCACGCTTGCCAAACGTGCAGCAATTAAAAATAAACAGGCGATTCGTCGCACCGTGGAAAAATTTAAGCGTAAGTACACTTTTTTGAACCTTAAGTCACCAACTAAACAGAGATTGTTGCGAAATGAAGAAAACGTAGCCGCCGTAGCGACCAGCATCGAAAAGACCCAGAAATATCGGAAGAGACCCATTTTTGGTTTAGCGACTACGTCAAAAATCAGCATTGCCATTATTAGAGTGAACACAATCTACTAGAGTTCGACCAAGCATGAATGCATCCACAAAGATTTGTGCGATTTATGACATGGCTTCATCGGCGGACCTAATTTTTGTCGAAATGAGGAAGGAGACACCGTTACTGTCAATGGTTTCAGGTATAGAGCAATGTTAATCGACTCAACTACATTAATCTATCCGAGCTATGGTTCCAACAAGGCATTACATGCTGTACAAGCGACGCAAGGCTCGAAGTTGTCAAGGAGAAATTTGGCGACTGGGTCATCTCATGCGACTTGACACCACTCAATTATTTTTTTAAGGGCTACGTCAAATCTCTTTGTTTACACTTACAAGCCAACCACTTTGGATAAGCTCGATGCCAACCTTCAAGACTTTATTCCCGGAATAACGCCGCATAAATTTGCACAAGTCATCGAAACTTGCACCGATCGCTTGAATCAATAGCGTGTTCTTCAAAATTTCAATTTTGTGAAGTTGCATACATTAATTCAAATAAACACAAAAATAAATTCTTCTTAGAAGGAGATGTTAATAAATCCTAGTTAGCACTACTTTGATGATGACTAAATGCAAAGAATCAAGCTAATCTGCACAACCAATAAACGCATAAGAATACTCTGTGTCGTTGGTCTAATATTAATCAGAAATGTTCACAAAGTCTGACTCAAAGAAAACTTAATCATCAAAGCCTTTTCTTCTGACCCTCAGGCATTATTTCAACAGATTAACTTACAACATGTCTTTCTGACACATTATTACATTACTCAGATGAAATGCTCGTGATTTGGAACAATACCAAGTTGGAGAGAAAATTTATTTCGCTATCGAAACCGAGACAATCACGCAAGCAACACCCTTCAACCAAGAAACGCCTCATTATTCGATGAAATGAGTAAATACTAAGTATTTGCACTTTCGGGTGCATTGCAGTAAATAAAATATAAACAAATAAAAAGCTGATAAATAAAAACATTCCCCGGAATGCGAGGATGACATATCGTCATTAAAATGTTTTTGAAATCTCAATACAAAACTTGGGTTATTGATCAATTCAACTGAATTTCTTTAGATTTTCAATTATGCTGACTAATTAGTATTCTTTGTGGCGGAGCGTTGCTGGCAATGGGTTAACCTGCTGCATTTTTATTAATAGATTTACCTATGTATGTACGTTCTTATATCGATATACCAGCTGGAATCGGACTGTAGCAACATACTGGGGTTAGAAAGTGGACTTGATAGGTGTCAGGGCGTAGCACTTAGTATTCATAACTGTTTATATAAAAAAGGAATTGCATATTGCATCACCCTCTACCAATATCCATCATCAGTCCATTATTGGAGTTGTAGGCCTATTTGGTCATCTTGAAACTGATTACATAAACCACAACTTAAGCGTCATGCTGTTCATTTAGTCCATAAATATTAGCGCACCTACATTTAACAAACAATTATCGCTGCATCCAATAATAAGGCTGCAGGGTTTTTCTTCTTAATTGGTATGTATGGACATAGATTAAATTTATTTATAAAACGTGTAATCCTTTGGTCATAGTTTTTTGGTGACGGATGTGGAGACATGTACATTACAGCTCAAAAGTTTGGGGTCAATCAGAAATCTGATTACCTTAGTCTGCGGTTCCGGTGCGAGCGAATGTAAGCGAATATCACTCGCGCGAATTCGCAAAGTTCGCTTAAATAATTTAAAAGTACGCATTTCCTATGTTGTGGTTCGAGTGTTCAAACTTAGCGAATCCAAGCGAGTAAAATTTTAGATGGTTTCATTTCTATTTTACTCGCGCGACCAAAGCGAATTCAAGACTTGTTTTTAAGTAGGATCTGTGCATTCTGCTTAGTTGTGTACTGATTTTTGTGCAAAAATGGATTCGGAAAAATTAATATATGAAGCTAGAAGTCGAGAACGGTATGGGACATGAACAGAAAAGACTTTTGCAAAAATGCGAAACTGTGGTATGAAATAGCTGATGTGGGCTCTATACTTGTCAAAATATAATGAAATGTTTCTGGAGTCATTCTATGATATTCAAAAATTGCACATCTTTGATCAACGAATTGTGTAGATTGTGAAATTCTCCACATTCCAGTCTTTTCCAGACATATACTTAGTCAAAAGCGTTTAAGTACCAAGCTGGTTGACGTATGTAAATCTGATGGACATCAGCATTATAGCCCGGAAAGTCTTTCAAGCAATCCTGAAGGAATGGTACCGCTGTCCATTCTATTGCCAAAACAAATCCAGAGCCTAGCTTCTCACAACCATTTGTGTTAAGCGTGTTATATTTTTAACACGAACGATTTAATGATATGTCCGAAGGGTAATTTATTATTTGAGAGGCTTTTCCATGACAAATATACTCTCGGATGTTTGTCAGACGCTCGAGACGTGGTACAGTGAAAGAACTTTTAGATATTTGGCTGGGATTCGAACCTCGAACTCCATAGTGCAACGCAGTAACCACTCAAACCACAGCGGTTAAATTAATAACCAAACAAAAATAAGTCAAATAACTTACTTAAGAACATACCAATGCCATTATGATAAAAACCTTATTATCAAATGCAGACGTCAACTTTGCAATATTTACCTCCATATTTACTCAAGTGCTTATCAATTTAGCAAACAAATCCATATGCAAAATGCCTATAGATTTACCTACTGGTTATCATAAGAAAAATTATAAATTATTAATAAACTCATGTCACAAAATCAGCCGAATGATTGGCATGTGTGTCAACTTTAAAAGGAAAAAAGTAAACAATTAGTTTCTTTTCAAGTAATTTATTCCCTTATCTACTAATTTAAATATTATTTCGTCTAATTGGTTCACAAACAGTACACTAATCTCGATGAATAAGTGCAAATGAGTTATAATCAGTGACTCAAGTGTGTACGGCTTGGTTCTTAAAGCGTATCACCTTCAATGCACTCAATTCTTGAAAATTGTAGATATGTCATGCACTTGATTTCATTGCAACTAAACAATAAACAAAGGATTATTAGAAATACGAAATATGTGATTCAGTAAGCGTGTTATCGGTTAAGATAAACTATAGCATACAGTTTCCTAGAGAGAGAATAGAAATTGCGCAAGTTGGACGATGACTCTAATTTGGAACACTGAGACATGACGCGTTGATCAACGAGGCTATTATGACTTCATTTAGACATTTTCAGGCCTCTAACGCCCATACAAACACATTAAATTAACTCTTAATTTGATCATAAAAAGTTTTTGGTCGTCGGGTCTTTTGTGTCATTACAGTGAGCTTTTGTAATTTTGAAAATTGTTGATTTGCGTGTGACAATGTGAGAGTTGTATCGCCTTTGCGTTTCAGATTCTTTATTTTAAGAAGAAGTAAGTACGTATGGCTATAGGTTCTATTCGTTACGAACTACATACTCCAGTCATGGTTCACCAAGTGTAGAAGATATAATGCCATTCCTTCAACAGTTTACTGGAACAAATCAGAACATCAGCGTTCTCACGCTAGCCTCTGAATACAACTCCTATTCCACACCTCCAAGTCGGTGGCTGTTGGGTGCCAAGTATCTCGACTAGAGACTTGTTCGGAAGCAGTATGCGAGAGAGTGGAAGAAGCTTTATTACCTTATCACCAAACACCGCATATCTCCTTCCCGCCTTTATCTAATCCACGATTAGCCTATATCCATCGTTCAATCTCTTCGGGATCTTGGAATACTGTACGATAGGGAACTAAACTTCCGTCGCCATATTTATGAGATAATTCTTAAAACTAACTCATCACTAAAGCTAACTAACGACAGCACTCCCAGCCTCAAATCTGTTCTCCTTCACTTCTCTTCTTAGTTTTAAGCAATAGTTTTAAGTAAGTCGCAATTCTTAGTTTTAGCTACGATTAAGCCCCTACCAAAATTAAATTAAATTGCTTCAGGCGGCAGCGGACGAATTTCCTAAATCGACCGTGGAACTACAGTTCCAGTCTGATTGAACTATTTATTAGTGTTACACCTTGAACTGGTTCTAAAGCAAAATAATATTTGGCGCGACAGATCCATGGGACCCACGGTCTTGCTTTCCACAACCATTCGTGCTGTGCATGTTTTGGAAGGTTCCTACTGTGTATTGCGGTATCTGACATTCTCAAGACAGTCGTAATCTCGGATGTTCGGCGTTCGCGATAGATGGGGCCGTGAGAGAAATTTAAGACGTTGTCTAGTGATTGAACCTCCTTGCCATGTAGTTTAATGCACTAAGCACTTGAGCCAGATCTATAGAGATATCCAATACTGAATCAAGGTATTCGAAAAAATTGGTGGCAGTGGAACTCTTAATGACCTAACGGCACCGCTACTATTTCTGAAGCGGGTTACTGACTCTAGAAACCCCACACCGTCCACCTAGGGCCATAAAGCGAAACTGGTCCTCTAAGTTAGGGGATATACTCCAACACAAGACTCAGAAAAGGACACGACCCTGTAAAACGAAAAAAGGATAACAATGCTATTCAATTTTTAGAAAACGGATGACATCCCTCCATTAGTTCGGATTTAGTAATTTTATAGTATGGATTGGACTGCCGAACAAACGTACACCGTCTCTAATAAAGTCTCGAAAACATTTGTGAATCATCTCACTTCTTGATATCGGAATTGTGCCCATTAGTCAGCCTTATACTCGTAATTCTCAATTAAGTTTCAGCATATGGCTGGCCACTCTTTCCTAGGAAACCTCATTCATTAGTGGAAAATTCTAAAAATCGATCCATTATACCTACCCGAATTCTGAACATTATCCAGACACACATTCGGAGATGTAGATACTTAAGAACAAAAGTGAGAAACTAAAACAAAAATAAACATAAACAAGAGAAATATTTAAATGTTCACAATATGTACGAGTATCTATCCGAGTTCCAAGAGGAATCGTTTATTCGTTGAGAATAAAAATGACCATTCGATCATACATATGTACACTTAAGTATATGTATGTATCTGCACATGATTGTGTATCCAGAGGTACACATTTGTTTCCGTTCGAACGCCGCCGATTCGCCGACTGATGATCTCATGCTTCATGCAATGTCCGAGCAATTTGTTCTTTTGAAAATAATGCCCAAGATTTCCCGTGACTCTGACCTCTTTTATTTGGTTTTTGTTTTCTTGTTAATTAGCTACTGTGGCTAAACACACGTACACACGTACTCTTGGTATTTATAGGGAAAATAATGTTTACATCATTTTTTGGCCAACAAATTATGTCATTTAATTTAATAGATGGGTCAGGTGGTGTACATCAAGTTTGGCTTTTTAAATTTGTATAATTATCCTCTTCTGGGACTACGGAACGAAGGGTTCCAGGTTGAATACCTAGACAACACCCAAATTTTCTTTCATGGGCCCACCTCTCGCGAGCGTCTGGCAAACACCCGAAAGTATAACTGTCAATTGAAAACAAATTTCCCTTCGGACACGGCATTGAACAGTAGCGTACATCCATTCGCGTATCACGCATAGTATGAATGGCTGTGAGAAGCTACGCACTGGGCCCCATGGGACCTGTTGCCCCAAATATTCTTTGTATGGTCATCCCCTTGCTTGAAATTCCTAGATCGAACTTTCCTCAAAGCTGGTAGTAGTTCGTATCCGAATCTGTTGACAGTCTTCTACTTATTCCCTTATAATGTCCCTAAGGGCATTCAACTTAAACCATATTACTGTTTGCCAATTGTGATACAACTCGTGGCATCAATGTCGAAATCCAATGTTACATATGTACGTCCCTTATGTGCATAATTCGAAGATTAAAATCATTGAGTACTGACAGAGCTGTAAAATAATACTCAAAACTGTCTCCAAAGCACTTCCTTCTTCTACAGCACTTCTTTACTTACTTAGGTGCCGCTACAGTTCGGAGTGAACCTGGTCCTCAACCAACAAGCCTCTCCAATTGGCCCGGTCTTTAGCTAACTCCCTCCAATTGCGCACTCCAAATCGGTCCCCTTCTACTTGTGCGCGCCACCTAAGGCGAGGTTTACTTAGGCTTTCTTTACTGCGTGGTCACACCGCGTTTGATTCCAAGACCCTGCGGGCCGGGGCATTGGTGTCCATTCGCTCTACATGTCTTAGCCATCTCAAATGACTGATACCCAGTTTTTGGACTAGGTCGTTGGACCACCTCCTGCAATGCCCGTCAACGCAAACGAGACCGAAAATTTTACGAACAATCTTTCTCTCGAGGGTCTGAGGGCATATTCATTCGTTTTAGATAGAGTCCACGTTTCAGCGCTATAAAACAGGACTGTAATGATCAGGGCCTTATATAGAGTGTCCTTAGTTCTTCCACATTTCCCTACCTAACACTTAAGACACTATTTGTTGCGAACGACATAGTCTAGCCATGGTTCCACAAGAATGGGAGATATAATGCATTCAGTTCCTGAAACAATCAGAACATCAGCGCCGCTGATTCCTCTCATTATCAACTCTAACTGCACACCTCCAAGTCGGTGGCTGCAGGGTACCAAGTACCTCGACTCAAGCTTGGGTAACCGACTTGTTTGGAAGCAGAGAGCGAGGAGAAGTATTTCCTCACTAAGGCAGTCTATTTTGCTTCAGGCGGCAGTGCACGAATACAGTTTAGGTTAAACTATGTACATACATATGTATTAGTGTCACCACTTTATGAAATGCTTCTACAAAGGTCAAGTCTAGGGTCTAGCTTTCCACAATCATTCGTGTTGCACGGGTTATATGTACATATACACACGAAACAAAGGTTTCTAATATTTAATGCCGTATCCAAAGGGCAAATTCTCATGACAGTCGTACTCTCGGATGTTTGTCAGATGTTTGTCTTCGAGACAGGGCTCTAATACTCAATTGCCTTCTCAGCCCAAAGAAACAGCGATTGGAAAGAGATATTCTTTGTTTTATTTCTGCTGAGGTGTTGTTTTAGAATTTATAGCAGAGCCGAGGTAGATAAAGTCCCTTACTACCCTTACTGCCGATGCACTAAACAAAGTTATAGCTGTCGATTGTGACATTTTGTTTAAATCGTCGATGTTGTGCGTCCCTTCTTGTTGACAGCATGCGCTATAGATTCAAAACTATCAATGCTGGTTCTTTAAAGAAAATAAAAATCTTTGTTTGCTTGAAGATATCTACATCAAAAAACTGAACTTTGGATGAAGTACATACTTATGAACATGTGGTCACGTTCACACACTTCATCTACAAAGAACTAGAACGTTTATCAATTAATTTTGCCGTCCCCCCTACGCTTTGTATCATTCAGTTGTTAAAAATCCACTACAGTAGACATTGACCCCGAACGCACAACATTAAGAAACTTTTAGACCCGATTGTGTGGGAGCGGAGTGTGGGACTCCCCACATTTTTTCAAAAAGATGAAAACATCCGACAAACTATCTGAATATGTACAATTTTGAGTACCGAAACCATCTGTGAAACTATAAAAAGCGTAAAGTTCTTTGGAAGTGAAGTAAGTTTTAAATTTGTATTTTCATGTTAACCCTTTGACGATGATGATCAAATTTGGGCAGAATTGCGGATCATATTGACGAAGAACTTGGTCAAGATGAGCTCCAATATTGGTCTCGTGCAGTCATTGCCTGAAATTAAAGAGTGACTAATGGAGTTCTATTGCCATTCGAAACAACACCCAACGAAGGGATTATAAATTCTATTATAGCTTCTAGAGACGTGAAAAAGTGCCTAAAATGCTTATCTGTAGGAAATCACGTATACTCGCGTACACTCTGACGACAGTCACTACGATCATCATTAAGACACCAAGCTGTTTAGAATAAAAAACATGGCTTTCTGTTTTGGTGGATTTATAACGCAGGTGATGTCATGAATATGGGTAGGCAATTGTTTGTGATACAAAAGAATTCGGATGGCAAATATATTTACATAATAGGCATGCCGGAACACCATAATAAAAGAACGGAATTGATGACTTAATGTTTGGGTTTGGTAAAAACTTTTGTTGTATTGAGTCACACTTATTCAAAGGAAATGATTTGGAAACTAAAAGAACTGGAAAATATTTAAGTTAATAACTCTTCTCCACATGCCTGGGTGATTACTTGAACTTTCATTTCATATGGATATGTGCCTCGGCTTGTTTGACTCAGAGATTCTTCCAAGCATGCTGAATACCCTTCTTGGATGTTTCCTTTCACTTTCAACTGCGTCCACTTATTGTGGGCCACTACTCTCTATCAGATTCTTGCCTACTACACGCGCTCCAGGATACACCTCAGGCTAATCTACTTCCGGAAAGTATGTGTATCTACTATAACTACATCACAATCATCTCTAAAATCTCTGATCAATCAAAAGCAAAGTTGCATACTGTAGCCCTGCAATGGGTCAAATTGAAAATGTGTTAGAACCAGTTTTTGTTACAAACCCTTCTTGAATGTCAAGCTCATGCCAAATTCGAACGACAGCAATTGACCGCTAAAACAAAACCTGTTCTCCCCTCACACTGCATTATTTCCAAGAATAACAAGATTTAAAAACAAAAAAAAACAGGTGGGGTCTTCCTGTACAAGGCAAGAACTCTCTATCTCTATCTTTCCTTCGGTAAATTGCGCCTAAAATTCATTCGAAACAAGAACAATACATTTCTTTTAAAACCATGATGTCACCTAATTGTTGCTCCACTGTCCATTCATTTCATTTCAGTTAACACGCAAATTTAACTTAGATTAAGCATCTTCCCCTTCACATTAAATACATATCACGCTTGCACGCCAACCTACTATATGTATCTCGCATTTCGCAGATACACAAGGAAAGGAGGCAACCTTTCGTTTTTCAACCCTGCTTACCCATTAAAAGAAAAAGCAAAGCCGACCGACATCCGATGACATCATAAATTAAGGCATAGAAACTTGTTTTATACGCCACCGACACGACGCAATCCGTAATTTAATCCAAGGGTATCCGTCGAATAAGTATGACGAGAGTGTAATAATGCTTTTTGGTTCTTCATGTGTTTTGTTTTATTACCTACTGTGCGTGAGGACAAGTTAGATTCAAAGTACAACCACAGGAAACCAAAAAACAAGAAGAAAAATCTACACAGATACTATACTATAAACAAACACAGCATCCTAACCGATAGATACATCAGCAGTAGATACACAACACACTTGCAGACTGTAAAACAGATAGAAATTTCGCAGGTACAAATATCCATCGAAAAAAAAAACACTTTTTCGACGTTCTGTAAACAAACACAGCATCCTAACAGACAGATACATCAGCGAATACAACACATTTGCAGAGTTTAGAGAGCAATTTCACTTTTCATTTCATTGAAATATAATATTAAATCTAAACACTGAATACTCACCAATTCGATGACTTTCAGGAGAAGACGATTATTGAATTCCATGGTTAGTTGTGAATTATTTGTTTATACCGAACTTGAAGGATTGTTTTTAAAACTTGCGCCAAACTACCACTCGAATATCACTTAACTGAAGTTCGATGCTAACTGAATTTTTCTGCGACTACCAAGTTTATCAAGCCGAACACTGAACGAAATTACAAATTTACCACTACAGTGAAAGAGCCAAAAATCAGCAACAAGTTGCTGGGTGGAAGCTTTTTTGGTGAACTTTTTGTATTGCGTCGCTAACGATGACGCAGGATTTATAAATTGAGTAATGGACTGGGTTGACGCCCGCTCGAAGAACAGAAAATCTCTTCATCTGTTGCGTAAAATTCAATGAATTGCGGCACAAGTTTGAGTAGAGGAAGGAAATGATATGCAATCAACATGTTGACAAGAAAGCTTTTTGTCTCTATCGAAACGAAGATGTTCAGCGGTAGTGTTACCCTTGTTCTTGGCGGAATGCAATTTTGTTTGGAAAGTGTTTCAGGTTGTCTACGATTGCGGAGTTGGCAAATAATTGTAACAAATTCGGAAACTTAAACAATGTGCTCACACTACAGTTAAATTTTAATTAAATTTTGGTAACCCGATTTTGTTTTCATTTCTCCCAAGAATATGTTTGCATCCTTTTTTCAGAATGTATGGCAGTCAGGCACCTACATATAAGCAAATAAGCCGTATTTCAAGTTTCTTCCGATAACATGAATTCACTCTTTTCACCGCAGGGTTGAGATGCTCACGCGAGTTCGGCAACATCTCCCATGCACGCGCCTATAAGCAAGAGCGATGTATTTTAAGTTTGGAATAGGTGACTATCTTTGCTCGCTAACCTAACTTCAACCCTTTCTTGGCAGGATTCAGCCGCTCACACGAGTTCGTCGGTCTGCTAAAGGTAAGTCAAGAACAAGGTCTGCCGTACTCCAAGTTCGGGTGAATAGACGAAGAACAACAATAGGTCTGTTCGCGTACTCCACTAAAACAACGAATTTTCACGAAAATCTACAAAAAAAATTCACGAAATCCTTTTCGAGTACGCAAAAGTTTTATAGTTTTTCGTAAAAAGGGAGCACTCACGAGAGAGTAAGAAATATCTCCTTGCTACGAATTTTATTGCAAGATATTTCTTGGCACTGATTTATGAAATCTGTTAAATCTGTCAAATATCTTTAAGGAATCTTTTTTTTTTTTTTGTGTATTTGTATACATTTGCATTTGACGTTTAAAAAGTATACAAATTTTGTAGCTTTCCTTGCTCATTCGTTTATTATTTTTGTGTTTTGAATTTACAATTTTGCTGCAAAGCGTACGCGAACAGATTATTTGGTACCGCTTTCGTTTTTCTGGACAAAGAAATTACTTCAACAAAATGGATATTGTATGGGAATTTTGAAGGCTTATACGTGCCTTCGAAACCTGAAGAGTCTGACCTTTGACTTTAATTCAATTGATACCCGCACTTTATTAGTTTAATATAAGCAAAGACCAAGGGAGAGGTTAAGACAGCGAGAGACAGGTCTAGGAAAGGACACAGTGGTGCTGAAGATATTCTCCTAAGGTGGAACTTGAAGGAGTTTTTGGTATTATTAGCCAGGCGCAACATTCTGGACATCGGTGTATTATAGCCGTAATTTGTCGGATAAGAATTAATACGGAAAAGAGGAATGGACTTTAGGGTGCAGTGATTAGTGCTAAAGGAAAGCGCGGAACAGTCGGTGTGATCGGAAATTAGCTGATGAAGAAAAAGTAAATCGGCGACTTCCCCACGATTTTCGAGGGACTGCAGACGGAAAAGTTTTAAACGATCGGGCAAATTATTTATGTCAATTCAGGCGAAGTCGCGAAGGGGAAAGCGTAAAAACCTGCCCTGGACAGCTTCAGTACGACGAATATGGAAGACACAGTAGCGAGACCAAACGTGGCTTGTATATTCAAGAATAGGTCGAACAATGGTGATATATGTATAGTGATTCTTTAACGTAGAGAGTCCAGTAAAAAAGAGACGGGGGGACAAGTTCGTTGCAGAGAAAGTAGTTCCTGTGGACTTTGGAGTTCGTGAACTGGAGGCAAGCAGAGTTGCCTAGGGTAGTGATTAATAGACTCTGTCAGTAAGTCCAATGAGTTACCTAGGGTAGTGTTTGATAGACTCTGTGAGTAAGTCCACTGAGTTACCTGGAGTAGAAGGAGACTAGTAGTTTAAGCCAGGCGAGGTAGCATGGGGCTTTAAGTGTATGTTTTAGTTCTTTAAAAACTATTGCAATCTGCTTTCTGAGCGAGATGCATGTGCAACGGTACCCGTTCTCCTGGAAACAGTTCATTCAATGAAGGCTCAATAATGTTCTTCTCGCACATGGGCAGTGTATTGTTTGACATTGTTATTGCCGTATGTGGGTTGATTGGTCAGTTCTTCTGAGCACAAGAAGTGTGAAGGCGTGGGAATAAAACCTTGTTCCTCCTTACCATGATCCGTAGAAGTAGTATTATTGGTTCATTTTATTTTATTTTCCAAAGAAATGCCATGGGTGTGTGGCCCCTGCCTACCGCTTTATACATAATACATAAAATAAATGTGTTTAAAACTTGGTTTCTTCTCTTTATTTACTTTCAAACTTTTATTATAGAATGTCGTAGGCATTGTTCTGAGTATTTAGATTGTAAACGTACAAAATTCGGAGCAAATATTTACTTATTCGAATAATTTTCATTGAACCCATACATCGTTTAAGACCACACCCACTTTTTGATGATATTTTCATTAAAAAAAAACCTATGTTGGTCATATTTTGCACAAAACATCATCCAAATGTTTGAAGTTATAAATGAAAATAAATTCAATATACGGATACAAAAGAAGGTTAGGGTCTCTACCATCTAGAACGGATTGTTACTTTTCTTTTTGAATTTATTTGTTCAAAGCTTCCACGAGAGTTACGTGAACAAAATTTTGGTTTTATGCAGGACCGCAGGACTCACTTCATTTTGTTTAAATTGTCTATGGACTTCTTTCCCCAAAAAAAATTACGTAGCCGCAATACATTTTCCAAAAAAAATGTCTTTTTTTACAGAATTCTCAAGCAGGTGAGGTTAAATAACAAAATTGATTCTTAAATTTTTATTTTCACCCACTTTTGATTTTTCTGTTATATTTCCAAGATTTAATTTTTACCATTTATAATTATTTCACAAAATACAAAAAGAAATCACTTCGAACACGTTTGTTACATTTTACTTATAAATATCTAATATTTAAAATAAAAATCGTAAAAATTGTACCATTCTATTGAAATTATTTTCAGGACACTGTCTCGTCTCGACCATCATTTATCCTTCAATGTAAAAAGTGCATCAAATCCAAACATAGCTCCATTGACAATCGATAGTGAAGCCTTCACAATTGCCAGATCTCGAGTTCGAGTACGAAATGAGTATTCCCAAGCCTCGATCAACAGCACCCCAGATGTAATAAACAGGCAACTCCCAATGACACTGTAGAAAATATCGATCCGCTTGTGAATTGGAGCTCGCATTAAGATTCCTTTAAGAAAAATTCAAATCCTTAAACTAGTGTCTTCCAATATTCTCTTTCTTAAAACCAACCCGCGAATATTCCAAGAACGATTAGTATGTATCCAGCAAATGTCCCAGTAGCAATGAAGGACGTCATTATGTCACCATCGTTGAAACTATAAAAATGCAACACTAGGCACGCGATCGAGAATGCTAGTTCTAGAAATTTTACGACATTTAAATGCGCTTTACGATCTTCGTTGGCCATTTATGGTAGGGTGTTTATTGAATTCGTTAAAAAGTTGGATCTGCTCACTCCAGCAGTTACTAATTGACTGATGATGACACAATCTTCTGCATCAGACTAGCCAGACTGAATGGAGACGCAGGAGCATTCCTAATTAATTGGACATAATAACAAAAAAAAAAAAATATATATAAAAACACAAGAGGAAGGAAATGCGTTTCGCTCAAGAGATGATCGAGAACCACTTTAACCGCCCACGACAGCCGGACGAGTACTATCCCTGAGAGATCACTCAATCGCGATGGGGGACTCTAAATCTCAGAACTGGCGAATGAATGAGATTCATCCCAATTTGTTGAACATACATACATAATTACTATGAGGAGGCATTTAAGTGTCGAAACCGGGTTATGAGAACTCTGTGCTCATAAGCATCATGTAGGTCGTAGAGCGCGGTACAGGGCATTTAGTAAAATTGCACTGTAATTCTGTGCCCATAGAGTATGTCATTCACAAATATGTTTATGTATCTTCTGCCTGATTTGCAGTTCCGTATGTGATGTGAGGTGCAGTTCAAAGGCTAACTGGGGGTGTGTAATTAAACACAGTGAGGACGACGCAAAAGGGAACAGCGCTCTTAAGATGCCACTTTCATTGGTACTCGTATATACTAGCCTTGCACTATCTTAAATAAACTAAGGCCCCTTGATGTGTATCATAAGAGCTCTTAGGCTTAAGTCTCAAAGCTTTGAAGCCATCAAAGCTTAGATCTGACCATGATTAACAATTTTTGAAACAAATGGCCGCTAGTGTAACTGGTATTCGTTAATTATACAAACATCCGTATTGAGGCGCACAGTTCTATTCAAAGTCAATTAGAACGTCATTCATAGAAAAACGTCATTATTTTCCCTTTATTGTGGTAGTGATGATTCTTCCGATTTGTGGCTTTCTGCAGATACATAGATGTGCCTTCCAGTTTGTGTAAAATATAAATTTAATTACTTTTTGAAAGTGGCTCACTTCATTTGTAAAATGATCGACACTCGAATCTTATGGGACAAATTTTACATACATAGATGTATATACCTACATGCAGAAATTAAGCTTCGCTTAGAGCCGCAATAATGAACATAAAGTAATGAGTCGCTTATTTCGCTCTAAATTATTTCAAAGTGGTCCATATTTTGTCTGCAATAGTACCAATTTTTCAATTTAACTTTGTATACTAACATGGGCGAAGGGCATGTAACGAAATTACTAAAAATTGAAAAAAACACCAGCTAGTCTCAAAAATTAAGCGACTCCTAAGCTATGGAAATGAGTCTTTTTATATATTTACGACTATTTATGGTCACGGTTAAGGGTCTTTAAATATTAAAGTTATGTAAAAAAGATAAAATTATTTAGCAAAGGTTTAAATTAAAACAAGACTTCTATTGATGAGAAATGGACAACTGGATAAGGAAGTGGATCAGAAGTGTATTTGAAGAAAAATCAAATGTAAAGGGTGGGCCATCTAGTGGTTTCTTTTTAAATCATAGGTTATTTGGACACTGACAGCTGTTTACCGCTCTAAATCTTGACAGAAAGTCAGTATAATACCCCCGCGGATGAGTCGCTTTACACTTGAACAACGTTGGGAAATATTGAAAACTTATTTGACAAAGATTTTGGACGAAAAATCATTTTTTCTGACGAAGCGCATTTTCATCTCAACAGCTACGTTAAGAAACAAAATTCCCGCATTTGAGGCTCGGAAAACCCGCACGTCGAGAAGCAATATGCATCCACAGAGAGTGACAGTTTGGTGCGGATTGTGGATTGAAAGCATCATTGGACCATTTCGAAAATGAGGCTGGAAACAACGTTTCGGTCAACGGTGGGCATTACAGAGTCAACCACATTTTTATTCTAAAATTGAAGATATGAATTTGGACGACCTCTGGTTCATGCAAGATGGCGCACCATGCCACACAGCCCATGCCACAATCGATCTTGTGTGCACCAAATTCCCAAATCGTGTTATCAACCGTCTTGGCGATGTCAATTGGCCGCCTCTTTGGACTTTTTTTGAAGGAAGGACCGATGTTATAGTAAAAATCCGGAAACGATTCAAGCATATAAGGCCGATATCATCTAAGCAATCCTTGAGCTGCTGGGCCCCGTGACTCAGTTAGTGCGTTGGACTATGGAGCAAGGGGTTCGAGGTTCGTATCCCAGTCGGAACACCTAAAAGTTTTTCACGGCTCCACCTCTCGCGAGCGTCCGACCAACAACCGAGAGTACAGCTGTCCTGAGAAAGCTTCTCAAATAACAAACTGGACACGGCATTTAACAGTAGGCTCTTCCATTCGTGTAAAAAGTATAACACGCACAACACGAATGGTTGTGAGAAGCTAGGCCCTGGGTTCCATCGACCTGTTGCGCCAAGTAGCTTAGAAGGGATAGAGCTATTATTTACATATGAAGATAATATGATGACTAACCCGTAAAAATCACATAAAAGGCAGTTTCCTGAACAGTAAACTTTATTGAACTAAACCAGCTAGAAGAACTAACTAGTTCATTAAACAGATTTGAAATAAATTGAGCGCTATCTGAACTGAACTAAAACGCACAAGCCTAGTCCCGATTTCAATAAAAATGGTTTGATATTTGAGTTAGTTTCTATAAATGCTATAAGTTGGCGACAGGTTGTTTTTGGGTAAAATAATACATCGAATACTTTGAAAATCAATTGTTTCTCGGGTTTTCTCGGCGATTGGCTTTAAACGTATCTATGATAAACAGGCTAAGATATGTTGTAGCAAATTTTGAAAAAGCCTAGAAGGACATGGTCATGTAAAAGAAAAAGACGAATTATGTAGATAAATTACATATCTTAACATTGTTGAACGTACACAAAATAAATTGTTAATACGAGTACAATGATATTTTTCAAATTAATAAGTCTTTCCCATTGAGTCTACAACCAATTGAACAATAAGACTGCGGCTAAGAGCATGTACCTTCTTTCCTCAAAATTTAAGACAGTATTTTCATTACAAGGCTCAATGTAATGTTGACAAACCCAACGTCTCTTCTAACTTTATCCACTGTTCTAACACTCTCGTGTAGATTTATTCATCTGCTGCAAGTTTAACTGGGCAGTACACTGCACTGCTACTAAATACCAATGATGGACTACCACTGACTACCGACTTAACACTGTAATCCTGTCGACGAACTCTGAAAGCTGCAGGTGTTTACGCTCCTTGATTTCGTGTTGCTTTCTGGTTACTCCGGTCCATGAAACTAATTGTTGTGGAAACTCGTCACATCCAAGCCCCTCCGAGCTCCTCTTTTACCAATCGCGCACGAGGAATGTAATGTAATATGTAAAACAAGTTGCATCCAGCTCATTTTTCCAAAGAAAAACCAAAAAAATTACAATTTTGCCAGATAATCACCTCTACCTCCGAAAACTGTTCCTCGAAAGTTTTCAAAACGAACCAACCTATTGCTCTTCCCAAGAACTGTCACTAATGTCATCCGTTTATCCGGAACAACACGTTCTTGTTGTTTTCTTTAATCAGTGATTGTATCCGTGGTTTTTGGTTATTCCAGAAAGAAACAGAAGCAGTTTTTAAGTTCTATTTCCATTAATAAAGTAAACAAAGAAAATCCATATCAAATGGCTTCATCGGCAAGTACTTCCAGCGGAGCCGGCACCAATAATACCGAGCCGATATTCCGTGAAATCAATCCAGATGATCCAGATCCAGAGACGACCGACATCGAATCAGCATGTATGCGGTGCTTTGAAACTGGCTCCACCCGCCTGCTGCTAACGAAAATCCCCTTCTATAAGGAAATCGTATTGATGTCCTTTAAGTGCGGTCACTGTGGATTTGAGAACAACGAGGTCCAGTCGGCCATGGAAATCCAGAAGAGAGGTACTCGTATTGTGTTGAAAGTGCGTAATGTTGAAGACCTTAATCGTAAGGTAATACGCACAGATTATACAGCCACATTCATACCGAAGGCCGAGCTGGAAATCCCGGCTAAATCGCAAAAAGGAGAAGTAACGACCATCGAGGGAATATTCGATCGAACAATACGTGGGCTTAGTCAAGACCAAGAAAAACGTCGAATAAACAATCCACAGGTGGCTGAATCCATAGATAATTACATCGAGCGCTTGCAGAAATTTAAGGAAACTTTCCCCTACAAAGTGATCATGGAGGACATCTCCGGTAATTTGTTTGTGGAAAATCCTCGGGCTCCGGCACCAGATCCGGATTGCAAAATAACTCAATTCTTTAGAACCCCTGAACAGGATAAATTACTGGGTATGTACACTGCGGAAGAACTGGCAGAAGAAAATAAGCCCAATGACGATAATCATCTACTGAAACCCATTGAGGAGGGTTCATGGCCGATTGAAGAGCTCCACGGCGAAGTGTTCCAATTTCAAACAAATTGCCCATCTTGCAAAGCGTCCTGCGAAACAAACATGAAGCTCACGAATATTCCTCACTTTAAAGAAGTTATAATCATGGCCACAGTATGTGACCATTGTGGCGCCAAAACTAACGAAGTCAAGTCCGGTGGCGGTATTGAAGAACAAGGAATACGAATAGAAGTCCGAGTTGACAACAGTGATGACTTCTCAAGAGATGTCCTCAAATCGGAGACGTGTCAACTGGAAATCCCCGAAATAGAGTGCGAGGTTGGTGCATCTGCTTTGTGTGGACGATTCACCACGGTAGAGGGTATTATCCGCGCAATGAAGGAACAACTCGAGGGCGATGGAATTCTGTTCCATGATTCCAATGATCCGGCCACAAAAAATCGAATGACGGCGTTCATTAATAAATTTGATGATATCTTGACTTCGAAGTTACCAATCACTTTGATATTCGATGATCCGGCGGGAAATAGCTACGTGCAGAGCCTCGTCGATGAGGGTCAGGATCCGAAAATGAAAGTGACCCGATATGACAGAACATGCGAACAAAATGAAGACTTGGGACTAAACGATATCAAGACGGAGAATTACTGAAGGAACCTCACGGATGTATCGCTAAAAGCATTTCCAAGATAAGACAGAGCATTAAGATTTATATTTACAGATTTTACAGATTTACATGGTGTAGAAGTAGAAAATGTCCCTTGAAGTATATTCAACTCAATAAAGTATATTTTTTCTTGGTGTAATTCTTTGGCTATTGCATTTGTTGAAATTCTCAATCTACACAGAAGGATGTGTGTATAGCAATGATATAGATGGCTTGCAGATGATCTAAGGATCAATAAAAAGATAGTAGTATCGATCTCTCTTTACAAATAGACTAGCTATCGTTCCCCAGATAATGTTGGAAATTGAAGCAAAGAAACCTATCCAGCTTCCGGATTCATAATGATGATGTCAGATCTTTCAATAAGGATTTATATGAAGAAATGTTGAACGGTGATCAAACTCTAAGTGGAAAGAGACCAGGGCCCTCATCATGTACGACGATAATCGTCTGATATCGTTCTGACATAGTTTTGGTTCACGTAACATTGAAAATCACTATCTTATAAGGCGCCCGACCCGTAAAGAGTCCCTGCCTGAGACAAGGTAGCCTTCCATTCTCTTCGATCCCGGGCACGCTGCTTCCAGCTGTCCAGACCAAGCGCTCTGCTTGGTCCTTAAAACGGAGGTTCGGTTTTCATTGTCGTCTAGAAACTGGGGGCTGTGAATTATTGCCCATTCCCTCGATGTGGCCGAGCCAGTGCAGTCAACGTACATATTTTGGCTTTTTAGACTACATCCACATCTTGGTGCTCATAGAGTTCGCATTTATATCTTCTCCTCCATTCACCCTCCTCGCACATGGGACCGAAAATTCGACGAAGAATTTTTCTTTCGAAAGTGCCCAAAATATGCTCTGCTTTCCTGCTTATCGTTCGGCACTCGGCTCGGCTTTGTAGAGCATACATTTCGTCTTCCGAGGTAGGAGTTTTGAACCAAAAGCCGAAGTTTATTTTGCCAAGCCGAAGTAGCAGCGGTTTCGTGAATCTACACTAGGGTGTCGTTCGTGTAGTTGATATTTACTCCGAGGTAGGTAAACTCCTTAACTAGTTACTGTTGCCAACAGTGAAGTTTTGTCCTAGACGGTGGACCGATACTTCTTTGTTTGTTGACAACAGTACTTGGTTTTGTCCTCATTCACTTCAAGGCCAACTCGTTTCGCCTCTTCTTCAATTGCCGTAAAAGCTTCTATAACGGCGAGCTCTTCATTGGTGTCCTCACACGCCACAAACAAATGGCAGCTCACCTCAGAAGAATGGGTATCAACTACACCGACATATACAGAGGCTGCGACGACAGAGAGGTAGAGGAAGACAAAACGCATTTCCTCTACGAATGCTGAAGCCTCAACACAACCAGATATCTAACCGTCGGAAACATATCTTCCTCTACCTCAATGAACTTGCTAACACGCCACCTAAAACCACGTTAAAATTCATAACGAAAACGGGTTGGTTTTAGGCGGGCCGCTCTTTTTGGACAAATTCCGGTTTTTTTGTTTAGGTATCCCAGAGTGAGACTGTTTCCCTTTATTTGTAGTTACCCGTTGAACCCACCTAAGATCAAAGATTCAAAGGTCTTTGTCAGGAAGCCGACATTATATCATAAGACTCGGCGCACAGAATAGTGATGAAACTCAGGGATTATGGACCTCTTCAATAGCACCTCCGATAATGCTGAGATCCATATAAGAGAGACCACTTTTTACCAAAAGAGCAGCCAAAACGTGCAATATCGTAAGAAAGTCAATTCAGAGGTCCATTAATTACTCTGAATGAGTTGCTTAAAGCCAGGCAGTAAGATAGGCGACAAAACTATTTCACCAACGACGTTGCCGCCACCGATAATAGCTTAATTGATCCGTGCAGTAGAATCACCAATTTCCGGAAAAATATCTATCGAACGAGAACTAGTAAACCATATACAGAATGTGTTTAGTCGAAAAACCAACCAAACCAACAGCTTAAAAAAAATCAGTTCGAAGCATCGCAAAGGCCGCTCTTAAAACGGAATTGTGGCCACCGGCATCCTCACATATGAGGTGAGATCGGGATATGCTATGTATAATCATCAAGAAGATCAAAATTGGAGAAAAGGCTGCATCAAAAACTACGTGACATGCTCGCGAAGCCAACACAAGCAAAGGCAGATGGACATAAAAACTGATACCGGTATGAGTGGGTTAAACTGCAGTTTCTGTGGTCACGGGATGGCGAGTTACTTTTCCTAGTCTATTGGTATCCCTCGACTATATGTTGTCGTCGGAAAAGAATTGGATGTTGTGGAAGCATTAAAATCATCAGAAGCAACTGACATAAGGCGGATAGTAATGCCTAACGACACTCTCGGGGGATTGAGGTCTGTGGGTGAAACCTTTGTCTATAGCATCGCAAATTCCCCAACTCGACAGCAGAACCAGAAAAAAACCATTCTTACTGAATAACAATATCCGTATTTATTTCATTCATTTTATTAATACATCCAAGTTAAAAGGAAAAGAAAACTTAAATAATAGTTCAGTTTATAAAATAACAAAAAAAAATAATGAGTTCCACAAATAAAGCACTTGACCGGTAGTCAATTAGTAACTTAAAATACTTTTAAAAACATTCGTATGTACAAAGTCCTTAGTAACACTCTGCCATGGGGTCGAGCAATTCATCGGCGTTCACAATTGTTGTATATGTTTCGCATGGATTAGATTCGCTTGTTGTGGACTCATCGCTTGAATAGTCAATCTTTCTCTTTGATCGCGAGGAACATATGTCTTGGGCCCAATTTTCCGCCTCAACTGTATCTATCGCGTTAAAGTTGTATGTCAGCCATGAGAATTTGGTTGGATCGTCCAATAATCGTGGCCATTCCATGTATACGCTCTTTAATAATCGGACGACCACGTTTAGGCCACGAATTTCGTGCGTCACTTGATCGGGTTCCACACACCCCAGGAGATCAAGAATTAGCATTACTTTCTCTCCATTGACCATGGCCACAAAGATCAATCTCTTTGGAGTAACTTCCAAGTGATATTCCGAAATATCTGGAGCGTGGATTACCAAATAGATCATGGTCAAAGTCTCGTACCAAGTGGTACGAGGACGCTTGTAGAGAGTTTTCAGCGTAGGCGCCTTATGTTCTCTCTGAGGCGAGGAATTTTCTAAAACCTCAACGGATGAGTCGGTATTGATTTCCACGATATTTGGCTCCGTACTTTCTGCCCCCTTAATAGCCTTGCATGGCGAGTTACGCTTCTCTTCTGCTTCAGCATCCTCTTCCTCTATTTGTTGCTTCAAAACATCGAGAAATCTTTCGAAGTCAAACAAATTGTCTGCCTCATTGGGTTCGTAGTCAAAATTATTCAAATCAACTTTGGATTCTAGCTCTAGAAAATGTTTACTTTCTTCATCGTAACTCGCCAAGCCATGTTCCACAAGCAGTTTATTGACCTGAATGTCTTTCTTGCCGGTACCACACTCGTAGAGGATGATCTCATAATTGTGAATGTAAAAACCTTGATCGTAGTCCTCGACGTCAGTAATTTCCTTCACCCCATACGCGAAGTGTATGCCATTTTCGGTTTGTATCATCTTCTGAATCTCTTCGCCTACGCAGTCAACACGGATTCCCGTCAATTTACACGAAATCGCTTGAAATGGAATGTATTCTATGAGTACGTTGCTACTAGAACGCAGCTTATCCAGCGGACAATTGGAGAACAATCCCCAATCACAGAAGAATACCCTCGCTTGTACACACTCTTCAGCAGAATCGACTATTAAACGTTGAATCTTTGCACGATAATACTGTCCATCACGTGGAGCAAGGCAATTCTGCATGGGATGTGGATCTTTCAGCGGGACCTTCGTCATGGTTTTTATCATCTCTTGCAGTTCTATCAGTTCGTTCACTTGGTTCATCAAACATAGATAAAACTTACTGGGGTCATGTAATTGGTGGAGCTTTACCTGTAATAGCTCATCTAGATTTAGTCGCATCCATTCTTCGACATCTTCTTTGGGAACCTTGAAAGAATAAGATCAAGTTTTGTCCATGAAATTTCATTGCAATGCGTGTAGTAACTTACCTCCTTCTTGATTAAGTTAGAAACTGGTTTCTTCACTGATTCCACAGTCATCTTATTATGTGTCACATCCTGGTCTCGAAAGAGATCTTCCTCTTTCTCATACTTCTCAACAGACTTTTCTTCTTTACAGTTTGTAGGTGCGACTTTTATCAAACCATTTTCCAAAGCAATCTGCTTCACTGATGGTAAGCCATCATCCGCCAAGGCAAACTCCTTGCCCAGCAGCGATCGACGAACATTTGTTTTTACCATATAACCACTAATGGTAGTCAACTTTTCCATTAGATATATATTGTTCACCCAGATAGTCTCCATCAGAGCAAAGTTTATGCTCGCCTGCAAGCAATCCTTATCTGTAACATCGGTCATTATCCACCTTTTTACGGTACGCGTGCTTCGTGTATCCCATGCACGCTCATTGTCAAATGGAACCACTCCCGAAAGTCGTATATCCACTGCCTGACCGGGAAAATCCTTAAACTTTTCCGGAATTGCCAAAATATCATGCGATTTGCACATGAAACTTTTCCCAGAATCAATTAGCTTGACTTTGACATTCACTAACTTCACTATGTTCTCGTAGAGTACTAGAGGTACCTCCAGCACAATGCATCGATGGAAGACACCTTCACCTTTGTACACACAGATATCGTTAACTCTCAGTGGCCAGTGAATGACATGTGCATCCTCGTTCATGAAATGTAACGAGAGTTGCATGAGGAAATGTGTAACCTCGTTGGAGCGTTTGACTATCTCCCAGTTTTTATCAACTTTGTGACTCAAAAGTCTGGCTGTATAGTGAGTGGGAGAGAGTACGTCAAGTATTTGCAATCTCACTTCGCCATGCGTTGGTATTCCCTCCACAGCACCGTCGTACTTTGTCAATTGATGGCGGTGATGGCATCGGCTGCTTTGATCGCAAGAACCAAACTCTAATATTTTCGGACACATTAAGATTCCTTGAGACACACGAGACTCCTCACGATCGGCGGTAACTCTTGCAGCTACGTTCAGAATATCTTGGTGAACGTGTAGTAATTGATGGTGGTGCTTCATGAATTCGATTAAACGCGGCAACTGGGCATTGTTCTCTTCGTCGAGAAGGATCAGTGATCTGGGTACTTTGATTGGCTTATCAAAATTCGTTGTTAGTAAGTTTTCATAGTTTTTCAAAGAAACCGAGAAACGAAAGTTAAACTTTGTCCACGACGTTGGCAAGGAGTAATGAATTAGTGTCCACACATTTTGGATCATCAGTTCTGGTAGAACGCTGTCGGTGGTGATAAGGATTTGATGGCATATTGTCTATAATGAATTAGAAAAGGTATGTACACTAAGGTCACTAATTGAAGGACGTAGGAACAATGAATGCTGGGTTAAAACTGCCGAAAAAACACGTCACCGATGTATAATATCAGTTAAAGGAGTGTAACAAACTTACCTTGATCTTCCACTCGTATATCAAATCGTAGTACTGTGCGGACATGCGTTCTGTGTACGTAAGGCAAGAATAGCCACCTTCCTGTAGGCGCTTCTCTACTTCTTCTACCTCATTGTAGGTGCTGCATACGATTGCCACGCGCTCCAAGTTATAGGGACATTTCTCCAGAAACTTAACCAGTACAGTCATCTTCTCCGTGCTGCTTTGCAATTTAATGGAAATCTTTGATTTCGCATATACCGCTGCCTCTAGATAATCTGCAATGCACAGTAGCGGTTGATTGCTTATTTTCAGCAAATTGATCATTCTTCGCGACCATTTCTTCGACGTGACCACCATTTGGAATGGCACCTTTCCGTTCTCCTGATTCTGCACAACCGGACCGATAAATTTATGTAAAGTCTCATCGAACTTGCCGTCCTCACTCATCATGGTATCTAGGTCATCAATAACCACATACTGAATGCGCTCTATATTCAAGAGAGATTCTCTCTCGTTCGCTACCAGTAAACGCAGCAGACTCGGTGGCGTTATGACCAAGATACCACATCCATTGTGGAGCTCGATTTTCACTAATTTGGCTTCTCGGAATGCATACGATGGTACAATGGTAACCTTGGTCTTAGAACTGGCTAGTAGTCGTCGACACTGGCGAGTAATACTTTCTACTTGGACAGAAGATGGTACGATAATAACTGCAACTGGCCCATATGTTTCGGGAAGGCATTTCGACTCCAGACGAAAACCAACCATACTGCACAGCGGAGGCAAATAGCACCAAGTTTTTCCCGTTCTAGATGCGTTGATCACAAAGAATGAGTTGCCACGAACAAGATGCGCCCAGGCGTATGATTGAATGCGATACATTTTTGTTAGTCTCATGTGTTCCATCTCTTGATGGACATCAGGGGAGAATAGCGCGTTGGTCATCCGCTCAAGAGGATTCACCTTAACAGTGCTGTGTGCCAGTACAAGATGTTGAATAAAATTTGTTGTAAGAGATGCTTCGCCATCTATTTCTGGTAAATGACAAACTGATTCGTTGTAATTGCTTGTTGCACTTTTTTCAGATCCAGAGAACGTCTGCGCAGAACGCTTTACCAGTGAATACGGCTTTATAATGGAAGATGACGAGGACGAGTTAGATTTGTCAGTAGTACGTGAAAGCGATGAAGAATCCCTCAGTAAGTATGTTGCAAGTTTAATCATTGATCTAGGTTCAGTAGAATATGACTGATTTGCTGTCTGTAAAGCCGGCTCCATTGGCGAACTTGGTAACGATAAGTTCTTTTTGATCGCCGAGCCTGAGATCTTAGCAAAATCTGATGACAAAGAATTTACCATTGATTTGGAAACGAAACTTGAAGAAGTTGACGATGAATATGCCTCGCCGCCTCGATCTGTATCTTCCAAAACTGTCTGTAGCCACTTATTACACATTTCCGAGTTTTCTGTTACAGATCCAAGTTTTACAAAGGAATTAGAGGAATTCGATGATGAAGGTTCCTTGCAGCTGGCATTACTTTCCTGTTTTTTTATCTTTTCTTCTGTCTCAGGCGAAACTGGACACCCCAAAGGAGGTAAGTACAATGAGTCATCACTTGCACATGTAGTTTCCAATAATTTCTCCTTTGAAGTATCTCTGACCGAGTTCTTTTCCTTGACAAACTTTAGGAACGAGTCGGAAGAACCAGATCCATTCGACACCTCTAGTATTTCACTAGTTGTGCTTAAATCGATTAACTTTTCCATCGGCTTTTGAGTCCTTAGACCAGAATTTGTTGTGGTACCTTCACCGGTTGATCCTTCGTTTTTTGCATCATTGTCACTAACATCAATCAAATCTTGGCACTCCTTTGGAGAGCTATCAGAAACGACAACAGGCGCAATTGCTGGAGGGCATTCAATATCATTCAGTGACAAGTCCAAAATGTGCCTCTCGTCCGATTTGGTATCATGTCCTTTCTTGCGTTCCTTTCGAGACCTAGTTAGCCGAAAATTTTGCTCTTCAACATTCTCCGTACGTCGTGGAACAGGAAATTTTATACTATTGTCACGACTATCGCTTTGGTATTCTTCTGTGGAGTGATTCGAATGAAGCGAGTCGTTTAGGGTTGTTTTCTTTGTGTGCCAATGATTTTCTGCATCCCGTCGCTTAGTTAATTTTGTTACATCGAAACCAGCTGGCACTATTGTCATGTTCTGGAAGGGATTCTTACTGACCTAGAAAACAGAAAAAAATATTTTTTTGTGTATGTTTTTAATAACGGATTTGCTTACCATTTCCCGAATGTTTCGAAGCTCATTTTCACGAGCTGAGGAACTTTGACTACCAGCAGCACCAAGTTCAGAGGTCGTATTATTGTCCGGTGATGGACGGATCTCCTGGGGTTTTGCTAAAGGTGATTCGACGTAGTCTTCTGGCATTTTTGTCTAAAAATATGAACCATGATGCATTGCGGTAAATGTTTGCATGCAAATTATACTCACAAATTCGAGCTTAGTAAATTTAGAACTCTGTTGAGGCATTTTGTAGCCACCTCTGTTAGGTTGAAAAGCTGGGGCAGTGGTATCGCAAGCACTTTTATCAATCGAGTTCACTTCTGTTTGAGATTCTTTCATTTGCTGCTGCTGGTGGACAAAAATTTATTAGAAATAAATATCTTGTTTCAAAATGGTAAACAAAATCGCAAACTATGTTTAAGAACTTTCGTGCTATGGCGAATTCCGCAGCATTGAATACCCGAATACACAACGAACCTTATAGCAGCACAAAGATTGTAGCCGCCATCAAAGCACTCAAGAACAAAATCGTAGGTATTGATGGAATTCTTGTCGAGCGAAGCAATTGGCAGAGGTACTCTACCCAATCATAAAAAGTGGGGGTAAACATCATACTACCGAAGAAGGGACTAATTAACACGCGAAAGTGAAGTAACCAACACTGACTGACGAAAGGAGATCCGAGGAATTGAATTAAAACATCTTGACTGCGCAAACAAAGTAGGACTGAACGATCAAAGTAAACATCCCTAGGCACGAGTGTCGAGAAAGTTGACAACTTCTTTCATCTAGAAAGTATGATATCGGTTGGGGGTGGTATCGAACTGAGGAAGTGCTGTGTTCGATCTGAAAAAAGGAATGATCTCAGCACAAAAACCAATCTGGGACTATCCCAGTACCAACATGGGATCAGTGTTGTGTTACTAAATGGATGTAGTACAGGCCAAATATCTACGTTTTTTTTTCAACGAAAAACTTCCAACAAGAATGTATTTAAAACGAATAGACATCACGAAGCATGCCATCCAATGCTATCCACTCAAACAGTTAGACTAAAGGACGGGTCTAACAAAGCAGACGCGACACAGAAGAGTTAAAGGGAAATAGAGGTCACCAGTTATACGATGAAGACACCTGAAACGCGTTGCAGAACTCCGAATAAAAGGCTATTGACAACCTATGCCATCTGAGAGGTGGCAGGACCTAAGAATCGGTTCTGAAAATTGGCAAATTCTCACTTTACCTCACAAGGATTAACTCTTCAATGGGACAAAACCGGGAATTCGTTGTAATAGAAAGACAATCACGGCGACTGGAGGCTTTAATATTGCAAATGATCAGGCACAATGTACGGGTATTGCATGTATAAATACCCGGAATTCACAAATGCATTGAAATTGAGAACCAAATCGAGGTGGGAAACTATGCAAGTCAAGGATAGGATATACTAAGTTCCTCTTTGCTTCTTTGCGTGTTTATTTAGGAATCGAATCTTCTTGTTAATCTGATCATTCCTAGATATTTGAAATTGTATACTCTTTCTACGATCATGTATTCTATCATCAGTTCGGCGTTCATTCAACTTGCTATGGTTTGTTATCTATTGTCGTCCGCATATGTTATTGTTCTTGTTGCGTGCAATAAGAGAGTTGGTCGAGCAGTCCAGTAATGATGAGAGATGTTTGTGCTTTGCTTCTTGTCATGAATCCTGAGAGGTGGTCTTCCTTCTGTGGTTCATTTGTCGTGCAAAGGCTGGATTTGTCAGATTTAATTATTCCAATTCTTTTTAGGTGTAAAACTAGGCAGTGCAACTCCTTTCCTCCTTGGTCCGTGGGATATTTTGTTGTAAAGGTTATGTATATATTCGTACCACTTCTCGGCTTTCCTACTTGTTCTTTCTTTATACATTACTTTCTTAGGTGGTACTACAGTTAGGGGTGGACCTGGGCTTCAACCAATATAGTTCGGCGTTGAATTTCCTCCTCCAAAGCCCGTGAACGGGACCAAAAATTAAACGAATAATCTTTCTCTCGAAGCGATTGAGGATATCTTCATCAGCTTTGGACAGAGTCCACACTTCAGAGCCATAAATCAGGATGAGATGTGTTTTTATTCGGTGATTCTGGGTCCTTTCTTGGTTTGTGTGTCTACTGTTTCGCTTCCCATTATGTCAACATGGGCTGGTATCCACTGTAGTTTGATGCAGTGTCCTCATTGTTATAGGAAGTGAAATGTTCGTCGAATGTTCCTTGCAGTTTGTGTTTCTTTTTGGTTATTGTAGTTGTTGAGTGATTGGAGAGCGGATTTTGAATTCGAAAGGATAACAATTTTTTTTCACTGGACTGTACTCTATGGTTGCAAGAAGTCCGGGAATGTCTTAAGATGGACGTTAGTTATGGTGCTTGTATAGCGTTCCCTGCTTTTATTGTCGTGTTTTCTGTGAATCGTCGTAAAGCTGTCACTGGTTTGGTTTAAGCTACTCTTGTAATTATTATGAGGACATTGTTCAGTGTTTTTTCTAACCTTTTCCTTTTTTGATTCGAGACAGACGTCAGTAGCTCTTCTTCAGTGGTCCAGCCCCATTTGCATACTACTAACCTCTTAAGTATGTTAGATTTTTATTGGACCTTTGTTTTGTTTTTTCAATTTGTTTAGGTTTGGTTTTGAGTCTAAGGAGATTCCGAGATATATTGTGGGATATGTTCGTTTCTTTGTTTTATTTTGGATGTCTTCTTGTTTTCCGGCCATCCACCAAAATAACCGTGTCATTTGGCCATGTTGTTGCTATTGTCTTTTATTTGCTTTATTAAGACAATTGTAATTGTCTTGGAGAGGATGGAGTTAGAGAAACACTAGGGAATGGCTTCCTTGATTTGTTTCTACTTTGAAATTATCTTATTCGACCTGACTGAGACCCAATCTTGTTCCCGATGCTGATGTTTTCAGAGTTTTTCCCTTCCTACTGCATCAAAGGCGCTTTAAAATCAATGAAAAATGCCAACACCCGCTTTCTGTTGTTGAAAGAATTTATTATGTTTTTCTATAGATTGCTTACTTGGTGGAGAAATCGTTGCGAAAGCCGGCTTGTTCTAAATGTGTTAATTTATGTGTTTCATCCGCATATCTTTAATTGTTCATTCTCACGTAGTTGATTGCCATTACCCCAGTGGTATCGGTTATACTTTCTTTAGGATTTCTTCAGAGTGGATGTTAAATAATAGAGCTGATACAGTACTTGTCTTGTCTTAGCCGTCTCTTAATATTTATTTTGAAAGATTCTTCGTCTTGCTTGTCCAGAACACATTTTTTGGTTTTCGTATTTCGGAGTCGCATGCATAAACCATTTAATTACTTTCTAAACTTTGTTGAACTATCGTATTCAGGCCAAATATCGACGCGCTATCTACCCCATTCATATGGATTTCGGTTTCCTCACATGTTTGGTGGCGCAACACAAAAAGCTCGTCCTTCTTCCTGACGCCACTCCCTCAAATCGAATTGTTTTTTAACTATTGTTCGTCCATCATATAGTTTTCTACCTTTGAAAGCCAAAAAAAAAAACTCCAAGTTCTTCCAAATAGAGTGAAGAGATTTATCCTAAAGTGTGATGGGTCAACCGCAATATCAGATACACTAATTGTAGAGCAACGTGATGGGAATGTACAAAACATACATATGTACCCCGAATACCTGCAAAACAATTTCGCGTACATAACCAAGGATAAGTACTAGCTTTGAAACGTTGAGGGTTTGCGGCAGCGGCAGTCAGAACAGAAAAACAGACAGCCAAAACAATTTATTAATAAAACTTTTAAACTAAATTTTTGGCCTAAATCTAGCGTATTTACTCGAGATGAATGAGCGCCTTCCAAGTAAGATAAATCTGAAATCATGTCAGCAGCATCTCTATTGAGGAAACTTAGAAACCAATTGAAAACCCTGCAGACCTTTACATTCTCATATTGCCAAGTGCTGATCTGACCTCACCAGAAAAACAAAAACTGTAATTGATTACTTGTGTGCAAGAGAGGTTAAACACTAGATCTGTGTTGAATGTGCTGGTAAAAACTCTCACCGGCGGGAATGTGAGTAGTTTTCTTCTAAGCTGAATAAGGTAGTTCAACTTAACGAAGATCTTGGTGTAACGACCTCAGGTATTGTTGACCCAAGAGAGCCGAACTAGTATTATGTATTCTGAATCAAAATACATGTAACACACAGTAACAACGCTCGTTTACGAAACCTTAAACTTAGAAATGAAACTCTCCATTTTTTTCTAAAAAATCCAATCAATTCACATCCATGTTTGTACATACCCTCTTACGTAAACTGATCAATTTTGCCGCATGGGCAGATATAACTGACTCCACTTGGCTTTCCGTATCTGTGTTTGCGTTCAAAATTGAATTCTCATTGGCAGCATCTTTTTTCTCCAAATTGTCCGTCGAGTTCTTTGAATATTTTTCTCTTATCTGCAAAACAAATGTGTTCAGTGAACAAACTACCACCCTTTACCATGTACTCTTACCTTCTTCAAGTGGAGATGCCGTGAAGATGAGGTCGCAGTAGAGTTCTCTTCTTCTACAGATTCGTAAACAGAAGTAGTTTCGCTTTTAGAATTCACATCCTCAACTCGTCGCCTTTTTAGTTCCTTTAACTTTTCCAAACGTGCACTTTGGGCATTTTTCTAACGTAAAGAACATTTGTCAAGCACAGTGTGACGATGGGGATTTTCTAAGTTTTGCTTACCTTCTTGCAGGCCTCAAGAAAATCTTCGGTTCCGGCGTCACTTTGCGAACTTATATTCAGGCTTCCCATTTCTTCTTGAAGCATACTCTCGTTTTCGTTCTCTTTAACAAGTTCTTGATGCTAAGGAATATAAAATACCAATTAGAAGCGAACGATCACTACTAACATCTTACCAACTTTCTTCCGAAGCTCGATTAGTGCTTTAATTTTCTGTGATTGCACACTGCCAGAGCCACTTTCAGAACTTTTAAGATCATTCTTCCTGTCATCTTGGGAAGTCTTCTTATTCTCAGAGATTACTTCGAATACATCTATTCCCGGCTTCGGGGGTAATCCCTTGCCTTCGTACTTTTTCCTCCTACTCTCATGCAGAGCACCAGCAGAGCACATCACCGTTTCATCATCAATCGATGGGTGCTTGCCGAGCGCTTTAAAATTACTCACGCTAACGGAATCGTCGAATGAGATATCTGAGGCATCGAGAGTCATCGCTGGACCCAATGCATCCGTCTCAGTTTCCTTATTACTGCTGTAGTTCTCATTACGCTCGCACCAATCTATAACTTTTTGCTTAGAGAATATATCGCACGACGACTCAGACAAAGTACCCGAGAGATCAAACTTTCCTTGATGTGCATAGTGCACGTTTAACGTATTCAACTTGTTTTCGATGATTTTCATGCTTTTCCCGTTTGAGTGCCAACAGGGAACCTTTATTGTCTGCAATGTGTTCAATTTTTCACGAAAGTTGTCCCGACAATTCATTGCATAATTCAGCTTGATCAGATAGTCACTGACAAAGAATTCGTCGCCAGAGTGGTTAATGATCTTCAAGTCTCCGAAGTGTTGTTTCTGGCTGGTTTCATCGGCACAAAATGACTCGATGAACGAAATGGACGCGGCATCGTTGATAACTTTTTCAACCAACTCAACAGCCCGTTGTGGCCACGACTGCGTCCGAACTAATTTACTCGAAGTGGTAACAAAATCGAAATCTAATTCAGCCGGAATCACATCCGCTATACCGCCTAGACGGATGTGATCCGATACTTGGGCGTAATTATTTGGCAATTTCCGAACATAGCACAGTTTAGTCTGGAACGGAAAACCATAGTCCAAGGCCCAGACAACATACTCATCCTCAGATTTTGAATATTTGGCGATATGCTCCACGCGAGCGCGTATAAACTTGTTCCATGAAACGAATGCAACAGCTACGATCTCACCAACAAGTGGCCGATGAGGTCGAAGTCCTGTACTTTGTTTCGCAGTGAATAAAGTTTGGACAGACTCTTCGATTTGTTGCAATTCAATGAATTCTGGGCTTTGGCCATCGACGGTGTGGTACCAAAACAAATGGGGGTTTATGAAATGGGGTATTGCTATGAACTCCTCCTTACTCATAGCTAAGTTGTTTTCCGCAAAATGGGGGATATAACGATACTAAAATATAAGTTTATAAATGAATATGACTTATAAAATTACTGTACATACCGTTACAACAAAATTTTAAAGAACAAATGACGCTCCTACTTTCGTACCGGTGCAAGTTATTCGCAAAATGAAATCGAAACTGAAATATGCCGAAATTAAATCAAAACAAATGGCTGACTTGTCATAAGGAACCGAGTAATGCCAAACTTTCCAATTGGATAACTACTACAGCGCTTCCAAACAAGTAAGAATGTGTTCTTACTAGTTCCACACATGATTTCCAACAAGTATCAGAAGTATTTTGCCCCAAAAATGATCCCTGATTGAACAGTGACAGCACAAAGTCGTAGTACCGTTATAAGAAATAGGCAAGATATGGATCTGAAACTCATCGCAGGTGGGAATTTTAAAAAATTCTTTCACTGTTAAGGAAATCCAAAAGCTGTATCACCTTATTTAACAGCATTACTTTTTATTCAACTGTTGATCAATAATTGGTAATTAAAAGAAAAGCAAACGTATATTGGGCAAATTGCAAAAACTTTGCAACAATTTTGTCGGATTTTTTCATGTCAAATGCACCCTTTTCTAAAACTATAAATAAAAAAAAGTTTAACCCTGTTCAGGGTCTCAAAAGTCGAAACTGCTGAAATTATTAAATTTTGGCAGCACTTTATGTAGAACGCTCAAATGTCAACAAAAAGAAAAAAAAATTAAATATTTTTCAACTTGGATTGTGTTCGTTCTGGTTTTATAAAACAAAATATTAACAATTCCGTTTCCAATTTCCTCCCAATATCGAACGCGTCGTCCTCACTTGCCGCTAGTTAAGTGCATACTCCTAGCCGTCACTGTGAAAAAATGGGCAGAGAATCTGCTGCCTGCAGAGTCTGCATGAAGAAGTCCAAAGATTCCGTCGAATTAGAAGCAATCTTTGTGCGGAAACCTCGAGTTACTTATCTTGAGTGTTACAACATCTGTACGCAATTGAATGCTATGCTTGGTGATGGTCTTCCGAAGAATCTTTGCACCAATTGTAGGGATGAACTGAAGGCGGCATTTCGTTTTATGGAAAAGGCTAAGCTTACCGACAAGAAACTAAGAGAAAAGTTAGGAGTTCATCGTATCACTAGGAGCAGTCGACGAATAAAGCAGGAGGAGAATAATGTTAGGGTAATGCAACACCAGTTGGACGTAGAAACTATCTTTGAAGAAATCAAAACAGAGTTTATCAACTGCAGTAAGGATCCGCTGGAGGATTCTGATGTGGAAGTGAGTTGGTGGGGAGTGTCTATTGTTGGGAATGTTAATTACATTTTTATCATTCTCCAGGCTGGAGAAAAGTTAGAGGACGAGATCGAAATGAATTGGGTGACAGATGGCGGAAATGAATTAGAAACAGACGGTTTCGACGAAGGAAAAACCCCTGCTGAGGACGACGACGATGATGACGATAAGCCTCTAAAAGAGTTGATCAAGAAGGGTAAGTTCCGAACCACAAATGAAAACAAACTTTGACATATGACTGCTTTCCTTCAGAGAAAATAAAGCCTATCGCCGAAGAACCTGCCAAGACGAATATCAACTTTGATTCGTCGGACGTATTCAATGATTTCCCCGAGCCAGACAATTACTCTTCCGATGATGATGGTGTATTTGACGACAAGATGGTAGAACATGTGCCTGAACCAGCAACAACGCCAGAAGCCCAGATATTTCCCCAGGGTAAGTGCTGCACTATGCTTTTGAGTCATGTAAATTATTGTTGACTATCCTAGGTCGGTACATGTGCAAAATCTGCCAGAAGACATACTTCACTGCAGCAGGGCTGAAGGCACATATAGCGGTTCATATGCCCAAAAAGAAGAAAGTGAAACGTGTACGTGGTCCCAACAAGAAGAAAGGGAAGAATAAAAAGGCAGGCGATGGGGACGAAGACGACGATGACGGCGGAGATGAGCACAAAGATGAAGACAATAGTGAATCTAAAAAGAAAGAGGAAACAACAACAACCGGCGAGGAAAAAGACAATTCAACGACAACGAAAAGTGATGGAATGGAAATCGCAGAAGCAGAATCAACAGAAAGCAAGAAAAAGCGGAAAGGTAAAATGCCGAAACCTAAAAAGATGTTCCCATGTCATGTGTGCGGCAAACATATGATATCTGCTTCCAAACTGCGATATCACATGGTCATGCATACCGGCGAAAAGGACTACCTATGTACTATGTGTCGTAAGTATCCAAGAGTCTGTGGACTTCCATCTTCATTCAAAGAATGTTTTAATTTTTCAGCGAAAGCATATTCGACAATATACGCGCTTAAGCATCACATGCGCACCCACACTGGCGAGCGGCCATACGAATGTAAATTCTGTGGAGACAAATTCACTCGACCGACAACGTTAAAATCGCACATGCGCCGACATACTGGCGAAAGGCCATATGGCTGCGATATTTGTGGCAAACGCTTCATCCAGCACTCGTCCATGACCACGCACATGAAACTGAACCACATGGCAAAAACAATTGCCTGCCCACACTGTGATAAGAAGTATGCCCGCCAGACAGACTTGAACACCCACCTGCTCAGTCACACGGGTGATAAGCCTTTCTCGTGTGAACTATGCCCGAGTCGTTTCATTCGGCAGGCAAACCTCAATAAGCATATGAACCAACATCATTCGGAAAAGAGCAAAGCTGCAGCAGCCGCTGCTCTAGTAGCGTCAACAGTGAACTCCCTCACTGTTACCCAATCAATGCGACGTGAAAATGAAGATAATCCGCAATTGGTACGGACAATCAATATACCGACTTCGACAACACAAACCAACCATAGTAGTGGACAATCAGTGCAACAGCAACAGCAACGACAAAATCAAAATCATCTTCAGATTGTTGGGCAAACACAAAATCAACCGCCATTGCCACGAGTGATAAGTGTAAGGTCGTTAGCGAAGGCTGTGCCATCAGCAGTAACGACAACGACAGGAATGCATCTAACTGCCACTCCGCCTGGTAGTGTGGGGAATGACGAAAGTAATAGCAGTAATCATAGTAATCAAATGCCTCCTCCACCGTCTCGACCACCATCCACACAGCAGCAACATCAGCAGCTCCAGCAGCAGCAGCAGCAACAGCAGACTCATATGCAACAATCGAATATGGGAACATTACATTCGGCGAACAACGAAAACAGTATTCCTATGAGTTTGAACATTTCAGAAATTCCCACAGGGATACCGACACATAATATGTTGGGTGGCGGTGGAGGGGGCCACATTGCAACACACGGCCGAATGGAGTGAGTATTAATTTACCAGTTTTTAGCAAAAGAACATTCATTGCTAAGACTACTCTCCCATGGATATCTTCTATAAGAGTCAATCTTTTAGTCAGTCCTTGTTAAAGTTAATCATTTTACGTACATAAATCTACTGCAGCTGTGTTAGTACGTCGTCACTTGGCCTTGTTCACCTGGATACTCCCTTCAACGATTTCTGTAGAAATTGTAGGGGCGAGAAAGAGGAAGAAACTATGTATGATCCACATTCGTACACCCATCCTCTCCTATTGCTTATAGTCCTTGAAATTACTTTGTCCTGGGACCCAGAATAGAAATTTTCTAATTCATTATAGCATTGTTCTGTTAGTTTTGAGGATGTTATTAGGTATACGATAGCCCTTGACCATTGAGAAAACCTCTGCCTTAAAGGGACTGTCTACACAATATGTCTGCACCGACTTAGCAGTTCATTTTTGATCCGTCCGGATGGCTACATCTGAGTCTGCCATTATTTTGTCGTTCTTACGTTCTGTCCACGAAGAAAATATATAACCTCTTGCACCCGATTCTCCTTTATGCATATGCAGCACATATTTTTATCTTATGTAGATTTAAGGCCTCGTCAAACAGCGCGTTTTTAACGCCGCGGTGAGATTATTTTAACGTGGCGTTCTATTCGTTAAACATAGGATGGTAAATACTCCAACTATTTCCCATTCCTCACCCTTCAAAATGATATTTTTGTAGTTTTCATCATCCATCTTACACAGACTTCGGTTGTCCCGCACATATTCAATGAATTTCTTCATCTTTGGCGAAAAACAAGCCACAAAACTTTTTAACGCGTCGCGGCAATACTCTGTTCCGGAGGTTGGAAATCATCGATGCCAGTTGTCGATTGCTTGTCACTCCTCTAAATATGTTTACTGTCGAAAGATTGAGCTATTCCCTTAAGTTTGATAACGCTGTCAATCTCTGTCCTTCATCGCTTGCACTCCTTCTTGTAGTATCCATTCTCTTTACGCTTCTTGGTACCCTAAGAGGGTAGTCCCAGGAGTACCTGACCTAACAAAGAAAGTATAAAAAATGTAAAAACAATATCTTTATTTCTCTATTTAGTTTGCTCCGATGTGCAATAGCTTCGAGACTCTGTGTATAGTGAGAACTCTACCTCTTCATTGTAGGCATATCTTTTAGCCATTTCTTCAAGTTTCAAAACAGAAAAAAATCTGAAGGAGCTAAAGCTGGTGAATAGGGATCTTGAGGAAGCAATTCGACCTTTCACTCGTCGATTTTAGCCACGAATGTGTGAACTGGTGCATTGTCTTGATGAAACAAAACTTTCCTTTTCCCAGATGTCATGCCCTTGCCTGCAGATGGAAGTCTTTGATTTCTTTGGACCCAATTCTCCCCTTTCAGTCCATTGTTTTACTGTTTCTCGTGTCAGAGGTGAAATGATGACTCAAATTCGACTTTTGTGAAACTTTACCAAACATTCGATGGAAATATCCGCACAACAACGCAGTTTTTGTTACATTGTGAGTAATCACTTAACCCACCTTGTGCACAGCTTTCTCATGTCCAAATTTTCGGTCATTAATGCGACGTACAACACTTTTTCAAATGCTTCCTGTGTCTGCTAGCTCTTGTACTTTCAGTTGATGGTCGGCCAATACCATTTTGTAAATTTTCTTCACCATTTCTGGAGTTGTCACCTCATTTGGTCGACCACTGCGTTGTTCGTCTTGGGAGCTCGTAAGGTCTCATTCAAACTCTCCCATTTATTATTTTACTGTTGTAAACGAAGGAACACCTTCCCACAAAGTTGAATCTAGCTTTTCTAGATATCAAGATTGGAGTGAGGCTTTTCAACTGAAGGTATTGTATTTTAACTTTCAAATAACGGAGCATCTTCAAACTGTAAACTTAAGCTTTATAACGCTAGTACTTGCTACCATAGTCATTTTTTACACACTGGGCCTTATGTACTTCTGTGACTAGGATTTTCCTCATGTTCTGGAAGTATTTATTGCTTAATTATGTTGAAATATTGGTCGATAGTCGGTGATACTTTAACTTTAATATTTTTTCCAGATCCGTAGAGCATTTAAAAGTTATTCAACCACCAGTTGATAATCTAACCAACTTGCTGGGACAAGTTATCGATCCTGAACGCATGGGCCGCTCTGTCGACGACATGATACGATGGAGTTGGCCAAACGCATCATAGAGTGCGTCAATAGAAAATTATAAACAATGGAATGCAAGAGAATTTCCTTAAATTTTTATTTTTATACTGATAATTTGTTATTTTCTTTAAAAGTGTCTTGTCATCATTATGGCATCTGGTATAATTCATTATATTTTTATATGTATATGACTAGTTATAAGCAATGAATCCATGTGCATTATGTTTAAAGTGGCTTTTTTAGAAAAACAAAAAAAAATTAAGTTCATGTTATACCAAACAAATAATGTATAACATTGCTGGTTGCTAATACAATTTAGCTTAAGTCTATTTTACAATAAGTGCAAATAAAAACTGAGACACAAATATAGAAACTGTGTAGTTACCGCAAATAAGAACTAAGAATTAAATTAAACTTCTTATGTAAGTAAGCTAATAAACATAAATCGAAAAACAAAAAAAAAAACAGAATCGCTTTTAAAATATTGCTCAACATGCACTTGAATGGGAATAAGATCGTTTGATTCTATTTTTCTGTTATTAATCATCGAAATGTGCTTTGTGCTATTATTAAGTACATCACCCCAAGCATTGTATCTAATTTTTCATTGTGGAAGCAACAACGGCCAAACATTAGAAATAATACAATACAACAGCCAATACAAACTGATGAAGCGGCGCATGAATTCCGAAAAGCGGAATACTAAACATGAATACATTCTGCACTGGTCGAATCAATGGATCGTTTTGCTTTCGGTGACGCGTGCCCATCGTAAGGTGAATTATGTATCAAGATCGTTGCCCCAATTTTGGTTCGAATGTTCTACGACACTTTGTAACCCGAAAACCTATATCTGCATATGCATGGAACGGGAATTAGTATACAACTTCCATGTTCTCACCAATAAAGGCAAATTTTCAAGACAACTGTTTTCTCTGTTAACTTTTTAGTCCTGCTGCTAGTTAGTAGACTTTATGGCAACCAACCCTACCTAGGATAGAAACATTAGCTCAACAACTATTTATGTGTTATTTTAGTTTTGCTTTGACAATCCAAAAGAGTTAGGTTTTTCTTGGAACACTTGACTAGATACAGGTGTAATGCTACAACCCAAGCAGATTGTTATGCTATCAACGAGGGAAGCATGGGACATCGCCAACACCATCATTGCAACCATAATCCAAGATAACCCTGGATCATGTCAAAACCTTCCCCTACGAAGGAATGCTTTGACCCCTCCATAAAAAAAGGAGTAATTTCTTAGTTTGGATCTAATCATCAAGGTAGAGTCTTGGCTACAAAAGAGAAAGCTAAAATACTTGCCCACAAAGAACTTGATCTTACCTACAGAGATATTGCGGAAAAACTAGGAAAAGGCAACTCGGTAATTTGTAATTTTCTTAAAAATAAGTTGAACTATAGGAACAACATTGTACGGCGGACTACATCTACTGATGATAGATGAATCGTCAGAGAACTATCCAATATTCACTATTCACCATCGCATATTTGGGCATCATTGGAAGTGTTGACGCGGTTAGACGAGTGTAACGGATTGCATCTGAAATGATTAAAATTGAAACAAAAATTCCCTCTTCCCACGACTCCTGAAGAGGTCAGCTCTTTGCACGGAATTACATGACACGCATCGTTTCGGCTTAAAAGTGATGTGATTTAGATAGCCCTGATGGTTACACTTATTATTTTCATAAAAGACACAAAGAAAAGCTCTGATGAATGCCATGATACCGTGTCTGCACGTGTGACAAGAATGGATTCTTCCGAATATTCAAAGAATATATTCCTCCACACGTGTTTATTGGAAAACCATAACAGTTGAACAAAACATTTTATCCCTATTCAAGTGCATGGGAGGGTATAGGATAGTTATCCTGCAATCACTGCAATCACTGTCATCTGGTTTCTGTAATAGACTATTATTTTACGAGAGAAAACGAATATGATTACACATTTACCAGTTGTGTACTAATTTCTTATGCGCTTCCAGAGTAGACTGATTTAAATACTTCTTGTGACAAATCTCACACTGACACATCTGAACTTCCGTACCTCTGTGCACCAGCTTGTGATCATGTAAGGCTTCCTTTGTTAGGAATCTTCGATTACATTTAAAACACCGGAAAGGTTTTGTCTTGTCCAACTCATGGTTTTTTAGATGACTAGTAAGGTCTTTCAGTGAATGAAATTTTTCACCACATTGAGGGCAATTTCGTTTTCTTCCGTGGCTACGAGATACCGGTAATAGGGGAAGCTTAGTTGGATGCTGTGTTTTGTGATGCGAACGAAGTTCAGAAACTGTTCTGAAGATTTTATCTAAAGATAGTATAGAATATGTGGCCATGGGTTATGATTGGAAACATTATTCCATTACTTACTGCAGATGGGGCAATTTATTACATCAGATTCAACATTTGTTTGCGAGAGGTCAGGGGGCGGTTCACTGCACTCTGTAAGGGGAAAAAGTATTTTATTTATTTATTTAAAACAAATATTTCAGGGTACATACTAACCAACTACATGATACTCCACATTCAATATTGGTTCTGAGTCAATTAGTATTGGATCATTGGAATCTTCAGGAATATCAACTGTAGTATCAAATTCCTCCATACTGATGGTATCCTCGACCTCCTCGGCTTCCTCGATTTCATCTAACTCATTGTCATGCTCAATTTCTTCGATTTCTTCAACTGCATCGACTTCCTCAGACAAATCGTACAAATCATTCTCTACATCAGCCCCTAAGGCTTTGGATCTACATTCAAAATATAACTCAACATCTCGTAATTGCGAGCAAAAGCGTCTGACTTCAATTATTATCTTATAACACTTGCGGCAAACAAGTTTAGAATGTCTTTCTTCAAGTCGGCATTTAAAGTGCAGCTCTTTGCAGAGGAAGTTCAGTATGGGTTCTGAAATGCTGGCTCCATCTTCGACAGTTGAAAGACATGTTATACACAAGGAATTTAAATCGGTCATTGGGCTTAACGTATAAATTTTGGGGTATTATTCAGTAGGCAGACTGAGCAACAAACTGGACTATGATTTTGTCAAGTATTTTTACTGGAACGTACTACGGTGGGCACGTAAAATTGCATTAGCTGCCAAAGTGACACCTAACAGTAGAGGATGCATCTGATGAACATAAGTTAATCGCAGATACATGTCACAAACTGGTACACAACTGTATCTCCTCGAGCAATACTGCATAGAATCCAATATGGCATGAGAATTGGTTTTAAACGCCAGCTTTCATTTTAGTTTGTTGGTAGGTAGAGTGTAGGTTCTTTGGAGAAGGAACCCAGTTAGCACTAGGGTGCGCCCTTTTGTTACCACAAAACTCGTGCAAAGCCTAAAAAATGTTAAAGCAAAATTAGAACCAACCCGTGGAGTCCAAATAGTACTTTAATCCTTTCAGCTATCTCACCGATATCCATGGAGAAGCTTCAGTTTGTATTCTCTACCCTTTTGAGACGCATTCAAACGGACAACCCGAATGTATCCGACAAATAGACGCTCTACTGTTGAATGTTAAAATGTCACGATTTGACAGTAACTGTCGTCGATTGTTTGCATCAATAGAAACTTTACGGTGAAGCAACTAAATAGTTTTAACAAAAAAGTTGTGTAAAAATAATTTACCATGCCTGACATGAAATCATTCTGCATAACGTGTCTTTCAAATACTGAAAGTGGTATATCTATGCCGTGGAAAATTACTGATTTCCTGCAAAATACACTTGGCTTCAAATTAAACTTGCGGAAGAGTCTGTCCCAGAATTTCATTTGTTTACATTGCTACCGAACCTTATGCGAAATGAAGCGTTTTTATATACAATTGCAGGATGTCGAGCATTACTTTAGTCAGCATATAGTTCAGTCGATAGAGTGTAAACAAGAATTGTCTCAAAGAATTAAAGACGGTAATGCAGGGTCAACTAAAACTAGGAGTCTAGAAAATTCAAAAGTCAAGACTCTAGATCAGGAAGAAGTATCCCGGAAACCAGGAAAAGAAGTAAACAGCCATGAGGAACCTACAGAGTTATTGCTGGAAGGAATGGGTGTTGAACCGGAAACCGAGAAGAATATAAGTTTTGGTGACACGCGTTTCAAGTGTTACAAATGCTTTCGTGTGTTTGGTAGGAAACCGATATAATATTTTCCTCTATACCTTCTTTGAACTTTTTCTTCCTTTGCAGATGTCCATGAAAGTTATGAAAAACACTTGCAATGGCATATTGCTCACGAAATCACTTCTGAAAAGAGTGAAAAACAAAAGAAGGTCGAATGCGAAATTTGCGGTATGTTTATACGGCGTTTCTTATTCTCTATAAACTATCTTAGCAGCTAGCTGCTTACATATAAAGAACCTTTATAACGATTAAGAACGAAACAATCATTTGAATCTAAACATTCACAGATCAATTATAATTTCAACTTTGGAAACACGGAGTACATATTTGGTTGTCTCACGTCTAACGTCTTATTTCAGGGAGGCTCTTCAGAACACGAACCCAAAAAAAAAATCATCAGGTCACTCACACGAATTTGAGACCGTTTAAATGTAGTATTTGCCAGAAAACATTTCGTCAGATTAGTGGGCTAAGTGTACACCGAACGGTCCATTTCGGAAAACGAGTAGAGTGCCCAGAGTGCTGCAAGAGATTTTCCACCAAATCCGAAGTGTTAAAGCATATGAATATGCACAAAAGAACGAGCAGGGCATATGAGTGCAATAGTTGTATGCAATCTTTTTCGAAACGCGTCGAACTACGGGAACACAGATTAACACATCACGAACGATTTAAATGTGATTCGTGCAACAAAATGTATTGCAATAAGGAGACTCTTCAAGCGCATGTCAGCATTGCTCATAATATACCCGATAATTCGTAAGTTAACGAAATACTTTTCTTAAGACATGGATCTAACAGCTATCTTTAATTTTAGTAAAATCACGCCAACGAAAATTGTAGAAGACCTGCGGAAATACCGGCCCAATCGTTTGCTCCAGGTGACTGAGAAGAGTTTATGTGTAGAACCGATTGCTGGTGATATTTAAGAATAATGTCCTGATGAACTGATGACGAAATTTTGTCTATATTTTTACTTTACAATCAGAAATGGGAAAACTAAATAGTGTGCAATTTACTATACCGAATCTAGTCATAAACACTGATACTAAGAAAAAATTATGCCAAATGAAAACGTACTGATATTTTTAAAAACAAATTCATTCTTTTTATTAGTCAAATCCTTAGCTACAAGTTATAGAAAACTTTATTCGAAATGACTGCTATTTGCTTTAAAGCACGACCTGTGATGCACTGCCCAATCATCAATCGCATTACGAACTCGCTTTAAAGACTCAATATTTCGGTGATGAGTAGACCAGGCTACTCCCTATAAAACGGACCACAACTTGTAATCCAAAGGGTAGACCAGGCCATTCCCTATGAGCCGGATCACAACTTTTAGTCCAAAGGGTTGAGGTCTGAACTGCCAGCTGGCCAATCATCCGGTGATGTGAAGTCGGGTAGATTTTTTAATGCTTACTTGAGTGCTTTTCGCCTTGTGGGCTTTAGCAGAACCTTGTTGGAGTATCCAGTGCTTGTATGCAAACTTTGTTTGGCGTAAAGGCTTTTCCAAGGCTCTTCCAAAATAGTGATTCTAAAAACTTTCGCCGAAGTCTGGACTCCTTTTTCTGAAGGGTGATGGCGCAGCGCCTTGGAACAAGTTCTGAAGCTTCTTTTGATGTCCGGACATAAACTCGATCATTTTGTTTATTAAAAGTTTCTTCGACGTCTTAAGAGAGGATTTGATCTCTCCTTAGGTTTTTGCTTCAATGCTACTGTTAGCAGGGGTCCAGTGTGTCTTTAGTTACTAAGTTTCAAGTCTTCTTTGATCATACGACACTTGGATTTTTGCAAAATGTTCATTTCCCGCGACAGGATTTTCTGCTTTCTCAGTGGCTTGGGCCTGATTCGAGGCTGCACGGCTTCGATGGCTCCCAGAGTCGTCACAGTGCGTGGACGGACGGATCTTTGCCGCACATGTACTCCACCAGAACTACTGAAGTTCGATGTCTAGACAACCGCAAGTGTCTGACAAACATCCGGGAGTATAACAGTTATGAATATTCGAAGTGGAGACCTTGAGTGAACTATAGTTGACATAGACATAATAGATCATCCAACTTGACTACTTACCATAATGTTAGCTCTCCAAATTTTTTAGCAAGGATTTAGCAAAGATTTACCTAAATCTTCACTAAATCCCGATAATTAGCCATACGATCCTATCTATATCCATGATTTATCATATTACCCGTTTATATACAGGATCAAAAGATCGAATCGATATTTCGACCCAGGTACTTGCACAACTCTACAAGAAAAAAGTAATAAGCGGAAGGAAACTGAAAAATATATTAAATGTGCAGGTCAAACCAATAGCATGCCAACCAGATGGAAATAAAACAAATTTATTATTTTTGCAGAAGAAAAAAAAAACCCAAACAACGACCAACTGTCAGTTCGACCCGTCGACCCAGCTAAAATAGTGGAGTCGAGTCCAGTCGACTCGTTTTGAACTTCACGCACGTATTTCGATCCGATTTCAGCCTGGGTTTGACTCTGCACATATACGGGGTAATTAATAAATATTCATGCGACACAAATCGAACAAAACTTTTTTTGACAGCAAAGCTGACTCGTTTTCGGTGTTCTGACGAAGAAAAAAAGAGCAAAAATGAGTGAAAACTTAAAATAAAATCAAAATACTGAGCAAATCAATTGAAAGTTTTTAATAAACTATAGACAGCAATAAAAATTCTCATCAGTTTTGAAAATTATAGAAATTTAGGTGACAATCAACGTCATAGCAAATGTCAATAGGTCTGCCTGTTGGCGTACTTCCTGCCAACTATAGTTTCTATTCTTCATCTATGGTTTCTGCAGAAAAATTCGTAGATAGCAAAATTTCAAAGATGGTGTAAATTTTATCAGAGAGGTAAGTACACAAAAAGGTTAACGAACGCGAAAGGTACGAAATTTGACCACTTTTTGAACGTCAAAAGCAAATGTATACAAATAAACCACAAAAAAGTTACGTACAGATATGGTAGATTTCATAAATCAGTGTAAAAGAAATTTCTTGCACTAAAATTGGTAGCATACGAAACTTTTGCGAGAGTACGCGAACAGACCTCCTATATGCATTTCGCGCAGCTCATTAAACGAACAGAATTGACAGATAATACAAAAATAATTACAAAACAGTGAATGGCCTTAATTTAGCCAACTATTTCCAACACGAAAATGGAAACGTTTGATGTAATTTGCCGGACTTGTAATAGACAAAAATCACACCTAATTAATCTTTCCTCAAAAGCGTTCGAAAACAATAGTTTTAGCCTGCTTGAGGTGCTGTTGATAGTTTGCCCAAACATATCAGTACAAGAACCCGATAGACTTCCTCAAAGTATTTGCCATTATTGCTTAAGAAAATTGAAAAAAGCTTATATATTCCAATTACAATGCAAGAAAGCATGCGAGGAGTTATCGCAAATGTTAGAAGCGACTCCAAAGCATGTATCCTATCTCCGTAAGAAGAATGAAGAGTCTTATGATATTCAAGATAAGTAAGTACATAAATCTTTATAACCATAGGCAGTGGGTATTATTATTAATTTATTTGGGATAAGAGTTCTAGAAAATACAATAAATAATGTGGGAAGCATTTGTTCATGATAGGTGTCGTAGAATAGTGGAGAACATATGTATGTTTTCCATGCGTCTACTCTTATGTATATTCTCCCAATAGGTGTTGCTAGCGTTGAGAAAATCTTTTTTAGTTGGAGGTATAGAAAGTATGTTCAATTGTTTTCATGGGTAGCACCGTCTGCTTACACGTTCCCTTTGATCCCTGAGTGTCCTGGTACCCATAGTAGCACAATTTATGTTCATTAGAACGTTGCTTCGGTTATGATTGAGTACTAGTTTTGGATTCTGTTGATTGCCTTGAGTGCAGAAAGGCTATCGGAGCAAATCACAATATTTTTCTGTATTGTGCTTGCTACCTCTGTTGCTTTCAGGATTGCGTAAGTCTCAGTGGAAAAAATGGAAAAATATTTTGGTAGTCTTCCACTAAATAGAATGTTACCAGCTTCCGATTTGCAAAATGTTATGTGTGGTCGGTTCTTCTTTATGAAGCAGAAACGTGGACACTAAAAAGAGCAACAGAGAAAAGAATAGAAGCTTTTGAGATGTGGGTATACAGAAGAATTCTACGTATTTCATGGATAGAAAGAATCACAAATGACGACATTTTAAGACGGGTTAGGAAAACAAGGGAAATACTTCTAATAAAAAAAAGAACAGATCATATAAACTCCTCCAACTAATAGTACAAGGAAGGATTGAAGGGAGAAGAAGCGTCGGAGGGCAGAGGTCAACTTGGTTATCAAACTTGAGAGAATGGCTCAATCTTTCGACAGCAGAAATATTCAGAGGAGTGACAAATAAACAAGTGATTGCATCAATGATTTCCAACCTCCGGAGCGGAGTGTAACCATAAGAAGAAGAAGCAGTGATAGATTTGGATCCATCTGTATAGAAGAAATCCCAAGAATCCTATACCTGTTATTTCATAGAATATTGGTGCCTAGTGCTCCTTAGGTGTGGTATTCTTATTGAATGGAATTGGAGATCTGTAAGAATTACTTATCTTTGGTGCGAGTCGTGGCATTAAAAGACCTCTGCGGTGATCTAAGGATGGGAGTCTTGCTTCAGTGAGAAGTGGTTATAAATGTTTTCAAACTGATCCTAATTGCAAAGTGGTGGATGGGTTTGATGATGTTGAGGGTCGATTCAGCGCATTTCCTGTAAACTGCTTACCTGTAGTCTATTTTGGATAATATAAGGCAGTAGGTATATATATTTATCGCTAACTTACTTACTTACTTAGGTGGCGCTACAGTTCGGGGAGAACCTGTGCCTCAATCAACAAGCCTCTCGAGTTAGCCCGGTCCTTAGCTAACTGCCTAACTACCTCCAGCTGCGATATTTATCGCTTAACAAATAACAAATAATGTTTACCATCTTAATTTTCAGACTATGCATAGAAAAAGTGAACTATGACAGTTTAACTTCATTAAGTGAAGACTTGGAGATTCTGGAGGACCACTACGACTTAGAGGATGGTAAAGATTCACAGTAAAGCACCCACAAATGTTTGCATTCAATATCTTTATTTAGATGTCAAAGAATCAACTGAAAGAGTCCATGAAGCTGAAACAATTATTCAGAAGCCTGTCGAATATACCAATCTTTTATCCAATAAAAACGAACCACCTATAATGTGCTGCCATTGTGATAAAAAATTCTTCACCACGAGAGGTTTGCTTTTTCACGAGAAACTAACTCATAAAAACTTGAAGCCCATTTTAACAAACGCAGAGATTCTTACCATAGAGTGTAAGTATTGTCTGCAAGTGTTTGAGAGGCAAATTGAACTAACGTTACACTGTCGCACTGAGCATAGGAATGAGCTAGCAAAGGACCTCACGTGTACGACCTGCCAAAAGACTTTTTCCGATAAAAATAGATACGAACATCATTTACTCTATCACGCAAAGAGTCGATTTCAATGCTCAGTGAAAGGCTGCTCACGAACTTTCGTAATCAAATACAAGTAAGTTTTTTTTTCGTATTTGATTGTAAAAACACTAAATGTTTGCTCTTTACAGACTAACAGATCATTTGAAACGGTTTCACGGTGTCACTCTCAGCCCAAGTCAAATAAGGGCCATAAAGCCACTAACTACCAAATCGTAGCTAAAAAATAAATAAAGAAAAATCTGCAAATTCCAGCTCAAGACAACTTCTTTTTGACCCTTATTCAATCTGCAAGTTTTTTTCAGATCTGTAACATTATCCAGAAAAATAAATTTCCGGACATGATTCGATTGGTTCAACGATGTTGATGTTACCGAATGTGGCTGACCGAAATGACGCTATCCACCACTAAATCTAAAGTACCAGAGTTCACTCACACCAAACTAAATGGTCAGACACTCTGTGCTCTAATGCAAAATACCTTGCAACGTGACTCCAGCCGAAGATGGGGACACAGCGTTTGTATGCCCAGTTCTTGTTTATATCGCAATCGTTGGTAGTCTACCTTAGGTAAAATATCGATCAACTCAAAAACGTACAGAGGTCGGTGTGTGGCCATTACAAGAACTTTGAGGTCTTGCTCTACAGATGCTCTAGGTGCACCTTGTTCAAAGAATTTTAATATTGCACTCCTGAGTCCTATGGGTACTGTAGGATCTTGGAAACCATTCTTGGAGAATTGGTTTCGTCTTTAACTGATTCAAACATGAATTTAAACTACCTTTTACAGAAGAATGGGAGAATGAAAGCGTTATCAGCGACGATGATATATTTACGCGGACGGTTCGAAGATGAACTGCGGGGAGCAGGCACCTTCTCTATTCAATTAAATATATCGAAGTCTCTTCTCTCCCAGACTTTCCTCTGTTTTCCAAGTGGACTTTCTTGCGATTCGGAAAGCCTGCCACTTGCTGAATCTCCCTCTACACTCAAACACAATGTAGCTATCTTTTCAGATAGCCAATCTGCTACCAAAGCTATTGATCCGATCACCTGATAGAGCTATGCCGGTTGGAAATAAATGCCTTAAGTGATTACTCAACAAATTCACTTATCTGGGTCCCAAGGCACCGAAATTATGAGGATAATGTGCATACTGACGAACAGACCAGACGAGGGTCCGTCGTTATCAGCTCACTAGCTGAAAGAGTCGACATTCCAGTGGTTGCTGTGAAGGGCAATATACATTTTCACTTTCTTCATCTCGCCAATCACGGCTGGAACAGACTGATTAATTATTTGTCATCAAGACATGGCGTGAATACAACAAACTTAAATCAAACAAGCTACTTGTGTAAATCAAGATCAGATATTCCTAGAATTGGAGCCATCATAACACCTTTATAGAAACTGCAAGGACATTACAAAGATAAATCACTTCCCTTGAGGTGCGCCCTACCCAGGCCAGGCAACACACTCTAGGAATACCCTACTTCGTGGATCGAACGAGATAGCTAAAAAAATGTATTGGAGAACTAATCTGTTATTTGGTTACGCGTTGGGTCTAGTCTACTTCATTTAGATTTCGCACGAATCTGTTGTGTCTTAACCTAACGCTAATTGGGTTCTGTCTTCAAAGAACCGCCACTCTGCATCCAAACTGATGATACTGATAAAAGAGTATTTCAAATACTGTATTTGCAATCAGGAATCGTTGATTCTTGATTTTGTCTTTCATTTTGTGCACCGAAGCTCAGCGTTAAGAGTAGCCGACTACTAAGCAGGAGGTTGGAGGTTCGATTCCCGGACAACATGAAAGTTGTCGGACTTATTTCGCGATCATAAGTCAATCATCATTCAGAAACAAGGCATGTACCTATGCTGCCCGTTTCTATATCTGATCTTACACTCATCCAACATCATCATACACTCATCCATGTTTTTATTTCTTTAGAAATTTCTCTTGTTTGCTTGCTTATATGGCTAACGGTCAATTGTGGCTTGGTTTCGCTGAGTTTTTAGCAAAATTGTTAGAATGAATTTCCGTAGGTTTTATTCTAATATTTTTAACTACGTTTTCAACGGCTTTATTGTCCTGTTAAACAAGAAAGAAGAATGAAAAACTTTTTGGAAATTCAATGAAACTATACCATCTTCGTTTCTCATCGTTTTTCAGAACATTTCATCCTTAAAATATGAAATTCAATAATTTATTCTTCAAAATTAAATCCCAAACGTGGCAGCACTGCTTAAAACATGGAACACAAACAAAAACTATTCATGACACATGTCATAATGAAAATTTTTGACAATCGACATTTTTTTTATTATTTGAGTAGGGAGACGAATTTTTAAAGAAAGCAAAGTCTAATAAAAAAAAGAAGAAAAACACGTCGCAATTCGCGAATGCAATAAAAACAATTAATTTTAAAATAATTACACATCCACAGACATGCAGCGACTTACAGAAGTTTTCATTCTCGCGCTTCTATGCAGTTTATGCGTGGCCCGTAAACATCACCTTGAAGTTCGGGTAAGTTTATAAAAATATTTATTATTCACTTTGGCTTCATATCGGCCACGCCGCAGTATTGATTTCGTATGGATTCATAATTATTTCACAACATTTTAGGACGATATTCGGCGATATATTGCGTTGAGTACATTTGGCTTTTATCAAGGTGGTATTCTCGATGTGAAACTGAGTAATTTTGTTATCTCCCAGGAACAGGAAAATGATTTGGTAAGACTTTGCTTCTTTGTTCTTAAAGGGTTCAGAAATATTGTGTTTTACTTATACAGTTTGGACTATCGCTGGATAAAACGACAGTAGATGCAATGAATCCGTACTTGGATTCGCATCAGAATAAGTGTATTCTAGAGGAACCCGCATCAACCCAACGCAGTGGACCAATTGTTTTCTTTCTAATGGATCTGAAGAGTCTGGTGTAAGTGAAAGTGGATTTTTCCACAACCTTTTGATTACGTTGATATTTATTAGAGTTCATGTGACATGCTCCCCGGACTGGAAGAACTTGTACATATACAAGAACCGATCAATGCTGCCAGTATTTCGATCCAAGAGACAATCGAAAGTGAGTGATTCTTCCCTCTTCATGCAGAGAAGAAAAAGGAGGGATCTAGCGCCGGAAGCCGAGGTTGCACAAGTTTCTCCCGTAGAGAATAAGGCTATTTGTAAGGACTTAGCCTTGCCACTGACCAGGACGATTGTTGGTGAAAAGAGATACTATAATACATCAGTAAGTCAGCTTACATGTGTACATACATATACATATGTATATTCACTTCTGTCTTTTTGTAGTTCTCAATGTTTGTAGCATCACCACATGAGGAGGGTCTCTACAACTTGTATTTCCATGCTTGTCCGAACTACTACACCTCCAAGGAACTGTCCTTTAATGTAAGTTTCTGAGGCTCTTACAAGTGTTTATTGATTTAATACCGATCTCCTCAGGTCGACATAGAAGAGAACAACAATGGAAACTTCCTTTCAGCTGGTGAGATGCCATTGCCTGCTTTGTACTTCATGATGAGTCTTCTGTTTTTCCTTTCGGGACTCTTCTGGGTGTTCATATTAAAGAAGAGCAAGTACGACTATTTTCTATTTTTGTTTTTAACAATAGATAGCTAATGTTTATTTCATTCCAGACATTCAGTGTACAAGATCCACTATATCATGGCCGTTCTGGTATTCCTTAAGTCTCTGTCACTGGTATTTCACGCGATAAACTACCATTTCATTGAAGTCAAAGGCGAGCACGTGGAGGCGTGGGCCATTCTCTACTACATTACCCATTTGTAAGTACGAATGGATTATGATTTATAATTTTTTCTTTTTTCTGAAAAGAAGTACGTATAGGTTTCAAAAACTGTTTCCAAGTTAAGTGCACAATGTCCTCTGATATCGGGTTGCACGGGTAGCGTTTGTGTTTAAATCGAATCTCTATGAAACCACCGTTGACACGGCATGAGTTAAAGAGCCCGAAACATGAAAAAATGTTGAGGATTGTAGAAGATTACCTCGACAAAGCAGTTGTAATATACTTAGAGATTCAGGAAAGTGATTTCTTTTAGACTTTGTGGGTCAAGCGTGAAGGTAATGAAAGACTATTTAATTTATTATCCCAACGTTTTGGCAGAGGCTTCTGTCTTCTTCAGGGATTAATGATGTTGGAAGCCTACCTAAATTTCCATTCCATTAACACGAATAAGACCGAAATGACCATACCTTGGTTTTTCTATAAAATCCATGGTTCAGCGCCATAAAGTAGGACTGGTTTGATCAAGGTCTTATACAGATCCTCCCTAGCTGTTTGGCATAAGGTCTTACTATTTAATTGGCCAATGAAACAGCGATTGGTAAAGTGTATTCCTCGTTTTATCGTTTAACACAGAGCTAAGGTAAACAAAGTTACTTACGTTCTGACCAATTCCCTGATGTTGTGTATCTCTTGTCGTTAACAGCACTAAACCAATCTGGCAGCTTCTGTTTACTAGGGAAATAACGCACGGTCCGCTGTGTTCTGACGATTCTGTTCACAGGGAAGAATTCGTTAGTGTGTCGGTATTAGATATGGCTTTTCATAGCACGAATTTTGGTGCCGGAACAGACCTAGTGTTTGACAGTTATTGACGTTATTTGAAGCAAAAGTTGATTCGTCAAAACGATATCGCCCAAACGATCGTGATTTTGAATATTAGGTGAAGAAAACCATTTCAAAACGATATCGTCAGGCGATTGTCGTCTTACGTGACCAGAGCCCAGGATATTCCGATATAAGAGTTTGATCGATTGTGAACTTTCCTGGCGTTAAAAGGTTCTTTGAGCTAATCAGGTGTTTTAGACGTCCACACAGATAGGCTCTTGTACCCGATGTTGCGAAAACTGCTGCCTATGTTGCTCAATTTGTGAACTTTTGAAACGAAACGATTATATTCATCGTCAGACCAAGTCTTCTAATGAGTTGGTGCATACCAAGTCGCTTCCAACTGCTTTGAACAAATTGGCTGGTAAGCCGTCAGGTCTAGTAACCTTGTTGGATTTAAGCTTGGATATTGCTAATCGCAATGAGTTTTAATCAGGAGACAAATCTTTGGGCTATCATCGTCTAGATTGAATCATCCATTCATCCATTCGTCGCCGTTGTACAGTACGTAGAAAAAGATTTTTCTTTTTATTCTCAGGACTGAATGGCAAGGTTTACTTCTTCTTTTCCTGACGCTTTTGTGTGGAGTTTGCTTGGGTATGATTGGCGGAAACCCTGCATTTTTTACCTATCGAAAGGAAATATAAAAAAAATCTGTCTAGTTGTCCTATCATATTGAAGAAAAATCGAAATTTGGAGAAAAAAACCTTTCGCCAAGGAACATGGAGACTTTTCTGTTGTTTGTGTTTGTAGTTTGTGTAGGTGATGTGCAAGAGAATCGTGTCGCTATCTAGGTTGTTCGGTTGGCCATAAAATGAACAAAGCGGTTAAAGATACTTTTATGCAAACATATACATTTAAATATATTTTAAAACTAATTTGGGAACTTTAACCCATTCCCAGATTAAAAGGAGCAGTTCTCTTCATAACTATTGTCCTTATTGGAACCGGGTGGACATTCATCAAGCATATCCTAAACGACAAAGACAAGAAAATCTTCATGATCGTCATTCCATTACAAGTGAGTGTTGTCTATTTCTATTTCAAATTTTCATATTAAACAAAAACTAAACATTAATATTAAGGTCCTTGCAAATGTTGCTGAAATAATTATCGCTGAAAGCGAAGAAAGCGATATAGAGTACCGCACCTGGCGGGATATCTTCATTTTAGTCGATCTACTCTGTTGTGGAGCCATTCTATTTCCTGTGGTATGGTCTATTCGTCACTTACACGAGGCATCAGCCACCGATGGCAAGGCAGCTATTAACCTACGCAAACTTAAGCTATTCCGTCAGTTCTACATCATGATCGTCTGCTACATCTATTTCACTCGCATCATTGTGTATCTACTGAAAATCACAGTCGCATTCCAATATGCTTGGCTCGATGAGATGTTCCATGAGATGGCCACTTATGTATTCTTTGTATTAACCGGCTATAAATTTCGTCCGGCTTCATCACATCCCTACTTTACTGTGCCCGATGAAGACGAAGAAGATGAAGTAGAAGTACTTACAGAATCAGGTCTAACCGAAGGCCTTCACAAGACAAAAGCTTTAAATCGCAATGCTCTACCAACAACCACAATAGTCGAGGGCAACGACGAAGAGAGGGAGAATCTTATAAGTAAACGTGAATCAAGTCATGAATATGACTAAAAAGATACATTTTAAGAACAAATCTACATAAACAGCTCCGATAAAAAAAATGTTAAAATTTTATAATTGTTGTGCTTTTAAGGACGGTTGGACATTGCAGACTGAGGTACTTTTGTTTTATTTTTTTTTACTTTATTTTATTTTCGAAGCGCGAGCGAAAACGATTAAGATTGAGTTCTCTTTATTTGAAGTTGTAGTATTAGTGATGTAAAATAAAATAATAAACATAAATACATTCGACCAAGGGCACACCAAAATAAAAAGAAAATGTTGATGAATGAAAAACAAAGAATCATTGCAATCCTTTTACACTGACCTTGCAATATACATATTTGCTGAAATGTACATTGTTTAGAATCGCTTTAAAAGAAAACTTTATTTATTAAAAAATAATTTAAAAAAAGCAAAACAAACGTGTTTGACCTAGAATTCACTGTGTATCGAGTTACAAATTTAAATACAATCTTTTTGAAAGAGATACGGACTTGTTCGTTTGTTGATGCTTCATTCGTATTTAGGCTTGAACTTGGGCATGAATTGAATGAAGAAAACCATGTATGTTGTTATGGATCCAACCGCCTGAAATGAAAGGAATTATCTCTTTAAATTTGTTTTTTTTTTCTGCGATTTTAATAGATTCATTTATGGTTTTATCGCTTGATGTGGAGATTCTACATACGGATGGGTGTGGCCACCGTCTATTACCTCTGATATCAAGGGCTGCCCGGCAGTGTGAAGGATATTCTTGCCAGAGAGTTATATCTACATGAATGGCTTGCCAATTCTTCTCTTCTATTCTCTTCCATTTTCCCTCCCTTCCGGCTCTTTTTTTTAGATCTTATTGTGTCTGTACAACTTACTTACCAAAACGAAGACAAAAAATCTGTTTACGGAAGTATGACTTTTTTAAACATATGTATCATTACCACCAGGACTAAAGACGCGTATCTAGCGTTTAAATCTAAGACGATAAAACACTTGCTTCACTCTTCTTTAAACTAAATTTAAGGACTAAGAAGAACATACACACGGATTTGGTCTACAAGGTCTACTACCCAGGCAAAAGCAAGGAGACATGTAACCGTTGCTATATTGGTATGAAAAATAGCTCCAAAATCAAAGGATGTCTCGCCATTAGTCGAACATACTTTCGCAGTCTAAAAACAAATGAAAGGCAGCTGGTAAGAAGCCACACAATTGAACAAAGCTTTCAAACGGACCTTAACAATGTTTAAATTTTGTAAACGGAGAAGCATTCATCGAAATGTTGCACATAATAAACAAAAACAATTACTTGTGGGTGCCGTTTCTCAAGTGTTTAGTACGTTGGACTACAGCCCGAGAGATTCAAGGTTCGACCCAAGGCAACACATAAAAGTTTTTTTACTGCCCCACCTTTCCCAATAGTCTAACAAACCTACGAGAGTAGAGCCGTGAAAAAAAAGGTTCTCCAATTACAAATTGGCCCTCGGACACCACATTGAACAGTGGGTCCCTTCCATCTAGTGGGTGAATGATATAACACGAGACAACAGACAGTATGCAACTTAAAATGATGACACAACGGATTGCGTTCTGTAATGAGATCACATGCAGGTTTTGGAGAGTTTGCAGCATTGTACTCGAGTAATTTTTTACGTACTAACTAGTCATTTCGTTTCCCTAAAGTGGAGGAGCCATTAAAGAGAACTAGAACCTTACCTTAGTTAACATGTACCCGTCCATCGACGAAATTCCAAGTCCATCAATTTTGATCTTCTGATGTAACAGTTGCAAAGAAAAGTTTTGTATCTGCAAGTACAGGTATAAGACTGAATTCCTTTTGAGTTAAAATTTATAAACCAAAGTACCTGTATGGAGGTGGCTATATTATCAGCACTATGTTTCAGATTATGAACTCTGTATTGAATATACTTTGCCTAAAAAGTTCGTAAATAAAAGAATTTCCAAGCCTTAACTACTCTTCTACTTGTTCGCTTCATAAAGTAACTTACCGCATTCATGCAATTTTTAGCCGTAAGCAAGAACATAGGGATCTCGAGTATAGCCGGTATCAAAAGGATGTCCTCTGCAAAAATAAAATGATTAACACAAACAATTAAGAGAATAATTACCCCAACCCACTTGTTGTTAAATAAGAATTATACCACGTCCAGTACAACCAATAACAACCGACCAACACTCGCACACAGCACTTTAAATAAATCGTTATAATCGACAAACCATTGGCATTTTTAAAACTTTCCACCATTTCAAAGATATTTTCATATATCCTTTGCTTATCAACGATACGCAATCGGATAAACTCATCGAATTTGGGAAATGTTTCTCGACGCATTCCAAAGTCGGTATATTCCACCAAAAGTTGTAGATCCTTGTCCAAACTCTGGATCTCAGTACATATCAAATCCATGCAAAACATAAACTTCATTATTCGAAACCTCAAGAAATACGGCATGAATGTTAGTAAAAAAAGTGTCTGCATAAGGATTTCCCTCTCCAACGAGAAGAGGACTAATATTTCAATAAATAAATTTATGAAAGAAAAGCAATAAAATTTCAGAAGGAAATGCTCATATTCCTTTACTTGAGTCCGAAGCGAAGCTGAAGACAGATGCCGGATTGAACTCAACCGAGTGTATTGTGTCCAAAAGACTCGCTCCTGCTTCCTCTTAAACAGCGGTTCCAATATAGATACTTGCACCGTCAAACAAGCAGTAACCAGCCTGATACGATCGACAACAAATCCAAAACTATCATTATCGTACCATAAGGATTTGTGGTTTTTGAAGAAGATGTAGGTAAGAAAATTGAAACACATCGAAATGATGATGCTCCAAATAGGCCAAAAGTATTGCTGAAGTCGAGTGGATTTCGCATTGCTGCTTATGGAGAAAGGAGAGAAGCAGAAAAATCGAAAAAATTTGAAATGCCAACGGGCTATGGCGCAAAGTTGATTTTCCATGATTGTATGGCCTTACTGAGGATATGTTGATTGAAGTTACCACTGTTCACGTAATTGTAGTAAGACTAGGGTGGTAATTAGTTAATTGGTTTAGGGAGTGCATATGTGAATAGCCATTGATTGCAGTGTTAAGTTGATGGACAGTTAAGTGCTGATTTTCATTTTCATACTGTCTTCTATAATTAATACATGTGTGATACATTAGTGCGTGACACTATGAAAAATAAGTCTCAGACTGAGCAGGCTTAAGTATGTGTATTATGTTAACTAAATTTGGTTATTAAATAATTACGGATTTCCTTGATATTGGTCTGCTTCTCTGGTGGGTTCAAGTTCAAAGGGTTCCAGGACAAGATTTAAAATTGCCTTTTGGATGCGGCATTGAACAGTATGTCCTTTTAATTCGTATACACAATAAAACACTCACAACAGGAGTATTTGGGAGAAGCTAGGCTCTGAGACTTTAATTTAGTTTGATTCTCTTGTTAATCATCAGTAAAACTGGAAAAATGAAGCGGAATTGTAAGATAGGATGCGAGCAGAATGGTTTTAGTCTTGTTGTCATCCATGCATCGTAGTATATGTACATATTGTTATACAATTTTAGTGGATGAACCTCAACATGTGGATCAATTTAAGCATCGGAATCCTCTTGCGCGATACGTTTACAAATGTACAAGTGTATACATAGATATGTACATAAGTACTAATCTCTTTTGTGGTCAAAAGATTCTTAAACCCTCTCGTAAGGGTATATTAAGTTCAATGTATTGTTTGTTATATATTCGTGATATTCGTGATCAGAGTAAGTCAAGATGTGGTGATAAAGTCCCTTACTACCTCAAAGTTAGTACTATCAACACCTTAGCAGAATAACTCTTGCCAAGCACTGTTTGTTTGGGCTGAGAAGGTAATTGGGTAGTAGAGTCCTGCACCGAAGAACTAAAGAGACTCTCTACAAACTTTGCTTTATGGCGCTGAAGCGTGGACTCTCTCTGTATTGCGCATCTGTCGTTTAAGGTGGCTAGGACATATAGAGCCAATGGACACCAATGCTCCGGTCCGCAGAGTCTTTAAATCAAATTTGAAGAGAGAACTCAATAGAGGAAGACCTTGCCTTTGGTAGCGCGTACAAGTAGAAGGAGACCTCAACCGATTTGGAGTGTGCAACTGGAGGCAGTTAGCTAAGGACCGGGGTAACTGGAGAGGTTTCTTGGTTGAGGCCCAGGTGCACCTCGCCACGTAAGTAAAGAAGAACATCAAAGTCGGTCAAACAAACGACAAGGACTAGCGTTTCATTTATGCCAGATTTAATCAAAATCGGAATGGAATCTACTTGCGTATACAAGGGTCAATTTTACTTTTGGGCTTTCGCAAGAGGGACCATAAAACAGGAAATGAAAATGAAATCTTGGTGTACTCTGAGAAATAAACAAATCCTTGTAATTTAATCCATAATGTGGGCACCAGCCATGATGTTTAAATGAAAAATATAGAAGAAAGGTAAACAAGTTTAATAGACTCACTTAATGGCAACCACGTCGAATTAAAAGACCAGTAGAAATAGTAAGTGTCCACAAGAACCCGAGCATAGCCTCTCAATAGATGCACTACCATTGACCAATTGCATGCCGATTGAAAGTTCTCGGTCATTTCAAAAATCGCTTCATATATTCGTTGTTTTTCCACTACGCGTCGTCGAATGAATTCCTCAAAATATGGAAATGATCGATTCGTACGTTCCCATTCTGTAAACTCCACCAGCGTAGCCAATTCTTTCTCAAGATGCTCCAATTCCATCCAAATCAAATCCAAATAAAGAATAAATTGCATATTTCGAACAGCAATTGTGGTCGTATACGGTGCAAACATAATCCAAAACATCATCAACTGTTGGGGCATATCTTCATAGAGTAGCGTAAACATTAGGTAAAGAATTATGTAGATAACAACAATTGTTATAAATTTATAAATAAATCTTCTATGTTCATGAAACTGATCACATATGGTCATAGTTTTCACAATAGGATGTCTATCGGATCGCAATTTTATGTAGAGTTTCCAAAATAATTGTTCATTGTGTCGCATCTTTAGCGATTGCCATGAGGACACGTTAACAGATAAAAATGTTGTACCGAGTTTTAAACAATCATTTAGCAAGGCGAATCCTTCTTTAACATACAGAAATATGTATGGTTTCAAAAAAACCATCGCCATGATTATGTTAAAGAATGCCACTACGAACACTGACCAGATAAGAAGTATTCTGTTTAGCGAATCGTTCTGACGCGATTTCGGATGAAAAGAAATTGGACTATATCCGAAAAATCTGAACAAATAGACCAGTCCTAGTAATACTGAACCAATTTGTTCCTTCATTCTTGTGCTGCACTTAAGCCATTCAGAAACACACTGGATGTACCTATTGGATGTAATGATTAATTCTATTTGATTTGCTGGAATGTTAGAGGTGATGAATGTCTGTAATTCGTTTAAAACTATTGTGTTAATTACTTCATTTATAAGAGTGAGAGGAGTTTGTCATATTAATAGACCACTGGAACTATCAAGATTAAGCATGCCAGGCATTCGTTTGAACACCCTATTCTAAGGGTACTTTAAGTTCGATACAAAGTTTGTAACGTAAAGAAATAATAAAGATAGGAACATGTATTCGTGATCAATATCTATAGCGAAAATGAGCCATGTTGGTCCGTCCGTCCATGCATATATCACCAGTTTTTGCTCATTAAAAATTGAGCTAGGAGCATGAGAAAGAAAGGCACACAAAAGTATTCGAAAATCCTGTTCGAGTACGAGAATTTTTAGGTCTGTTCCCGTATTTTCTTACTCTCCCGTGAGTGCTCTCTTCTGTGAAAAACTACGAAATTTTAGCGTACGGGAACAGATTTTATTATTTTTCGTAGTTTTCCACAGTTTTGGACAGTACTGGAACAGACCTAGTATTATGAATAAAACAACAGTAAAAATCTAGAAAGAAGAATAAATCCTTGCTTGCGAGTCGACTAAGGTATTGGTTTTGTAGAAAACTAAAGGAAGGATATGTTTCTATTGCAGATTGCGACTGCATTTTTACCAGCAGTAGCCACTTACCATTCGCTTGCGAGCGAGTTGAATTGAACTAAATGTTTCGGCGTTGGCTAGCAATCGAAACGTTTTGGATCTCAACTTTTGCAGAACATATGTACAGATACGATATTGTCATTTAGTTATCACATTGCTACAAATAATTACTGCCGACTCTTAATCATAATTTATTTTTGTTTCAATTTTGTTTACTCACCTATTGGATTAAGATTTATAACACTTATCCAAACGGAAAAATAACAATCGACTACTAAGCGTGTATATCCTCTAAACAAGTTCACAATCATAGACCAATTGCATGCTGTCTGAAAGCTTTGAGACATTTGGAAAATCATTTGATAGATCCTTTGCTTTTCTACAATTCGTCGTCGAATAAACGTCTCAAAGTGTGGAAATGTTCGATTTGGGCGTTCCCATTCAGTGAATTCCACTAGTATAGCTAAATCCATCTCTAGATACTCCAATTCCGTGCGAATTAGATCCATATAAAGAACAAATTGTGCATTTCGGACAATAACTGTTGCTGTATACGATAAGAACACAGTATAGAACATTACTAACTTTTTCGGCATATCCACATAAAAAAGGATAAATATACTATATGCCAGAACATTCGAAACAACGACGGTAACAAATTTAAATATAAATCGTTGGTGTTCACAAAGTTGACTATACAGGCTTTGACCCTTAACGATTGGATTTCGACTTGCCCGTATTTTTATGTAATATCTCCAAAACTCACGTTCATAATGTCTCATCTTTAACGATTGCCAAGCAGATACATTTATACATACCGCTGTGACGGACACTTTTAAGTAAACATTGAACAAGTTAAACGAATCATCGATGAATAGAAAAATGTGAGGTTTCAGAATAACTATAGCGGTAAGTATATTAAATAATGTTATCAGAGTAAGAGGCCACAAAATATGTATTCTTTTATCGACAGTACTTGGACAATATCCAAATAAACGAAATAAATTTATGTGCCATCGGAGGACGGAACCTAATTCCTCTTTCATTAGTGGTACACGTTTTGCACGAATTACCTTCGGGTCGACAGTGAACTGAATTAAGTTTGTAAATGTAAAATGCCAGGGTATGGCCTGTAAGTTGTAATGACTGTACTATCTGTGTACAATTGTCTTAATTAACTCGCAAATCAAGATATAGGTATCATGTTACCCATTCGCATGACTTCGTCATTGCTTATTCATTCTGTGTTTGTGCAGGTTATGGTGGCTGAAGAACGTGTTAAGCTTTGTGGTTTAATCAATCGAATTAATTAGCCGTATTTCTTTTTTGATACAACAAACTGTCCCAGCACTAAAAAATAATACTAAAACACATTCCTCCAAATACTTCGTTTAAAATACCGGATATGTACACATAAATACTGCTATTCACATAAAATATACTTACCTGTTGGACTCCAAATTGAAGAACTGAATAGAATACAAAAATAAAGCTCCACCACAATTCGCACATAAGCCCTCAAAAAGTGCACTAACATTGACCAATTGCATGCTAACTGAAAGCTCTGAGTCATTTCAAAGATATCTTGATAGATTATCTGTTTCTTGACAATACGGCGTCGTATGAATTCATTAAAGTACGGGAAAGATCGATTCGGACGTTCCCATTCTGTGAACTCAACCAGCGTTAACAAATCCTTTTCCAGGGCCTTCACTTCACTGCGAATCAAATCCATGTAAAGAATAAATTGTGCATTTCGGACTACTACAGCGCCTGAATGCAATACAAATACTATACAGTATAATCTCGTCTTTAACGACCCGTCCATATATAACAGCGAAATGGCAGACGCTATATTCGCCAGAATTGTGACCATAAATTTTGACACGAATCCCAGGTGTTCAACAAGTTGATTGTTTAGATTCTGATCATTTCGTGATGAGCGTAATTTTATGTATAATTTCCAAAAATTTCTTTCGTGATATTTCATCTTTAACGATTGCCATGCAGAAACATTTAATGATACTACTGTAACAGCCAATTTAAGACAATCGTTAAAAAAGGTAAATGATTCCTCAACGAAGAGAAACATGTGGGGATAAAGAAAAACCATAGTTGCCAGTGTATTTATAGATATGACCAGAATAATGGACCACCAAAAGTAGAGCCGGTCTTTATTAGGATTTGATTGAATGGAAATTGGGCAATAGCCAAAAATTCGAAACAAATATACATGCCAACGAATGACCAGATCGATGTCGTTTGTCATTATTATTTCAAGTTTGAACGTTTAGAGTTGAAAGTAAACTGACATCGGTTGTAATTTTGTAATGACTTTTACGATGTTGCTGTCAGGTTTGATAAATTAACCCTTATGAATGTATTATGTACATATGTACGTGGCTGCTATTATGTGCTGTTTGTTAATGTACGGTTTGTTGAGAACGAATCACCTCCATCTTTAACGCGTAATGGTTACTTATGCGAAAACATATTAGGTCCGTTCGCGTACTCTCCCAAAACAACGAAATTTCACGAAAATCTACGAAAAGTCACTAAATCCTGTTAGAGTACGTAAAAGTTTCGTAGATTTTCGTAGAAGAGAGCGTTCATGAGAGAGTAAAAAATTTCCTCGTGCACCGAGTTTTAGTCCAGGAAATTTCTTTGCACTGATTTACGAAATCTGTCAGATACCTGTAAGAAATTTTTTGTTGTTTGTGTATTTGCATGCATTTGCTTTTGACATCGAAAAATTGGGCGAATTTCGTAGCGTTCGCGTTCATTTACTTTTTTGTGATTTTACCACTCTCTGAGAGAAATTTACCACAACTCCTTGAAATTTGACAATCTAAATTTGCTCGAACCTTAAAGATTTTATTAACATATCTACTGTTTCTTAGGCTTTGATTTTTAGACATAAGACAAAATACGTCACGAATATCAGTCAAATCAGTAAATTTCTTGTAGGGAAGGCTGAATTATAATAGAAAATATGACAACTTTTAAAAAGTTTGAATACACACAATTTGTATTGGTGACCATGATAGCTTTGTGCTTCGGGTCGTCAAGTTTTCGTTCCCTTTTACTCCTTTTTACTCACGAATCCAATCGCTATTGCAGAGCCTTTCTTGCTCTGCGGAATAGGTTCTTACTACTCAATCACCTTCTTAGTTTCTACATAATCCCTCGATATTCATCGAATTTTTAAAATCATTTCCAAGAACTTGAAATGGTCACTCTACGAGCCTTCATATTTTGGTATCATCATGCAAAAGTTATCATGCCTGAGGACTTGTCTTCGTCGACGTTATGGAATCATCAGTCAAGTACATAATTTGGTCATCTATAAATCTACCGAGTGAATCAATTAATATTGATTCAAATATCCCCAGTTCCGTTGATAATGCAGTGTTGATTCACATAGCAGCTGTCATCAGCTATATATGTGAACGAGCTTAATGACAATCGAACAGCTGAGTGCTCGCGCTGTCACTACTACACTGATTAGTTTGACATTGACGTGACATTTTACCTCATTTAAGTATCGAAATCCAAATTTTTCTTCGCATAATAAAGTGGATTCTTTAAAAAAACGAATATTAAAGTTTTGTTTTGTTTAACACTGAACCTCGTAAAAATGTCCCCCTTCTGATTTGGTGCAAATCGGTATCTACTTACAAGCGGTGAGCAAATTTCCTTTACATTTGCATCACTCCCTTGCGTACTTGTTCAGCAGACATTTCTCTATCTCTTGTTTAATTATAGCTCTTGGTGCAAATTTGAATTTTTTTCTCGACTATTCACGCGCGAAGAAATAAAACTGCTCAAACAGAATGCGTAGCCGAAGTAACTCAGGCGTTCGCCTGGACTACTACCAGCGTATTGTCCATCGTCTCATCATGGCTCATCAGGAGCCTGTGACCGGTCTGTTTCCGGCTAGTCCGATAAATTCACACGCCTGGATACGTGACAATGTGTACTGCATTTTAGCAGTATGGGGTCTGTCGATGGCGTACAAGAAAATCGCCGATCAAGATGAAGATCGCGCCAAGTGCTATGAACTCGAACAGAGTTGTGTGAAGCTGATGCGCGGCTTGCTCATGGCCATGATGAATCAGAAGGATAAAGTGGAACGTTTTAAAACCACCCAGCATCCATTGGATGCGATACATGCTAAATTCTCCAGTCGCAATGGACAGCCAGTTGTGGGTGACACTGAGTGGGGACACTTGCAGATCGACGCGGTATCGCTGTATTTACTCATTCTGGCTCAAATGACTGCATCGGGTTTGCAAATTGTATTCTCGCTGGATGAGGTATCTTTCATTCAGAACTTGGTGTTTTATATCGAGTCCGCATATTGTATCCCTGATTACGGGATATGGGAACGTGGTGATAAGACAAATCACGGGGAGCCGGAACTTAATGCAAGTTCCATTGGAATGGCTAAAGCTGCTTTAGAGGCGATGAATGAATTAGATTTGTTTGGTGCTCGTGGAGGCCCTGCATCAGTAATCCATGTTTTGGCTGACGAGGCACACAAGTGTCAAGCTGTACTACAATCAATGTTGCCGCGTGAGTCGAACAGCAAGGAATTGGACTCTGGACTGTTGTCAGTGATTGGGTTCCCTGCATTCGCCGTAGACGATCCTCAGTTGATTAAAACGACAAAGGAAGCAATCATGAATCGATTGCAGGGAAAATACGGTTGCAAGCGATTCCTTCGCGATGGCTATCGCACACCAAAAGAGGATCCATCGCGACTGTATTACGAGCGCTGGGAGTTGCGGATGTTTGAGAACATAGAATGCGAGTGGCCATTGTTTTTTGCCTATATGATATTATTTTATGCGTTCCAGAACGATAAGCTGTCTGTAAAGGACTATGCAGATCGATTAGAGGTGAGCTGATTGTTTTTTTTTTGTCGTTTATTGTCATTGAATTGTATTTTGCAGAAAATCATGGTTCGTGGGGAAGATGGTGTGCTTCTCATTCCTGAAAGTTATGCCGTTCCACATGCGTTTGTTGGAGAAGAGTACCAGAAACCAGGATCACAAACTAGAGAGGTAGTTGGACGGTGTCCCTTCCTGTGGGGTCAGTCGCTGCATATTTTAGGAAAGCTCCTTCAAGAGGTAAGTCAGCAAATAGTTGGAAATAATTCCCTAATACCGAATCTAAGGCAACCAATCAACTATAATGTTCTTAAACTTAAATCACTGGACTTGACTAGGCCACTGGACTTGACTGGCCACTGACTAGGTCTTGACAGTGCTATTTTTTCCTCATAATGTGTACTTATAAGTATAAATCTCTCATGCAAGGCTACATATAAATAAACCAGGCTTCATAGCTGCTACTGCAGGTTCTGCAAATCTTTGTTAGTTAGACTTACGTAGCAATACGATGTAGGCGATTGTGTTATGTATAAAAAAAAAGTAAAAACAAATTGAATTGGTTTTTCATTAAAGTTAAAGATTTCGGTGGTTGAAAATACATGTTTTACAATAGAATTCTACTCCCACGCTCTTCTTCTAGGGCTTCCTTGCTGTCGGAGAACTTGATCCACTCAATCGTCGTCTGGGCGCACAAAAGAAACCTGACGTAGTCGTCCAAGTCGTCATCATTGCTGAAGACAACGAAATCCGTGACAAATTAGCTGAACATGATCTTCACGTTCAAACAATCGCCGAAGTAGCACCAATTGAAGTCCAACCAGCACGTGTCTTAAGTCATCTATACACTTACTTGGGACGAAATCGTAAGCTTGGTTTAACGGGCCGTAGGTCACGCGATGTCGGTATCCTTAGCACAAGTAAATTATACTCACTAAAGGACAAAATATTCGCCTTCACACCTCAGGTAAGTTCCAGACATCTCCCTTCCTCCCTCCATAATACATCCTTCTCATCCTTTTTAAAAAAACGAAAAAGTTTTGTGCTCCATTTCTATTTATTTGTAGAGATTTTTAATTTTACTTTATTATTTTTCTAAGTTTATTTATTGTTTTGTTAAAAAAAAAAAACTCGAAAATCAAATAGTTTGTCGATCTGTCACGATTCTACATTGCTTCTGACAACGAACTCATGATTGACATACTCAAGGGTGAGATTAATTTCCTCAAATCAGCCTGGGATTTACTCGGACGTCCATTGGTCACGTTGGTTCTAAAGAAAATCCATCTAGGTCCGTTTGTATAGCATCACGAAGAAAAAAAAAATAATGTCTTACTGGGCATCGATATCTTTTGTGTTTATTTTGTTTTTTTTTTGTAATATAGCTTTATTTTTCCTTTTCTCCTTGTTTTCCTTTTTTCGGTTTTTTTTTTCTCGGATAAAATGAAAGCAAGTTGAATAAAAACTTTACTTTTTGCTGTAAAACAACACTTTGTAGAGAGATGACACACACTGAAACACAGTATCGTTGTCCATAGAGAAGATTATAAATATATTAGAATGCACTTTAACAGGTTGTATAAGGTACATGGCACAGGTGGTGGTAGTAGGCGGTGTATGTATGGGTGCATGGCGTGAGAACCTATTTCACATTTACATGCCCTATCCTAAGAGTATATATTTATTTTGATACAAAGTTTGTTCTAACATAGAGAAATAATCGAGGTAGTATCAATAACTGTTCGACCGTCCGTCTGTTGGTCCGTCCACATGTCCAGATGATTTTTTGAATTGCGTGCACTGCCACTTTGTTATAATTTCACTATTTTACATAAAAACTCTGTAATATCCGTACAATTTTTTGGGTCACGCCCACCTTTTGCGGGCGTTTCCATTAAAAATCAATTTAGCTGTTATTTTTCGGGTCACATCCTTTCGACGTTATCGTTGCAATCAATGTACAAATCCAGACTGCATAAGAAAGAGAGTACGGCATCATATGATCCGTTCCAGACGGATTGTAGGTTTTCTGTATGTTTATGAGTGCAGTTCAACCCGAGAAAACTAACGCAGCGTATTTTGAAGGCTAAACATTAAGGTGGTGGATTCAGCATGCTTATTTACATATCTATATCCACGAAATGTGAATATAATTTAGCACTGGAAGAAATATTTGCTTTGTTTTCTAACTTGTTACACTTTTTTCGTGATCTAAGGTACAATTGTTTAGCGGTTCTAATTTACACATACGATTCACTCTAAGCAATAGCTTTATCGCACTCTGCCTTCTAGTTTTTAGTTTTAAACGTGATGTGCCTTCATTTAATAGCAGAAATTGATTTGTGATTTAAAAAAAATCTTTTCAAACTACTCAATTGCCTCTTAAGGGCGGGTTTTCTCTTGATTTCTGGGCTAGTCTCATGGAATGATAAGTTATGAAAGGCAATTTATCTGTTTAATTCTCAATATAGTCTTTTATTAGTTACACGTTTAGTTCAGTGGTTTTTAAATTTCGGAACAGATGATACCACAGTGCTCCGTCGAAAAATGTAGGGCGAGACGAGACATATCGTAAAATATTGTCTGTAGGTTGTTTGGACTACGTGTGAAGTGCTGTGTCCAAAGGTTGTTCCCAGGGAAGTATCGACATCCTGCGGATTATAACTTGATAATACAAAACATTATTTATAAAAATCAAATATCAGTACAGTCTTTGTTGAGATTGAATGATTATTTTCTAAACTCATTCCATTCGAAAAGCGAACTTTCTTCGGCTACAAACAATTAATCCATTCAAGTGCTATTCTCGGAACTTCACGTTATTTAAAAGAGATTTAAGGGGATCAGGAGGATTCCTTTTATAAGCATTTGTTCCCTAAGAAAGCATTTATTCCACCTATTTACAACGTACATGTACATATGTATATTTAGTTACAAGAACAAACCAAAGTCACAAAACACAACATAGCAAACAACTTGATACCCATCTCTCCAAACTTGCTTTCACAGGATGAATACTTCTTTATCTGAGTAAATTTTTGCATGCGAACGTCAACAGTCAATTGTACAGTTTTCGTTAGCCCCTTTCGTGATTAACTCGAATTTAGAATCTAAATATAGTATGTTCTATCTAAATTGCACAGATTTGTTTACCCTGCACCATTTCTTATGACATCTACCATAGTGGTTTAAGTTAGTTAATTAACCGAATAATACCATTTTAGTTTTTATTAGTATTTTTGTTGTTTCCTCAAGGCATTTAGTCGATCTTTTAAATATTTGACATGAAATAAGAAAAGAAATAAATATGGACATCCAACTCGTCGCACAATGCTTTAAAATAAAATCACTCCATTCCAATTCCCAACGCCATTTCCTTAAAATTTCTTATTTAAGAATCCACAAAAACAAAACAAAAAGAAATCCTCTAAATTGTGTATAATTGATCGTAGAACATCGATTTTGACGAATACTACACCACTCGCGATCCAGATTTACTAGCAAGTATTGTTACAACAAATTTGGCCTTCCTAACGAACAATTGGCGGCACATGTTGGGAAGGCCGACCATAACCCTTATGGCAACTCATTATCTTTTAGGTAATTACCACTTGTAAAGCACTGAAAAATATTGGCATTAAATCAAAAAAATTAAAACACATTTGTTAATATATAATTATAAAACAAAAAAACGTATTTGGTGAAACTAAAAGCTATACCAAATAGCCGGCAGTGCTAAAATACGTTTTGAATAATGTTTAAATTGATCACATAGAAAATTTTGTACTTCACGCTGGGAAAAGGTGTTTATTGCTAGTAGTTTGTTAAATTATGATTTACATTTATAGGAAGTTGTTAGACTAAATATATGTATAGTTTGTTCCCTGTTGCTTTACTCATACTTTCAACATATGTAGATCTTATACTAATTAAGCTCTAAAGTAAACTAATTGACACCTTTAAATAAAATTTCAACGACTTGTTACACTACTCGTCCTAATTATTCAGGTAGTAAATAAGTTATTTACATCGTTATGTGTATTACTGGTGGGTGCCGTGGCTCAGTGGTTAGTGCGGTGGACTATGGAGCAAGGGTTCGAGGTTCGAATTCCAGTCGAAACACCTAAAAGTTTTTCACCTCTCGCGAGCGTCTGACAAACATCCGAGAGTACAACTGTCCTGAGAAAGCTTCTCAAATAACAAATTGCCCTTCGGATACGGCATTAAACAGTAGGCCCCATCCATTCGTGTAAAGAATATAACACGCACAACATGAATGGTTGCGAGAAGCTAGGCCCTGGGTCCCATCGACCTGTTGCGCCAAGTATTTATTTATTTGTAAGTATTACTGAAAATCGAGTCGTTAACCAGTTATCGTCATTCCAGATGATGATGTGGATCTAAAATAGTTGTTATGCCTTTTCTGTCGAAATCACTGTTCTAAGCAAGTGTATATATATTTAGTCGAACTGAATGTTCAAACGATCCGCGTTAATGGTTTCCTATCTTGGTATATCTGTCATATAGGTATGTTGAACCATCTGTTCACTTGTTTTTGGACACCAGCCAGTTAGTTAATTTCAAGTGCAACCGAACTCTTTTGGGCAGAGTTTGTTTGAAATTTTGTGTTGCGAAAGGAATATCTTGTTCGGATGTGTTGAACATTTTGGTGAAAGTAGCCTGTAATATCGAGAACAAAAGCATTTGAGCGGTGTAAAACGTTCGTAGAAGGTGGAGACGGCCTGCAACGGCAGTTACAAAAGAAAACGTAGACTCAATGAAGAAAATAGTACTCGAAAATCATCATTATAGGTTGAGAGATCTTTTCCAATAACTACCTATCTATCACGAATCAATTCCACATTTTGTGGATAAAATGCATCACAACACAGCTTGTTCCAAAAGAGCTGAATCTTCATCTCTTAAATCCATCCTCCTGAGCGACTTTGTAACTAAAAACGCTACCACTATGATCAAGCAAGCACCGTATTCTTCAGATATGGCACCATGTGATTAGAGTCGATTGAAGAGTTAAAAGAAAATTTGCTGAGAGAACTGAAGGTGATCCCGGCCTATACAAAATGTATGGATAATTGGAGCCTTTTTGAAAGGAGACGAAATAAATTTTGATGATCAATTGATTTGTTTTGTTTTTATCGACTCACTCCCGCTCATATTTGGCTTAAATGTACATATTTGAGTCTCCATGTAATTTACTTAAGGCATTTGCCTGTTACACGGTTTTAGCAAGAACCCATTAATCGACTAAGAATTTCCTCCACGCTACTCGCAAGTAGAATAGATCATTAGTTGTAGAGTTTTCAACTAAACTTAGATCAGAGATCTTGTAACCTTATTAGCTTTGAGATTAATGCCGCAAAATAAGAGTCAAATATAATATTCCTTAAATAAAACTTCTTATACTCGTAGTTGTTATTCATTTATTTCGTATATTTTAGCGATGAGACCTATACAGCTACTCATAAACATGAGTACTTAAATTTTTAATCACACTTACGTTTTGCGGCCAACCATATAGAATAAGCGATTCTTGTTTAGTCGGTATGGTTTTAACTGATCAACCCTAATTTCTTTAAGTTATACTGAATGGCGCATATTTTTGAAAGCACCTTCACTACATTTCTGTTGAAGTTGTGATAAATATGTCTTCTTTTAATACGATGGTAGCTAGGTATTCGTATTCCTTTATGTAAACATCGACTCTTCTCGTAGTGCTAAAACACCTTTTCCTATCTTTAACGGGTAACGGGTAATCATATTGTTCATCACACTATCATCATTTACAAAATTTTAATTTACACTTTGGAACATTTCATACTTATTTCCTTTCATAAAAGTAGAAACAAACACAAGCATGTTTCCTTACTAACAGTGTGTATCTCGTCTGGGCTTTTGGTCTCTATGTATGTGTTTTCTGTTTTCTCGATGAACAAAATTGTTTCTTTTGTTCAAGCAATAAACTAAAATCATTCCTTTTTCTATTTAACTGCAACGTACGTTCATGTTCGGATAAATTTCCAAAATGCAGATCAGGATAAAATTCCTTTGGCAATGATACAAACCATGCGTAAACTCAAATCCGGTTACATAAACGGTACCCGGGTGATGTTGGGGAATTTAAAGGATTTCCTCAATACATCAGCTATCACTGATTTAAGTTTCCTTGGAAGCCAAGAAGACGGCTATCCAGATCGACTTCATCAAGACATCCAAACGTATCTCGATGAGCATCTTTTGCGGTCGTTCAGCAATAAGACCGCAGTGAATATTCGTACATCAGGCCTGAGGCCACGGTCATTGCGAAGGCGTATGTCTTGCAAGGGTGCCATCAAGAAGACACGATCCATTAATGTAGATTGTAAGTAAAAATGTTCGCCGCATTGTGCACAGTCATAATTGGGTTTGATTTTTGTGTAGCTGACACGCTGGGCATGGAAGGTCCGGGTCCACTGACCGAACGACGATTGTCCTCCATCGTGCCTCCGCCATGGCTGCAAGCAAATGCACAACAACACCACACCAATTTATTCGCAACGACACCCGAAGAAGAGCGTGCTCATCTGGAAATTCGGGAAAATATCTACCCCATTGATCCACATCACAACCGCACGGTTAACGAACGTCGCAGCGAGTTTGCAAAGCAGCAGCTTGAAAGTGAGTATCACCATTACCTGTTCTTTATAACTACTCCTGTCCGTGTCTTTCTACTGCAAACGCACTTTTTTTTTTAATTTTTCTATTTATATTTATTTGATCCTATTATTTTTTTATTAAATCATTTATTTTGATTTTGTTAATTTTCTCTTCACACAAAAATTTCACTCAAAATGCAATTGTGATTGTTTGAAAAAAAAGTTCCTAAAATTCTTATCCAACGCCATCGCTCGGATACGAATTTCGCTGAAACAGAAGTCGAGGAATTGATTGCAATGCTACGTGAAACAGAGAGTCTCGAGGAACAGGGTGATATCCTACAGTATTTGGTTGATACTCAAGGCTTGGACTTCAACACAGGTATGTTGCATTGGGTTATCACAAAATGTTACCATCTTATACAACACACACTTTCAACAACAATTACATAACACAAAACACTTGCATGGAAATTTTAAAAGAATTGAATTGTCATAATTTTGTTTCTTTATTTTTTTTTAAATATTTTTTTGTTTTACAAAGCAACATTTTTGAGTGTTTTCGCTTTTTGTTTTTTGGTGATTCTGTTGTTTTGTCCGACAAAAACGGGAACTTTTTTGGGATCTTTAAGTTGAAGAATTGTTTACGATAGAATAAGTGTAGACTGATTTTTGCATCACAGTACCGGTAGATAAAGTTTTCTGCATATAGAAAGGCGAAATTGTCGTTGCAGAACGCTTCGATATTGATCCAAAAGTTCATCGGTGGGCAATGCTTTTTTAATTTGCAAATTTATATACGTTTTGTTATTTGCAATTGCAATATTTGTATATCTAGGTATCGTCTCTTAAGTTTTTTGTTAAAAGGAGTTTGGCATTGTCAACTGTTTGGGAGAGTTCTTAGCCTCCTAAGCTCACTGTATAATTTCTCATGTACAACCAGCACCAACCAGCACCATAGCTATCAACGCCTGTTATTTTCTTATATTTTATGACTTTAATTGGGGATGTGATCTCTCTGCCCTCAAATTTTTTGGAAATTTCAATCATCACCATCAAATAGCTTGTTGTGTCAACAGTTGAACGTAGGGTTCTCATCGGTTTCGATTTTGTGGTTCCACTTTCTGCAATTCGCCTGATGTAGTGATTGTGGTTTTCCATTGATTAAATTCTCTCTTGGTTTCGATTCCAGCATACTCTGTCGTTATTTTGCTCTTGTGTCCTATTATGTCCGACACTCTTGTTCTTCTAGGTACATAGTTCTTTGTTCCGTATTCATTTATATTTAGCATTGCCCTCCCATAGCTCTTTGTGATACTCTGAGCTTATAGTAGGTAGGGTTTTAGCGTTCCTGTACCATAAGTCATCACCGGTAAAAATTGGTTCTAATTTTGTTTTCTTCGAGGCGACTCCAATGTGACAAAAAACATCACGGGATTGGTTATCTCTTGAGATTCGTATCTCATCCCCCAAGTACTTTGATGTGTACATCCAAAGATTTGTTCTATTTCTGCTGTGTCATCGGTTACATGGTTTCCACCAGTTATTCGTTATTGTTTTCCTAAAGTTTATGTTTAGACTGACCATCCTTGAAGTTGATGTGAGTCTCTCAAGTAGTATTCGTGCATTGTCGCACATTTTTACAATGTCATCAGCAGAACGCAGGTGACTTAGATATTCTCCTTATGAGTATATTAATCCCTTTGTTGTCCCAACGTTTCTGTTTACAATCCTATTCCAAAAAAGTCGTAAGAAGCCTCAGCGGTACAGTGCCTCCTTCCCTTATTCCTCTCTCTACAGTGAATCTCAATGCTTTCAACGAAATCAATAAATCTCGATAACGGAGGTCGGTAGTATTCTATACTTTTGTCAATGAGTTTCTGCACTGTTTGGTCGTTTTTATTGATAAAAGTCTAATCTTTGTTCTTTTTGTTTTGCTTTTATTTTTATCAGCAGCTTATAAATGTTTGACGAAGGCTTTTCCGCCGGCAATATTCCCAATTTTTAATGTGCCCTTTGGATTAGATAGATGCATAAATGTCTCCTTATCGCTTATGTCAACCCTTGATCCTAACACAAGTAAAGCAACTTCGTTATTTCTTATACGGGTGGTAGCCTCCTCCAATTTCAATAGAATCTATCACTATTTGCTCCTCTTCCGGCCTCTTTTTTCGTGGTTATTTTAGGTACTTCCTTTAAGCCGACATTGTCTAGATGGTGTCTTCTTTCGAAGAAAAGTGTGTTGCTCATGAATTTGACTCCATTCTCGATTGATTGAATGGAGAAATACGGAGACAGTCATTGGATTGATTCTATGTTTGTAAAACGACATTTTCGTCAGTACTGCATTTCTATAATCATTAAGTAGGTATACAGTGTACAGTGTATAACACAATTTAAAACGTGAGCATTTCGGGGAAATTTGATTTATGATCTTGATGATAATAGTGCCCTTCCCCATGTCTATTATTCAATCCGTACAAGTACACATACATATGTATCTGTTCATAAAAATTTCTTACATACATTTGCATCACATTGATGCTAGCCAACTTCACACTATCATACCAAGAATGAATACTTTTTGTAAATATGTTAAAGCTTTCAATGATATGTTCATTAAAAAATGTTATGTTTTGTTTGTTATTCTCTCCTCCTTTGTCTAAAAAAAAAAAAAAAACAAAAAAAAAAAAATCAATAAATATCTCAATCACGACACATCACATTCTAGCTGGACTGGGATTACGAAACAAATCCAACGGTAAGTACCCCAACTGGAATATCTCTCTACTGTAGTAGAAATTCTAGCACTTGCCTGTCTATCTCGCATGTTTCTCTCTCCCCGATTGGTGTTTTTCTTTCTCTTAGTAAGTGAGATTCAAATTGTTTCCTAAAAAACAAACACTCCCACGCACATACACACACATATACCTACACACATTTTCTAGTTATAAACGGTTAAAAGTCTTAGATGCTAAGTAGATTTAGTTTGAAATCGCGTTCGCTTTATTGGCTTATGTTCTATGTCGCAGTACACTCATTAGGTACATAAATACTTATAGAGTTTTCCAATAAGAATTACCAGATGTTTTTTATCTTTTACATACTCCACATAGGAAGTTTTTCTTTTTAAATCAGAACAGAGCTTGAGCTCCTCCATTGTTTATGAAACACAATTTAACTTCAAGCTCTGATCGGTCAGTCAGATTAATGGAAGATTCATGTTTTTGTTCCTTTCACCAAGTGTTTCTGCAAAAAATTAAGTATTTTTCAATTATATTCATCAAATTATGAACTTCTCTGGACACAAACACAAACTTTTTTCGTAAACTTAAGCTCTAATCTAAATTAATAAAGAAGAACGCCTATTGTTTGGACTTTCAATGTAATTTCTTTGATTTACGATTTGTTAAGAGATTTAACTGCTGTTTTAAATTATTCTGAAGCTTGTTTTAAATAAATATGTCTTGCACTGTATTTGTTTGTTGATCCTTAAGATTTCATTATCCAAATTAAATTAGAAGCACCACACGGATCAGAATAATTAATAACTCTTTTAGTTAATCTTTGCCATCACAAATCAATATCGTTTTTGGAACGTTCTACATCTGGGATCAGATCCAAGTCTTAGAGGCTTGTCTAATAAAACCCGCATTAGTAACTTTGAAGTAAAAAGTCGGTGTAGCCATTAGATAAACATTACATCCGCTATCCACTGTTGGAAAATTCTTCACACTCTTTATTCCTTTCACTTACATATGATGATATTTTCTTTACTAGTAAATTTTCAGTTAAATATAATTTATTTCATTGTCTATATTAATGTACATACACTACTACTGAATGCTGTACGCCTTTGCTATGATGTCACTGATTTGTTTTTATCATCTGTATAATGGTTGAACGCAAAACATTTAACGCTTCATTGGTTAAAAAAAAAAAAAAAATATTAAATACGCAAAAAAAAAAAAAATTAACAAAAAAAGAGATCGAATCATCATCTTTAGTGGAAGAGAATGGTTCCTCGAATGATGATCCAAATCTTTTGCAACAAGATACTAATTCTTCTCAATCTGAAGGCATGCTGGAAGAGGGTAGAGTTGTCACAGTGCGTGGCCTCCTCAAGGGATTGTACGAGAAGGCATGCCAACAAAAGTTGTGGGGTCTTGTTCGTCACACGGCTGGTATGTTGGGTAAGCGAGTCGAAGATTTGGCAAAGGCGGTTACTGATTTATTGGTCCGGCAGAAGCAGGTAAGGAATTATTTTATACACATTTTCCATTGTGATAATGATGAGTTTACATTTTTAAATAGGTAACAGTTGGTATGCCGCCACATAATGAATTTACTATAACAGCACCTCTTCCAGAAACGGAATTGCGTCAGTTAATACATGATGTAAGTTTTTTTTTACTATTTGCTGTTATTTTGTTGTTATTCTACTCTTCTTTGCAGGCATATGGAGACGATCAAAGTACTTCCATGTTAACTCAGGAATTAATGGTCTATCTGGCCATGTTTATCCGCACAGAACCGCAGTTATTCCATGAGATGCTGCGCTTGCGTGTAGGATTAATCATTCAAGTTATGGCAAAAGAACTATCACGGACTCTAAACTGTGATGGCGAACAAGCTTCAGAGCATTTGCTTAATTTATCACCATTCGAGATGAAGAATCTGTTGTATCACATTCTAAGTGGCAAAGAGTTTGCTGTTAGCAGTGGTAAGAAAACTTTGGATGCTTTTTAATATTCTATGACTAATTTCTATTTTTAAAGTTGCTCGTGGAAATCTATCGATTGTTAGCTGCAAATCAAGTCGCGTCAGCAAGAAAAGTCAAATTGGTCTTGGAGATCCTGAGAGTGATGATCTTATTCCTGCAATAGACGATAGGCAGGGCCAGTGGCTGCGAAGGCGACGTTTGGATGGAGCTTTGAACCGTGTACCGAGAGATTTTTACTCAAGAGTGTGGACGGTTTTGGAGAAGGTAAGGAAATATTGTATTCACGTAACTTTTCCGTAATGTAAGTTATTTTATTCATGGTAGCATCGATAAAATTATGTGCATGTGCATGCATAATGTGTTATTATCTTTTGTTTTTCAGTGCCAGGGAATCGCAATTGAAGGTCGAATTCTTCAACAATCTCTAACTCAGGAGATGACACCAGGCGAATTGAAATTTGCTCTCGAAGTGGAAACAGCACTCAATCAAATTCCGCAACCGGAATATCGACAGTTAGTAGTCGAAGCACTGATGGTACTGACTCTAGTCACCGAGCACAATATGGTACCATCATTGGGTGGAATTATCTACGTGGAACACCTCGTACATAAAGCAAATCAACTATTCCTCGACGATCAGCGAAAAGTTCAGGGTGATGCCACTCTATGCTGTGCCAAATCCAAAGATGGCAAGGATAATACAACGGCATCTGGTATGCTGTTGTGTGGTGGAGCGGCTTATATTTGTCAACACTTGTATGATAGGTGAATTTTACAATGTTTTTTCAATATTCAGCAGCTCTGGTAATTTATATGTATTCACAGCGCCCCTAGTGGAAGTTACGGAACCATGACATATATGGCTCGAGCAGTGGCCCTCGTTTTGGAATGTGTACCAAAGCACGGCGAAATGGATTGCACAATTTGCTGAGTCGAACAAAGAAAGACAGCTAAACATTATATTTACTTATATTTTTTGACTATTTGGCATCAAATGCCAGGAGGCATCTAATGTTTAAATTTTGATTTAGCTTGTATGTTAAGTTTATTAGAGTTTTCCTTTTTAATTTTAATTTCAAAGTGACACTATTTACGAACGCCCCAATCTTTCCATACAGTCTTTCGTTCCTCTACAAATCTTGAATGTTGTTATTTAAGTTTTTTTCTTTAACTCATTAGGTGTCTCGAAATTGATATTGCAATGATGATTACTTAACTAATTAACCGTGACTAAGCGACATGCTTATGTTAGCAGATTATTGTAGAATTTAGATATTAATATTTTGAGAAATTATTGTCTTATCTCACATATGTGGAAAAAAAGCAATATACGAGTGCATACATATTCATATACATATGTATGTATGTATTTTATGAAAATGGTTTACCTAAAATGTTTTTATTTCTTCGTAAACAAATTTTAGACTTTTTTTTTGCAGTATCGCTACAGCTTACAAAAGAAGGAATGCCCTTCGCTTACGTGACTGCATCTGCCGACTATCTCCCCTCATTCAGATTTCAATCTCATCCTCGACTCCAAGTTTTCCTCCAAAAAGAACTAGACAAATGGTGGGATCATTAACCCTGCCTGTATATTTTCATGGATGGATTAAAAGCAGCTAAAGGCACAGACTCAGGAATATTCTCAGAGGAACAACAGATTGCTCGGTCCATAAAACTACCCAACCACGCAAGTGTTTTTCAAGCGCAAATATATGGTATCACTGCAAAAGCTTATCTACTACGGAAAATAACGAACATATTGACATCTACATCAATAGCCAGGTAGACAGTAAAGTCACTACTTCCATTAAAATCAATTCAAAACTGGTCAAGTAATATAAAGAGGAATTAAAATCCCAGAGATCTAGGCCTAGCATTACACTATGCTAGATCCGAAAGGGCCGATACGCTAGCAAGAACAGTCTCAGAATTAAGCAACATCCCAACGGACCACTAGGGCCCACCGCCGATTAGCCCCCTCTCCCCCAAGATGTATGTAGGTAGAGATCTATAACGAAAAAAGGACCAAAGAGCTCCTGTCCTTCAATAGATCAAAGCTGACTCTCCTCAGTGCTGTCCTCACAGGCCACAACCTAATGACGAGCCATCACAGTAGAATGGGATTCAACAGCTCAGACTTATGCAGAGCTTGCGGGGACACTGAGGTGGAGGAAGATACAACGCACTTCCTCTGCGAATGCCCTGTCTCAGCAGAATCAAACACCAAAATAACACGCTCCATCTTAAAATTTATAACGAAAATGGAAACACAATCCGTTGAGATCCGAGTGGGACTGCACCCCCGTCATGGGTTGGAGTTGTAATTGCATGAAAGTATACATTTATTTCTAAGACAGAAATTTCAACATTCTCATTAGTAACTCTAATAATGTGATACCCTGCAAGCTATTGTTATTTAACGGTCATACTGCAAGACAAAAATATTATGAATAACAGAAGTGTTTTTCCGTGGATTGAATAAATTCGAATTCATTTTAACGATTAAAATATTGCACATAGAAATGTGATTAAGCCTGGTTGAGTGGGTAGGATCTCTCCTTTATCAGCAGAATTTCATTCACCAGCTCCTTGGGTGTATCCACTCGGCAAAAACTGTATGAAAAACAACATGTAGACTGTAATGGATCCTAAAACCTAAAAATTCAAATAAAACATAGATTTACTTTTCCATATACAATTTCTGTAATATTTTCTCTAAGTGTACCTCCTTAAGTACTTTACAGTCATATTCAAACAGCCCACAGGCATTAAATTCCAACTTCTGGTGAAAAACTTGCAACGAAAAGTTTTCAATCTGTAATCAAAAAACATCATCAAACATATTCATATGTATATCCATTTATATGTATGTATGTAAGTATATCTGGTCAATTACCAAAACCGAAAACCTATAGCTTTCGATGGGATGTTTCAATCGATGGACATGGTACGATGTGTATTTAGCCTACGGGAATGATAACAAGTTATAAGCCTTACAGGATCAGCGTTTTCTAAACATCACTTACCACTCTCATGCAATTTCTCGAAATAACCAAAGGCACCACCATTTCTACGATTGCTAAAATCAAGAGAAGGTATTCTGAAATAGAAATGCTGATCATATATTATTGAAAGCAAACAACCACACCATTACCAATAAGTTCATCCTCATGGTAGACTATCCAAAAGCTCCAATAAAAGTTGCCCAGAATCAGAGTATACGATTTAATGAAGTTACTTCCCATGGACCATCCACTAGCTCTCTTAAAATGCTCAGTCATCTCGTAAATTAACTGATAAGTCACCATCAACTCTGAGACCTTTTTAAATTCTCTTCCCAAGGCAGCACCGTGAAGTCGTTTACATCTTCTCCTCAAGCCTATAAGGCGCAGATTTAATTCCTGTACTTCGGCCCTTATCAACTCGATGTATAAAATAATTTGCAATGTTCTGAGTCCGGTTATCAGAGCACATGGGGTAAAAATAAACCAATTCATTAGCCATTGCTCACGATGACGTATCGTCACTGCGAAAGTTAATTCGAAAACAATCTTAATCCCAATATAACCGTAAAAAGACCAGAAAAAGTAGCGATATCGTTGCAAGGGTTTCTCTTTAAATTTTGGTGATTTTTTCTTTTGTAATTGACTGTATTTGGTCCAAAAATAACGGTCGTGTTTTCTGTTTAGAATAGCTTCGATAAGGGACACTTCGTGGGCAAAGCTGACGCATAAAAACTTAGCAATATCGTTGAACTCTCCGAAATTGTCTCCAATGAAGAGAATATTATTTTTGTACATAAAAATTGCTAACGTAATGGCTACAACTATAAATGCCGATATCACTGACCAAGTTAATAAAATGTTCTCAATTTTTTTACGATTATGACGCGAACCCAAAGAAATTGTACAAAATCCAAGTATTTGAAATAATTTCATGTGATCACAAATGACGGAATTAACTTCGAAATCCATGTCGCGGAATGTCCGGTAGGGAATTAACTCTGTGCAATGCAATGGTAATTATATGTATATGCCCTGCCAAATTAATGACCATCCATTCATCATTATTGACACCTTTCATGAACCTGTCGCTGTAATGGATGCATCCTTTATTAGGGGGTTTAGGAATCATGACATAGGTTAGTTGAATGCATTGATAACATTTCTCTGGTAGACATGGAATCTAGCATGACAGCATGGTTGCTTTTTTTCTAATTTTTCTAACTCCATCAGTCAAAAACTCCGCACCACGTGCAATTAATGTCTGATATCAGATCGCAAGACTTATCTGAACCATATACCTACATATATTCATGTATGTATCAGCAAACGCTATCCCTAAGCTCTGGGCATAACATTACGCTATGCTGGATCCTGGGCTTCCAAGGCAAAGAGAGTGCCTGAGAATCGAGTGACATCCCGACGGACCACTCTGTCCTACCGCCCATTAGCCTCCTTTCCCCAGGATCTCTATGGATTTCCGTAACATGGCGACCGCTAGGTGGAGCATACTCTCGTCATGTCGCGTTTCGAGGCTTCTTTGGACCCAATACAACGAGAAAAAGACCAGAGAGCCTTTGTCTCTCAGTAGAACCCATTCCGACACTTCACACTTTTTCTGTGACACAACACACTTTTTCTGTGAGTGCCCAAGTCTCAGCCGAATGCCTCAGCAAAATCAGACACCAAATCTTCGGGAATACATTTTTCAACTAGCTCTACGAACTAGCGAACATACCCCCTAAAACCACCGTAAAATTCATAACGAAAATGGGTTGGTTCAGGAGGACCTGGTTTTCTTTTATATCCTTCCAGATATCCCACATAGGGGACCACAATGGATCCGTTGAGATCCGAGTGAAACTGCCGCCTCCTCATGGTTTTCCAGTCACCCTCAACCTAATCGTCAATCACAGGATAATCCGGAAAGTAAAAGTAGCCGGATACACGTTTACACCAAATACAACAAAGCATGTTTTATATAGGAACCTTGGTTGGATGAATTATTTCCTTCAAATGGCTATGAGTTATCAGAGACTTTATTTGGAACATCATCATCATAGAATTTGCATGTTTTTCAAAATTACTCGCAACAGAACTGATGGAAACATCGAAAAAGGTAGCTTTTCGAGGAAGCACAAGGTTTTCGTCAAAATTGAAAGCATATTTCGTTAAGTTCCTTTCGAGGACCAACCGCCAAACAAAATTTGGAATCACTTTTTTCTCTTCACCATCTGTCAATGTGACAGCTGTATGCGCAGGAAAACAAAAAAAGAATCACCTACATTTTTTGACAGTTCCGCACAGAACCAACAACACAGCTGAAATAACTTCTTAGTTCGTCGTAATTTTTTCTCCATTTGTCTTTCTTTCCAATTCTTCTGCACTAAAATGGCGTTCATGTTCTTCTCAAATTTTCGTCGCAGTCAATTTTCGTGACATTAAACCAATCATCAGCCTGGAATACCCTGCGTTTTAAGTAAAAAAAAAAACAATTAAAAATAATCATAATTCCTCCTCGCCCTCGGCATCAGTGTTAACACTAAAAGTTCTTTTATTTACAATCGAATTAAGCGAACAATAGAAACTATGCACATACTTATTATTTGTTGATTACATTTCGACCTCCTGAACACGAAAATTAATTATAATCGTCACAGAAACATTCTCGAACCAAAAAGTGTTGGGGACGTCGGAAACAAAAAAAAAAGGAAAAAGAAAAAAAGAAAAGAAAACCCGTTTCCCGTTGTGTTGTGATTTTGTAAAAGTGTGGGTACTCGAGTGTGAAAAAATCAATCTAGCCGCACACGCCATGCAACAAGAGTCGAGCGATGAAAGTTGGCTGGAGGAGCAGTGTCTGCACGAGCTAGACGCTCAATTTGACTGCGAACGGGAATACCACAGACAAAGGGACAACTCCATCAGCACAGTTTGGGGCGCATTTCAGGATTCAGCGACTGCCGTAGCACAATTATATCGTGGTATGTTTTTCTTCAACTTGGTGGGGTTCTGCCAGTCGTGTTTCGTGAAATTCTCCCCCCAAGGACAAGTTTGCTAATGTGATTCGGTTTTGGGTATAATTTTTGTATTTTTTTTTGTTCGTCTTTCGTATTTGTTCTTCAGTGTGGTGTCTTCCCATCCCGTAAAGACTTTAGCCGACATTTTGTTTTCGTTTCCTTGCAGACATGGACATGGATTTTCGTTCGATAAGTAAAAAAGTAAATGTAATCACCAGTGCTAGGTATTTTCTCGTTCTGGGTTCACGGTTGAGGTGAAAGATTTACCAACAGATGCTTGGTGTAGGGCAGAGCAGAGGACGTAGAATGACACCTGCTGTTTGAGAAAGGTTGACCTTTTTTCCTCTCTGTACGGCAGGTAGCGATTGCACTTCCTTCGGCCTGTTGTTAATGTCCTCAGTGCATAGGATGTTTGACATTTTCAGTGGCCTTCACATCAAACACTCGTTTCTTGTATCATCCTTTTCGCATTTCTGTTTTGCATTGTACTCCCATTCTAGCGAAAAGATATGTATCTTTCAAATGCTGTTTCATATGTGTATAATCGTCTATTTTTGGTGTGTGCTGGCGTAATCTATTCAACCTGTTCAAGTTCTGGTTCTACAAATTGTGAACTTAATGATGTTACACATCATTGTTTCTAGACACGGCTGTGTCATGGGGAACAATACCTACTTATTATTGTTTATTTTTTGTCGGGACACATGCGAAATTGTTTTGTTTTGCCTTAGGTGATCATCTCAATTGTTCCACATTAGTCATAACACATAGTAAATGTATTCGCAAACCAGACGGAAATAATGGTATTTCACCAGAATCATGCATACATAGATATTTTCAGAGACAACTGATAGAAGCTGCAGTATTGACACAATTAGATAATCAATTGTGTTCTCTAAAAATAGACCAAAGGCTACTTTTGTAAAATATAATTCCAGAAACTTGCATTGTAAATAGAATAAACGCAGCAGCAGTTTGTTATGATATGAAGGTTAATCTGCAGTGCCGGTAACTTTTTACTTTTTCGTTTTTGATTATCAAAATTTTGTTCTAAAACAAACTTATACACACGTGTACATGTTCACGATTATATAATACGCACATGTATGCGTTTATGCGTAACCAGATTATTTACTTAGGTCGCGCTACCGCTATTAGTTTAAAGTCCCAGCTGGGGTCATATATTTAGTTGATTTCTATTGCACAGGCTCTACAAGAAGCAATGAGTGGTGAGAGATCACCTCCTCAGGGGTACACTTGTTACACTTGTTAACTGCTTTCCTACTTTTAGTGTCCCTTAAGGTTAAGTTAAGCAATCGCGACCTTAGCATCAAACCACAAATACCAGAACAGAGTCCGGTAGGTTGAACTGGCATTCACACTAAAGACTTCCTGAATATCGAGAGGAAAGCGGCATCAAAGTTTCAACTGCGAGTATTGTGCGACGTCTGAAAGTTCATCTATATACTGAAGTGCCGTCTAAATGCGTAAACTGAAATCAATCAAAACTTGTAACTGATCGTCTAAATGAGAATTTTAATTTCTTGTGTACTTAGATACCTACGTAGATGATAGCCAAAGGACTACGATTTTACTTGAATCTCGAAGGATCCATTGTTTCCCGTGGACAAGAATTAGTCCATGACTAGACTAGATGACTCTTCTGGACCAGTTCGCTTTCGTTATTTTAAGGTGGTTTAGGGTAGTGTGTTAGCTAGTTTCTTGAGGTCCTTGGAAGATACTTTTCTAAAGGGGAGGTATCTGGTTCTGCTGAAATTTGAGCATTTGCAGAGAAGGTGCGTTGTGTCTTCCTCCTTCTGTGTCGCCCCATTTGCTGCATAGGTCTGTGCTGCTGATTGCATTCTCCTGAGGTAGTCTGCTATTGGGTTGTGAACTGTGAGGACACCGATAAGGAGGGATAGTTGTCGTCTATTGAGTGATAGGGGTTCTCTGTGTGATCCGTTGGGATGTCGTTTGATTTCAAGCCTGTTCTAGCTAACTCATCGGTCCTTTCATTACCCTGGAAGCCCATATGTCCCAGAATTCTTGATGCTAGAGAGCCTAGAGCTTGGGGGCTTTGAGTTGATTGAGACTACTGCAGTCCTCGGTGATACCATATAGTATATTTCCGCTGTGGTACTTACTACGTCTGGCGCACAAACCATTCTAGCTGCAGACGTCGTTCATCTGTTTATCTAACAATTTTTCATTATTCGGGAAGAAGAATTTATTTTTTAGTTGGCAGAGGTGATCACTCCTATGAAGTAGATAGGGAATTCCTTTCTTTTTGTATCAGTCTGTCGGTTTTACTTTATTTAAAGGAGGCTGGGATGACATCGAGTCCTACCGCTAACATTGTTCTGATAATATCACTGCACGCTAGCATTAGTACCTTCATGATGGCTTTTAGACTGGTGGCATTGCTGTCCCATTAGTAAGTAGGCTGATCCGATGGGCCAGCGGCCACTCGCTCGTATCTCTCAAAATTACTATGACCTGGGACCCAAAGAAGACTGATTTTGAACCAATAACCCAGCGAGGAAAGTTATTCTTTGCACTACTCTACTAGTTTTGAGAATGTAGTGACCGACACAATATCTTCGATTTCTGCTTTGCTAACAATGAGGATAGCTATAGGGTTAAAGGAAGAGGTACTTTGTTTAAGTACATATACGGCAGCGAGAAACTTCGTCTAAAAGACGTTGCATGAGCTAGGAAGACATAAATGTTGAGAACATCCCCTCCCCTACTCCACAGTCCATTTTTAAACCGTCATGTCAGTGAAAATTGTTGTTTCGAAATCATTTGTCACACTATGGACCGAGACCATAAGGTTTGGTACAGCATCCTGTTTCTCTTACCCTGACCGCACTACATGATAAGATGGCTTTCAGACGTCGATTTTATTGACTCATCAAAGTCAATTCGAGTTGTGAGCGTTGAATACGCCGACAACACAATTTCCAGTTACCGGAAGCTATACCCGTATCTGTGCTATTGATGTTAAGACGATATCGACCCCATCTGGTACCATTGATTCCTTTAATCCTCCCAAAAACTTCCTTTAAATCGAAACTGAGGTCATATGCCGGGTACGAAGAAAAAGGGGTTAATTTGGGCCTCTGTTAGGGCGTTTTTTTTTTGTCTTGATGCAAATGGAAGCCGGGTTAGCTCTCGAAAACTTTTGCTCCAAGAAAATGATATCAAGACGTATTGTACCACCCTGGTTCCACTTGTCCATCTGCCAACTAGACCCTTACTTTACATAAGGTTCGCAATAAGTCTTATGAGTTTCTTTCTTTTTTTTACAGAACGCTCAAATAACGCTTATCACCAAGATACCGGTGCTCTGTGGTTACCATTTCAAACTGCTGCTGGTACCGTAACCTCGTTATACAAAGGTGAGTGCAAACTCTTCTTCTCAAACGGATACTACATAAAATCATTTTGTCTCAACAGAATCATGTGAAGGAATCAAACGTACCGGTGAAGCTGCCGTACAAAGTGGATACCAAAGACGGACTAGAGAATTGGTAGACTGGGCACGAAGCAAAAAGCGCCGGGTTATACGTCGTTCTGATCTTTTAGCATATTTAGCCGGAAAACCACCACCACCTTCGAATGTTACACGTCGGTGAGTTTAAACGGAAGCATACTGAATGCTCTCCGAATTATTATTAGAGACAAAGTTAAATTGACGATTGGCTTCTTTTGTTTACAGTTCACCAAAACCTGAACAAAATACAAATGCATTTACGGTAGGAGTTAGTAATAATCTAACAAACGCTAGCAACGAACCTACGACCGATCTGCACACATTTAAAGAAGCCCTAGTTTTAAGACCTAGGTAAGTTAAACAACGCAAACACTTAAAGGTGTGTCCACACCAAAGAAACATTTATGAAACATTTTAGAAACATTTAAAAAATATTTCAGAAACATTTCTGAAATATCCCATTTCGATCGGAAAAGTTTTTGTTACTCAAATATTGACTAGGATGTTATCCAGTTAATAAAACTTTCTGAAACGAAAAAAGTTGTGTGGGATCTAGCAAAACCCTAGCAAAATCATTCTAGTGCCTTTTAGTCACAGAAGGTTAGTCAGTCTGGGATCTATCACCATACAAGGCACCACATTAGCTTATTCCGGGGAAGTCAAGTATCTCGGTGTCATCCTTGACAAACGGCTTCACTGGAACTCTTATATCAAGTCCGCCACAGATCGCGCCACCATGGCCATGTGGGCCAGTAGACGCCTTTATGGCAGAACTTGGGGTCTCAATCCAAAAATGATACATTGGATATATACAATGTTGATGAGACCCATTATGACATAAGCGGCTTTAGTAAGATAGACTATGAACAACGGGAACTAAGCTTCAGAGGTTGCAAAGGATAGCCAGAAGCCATCGTTGGGCTCACACTCCTACAAATCTTCATTAGGAAGACGGTTGCTAGATGCGCTATCAAGTTGCAACTAGAATACAAGTTTAAGGCAGTTGACCACTTGGGACACCTGAAAATTCTTTACTCAATCCCACAAAGGGACATGTTCTGCACTGTACCTGAAACGTACTGTGGTGTCAACTGGGCAGCCGCCACAGCGCTGATTAACGCATGGGAACATAAACTTCGTCTAACCTATTGAGAAAATGTTCCGCGGTTACATCAGTCCTTAAGATTAATCAAGCCTTATTCCTATGAGGAAATTCTTAGTTTAGACAAAGACAGTATTAGAAAGCTGGTAAGTTTTTTAACAGGTCACTGTGGCCTGAAGTACCACCTCAACAAACTTAATCTGTGCCCAGACATACGTATGTAGAATGTTGGTTTTGCTCAGATGATGATTCGTCTGAGCACATTCTCTGTGAATGCCCGGCAAGGTAACATGCTCGCCAGCAGATAATAGAAACTTTGCGACTAAGGTCGTGCTCTCTTTCATTAGGGAGGTGGTACGTTTCTTAGAGTAAAACACGACGCTATTAGTGTTACTTTTTTCCAATCCATCTTTAAGTACAAAACTGGATAGATAAAATAGGAAACAAAGAAATATTTCAGAAATGTAAAAATAAAAACATTTCAGAAACATTTCTGAAATAATATTGAAAAGTTTCTTAGAAGTTTTTAAACAAATGTGAAACATTTGAGAAACGTTTTTTAAACAATGTTTCCTTTAATTTTTTTTTTGGTGTGGACACACCTTAACGATAAAGCATTTATTAAACTCATTGTTTATTGCAGAGGTCCCGAACTCTTCGCATTTGTAGCCAATGAAATCGCTCGTCACTGTAAGCGTCCAGCAAGTCCGTTGGATGACACAATGGATGTGTGTCACTATAGCAGTAAGCGGCAACGTTTCATGTAAGACCACCACCACCCAATTGTGTGTCGACGAAACATCGGTGGAACCTAACAAAATTAAGAATAAGAAAAAAAGAGGAATAAATTTATTCTAATCAGCAAATAGTGATTTTAATATTGTATTTGGTTAGTTACTTTCTAGTAAATAGTAGCGACATTTCAGAAAGATTATTATTTTTATACGTACATATACTACGAGTTTGCTTTAAAAATATTAAAAACAAAAAAAAACAATTAGTTGTTCTTTTTTTATAAACTTAAAACCAGCAGATTAAGGCAAAGAAAATCAATTTTGATTCCTATCTCAAATGTGAATGAAATAGAACGAAAAAAATTAAAACAAAAAAAAAAGAATATATAAGTAAAATACACAAATTATATTATAATGTTAAAATAAAAAAATAGAGTGGTAAATCTTCAAGTAAAACAAAACAAAACGAAAAAAAAACAACCTTTGTCGCCATATAAAATAAACATTATTATAGATTACTTTTTATATTAAATAAAGGAAAGCTAAATCTCCACTCATAATAAACAGATAATGTACATACATACATATATGCCTACAGAACTCTGTACTATACGACTTTTGGCAATGTTCAATATTATTTTTGTTTATTATTAAAACATAAACTTGGAATGTTAGACTAGTTCCAAAAAAAAATAAAAAAATAAAAATTATATGAATAACGATGTTGTGAAGAAACTGCATAAAAGAAGAAATAAAATTCGAAACATTTATTGTTGAGTATTTTATTGTGAAGCTAATTCGATTGACAAAATTGTTGCCTTAGCCTAATGATAACTACATATCCAACAATAGGAGGAAGGAGCCGTCTATCGCTATTACTATTACTCACATTCCACATGGGATTGACTCCGAATGCGATGATAACGGGATAATAAAAACAGATGATCCAAAAGTATATTTGATTTGATTTAATGCCGGCTCTACCGGCACTTTATTGAGCTCAATACAAGCTATACTTAAACAATCTAAACTTAAAAACTAAAGATAAACTTACAAACTATCAAGAGAAATGAAAAAAGAGGGTGTAGGGTTAGAAGAGAGGGGATGTGGGACAGTGGTTAGGTGTAATTGGAGCAACGATGAAAGTCGACAGTGAAAGTCAAAGGAGCTATCCATATTGTTAGCCAAACGGAGCATTCTAGGGAGAGGTGCATTATAACCATAATTGGTGCGGTGAGTTCTGAGACGGAAAAGGGCAGTAGACCTAAGGCATCAGGAGTTGGTATTAAATGACCCCGATGCAAGAAGCGCTGGGGAATCGATGTGACCAGTTATATGATGTAGGAATAGAAGGTCGGCATTTTCGCGGCGGTTTTCGAGAGACTGTAGATTGATCAGTATCAGGAGTTCAGAGTAGGGAGGCAAATTGAAACTGATCAACCCAGTGAAGACCGCGGAGGGCGAAACGTATAAACCTGCGCTGGAATTGATTAAACGCTGCACTGCCTGCTTTGTGAATTTGTCACCATTCCTAAATGCAATTTCATTACGCTCTGAAATGCATTGTGGACGAATATACTGCGTAGACAAAAGCAAACAGTGCAATGTGAACTGTTGTACCATGCAAATGTAAGTTGTTATTGTTACTGTTTTCACATTATGATTGTACCTCAAAAAGAGGTTTTCGTGTTAAGCACGGAAGTGATTACTCTGACTTAAAGGAGATTGCGGCCGGAGTCCCACAAAGAAGAATCCTTGGTCCGTTTCCATATGTACTCCACACATGTGATATCCCGCAAGAAAGAAATCGCGTCGTCTCTACGTTTGCAGACGATATTGCAACGGGCAATACAATTGAAACAGATCATCACAATGGGTCTGTACTGACCTGAGTGTGGCGATGTGAAAATTTGTCTAGTCGTCTACCCACGTACCTATTGAAGCAGCAACTGAAAAGCTGCAACATACTGTTAAAAATGTCCACGCTTGGAGGAATGCTAGGCGTATTGCGCTGAACGAAAGCAATGGATCAATTATCGTGATCCGAACTTTGGTTCGCCATTTCGGACAAACAAATTCCTTCGAGCATAGGTGTATAATCGTCCGTGGGTTTCGTGGATTGATGAGAATCTTTTTAAAGACTCAGTATTCAGTTCAGAAATGAAATAATCTGTTCTTAAGGTAGGATTCTAAGATCTTATATACTAAGCGTTCCAGCAGCAGCCGTCTGAGATTCTATTTCAAGCCATTATGCCAAATCTTGTCGAAAGACTGAGGGAGAAGAAAATTCAATTTCATGGTTTATTCTATGTATAAGCCTGGATTCTATGTATCTGTCTAGTAATTGGAAACAAAAAAAAGAGAACAAAAATTACCGAGATTTTGGAATTCATCATAGAATGGTAGAGTAACCGTTTTGGCACTGCGTTTGATTCACTGAAACTGAACAAACGTTTTTAAAGTTCCTATAATTTGTTGTTTACTACGTAATAATCATTAGTTATTTACATACTTTGTAACAATTATCGCCAAAATGTAATTAATTTTCTGGAAAACAGTTTTGTTTTGATTATCCTCCAAAACAAGGCTGTGTCACCGAAAAGCGAATTCGCTTCGGGCAAATTGACTTTTCGCGAGATTTTCACTTATTTCGCAAGCAAACATTTCTTGCATAGTGTTGTTTTGTCGCGTCACTATGCGCGCAGCCCTTAGTAAAACCATTTAAAATTCCAATTGCTATGCTCATCGTTTACCAAAACAATTTGAATAATAAGTTGTAATCTGTATTTACAATACAGAGATTAAACCACACTCATCCTGCAGTCAAACGGATATCGTACGACTTCAAACGATTCAAAATAAAGCAATGAGAAGTATTTTGAAATGCACCGGGTTTACTTCGGTAAGATTGATGTAAGATGCACTCAAATGGCTAAGTATTTTTCAGAGACTCAAGCCTAATGCCCTGTATCTAACTGAAAACAAAATATTTGTGGGTGATGCTCGACCATATCAACTACCCAACGGTCATATCAACTACCCAACGAAGAAAACCTTCTTTGGATGAAACTTTAAGTAAGAATTTTCCGTTGAATACAAACATGGACGTACTTGCAAATGAATTTGGAGATATTTTTTCAAGACAGGCAGCATCCATAATTCATACATGCAACATGACTACATCTGAACATCCTGACACATCCCTACAAGACTCGATATTCCTAGGAGATATTAATTGTACTGAGGTAACAAACGTGCTAAGTCGCTTAGATGCCCAAAAACCGCCGGGTGCAGATGGTATCAGGACAACAGATTTAAAAGCCAACACTGAAATCTTTGTTCCTATCCTAACTAAATTAATAAACCTTAACTTCGAAACGTCAACTGTACCAAAGAAACTCAAAGAAGCAGTTGTTAGGCCGATTTATAAAGGTGGAATTAAAAAGTGTGTAGAGAACTATCGTCCAATAGCAATTCTTCCAGCTATAGATAAGATCATGGAGCAGATCATATCAGATCGAATAAAGAGTTTTGTTGAAAAACATAATTTAATATGCAAACATCAATACGGGTTCCAAAAAAGGAAAAAGCACCAACCAACTCCTCGGCGATTTTGCTAACTTAATCAACACTACCCTGAGCAACCGTCAGCAAGTGTTAGTTCTATTTCTGGATTTCAGCAAAGCGTTTGATACCCTGGACCACAAAAAACTTATTGATGCCCTAGGAAGAATTGGAATCAGAGGAAAGCTATTGGACTGGCTACTAAACTACCTTAAAGATAGAACGTTTCGCGTAAAAATCAAGAATTCGTTTAGCAGTGAATATGAAGTATTACATGGGGTTCCTCAAGGATCTACGCTTGGCCCCCTACTCTTTATATTATACACAAACGAAATGTTAAAGTGTGTCAAAGAAAGTACTCAATTTGCTTATGCAGACGACATGGCGATCGTGGTATGCCGCCCATCAATAGAAGAAGCAGCAAGTGTGATGCAATCTGAGTTTAACGCTGTAGGAAGATGGTGTCATGACAATGGACTGGTGATTAACGAGTCGAAAACCAAACTGATGCATATCCGAAGTCCAATGTACCCAGATTCGCCCATCATCTTAAATAGCTTTAAATGCTCCAATTCGGAAAGCTGCAAAAATATCGAGTTGGTAAAGACATACAAGTATCTAGGTGTCACAATAGATTGCCATTTTCTGTGAGAGCCGCATATAAATGACCTGCGAAACAAGCTGCGGGGATCTCTGTTCGCTCTGTCCTATCTGCAGTACAAATCACCAACTTGCGTACAAAAACAGGTATACCACGCTCTCATCGAATCAAGGTTGAGGTACGGCGTACTTGCATGGGGAGGAGCGTCGCAAACACATATAGAGAAGCTACAAAATATCCAAGACAGGGCAGTCAAGTTACTCGTAGGAAGAAATGGCACCACAGAAGTAAAAGTTCTCACAATAAAACAAATATTCGAGATGAGTGCTGTTCTAGAATATTACGACGATCAATACTTGCGGATGCCAATAAGCCATCGTTTTGAAACGCGCAGGAGAGCAGAAGGACTATATCAGCTACCACCAATCATCAACGAATACGGCCGAAGACAGTTGATGTATACTATTCCAAGAATTTTCAACACTCTACCCATCCACTTAAGAAATCTCGCACCTAATGCTAGAAAAAGAAAATTAAAAAGATACTTTTTAGACAAAATAACCTAATATCAGTAATTCAGTCATTTACATCTATCTTTTAGTTAAATTTGTTTTCTTGTATTTAAAATAATCTTAAATTCTGAATACTTTTTTTATCGTTCATTTTTTTCCTTTTATCATTAATATAATTTTTTCTAAGTAATTGTACCAAAAACTGAATTTTCAAGCATATAACATATTATAAATTATGATGAATGAAACGAAATAACTGAACAATCATGTAACCAACCTCCTGCACACAAGCCTCATGGCTTCGCAGGTCTGCAAATTGTAAAAATTATTGTAGAAGAAATAAAAAGATTCAATTACAATTACAATTATATGTACATATATACGAGTAATGTACATACGCCTATAATTATATTGGATTTGTAGAGTATTGTAAATACTGATTTTCTAATTTTTGTGCAATAATCAAAGCAATTAAATGTAGAGGTACTCGTTACACATCCAACCTCAAACGATGTACATGTTATGTGCGAATTTGGATACCAGCAGTCCATGTAAAGACCACAGCTCTGAACGGAGCCAAACCTGGTTGAGTAACAAGAATGATAGAACGGTCTAGTAAGTAGATTGTAGTAAGCTATTGTAACTAGGAAACCCAGCAGCGAGCGTGTTACTAACATTCCTAGTTGGTTAGCAAGTTATTTTTTAATTTAATAATTGACGCAGCAGGTCGATGGGACCCAGGGCCTAGCTTCTCATAACCATTCGCGTTGTGAGTGTTTTATTCTTTATACGAATGGAAGGCACCTACTGCTTGGTACCATACCCGAAGGGCAATTTATTATTTAAAAAGCTTTGCCATGACAGTCATACTCCTGGATGTTTGTCAGATGTCTGGGAATCAAATCTGGAATCCCTTGCTCCGTAGTTCAACGCACTTACTACTTGGACCTCGGCAACTAATTGAAAACTATTAGTAAACTAAATATCAAAGTGACATCGCTCCCAGCGCGCCGTGATAGAAGCTTTTACGGTAATTGAAGAAGAGACGAAACGAGTTGGTCTTGAAGTAAATAAGGACAAAACCAAGTACCTGTTGTCAACGAATACAGAAACATCGGTCCACCGTCTAGGACAAAACGTCACTGTTGGCAACAGTAACTTTGACGTAGTTAAGGAAATAATCTACCTCGGAGTGAATATTACCTCCACGAACGACACCCTAGTGGAGATTCGACCAAGACTTACCCTAGGAAACCGCTGCTACTTCGGTTTGGCAAAACAAATGGGTTCAAAACTTCTATCTCGGAAGACGAAATGTATGTTCTACAAAACATTGATCCTGCCAGTTCTGCTATATGGAGCCGAGTTGCTGGACGATAAGTAGGAAAGCAGAGCACATCTTGAGCACTTTCAAAAGAAAAATTCTTCGTCGAATTTTCGGTCCCCTGTGCGAGGAGGGCGAATGGAGGAGAAGATATAACCGCGTAGCAAGATGTGGAATACGTCGACTACACTGGCTCGGCCACATCGAGCGAATGGACAATAATGCTCCAGCAAAGAGGATCTTCGACTCACAGCCCCCATGTCCGAGACGACAAAGAAGACCGAACCTCCGTTTTAAAGATCAAGCTATCGCGGATGCCAGAGCGCTTGGTCTGGACAACTGGACAACTGGAAGCAGCGTGCCCGGTATCGAAGGGATTGGAAGGAAAGCTACCGTGTCTCAGTCAGGGACTCTTCACGGGTCGGGAGCCCATAACTATTGAATAAATAGATCAGCAAAATACCTTCTAATCGCTTTACGTATGATGAAGTAGGTTTATATTTTGTTTAGTCGTGGATTTTATTTTATATTTTCCTCTTAATACTAAAGTGAAACACGAATATGTGTCTTTTATTTGAAACATAACATCACATGAAATTCAATTTTATTTCTATTAACAAACGACACATAAGTCATGCATTGCAACAGGCCTGTTTATGTCAGTACCAAGACAGAGCATTGAATATTAGTTACTCTTTCAAAAACAATGGAATAGTAACATGTGGCAAACTATTTCTGGGATTATCCGAATATAATGTATAAGTTTTAGCTGTCAAATCGAATACTCCAACAGCGATGGTTTTAACCATTTCCGAGAGATCACCATTGTCCCGGAACACACAATGCTCGCCTCCAGAACAATCTCCCAACATATTTAAAACATCTTCTTTGCTCTTTGGGGGATCGTAGGTATTAAAAGTGTTCATCCGAGACACACTGGAATCTATCATTATTTCATTCGCCTCCGGGATCTTATGACGAAGATAGCTAAAATTATCCAAGCTTTTGAATCCCAAAAAATTTGAAAATAAGGAGAAGCCTCTACCTGTTTGTATGATAGCTATGTCCTCCCAATGGAATTTCTCGAATATCCAACTGTGATTCGTTTTTATCTCCCACCGTTGGACCCATCTCGATATTATAGAACGGTTGTGGATCAACACTGAAAGATAAAAGAAAATCTTGATGAATATGGATGGAAGGAAAGATGATGACGAAGAACCAACTTTAAGAACGTCATATTGATCGAGCATCCATCTCCTGCGCCAACACCAGAATCTTTCAAAATAGTAAGAGCTTTGTCATAGCTATCGGCCGACAGTAATGCCCGCGTGAGAAAATGTCGGGCTGAAGTAATGCATATATACATATAAATTACTATCATGTGGATAACATATGTTGTACTTACGCGTCTTTCCACTGCGAAGGTACTCTGCGGACAAGGTGTTTATGGAAAACACCAATCCATGATGATTATAATTCATTGTATATCCAGGCAGATGTCCTGCATAGCAGAGGGACATGAACCGTTCCTCGCTTACATTGTATTTACCTTGTGGAGTTTCGTTAATTATATGTGCAACCACGAAGTAGTAATGATTAAGGGTTTCTGTTAGGGCATCCTCTGTATGAGCAAGAACTTTCTGTGAAATGAAAAAATTACAAACCAAACAATGTCTTCATCTTCATCTTAAAGGACATAGAAAAAAAATCCTCACACTGTCTTCTGTGTTCAGCATGATTGTTGAACAGCCAGTTGCCTCCTTTATTATATTTTTATGTTTCAGTGATTGCGGGGTGATCTCGTCCATATGTAGTAGAAAGAGCTATAATTTGCAAAAAAAAGAAAGATTTTTATTTTATTTCTCCGATCAGTCCTATTGTTCGTGTGGAAAAATCAAAACCCGGTATGAGTGTCCTTCATCTCACAAAATATTTAAGATATCCAAAACTTACTTATTTACACTGGGTTAGGTTGGATTAGGTTACGTTGGGCATGGTTATGCGGTTATCGTGAAACATTGGTCATTATCACGACCCCTAGGAAACCTTCATGAAAGTCAAAGCATTTCACCCCACGCTTAAGTAAATATGTCATCAATTTGGTTCAAAGATCCTACATTACTTAAGTGGAGAAGCATATTCTAGGGTTCATAAGTCTACTCCAAACAATGTCCTGGCATCCATGGAGTAGAATATATCCTTCAAGACGTATAGTTCATCGCAATACTCCCTCGTTAAATCTTATATTAAAGCGGGCTTCCTGGGAAGTTAATAACCAAAGACAATTTTTTTCCGATCTAATAATGGCCATAAGTCCTCAGACATTCTAAAATACTTGGCGCAACAGGTCGATGGGAGCCAGGGCTTAGCTTCTCACAACCATTCGTGTTGTGCGTGTTATATTCTTTACACGAATGGAAGGGGTCTACTGTTTAATGGCGTATCCAAAGGGCAATTTGTTATTTGAGAAGCTTTCTCAGTACAGTTGTACTCTCGTATGTTTGTCAGACGCTCGCGAGTGGTGGGGCCGTGAAAAACTTTTAGGTGTTCCGACTGGGATTCGAACCTGAACCCCTTGCTCCATAGTCCAACGCACTAACCACTGAGCCACGGCTATGTTCTCCTAAGTTGTACTCTATTGAGACAAATTTTCATTTGTCCTCCTTTTTTTAGCCAGTACGTCGCCACTTTTGTTATCTTCTATATTGCATTGTCGTTCAGATACTCAACATAATCTGACAAGATTTTGTAAACATAATTTCAGATTGAATGACATAAGACTATATTCTGTTCAGGTACTCATCCAAACGCAAGTCAATCGGCAGCTTTGGGTACAACCAGAGCCTCACTCTTAAATATATATTTTCTGGATTCTTAGGATAGAATAGAATAGTACAGATTTATGTCTCTTGAGAGACCATACCCTCGCTATGTAGTTTTGCAACTTTTCGTATGTATTTACATTGCATTTTGGATCTTCACTTTTATTTTGGCAATATTTCCTACACAGCTGGTTTTGAAAAGCTCTGCGTTAGTAAGGTGGGTAGTAAGGAGAACACCGGTAACAGGCTAATTTGTACCCTGAGCAACATACATATACCGCAAAAAAATTTCTTAATCATTGCCTTCTACCATGAAAGAGACCCATATGCAAGCATTAATCTAACTACCTTAATGTAACATCAATCTTTCATTGTTGGTTTCAGGCCACACCTTCACCTGATCTCCTGTCGTAGATGAAGAGAGCTTACTTACTTACTTAACTGGCTCCCGACCAGTTGCTCCCTGAGACACGGCAGTCTTCAAATCGCTTTGATCCTTGGAACCTTGCTTCCAATTGTCCAGACCAAGCGCTCTGGGAACCGCGAAAGCTTTACCCTTAAAACGGAGGTTTAGTCTTTTTTGTCGTCTCGAACATGGGAGATGTGATTCTAAGATCCTCTTTGCTGGAGCATTATTTCACATTCGCTCGATGTAGTCGACGTGTTTTGCTTTTTTGATCACATTCACTTCTTGGTACACTCATACCATAGTTCGCGGTTGTATCTTCTCTTCTATTCCTCTTCGCATACGGGACCGAAAATTCGTTCAGAGCTCAAAATCTGCTCTGCTTACCTTTTTATCGTTCACCAATCGGCTTCATATAGTAGAACTGGCAGGGTCAATGTTTTGTAGAGCATGGATTTCACTTTCTAAGTTAGAAGTTATTAATCCATTTGTTTCTCCAAACCGAAGTAGCGGTGGTTTCCTAGGGTAAGTCTTCAGCGAATGTACATTAGGAGATCTCTTACGCTGTCCGAAAGTGAAACCTCCGCCTCAACTAGCTTACGTATTTTGAATGGTGGAACTTTGTATTTCCTGGCGAAGAGTAGAAATAAAACCTTCCAGTCCTCCTCTGGTAGTAACTTATTTTACTATGTCTATGCTAATCAAAAAGATTCTGCAAAAGCGGGCAGACAGTCAGAGCAACGAATGAACGAGAGCAATAAGATTTCCAAAATGTTTTCCCTAAAACCAAGAAACATTTCCTAAATGAAACAAAAAGCCACTCATACTCCCATCTTTCCATTGACATAGTTACATTTCCATTCGATAAATATCTTCAGTTTGCTTAGAACGATAATGGAGACTAAACTTTCCTAAAAAAAGAGAAACAAAAAATACTTAAAACTAGCTCTGCTAAACCTGACTCTAGTTTCAAGGCTTCATTCCATACTTCTAAATATTTCCCTCGAACAACTGCTTTTCAATCAACAAAATTCCTTCTCTCTGTAATTTAAGCTTCATTAAATAAAGCCCAAGGACACTCCATCAACCTCCAGCACTTAAGCAGTTATGTAAAAAAAATCGAAGGTCTCCCTCAAAAGGAAACATTTCAATTAGCCATTTTAATTCCAGTTGTTAGAACTAAAACTAGCCCATTATTGATAAAAGCCTCACGCGCTTAATTACCACCACCGACATCGACATCGACACCACCATCAAAGCCACGCAAATTGTACATTCGTTTGCACCAAGATCCAAATGCAGTCGAATGACACCAAAATGCGATGACTACTTACTCGTATATGGCAAATCCAATAACTCATTTATGTAACACGGCAAAGAAGCCACACAAGCTGCAAAAAAAAAGCTAGCCTAGCCACCATCAGTCCGTGTACTCGTAGGTAATCGAAATCCATCCAAGGCCGCTGCAGTGCCATTTCGTGGTCTACTTACATGGCCAGAAGAAAAAATTAAAAGAATAACACAACGTAAACAGATAGCACGGAATTAATGGCTACAACCGAATCCGAACTAAGCCTGCCATTAAATTCAAAATGGCACCTGTTAACGATGTGAGTTAGAAGATTGTCTTAACCGTGATTAGTGCGCGTTCTACAGAGCCGCACCACTCCTTAGCCTGGCGCAGTACTGTCGAACTTGAACTTCTTCTTCGTTTTAATGCGCTCTTGAGCCAAACCAAGCGGATCTGGCCACTTAGGCGCTTAATTGGCGCTGAAAACATGTTGCGGTTTGTTGCACGCTCATCACACGCTTGCTTAGTGCTTACCCATCGATGGAATTATAGTAACCACTTAATTAATAAATCAATTATGGTGGAGTGTAAATTGCCATTGCACTGTGCAAACATGTAAAACGGGTGTAAAAGACTAAAGCTAGCTATTAACGCCGCAAGGTGCTTATTAATCATTTGTATGGATTCATACATGCCAGACGAAATACATGCATATGTGATGCGGGACGTTACATTTCAATAAAACTTATCTCGAAATAATAATCAAATAATCATCTGCCTAATAGTCTTCTATTCTGCTCTGCTTATTTTTCCTTCAATTTACGCCATTGGTTTGAACAATACTTAGAGAAGGAGGTCTTCACAAGCTCCTTCCTAAATAACTCAAAAGTTAAGGAAATAGCGCTCATACTTACTTACTTACTTACATAAGTCCTGTATCCCCTTGTGGGTCCTAGGGCCTCGACAGTGCCTACGCGCCATCGTCTGCGGTACCTGGAAATATGTCTCAATTCTCCCCAACACTTTCCGAGTTGCTTTGCTTTCTTCTCAACTGTTCTGCACCGCGTACTTCTAGGACCGCCGCGTATCCTGCCATCCTGAGTAAGCGGGTTCCATTGCGTCGCGTGGTTAGCTATGGACCTGTCACCCTTTCGGAGAGTATGTCCAATCCACTGCCACTTTCGTCGTCGTATTGTTGTGTATATAGGTTCATGGCCCGTTCTCTGTAGAGTTGTTCGTTAGAGATACGGTTTGGCGAGAAAATCCTAAAGATATATCGTAGGCACCTATTGACGAACGTTGCAGCTTCCTCGTGATAGTGGCGGTTCAGCACGGATTCAACGCGCGTGTTACTTCGAAGAAGTATGTGTCTGTTGGGTGGTTGGAAACTAAAATCAGACACAAATAAATAAGAGATTTGTACCCGCTTTGCGTTTAGTGTGAATGGCTAATAGTTCCTGATCCCGGATCACTTCCGCTAGAAATTCGATCCAGCTCCCGCTACCGCGTTCCGCATTGATTTGATCTTAAGGAGTCTCTTCATGACAGTTATATGTGATTTGGGCATTAGTTGTCAAACGCACCCAATAGTAAAGAGTAGGTCAACTTAAACGCTTCCGTTGTGTTTATGATATTTACGATAAAATGACGATTGATGTCACTTTTCATGTTACCCCATAAGAGGCCATTGTTTCTACACAATCTGTCAGCGGACGTACGTACACACGCAACATTAGGTTTGTTTGCATACTTTCTGCACCAGAATTCGTAATGGAGTAAGTATCAACTCTTCTTCCTGTGTCGAACTCGTGTACGTCAAGTTTGAGGAAATAGCATTACATTTTGTCTTCTTCTTAATCTCCAAACACACCGCCAACGGAAAGCAATATTTCGTTTTGCAAATGTTAGGGTCGTCCATTGTGACAAGTAATATCGTAAAGTACGGGTATACCCCGGCTAACATTTCCCGCAGAACGGATTATTACCATGCTTCGCTTGACGTTGTTTGACATCGCTGTAATGTGCGTCGTTTAAAAAATGAAATAAAATAAGTTTCCAAGGGTAAATCAGCTTCAAAACAATGTTTTTCTTTTCTTTGTCCCGTACAACGTTGTTTCACTTAACGTCGTGAAAGCACGCATGCACCCAACATTATGATTTGGGCATAATGTTCTCTCAATAATACCGTAAAAGACTTGAATTTGGTGCAGGACTTTGCAGTATTGTGACTTCTTTCATCGCGCATCTTCTACCATTGTGCTGTCTATTCTTCTTCAAATCTAAATTGTCTTCGTGCATTTTAATATTTTTATCTTAGCTGACTGTTGAATTAAATTCTGATAAATAGATGGCGTGCAGCAAAAAACAAAGACACGATCTTGAATTCGAATACAAGTTCGAAAAAGAACAAAAAAGTTGTGCTTCGAGCAGAAACAGAAAAATACTTCTCTTCTGTTTTAGACAGTTCAACTAAAAGCATCAATAGGCAATACCAACAATGAATTAATAGTTATTAAAGCGAGTTTTCTTTTTCTTCGTATTGTCTGGATTGTGAACTGGGTGTTTTATCCGGGTAAACTGGAGCCTACAACATTTGGTCCCGAAAGACATGAAAAATGTAAGGCGTATAAAGCTTTTGGCTTCACTTCAGCTGTGGTATCGGGTACACCTGCGTCACTTTAAACTTTTAGTATATAATCCAAACCTGAACAGCTAGTCCTACCACTAACATCGACGTACTAATCTCATTTGACAAATATTTCATTACCGCCAGCATGTTAAGCAAGGCAAGGTCATTTAGAAAACCCCAAAGATACCTAAAGTGGAACCACCTTTAGAACACCCGACGCAATAAACGGACATAGCTGGTGATATTAGAATAGATTTACTTGGTTTACATGTCTAAGTATACCTCAACAAAGGTCACTCGACAAAATGTTATCGGCTGCTCTAAATATAACAAGTCAAACGAGAGCCGAGTACATAATTTATGTCTTTCACTATCTTTAAAAATTACAAGTACTTTACAACCAGTGCCAACAGATTTGAATATCGATAAAATCCTTGCATTCAAGTGCATTTAGTAACTTAATATACTAATTAGAATTACAAACCACGTAACCTCTGGTAATAAAAACAAAAACTAATAAACATTACTGGCCGAAGTTAGTGCTTCACACTATATGCTCATTCATGCATGGTGTGTAGATCTGGTCATGGAAGACAAAGAAGTCATTTGCCAACTACCAACTACACCACTAACCCAGTGAGTTTAAAAATAAAAAAACCGAATAAACGTTATAAATCAATTGGACATGTGTCCGATAAGGAACAGAAAGCAAATCACTTACTTTGTGGAACTCAACCTGAGCTCCATCAGCGATGCCTTCCAACTCGCGTATATACTGCGGGAATGATTGTTTCACACACTCAAGAGTTTCATTATAGACGGCTTCTAAAAAAAACAATTCATAAACAAACAACATAATGATTAAAATCGCATACGATCAACCTTTTTTCGTTTAACTTACTTCCTTTATTGGTGCTATAGAGCGGCAGGTAGGATTCGATAAGTGGTTTAGATAGTTGTAGGAAGCTCTTAATCACCGAAGCGAATGTTCGACCCTAAAACAAAAGAAAAGAAAAAAACAAAACATAGAAACAAAAAGAACAAAAGCATTTAACTGACATGTTAAACATAGTGCAACACAACTGTCCTTTTGTATTGCGAACTGTCAAGGTTCAAGTTGAAAATCACACGAATTCTAGGTGCCTTAAGTCGCCAACGCAATAAAATTAAAATTTGCCCTTGATAGAGATAACAAATCATTCAGCTGAAAGTAACCAACTGACCACAAAAAATTTATTACGTATACGCCACAGTCGGCTCCGTTTAGCCTCATAGACAAACAGACACACCTCTTTCCTATACAAATAGCGGTGTGCGGTCGAGTATGTTGATTAATGATTTCGTGACAGCGTTATTAACAAATTGCAGCTCGAACGTTTGGTCGGAGTAACAATTGATTCTTGACCCCTACATTGCCCCCAGTATAGACAATATACAATAAATAAATAATAAAGGAAATAATGAAGAAACATGAATAAATTAACGATACGAGCACGTGATATCACTAAAGTCTGAGAATATTATGGTCTGGCGCACCACTACGGGTTGTCTCAACGTTACTTCCGTGACCAATATAACCTTAATCGTGTGCAGCATTTCACAATCTGACAACAGAAAACAACAGTTTTTTATTCTTTAATTTCTCCGAACCTAAGCTGTTGGGCGGGTTTTAAAATTTGAATAATCTACATAAGTATGTAAAATAAATAAAATAAATACTTGGCGCTACAGGTCGATGGGACCCAGGGCCTAGCTTCTCACAACCATTCGTGTTGTGCGTGTTATATTCTTTACACGAATGGAAGGGGCCTACTGTTTAATGCCGTATCCGAAAGGGCAGTTTGTTATTTGAGAAGCTTTCTCAGGACAACTGTACTCTCGGATGTTTGTCAGACGCTCGCGAGAGGTGGGGCCGTGAAAAACTTTTTAGGTGTTTCCCGACTGGGATTCGATCTCGAACCCCTTGCTCCATAGTCCAACGCACTAACCACTGAGCCACGGCGTACATACGTAAGTATGTACGTATGTACATATAACGCAGTGGAGTCGTATCGTTTTTGCAAACCGCCAAATTAAATTCAGAACGAAACAACCAGATTAAAAGTTTAATCTAATTGGTACGACAGAAGAATTTATTTGTTAGCAAATGTTAAAGGTGTGTTTCCTCGTAAAGTTATTCTTCGGTGATCACTAAGTTTGACATAACAATGGTCAACTGTCATCAAAATGGGTAGGTTAAGAATAGAAGCGGAAGTCTCCACTCGACCAATCGGTATCTATTGGTAAAATTAGTTACATGTATGCACATAGAAACGACGTAAGAAAGTCTAGGTGACACTTGTTAACAAAAATGAATATCTACTGGCTTCATTAGGTAGATAGATTAATCTGACAGATTAGTCCATTAGTAGCGAATCTCCTTTTTTTTTTAATGTGGTTTTAACTAGTTCGCTGAGGTCGTTTGAAGATATATTTCATTACAAGTCCGTGCTGTCTTCTTCTAGTCCTCTACCTTTGTGTCGCCGAAGCCTCTGCATAAGCCTGTGCTGCTGATACCCATTCCTCTGGGGTGGATCGCCATCGGGTTGTAGCCTTTGAGGATAAGCAATCTCAACTGTGGTCTATTGAGTGATAGTTCTTTGTTTGTTGTATTGGGTCCAAAGTAGTTTCAAAATACGGAATGGGAAGGGTGCCACCTAGCGTTGGCCACTTTGTGGAAATCTGAGGTAATTTCGCACGTGAGGAGGCTGATGGGCATGTGGACTAAGTGATCTGTCGATAGGGTTGTTTGATTCCAAACCTGTTCTAGACAGCTCATCGCCCTTTTCATTTCCTTTGAAGTACATGTATCCCAGAATCTGCAACAGTGTGATGCTGAGCCTTGAGCTGAGCGTTTTAAGTTCCCCTTCGTAAGCAAAGGGCGTTTTTGCCGCTGTTTGTTGTTTAGTGGGCAGAGCCCGAGAATGGCTTCAAGGGCAGCAGTATATAGTATCCCTATATACGCTAGACGTTGAACTCTTGTGAGGGTGCTCAGGTCAGGCAGTCATATGAAAGAATAGGCCTTACGATGGCAGTGTTCATCTAATAGATGGTAGTAGGTTTAGGCCCCATTTCTGCCTAAAATTTAACTGCATGCGTAAATGCGTTAGAGGACTTTTTCGTCCATTCTAGTATATAGTCCATGCACTTCAGACTGCGAGCCAGTATGAACCCAAGATATTCTCCTTTTTTCATATTTTTATACGTTTAAGACAAAACCTTTGTACATTTGAAACTCTGCTGGAGAAAGTAGACAAGTTCCTTTATCTAGAAAGTATGGTCTCAACCGATTGTACCAAATTAGATATGGGTTCCGAAATAGTGAAAAAAAAAAGAATAGTTTTATTGTTTGGGTGTATAATATAGAAAATTACAACCGCTCTCACTTGAAAGCTGCAATCGTTTGTAAATAAATGTCTACGTATTTTACAGCTGGTTTCTGGCTAGTATGTACATCACAATTCGGCCAAGCAAACGGCACTGAATCGGTTACACTGAATGACAATTCAATCCATCAACCAATGACCAATGACAAATGACCAGAGAACAAAGCGGGTCGTTTAGGAAAACGTAGCGTCAAAGAGTTGAGAAGGTATCAAACTCACTTGAGAGATCTAAAACGCGTTCCACTATTCTTAACAAGATACCGTGTAAACTTTGTTGATGCCCTATGACCCCGGGAGCTTACATGACCTAAAAAGACGAAGAAAAGGAAGATATGGAGAGAAAGGGCAACATATAGCAAATCACAATAGAAAAGAGCTGAACTAAGTGATCCTTCATAAGTATAAAGTGACAGAGAGGATATATGACAACGTTTGAAGAGAGAAAACTTCTTTAAAGTTCCATAATACGTAAAACAATTGAATGTTTCTACAATCGTATCCTATTTCTATTCAAGCTGATGTTAAACTTATCCTTTTAAGATAAAAATATAGATTTAATTTGCCTTGCATAGGATATTCTTAAGCTTTCAAGGTCTAGACTCCATAAGGAATATCCTTACGTAAGCTATAGTTCTATTCCAAAAATACAACTAAAATAATTCCGCCTAAAGAGGCTAACACTGATTAGTACCGCAATGGGTTGAACTGATATCCGGCAAAACTATTGACATTACCAGGTGTACATATGTATGTGACTAATTCTGGCTGAATTATTAAATAAGATTTTGTAAAGTGTAGGTATTAATTGAGTTTAAATTGAAAGCTGTATTCACTTAAGATATCATTTATTTAGTCAAGTACATCAAGTACTACTTTATTTGCACAACCTTTAACAACCTATACTTATAACACTTCCATTCGGGTGTATTTTAATGTGAATAACTTAGTGCATTAGTTCTCGTTTAATCGGATTTCAAATGGTTGTTAATGCAAATTTTAATTCCGTGCCAACTTTTCGAGAGACAAGAGAATGTCGTGACTTAACTTTGTGTCTCGGTGGATTTTAGACTCCTCCAATTTTCCTGCTTAAATACATACATAAAAGTTGTTCTCTATAAATACTACTATGTAACAGTGCCTACTTGATTTTATTTAAATTAATTGGTCTTATTGACTTTGTTTCGAGGAGTGTGTAATCAATAGTCAGTCATAAAACCTAAAGAAATACGTTAATAAATTATTCCAGACAGATACGGATAAAGCGAAATGAGTAGGCGGCTTTTATCTACTTATGTGTATAGTTTTCTATCTGAGACTTTGTCTATTTAATTGAACGTAGCGCCAGTTAATTATTTTTTTATGTACATATATACACACGCTTGTAAGTATTTTCCGGTAATTCAATCGTATAGCATGTTGGAAAATGAATGAGAGATTCGATATAGCAGTGTGAAAGATTGCAATTCTGATGGCATTTTTTATTCGTTTTAGTTTGCATGCGAAAATCGGTTTCACTGGACCCTTAAGCAGAAATATTTGTCGCAACAGGTCGAAGGGACCCAGGGCTTCCCACAACCATTCGTATTCTTTACATTGATGGAAGGGGCCTACTATTTAATGGCGTGTCCGAAGGGAAATTTGTTATTTGAGAAGCTTCTCATGACTGTTATACTCTCGGATGTTTGTCATCGGCTCGCGAGAGGTAGACTCGTGAAAAAACGTCTAGGTATTTTGTTTGGGATTCGAACCTCAAACCTTGAACCTCTTGGTCCAAAGGTTAGGTTAGGTATGTATGTGGGTAGGCGACTAGAATAAAATATATCACATCACCACACTCAGGTCATTACAGACCCATTACCATCTTGTGAATCACCAAACCATGGATTTGATGAATTAAAAAATTTCACTGATTGATCTATTTGCTAATTCCTCAAGATCACAGAAAAAGTATCGCACTAGAAATTTGAATCGAAGATGGATAAGCCCAGGGCAGTGACAGAGAAAGTGGATTGTATCCTCATTAGCTTCCTCTTCTCTAGCTTCAAGGCCATAGGCTTCTAGTGATCACACAGGTGTCCAGGGAGGTCCATCTACTATTGGTCTCACTTCTGGCCCTAATCCATGCCTTTTGTTTCAATGTGCCAGGCGGGATGAACACGGAGGTTCATCGATGTAGATTCAGAGCCTCTTCTTGCCAATTTGTCTGCCTTCTCATTACCTGGAATACCTTCGTGCCCAAGGACCCAGCAGAGGGCAACCTTGTGCTGTGTTCCAAGAACCTTGAGTTCTTCACGACAGCACTTCACAAGCTTGGATTTTATTTCAATAGTGAAAAAGGTGATACCTTCCGGTGATATAGCCTTCATCGCAGTCTCACGGGTAGCTTTTGTCACTGGCAAGACCTCCGCTTGGAAAACACTGCTATGGTTCGGGAGGTGGACTAATCTAGATATCCCCAGCGGTTCAGAAAAAATGCCAGACCCTACGCCTACATCCATCTTAGATCCATCTGTAAAGACAGAAATGGAACGTGTGTTGGTAGGCTGACCCTCCTTCCATTCTTCCCTGCTTGGGAACGAGCTAGTAAATGGTCTATGGAAATCTAGGAACGAAGTGAGGTAATCCGTAGTATAGACTTTTCCTAGATATGTCTCCAGGATCATGAAATGACCTGTTGCATTAAGATTCCAGCTATCTGACTGACCTCTTGCTCCATAGTCCAACGCTATAACCACTGACCCACGCCGCCCTAGATTTAGTGCCTTGACATCTAGTTAATATCCGAAAGTCTATTTGGAATAACTTAAACTGTTGCTCTCATTAAATATTATTATTCTCCATCAAATCGTCATGCAGTGTGCTAAGTCATGGTCGATTGAAACACTATTTTATGGCTTTACATCCTTAACTTGTCGTAAATGTACTCATATGTTCATTCATAATGTTCATTCATAAATCATGTGTAGACATTTATAATTCCTATAATTTCTAAGATAATTATTTTACGCAAATTTTAAATCGATTATAAAACACTCAATTTCACAGATCAGATTTGCATGATTGTATCGACATACCTGCTCGAGAATAATTGTAATTTTCTTCGCTGATACCTATAAACTATAATAATTACTGATTTAATAATACATACAGTCCATCATGTGTACTATAATTTGAATAAGTTTGCAATGTGGGCTGTTAGGAAATTCTTGAACTCTATTGCAGCAAAGTTGAACAAGACAAACCTCTGTGTGCTAATCCAATATTAAAGAATAAAAATTTGTTGCAAACCACGTTCAAGACGCATAGTTATTCTTAATGTTTATGCAAACATATGTATAGTTTCCGATAGAAGAACTTTGCTTTTGATTGTCAATGTCTCTGACTGCTAGTGGGCTTTTGCAAAAGTTTAAACTTTGTAGCAGAATCTTAATTTATTTACATTTTTGAGAAACTGTGAGCAGTTAGTTTCGGTTCATGCACATCGACTAGCACCTTTAAATATAGACTCCAAAAAGCAATTTGTCTACAAAGCCAATATAATATTCTTAAAGAATTGGAGGTTAGCAACCTAATTAAGTATGTACGCCTTATTAATTTAAATTCAAATTTTGTGGTTACATTTTTCTCATTTTTTTAAGTAGAACGTAGCACCAATTTGTTTTTATTATATCTCGAGCCTGCGACCTAAAAGAGCTACTGCACCAAGGGTGATCACCATGAGGTTCAAAACATAGAAAGCCTTTTAAACTACGCACCCAAGTTTGTTAAATATCAAGGTAAACATTATTAGTCACCTCGAACGAGAGATTAAAATCAGATAATTGTTCTGCATCGATTCTTAATGAGCTTTTAAGTGCATTAATTGGTATATTAATGTCGAAATTAGTGTTTCGAAATAACTAAATAATTGTAACGAGCTTGTTCTCACGATACACACCTGTCAATCAAATCGAATTTGATTAGCAGCTCTTTTTCAACCTGTTAATTTATTTTGTATTAACTTAAGGAATTATGAAAATATATTGATAGAGTTGTGTTTCAATTCAGTTCATTAATACTTTCGCCACTTAGCAGCTGTGAAGCATTACATTTGGCCATCAGAGTACCAAGTACTTAGGTAATACATATGTAGGTACGCGTATTATGAATAACGATGTACAGCTTTGTTTGTAAATCTGACAAGGTTTTTGTAAAGGAATACTTATTGATTCCCTAAAAAACTTCGACCTAGAGATTTCAATCAAACTACATGCAGTCTTTTTAACTACATGCAGTCTGGACGGATTTGGTAGAAGTCTTACTTTACTTAGGGTTCGATCATTCATATATGAATACATACTAAGGAACTTGGCTAACTCTCAGCTATTTCTCCATCCACTGACCATAAAGGAAACATCTAACGAATATATGACAAACGCAAGAATTAGTCACTTACCAAGTTCTAAAAATATTTCTTCTTCCAGAGAATCAACCACTTTTTTGTAGCAGAAGCAAAAAAAAGGGACAGAAGCTATAAAACCTTTTCTGAACCATGTCCGTCCGTCCATAAGTCACCCCTTTTTCAGCCTGGGAGGATGAATTTTCACATTAAAATCCTCCCATTACCTACTATCCCTACTTTTCCATAATTTCATTACTTTGCATGGAATGGGAAAATTGTATCATGAACAAATTTATTTAGATATTCAAATTGTCTATAATTCACTCATATACCACACGTCGCCACGCCCACATTTGGGAGATTTTTTTCATTTAAAAACCGATTTTAATGCAATTTTCTATGAAACATCCTCTAGAAATCTGGAAATATCAATGTTTTCTCTGACTTGAATTATTTGTTGTTTGTACCAGTTGTGAACATATTTTTTGTGATGTAGCCTGGTCCCCGGAGGCCTTCTTAACATTTTCAAAGTTTCCCCAAACAAAATAAAATAAAACTTTCTGCTTAACAAAATCAGACATTGTGCAATCAGTAAATTCACTTTTTGTTTTTTACAAAGCACTTGTGTAACCATTGGACCTTGTTCACACAGGAATGACGGAACACTTTTTTGACATTCGCGTGTTTAGATTGTTAGTCCGGTCTGAACACTTTTTTGACGTATTTGTAGTTGACGACAAATGAAATATTTTAACTTTTAACAAAACAAAAATACTCTTACAACAACGCAGATCCAACAATTAAATTGGTTTACTGTCGTATTTCTTGTTTTTAATTCACATTTTCACCCTTTTGTCGAGTGACAGCGATTACCATTTCCAAAAGTCAAACAAAAAAAAAAAAAAAATTTTAGAAAATCTAAAATCTGAATCTCTTTGCTTCCCTCTTCCCTGTAAAGCCCTAAACGACGAACAAGCTCGTTTACGTTATTCTCTACACCACATTTGGCGGGCATTCATTTCGTATTGATTCTTTATACCGTAAACATGTGCGATAAAAAAGCGCAAGTGGTCATATCAGCAAAAATGAGGTTTGCTCGCGAACATAGCCCTACACGGCGAACATCGAAGCCAACGAACATCAAAAATTGGAAAGTTTTCGCCAACAGCGAGCGGCTCGCGAACCAGACCCTACACGAGAAAAACATAGCGAGCACGAGCAAGTTCGGCGAGCATGTTCGTCGTTTAGGGCTACCTTAAAAGCAAAAAAAAAAAAATTTAGCGCGAAAATCCTGCATGTATAGGCACTTGAACAAATGAAGATTTTGAAATGAAATTTGACACAGATGTCAGTAGTACCAACCTAAAACAACGTCACCTTTTTTTTGATCATAGTATATTGTTATACACATATATAGACTCTCTCAACAATGTAAGTCTAGTCCTGTGTCACTCTTATTATTTAGAAATTGTAAATAAAAAGCAACAAAAGACAAACAAATTTCTTGTAAAACAAACCCGTGAAGGGTTCTTGATTTACCTTCCCATAACCACCGTAGTTTTTAATTTAAAACACTATTTCTGCCCAATAGTGGGTCATTTCAGATGTCCACGAGAGGTAGGAATTCTCTTTTCTTTTGATTCAAATTATCCTTACGAAAGTGAAAGTTATACATTGGTTCAAACGTTTTAAGTGGGCACTGTGAATCAATAGTTGGTACGTCGGGCTACTGGGGGCCCGAAATCGGAACTCAAGCAACACAAAAGAGTTCCTTCATGGTCCAACCTCTCGCTAGCATATAATAAACGTCTGAGAGTACGTAAACGTCAAGAGTAACTTCTCAAAAACAATATTGCCCTTCGGAGATGGCTATAAGTCCAGTTCTATTTCTTTGACTGGTTGTGAGGAGCTACGACTTGAATCCCCTACCGACCTGTTGGGAATTGAGAAAACTTATATACTATATCATTGAAAAGTAGTCTAAATTTAGACAGCAACATACTACTACTGTTGCTGTTCGTAAATATTTGCTGTGACTGTTAAAGTTGCTGTACTAATCTTTACTATTAATCGATGGCAACCTTGATCATATCGAATAATGTCTATAGTTTCTCTATATATGTATACAAAATGCTATCATAATTTGTCACGGATAAGGGCTACAATTAATATGCATAAACTAGTGAAAAGTTAAACACGTTACATGAAGTCGTGATTTAATATCTAGATACTGTTAAAATGAATAAATAAAATAAGAATCTACTTATTTTTACTAAACACATGAGATCATATTCAATTTGCTATAACAAGAACATCAACGGTGAGTAATTTTTAAACAACAAACAATAAAAACAAATCACTGCCACAAGAACTAGTCCAGAAATATTTTTAATAAAATACCCATTACAAGCTTTACTGATGTGATCTCAATAAATTATCTTAATGACTAAAGCTTTTACTGTAACTATGTACATATATAACGATATTCTATAAACATTCCCGTCAGACTCTATGACGCTGAACCATGGACACTATCGAACGCAGGAAATGATATTCTCAGTTGTTTTGAGTATTGAGTTACAACGAGTCACAAGGATATTCAACGACGAACTATACTAGCTGTCCAGCGATCTCGAAGTAAAAAAAAAAAACAGCGCTTCGACCTGCAGAGTCGTTAAAATATGACCCAAAGTAACCACACATGATGGAAGACATTACCTTAGGTGCAACACACAAGTTAAAGGAACAACCTAGGGACCTTAAAAGTTTACCTACATATATATACACTGAAATTTTTACGACCATATTTCCTTCATATTTAAAAAAACAGCCTGTCTTGTACAATACTTAAGCATGTGTCTACAAAATACTGTAACGGATAACTTAAAAATTCATAAATGATCCCGGAAATATCCAACTTGTTTACTAAAATAACCTTAAGTACCCTTACGAAGGTCACCAAAAGTAAAGAAGATATACTCACTCGCTAATAACCTGTAGAAATTGTTTTCGGTTTATTTAGGAATTATTTCTACACACAATTATCTTCTCTGCTATAATATCCCATAAATCATTGATGTTTGGCATTTGAATAACAAGTTACTCGTACTAAAGCGTTATGAATCTTTAAAATCACCTCAGTTACTCACCATATCAAATCCGACGTCATAATGTGTTCCTCTCGTGTACAAAATTGGAATCGCCTGACGCCTTGGAATATTCTTCGCGATCATGTTTACGAAGATATTAATCTCCAAACAAAACAAATCATATAAAGTCCTCCGACAGAATTTAAATAACCGCACACGCTATATTAGCTACTACTTCGTATCCCACTAATTATGTATATTGTTTTATTTAAAATTCAATTTATTACCGAACAAGCTAACACTCTGAATATCGCACAACAAAGTTGCTAATATAGGAATAAGACATGAGCAGTCGAAGCTGGCTGACACGTTCTCTGGCGGTGTTAGCACGTTTAGAACTAACTAATTGTAAACCACTTACGAGCGAAGAAACTTCTCTGGATAAAGAGCTTTTCTCTCAAAAACTTCTACCACCGTTAGTGTTGGTAGTTGTTATTCGGTTATAACCACGAACAGACCAACCAACCCCTAGACCATTGCTGGTTAAATTAATCGTTTGGTGATAAGCTTGTGGGTGTGTAGTGTTGTGTTCAGTTTTAATTCATACATACATGCTGTTTTAATTTGATTCAGATGTTGCTAGCTAATGAAGGTTAATGACACACTGAAAACCGCTAATGGGATAGTCGGGCGGTTATTTAAAATGCACCGCAGATTGACTGGTGCGTACGTATTGATTACACAGTTTATCGTGTGTTCTAGTTCTTGTTATTCTCTTCATGTTTTAGATATTTTCGTACAAACAGCTGATAAGATAATGTGAAGCTTTGAATGGGTTCTATTCTCAGACAGTATTTGCGATTGAAATTGTGATTAGTTTGTTTACATTTTCGCTGAAGTTATAATTCAGAGAAAAATTGTTTGAAAACTAGTTTCAGACAGTTAATTATTTGTTGTTTAGTTTTGTCTAATTCTGGAAATATGGGCATAGATAGGACAATAGTTGGATCGGAATATAAAACTTATCAGATACTGACTAATAACGCATATCTTAAGCCTTTCAATAGAAATGAAATGTTTGTGTGATCTGTTAATATCGAAACGTCAGTTAAGATGTACATTTTGATCATGGTTCGAGAGCGAGCAACATTATTAAATTTTACTTCCGAAATTCTGAGTCCGTTGTAGCAATTTCTTAATAATCGTCCAACAAGACAATTAAATCTTCCTATCTCCTGCGATGTTTCCTACGAAAAAGTGTTCCAGATCAAAATAAATAGGAATTGGAAATTGTGCGTAAAGATCTTGGCCTACACCGTACGAAAATCAACTTATAAGTGAAGCCTCTTGATCATTTAAAGCGCCCAAACCTTTTCCGCAAAAGATGAAAATGATCGCCATGTAACGCTAAATGGAATTCGCTATCATTTTTGGCCAGAATTGAATGACGTGACATCAGTGTTATGTGGTTTAAACAAGATTGTGCCACATGCCATGCAGCTGGTCAAACAATTGTTCTATTGAAGAGGAAGTTCGCCAATCGTATATTATTAAGAAATGGTCTGGTCGAATGGCCACCTCGTTCATGCAATTTAACTCCATTGGATTTCTTTTTATGAGTTTAAGTTAAGCCATTGGGTTATGCTAACAAGTCAACAAGGTTAGAGGAGCTTCGGAACAACATCGAAAGCGAAATTGCCAACGTTCCGACCGATATGATAGAAGACTGATTCCAAAGAATCGATGGCTGCAAAACATGCTCGCGATTGACGTATGAACGAATTCGAATTCTGTACTTAAAATTCAAAATGTGCACTACTTTTGGAGTAAGTTCCATTAATTTAAATATAAAAGTGTTGTGTCGTTATTAAAAAACTTTTTACTAAACAGTATGCTTGATAGCAACGCACCTTTCCCTTGGATTTGAATCTCTTCGTGCTGAATATGCACATTGTGTATATTTTTACCTTACGCAAACAATATATGCTTTCCATGCTTTTTGTTGGTTATCCAGGGTGAAAAAATTAGGCTACTAGCAATTTGAACTAAGAATATACAAAAAAAAAAAAAAATACTTGGCGCAACAGGTCGATGGGACCCCAGTTCACAACCATTCGTGTTGTGCGTGTTATATTCTTTACACGAATGGAAGGGGCCTACTGTTTAATGCCGTGTCCGAAGGGCAGTTTGTTATTTGAGAAGCTTTTTCGAGACAGTTGTACTCTCGGATGTTTGTCAGACGCTCGCGAGAGGTGGGGCCGTGAAAAACTTTTAGGTGTTCCCCGAGTGGGACTCGATCTCGAACCCCTTGCTCCATAGTCCAACGCACTAACCATTGAGCCACGGCGCCCACTAAGAATATACCCTATTCGCAAATCTTACATAATAATTGTTTCAAAAATAAGAAACAATGCTTTGATACCAATAGGACTTACCATAAGGCATAGGTAATTCGATCCAAAAACATAAGCTTCCCGATCAAATGTATTTTGTAAAAATTTCTTAATTATTAGAGTCGAGTATAATAATAATTATTGTTCTATAGTTGCTCGTTTGTAGCAGGCTTTAGCTACATATATATGTTAAATTTGTTTGTTCCTTTTCATTTTAACTTTTTCGAACTCAAAAACATTTATATCACCAAGTTTCTTTTTTTTTTACAGGTATACAGTAATGAAAACTTACATAACAAACACGTTTACTGCATTCCAAACTATTGATCGACATATGGAAGTAGGTACCTTATATGTACATATAAAAAAGTTTTAAAACATTGTTGCACCACCTCTCCCTACGAACTTAACTTCGAGCTACGACATTGGTGGGGGAAGACCCATGAATGTTGACGCATTATAGTATTATAGTTTCTATTTTTAAATTACTGCAATCGATATCTTTTCCCTCAGAAATACGTTAAGTTTTGTGATGCAATTCCGCAATGGAATCAAAGCCTGGAACTGAATTATTACACGTGGTTTGCATAAAATGATTGGATTTGCATAGTAGTCGTATTTACAACAGTTGAATAGTTTTCAACAGTTTTCAACTTGTGGGCGCTACCTAAGGCGAGGTCTTCCTCTACTACGTTGTCCCTCCGGGGATTCGAAGACTTTACGGGCAGGAACATTGGTGTCCATTCGCTCTACATGTCCTAGCCATCTTAAACGACTGATGCGCATTTTTCTGACCAGGGCGATGTCGCTGTACAGCTTGTATAGTTCGAAAATTAGACACAGAATCTTTCTCTCGAAGCGGCTGAGGATCTCTTCATCCGCTTTAGACAGAGTCCATGCTTCAGCTCCATAAAGCAGGACAGGGATGATCAGGGTCTTATAATGACCCTACTCAATTGCCCTCTTAGCCCAAAGAAACAGCGATTGGCAAGAGTTATTCTTAGTCTTATTTCTGCTGGTTTGAAAAAAATCAAACCGTGTATAAATCCTTTTTTGACATCAAAGGTCTCGGTAAGATCGTTACCGACCTTGATGGACCAGCGAGAATTCTCCATCGTCATTCTGCACAATCTGATGAGTTTGGCAGGAATGCCAAAACTAGATATGGCTACGAATAGCTCGTCTCTATAAATGCTGTCATATGTTGCCTTAAAGTCGATAAAAAGATGGTGGGTATCGACTTGGACTTCTTGGGTTTTCTCCAAGATCTGCCTAAGTGTAAAGATTTGGTCGATTGTGATCAGATTGACTAAAAGATGAAAATACGACTGCGATAGATCTAGATACTCAACCATCGGAAAAGTATCTTTTACCGACCTCAACAAACAAGCTAACACACCACCTGACACCTAAAATTCATCACAAAAAAGGGCTGGTTGAGGAGCGGGGCTGCGACCATGGACAAATTTATTGAACTAATTTTTGTTTTCTAGTTTTCAGGCATTCCACACCCAAGAACACAATAGCGAATAGTTGAATAGCAGGCGTTAGGGAAATTAGGAAGAGAAGATAGGAGATACCGATGGACCTTGGTTTTAAATGTTTGTGGATTATAATGTGAGGAAAAAATAGAGCTTGGTAGAAAATTCCACATTCGTGTTGTACGGTTTAGGATAGAATCTCTACACTTGGCGGTACGTTCGAAGATAGGCTTGAGGGTATACTGATGAGCATTCAAAGCGTGACAGGTATTGCGAGAAAATTGTTGAAGGAGTGGAATGCAACGTGAAAAATGCGTTTGCGTTTTTGAAAAACGATTAAATAGGGAAAGGCATGAGACATTTCAGCGGTGTTGGAGTCATTCGACGCCGCTATGCTTCTGTTCCCTATTAGTTTTAACGCGCGGTTTTGGATTCTGGGTGAACATGAAAATGTAGTATTTTCATATTAAATAAACAAGCTCAGTACAATATTTTAGAACAATCAATAGTACATAAACTAAAATTTTTGTAGCAATATGAAAGTGTATTGTTTAGTATTATACTTTATTCAGACATTTACACTGATCGGCTCACAATAATTATTGTAATATTTAGTAGATTTCCTGGTGCTTGGTTGCCACACGTCCCATCACATCACATCAGTTAAGGTTGACGCCAGATCACTGATCGAAAATGTAGATGTGATCGCAGGGCTGTGCATAACGTACCACAGATTCCTTCAGACCTCTGGACAATAGTATACTTTTGGTGTAAGGCACATACAAGCAGTAGAAGTAAATTAAGGCTGATTTGTGGACTTAAAAACCCAAAGTTTATAAAAATAAAAAGTGCTAAGTACAGATAGGTAGTACTAATACTAATACTAATATTACTACTAAGTACAGATAGTATTAGTACTAAGTACAGATAGGTTGCAGTGGTGGTTCTGTTTAAGAACTACATATACCACAATTAGCACTAGATGCTAACCACAGCTCATGTGACCTGAATATTAATGTTAATATTTGTTGATAAGAAGTCCCCAAATCCAGAACTTGGGTCCTGTTGTGGACATAGCGCAATTCCAAGGTGAAGTACTAACTCTGTGTATACATATAGTATGTTGAATCATAAATATGCAGTTATTTCTGGCTCTCATTAGTAAAGTCAGTCACAAAAAAGACTCACTTAATCACTTAAGCCTTCTTGGGATGGAAACGACCAGGTTTTCAAAAAACAAACTCTCTTTAAGGAACATGGATCTGTCTTAAACTTGCGAAGCTTGTGTTTTAGGTTCATCCCCATTAGATCTCGAGATTGCAGAGACGATTGAAGTCATTTTGGAATCTAAAACACAAGGTCATCTCTTATAATGCTTGTTGAATGCTTAGCCTAGTCGTTCGGATGTAATACCAAGCTGTTTATAGGCTATTATGCCTCAGCTAAGGCATGGACATTATGACGCAAAATATTAAAATAATGATACCGATCCACATTCCTTTGAAAAAACACGAGTATTCCGACACCAAAGCGGCTATTGCAACAGATGACTGACTATTCTCGTACTCGTGAAACTGAAACTGTTGTGCAATATCTTATCTACAAGCATTCGTTAGTTCCGCCATTTAGTGGAAATATTTTACTCTCTTTTAATATATTTTTGTACTGCGGTTGGCAACAGAACTGGGCCAGAAGTTCTAGAAAAATTCCATTTGCCTTTCCATCATCTGAAGATGAACATCTGAAACGATTAGAATGAGAAGGTGCTATGTGACAAATTCAAAGTTTCGAGTGAGAATTTTACTTACCCTACAAAACTTAGGGAATGTACATATTTACGACCTTTATCCAAAGTTAACTTCTGTAGTCAATACAGAAGAGCAACGGCGAATAGTTCAAAATTTAAGTTATCACACAAAGCCTTCATAAAAAAAAACAAAATTTCCATTTTATACTCTTCCTTAGTTTCATCGAATATCATACATACACTAATACATTTGAAAAATCGTACGTTATATAGATTATTCGTTATACAGGACCACTCTATCACCGAAACAAAGAGATAACATGCAATGCCTTCCCTAAAACACCTGATGTAACGCTTTCCTTTTATTCATTTTCATATTGAGGACATGATGGTGGTGGCCGAAGGGTAGTGATGCGAATATATGGCAGCACAAGCGCTAACACGAATCCTCTCACTACCAACTCCTACCTTATACCTCCACGTGGTGGCTGCTGGGTACCTAGTACCTCGACTGGAGATTGGGTAACCAACCCCTTTGGAAGGTCGTTGGTGTAGCGAACGAGCGAGGGGAGAGGAGTGGTTTCTCACTAGAGCACTTACTATACAGGCGGCGGGATATAGGGATCACCAATACTGAGTCAGGGTTTTGGAAAAGAGTTTGTGGCGGATGAACCCTAATCGGGCCAACGATAGCGGTCGCACGCCCGAAGTGGAATACTGACTCCGGAATATACGGCCCCGTGTCCTAGGGGTATTAAATGGAACTGGTACTCCAGGTTGGGGTAACTTCCCTACCACGGAAAAAATCGCTAGTTACGAAGCAACCACAAGCCTTAGATAAGGATGACCTTACTGTTGACGACTCGTACAATCAAACCCGGAGGGACAACGCAGTAGAGGAAGACCATGCCTTAGGTGGCGCGCGCAAGTAGAAGCGGACGTCAACCGACTTAGAGTGCGCAACTGTAGGCAGTTAGCTAAAGACCTGGCTAACTGGAGAGGCTTGTTCGTTGAGGCCCAGGTTCACCCCGAACTGTAGCGCCACCTAAGTAAGTGAGGACAGGATAAGCAGCACAAATACCTTACCATCATTCCGAAACATCTACTAAAAATCTATCCATAAGGACAAACGAAAACATTTGTAATTTTCTTTTTCATTTATTTAATGATAGTAATAATAATCCATTTCTTTATTTTATTTGTTTTTTTTTTTACTTTTTCCTCTTATAAATAATAAATTATTTACATAACTTAACAACCATAAAATACGATATTCTTTATGGTATATAGATTTAGATTTTTGTTTTGTTTTCACTCCTGTTTCAATCCATCTTTTTTTATTTGTTGTTTAATAGTTTTGAAGGAAAAAAAACACATTTTATCTAAAAAAAAAACAAATAATTTTTATAAGCATTAAAAAAAAAATGTAAACAAAAACAAAAAATAAATCATTCACAATACAAAAAAAAAATGAGACAAAAAAAATAATTGGGCCATTCAAGCTCCTCTGAGCCTACCTAATATTAAAGTCAAGTCTTTCGTGATTTAATTTGCAATTCATACTCTCTTAACGCAGTACCTCTTTTATTTTTAATTTATTTCTATGCAGCGTTATAAATAAGCTAAGAAAATGTAAAGAAAAGAACAATACCACACACGTTTGCTTATTATATTATTTTTTGTTTTAAAAGAAATAAAAAAGAACCAACAACTTAAAGTCTAATTCAACAACGTATTACGTTTCCAATTCTCGTTTCATATAAATTTGTTTGGATAGAAATTTTAGAACATAACTACAAATGAGCAGTGAGTGTATTTAGTAAGACTTAACATAAAGAGAAATGATTTTCAATGGGAAACTTGAAAGTAAGAGATATGCCTTCGTCATACAAAAATTTATTCACCTTGAATACAATTTATTTATCGCTGCTTTAGAATTTTGTATTTGTTTGTCATAAACTAAAGAACATTTCCATATGTAAATATACTCCACTAAATGAAGACTAAGTAAGAAAGCGCAGTCAATTATTTTTCTGTGGTCATCTTGACTGTAATATCTGAAATATACCAGCAGACGCTCAATTCTGTCCTCTTTAGATTTGTACCAATCGAAATGATGTTCACCCATAGGTACTTATTTAAAATAGTCATTTTCAGTTCCTGAACTTGCTCAGAACATCGTCAGCTACTGCTTTAAGCCGATCATCCTAACTACAGAAATAAAGGCTTTAAACTTCTGATGGAATAAGTTAAGTTTGATGCGATTCTTGTAAATATTAATAAATTAATTTCGAAACGATAAATTTTTGTATTTAAAATGAAAGTTGTAACAAACTGAATTCAGGGTAAATGACTCCTTTAAAACCCGCAAGCAGATCTCTATAGGAGAGCTAAGGAAAAAGCCATTTGAAGAAATTATATTTAATAAAAAACAAACAAACATTGAAATTATATTGTAGAAATACCCGAACAGCGGAATCGTAAGCTGTGCATGGAGCAATTCGTGGACTATGCCTATTATTTATGGTAAATCACTCTTCGAGAGTACTTTTTCTTTCCCTAATACATATGTATTAAAAATCGTAGTTTATAGTATTTCGCAACAAAAAATGACTTTAAAGTCGCCTAAATTTAAAGGCTAATTTCTGCAAAAGTTATCTGGAAAAACATCATCTGGTGAAAAGATTCCTTCGGCTTTGACACCTATTCTAACGCCACCTATCGAATTACTTTTAACTCCTTCAATCCCATAAGTAAAGCAACATTTCTTCCTACTTCCACATCCTTCCTACAAACACAACCTTTCCAAACAAACACAAACAAACAAAAACTGAAGAAAAAGAATATCTGGTAGGGTTCAAAAATATCTTTTGTTTTTTTTTTTTTACTACTACATTATTTACATTTTAATTTTAATTTTTTAATTTTTTTTTTTGTAACTGTTTAATATTATTTCATTATTAATAACTAAAAATCTGATTGCAAAAAAAGAAATTTACTAAAAAATAACATAATATAAGCCGTTATATATAGTGGGTTTCATTTTGTTTGTTTTTTTTTTTTTTTTGTTTTACTAATATAAATTACAAAATAACAATTAAAAAAGAAAATATTTTTTTTTATATATATATGTATGTATGTATGTATGTATGTATAGCTGAAGGATAATAGTACAAAAAAAAAATGAAAATATTCTCAATAATTTCTCAATGATGTTTCATCTTACTGCCTAGGAACAAATCGCTGCTAGTTTTGTATTGTTTTTGAATTCTGTTACTTATGGTTTATGGTTTTTGTATTTTTTAATTTATTACTTTAGTTTATGTTTGTTTTGTTTTGCTTTCAAATTCCTAGCGATTTTTTAACGTACTTGTACTTTGCTGGATCTTGAGCGGAAGTTGTGGTAGAGGAGGTGGTACAGTTTGCTAAAAATGATGCTCTGTTACCTTTTCTCTTTACTGTCGAAGATAATGATGCGCCAGTTGATAGTTTTTGAGGAAATCGAAGAACTTTTGTTGCAGATGTGGTTGAGGAATCTTCTTTTGATGATGATGATGATGATAATGTTGTTCGCTTGCGTATCAATTTGTATTTGTTGGTATTACTTGTTCGGTTGATTGCGGTAACTGCGAACTTTTTACAAGGCAGACTACGTCTCTGTCCGACAGGTTGTTGGCCTCGGTTGATCCTATTGGTGATCTTCTCATGGTTAAATTGATTGCAATGTTGTGCTGGATTACTATTAATATTTTTTTTAACTGAATGTAATGATGAATTTGTCTTTGTCGATTCGTCGCCAGTCTTTACGTTGTCTGTCGTTATATATTCTACTACATCTGCATTTGATTGGTAATGCTGCTCCTTATTAGCAGGTGCTGATGCTTTGTCGTTGTTTTTTGTGTCGTCCTTGGGGTCGTAGTGGTCATCGTCACCGCCATTGCCATTGCCATCACTGACTTTGCTACTTTGGTTGCTTCTGCTGCTGCTTGGCTCTGTTTCGCTGGTTCTATAGAATTTATATTTTTGCATTAGAAATTTTTTTTTATAATGATATAGTTTCTGTTGCTGTTCTGGTTGTGGTGGTGGTTGTTGTTGTTGTTGTTGTGATGATGAAAAATTTGTTGAAAGCTCTTGATTGGATTGGTTATAGGAAGCAGCAGTTGTGGAAGCTTGTTGTGAGCTTTTACTGCTGTCTTTGTTGCTGATGCTGCTGCTGCTGCTGCTAATGGCATTGGCGTTGATGTACGTTTTTGTGTTATTATTTTTGTCGTCCCTTTTCGGTCTCAACCATTGTCCACTGCCAACACTATGGTCTACCGCGGTGGTATCCGTCGAATTGTTGTACGCATTTTTCGACGAGCCTGTTGACCAGCTTGTGCTCCTGGTGTTGGAGTTGGGCTGTAAGTATAAAAATAAAATCATATCTGTGGTCTTTCAAACCAAAAGAGAAAAAAAAAAACATTTCGAGTGATGTTCGGTTGGATATAAACAATGTTGGTGTATACACAGAAAGGCATCTTTGTTGGGAATTATAAGACACAGGATACGTTTGAATGTCGATGAAATGTACCAAATACTTCTTACAATAATACACAAAAATAAAATAAGTTCATGCCAAACAAATGAGCTCTGTTAGATTTGATTAAAGTAAAACAAGATGCCTTAGGACAAATGCGGATCTACATATATTTGGGCTAACACTCTGGTATGTCTGTGCACACGCTATGACATATAATAACGAACTGGAACCATCTCTGGATATCAATAAAAAATCAAAACAACCAATCATCTAACTCACTATGTCTTTTCAATTTAACGACGGTACTTACGCAAAAATATTATTTGATGCTGCTGTAGAAGCAACTGCGTTAAATTGGAAAGCCCCACCGGAATTTGATCCCTGAAATGAATAAAGGAAGAAAAAAAAAACGTTTTTTTTTTTTTGTTGTTGTTTCGGTTTTTTGGCAAACACTTTTGTTAACAATTTACAAACTTTTTTCGAAATACAGAAACGAGAGGATATAAAATGATGAAAGACAAAATAACCAAAAGAAAGATGACGATGAAAGATGAAATATTTTATAAGCATTAATACTAGAAAACAGCGGGAATGAAAAGGTGGAAACTATTTTAAAATCCTAAGAATATACTAAGTTTGATGCATACATAGTTTGTGACACAGAGAAATGAAATAATTGTTCTTGTGATCGTATCAATAGCTACAAGTTTTAAATTAGAGAATGAGAACAAGTACAAGTGTACATTTTTTTGGAAAACCGCCCACTATTTTGCTTGAAACCGAACAAAAATATCATTAAACCACATACTTTAGGTATTCAAATTGTACACGCCCCCTTTTCGGAGTCATTTTCATGATAAAACTGATTTAGATGAGATTTTGCATGTAACATCATCAAACGTTCAAAGTTCTCGTAGTACTTCAATAAAAAAAAAAAAGCAGTATTCAACGCCCACATTAATAGGACTCAAGCAAAGGAAGAAGGATAGGATGTTATGCCACGTTCTCCAGATTGGTTGAAGCTTTCTGTCCCACCTTTCTTTATGCTATAGTAGAAAACGAACGATATCAGGACGAAATGCATGAATACATGAACTGTTTATTAGTTAATCATTTTCTTTTCATCACATTTGAAAATGTCTCCTTGTCTTGCGCATCAACACAGAAGTCTTTTAGCCCGCGAAGTAAGGTGCATAGGTTAGGTAAATAGGTGCCATTGTTGTCGGAAATTGTCAAGGACTCACTTAGACTGATTGCGAGTCCATTTTGCCCAAATAAACTGCTTGAATCGAATAAATATTACCAAAATTTAAGAATCAAAGACCTTTTTTATTGAAGTCATATGCCTAAGCATATGTATACATGCATGGAAGTGTCAAAGATAAATCAACAATTTCCATGGTGAAGTCTTTAGTCTTTCAAATATGTTTAAAGTGAAACATAGATTACCTCTTGAGTGGAAACAAAACAAAACCACTTCCTTATTTTGTCATAGCATTGCTAACAAATAGTACGCGTATTACCACTAGGTCAACGCACCACGTACAGACTTACATATATATATAAAGAAGCGGATTGAAAGCACAAGTCTGGACTCCATAAACCAATCCCAAGCCTAAGACCTTGATTTAACTCCGTCATCCGCGCTAGATGAGAGAAAGAATTTGTCTTGGCCATATGACTTTGACAAGTAGTCCGACGAAGAAGTTCATAGAAGTCAATGTTTTTCTTTTCGGAAGACAAAGTGCAACTCTCTTTGCTAGCAGTGCAACTCTGATATGAAGCAAAAAAACAGACAGAACTGGGAAATGGAATTATGGGTTCTCTTCGATTATTCAGCTAAGAAAATATGAAACAAAATGGAGCGTGTCAGTTGTGGAACGTGCCTGTTTTTGCGATTTTTATATTTTCTCTGGACTCCCTACATCAGTCAGCAGCTACATAGCTAGCTTAGTTAGTAGAATATGAGACTGTTAATCTCAGGCTCATAAGCTCCGTATGCCGTAGTCAAATTATGAGTAAACAACTGAAGGTACATACATATCTTCAATGTAGCCAAGAAGAGCGGTGGCATGTTTCTGGTCAATTGAATTAGTTTGTGGTTCTTGCGGATTTCACCAACGTCTACTCAAATAGCGGAAATAACTTAACTATACCGAACTACCTTCACGTAAACCTATGATTCAAAATAAACCCTCCCCCATCCTAGACGTATTTATGCTTTTGCCGACTCTGATGCTTGAAGAACGCAGTGTATGCCTAATATAATTGACAAAGGTTGGTCAGACTTCGATTTATCTCTTACGTCTCAAACTAAATGTTAACCTTCTGCCTGTAGATAGATTATGAAGAGATAAAATGTCTTTTGAGAATCTTCCAAAAAAAGAGTAAGAAAAACAACAAAACTCATGAACAGAGCAATGTTAGCGGCAGAGTCCCATTCAAAAATTCAACTGACACAAGTAACTAAATTCAAGTTAAATGTGATCTTAATATCATGCACTCGGTTGCTACCACCCAACAGAGTCAGGACTGCATGAATGCATTCCAAGAAGATAGACTTGGAGAATCTGATGGGTGTACGTCAAAATACTCATCCAAAGTACACAATGAAAACGATCAAACACTGTGATTTGGGAAGTATTTTCGTGTTGTTGGTCCTGTAGTTAAGAGTATCTGGCAGGATAGATCAGCATCGGAAATTGATGTTACTAGATAAAATTAAGAACCTCCCGAAAGCGAAAAACGGAAGAATGTGAATATTTTTTTGCACTTTTAATGATTTATATTAACAGATTCCTACAGCATTATCTTACCACAATTAACCGTGTTATAGTACATATGTATGTCAAATCAATTCGGTTACAGAATCTTTTCATGAGAGTTATACTATGAAATATTACGCCCTCGCAAAAGGGGTGCGTGGAAAATGGATTATCTACGAATCAAAACTCTCACTAGCAACTAAGCCCCAGTGCCCATTACGATATTTTTTATAGGAGGAAATGGTTAGTTTGTAAACAAAATAATGTGCCTTTGCATAATCATTTCATTATAAGTTGGTCTTACTCGTGCGAAGAATATAACACAAATGGTAGTGCGAGACTAGACTTTCAACAGATCAAAAACGATGAATAAAAATGTCATTATTTCAAAATAACGATCGTAAAAGGTCAAAAGTACTGTTATTACTTAGTATTATGGACCGAGGTGACGAAAATCTGGAAATCCTCACTTCGGGCCATCATTAATGAAATTATTGTCATTACTCTTTGCTTTTAGGGATAAACTTTCCTTTTCTTAATCAAAAGAGACTCCACTAATCTCGGCAGTGTGTTGAATGGGTTCTTTTCTTTTAGCAAAACTAAGTTCAAATATTTTAATAAAACGACGAGCAACTACAAGGCAGAAGTTGATGGAAAGTCACTTTTCCTGTACTACAAGAGTCAATTAATACTAAAACTAGTAATGACATTATTATCCATCGACTAAAGTTCATGTAAAGATGAATGCAATCTATCTGTAATTACATTATTATCGATCGTACAAAACACTTCCTCTTCTTCTTAAAGTTTCTCTCCGCTGCGGAGTTTGGAAATCATCGTTTGTAATGTGTATTTACTCGCGACTCCTCTTATTATTTCTGTGGTGGATAGATTGAGCTAGTCCTGCAGGTTAGATATCCATTAAAGCCTTTGTCCTCCCACCGTTCTATCTTCTCTTGCAGAATAAATTGAGGGAATCTGTATTTTTCCAACACCTCTTCGTAAGATATTCTATCTACCTAGGAAATACGAAGTATGCTTCGGTATATCCACATTTCAAAAGCTTCTATTTTTCTTATCATTGCTCTCTTTAATGTCCAGGTTTGACTAAAACCCCAACTAACAGCGTCTGAAGAGAATAACTTATTCTATTGCTGAAGTATCTAAGGCTATAGGTTTTCCATACCAAAGCGAATCATCTTCTTCCCAAAACATTATTAATTAAATATGTATTAGGGAAAACGATTAAAAAACAAGCCAAACAACTCACTAATTGATTAGGAAAAACCAAAAATCACACTTCTGTTAGAATAACTCTTAGTGTACGATTTTTTATTTCTATTAGATCATTTTGTTAGTGTCACGAAGGTGGTGTCCAAAAAAAAAAACAATTTACACATTCGAAAGAGGAATTAAAATATATAAAACAAAAATAAAAATATGCAAACGCAATAATGTGAGTAAATAAGTAGCATGTTTGGATAGCAGCGAACAAATCAAAACTACATTATGTAATTTATTGTCATGTGTGATCTGTACAATGTGTGTATGTGTGTCTCGTGTATTATTTGTGTGTGGGTTTGTTTAATTGAGTGTTGAAAATTTTGTAAGCAAAAAAATAAATTTTTACTTTACCTCAACACCACTAAAATTATAAATAGCCGGTGTACTGGTCGGAGCTGCAAACTGAAACAGTTGTGTTGCGTTGGATGACTTATTTTGTTTGATTATAAGCGTACGCACGTATTCATCATCATTGTCGCATTCGCATATTTTTGATTTCATTTAAAATTTTGCATACGAAACCGAATGTATAGAACAAAAAGTAGAAAACGAAAGAGAAAAAGAAAAAAACAAATGATATTAACTACTGTTATACGGAAAATATTACACTTTAACCAAAGATTAAATAGGAGTTCTCTCCTCAGAGAAGAAGAGAGCACACAGAAACATAAAAGAGAAAGCCAGCTAATGAAGAGAATAAACATACCTCACTCGACCCTGTAAAATTAAAACTAGGCGCACTTGAAGTATTAAATTTAAATACAGAGTCTGCCGGGGGTTTGTTATTGTTATTCGATCCAAAGGAGAAACCACCCTGAAAGGCAAAATAAGATCGTTTTAAAATACTGAAACAAAAAGTCAAGAGCAAACACTTACACTTGACGAGTTCTGCGCACTGCCAAAATTGAATGCAATTTCTGCCTTCTTTGGTGCTGAGGCACCATCGTTATTGCCTGCAGATGATGCTGCTGCTAGTGAACCAAATCCGCTGGAGAATGACGAGGAACCTAAACTTCCGAATGTTGCCGGCGCTGTGGAATTACTGCTGCTATTTGCGGCCGCTCCTGGCGCAGAGGCTCCGGTGGGAACTGCACCGAAGCTCATCGAACCAAATATTGGTGTGGAATTTGTGGAACCAAACACATTGCCTGTCGTCTGCTGTACAGATCCATCACCAATTGACGTAGAAGATGCATTCGATCCAAACAGCGATAATGATGATGATGGTGCCCCAAATGTTGACGACACCGACGAAGCTGCAGGGGTAGGTCTTACTTCTCCTACTTGAGTGGAACCGAAAAGTGGTGCTGCTTGTCCGAAAATTGATGCAGGTGATCCAAAAGCTGGCGATGGTGTCACATTCGTTTTCATCTCTTCCGGGGGTTTATTAGAACCGAAGGTGAATGTATTTGTTGGCCAACTGGATCCGGCTGTTGTTGTGGAAGTGGCAGATGATCCTGACTCAAATGGACTGGACCCAAAGAGCGGTTTGCTATTTTGAGTTGCATTTGTCGTGGCCGATGCGCCACTACCAAACACAAACGGAGTTGAAGAAACCGCAGTTGTAGGTGCTGACTGGTGGGAGGCAAGCGTCGAGGAGATTGTGGAAGCTGGTGTGGACGACGATGAGGCGGAACCACCGCCTGGGAATAACGACGAGGGCTTTGAGCCAAAAACTGAAGTCGTTGCTGCACTTGACGTCACCGAACTGGCTCCGAACAAGGAAGTTGTTGTAGGCTTGCCAAAAACAAATCCACTTGTAGAGCTACTTACAGCTGTGACAACATTTGATGTTGCAGCTTGAGCTCCAAATATCAGTGTAGTACTCTTGGAGGCACCACTTACGGTACTTGGTGCTGACTGTCCAAACAGGGAGGATGCAGGACTCGTTTGGTCCTTTCCAAAACCAAAACCTGCCGATGTTGTTGGTGGCGTTGAAAATGCGGCAGTTGTTGCTATCGGATTTCCGAATACAAAACCAGAGCTAGGGGACGATGAACTCACAGCAGACGTACCCGAAGGGCCTCCAAACATAGCCTTTGGCGATGATTTGTTGGCTTCCGACGAGGTAAAGCTACTGCCGAATGTGATGGGTTTCACTGCTTGTGAAACAGGCGTTGGAGCTTCTGCAGTTGAGGCAGGCGATGGAGTCGTTGCTGCACCGGAAGCTCCAAATACAAAACCTGCAGCTACTTTATTGCCTTCCGCTGGTGTTGGTTTTGCTTCTGCAAGATTATGTCCCGCTCCAAAGGCTGATGTAACAATTGGTTTAAAGAGTGACGGAGTCGCAGTAGTACTTGAAGAAGTGGAAGTTATTGCTGAGGTCGATGTTGTGGTCGTAGCTATTTTGCTTTCATCTGTGGTTGAAGGTAAATTGAATTTGACACTTGAAGGCTTGGGGTCTAGTTTAGCGCCAAAACTAAAATTCACTGACGCTGTAGTAGCAGCGGCTGTATCAGGTTTGCTGCTATCCGCTGGTTGAACGCCAAACTTGAAACCAGTTGCGTGAGTTTTTACAACATCTGGAACGTCTTTGCCAACGGCGGCGGATGAGGAGGTAGATTGTGTGAAGGGTTGAACACCAAACGTAATACCAGTGCTGGATACGGGCGCTTTTGTGGTATTTGTAGATGCTGCGTCAGTTTTCACTGGTAAGCCAAACGTGAACGTTGGTTTGGCCTCAGTCTTACTCGCCGATGACGCTTTTAGTTCGTCCTCTTTCTTAGCTTCTGCATTTGCGAATCCAAAGGTAAACTTTGACGCACTGCTTGTGCCAAAGCTAAATTTTGGTGCGCTTTCGCTGACCACTTGCGAGCCAGGTTTCGCCTGTTCACAGCAGACGCACTTATTGCGTTCGGCATCGTTACGCGTCATACATGCGTCGCACTCCCACTTCGAAGCAGATTGCTGAGCTACCAGAGACTTGAAACCAATATCTGTAGTTTGTAGTTTAGATGTTGGGGTGGGTGCTGTAACACCAGTAGCACCTGGTCTCTTCGTATTGCAAGCAACGCAATCGCTCGCTTCATTTTTGTTGCGCACCATACACGCTGAACATTCCCAAGTATCTGACTTCGGTTTGAAGGCATCTCCGAAGGTATTTTTTACCAGCGAGTTTGACAAAGGCATAGTTGGAGCTGGAACTGTCTTCGTACGTGGTGTCGTACAGGAGACACAAATGTCAACAGTCTCCTTATTTCGAACCATGCACGCTGAGCACTCCCATTCGTTCGAAGGCTTCTTGAATTGGCCACCCCAAAGTGAGGTTCCTCCTGTGGAACCAATTGGCGTGTTACTAGTTCTTGGGGTTATTGCCGCAGATGCTACGGAAGGCGCTACTTTTTCAGTAGGCTTCTTGAGTGCATCAAGTACGCTGCCTGTTTTTAGCTGAGGTGCTATGGTTGTCGGTACTGGAGTCGATGCTACACGTTCAACTTCATTCTTTCCACCAATTATAACCGGTGAACTAAATTTGAAATTGGTTATCGGAGTTACGTCTCCTTTAGATGGAGTACAGCTCAAGCTAAGTGGCAAAGAGAATTTAAATTCATTGTTCGTGGCAGTCTGTATGCTAGATGCCGAACTTGATACAAAGTTGAAATTCAGTGCAGGCTTTGAGGGTGAGGGCGTGGACTTTACCGCATCAGTGGGCTTATGCACGACTCCAAAGGAAAAATTGTTTGTAGATTTTGTTTCTGTAGTAATTCCACACTTGGCATCCTTCTTCGCTGGTGGTACTACTATACCACTCTTCACAGAGATATCAATCTTCGGTACTGAGTCCATGAATGGAAACGCAATATTAGGAAGATTTGCTGGTTCAGGTGCTTCTTCAATATCAGGATTCGCATTCTTTGAACTTATCCTCAAGCTAGTAGTTACTTTATTTTTGATCTTGCTTACGTGTTTATTGCTGTTCTTGTCGCCACTTCCCCCACCATCTTCGCCCGGAAGTTTGTATTCACACTCCCGGTTCAGAGCTGACTTCGACGTGTTGGCAATCTGTCGAGAACGTTCAGTACAGCTCTGCATCTTCTTCATTTGCAACAGTTGTGACATCGATGGCACCTGCAATTCCTTAAGTGGAGGCATGAGTTTCTTCGAATCATTACTGCTGGGATTCAGTGTTACAGTTGGGCGTGTGTATGGTGAACGTACCGATGAAAGTCGTACACTTCTTGAGCTGACCAAATCAGCTTCGCTGAATCGTTTTCCCGCTGTAGCGCGACTTGCTAACATTGCAGGTGTTTTGATATTGCCAGCCATTTTCTTGGCATCGTTCAACGGTGTAGAAAAATCATTGATCAGCCGCAAGATCATCTTGGCGGTGCTGGAAATTGTGGAATTAGATTTGTCATTTCCGTGGGCGAGAGAATTCGTAGACGATGACAACGTGGACAAGCTTGAAGTTGGCCGGATCAACGTCGGCGCAATGCGAACAGACCGGTTCAGCAAACTATTAAATTTATTGTAAGCAGCTGCCCCGCCATAGGTTGTTTGTCCCTTGTAGAATGGCGAAGATGTGTTCAACAGACGGCTGTCACTTAACGCAGATGTACTGCCATATATAGAAGAATTAAATTGACGACGATTAAGACTGGTTAAAGATAGCGTTGAGTTATTCAACATGCCCGGCATGTTCTTCTCTGAGAACAGAGACTTTCGACCTTCTAAGTGGCTGTAAAAATTCAAGCCATCGCCAGATAAAGTGCGCAGACCACGATTAGCCGTATTGAATAGTCCCGACTTGCGTGACGGTATCTGAGCTACACTAGAACTTCGACTTTCACCACTTTCGGTGGCAACAGACGATGAACGACCCACCAGATTGCCATTGGTGAATTTCTGCTTCTTTGAAGTAACCTTGGCGATTTCTTCACTTTCTTCATTGTCATCTTCTTCTTCGACGTCATCACCGTCTACTTCTTCTACGATTATCGTCTGGTTTCTTTCTGGTTCTTGTTCCCCTTCGTCGTCCTCATCATCGTCCACTTCGAGAATTGCTGTACGCTGTGGTGTATACGATGAGGCAGATTGTGAGATGCCGACACCTGTTGACCTCATGCTCAACATTGATTGACGTTTTAAATCGTTGAGATTACGATACCCTTCAGTGGATGATGTTGAAGGTATGTTAAGGCTTCTGCGGGAACTATACAAATAAAAGAAACATCATTTTAAAATCGTACTTGGAACTTTTTTTTGTCTTAACAAACCTTATACTGGTGTTCAGGAGGTTTCTCTCGGGTACAACTTCTATTATATCAGCCGAATCAACAGTTGAGTTCTTTGTTGTTATAACGCTCCTTGACGAATTCGTTGTAGTTTTTGTTTGAGAGAAATTGTAAGCCGGCTCCTTCTGGTTGCTATATAAATTTAAATGAGTTATCCGGCGGCGCCCTCCTGAAGTTGGTGTGGACGATACAAAACTTTGACTATCCTTGTTAGTTCTGGTAACCTATTATAAAAAAAAAATCTAATTTAATAAGGCCATGTGTTGTTGTTTTCTCTAACAAACTTTAAATATCAATTTCACATATCAATGACATTACATCACTGATTTCTTCAATACCAAAGTAGGAATTATTAGATCACCTCTTCAGTATTTCGTTCGAAAGGTAAATCAGTCGCAGAACTTGCATTTAAAACCAAAAAAAAAACACCTACACCAACAGTAGTGCGGAAAAATGAAGAAGATCAATTCAGTCGTTTAAGCTACAGTCGTTCCCACAGATAGAAAGATCGTTTCCGCAATAGTAACGTCAACTTTTCTCAAAAACTACACGAAGCCTTCTACATACAAATGTAGTCAAAGTGTGTTTAGAAACTGATTATTCCATATTCCACCGGTCAACTGTGATACTAAAGAAGTCACATGGCACCCACTGGTAGGCATTCTCCTTCATTATTCTACACAGACAGATGAGTTTGAGAAAGATGATAGAACTAGACAAAGCTCTACAAAGGTTGTTTAAATAATTACTTGGTAGTATAGTCCATACGAACAAAGTTAAGTATCGATTTGGACTTCTTGCTTTCCTTAGGAGTTACAGAAGTCTGAACATTTCAGGTCAGTTTTGGCGAAGTGTTTCAGATGTTTTCATGTCCGCCTTCAGCTGTTTTGAATGATTCGGTTGATAAAGGACCAGAAGTAGTCAGTAACCTTTGGGATTACAATACTGAACGTCTTTATTTCCTACCTCTCTCTATATTGCACACGCAGTGATATCAAATACACACCACGCAGGAAATTTCAATTTCGCAATGAGAAACCCCTCAAGGGGGGGTTCATTTATGATATATTCCCTCAAAATAAAAATTTCACTCTCGTTTGACTTGGTTTATCAAATCAATGTTCGAATTTCGTCGAACTTGATAAGTAAAAACTTACGAGATTATTAAATATGGAACGATACGCACAGCGTGTTGAAACCGTGGAAAAATAAAGACAAAACTATCGCTATAATGTATACTCCTATTGGTGTCCGCCGGCAAGGTCAGCTAAAAGTAGAACTGAAAAGCTAGGTGTATTCGTTTCGACGAGAGCACAAGAATTGGTTTCGGCGATGCAGAGGGCTTATAATACACTCCAACTGGTGAGCGATGCAGAAGGCTTAACACCACTGGGTCTTTCCATGCCTTTAATTCCACTAAATTATATGTATGTCCTCCATGAGAACGCCTGCACCAGTGAATGCGCTAAACCCAATTTCCTACGACTTTTTCGTGTAAATCAGACGACATACCGGCAATTTGGTATCGGATGTTCGTCCTGAGATCGTTTAAAGTCTCCGGCTTATTGGCATATTCACCAATCTTCAACTTCAATAACTCAAATGCGTGGCTGTATGACGTTGTCTTGATTCTGTTTCAAGTAATCCTTCCTTTCTTATGATGAAAATCAGAAAATCGAGTCCGTTGTCGCTTTTTGTATAATTTCGAACCGAAGTTGAAGCGCATAGCGTCAAGAATCCCAATAGAAACAGCAGGTCTCCAATTGGACTATGGTTGGGAAACCTATAGGTCGTACGAAATTGGTGATCACCAATCAATTATAAAAATCAGGGCAAGATCACAGGGTCCACATGTTTTTAAGAGACAAGAAAAAACAAAAAAAACTACTAAGTTTCAAGAGCTGAAAAGGAAGCCCATCGCACCTCTTTTAATAGAAAAAGGAAAAATAAAAAACAGAACATCATCAAGAAAGGCTGGTAAAAAGGTCCAGCGTCCCTGAATACATTTCAAGGTATTGCGCAGAGTGTGGGCACAATTCAAAGTCAAGCAAACACAGTAAAACGAAATGTATTAGCTGACCATTGTTCGATATTTATTTGACAAGAAGGGAAACCCCCTGTTTATTCTTAGTAGCAGGTGTACCTTGAACATTAGCTAAAGTATATAAATCAGACATGATTTGGTTATGATTAGGACGAAGAACTTTGGAACACTGAAGTACGTATATGGCGCTTGCTTTTGGAACGAATAAAAGTATTAAAAATTAAAAAGAGTGAACATATGGACAAGAACAGAGAATTGGTTCAACTTTGCACTTCTTTTCAGAAATTTTTCGCAAAAGTAGAGAGATATGGCACCTTGATGAGGCCGTCGACACTTTGGAAGAATTTATTTTGCTTCGAGTTAAATGATAACTTCATAGGAAAGGCTTTTACGTGAAGGTAATCTTCTTACAACCCTAGATATGCATGTGACAGCTACATTCCCAGGCAATGATCTTGTGGTTCGTAGCGGGATCAGTGACTTCTTAAAGTACCGCCCTCGTGTGGCGACGCTCGGACTACCACTTCCTTCTTGGCCTATTCTCATAACGGACAATACGTCGAAGTGACAAATAGGCCTATGAACGAACAATCTGGATATTCAGAGTGATTTTCACAACTCAAATGATTAGTTAGCAGTCTGTCCGCACTTACGCTGAGCAAATCCCCCCTCCATGCTAAAAGCTGAAACTACTGAACTGGCTTCGATTCGTTCCAGAAAGAAGTTAAACGTTCTATTCCTCCGGGAAGTTCTAAGTGAAAATCGCTTGAGTTATGAACTTATGGCAGGACTACGGCGGCGTACGGTCGAGCCCTTAGTTTTGAGAATTACTTTTAGCTAATAAGTAGGCGCTGTCTAACTAAACGCACGTGACAATTCTAATCTGAAGCTACAAAGTTAAATTTTTCGAATTTTCTGTCCGATCTTACCTCAACATTAAGCCGGGATCTCTTTGTTGGCGGTTGAACAGATCGTGGAGAAGAATCTCCTTCATCCTCAGCGCTATTGCTCTCGTCATCAGAGTTATTCGCACGCTCGAACTCGTCCTCGTCACGTTCTTCATTTCGGCGGCGTCTACGGCCTACCCCACCATTGCTGGTTGTAGTGGTTGCAGCCGATGTTGAAGGCGAGAACCAATTGGTAAGCTTCTGTGGGATGATGCTGGAAACGCGCGACTTTACTTTTCCAATAATTGACTGAAAATTCACGAACAATGACATTTTGGAAGAAAAAATTAACTTGTGATAGTTGCAATAAAGTTTTTTTTATTTTCTTTTCAATTTTAATTAAAATTTCAATGCTTACGTTATTCGCTTCATCACGCTCGTCGGCGTTGTGCTGCGACGGTGATTGATGAAGCTGCTGCTGCTGCTGTTGGTGATGCAGGTCGCCCCGTGTGGGGCTATCGGGTTCCGACATTGTTCCAACGGCGTTGGCTTTTCTATTCAATTTCACTAAAATCACTTTGACTGCTTCAGCGTGATTGAATATTTCAAAAACTCACGCAATTTGATAAAATAGTTATTTACTGGATAAAATTTTTGCACTACTGTCAAAAAATAAAAAAAAAATGTTGGCCTCGCTCTGCGTTTTGATACCCCTCTCACTGGTTTTTTGGATTCTATCTCGCTCGAGATTATGAATTTTCGCTATTGGCTTATTCACTCGCACGCATTACGCGCAACACACACTCTTTTTTCTATCACTGCCGACGACGATGAACGAACCCCCCATTTTACTTTGCATTTTTCTTTTAACGAAGGACTCGACTTTTACTCGAGTATTTGCAGTCGCTTATGCTGATAAAATTGATTCGCTTCGTTCGATTGTGATTGAAAGAAATTGTAGAGACTTAATTTGGCGGCGCAACTTTATGTGGAAATAAAATCAAATGAGAGAAAAAAAAGTTTCATATAACGCACAGAAACGCGACCACACTTTCGCGTGAAGAAATGGCGGACTCGGATTATTTTCGGAATTCAGCCGTCTGTGGTTCGGAGAAATCCAAATATGGCGGTTGAGATATTTGCTTATCGTATGAGATGACAGAGGGCGAAAGCGTATTCCGTTAGTACTGCCAAGTTGATTTATTTTTTTTATACGTGGTGGGTACGATTATTCCAGATGTGGGACATAGGAAAGAAATAAAGTTTAAATTTTGCTCTGGTTTTCTGCTTATTATCTAACGCTCGACGAACTCAATCATAGTTCGCCCTCTAAGTTTTGACAATATTTAACACTCCAAACCGAAAGAGCAATGATTTCCAAGAATGGGGTTCCGTGGAACGTTTAAGTTTAAATTATTAGCCGTGGTATTGAGGCCAAAGGAGGGGTGATGGCCCACTGTTTCCTGATAGTATGTATTCTATCATGTCCTCATTCACTTTAAGGCCGACTCGTTTTACCTGTTCGTCAATTGCCACTAAATCCTGAAAACAACACGCTGGGAGGTGATGATATCTACGAATCTCAGCAGTTGGACGGATTGCTTTCGATAGTACCTCTCGCATTAACAACTGTCCCATGATATACATATCTGCTCCAGCTCAAAAGAGCTCCTCCTGAACTGTTCTCTGCATCGCGCGAGTTCTGTCGTTCTGAAATTTGTCATTGTTTGAAAAGATCCAAATGGTAAATGCTGTCAGATGCATCTTTAAAGTCAAGGAAAATATGGTAATACTCGATATCCGCTGTCTTCCAGTATTTGTTTGAATATTCTTAAGTTGCCACACGGCAATATTTATATATGTATTTATATGAATAAAGCCGCGAAAAGTCAAGACAAGACAAGGAAGACCGAACCTCCATTTTAAGGATCGGACTAGGACTAGAATCATTGGCCAATACTTGACTGATGATCATCAAAACATCATCTCCGCATTTGAAAAGTTCCACCGGTAAGACAATAGACCCTGTAGATTCTGTAAAAACTAAGATATACAGTCTGTCTAATTATTGTTTGATCTCTAGATGATTAAATGCATCCACAATTCACTGTGGTTTCACTTCAAAATTGCCTTCTTCTGGATTTCGATGGAACATATTGTCTTTCGCTGAATCACGTATGTTTTATTGTTTTTCTAAGAAAAAACAGAAAATAAAATTTCTTTTACTAATCACTACTAATTACTTAAATGGCGCTGAATGCACCTATCACAAATGAATAAACTAAACTCATCCATTTATTTGTCAGAATTTCACAAGTCGACAACATTTCAATGTTATTTGTGATTCGAATTCTTTGCTTTTAATTTCTCCGGAGTTTAAAGGCATTCGAAAACCAAGTAAATATATTTAAATATAAAGCACACAATGGCAGTCGCCCTTAAAAGACCGCTCTCGGTCTCGGAAACCATAGAATCAGCAGTGAAACCAGCAAAAAAGATTCGCATCCAAGCCAAGTCCACACCGGGACGCACAACATCTATACTTGCAACTTTAGAAGGAGTTTCAAGTGGCAACAGCAAGGAACTTCTCGAAGTACTTGTTAAAATCTGTGACGAATTGAATCTGGAAGAGGCCCTTCCAGAGTTATACGACTGTATTCGCAAATTGATAGAACTATTCCGCCAGGAACCAGAGGCATCGATTCGGGCGAAGATTCTAGGATTGCTGGCGGACTTTGCCGAAGTAAAAGTCAGTGAAATCGTGAATGTCTTGATCGACGAGATTGTAAATGTGCTGAAGAGTGAAAAATCTGCAAAAGTTATATCTCAAGGTCTATACAGCCTGTATAGAATCGGAACTACGGCAAGCAATAGTCTGCCATCGACTCATGTGACTAAGATGGGATTTTTTGCTCAGAGTCACACGGTTTCTGGGAATCATAACACGCAGAAGAATGCGTTGCTAGTGCTTGCTGCTTTTATTAGCTTGACGGAGGCTAAGAAGGGGGTTCTCGATACGATTGCCCACTATGCAGACTCTCAAGACGCTGGGGTGAGAGCTCAAGCATTTAGGTCGATTCTCACGTTAGGAGAACGAGGTGCTATACTGTCGCCGAATTTGTTTAATCGAGGAGTGGCAGCTATGCAGGACGACTACGAGTGTGTACGGAAGGAGGCTTTGCAATTGGTTTTCGAATTGGGCGTCAGGCATCCGGATCAGATAATAAATCTTAACGACGAAGAGTTGCGACTTATTGATGCCGCATTTGGTAAAGTATGCGGGGCACTGTGCGACCTATCGATGCAGATCCGCACACAAGCCGCAGAGCTCCTGGGCAACATGACGCAGGTGAGCGCGGAGTTTCTCCACCAAACGTTGGACAAGAAATTGATGAGTAATTTGCGGCGAAAGAAGAGCCTCCATGAGAGATCCAGCGATTTGTTCTCGAGTGGAGAGTGGTCGACGGGGAAGCGTTGGGCTGATGACGCTCCAAAAGAACAATTAGAGGCTGCGTCTATATCTTTGATTGCTTCTGGGGCCTGTGGTGCACTGGTGCACGGTCTTGAAGACGAATTCTTGGAAGTGAGGACCGCCGCTGTCGATTCCATGTGCAAACTAGCAATCACCAATACCGACTTTGCCGTGACTTGCTTGGACTTCCTCGTGGATATGTTCAACGATGAGATTGAGGACGTTCGGTTGAAGGCGATATACAGTTTGACGGCGATTTCCCGTCACATAGTGCTACGAGAGGACCAACTGGAGATCATGCTTAGTTCACTGGAAGACTATTCTGTGGATGTGCGAGAAGGTCTCCATTTGATGTTGGGTGCTTGCAAGGTCTCCACACAGTCCTGCCTTCTAATGGTCGTTCAGAAGCTGCTTGATGTACTTTCGAAGTATCCCCAAGACAAACACTCCGCATTTGGTTGCATGCGGAAGGTCGGGCAGAAGCATGCCGATCTCTGTCTGGCAGTCACATCAGACCTGCTGCAGGACCATCCATTTTTCGACAGTGCCGAACGCGATGTGGAAGATCCCGAATACATTTGCATCCTCATCATGCTGTTCAATGCAGCAGAGCATCTGATGCCAATCATAAGTCTCTTCCCCGATGTTACCTTGAAGCATTACGCCTACCTTCGTGATACCATGCCAGATTTGGTACCACATCTTCCAATCGAAGGAGCCTCCGTAAAGAAACCACTCAAGATGTCGGGGTCAACAACTTCGCGTCAGTTTCTCGACACTATTCTCACCAACATTCAGTCATCGTTCGCAATCACCAGAAACCGAGTGTCCTTGCTGAAAACAGCACAGGAAAATCTCAACCGGTTGGGCGAAATTGATCCGGAAATGTTTGGAACAGCTAACTTTTTAGGCACTTTCCTTGCTGCCCAGATTTTGATCGAACAGCTGCAGTCATTCACAACATCGCAGAGAAGTCGAACGCCTTTGAAAGAGTCCTTGTCGCAGTTGATTCGCAACTGCTTAAAGCTACAGAACGTCTTTTCTGGCCTCACCTATAGTGACATGTTGCTAGTGAAACAGATCTGCCTTCGGGCCAGTGCGTTGCACTTGGTACTCGTTGTCAAAGATCGCTCGCAAAGTGCTTTGGGTCCGTGCCAGCTCCTTCTGCACACAGCAGCGGACATAAGTAATTTTCTTACAGAAGGCGTTGCACCAGATCCCTTTACCACTTCCCTGCTCAGCCAACTTTCAACAATTCCCGACCCAAAGCCAGGAAGAGTGTTTCGTGAAATTCTCCCCATAGTCCAGTGTGCACCACCAGTAGTAACACCGCCCGCTAATGTCAACATACAAATGTGCACAGCTCGTATAGTCGAACCTTGCCCAACGCAATCTCAGGACAATGTCATCAAAGTAACTGCGGGACTCATCGCTGCTCTGCCATTCGTTGCAGAGATTGACAATCTACAAGAAACCCAGAAGCAGGAGATGCGCATCAAAATAAAATATCCAGATCAGAACGTTCACACGGTTGTTCCGAAACTCTCTGATTTCAAGAAGATTATGACAGAGACTGGAGAACATGAAACAAATTGCAGATTGAGGACGACGATACTTCTATCGCACAGTGTGTGGACAGAGGCCTCATCGGTGGAGATAACATTATGCTTAGCCGTTCGTCCAGGCACCGAGTTGGAGTTGTGTAAGCCGGCAAAGATATTGTTTGCCCCAAAACCTGTTAGAAGGGGGATTTAGAACCTTACTTAATATAGTATTGTCTTAATCTTAAATAAAAATCTGTTTGGTATACAATAAAGTGTTTTATTTAACTAAAATTAGAATGTCTTAACTCAATATTTACTGACTAGGATCATCTGTGACTATCTCTTCAGGACATGTCGTGCTATTGGGAGCGTTCACAAGTTCAACTTTGATTACGGTCTTGTGACCGTTCTTTAAATGACGCTGGTATCTGTAAATAGAAGGACAAATTTGTAAATTGGCAAAGAGATATTTTTTTTTTTGGTTGGAAATTATCAAATTCTTGTAAAAGTAAGAGCAATGGAGGGTTTCTACAACACGGTAGGCACTACACATGGCGCGCACGTTACAAATGTGTACCACTCACTAAAAACAAAATCTAAATATGGGTGTAACAGCGATTATCACTCCTGATCGTCAGACATGTCTCTTTGGACACATTCCGTAAGTAATAGAGACATAGAGCGTAGTTCAAAATATAAAATATTCCGCGCAATCGCAAAGGAGATTCTTTTATACGGAGCCCAAGTATGGTAATTCTGTTCCCTCATCTCGTAATTTTTAAGACGATCGTCGTCTAAACAATAGCAACGAACGCTGTCACCTGCAGTTTGTTTCATCGATAATGTTTTGATTCGAAGATTCTGCGGGTCGGAGGATTGGTGTCCATTTGCTCTACATGTCCTAGCCACCTCAAACTACTAATGCGCATATTTTTTGACTTAATGTCGCTGTACAGCTCGTATAGTTCGTCGATGAATCTCCTACTCCAAAGCCGGTTAACGCAAACGGGACGGGACCGAAAATATAATGAGGATATCTTCCACGCTTCAGGGCCATAAAGCAGAACTGAAGTGAATGGAGATATAACTCTACTACTCAATTGCCTTCTCAGGTCAAAGAAACAGCGATTGACGAGAGTTATGGTTGGTTGGTTGATTGGTTTAGACCGGTCCTCGAAGATGATGCACTTAGACCAGAAAAGGTCCATTGTGCTGCCGTTAAGTACGGTGGGTTGGTCACTCTCTTTTTCCTGGAACCATCCGCTCCTTTTTATGAAGGAGCCAATGTTAGCCGTGCAAGCATATTAACAATAATGCAGAGGGCTCCTCTCATGCATTTTAGGAGTCCCGTAATCCTATTTTCGTTTCAAATTGGCCAGAGTAGTCTGGCAGTGTTGGAATGGGCAAGCTGATGCCATCGATTGTTGGCTAGCCTTACTCCGTCGGCGTTGATCAGGTATTTAGCATACGACGTAGGCGCCTCGATGTTGGTAACGTTTATGCTATCTAGACCAGAGGACCCTCTCGATATGTCATCACAAGAGTTATTCTTAGTTTTATTTCTGCTGACGTGTTGTTTTCAAAATTGATGGCAGGGCCGTGGTAAATAAAGTCCCTTACTACCTCAAAGTTATAGCTGTCGATTGTGACGATCTGTCCAATTCGTCGATGTTAGGTCTGTTCGCGTACTCTCCCAAAACAATGAATTTTTCATGAAAAACCACGATAACCCACTAAATCCTGTTCGAGTATGCAAAAGTTTTGTAGTTTTTCGTAGAAGAGAGCGCTCACGAGAGTGACAAATTTCCCCATGCTACGAATTTTAGTGCAACAAATTTCTTTGGGCTGGTTTATGAAATCTGTCAAATCTGTCAGATCCTTGGACGTTTTTTTTTTTGTTGTTTGTGTATCTGTATACATTTGCATTTGATGTTTTAAAACTCAGTAGATTTCGTAGCTTTCGTGTTCGTTTACTTTCCTATGATTTTACCTTGTTCTGAGAAAATTTCTAACCCCTCTCCTTCTAATTTCACAACCTACGCATTTTGAGGCAGAAACTATGCGATGAAGGACTCCAGAAAAGTAGGTCTGTCAATTCCGTCTGCTTGTCTGCCTCATCAACTGCAGCCTAAACGGTTGGAAAGACCTGCTTCAACTATCTGCGCTCTTACGGTCTCAAATTTTCATTCTAACCTCATAACTATTCAATCCCAAATGTCTTGTTCATATTTTCAGCAAAATAATATTTCTGGAGTTCCCAGATTTCTCCCAAACGCCAGAGATATGTATGGCTATCCGAGAAATTAAGTCAAGTCAATCCAAATTTGTGTGTCAACTTAACTGGATGATTGGACGCTTTTCTATCCACACCCACTGATTCTACGGAGTGTAATCTTTACAAAACCCATAAAGTAAAGTAAATATTATTTTTTCAGATTGTAATCTATACATTACAACCCTTAAAATTTGTATCTAAGAATGTGCAAGGTATTTGGAACCATCACGCCAAACTAGCCCCTTTAGCTCAGTGGTAGAGCACTGGTCTCGTAAACCAGGGGTCGTGAGTTCAAACCTCACAGGGGGCAAAATTGACTTGCCGTAACTTGTGTAAGCCGTATTTTTTTATTTTTTTAATTAACTGTAATGTAACCCATTCGGTTGTTTCCTATCTTTTATTCTTTTAGGTGAAATGTGTACCTTTCGAGAAACAAATATTTCGTAAACTGTTAATGCGGTTAAAAGGTTTAATATAGAGATCCGCGGAAGGTCTAATAAGATAGAATGGTGTACATACTTGTAATTCAGTTTAATGCTTAATGGACTCTTTACTTGAAACACTCCCAATGAAGAAACTTGGCAGTCCTATTGCCCTTCCAAGATCAATGTATAAATAAAATTGTTAGACGGAGGAGATGCAAGTAGCCGTAATGAATGGTGTAAGCAGTTTGTGTGTTGTGTGCTACTTTGATATCTTGTAATATTTGATATGGAGACTTATCGGAACTACAGACTAGTAGTAACAAGGTACAGGGCGCTGCGAGAATGCAACGAGCAGTCTTTAAGAGATGTTTGGTTGTCAAGTATTGACTTGAATGTGCAAAAATTTAATACATTCCACCGCAAACTGTTTCTTGTTGTAATTAGGATGTTATATACTTTTCCTCATACTTTTTGCTATAAACCTATTTTACAGTTCAACAGTTTATTGAAGAAAGTATCCGTTTTAGCACAATGAAAGCAACGACTGTCTTTACCCAATATGTCTCATCTCTGCAAATGATAACTCAATTATGTTAGAAGGTTTGCTCTACATCCGATTTAGAGAAAAGTAGTATACGCTGTATGTTTCAGAAAATTGGTAAAATATTAGAATCGTGTGTTTAACTGGGTGGAACTGTCACAAAATTAAAAATTCTGTTTCAGGCGATTTGAAGAAGGCAACTTTTACGGTATGGGGTTCTTTCTTCAGATTTGTTGGCTTAAAGTGGGGGATTGCGTCAGCAGTCTGCTGCAGCTAATGGGGATAACTAACTCTCGGTCAGTGTTGACCCTTCCTCTTTTAAGTACAATAATGCTATACGTGGAGTGACGAGTATACGAAATATGCCTCCAAAAATCTTTATTGGACTGAAAATATTGCTATGGAGTGGAACACATTAAATGTGTCTGGTTGAGATAAGACATTGCTTTTGGATTGATAAGAGTACACAGTTGGTGAAAAATGTTGATTCTACACAGGCCTTTGGTTCGTTACAAGTCGAGAGACCTCGGAGGCACTTTAACATTGCAAAAAATTAAATGAATAGGACGTATGGTGGTATATGATAATGTTTAGAGACGATGCTAAATTTAACAACCGATTGCTGCTTAGTGAGACTACTTAAAAGCTCCACTGTTAGAAGAGGTATTCCTACCGTAGCCCTAGAAAATAAAGTATTCCAAGTATTTTTGTCCAACGAATGCGTCGGGAAGAAAAAACTTAATAGTGGGACAGAATTTGAGAACACCTCATCTATACAATCAAAAATATTCTTAAGGTAGAGAAAGAAACGACGCACTTCCCCTTGTAATGACCAAGCCTTAACAAAACTAGATACTTAACCATCGAAAAAGTATTCTTTACGCCACCAAAAACCATCCTAAAATTCACAGCGAAAACTAAGTCTTGTGATCTCTTTTTAGGCATCCAGCACCGAAGAACGCAATACATCCGATGATACTGCGCTCCTTTCATTGCAGCTCCAAACAGTTATCATTGAAAGAGAAGAAGAAGAAACTATTGCTCGCTTTTTACAAATGGATCGGATGGTATAATTTGATGTTTGTCAAGTGATACCAGCAAAGGCGAGTCGGATACATATAGCTTTTCCGTTTTTTTTTTCACCTCATCAAATCCACTTCCTCAAAACAACTCAACAAAGGTGATGTACTCATTTTTGATGTCGAAAAGTTAAGAATAAAATGGAAGTTAACTGTGGCGAAGGTAATAAAGTCAGAGCTTGGGATATATGCTTCTTTGTTGTGTCCACTAGAGCTCCCTATAATTTTACCAGCTTTTGTTACAATGTTTTTAAGAAAAATTGGCTTTTTGGCTTAAAAGTCTGGTTATTTGATTGAGGTACTTGTGTTCAATTTTAAAGAAAGGTTATGAGGCACTGAATATCACAAGTGTGTATGGCCAAGCTCCTGGCATTACTGTGAATGTCTCTCCTTTTGTAAGAATGTATAAAGCTAAGTAATTATTCTGAAGATTCAGCGTTTTAAGACCCCAAAAGGAGCAGAATCAAAAAAGCATTAAGACATTCGGTTCATCAAGAACCTCTTTTGGACGAAGAATTTTGGAAATGAATTGAAACAAGGTAAAATATACTGCAAACCTACGAACTGATTGCGCACATGCTTCGTTGCCGCCTTTGTTGGGATGAATCTTACTGACCACTGAGCAATGAGTAAGGACAACGCTTAATATTCGTTCTAACTCTTAACTCTTTCCTGACAACTTTCATAACTGGATCACTATTTGAATCCTCCTACTAAATACTAAAATATTGTACTCACTTGTCCTTGGTTGCGAATTCCATGTCACAGTCGTCACACTTGAACGGTTTGATTACGGCATGCACAAACATATGCGTGTTCAACGATGACTTTTTCGAGTATTCCTTGCCGCATACTTCGCAGGTGTGCTTTACACCCAAATGAGTGTCTAAATGTCGATCCAAGTGACTCTTTTGCTTGTAACTATTCGAACAAAGATGGCATACATACGGTCGCTCTCCGGTATGGCTTCGCTGGTGCAAAATTAAATGCGAAGGACGACTAAACTTTTTGAAGCAATGAGGGCACTCAACTGTCTTACCCGTGTGGAGTGCCGCATGTGTCTTCATTATAGAATTTTGTGTAAATGATTTTCCACATATTTCACATTTGTAGGGACGTTCACCGGTATGCCGTCTCATATGGCACACCAGAGTGTGTTTCGAAAAGAACCTTTGCTTGCAGAAATTACACTCATGTGGTCGTATATTCGCGTGCGTTCTCATATGCTCCCGATGCCGAAATATCGTTGAGAAACGCTTTGCTAAAGAATAAAAAGAGTGAAAATGTGAACTCTGCTCTGAAATCATTGCGCGAACTTACGGCATAAATTGCAGGGGAAGTTCTTTTCCTTAGTATGGACTAAAGTGTGTGCCTTTAGTTTTTGATTAGAGGTAAAGCATTTGCCGCAAATTTCACAGATAACTTTTTTCGTTGGTACCTTCCTTGGTGGTTTTTTCATCGGTTCCTCTGGTTGATCTGTGCTTTGTTGAGCCTCATTTGTTTCTTCTTGGGAATCCACTTCCAGAGATTCTTTTTCTAACAAAGATATTCCTGTTCAATTGGCAATCGTTATAAATTTATATTATACTCACCATTGTGGACAAGAACATGCTGCGCCAGGTCTTCCTCGGTTGTGAATACATCTTCGCAGATGTAGCAAGAAAATATATGCTGATTAGTTGCCTCTAAAAGTTGAAATGATGGGAGATTTTAACATGCAAAGATTAAAGAGCACAAATACCTTCATCTTCCGACTGCCGGATGTCTTCCTCCAAGTAAATCAACTCTTCGATTTCATTGTCTTCACAGATATCACCTAAATCTTCATTTTCTTCAGTAGTCTCTTCGGTTAACTCCTTTATGGCGAGCTCTTCGTCGAATTCACTATTCACATTCTCAATCACCAGTTGCTTCTCCAGTATCTGCCTTAAAACTTGATCAGAATGTTCTGCTTTTTTAAGGACATCGAAGACGAATTTAAGATTGCCCGCACATTCTACGCATATGATTTTTGGTAAACCGTCTGTTGGGTCTGCATTTAAATTTGTGCAATAGTTAAATGCATCCCAGTAGGTCGAATCAACGGAGGATGATTCGAAAGCACTCTCCAAACTTATGAATTCACCCACACTTTCTAGACACATGCGACAATTTTCGGTTTCTTCTTTGATTGGATTGGACAGGTGTTCAGTATATTCACTGGCTTCAAGCATCTTAAGAATTGGTTAAATTTTCATTGAATATTTTGTTGGAAACCGGTCGCTAAATTACTTTTAACAATAATAATATTATTATGACATTATAAATGTCACTTAAGGGCTATTTTTTTTTTTAGGAAAGTTTGAGATTCAGTGATATGTTTGTTCAATGAGTGCGTTCAAGCTAGTAATTAGATTTTTTTTTTTTTTATAATGTGGAATTCAAAGAGGAGAAGCAGAATTTTTAAAAACAAGTCTATGTTTATGGATTCTAAATCTTAAAAAACGTTTGAAGAAACATTTTAGGCCAGTGAATTTTTAGGAAGATAGTGAGAATGGTTCTAGCCTTACTGACGCAACTGCACCGTAGTAACATTTTGTTTCCAAGGCTACTGAAACATATCAAACTTAAAGCCTGGCATACATTATCAATGTCCAGGAAGCGAAAGTAGCTACTAGAGATGCAAATTTTTTTTTAAGGAATGAATTTTACATAACTTTGCCAGAAATCTCCATGAACGCCGTGGTTCAAGGGGTTAGTGCGTTGGACTATGGAGCAAGGGGTTGCAGGTTCAATCCCTGACAACACATAAAATTCCTTTCACGACCGCACCTCTTGCAATCGTCTGACAAACATCCGAGAGTACACCTGTCAGGAGAATGCTTCTTTAATCACAAATCGCTCTTCGGAAACGGCATTAAACAGTAGGCCCCTTCCATTTATGTAGAGAATAAGTACCCTAGAAACTGGGTCCCATGGACCTGTTGCGCCAAAGATTTGTTATTTTATTTTAATTTGCTCCAAGCCACGCCATCTTACAAGGTCAAGAAGGGTTCTCAAGGTTGAGAAAGATAGAAAACCATCAAGTACGCAACAAGGTCTTGTTATTCCCAATGTACACCCGTGACTATAAATCTCAAGCACTCATTTTGTTTTGAGTCACCTTATCAACGTTTGAATTTAAAATCATTCCATTTTATACATCATTTGGCTAACTCAATAGATACTGTTGACAACAACATAACTCAGAAAGTCAATACAGATCTTGGTGTATGGAACAAACAAATAAAAGTACACGATCATTCTAAATCAACCAAAACCGTTTATTAAATGTCCTTTCTAAGAAATTTTTATGAATTATACTCTTCGGGAGCTTGTAGGTGTGATAGGTTACTCAGCTGATTTTGTTGGCAAGGCCTGAAGAATCTTCTCACGAATCTCATCAACTCCTACCGATTTTTTGGTTTCGAGTGCCTTGTTGGCGGTCTTGGGATTATAGTCCACTCCCATCTGCTGCCCACATAGCTCCAGTTCGGACTTAAAACTGTTTACCTTCGTCAACGAGACTCCAAATGCCCTATCAACAATGGTCTTGAATGTTCACAGGTAAGGAACTACTTCATCTTTCCACCATCTGCGCAAGGTGGTCCCTTAGAGCCCTTGAGAGATGTAAATCCATATGAATGCATTTACTTTACAATTATTAGAAATAGGTAATTTTTCAATGTTTAATGTATTTTGTGTCAGCTTGTCCTTTCATGAGGTGAATAAGGAAACCAACCAAAAGTACCCCAAACCAAGTGCAGATGCATAGGTAATAAGAAAAAACTTGTTTCAAACGATTCTAAGAGAACAGGTCTGCAAAATACGTACAACAATTAATAACGAGTTTAATTGTTTAATTGTTATTAAGCTGACAAATAAAATACCTTGCACATTGAGACCTCTGTACAACTTTAACTGTGTAGAGCTACACTTGTATGTAATAGAAATGCAACTCTATCTTCAATTACAACAAAAGTTGAGGTGTATTTATTTTTTATGGAGTCCAACACGACTAATATGCCCTATGTTCGGTAGCTAGCTAATGCAAGCCTACTTATCCGCATTTATTTCAGTATTCAGTTGTACTTAGTTTGTCATCAAACGTTATTGCATTTTGTTGTGCGCGCATCCGTACATATCTGTTTTTGTAAATCAGTTTGCTAATAGACTTTTAGTTCCAAACCATGCCTGAAGGATTAGAATTGCTGTCATGGAACAATCCTGTCTTCAAATCATACGTCTATTGGACAGGGATATTGTGTTTGAAAATGCTTGCGATGTCACTACTCACAGGATTGCAAAGGTTCATAAAATTGGTAAGTCATTAAGTTAATCGCAAATATATATAAAATTTATTTAATTTAGTATCGAAGCCCGTAATTGAATAGTCACGTATCGTTATGTTTAAGAAGCTATTCAAGGTCATTATTAAATAACATGCAATTGACATCATTTAACTGGTTAGTTGCCGTTTAGATAAGCCTAGTCACATTGCAGTATACTGCAAAGTTCATCCAATCGATAACCAGTTTCCGTGATTACACTAATCCAATGTCCATGTCGTTTTTATCTGTATAATACTATAATATGATGTGAATAATAATTGGTGATTACTCTTGGAGTTACTAGTTGTCTATTCTGACATTAAACGTTAAATAAACATTCTAGAAGGCACCTGAACCCATCTGAATAGTCGAGAATGTGTATAAAGTTTATTCTCCAACTGGGTTCTTACGATTTGTTTACATAATCCGATTGAACTGACCGGCTTAGGATGTGTACCGAAATCATAAATTGAATTCAAGAAAACTTTTAAAGCTCTGGAACATATTGTACATATCTATTTATGTGCGCGTAAATAAAGTACCTAGCCTAGTCTCAACTTTTAGACCGTAATTACGTTCTCCTCTCTCAGAGAGAAATACATAAGTATGTAAGTATGTATGTAAAAGCTTTTAGTGTTGATTTGATTTAAAAAAAAAACATTTAAACACACAGTTAAGAGCTAATCGGTTTTTTTGCTGTCCACAACGGTCATAGACCTACATATTAGGAGAGAGAGCCATTTTAATCTTAAATGGGATTCAAACAATTGACTACACGTTTGGCATAAAGAATTTGTCTTATCATTCACAATATTCGAAGCTGAAGCGCAGTTTGTGTTTGAAAACTAGAAGTTATTATGCAGATCAGGTTATAAGATAAACTAGTAAGATAAACTACAAATAACCTATTATTTAGTGTGTGAAGAAATGTAGATCAGTCCGCCTCCCGAACCATAGCAGTGTTTTCTAAGCGGAGGTCTTGGCAGTGATAATAGCTGCCCGTGAGACTGCGATGAAGGTAATACAACGGTGCGGGATATAAAATTCTGGCTTTATTTTGAAGCTACATTCATGCCATTATCTGTGGAATACCACATCATGCAACTAGTCGCCTCGGCTTCGCTGGAAGTGCTGCTGGCGGTCGGTCCAACTTTTGGTGACTCGGTTATATATATGTATGTACTTATGCGGCGTTATTCCGGCAATAGCGTCGCGAATGTTGTTCTCGAGCTCGTCGGTTTATTGGCGTAGACTAAGGAGCAAGGAACAGTAAACAGGAATTGAGAAATTGAGCAATTGATTGTTTGGTTTTTACAACTTCGAGCGTTGCGTCGTTTGTACGGCATGTAGCGCCGTCTTGTTAGAAGCACATCTTGGATATACCGATGTTGTCGAGATCTGGCCACAAAAAGTTGGCTAGCATCGTTCTATACCTGAGACCATTAATGATAACGGTGTCTCTTTCCTCATTTTGAAAGAAATAACGTTCGATGATGCCGCCATGCCATAAACTCCACTAAACAGTCAATTGTATGTATTCGTATTGATGCTTGATGCTCTGCTAGTTAACATAGTCGCTGAGGCAAAAATGGGCCTCGTACTCGTCCGGATCTTCGTCTAATATTTGTGACACCGAATTAGCGAATCCACGGCATTAACTATGGTCGTTTGGCTTCAATTCTTGCGTCAGAATCCTGTATGGATGTTGAACCAAATCCAACTGCAAAATAAGTCGGGTTCAGTCTCTGGCGATGCCCAATAAAACTGATCAGCGGCCAATCGATATTTCTGAGTCTTCTGCGATACGGAGCGGCCTGTATCGCGGCTATGTTTTTTTATTTCACAGCAACCTCAGTCTGGTTGGTTGCTCAAGATCCAAAAGAGTGTACTGACGCTCAAAGTTTTTTACGGTAAGACGAATTGCTTGCACACTAAATCCATGATGCTGTCCGACCTCACAACAAAATACACGTTGCGTATTTACAGCTGAGCTTTCGATATTTTTTAATAATTTCTGCATGTTCGGCAAGCGTAAAATGACGCACGATAGAATGGCAAACCTTATTGAATATTTTGACAGCTAGATGTTAATGGTTGCTGGACAGCTGTTGAAACAGAATAATTGGAAAAAGTATCATTGCTATCTGGTCACCCTTTAAATGAGCGCAAGTCCATGAGTTTGAATTTCGATATCACCATATCACAAGATATTGGAAAGCTTATGATAGAATGGCAAGACTTACTGAATATTTTGACAGCTAGATGTTAATGGTAACTTTGACAGCTGCTGAAACAGAACTATTGGAAACAGTATCATTGCTATCTGGTCACCCTTTAAATGAGCGCAAGTCCATGAGTTTGAATTTCGATATCACCATATCACAAGATATTGGAAAGCTTATGATAGAATGGCAAGACTTACTGAATATTTTGACAGCTAGATGTTAATGGTAACTTTGACAGCTGCTGAAACAGAACTATTGGAAACAGTAACATTGCTATCTGGTCACGTTTTAGATGAGCGCAAGTCCATGAGTTTGAATTTCGATATCACCATATCACAAGATATTGGAAAGCTTATGATAGAATGGCAAGACTTACTGAATATTTTGACAGCTAGATGTTAATGGTAACTTTGCCAACTGCTGAAACAGAACAATTGGAAAAAGTATCATTGCTATCTGGTCACGTTTTAGATGAGCGCAAGTCCATGAGTTTGAATTTTGATATCACCATATCACAAGATATTGGAAAGCTTATGATTGAATGGCAAGACTTACTGAATATTTTGACAGCTAGATGTTAATGGTAACTTTGACAGCTGCTGAAACAGAATAATTGGAAACGGTATCATTGCTATCTGGTCACCCTTTAAATGAGCGCAAGTCCATGAGTTTCAATTTTGATATCATATCACATATATATCACATATCACAAGATTTGGAAAGCTTTTTTGGATATTCTCTCTTTATGTTTTGGCATACCTATACATTTATGTTTATACATATGTGTGTGTTATATAATAATGATAAAATCGAGCCACATCATCGGTCATATTCACTAATTGAAGGGTAGCTATGTAAAAGTGCTTGGTCATGATGGTGGGATAGTATAGTGTGTTACCACCAAACAGATTAGGTACACACTCTCGCGTATTAAACGCCGGCCGGCACATACAAACTGCCCACAAACTCGATTTAGTTGTGTGGCAGACTTCGCCTCGCTAAGACTTCTGATTGGAATCGTTTGTGTTGTATAAAATTACTAAAGGAAAATGGCTCTCTCTGACCTAATATCTTTCGAGAATCCCGTCTTCGAATCCTTTGCATTTTGGAGTGCTGCTCTCGCACTGAAAATGTTGGCTATGTCTGGATTGACAGCATTGCAGCGTGTTAGAACTCGGGTAAGTTTACATACATTTCTTTTTAGAAAAAAGTGCTAATTTGTATGAAATGTTTCGAAAGAAGGTGTGAAATGCCATATAAAATGAATACATATGTACATATTTTGATAATACTATCTGGATCCACATTGTATATGTGGTTACTACAACCTGCAGTGTCAAGGGTGTTAGGAGATTAATAAATGTATTTTTAACGGTTTTAACACTTACCACCTGTAGATTAGAAATCGATCTTTGGCCCAGATTTTGATTAAAGAAAATTAAAAACAGCTCTAGTTTTTGTTTTTGTCGTTTCATCGCTGTGATTTGTTCTCCTTATGTGTTATGTTTGAGTGTATTAAGCTGTGTAGTGTGGATGTAGAGAAGAGAAATTTATAGTTTTGCTGGGGCATGTGTATGCACATATCTATAGACGTAGAAGGTACGTGTGTGCTATGTAAACTTCAAATTGATGTCAAAAAGTCGATGCACTTTAAAACATGTACAGTGTGTCAAAGTAAACACTGGATAAGGTAAACCGATTTTGCAATGAAAGGGAATTATTTGCTTAGGTACCATGTGTAAATATGTAGTATTTTTAGATTTCTAATTTGGCTACCTATGTACATATGTATATCCATACTATGTATGTCAATTGTTGTTTTGCATTGATAAACACAAAGCTCGAAATAAAAATTATAGAGCAGAGGTAGGAAGTGTAGTAGATTGCGTGCATGTACTGTATTGCTTCAAGTTTATGTAACTAATTAGGCAGGGCTTTACGCCATATGTAGGTAACTGCTAAAGTCTAAAAAGGCAGGGTAAAAAGCCCAAAGAGAAACATCGCTAAAACCAAAACAATGTGCGATAGAACGTCGATGACACATCCATTCGAGAACATGCGCTGTGCATGTACATACATAACTTATTGTTTATGTTCATATTGTTATACTCGTGTTTTTGCAGTGTCATCAGCATGTTCTCCGCCACGATATTGTTAAGTGTTTTCAAGCTTAATTGAGTCCCAACAAAGTTATGCAATGTAATGTTGTGCACAGGGTAGATTCGACATAACCCTTTAATTAGATAGAAGTAATATTGGTACCGATACTTAAGTGATTTGATATAATTAAATAGAGTTGGTGGTGAGACAGACTTGACAGAATGTACAGTCGAATTCGCTTAACCGAAACGGCAAGTTGCCACAAAATTGGTTTTTCACTGAAGCGGTATTTTCTCTTAAATGATGATTATACATAGTATTGAACCAATACAATATTTCTGTCTATCACTGGACGTTTGAATGATGTATTGAAAAGACGAACAATCTGGTATTCATTAACACAAAGCGTTCATTTGGGATATCTTCTTACCTTTCGAAACGTTCATTACAAGTTGTTTTCGACGGTTTTAAGTCTGCCATCTAAGTCCCCAAAGGCTCCGATTTGTCTCCGACTCTAATTTTCTTATATAAATGCTTTCTTGCCTGCTACTTGTAATTCAATACATTTTTCTGACCGCAGTACTTTGTTCTCAAACTCGCATCCCTTCTCTCGGCCTTTGGACTGGATTGGCAACGAATGTTAATTAAATTCTGACCTAAGCAGCATTCAATGCATTTAATGCTTCAAACAGCAGATGTTTTTTTGTGCGCAACCTTAGCCGAAACTGTAAAACTTTCGATGCCCGGTATGAAATGTCTAGGATTCCTCAAGCGATGCAAGAAATAATTTACTCCTTCTGATTTGGCTGCAATATTAAAGGCAGACATCCGTCCCAAGCTCGAATACAATGCTCTTGTCTGGCCCGGTGCACCCAAAATCTGTATCTACCTGGTAGATAGAACTCAAAATAGCGCTGTAAAACTTATAACATACAGAAGCTTAGCAGTGACCATTGACTATCTCGAACATCGCAGAAATATCTACTTTCTTAGCTAGTTTTATGTTTTTTTTTTCTTTTTTTACAAAAAGTGCTTCACTAGCCACGCAGCACCCGTGACTCTTCGAATGCTTATCAGTTTACCCTCAAGGCTATCTTCGGTTGTACCGTCAAGTAAGGCTAACCTAAACCGCCCTACACGAATGTGAAATGCTGCACTAAGTTTTATTTTTCCCTCCCATTACGATCTACAAACCTTTAAAACCAACGATCATCTGTATCTACTATTTTATCCCCCTAATTTCCCTCACGCTTGAGCCATGTCTCACAAATAAAAGAATCACAAATAAATTTGTGCTTTGGTAAAAGGTTTGAGATTGAACACTCTCGGGTCACCGAATGAATAGCTACCGACATTTTTAAACTCAATTTCGAGGTAAACTTCAGTTTAACCAGACCTTCGGCATAACGATTGCCTTCATCCACATACTGTATCTCTGAGTTAAAACTTTTCCTATGAAACGTACATATGCCATCTGAATACAGATACCCAATCTAATCAAAATATAAAATTGAAATCGTTTCTAAGTAAAGTACCGATAAAGTATCTCAACATCTAAACTCTAATCTCAGCTGGGTCGTAAATCCCTTTAAGAAAGTACACATACATATGTATGTATGTAGTTTGGAATATCAGATAAAATTCGAAGCACCGGTGACGTTGTGGCACCAAAGACTCATGATACGACTGATAGACACAGCATCGGAGGACTAATTATCCAATCTTTATAGAGAAAGTTGGAATGAAAACAAGGTTTGAATACAATAATCTTGCTTTAAGTTGGACGGAAAAAACTTTGGTAATATCAGAAATTAAGAAAGAGTACAAACCTAGTAACATTTTTAATGGACAACCGGATTTCTTTTCTATAAACTGCAATAAAATATACAAATTTTCACTTCTTTTTTTTTTTGCAGACCTTTGCCAATCCAGAAGATGCTCTTGTAAAGGGATCTAAAGTTAAATTCGACGATCCAAATGTGGAACGCGTACGAAGGTATGTGTATCATAATTATTTGCAATTAAATATATAAATATTGGTCTTACTAATCTACTTTGTCTGCAGGGCACATCGCAATGACTTGGAAAACATTTTAGTATTTTTCCCAGTTGGATTCTTGTACGTCTTGACCAATCCATCGGCGTCTTTGGCTATTCTACTTTTCCGCATTATTGGCATTTCGCGTATTGCTCATACTATCGTTTATGCCGTGTTTGTAGTTCCACAACCAGCTCGTGCAATATCTTTCTTCGCTGCCTTCCTGTCTATTGGCTACATGGCATTACAAATTGGTATTAAAGCTTTGTAAATACCTCGATGAAGGTATTTCTGTTTTGTTTATTCTTTTTCATGTTTAAATGGAATTAAATGGAATGTTAATATTTTGTACACATAAATATTTTTTTTATTATACGCGCAATAAATCACCTATAAGGTATTGGAAAAGAAATGTGTTTAAGTTGGTGTTATTGGATAGGAATTTGTAAAAGCCGAGTCAACGCTAGTGGAGTTCTGGTAGAAACTTGTGGAATAGCGTCATAGAGAGTGACGTTAGTTACTACGCTTATAACTTAAGAACGCCCACACCGATCTCGATGATTCGCACCAATTCGGACTGGTCCCCAGCCAAACAAAGAGAATACCCAAGAAAATTCCCGAGAAATCCCCGAAAAAAAAAGTATGTAGCGATACGTTGTGACAATTTTTTGAAAACGATACGCATTGAGACACGGATCCGCATCTCAAAGTCAGATACGCACATTATTTGCGATCATTATTTCCACATGTTTTCCATCGAATCCAGGTGAATTGTGGGGCAAGTACAAGGATGACATGTCAGAAAACATTTTGCATCAAATTCGTGTCCATTCAGAGAATCCCCATCTTGAGATGAATGAATAGATGCACAACCAGGCTTTGGTTTTTTTTTGATAGAAGACAGGTTAGGAATGCCATCGCCAGATAGTGGATAAACCAATATGTAACTTAGCGAAACATTCAGCAATGGCCAAACTTTTGGTAGCAAGCAAAATCATTTTCTGGGACGAATGCACAATGTTGCATAAACGTGCGTTAGAAGCTCTGAATCGCACTAGGAAAGATCTGCGTAATGACGCAAAACGTTTTGAGGGTGCATTGCATCGACCGCTGCCGATGAGATCAATGCTTGCCTCAAATCAGTTGATGCAGTTGATGAAAACCGCACAGACAGACAGAATTGGCAGAATTATCTCGAAACTCTTTTTTTTGACGAATGAAATATTTGCCCTACATGCATTATGTGCAAGTGAAAATGTTGTGTATCATGCAGCCTTTTATTGAATACAATCATTGGATGATGTCCTTTGGGTCAGCTAGTAGATATATAAAAACAGGTCGATGGGACTAAGGGCCTGGCTTCTCATAACCATTCGTGTTGTGCGTGGAATATTCTTTACGCGAGTGGAAGTGGCCTACTGTTGCCGTGTCCGAAGGGCAATTTATTATTTGAGAAGCTTGACAAGTTATACTCTTGAATGTTTGTCAGACGCTCGCTAGAGGTGGGACCGTGAGAAAACTTGTAGGTATTTTTGGCTATGATTCGAACCGCGAACCCCTTGCTCCATAGTCCAATGCAGTAACCACTGAGCCACGGCGCCTAGAGTAAATTATCTTATAGGTATGTATGTAGAGGTGGTTGTTGTCAGAAAAACATGCTGAAAACATAAGTAGCTCAAAAACCCCGTTTAATGCCACGATTCATGTGACCTGTCTGATATAAAATGGCGTTGGCTGATACTTAATAAATGAGATCTGTTCAAATCCACCCTGACACATTAAGGAAACTGATGATGTCCCCAATTCTGATCACCTTTAACTCTGTACGTTCTGGTTCTACCCAGCGCTTGAGGTTTGCATATGATGTGTAGTGCTTTTTCTTTCTTGAGACATTGCAGCTGCGGCAATATATATTAATTTTATTGCAAAGTACAGATTGCAATAAATACATAGTTCGCAAACTGTCCGACGCAGGACACCGCCTTGCTTATCTCCCTCGATGTTAGTATGACCTGGAACCCAAAGGAGTGTAATTCTGATCCGACGACGTCTTTGCACTCCTCTACAAGTTTTGACGATAGTGTGACCGACTTGATAGGCTGCCTGTAGTTCACTCTGAGAGTTGTATAGACGGTAGGCTTAGCTACCACTTTCCTACAAGCACTTTCCGAAAGTAATAAGCTTTTCCACTAAGAGCGACGTCTTTAAACTCTGTGGTATAGTTCGTAACCCGGGTTAATAGTCTGTCCTCTATCATAGTGGTTCATCTAAGAAGAATTTCGAAAGATTGTTTCATACATATATTGCAATATTGAAATTCTAAAGGTATTTAAAACTCAATAATGAAGAAACTAATAGTTGCGTTTACACTCCTCTAATTACTGGTTCTCCGTCCAGTTTCTTTAGATTTTGAAGCTTCCTAATCGCTTCATTTTTAAACGCAGTTTCATCCATAGTGTCACATAGGGGATTTCCTAAGAAACTGATCTCTACCAAACTTGGGGCTTGTCCCATCCGGTTGAATTCAATCCAATCTTTGACAAAATTGTTGGAAACATAAAATATTTTCAAGGCTTTCATCTGATCAATGGGCTTGAGCTTCTCTATCAAATTGTAGCTCACCCAGAGCTCTTCGAGTGTATCACTTAGAACTTCCTGAAACAAAAAATTATTGCAATATTCGTTTCAGTTTTCATATAAATTTGTATTTTGTTTATTACTATTCCTTGAAGATTCTTTATGTAGTTTCTAGCCAACGAGAGAATGCGTAAATTTTTCATCCCACTAATACCGGCAATCTTATCAATCATATTTGTCGAAAGACTGAGCTTTCTGAAAATTGGGTAATCATGAGCTATGTGCATACTGTTAATTTGCGAATAGATTAGGTCATACTTGCACTCGGTAAGTGTGGACAAAGTTGCGTCCATTTTTTCTATTGGTGGCCATTGAAACTGCAGTCCAATTTCTTCCGCTTCGGTAGCAACCTTAGTAGTTTTTTCCTCCCACAATCTGAGAGCCTCTTTTATTGGAAGTCCTTTTGACATTCTAGTTTTCTATTTTTAGTGCAAAATATGTGAATTTTGGGTGTTTTGAATTTGAAAATTATTATTAAGTATTATAGTTTGCAAAAGTTTTATCTGAAATCAGGAAAGTAAATAATTCTAAGTGATATCACAGAAACTGTAGATAATCCTCTAGCCAACTATCTTGGGGGCCAATATGCGAAGGATTTTTGGCAATACACTTATCACCGTTTCTGCGCTGAGCTTAAGGAGGGTTTCAGATGTGTGATTATTCGTTTTCATTTGGAAATATCCTCTACGTCAGTACAAAATGGCCTTATGTACCTATAGCTGACTCAGCAGTTGTGGTTAAGAGCAGAAGAAGACTGAAGTATACTCCTAACTCCATAAAGCGTGCCATCCAATAAGTTTCTTCTGAAAATCTTTCTGATGAAGTGAGAGACGTAATCAGCAATCAGCAACAAAAAGAACCAAAAAAGACACAATCTGCAACCCATCTAGAAAAGTTGGTAAAGTTTCTATCCTTCTTCAGTGCTACAAAGTGTGCGAAAGAGATAGGTCCTGCCCTATCCCCGACATCATGGTCAGGGAGTACTGTTTCGGTAGGTTTTTTAAGGTAGAAAAAATGGACAGTGCAAACTGGTCTAATGGCGTTTCGGACTGTAACCCAGGCGTCTGGTCTGAATCACGGGCAGATTTACAATGGACTCTGGTGTTTTTAGAGTCAACACTAAACTCTCAATACCTATGCGAATGTGTTGCACTGTTTTCCAGGTTGAACTCCTGCCATTGATATCTGCGTATCTGTGCTATGTTAAACCTTAGTAAATGTATCACGGGTGCCAGGATTTATATCTTCTCAGATAGCCAGGCAGCAGTGAGATCACTGTCGTCCAATTTATTGGACTCTATATTGCTTAAATGCTGCTACGATGCACTACAATCTATTACAATAGAGTGGTACTCGGATGGGTCCCAGGAATTGTAGCCGCCATATCTGCAGATGAACTAGCTACTGCGGTGAGAACTGGGCAAATTTCATCGGCCTCATTGGGAATATATCCCGGTGTTAACGCAATCCACACGATCAAGCCTTACTCCTACAAGGTCTAACAGGTCACTGTGGCCTGAAGTATAACCCTAACAAATTTAATATACATATACTCAGACAAATAATGTAGATCCTGTTCTGGAGATAATGAATCATCTGAGCACATTTTCTGTGTGTCCACGGTTTTATAATGGTTAACGTGGTGTAGACGTACTCTCATCAGGGAGGTGGTACGACATTTCATATAACATACATAGTTAAGTGAAAAGAGAGAGAATTTTCAAAAAAATTTGCGCTTGTACGGCTTCCTTTTTTCAAAAGTCCAGAACACTCCAGAACTTTTTATTAAAACTTGGGTTTGAATCAAAAAATCATATTGTGTCAGGCAGCCCCTGAGGACATGCGCATGGGGCCGAAGGCCGTCCGGTGTTTTGTTTTAGCGCCATCCAAACTATCCTAATTGCATCGAATTTTATATAAAAAGCTACTATCCGTTTGGAACGTTCAATATAACTCGTGGTAATTAAAGCTACGAATACCAAAGAGTCGAACGTTTTTATTTGGAAATCAGTAAAAAACTGATGTGTGAAACATTGCGTTTGCACTTCCAATACGGATATGGCGTCGAGATCTGGTCACTCAGTTAACAGCAGGAGGAGACTGATGGATAGTTAGATATTCAACATGGAATATGAATTGAATGTAAGAAAAAATATTTCAAAAAATTAAATTTCACTTAGCACACCCAGGGTCAACATGTATCTAAAAATCGAAAGAAATCTTAAAGTTAATAGAAAAATAGTGAACTTATACGGAAGTTCTTTCAATTAGAAGAAAAGAGTGATCTGGTCGAAAACCCGGTTTACGAACCCAAAAAAGGTGACCAAAATGTTGAAGCTTCCTCGAAAATATTTCGAACATTTCTTAACGAAATTTAAATAAGCTTCCGGGACAGCCATATTATACTGCCGAAGGTGAGGCAAAAGTTGAAGCAGGGTTTCAAAACCAATAATTCCTGATTTAGAAAGCAATTTGTTCCTGTGGGCTTAGATGTCGAACATTCACCACCATTGGCAAATTTATGTGAATGATTGCATGCAGAAGCGTTTAAGGCCTTTTACAACAGTCATCAAGAAAGCCACCTATTTTGGGCCTGATCTTGAATCATGTCAACATGAAAAGAAGACGACGGATTGTTATGAGCAAAATGTTTCGGTATTGCTTATATAGAGGCAAATCCTTCGAATTCACCAGAACTCAGGCCTATTGAAAGGTATTGGCCCCTGGTTAAAAAAATAGCCTTGTTCCACAGCCCAACGCACTACCCACTTAAGCCGCAACATCCTTCACCTTTGCTTAAGTGATTTCAAAAGAGAGTTAAGGGCCAAAAAAGTGAGATGATGAGAACAATGATAAACGCTGTCCCAGAAAAAAATCGTTAAAAACAAGGATTCATTTTTTTAGTTTAGAAAGTTAAATACTTTAAATTTTTTGAAATTATCTTTTTATTACATTCTTCGAATCACAACTCCCAGGTTCGAGCCGACAAGGAAGACCAAGCCTCTGGTTTAAGGATCAAGCCTATCACGGATGCCAGAGCACTTACTCGAAACAAGTGCCGTATCTCTGGCAGAGACTCTTCGGGACCCCGTTAAGTAAGTAAGTATAGCCTTGGACATCTACTAGAGTATGGTGAAAGGAGCGAAAGAATCGTCTGCATTTAAATTATGAATTGTCGAACGCTGCGGAAAAATTGCCCCGAAAAGGGTCGCAAGAAAACACCAACAATTTATTTAAATATTTTTTCTCATATTTATTTATTTCTTTTTTTCTTGTATGTTTTTTCTTACTTTCGCTTTCACATTTATCTACAAAAATGTTTTGTGTGTGTTGTTTTTTTTTTCTTTTTTTTTTCATAATTATAATAATTTCTTTTAATTTAAATTACCTTACATTATAAGTTTCATTTTTTGTTGTTTTCCGTTTCATAATTATTTTAGATATATTTATATATGTATATATACTGCATTGCATTAAATAATAATAATAAATGGTTACAATTATAATTAAAAAATGTATTCTCAATGATGATTACAATAATAATAATTAAATATTATTCTGTTATGTTTCTCTTTTTGTTTTTATTATTACTTTTAACTGTTTATTAATATAGGTTTGTTTTCTGTTTTGTTTGTGTCAGTTTATTCCCTCGTAAAATAGTTACTCTATCGTTCTCTGTGTGAAAGAGAAAGAGTGTGTTGTTTGTTAGTTTGAATTTGTTGTTTTTTTTGTATGTGTTTGGCTCTTAATAATCAAAATCTTAATATTTTTGTTTAAATATTTTTTTTTTTTAACAATAAATAATCGGTTTTTTTTTTCTTTTTGTTTTTCATAGCAAATTTGTATCTGTTTTTGTTTTTTGTATATATACCCTAAGATTTTAAATTAATATGCCCTAACTCTCTACAATGTGGGTGTGTCATTTTTAAGCCGGCAAGGGCGAGAGAGGGGGTTCCGTTTCTATCCCTAAAAATATACACTTACAATCCTTTTTACACCTTATTATTTATAAACTAATAGGTCTCTCTCTCTCGCTCTCTAAGAACCTGCTGCCTGTGTGAAAACAGGCAAACACTTTTAAATCCTATTCTTAAGGCTACCTAAAAAAAAGGATAAATATGTGTATCTTTACATATTTAATTATATTTATACTCGTATGTATGTATAAAATTAGATTTTCTTAAAACATGTTCCGCTTGTGGTTGTTTTTTTTTTTCATTTTGTGTGTGTAGTGTGTGCTTTTTTTTGTTAATTAAAAAAAATATATTTATATAGAAAAGGAAAGTAATCGAGGACTGTCGATTGAAAATTCTTTCCCTCAGTTTTAACTGGTTTTACATAATTTTTGGTTACAAACAAATTTTCATATTTACAGCAGGATATTTTACAATTGTTTTCTTTGTCTTTAGTTTTTTTTTTTTTTTTTGTTTTTTACAGAGAAAGAGCAAGGATAACAAATTAAAAAAAGCTTTTGTGTTTCGTCTTTTCTTACGTGCTAAAACTATCTACAGAATGAGAATTTTTTTTATTAACAAAAACAAAAATATATATACGCTTGTCCTTTCCTATTGCATCTCTCTATAATACATTGGGAGACCGTGGTAACGGTCAACGTTTTAAGGGAGAAAACCTGTTCCTGTTTCCTTTTTTGGTCTTTACAACACTGGGGGAAGGAGGAGGGGGAGCTTAAACACTAGAAATATGTACAAATATCCTTAAATAGATAATTTAAAATTTTGTTAAGCTACTGCATTTGCAAAGTATTCCGCAGTCTATCATCGGGCTGGTGCGGTGTCTTCTTTTTTGTGCATATCCACTGAGACTTGCATACCCTGCATGTGGGGTGGCGGTTGTTGGGGTTTATGCGAGACCTGTTGCATTCGATGATGAGGTGGTGGCGGTCCAACCGCCGGCGGAATAGGACTTGGCTCTTTGCCACGAAGATGTGCTGCTGATTGCATAGCATACATGCCCATGGCTTTGGCACGTTCCTCTTCCTGGCGGTATGCTGCTTCGACGAGAGGGTTAAACCTCAACATTGATCCGTAAGGATCACGATATGGGTCCATGGTCCAACCACCGGCTCCAGGCGGAGCGAAGTGAGTGAGTGGTGGACCGCCCATTGAAGGTGGCATCATTGTGCGTGACAAGTGAGGTGGAGGCGGAAGAACGTGCGCCCCATGGCGCGATGTCATGAATGGGTGATGAGCGGCACTAGCCGCATGTGCTGCGGCCAGACTTTGATGATAACGGGGATCGGTACGCATTAGCATTTCTTGCTCTTCTTTTCGTGTATCTATTCTAGGGTGTTCTTCCTTGATTCTAATATCAGGACCATCGGCGGACCCATTTCGCAGAGGAGAACGATCGCGAGCGGCAGAATTGGCAGCGGCGGCTGCAGCAGCTGCAGCGGCCATTTTTGAACTTTCATTCATTCGCTGTTGTTGGATCATACGTTCACGCTCCATTTCACGTCGTTCCATTTCTCGGCGTTCACGTTCTTTACGTTCGCGCTCACGTTCTCGTTCGCGTTCACGTTCCTGTTGTTCCCTTTTAAGTTTTTCCTCTTTCTCCTTTCGTTCGCGTTCTTCACGCTCACGTCGTTGTCGCTCACGCTCGCGATGTTCACGCTCACGTATTTCACGTTCGCGTTCTCGTTCTCTTTCTTCGGCCTCTCGACGAGCCGCATCAAGACCGGGGTCAGGTTTGAGTGGCCAAGCAGCTTGGCCAGGGGCAGGAGCGTAGCCGACTGATCGTTGGAGACTTCTAAAAGGCATTGCATAAAATTAGATTACTGATTTTTTGCACAAATACTCAACAAACTTACGTTCTCCATGGATCATGAATGGTGGCACCAATTGGGATATCTCGACCAAAGTGCGTCAAACCGGCGAAACCAACAAATGGAGGATATCTACCAAATGGGGACACAGCTGTACCTAGACAAAATTAAAATAGCTCAATCAAATATGTATTACTTTCGACCCTGTTACACACTTACCCAAATGACTAGGCGGTGCCCCTAAGAAACTCGCCGACAATGGTGACGTTTCGAATGGCGATCGTCCGGGAAGACCTGTTGGATAACCAGATGGTGGCATTTCATTAGGACGATGTAGACCAGAAGCGGCGGCTGCTGCTGCTGCAGCAGATGAATTAAACATATGCGATGGTGAGCGCAAAATGTCATTCATTGATGCTGGAGATGCTTTCAATCCTAGTGGCGGTGGAGCGCCTGATCCTGAAGATGCGTTTGAATTACCAGAAGCAGCTGCTGCTGCCGCTGCTGCAGCTGCAGCTTTGTCCGGATTTTGCTTATTCTGGTGATAGTAGATCTCCCACGCTATTCGCACATGCATTGCGTTCCATCGACCGGTTTTCTACAGAAAAAATAGACAATAAGTTATGTTGGAGTAGATAGACATTATGGATTGAGCTAAGCAGAGTTAGTCATCCGACACACAGTGAAATGGACAGAGAGACAAAGAGATATAGAGAAGCAAATATAGATAACTGAAAATTACATACAATGAATGAAATGAACAGTAATAAAAGTAAATACAAAAGATTTTATATGCACGAAGAGATATTAATTTATTTTATAAAGATAATGTGTTACGAATTCTTTTGAGATTAAGATTGGGTTGGATTCCGGCTTTTACCGATTTCATGGTCTTTTCTCTACAATTTCGCACAACTTTCTTAGGTGAAACTTGCAGAAAATAAGGCGTCTTCAACCCGTCAGCTAGAATTTGGCTTTCTAAGAATTAAATGGCTATTGTTTGGCAGACATTTGCGAGAATAGTAAATACGACACACAAAACACTAAGGATGGTTCCCGGTGCTAGACCAATGCATGTACCTATTTCGTTTTTAGTTGATTAGCTCGTTTATCTAACTCTAACTAAGGTATATCTTTCTGTCCAAAAATAACTCAAGGCATTAATAGGTTTTCCCTTATTTTCAAACGAGACGGATTTGCAGAGGCATTTGCACTAAAATTCACTTTCCACTCAGATTTTTTAAAATGATTGCAGTTGCTGAATGGTTTGGCCAATTGTGTGCAAGCTTGATGTTGAGTCCACAAAGTGCCTACAGTGGTTTTCTTCAATCTTCAATTTATTGGGACCTTCAGCTTGGTAAAACAAAAAAAAAAAACTGAGGACTATATGAACACGATTTTGTATCAGAATTGGTTTCTGAATTTATGTACATAGACCCGTTCTGTATATTGGGTGTCCTTTCTTTCTAAATATAGAGTTTTTGTACACCGTCCCTGGAAATTGGTTTGCTCAACCATTCGTAAAATCGTGTACAGCTAACTTTATCTAAGAAATACATGATAAACTAATTGAAAGTAACGTAGGGAGCACATCCGTTGGACAAAATGAACCCTTCTGTTTTCCTCTCTAGTCTAGTCACTGAAAAATACCAACAACAAACCTTGTCTCCTTAAGTTTCGTAACACATTGGGAATGTTAAATAGGTGGGAATGAAATTAAATCAGAAACAAACTTAAACCTACCATTTGCTTAGGCTTATTGGGATCAACGATCGGGGTCGGTTGCTGCGAAACGAAATGAAAGAATGAATGAGTGTTAGCGAGATGATTTTTTTTTTAATTTTTATTTTTTTTTTGATTCATGATACAAAAGAGCGCATGATTTGGCGTGTAGAATAGTAATAGCGATGATGCAGTGTAAAATGTAAGTGAGAGTGCCTACATGTTTAATGATATTTTGATGATTAATTTTAAAAGCAATTCACCAAAACAAAACAGATAAACAGAAAAGTGTAAGATAGAGAGAAAGAGAGATAGACAAAGAAAAAATAATGAAAGTAAGGTAGTACACGTTGTTTTCACGCACAACTAATACGCCGCCGAGTCGCACAATATTGCATCTAAAGAGTGAATATAGTGAATTTGGTTTGAGGACTTGAAGGAGGAAGATCTTTCAAATCAAATTCATCATATATGTATGTACGTGAGAGTGGAGTTAAATAAAACTTACCTTGGGAGCAAAGGATGGCAGATGGCTAGGAGGCACAAACGGTGTCGGACCCCCGAGTCCGGGGTGCAACAGACTGGGTGAATAGCCCGGGTAACCAGGTATACCCAGACTGGTCCTATAGAAAGGCGAATCAACGGCACCCATTTTGGGTATATCCTTGAAGAGAGGCGGGGGAAACATTGATGCGGAAGATGCTGGCGGTGCTGCAGGCAATAATTGCTGATGCTGATGTTGATGCAGATGTGTATGCTGATGTTGATGATGATGTAGTTCTTGTCGCAGGTATGTGGGTGGAGGAACTGCTAGACCAGAACGATCCAGGAATCGACTATCGAGTTCACGACGAAGGAGATCTGCTTGATCAGCTGTGAATTGGTAGAAACAAAATAACGTATTAGAACATTATTCCTTTCGTAAGGTCTACCAGATTAGAAGAATATTTGCAGAACAATAAAGAACTAAAGTTTGTTTAGGTTAAAATGTGGCTCAGTATAGAAAGTGCTTCAGGAGCAAAGGGTTCACTGTGCGATTCCCAGACAACATTCAAAGTTATTCTTTCACGTTCTCACCATTGGGAAACATTTGACAAACAGTCGAGAGTATGATTGCAAAATTAAACTTCGCTACTTCGCGTAAAGACTATAATCCGTATATCATGAATGATTGTGAGCTTCTCACAATCGTGGATTTTATTTGTTACTTGTACCTACTCTCGGATGTTTGGCAGACGTTCCTAAGACAAACTTTGATGTTGTTTGAAAATTGAGTTTTGAACTTTCGTTGAGCAGTTCGATGAGCTAATTACTGAGCCACGGCTCACAACAATCTCTGTACGTATACAGTTCGAATTTTGTTTATATATTTATGTGCTTGCATAGGTTAAAAAAAAAACTTACTTTTACTTGACTGGAAGAGAGATTCAGCGGAAAAGGGATGTGGAGCAGTCGATGCTGAGCTAACTGCCACTGGTGGAGGTAGTGGCGCAGCAAACAATGGGGGCTGAAATGTGGAATGCGTTGTTGATGCTGACGAATGATGTGGCGATGCTGAGTTCGCGCCACTGGAAGCAGCCTGTTGTTGCAGTTGTTGGGCTGGAGGAGGTGTAGGTCGCGTCACTGTACTCGTTGTCGCCGGCGAAAGCTGCGTCGTACTTGTTGAGCTGTAAAGATTCCAGGATATGGGTTAGATTTGTTGGTTAAGCTTGGGAATATATTTGAAGTTACCTTGGTGGCCAAACAGAGTTCTTCGGCGGATATGGTAGACTAGAAGGAGTGGCACCAATCGATGTGGGTGGCAGTGACAGTGGTGAGGATGTCGCACCAATGGAACTACTATTACTACTGCTACTATAATGCTGCAGCGATGGCGACGGTCCAGTTTGTGGTGCACTACTGTATGGTACACCACCGCCCGGCGTCGTTGATGATCTCGATAAACTGCTTACATTACTACTGCAAGGATACAAAAAAAGGTATAAATTTCGTTATAAGAAGATGCTGTTATTAGTGTAGTTACCTATAACTATCCCTTTCCCGATTCGGACTATGTCCTCTCGGCGAATGAGTTCGTGGAATCACAGATGATGAACTGTTCGCACCAAGGCCGGCGACTGAGGCGTGTTGTGGCAATTGATGCGGCTGCCCTTGCTGCATATGCTGTGCATGTGGATGGGCTTGCAATGGCAAAGGCGGTAACTGCACTTGATGCTGCGCGGCTTGTTGTTGTTGATGATGGTGCGATAACGGTGCCATTTGCTGTTGCTGCCGTTGTAATTGCTGCTGATGCTGTAGTTGTGCACTCAATGATGACTGCTGATCCCTGAGAATGCCACCTGGCGGCATATTTTGTTGCTGTTGCCCACTATTATTACTACCACTGTTTGACTGTCCGCCCATCATATGTGGCGGTGGTCCATACGGCGATTGGGATTGCTGTGGGTGTTGTGACGATGGAGACGGGGGTGGTAAACCATTATTGGATCCGGCCATCATACTACTACCGCTCGACGGCGTATGCGGCCTCACCGATTTCGAGACTATCAGAGGTGACTCCCGACTGCTAGTTCGTGAGTCGATGGTGCGTGGTGACGCCGTTGGCGATGGCACTGCAGGCGGCAGATATGGACTATGGTTATGGTGTAGATTGTTATACGGTGCGTACAGCGGATAGTTTCCATATGGCGTTCGATACGCTGCCGATGGCGGTATACTACTACTACCGCCGTTAGCCGCGATACTGGCGCCATTCACTGAAGGCGCTGTGGCCGTATGCACTGCACCGGTCGCCACAGCTGGGCTATTAGTTCGCCCGCTAGCCGCTGCTGCACTGTCCAAACCTGGATGATGAACACTCGGCGCAATGGGTGGCGGTGCTGCGGGTGCTGTCGCCGGCGGTGGCTGTGGCATTGGAACTGACAGCGATCCAGGAATTGGTTGTACTAAATTGCTGCTACTGTTATTGCTATTACTACTATTACTATTACTTAGGCTACTACTGGTGCTGATGCTATTGTTGACGCTGTTGTTGTTATTGTTGTTGTTGTTGGTCGTTACTTGCATTACTTGTTGCGGTTGTGTCAATTGTTGCATTTGCTGATGCTGCTGCTGCTGTATTGATGGAGATGTTGGTGATACTCTAGAGCTGCTGATGGGATGTGATGTTGTAATCGATGGTGGCATTGACGAAGCAAAGCCATTGGCCAAGGTAGTAAGCGGTGCTCCAACTAAATTGCTAATACCAACTGGTGAATGTATCGAGCCAGGTGGCTTAGGTGATGCTGATGTCGCCGTTTGCGGGGAGTGTGGCAGCTGTTGTTGTTGCTGCTGTTTATTACTGGGCGACGAAGTTGTTGTGCACGTTGGGGGAATTTTCGCAACAGCACAGGGTAGTGGCTTAACAAGACCCGCAGTCAACTGCGGTTGACTTGAGATCGGCAACAAATGTGTGCTTATCGGACCATTTGAGACCTAGAATGACAACGAAATATAATTTTTAGTTAAGTAAAGCTCTATGGGAATGTATTGTATAAGTATTGAATAAAATTGTGGTATATTGAGAATAAAGGTACTCCTCGTCGCAAAGATATATGATTTGAGTCTTGAACTAGGAGGTCCACAACGTTCCAAGGGTTTATAAGTGGATTTAGATGGGGATCTTGGGCTGGCCAGTGAACCAGTCCATGTTTTATGGTCTTAACTGTATTCCTGGTTCGCTCATCTCTTACATACTTTGTATCATCAAAAAGAACAGAGTTTTGTCCTCGTGAGCCTTCTGCGATCTTCTGTTTAGGTGATGTTTTTTTCCTGCCAATTGAGGTGGATTTCTATTTGGCGAAAGCGTACCATTACGCCTGCTATTCGATCCTATGCTGCCCAACCAATTGCAGATTTATTTCACGCGATTTCAAATTAGAGTCACTGCAGCTAATTATGTTTTTTGTTTTGAATCATTTCCTAAGGTTTCCTGTTTTCTATTTATCGTAAAAGAAACCTCGGTCTATAACAAGTTTTAATTTCTGCCAACGATTTTTACTGGCATTCTCTAATAAGAACTTTCCTTATGGACATGTGTACTTAATTCTTACGTCTCTATGAAACCCCCTAGTACTAATTTCATATCCTCCACCAGATGTTCAAAAATTTCATAACTTCTTAACTCGTCGCTGAGCAAATCCCCATATTCGCCACCTTAAAACTATGCAAACAGATAATTAATACAACTCTACACAAAGCCACCGGGAAGACGATGATTACGATAATGATACTAATACTCATTAGCGTAAGGACTATCTGTGATTAGGTTAGCGGCATCATGAAATACCGACAAAGTATTCATCTCAAACAGCTCTGAAACCCTTGGTGCGCGCTTAAACAGAAAACTTAGAAAACGAGTTAATTAGCAAGCAGTAATTGGTTTCGCTGGAGGAGATTGGAATATTATGCATACCGCGCGCGTAAGCCAAGGGAAAGTGTATGCCAGGATAGTCGAAAAGGGATTTCCACCGAGTTATCAAATTAACATTATAAGCGCTGCAGAGACTTAATCCAAATCTCTACACAGTTCTCGCACTCCCCTATGTGGCCCGCATCATCCCAATAGCTGTGAAAATTTAACCCCTCAACGTTGCTTAAGCAACAAAAAACCTCAAAATCACCATACTTCCTACCTTACATCTCAACCACATCACCAACAGCGATGGAAAAAAAAAATTTCAAAATGGATTCTATTCCAACGACGTAGACTACTATCACCATTACCACCAGTTCACTACCATCCTTCAGCTACAGCTACAGCTCCAGCATCATCCCCATCGCCATCGTCATCGTCGTCGTCGTATGGATATACAAGTAAAATCCCCAAATGGGAATCTGTTTGTAGTTCAAATAATTGCTTTGAATTACAAATGGCACAACGAATACGTAGTAGACGACGACGATAGCGGTAGGTAGCAGCCATTGCGCTGGCATGAAATGAAAATTGCTCTACGACGAGTGTGCTTCTGGTGCACACAGAAGGGTCGTTTAAAATGTTCCATCTACTGACTGTTGGCTGGGAGTTAGGGGAAAAAGCGAAAAGGGATTGTGTAGATAGCGACAGAATTGTGGAGGGGTATTAAAACAAAATGGTTCCTGTCTCGGTGGTTCCTGTTCCGGTTCGTTTTCTCTTTCCACTCCATGCCTGTAGTAGACGATGACGATGACGATGACGACGACTATAGAATACTGCGCGTCGACGATGTCAACAAATTTTAATCCTCTTGGGGGGCTGGCTATGTCGGTTTTCGCGTCTCATACCCACTTTGAACAGCGTGAAAATCAGTCGAGGTAAATTGGAAAATCCCAAGTTAGCTGCATATCCACTTAATCGGATGGCGGAATTGTTTTCATAGTAAGTAGTGTGAGAGATGGACCAGAAGTATGGGGAAGACGCTATACAAAGATAATCAAATGATATTGGTAATGCGATTACAGTCCGAAAGGGGGAGGATTACTACCGGGAAATTGATGAAAAACGATTCAATCGGGTACGTCGTCTGTTAAGTTGTCACTAATTGAAATGGTTTAACACAGAAACAGCAATATCATGACGGTTTTTGTTGTTTTTCGTCTGGCGGCACTGACAAAGGGATAGGGGACAATTAAGTAATCAATAGTATGTTGTCAAATGGACTTTATTGAGGAGGAATTGTTTCTTTCTTTGAGTAATAGTTTGTATACCCCATCATTAGGGAATAGTAAGTTTGATGTATACGCAGTTTGTGGCATATGTACATAGATTGGAAAAACTAACTGAACGTAAAGTAACTTTTTCATGAACATACATATTTACCTACAGACCTTAATGGTCTATCCAGCGGATGTGTTATACTTTGCTTACTTAAGAGCTCATTTTTATTCTCCTTAGGGCACTGTGGAGTAGTACCCTATAAATCGAATGACTGCATTGCAATAAATTGCAAAAGAGCATGGATCCTTTTACATTACACGTGGATTGCAGTGACAGCGGACGGTTCCTATACGACAAGGGTGATGTCATTATGCAACCCACGGCAACCAATAACTTAGTGGTCTACGTGACCAAATGCACGCTTCCACATAGTCATCATATGACCAATAATTCGGTTACTATTCATTATAACCAGACAGCGCACCGCTCAACCACAAAACCACTCGTAATTACTAATTTGAATTGGGTGGTTGCCCTCGCTCAGCTGGGACACCCTTAGACCAAAGGAAAGTTCATTGTGATATCAGTACATTGGTGTATGTACATGTACACTAGACTTGTGTACTGTAGTTCAGTTCAGAGAACGCTTATTTTAATTCAAATCCGTTTGCTGAACTAGGTCGTTCTTTTAGTTCATTAAGTTTATTGCTCAGGAAATTCACACAACGATGTGGTCATGCTTTAAAAACACCTCTTATCAGGTCCGCGCAGTAGCCATACAGAACGCAAAAAGTGCTCAATTTAGTTGTGCTGTTCTAACTGAACTACATGCATGCAGAGTATACCTGAGCTCGTTGAACTGGTGAACTAAAAGAACTGCTAAACTAAATGAACTATTGAAACTCTGAACTAAAGGACCTAAAATAAAATGACATTGGGAACTAGTTCAGAGCTCTTTTCTGAACCAGTTCGTTCGTGAACTGGAGGACAAAATTGAAAATCCTTAAAAACTATTTTAGTGGTCATCGTCACCAGTTTCAAACAAAAAGCCAACCTTAAGGCCATTAACACTCGCAACACCACAAAAACCACAATAGTGTAGTATTAATTTTGAAACTCAAGAAGGTGAAAAATAACCAGTCACGGTGTTCACCTCAATTGTGTACAAAACAAATGCGCACACGTTGCAAGTATTTTCCCTTTTTTTCTGCTTTGGTTTTTTTTTTATTATTCATAATCACTTCAAGTGTATGACACCTGAGATGAGATAAGAGGAGGTGAATGATTCTGCTGTGTTTAACGAAAGAATTAGCCGCAAGCGCAATTTGATTCAATTGCGGGTCAGGTTGATTTTTGCATCAAATTACTCAGCTTCATAGATACTACACACTCGTATGTACACTACAAAGTGAGTAAAAAGAAGAAAAAACAAAAAAAAAAAGAAACGGATCAACCATTCGAAACATGAAATAGGGGGCTGATGCTATTCTGAGGATCATCGTGATTTTGTTCAATGAATTTCGTTCCACTTGAGAGATGAGAGTTGAGGTATACTTTTGCGGTATGTAAACAATAAAGATGCTACTTGACCGTCAATTTGTATGTCATATAATAAATGGAGCACTCACTTCAGATTTCAATGATTTGCCAGGAGGTAAGTATATGTACATAAGTTGAAATGGAATAGTAGTAGGGAAGGAGATATAAATGTAAATAGAAGGTTGTTAAAAAGTGTTGAAAAACTACAAATAGGATTCAACAAGGTTGAGTAATTGTTTGCCTTTTTTGTCCTATGTTTCGTTACGTATGTACGTGTGATAAAATGAAGCATCAAATTGGACTCCAAATAGACTACCATATCCATATAAAGGGCCACTATTGGTCCGCACTAACCAACAGAAAAACAGAACTGGATGAATCTGATTTAAATGTCCTTAGAGTACTATATAGCAACATGGATCATTTCTGATTCAAGTGAGTCCTACAGTAAACGGAGGATACCCCAAAGAACTATGCTTTAGAACCTATTGAACTCTAACTCACAGTAGTCTTCGAATAATTAGTCCTTTTCTGAAACAGTATGCACTCGAACTTGTCAAGCTAATGATGGTAGTGCTAATTGTGCTCAAATTTACGACACCCCCACAGCAAACGCCCATGAATTTTATGGCCACTTTGTAAATTTTAAGATCCTTGTTGATTGCACAGTGTAACCATGCTTCAAACCAGAATAAAAATGAAAAAGAAACAAAAAAATATTCCTTTTCCCAATCAAGTGCTAAGATTGTGAGCTCTATCCTCTTGGCGTCGCTGTTGCTTTGGAATCAACACTCTCGAGTTGATGCTGCTGAAGTTGGCTTCTTATTTCTTCTTCATCTTTCTCTCTGGTTAAGCAGTTCAATTACGTTCTGATTTATGGGTGCGCACACACAAAACCCACTGAATTCATGTCAATTTGCCATAAAAAAAAAAAAAAGAAAAGAAAATTATTAATGTAATCAGCGCCCGCGCACAAGATGGTGTTGTGTGTAAACACTTGCAGAGTCTTCTAAGAAACGAATGTAAACATTCGTAGCACTTGTGCCTCTTATCGTCGTGGTACCACTTGAGAATGCCACTTGACGAGGAGCTCTGCTCTTAATGGATAGAGGCTGCTCAGCGGTGAAGAGTTATGCCCAAGGCATAACCAATGAATAAAAATCAATTTACCCAACGACCATGGCGGCGGCAGCGGTTGTTTGCATTGTATGTGTAATAAGTTTTGTAACCAGACTTATGCTTGTTTATTAATTTGACCCAAGGGCCGCCGCCCTCTATTTTTTATCCATCACCAATTGGCGACGAAAAATTCCATTCCATAAATTTCTTTCTGTGATTTTAGTACATATTTCGATTTCTTTTTCTAAGAAACGTGAAACTTGTAAAGCCAAAGACTTGTTAAGCACTCTTGGATTGAAGAATTCTTACCACTTAAGGGAGTTTTTTTTTTCTTTAACTTCTTGTACCTACTTTACTTGATTATTGTGAATATGTACTCACGACTTGTATAAATACATGGTGAAGTAGAATTTAAATCCTTCTTACCTGCATTGGTGTTGTTGTGTAAGGCGGTGGCAGGCTTGGTGGTGGCAATGCAGCCGGTGCTGGAGATGGTGACGGTTGTTGTGTTTGACCAGGACCAACACCAACTCCCATGCCACCACCAACACTGCTTTGACTGCCACTGGTAGCTGCTGCAGGCGGTTGAACAGGAACTGGACTAGCACTGCCTCCCAGCCCCAATGGTCCGTTGCTGAGAGGCAGACCAGTTTGATTTGGAAAATCCGATGATTTTCTCGGTGTTGTTGGGCTGGGTGTAGTATTTGTAACTTGTGTTGGTGTGGATGGAAAAACCACTGACCCTCCATCAGAACCCTGTAAAGAGAAAATAAGAAATAAGAGGGTTAGGTAAAGTCATGGAAGATTCGATGTTTAGAGCCAAGATTCATAACAGCCATGTATCACTTAATTAGACTGTTTGAACTGCCTGAACTTGAGTGCCAAATTTGTTCCCTTTAGTGCGGACACCATACTGAAACGTAATGGCATTTGATGATCAAGCCCTCTTTACCTGAAAACCTAGTTCAAAAGTGTAAATTAAAATCAAACGGCTCTTCCACTCTAGTTAAAGTGATAATGGAAACATTCCTGTACTATCCATCCATTTCTTTATCGTATGACCAATTCCCATGACTTTTATGTAGCACATCAACATTTAAGATTGTTCATTCACGTTATTACTGACGTCTTGATGACATTTGAGCACAAAAGTAAACTTTTTATCAATTAAGCTCGAATGACAAGCTTTATAATCAACCAGACAATTTAACTACCGGCCACCTCACTTGCGGCGGCGCCTCAGGTCACAATTTCAACATCAAAATGACTGTTCATGTTATTACCTCCAAATTATGCATCTATTACCCGTGACATTGCCCTACTACAGCTACTCCCCGTCAAAACTTGATTACGACCACAAATTGTCTGTTTTTTTTTTTGTTTTCTTCATTTCTAGGTGCGCCGAGTTTCATGAGTGTGTTCGACGAACCGCCTAAAAATGCCCAACAGGCGGAACTAATTTAAATTGATCAACAGCGACTGCGAAATTAAATATCATTCACTTAACGAGCAGCACCATCAAGAATGGAGGGGAGGGGACAAATGTGCAGTGCTAAGCCGATGGCAGCCTACGGCCATGTCAGCGTGTCAGCATAAAATGTGTTCAATTTGCATTTTAATTAATTGCCAATTAATGCCTGATTAAAAGAATTAATTAATGGAATTCATTAACTGACAGAGAGAATCAAGATAAAATGTGAGGGTATCACACCACACCACACTCCCGGTCGGCCCCTGGAGAAAAGGAAATGAAAGGATGTAGACCAGCGCTTAGAAAGTGGATTCTTATAATCAATTCGTACTCCACAATCAATTATCCACACTCTGTCACATACGATGTCATCAGTGTTTGTTTTTATGGGGCCAACTTCACCCCAGTTTTATCAACGACGACGACGACAACGTCGTTCAGAAGGATGCATTGTACTCCACTGCCCCCATGCTGATAGCAGCAGCAGCAGAAAAAAATAAAAACAGACAGACCATATTTGTAATGGAACAACGTGATCCCAAAGCCAACAAACAATTATTAATTGCATTCGTTATTGGTAATGTCGGTTTAATTTAAAAGTCTAGAGCCGACCACACACATGGGCTGGCACCGAAGAGACGTACATACATCTGTACATTTTGTAAACCGAAATCGAGTTGGAGAGTTCGTAAAACTTTAATGACTCAATTTAAATTAATTACTGCATTAACCCGTAACAGCTGTTACATCGGTTTCTCTTCATTTTATTTACTATTTCTATTAACAACCAATCCAATCAAAGATACAAATTATAGATTAATTATCATATATTGCGCTTAACATTAGGGGTCAAGTGATACCTCGACAGCAACAACTGACTAGATTTTCAATGGTAATTAATAGAATAGTAAAAAAAAAACCTATTTAAAGTAATTACGTATTGAAAATTAACAAAAAAAAATTGACATTCGTGGTAAGTTATTCGCTTGTAAGTGTCATTGGGATCAAATTGCTTGTCAATTTAAGAGAGAACTCTGTACAGCACCACCATATCAAATTCATACACATTTAAGTTTTTTTTTTACTGCGATTCAGTCACTTTTAATTTGACATCTGTCAAATGCGAAGTGACAGGAACTAATTTCATAGGAATTTTTTTTAAGTTTCATTAGTTTATCGTTATAGTCCCCGTACGGAGTGTAAATAATTTATTCTCAATCAATTGAAATCGTTGATTCAAATTATAGCCCCAACAACTTGAGGTGAAATTGATAGGAAAACTACTACTAACTGCAATTATCGCCATGGGCGTATATTTTGGTTCATTAATACCCACCATTTCATTTCCATTTTCATTGTTCTGTTTATTTTGTGTGTGTTTTTTTTTATTGAAAATCCCTTGTCTCTGCGGCGGCTTTTTCAATCCTAACACCCACTTATGTCTGCAGTCAACTACCTCCTCTGGAGTGCAGGCGGCAGTAGCACATGGTGGATATTACTACTATACTTCGTGAAAACAAAGCCACCCACCTTTAAATAATCCCCACGCTCTCTAGCTCCGATCAAATATTTACCAATTGTTAGCGTGAGCTTTGTCGTTGTTGTTGTTTTGTCTTTCTTTTCCACAACGCCAATCCATTGCGCGAGAGGGGTTCCATATTAGCCCTCGACTTTAGTAGGAAAACAAAAAAACAGAAAAAAAAAAGAAAACAGGGCGGCCAACCGTATTCTAATTTCCAATCGAGGATAATTACCTATAATTATTCAATTATTCCCCCCCTCCACGTATCGCTTACTGTCGGAGGTCTTGCATTCGTCCCTGCGCTCTGTGCCGTTTAGCTGTCTGATCCGAGAGTAGGCGGCCGGGCTTTGTGCGGTTGACTAAGTGCGTGTGTTTTGGTTACCACAGTGCATACATCGGGTATATTGGTATATCTATATCACGTATCGGTCAGATAATGACATTATTATGGTGTAACCATCCCTTTGATTGCAATGCCGCCTTTAGTGTGGAAGGGGGGGGGCACAGGAAACGCACCCGCCGAACATGGACACTTTTAAAGTGTGTAAACTGGTGTTCGGGTGCACTTACTCCATTTGCTGCTGTTGAGTAGTGTGAACTTTTGTAGTGGATTAATTATCTAATTGAATTGAATGTTTTATTTACTCGCACTCGGTCGTAATGTATGTGATCGGTGATCAAAGAACTCTGGCTAGGGGAGACCGTGTAATTTTCTATTAAGTGCTTTGACAAACTGTGTGACAACGACGAGTTATTATCATTACAAATCGATATGACCGTGTAGACCGCAACGCGCGATTGTTTGTGTTTGCATTTGTGTATCGAACAAATGTTAATTGCTCGCTTATCGGTGACGGTTGAGAGGTTCAATTACAATTAGAATAAGTGGTTAAGTTACATACTACACTGAATAACATAGTGGGTCGATGATTGCTAAATAAATCATTTGAAGGACGCATTTTTATTTTTATTTTTTGTCGATTGGGGGATTGTATCCGGCGTAGGTAATTGTTAAGGGACACTTGGAATGGAGTTTACTCAGACATTTGGAGAGGTTTTCAGAACTCAAACTGCATAGAAAACCCTAATAAGAGTAGAAGAACATTTTTACGTCATACAGTGAAGTTTTTGCATTGAAAACCCGTCAATTTTCAGAAAAACCAGCAGCTTTCACTTCTTCGTAGGAATAAAAGTCCGTGCTGCATCGATCGAAACAAGTATGTAGTGTTCAGAAAGGGTCAATCCTGATGAATATGGCTAGACTAGTTATTAACTTGGTTTGAAAGATATGAAGGAGCATTGTCACGATGAAAAATACCTGATGGCCATAATCTGGTTGTTTTTGCTTCAATGCACGGTTCAATTTTTTTAGTTTTTGACAGTAGCAATCCCCAGGACTTCGCTTGACCAAGTATAAGCAGTTCATAGTACAACATTCCCTTCTGGTCCTACAAAGGCCTGTCTCGGTATCTCAGGTCCCATCCCACAAAGAGACATGTTCTGTACTGTCCCCGATGTTATGGTCAGGGAATACTGTTTCGGTAAGTTATTTGAGGTCAACATATTAAACCGTGCAGACTGGTATAATGGTGTTCCAACACTGGATCCTAGAGGTCTGATATGGTTCACAGACGAATCAAAGATGCACTCTGGAGTGAGTGCTGGTGTCTTTGGACCCAACACCAAAGTCTCAATACCTATGGGAATGTGTCCCACGGTTTTTCAGGCTGAACTCCATGCCATTGAGATCTGCGTCAGGTTAAACCTTAGTAAGGAAATCAAGGGCGCTAAAATTTATATCTTCTCAGATAGCCAGGCAGCTCTCAGAGCGCTGTCGTCCAACTTAATGAACTTCATAGCAGTTAAATGCTGTTACGATGCACTACAATCTCTTGCTAGACATAATGGTGTGGTACTCGGATGGGTTCCAGGTCATCAGGGGATTGCTGGCAACGAATCTGCATATGAACTAGCCAGGGCTGGCTCAGGATCTGCGTTTATTGAACCTGAATCTTACTGTGGCGTCAACTGGGCCTTTCTGGTCACACCAAATGAAGTGTGTTCTACTTTTGACAGGTCACGCCTGATTCGTGACATGTGTCAAAGTCAAACTCAGTTAGCCATTTCATGTAATGTTGGCATGTGGTTGCAGCAATACGGGGCTACATTCCACACAGCAAGCGAATCGATGGACCAATTGAGAAATAAGCAATTTATCTCTCGTCTTGCTACTCAATTAATAATTTTATAAGCTTCTGCTTATATTTTTCTATCAAATTAAAAACCAAACGATTGACAAGTCACCCGAGATTGAGATCGGTTGATTTGGATCTACCCATGTTTTTGCGGTTGGGATTGCCACTTTTCAGCGCAAGAAACAATTTCATACAAAATGCCTTTCGATGCTGTTTTCTTTCAAACTACATACAAAGAACTCATTTTCCATCTTCTTGGAACCTTCTCAGAGTATATCTTTTGGACATTTGGGAACAGTGATATGATTAACTTTCAATCTTTCTGGGAGCTGTTTTTGAGTCTGCATTTCTCCGCTCTTTAAGTGCAAGCATGTTCACCATAAACTTTTATTAACAATCGACAACTTTCAGCAGAGGTTTATTTGAATAAAAAATAATAAAACTACTTGCGTACGGTCCGCATCAAAAGGTGCACGACTAGGTCGTACGTTCTTGCACCTTAATGCTCAAAGTTCTGTTCTAATAAAGTGGGCGTGGCATTCTTCATATTTTAACATGATATCTGGGAAATGTCATAATTTTGTTTGCTTTTTTACAAAATAGCAAAATTCCGGTTTCCCCTCTAATTGTGGCCTCACGGACTCTAGATATGAAGTTTAAAGCAAATCTGTTCAGCCCTTTAGGTGGCAGTAGAGCGTTCAAGACAGAGGGACCAATTTTTTTTGACTTCTCTATAATAGAATGTCAAGTTTGATTGATCACAACCCATGACGTACTGGATTTCATTGACAGATGTCAAAAGTACCATATCAACGGCACAAACCGCATGCAGTAGTTATGCCATCTATGTGTCCCCACAACTATTATAAAAACATTACTAATGTCGTAGGAAACGAATATTAATTTTGTCCGAAAGAAAGGTTCTCTAATTATTATCTTTCTGCTCATCTGAGTCAAGTAATTTTTTTTACCTAAAAACTTTCTCCAAAACCGAATAATTGGATTTCTTATTCACACCGACGATGAAGACCAACCAAAAATCTTTCCATTTCACTGCCTCAAAAAATTATACACTCACATTTGAGGCTTATTTGAAGTTCCAACTAATGCATGAGAAAACGCCAAACAGAAGGCTTGTCGGTCCTTCTTTCTTCTTCCTTCTTCTCTTCTTCAACAGTGTGGTGGTAGGCAGGCACTCGACTGAGCAAAAAAGAATAATTTTCCTAGCAAAGTGTGGTTGGTTGTTGGTGTTGTGTACTACATGTTGTATTAATCCCCGTAATTACGCGGTAATTTCCATTTGAATTACAGATAATTACCGTAATCTGTATGCAAATTGCGAGTAACAAAGTGTCAATTAACTCGAATAATAAATCAAATGGAATTCCATGAAGACGACGACGACGTACGACGTGAGCTGGTGCGGTGAGTTTTGTAAGCACCCATCCACAGCCACATAGTCTCTAACCAATAATAATTCTGTTGTATAACACATTTATGGTCACACAAAAAAGGAAAGGAAGCGTTTAGAAAGCGTGGCCGCGGCGCGACAACTCTGTCATGTCAGATAGCTGCAAAAGATATGATATTCTTAAGCACATAACTACGGGCCCAATTACCCTGTTGTCTTGATATTCCATCGAGGCTGGGCTGTGCTGTGCTGGAGCACATACGATACAGACCCAAACATACGGCCGCCAGACACATTACTCCGATTCGATTACAAATGATTGCGAGAAGTTTGCATGTAAAATGCAAATTGAAAATCAATTTAATCGACATGTAGGCCGGGGCTCCACTCTGAGATATGCAAACACGGTCATCGCGCAACTTGCAAAGCAGCACATGCCCCCAACGGCAGAACGTCGACATCGTCGTCGGCACATAATTAAGTGTCCGAGGAGTGCATTTACAAGCTGCGCGGCGACTTGACTTCGAAGTGACTATTAAAAATAATTGAATGTTGTTAAACAGCAATCGTTATCTTTGCGTTAGCATATCATTTAAGAGGGGGATATAGTCTCTGTGTACGGGACTTGGGATTTTGTATTTACTCGTGTATGTTCGACGTAACTCATTATGTTCGAAAGTTTTATGTACGAGTAGTAGGTATGTATCTGTGAAACTTTGGAGGAATTTTTATGGCTGCTTCGAGGCGGTAATAAATTCACACTCCATGAGGAGACGAATGGTTGAGCTGGGAGAAAACGGTACAACGATACCGGAGTCCTGCCTCAAGTGGGAATAAATTAACTCCAACGGACCAACACATGTCGTCTGTTGGCCAGCATCGTTCTCCCCTACCCTACGACGTATGGGGAAGAAGAAAGATGGCTTATCGGCGCCCTGGGTCTATTGGTGCATTAGTCCGGTTTCAGGATGTCAGTTGAGTGCGCAGTCGCCATCGATGTAATGCTTACGGTGAGCTGATTATCTCACGATGAGAGATAGATGTGTTAAAATTTAATTAGTTCCTCACCCGCGGATGCTCTGGAACGATAGTGTAGTGTTGCCAGAGTCAGAGAAAGGCATACATTTGAGTTATATTTATATATTTTTCTGAACAATCAATTATAAGAGTGGCCTTTCGAAAGTAACGTTAGTAGGGTAGGTTCTTAATTTCGTGTGAAAGGGGATTTATGGGCAACAAGATCGATGCACTAGCAAAATAGGGTTCAGAGAGACTATTGTTGTTCGAAGTAGTATTTACTTTGGATAGGCTCTTAACAATCTACGAGATAAGCTCAACTTCTTGCACGATCACCAAGAGCTTTACGAAAGGGCAAATCGAAGTGACAGTAACTGAAAAGGATTTTGATAGATACAGGTCACGCAATCTCATGCAGACCGTGGCCTGAAAATCGATGGACTTATCTCAAGATATGCTAATGAGCAAAAATTTGATCGATCATGGACCTCCTGGTCTTTGAAGTCCATTCAAGTTATTCAAGTCTTTGAATTCATTTAAAGATTTTAAAATTTTTGAAGTCATTTTCCTTAAAATATTATTAAATTATTTATGAAATGACTTGAACTTTCACTGACTTCAAGGACTTCAACTGAATTAAAAAAAACTGAAAGAATTCACTGACTTCAAACGACTTCAATGGATTGAATGCTAGTGCCTGGCAGGTGATTTAATTGACTTCAAGATTCTGATTGCTGAAAAACATTTCAAATGGTATGCTGATTTATTTTAGGTTAAGTTGAATTCATAGTGATACCATTCTTTTACAGCTCTGGTTCCAACAACTAACTCTTAAGTTCAGTTCAATACTGCGGATGCAATAAAGAACAACAATAAACGACGATTGAAAGTCATTATGGCTAGAGTGAGTAGAAGACATTGCCATGGCCCTCTCAGCCAGAAAAGTCTTTTTATGAAAGTCGTCGCATTAGAAGCACTCTGATAGACACATCAGATTCAGAAGGAGAAACTACCCAACATAGGATCAAAACAGCCTAAGTCAATAAAGCCATTGATAGTCTCGAAAGTTTATCATCAAATTGGTCTTAACTTGGAACGCATAGCTCTAGTCTCGATATATGTTGCGTTTTGGGAACGTGTTTAGTGTACATATTTGAATTACTCTTCCTAAAATCCTACGTCAGAGTATCAATTCAACATGTGCCTTTCAAAATGACTCTTGGAAAAGGATACAAAGTTTTTCTTCATTAAACGTTTACTTTCCATCAATTAGAAACTATTATATCCCATATTTCAATTCCATTCCTTCTTCCAACTTTTAAACTAAGACCCTTCCTCCTCATTCTTAAAGAAAAGTAAGTACTTGCATTTATAATCGTATTTTCACTACGTTTCTTATAAGAAAATTTTCTAAAGAAAAACACAAACACTTCCTTTATAGACCAAAAGCAACAAAAAAAAAAACCTGACTAAATCCAAGCAGAAGCAAAGAAACATTTCTTCTGCTTCTTTGTTTTCTTCATCTGTGGATGTTTGCTAATGAAACTTTCATTAAAATCCAGCCACCCAAGTATCTACCAAGGATAAAGGCAAAGTGCAAGTACAAAAAAAAAGAAGAAAGCTTATTATGTTTCCCAAGTACGAATTGCAGGAGCAGAGATGCTATTCTTTCTCCTCTCCATTGTGAGGGTGTGTAGAAATTGACGAGCGCTAAGAAAAAAAAAAATCACAAAACCTTGAAAAAAGCGAACAAAAAAGTTAGTAGAAGGGAAGTAGTGAAAGAAATATCTATGTATATAGTATCTTATATAAAAAAAAAAGAAGAAAAACTGTTCAATGTATATTTTATCTTCTTCTAGTCTAGGGGTAGAGAGAAAGACGCGAATTCCAAGTGAAGATGTTTATCATAATGAAAACGGAAAACTTTCACATTGTAAAATTGGCAGAAGTCGACAACGACGATGATGGCGACGACGACGACTACATACCATAGAGAAATACTATAAGGACTGCAACCAGTGGAGAGTGGAGTAGCGGCGCGGAGTATTTCTTTTTCTACTTCCGAGAAGATATTATTTTTTTTTTTTTACTCCACGTTCTCTCTTAAAGAAACTTAGTCGAAGAAGAAGAAACAACTCAAAAGACGATGAAACTTTTCGGCTTAGTTGTCTCAAAATAAAGAAGAAATGTACGAGTGTCTGGTGCAGTATTTTCCTCCTACATTTCGACCCTCATACCTACTCGAAGGTGCACACTACTATGGAAGATAGAAGTTTCAACTTATTGAGTTCCAGTGAAGTGAAATCAAGTAAAATGAAGAAAGAGGACTCAGGGAGAGAGCGCAAGGAGGAGATGTTATTTCTTTAGGGTTAATTAACAGCCAGTTCCATTGTAGATTATTCCATGCATGAGCGGTAAATGAATTTCGCGTAGACTGGCTGGCTATAGTAGAGGTCGATTGTAGCTTCTTCCATCAGAGCGCTTACGTGTAGAGCGAAGGGGGTACTATGTCAAAAGTTTTTGAATCCAATCAAATATTAATTAATTTGTTATTTTTATTTAATGGTGTTTTCCGAAATTTATGAACATCTTTCATTTCGAATCGGTAGTTGTGATTAAGTTTTAATTAATGAAATTGGTAGTCAGAAATTGGACAACTATGCGGATGAAGGGTTTTTCAATAGGGACATAACAATTTTGCGTTCAAATAGAAGACAGAATAATTGAGAAATCAGGCTGAAATGTTCCTTCAGGTGTTGCATACAAGTTATATTTAAGTATTCAATTCGATCTCGTTCATTGGAGCCAATTTTCCACCACTCTTCCACACTTATCGGCCGGAACATTGCCAATATCGCATTCGATGGTAGAATCAAACAAAACAAATCATTGCGTGAAGTTAGTCGGGGTTTACCTGACGTTTCAATCTGTCAATGCCTGGCACTTGATCATGGGAAATGCTTTGAAAACTATTCGAATTTGACTATCGCTTTCGAATGGGACAACTCGGCCAGATGAGGGAACAATTTAACGTCTACTGAGCAAATTTTTTCCTTATGATGTTCCCCTGCCATTCATACAAAGATTCCAAATTCGTCGATTCCGCTATGATCTTAAGAATCAGCTCATTCTATGACTAGATTGTCGTAAATTTACCAAACGAACTTTGGGCCTGTATACCTGTAAGATATCTTTGACTCTAAAGACGACCGACTATCAGCTGAGAAGTAACTTTAGTAATAGGACTCTAAAAATGCAAATCACGATACGGATTCTTGCCGCAAAAGCAGTCTCAACTCTTTGGCTTCGGTGAAATTTGTAGGATTTGCACAAGTCGGCCACCCGACTAATTTTTTTTAAACGATGCTGCTGGGAACACAGTCACAATTAATGGAGATCTCTACCGGACCATGGCCAAAGCCAAAAACTTTAAACCATTCGTTGTGTTCGAAAGGCACTGTCTCATGACAATTGTACTCTCGGATGTTTGTCAGATGTTTGCGGGAGATTACTAATTTTGAAAAATAAGTTAGTATGTGCTGAAGTAGCTCGGTTTTTCTAAAGACCGCTTACATGTTTGACTAGATTTCTTATTCGGTCGTACAAGTTTAAGTGATGGATGCATTGCAATCACGGAAGTTTTGAAAGCTCGTTTTAAAAATAATTCCCACCTTGTTGTGCACCCTTTTTATCAGGAACTTACAAATCTAGAAACAAAAAAAATACCCAACCACAGTCACTACACCGAAAGTGATTTAAATCTCTCTTTTAAAGCCGCCAGCAGCGTTCAAGACGTCCATTATTCCACCCGATGTCAACAGTTTGTCCACAGTTTGCATATTTAAATGTAACACTCGAGGGGTCTACTGCCTCTGTCAGTCGTCTGTACCGCAAACTCAACGACATAACCATATACACAGAGATTGAACCTTTCACATGGATAAGGGCAGGGCAGAACCAGAGTATATTTACCGGACCCGATACCTTTACTCATGGTTGCTTCAGATTTTTTTTGTTTTGTTTTCATTCCTACCCTCGTCGTCCGCTGAATGTTGACCAAACCAGCAAGTCGAAAAGTCACACATGCCCGTGGATAGCCTCCTGCCCGGCGGCGGCCGTCCCCTCTCTACAGAAACACACACTCAACTGCAGAGTTGCTACAACAGCAGCCACACAGAATGATTTATAATGCAAGCATTGCGATGTCAAGAGACGATAAAACTATTTAAATTGCAGGCATTTGCATGAGGTGGTGGAGGGCTCCATGTTGTTTCACTCCTGTGTGTCGGAGATTTCCTCTTTTTGCTTTTTTTTTGTTCACTTGAAGCTGTGTCAAGCCCGACCTACCTCAAATGTTAATGCTGATGCATGCAGTATGCAAGCAAGCATCCCTGCAACCATGCATCCATCCATCTATCTCTCTATCTATCTATGTTTCTCGGATATAGGCAGGCAGCAATGTGGCGATTTTCTATGTTGGTCCGTTTCCCCACTCCTGGTTTCGGTTGTTGTTTGGCAAGTTTATTGTCGTTTGTTATCCCCGTCGTTTGGCTATTTTATTTATTTTTCCTTCTTCTTCATTCTTCTGTTGAGCACTTTGAATTAATGGGACGATTAAATATAATAGCGGATTGGACTATTGAATGTTGGAATTATTGTTGGCTGTTTGGTGGTGTGGACTGACTCTCTCAGTGATGATGATCATGGTGATGTGGTTTTGCTGGATAATGGCTGTTCTAGTGGAATCGTCTGGGCTCTCTTGGTGGTTGTATTAGGCATTTCATTTGGGGCTTTTGTCGAGGGTAATTTATTTACCAATTTCACGATGGAGAAAGAAATGAGTGTATTAGTTGGTCTGTTGAGCGGAATGGCTAATAAAATGAGGCAATTTGCAAGTCCTCCAGATGGGATAGGCTTCTACTACTCTACGTTGCTATCATTAGTAGAAATGTTCAGTTTTACGCGATAAACGTCAGACAGCGGGTGACGTACGAGATGTTGTTATGGGTGAGTTAATTTTTGTAGGCAGGCGCTCTTCATTTGAGGATCTGAATACAGGTATTTCGGAAGAGTTGGGTCATAATTATGCTTGTTTATTACCCCTGGGAGTTACATCAGTTTAAGATCAGAAGTAGTGACAACGTTTTATGAGCAAAAGGCTTAGACATTTGCAGAGTAAGGTCTTGGTGATTTTTATTTTCTATAGATACTACTATTCACTATTTTGTTGCAGTCAATGTAGGATTTCGAATGTCTTAAAAGTCACAGCAACGATTCCTGTGTAAACGTACGAACTATTGGATTGTCCGGAAAGTCATGACGCATTTCTGGAAGAGATGGCGTTGGTTTATTGTTTAAAGTAATAGATTGAGTGCATCTCTAGTACTGGTTAACTATTTGACAACTGACAGTTTAAACGTCAAAATTGAACGGGATTGGATAATTTTTTGCAGATTCTACAACAAGCTAAATGTGGAAGATTAGAGAGATTAGATTGAAGCAAATGAAGCTTGTAAAAAGTTGCAAAAAGTTTACGCTGACGATGCTCTACCAAAATGTCAATGTCAACCATGGTACGATAAATTCACAGCGGTTGAGTTTAATCTCAAGGACGCTCCTCGTTCAGAAAGGCCCACCGACATTGATGACAACGAAATAAAGGTATTGATCGAGTCAAATCCACGTTACACGACGCAAGAGACTCCAGAAACATTGACCATCCATCATCCAAGCGTTCATGACAACTTGAAGAAGGTCGGATACGGAGACGTAGGCAAAATATACGATATGCTCGCTAAACGAGAGGAAAACGATCCTTTTTTGAAGCGACTGATAACTGATGATTAGAAATGGATTGTTTATGACAATGTGATACACGAACGGTCTAGGTACAGCTTTGAACGAGATCGAAAGCAAACATTCATCAGAGAAAGGTAATACTGTCAGTGTGCTGGGATTTTAATGGTGTTTTTTCAGCTCCTATCAAGGAATCAAATAATTAACTCTGACATTTTCTGACGGCAGTTAAACCGATAGAACGAATCAACCATCCAGAGCTTGGTAATCGTAAGGGAGTTGTGTTATATCACGATAATGACAAACCACACACAAGTTTGACAATCCGCCAAAAGTTCTTGGGGTTTGGATGGGATATGTTGCCACCCACCATATTCACCGGACATTAGGACATCAGACTTACAATTGTTTAGTGCAGATGAGGGAATAAATTAGCATCTTCTTCAGAGTTTCACTGATAAAGACAGGTCGTTCTATAAACGAGAATTTATCCAACTTACTGACAGATGTCAAAATAGAAATAGTAACACGCTGCTATCAAGCTGCTACCAGAAATGTAAATGTGATGGCATTCTTCAGGTCCATTCACACCTTAAGGACTTGCGAGTACGTGTGCTGCAAACAAACCATTTTTAAGACATTAATAAGCACGCCATTGGCAATTTTACTATTCCAAAAGAACAGAACTTAATTTATTTAATTGATGTAAAAAAAAAGTTGGATTTCAATCAGTTTTAGTGAAGAAATTCACAATTCACTTATTTTTCCGCGAATTGCCAACTGTCTTCACTTATTTTTGCGAACTGTCAAAGTTTATTCCTATTCCACGCAATCCACATTCCCGCTACCAAAACATTCGCGTGAGTTCAACTTCTTGGTCGGTAATGACAAGTAAATTTCGCAGACTTCTGCGACCAGAAGAAGTGGCTGTCAATGAAATATCAAAATTTGCAAATATTCACTCGAATTAGTCTTTCTCTGACTCCTCGAGCAACTTCACTGTCACACTGCTTTGACAACCACCAACTCCAAAAAGGGTCCCTCGATCTGACCCTTATTTGACCATTAATTACAATTAAAACAACAAATTTTACTTCAATCAACTGCCCCCTAACTGACATCCGTGTTTAATCATGTCCTTTTCCACTTTGTCCCATTACATCCTGATCCTGATAATTACTTAAAAACTCACCGGAAATTCATACTAATGTCATTTGATAAAACTTCATCGTTATCGTTAAAAAAAAAAAGTGTATAGGAGGGACTACTCCAGCTCGAGCAATAATTATCCTAATTTCCCTTTTTGTAATGAGACTCCAGTCTACTTCCGTGCTTAACATGACGACACAGAGTGAGGGCGACCAGCAGTTTGACGCAGATTGGTTTACATCCTTTTTTAATTATCTCTTAATGATGACAACCGGCTCAAGGAGATCCATCAAAAGGTTTTTCCCCCGTCTAGTGTTTTTTTTTTCTTTTTTTTTTTTTTATCTACATACTTAAATCTATTTTTAAAACCAGCAAAGTCTACTTTGTTTTGATTTAATAAAAATACTAGTTTATTACTTTCAAGATTTATCGTACCATACACACGTGAGACTAAAGTAAAAATAAATTCTTTTTTTCTGTTTCTTTTATTAACTTGAATTGTAGGTTATATTTTTTTAAATGAAATGTTTATGCGTAGATCAAGTTTTAAGATTTAACTGTCTCTGTATTTAGAAAGGAAAAAAAAAAAACAATAATCGTAAAAACTTTTAATGGCGGGAAGAAGAAGCAACAAGGCAATAGCAGTATAAATAAAAAATAATGTCCCCATTTTTAATTTTATTGCAACCACATGCATGGAATTGTTAATTTTGTTATTTTTATTTGAGAAATGTTTCGTGACGGGAGTGTCAATAATTATGAGGCGATAATAATAACGATGTGTGTATAGAATGGTTGACTGGTTTATTATTTGTGCTTTGATCTCTGGTCTTGTTCTATTTTTAAATGAATTGGAATTTTGGGCCATTGGAATACATATGTACATAAAATAAGTACGAGCACGAGTGGTTGGTAAAAGTAGTACAAAACAGTGGTGACAACCTTGTGACGTTCAACTTATACATACATATTTCTCTATTTAAAGCCACAAAATCCATCAGCATGTAATAATAAGCCGCCACAACGTTACTTCAATCCACACTGCTACTGGCTATAGATTTTGGTTTTCATCTAACCACTGACCGCCTCCGTTGTTGGTTAACACAAATCTACCTAATTACAGAGGATACCTGAATGCTCACATGAAATTCGGATATCAGCAACATCGCCAGGCACAAATCTGACATATGTATGTTAGTCTCGTTACAGTAGCCACAAATATGTCTTTTGGTGGTGACGATGGCGGTGGTGCTGCTGGTTTGGCTACCAAATAACCCATCACCATCATAAAATAACCACCGCCACCCGTTACCACTACATAGGTATGCCCGCCCTTGTGGTTCGTCGTTTCCCAAACTAAGTTGCACTAATTCTTCTGATTAACGTGACACCGCCGACACGACTACGATTACGAGACGGCGACAACGACAACGGCAACGGCAACGGCAACGATGACGGCGCCATTGTCATCACCCATGGCCAGGCCATGTGAAATAATTCCAAGACCGCAATTGGATGTATTAAGTTCTGTAATACGATTTGAATAGAGTCATTCCTAGTTGGTAGTGGTAGCGGGTCGTATGTGTGGGCTCATAAGGAATTGATAGCCCAAAACCACATAATGCCAGGCAAAAGGGATTTTCTCTCGTGGCATAGCGACATAACCTCAATTTCATATACACATCCATACATAGATGGATGGAAAAATGACTGAGTGGGAGAGAGGTGTTGTTAGCAGCCATGTTATTTCCTTGGCCTACGGTTGGTTGGTTTTTGGCATGGGAATGACGACACGTCAACTAGGAGTTTCTACCACCCTGTTGCTAGCTCTACTTCTTTATGTGCTACACTCCTGCAACCGCGTTGCTTCTGCTGATGATGATGATTATATAGTTGATGATAGGGTCGGGTAAACTTCAGCAATTAAGTGCGCGAAGTGGCAATGAGTTGCGACTTGTTTTTGAATATTTTTTATTTTCCTTGGCCTACAGTGGATGATATAAGTTTGTACACACATGATGCATCTTTTTAAATCACATTATTCTGACACTGACAGCTGGTGCTCAAAGAATTGACAGAAATTCGTACGAATCGGTTTAAAATTCAACAAATTGAGTGCTGTGTTACCAAAACAGTCCAAATTTTGAGAAAGACAAAAAAAAAAGTAAAAAGTCTTTATTTTAACGAAACAAAAGTCAGAGAACTTGATACTTAATGTCAAGTCCAAAACTCCTAGCCTCGTTTTCACAACCTTTCGCGTTGTGCGTGTTATATTCGTTACACGAATGGAAGGATCCAACTGTCCGAATGGGATTTTGTTAGTTGAGAAGTTTTTTCAAGACAGTTATACTCTCGGATGTTTGTCAGATGTTCGCGAGAGGTGGGATCGTGAAATAAATTTGTCTACGAATTGAATCTGGAACGCCTTGTTTCTTCTTTGAGAAATTCGTAAAAATCGGAAATGGTACTTCGGGCGCTGTTTTAAAAGAGAGGTCTCAGTGTGCACTGGTTTTGCCAAGACAGAGTGTCATACCAGGCGTCCAACAAATGATCATTGGCGAACTAAGTTCGAGCTTGTTCAAGTCGGTTTTGCTTGTGGGGTGCTGTACAAAATCGATGTGATCTAGAGCCGATTTTTGAAATAAAATTCTGGATCATGGAAAACAGGTACATGCAACAAAATAGGGTTGACAGGATTGGACCACGGATTTCTCAGCTCGGAAAGTGAATACTATTCAACAAAGGTCAAGAAAAATCCAGCGATCTTGGCAGCTAAATCCAAATAAGGAGTAAAAACCTCTGAAAAGATTGATAACTTTACATCACCACTGTGTGTAAGCCCTCACACCCAATTCACATCACGTAAGCTACCATCACCATTGCACATGAATTGAAGCATACACTCGTAAATTAAATTTGTAATGAGAGGTGAAATGCATTCCTAAATGCCTTGCGCTTCTGCGTTCCTCCTCTGTAGTCGTAGTCTGCCGCCGTCGTAGTCAGTCATGCCCATCATCATGCCAACGTCACTCAGTAATGAGTTTAATTACAAGTATACCAAGCAAAGGACTGAACAGAGTATTAAAGCATGCCACACGTTCTACATAGCTGTGTTTATTCTGTGGTTATGGTGCTCTAGTAGCGCAAGTTCCCTTCGATATCAAATTGCAAACAGGCTATAGTATGTACGAGTAAGTGAGAAGCCAAAAGCAGCTGCCTTCCATGAAGTGCACAGAACTGTGAATATACGTCCTTCTTTCATTCCTTTTTGGCGGGATTTTTATTTTGCATTTTACTCTAAAGTCTCCTGCTAGCTGTAGCTAAACACTGCACACACCCTTTTGTGGATTTTGTGATTTAATTACACGCGGTAAATTGGTGTGTGTCTACATAGTGTTTGCCGCGTCCACCTCTTTTTGCTTCTCCTCTCAAGTGTCGAGTCTTCGCCTTTTTTGCCCTGCTACTCTGCTTTGAATGAATGGCAGTAGCAGTACGGTGGTACGGTAATAGAGGCAGTGCCTCTTGTTTTACACGTAAACGAGGAGGCATCATCGGCCACGTCTTGGAAAGCAGCAGAAGAAGATGACAACGACGAAGAAGTAGCAGAAGTCGTCCCTACGATATAATAACCTTTCCTGACTACGAGGAAGAACTTGTATGTTTTTTTTTTGTTGCAAGGACCATTGGCCTTCTTTAAGGGGTAGGACAGGAGGCTGAACATGTAATTTATCGCCATGATGTAGTTGCGGAGCGAGAAATCCATTTCCCTTCGTTAGTCCAACACACACAACAAAGATCAAAGGAATCAACTCGTCATGGCTGCAAGTGCAATCCGAATTGTGTGAGCAAGGAGCCGCTGTAATCGTCGTCAGTCACCACTCCAAGTCGCTGTTCGCTGCAGAAATTGCAAAATAAGGAGGGGTTGGGTGCTCCTTGTTAAAAGCCGTTCGCGAGTACTTTCGCAAAACTGCGGATGAATTTAATTAAATCAACTTGTTGTGTTGTGTGTGAGCATGATGACGATGATGATGGTGGTGGTGGTGAGGGTGCCGATGGCTGATAGTGGCGTCTACCAAGGAGTTACAGAATGCGCCTTTCTATGAGGAAATAAGTGGAGCTAAATGCAATGATTGTAGGGTTATTTAGAGGAAGTAATTCATAGAATTATGTATAGCATTTAATTTGGGTAGTAAAGAGCAGAGTATTCAAAAGAATATTGGCAAGGAGCTAACAGTGAAGCACAAAAGTATTAGGCGTGTCATGAAAAAAAACACGAAGCCAAATCAGCATTTCTGCCTCTGATTAACAGCTTGGGGTTTGTCCGTTTAAAGATCTTGGCTTGGTTTGAAGGTTTACTAGATCCAGCTCGTGCAAGAATTGAAGGCGTTTGGGTCGAAATTTCGTTGGATGGGCCGAAAATATCTGGCGTTGGATCCGCTGTTTTATCGAAATATTGTGTTCAGTGACGAGCCACATTTTGGCCTCAATTAGTACGTCAATTGGAACGTAGATGAGATTATCGAAATGTCGTCACATTTCGAAAAACGCACAATTTGGCGCCGGTGGAGTTATCGGATCATAATTTTAGAAATATGAAGGTTGGGTCGACGATATTCGCTATAAAGCCAAGAATGATGACTTTTTCGGTTCTCGATTGGATGTCATTAATGCCGAAGAGATATGGTTCCAGCAAGATGTCCCTACAGCAAACGAAACAATCAACTTACTAAAGGAAACATTCCTGATAAATTTTTAAAGCGATTTGCGATAATTGACTGACCGAGTACCAGATTTTAAGATTATTCTAGCTCGGCGCAACTTCAGCTACCTCGAATGCGGTTTTGTACGTGTTTATCCCATAAACTGGAACGTTTTCCATTCACCACTTTCAACCACTAAATGTAAACCTCTCAACAATCCTCTCGTGGAGTTAATAAAAATTAATCCCAGTACTTCAAGGAAACATCCCCATCCAGCGGTATTCCTCTTTCGCTATTAACAAGGCAAACACACTTAATTCGATTTTCCAGCAAAATAAAGTCCTTTTTTTTTCCTGCACCATTTTTCCAGTCCTCCAGCAGTAAAAGAGAACTCGCGCAAGGCACAAACGCGTTTCATTCGGTATGATTATTGAATAAGCCCGTAAATACTAAATTAATCCGATTTAATTACACAACAGTCTGCTGATCAAGCAACTGCAGCCAGCCCTGAAGAGAAGCTCCCAAAAGCCCAAACTGACAGCCATCACGCAGCGCTGTTTGTGTAGAAATATGCTGAGCCACCGAAAATGCCGGCAATAATAATTCACATCAATTACGCTTTAAGCGGATTACGAATTAAATATGAGAACGACGGAGGGATAATAATCCTCCACTATGCAGCAACCCACCCTTCCCACTGACAGTACGTACAGCACTCTTTCAATCGGGGGACCATAAAAAAATATATATTTCAAACTAAATGTTCGAAGAAAATCTCATGGCGTTGTGGTAGTGAGTGTACAGTACACGACGACTACGAAAAGAAGTTAGTAAGGAGCCTTTGGCATGAGGACTTCGAAAGTATTTCCCACCAATCCAAAACGAAACGCGCGCCTGAAGGAAGGAAATTAAAATCGCACGGGCTGAAGCATCATTGAATTAAGGAAAATACCACGAAAATTTTTAATGAAACGGATGACAGAACAGAGAAAGAGGAAATTTTCAATTTAACTCGGGGTACAAGGAGCCGTGGGTGGCAAGTAATAAATGAAAAAGGAGATTTAAGTTAATTAATTCAGCACTGTACTGCGTTCCCTCAGAAAAGGTCAACATTTTTTGCCTAATTAATCTTCGCCATTATGGGCGGAAAGATCGGATAGCTGGGAGTGGTGGGCCTCGCAATTGGACAAGAAATGAAAAACAAATGCGGTAATCAAATGGTAAAAAATAAACAAGTGGATAGCATGAGATTACTTAATTAGACGCGAAAAAAATACCTTGTTTTTATGTTATTCAGTTTTGAGGTTAAGTAGCGGTTAAACTTGGATAGATACCTGTTACTTTGAAAGAAAACAAAATACTTATGTACATGAGTTATGTATCTTCATTTGAGGAATTAAGGGCACTCCACGTAAAGAGCTTTCACTTTCAACATGGCGGGGTTGTTAAGCTATCAAATGCAAGCTGTCGTTAAGTGACAGCTGTCAAGTAAAAACTAAAAGTTTCAAGAGTAACGTGTAGAAATGTTGGAAATTGGTTCGGTCGCACGATTAGACTGCCCTTTTTAAAAGCTCAGCATGAGTTGAATAAATACAAATAGTAAAACCTGAGAACATCAAATTTGTCATTGGAGAGGAGATAAAGCAACTAAAAGCAACAAAATCTTCGTTTAATTTGTCAGTCATATCGAGTCGTGCTTTGACATTTGTTCACATAATGTACATTCTGTCAAATGTGAGTTTGATGCATCTGTCACCTATTTTCACGCACAGTTTGAATCAAAAATATTAGTTAAGAGGATTTGCGTGGTATAAAGCGTTCAAAGAGCAGTAGGCAATAGTTGAACACTTGGCACGTCACTATAATTTAAGAGAGCTTTTTTGTACATGAGACACGTCTTTTGTGTCAAAAGAGTTGAATTTTCATCTCACATATCCATTCTTCTGAGCAATTTTTTAACCAAACACGCTACCGAGCAGGCACTGCATCCTCCAGATATGGCAACCAGTGATCTTTTCCTGTTTCCGAAACTCAAGTTACCGCTTCGTGCGTGCGAAAAAGTGAACACCATGAATGTAACGTGGCCAAAGCCGAAGATAGATTTTTGAAAGCATGTCTGAATGCATGATCTAGGAAGCACAAATCTTTGCTTTTGTTTAACCTAATTTGGATCAGAAACGTGTATTATCTTTCAACTCAACCTCCACAATGTTGAGTCTATTCTAAATACATAAGTTCCAGCGTCTGTAGCTCTAGGACTAAAAATGTAGAAACAAGGAAAAAAGATTTATACATACGTACGTATCGCTATGATGATGTTTAAATTATTGAATCTGTTGCCAAAGTTTTGATCCAATCAGCGCGCAATGTACAGACATACTTATATCCCTAGCAACCATTTTTTATTTTTTTGCAGTAATAAATAACACCCTCTACTTAGTCCATTCTACTCGAAATGTCTAGAATTAATGAATTTATAATTCAATTTTACGAGAGCTCAGAGGAACAGACTAATCCTCTTACAAGATATTTTCCATTCTTTCCCAATTTTCGCTCATATTTGTGGCCGGCATTCTGTGCGGCGGAATACACACAGAGAACAACAAGGATTAAGGATTTATTTTTTGTTGCCTTTCCACAAGGAGGAACATAATTAATTTTTCGTAAAAACAAGAATGAAAGACCGAATGGAAGGAATTAACTTAATTAATTCTGCGAAAGCAAGGCGCAAAAAAAAGGTCAACACTTTGTCTAATTAATCATCGTTTATACCCGCCACTCCCCCCAGCCGCCCACGTTCTTGTATAGTCGCATCGCCTTAGGGATTCACGTTCGCTGTGTATATGCGCGCTGGAGTACACAATAAAATAATAAAATAGCCGAGTGGGTGTTCAACAAGCCGCGAGCAGAAGCAGAACTACATAAGAGCCACAAGCGGTGTTGGTGTAATCATAATGACTGTTTGTTTGGCTCACAGAGCATACTCAGTTTGACATTTAACTCCATGTTCCCGTTTAAACACTGACTCGACACAAATGGCTTATGTCGTTGTCGTCCCGTCCCGTCCCGGCCCGGCTCTTGTGAAAACGACACCCTCCCATCCCACCCAGGCGCATAAGTGTTTTATACTCCTCCCCGGAGGAGCCGATGCGAGAAAAGGTGCTGAGATGTGGATTAGCACTTTTGCAAATCGCTTTAAGTGTGTTCGCACATTCGCGTTGGTAATACGACACCATAACCAGCGATACGACCGAATGGTGGGTGCGCATAAAACGTATACGATGAATTGTGGCAGCATAAAAGAAAGGGGGAGTAAAATGAATGGAACATTTTATACACACACAAGACGTAACCTTTTTGTCGCTGTCGACTTCGTCTATTGACACTTGGTGTCCTGGCGGTGCTGCTAGTTGTCGACAAATCCTTGAACGTACCTGCAAAGAGAGAGCGAAAAAAAAAATCTATTAAGTCTCTCTGGCAAAAAAAAACATCTACACACAACTTAAGATCTAAAAAAACGAAAAAAAAAATAACTTGAAAGACTGAAAGGTGAGTCCTGGAAAACTCTGATTAAATGACTTCTCAGGGAGGTTCCATCTGTAAATGGATGGAAGAAGAAAATCTCTTGAGTTGCTGACTCAATTCAGAGTACACCAACGTGTCTTTGCTCGATTTACTTCTTTATGTCCTTTTCATCATTTCTGGCTGGCAAATCCCTTAAGTAATCGTACTTGTGAATACATAAAAAGAGAAAAACGTCCTCCTCACATTGCTGGCGGCTATTCCCCTCCCCTTATGCTCTCTCTATCTTCTTGTTGAATGCAAGAGGAGAGAGAAAAAATAGAAAAGAACCACTAGCATCGCCATGGGGTAGACATGATTTAGAAAAGAAAAAAAAGAACCAAGTCTACTCGTCGTATATCTTATATCAGCCTGTACAACGTTGCACACGCTGTGTAAAGAAGCTTAACGCTCGTATAATGTTCCATCGTTATTTTTCCTGTGTGTGAATGGTTTTCTTCATGCTGAGTTAGTTACCCGGATGGTGGAACAACAAATTTTCTGGTATTAGAGACTGGAAAAAGGAAAACCTAGAGAAGAATAAAAATTGTCAGACAAACCGGGTATGAGCGAGGGCCTTTTCAAATCCACTGCAGTTTGAGGTTTTACAGGGTGAATGTACACACCATTTACAAAGGGTGGTTCAGAAGTTTTTTTTGTCCATAAAAGTGGTCTTCTATAGACGATTTGAATGTACCGTGACTACAGACTTAAGACATTTCATCAAGATATATTTTATCAAACCAAATACCATTAAGTCGGGTCATATGCCATGTTATCCAGTTCTTAGTCATAATCTCGGTACTCACAATACACCAACAAAGACATCAAACTTATGGAAAAGGATTAACTATCTTTGAGCCTCACTCAGTCATAGTAAAGACCCTTAGAAATCTGTTGCAACCGATACGATTAAGAAGACTTTTAATTTGATTGATAGGTGGCCTAACAAATCCTGCTAATTAGTATTTATCTGGAAGGATTTAGTACTGTGAGAGTGATTCATAATCCTTTAAACTTTACTGATGAGAATATAAGTCAAAGTGAAGACTGTACGATTGATGGACAGTACGATATGACCCTATTGCGCTACTCATGAAGGGGATTTTAGGACTTAATGCATGCGATTGTAGTAGAAAATTCTACTTCTTTGATAAGTGATTAAGAAATTTTCGGTAAGCGTACCGCCAGTAGGAATGCAATTTTTAACACGACCCGAGGTTGACTCATCGCTATAGAACTGAAGTCTTGACACTGGCTTTCTGAATCATGAGTATTTAGTGATTGTGATGTCATTTTTAGAAATGAAAATCCACAAGACATCGCGCAACTTTCCCGAACAGTATAGTTTTCAATTGACAGCTGTCAAGGAGAGTGACAGCAGCGAATGACAATACAGCGAAATTCAATTCTTTACGGAAGACCCAATACGTGTGACCCAACACAGAGGAAAATACGGAAATTAGTGATCTGGATTTGGTAGGAGTGAAGATCATCAGCAGGATCAGCATCTGATATGAACGAACCCAAAATATTATTCAAAATTAAAATTTAAGTTCTTCAAGCAAGTCAGGTTTGAAAATTGTTTTCAGTTGAACAAAATTCTACAAAAGTAAATGATGTGTTTTAAGTTTTAGGGAGTTTTTGAAACCGAGGGCATTATGTACATGTAAATCTAATTTTTGTCATAAAGATCCATTTTCTATGAATGCATACATATGTTTAGTGGAGACCAATAAGCTCATGTCAAAAATAAATATATGCCATCACTGGCATTTGTCTTATTCAAGCTTTGAATAAATGTCATTATATGTCATTTGGCATAGCTTTGTACACAACCTGCGCTAAGAAATAAAATGTTTGCACATAATTTACCGAGTAATGTAAAAAAGAAAATATGGCAGACGAGGTGTCAAGAGATCGCGTTCAAATTCAGCGTCAAAATATATAAACACAGGCAAGAAACCTTTAACACTCAATCCCGATCATATTTTGACTGAATGTATAAATAAAATGCAAATAATTCCGGTTTTCATTTTCTACTGCTTTACCTCCTATCAAACGTCAAATTTAGCGTGCTCGGGTTTTGCTCAGGATGATCAGTCACCTCATGCTGAGCTGATAGAGCCCGTTCACAGAGGACTGTCGAATTGGATTTTTTCTACGTTTATTGGCGAGGGAGAAAGTGGAGAGGTGAAATGTTTTTCTTTATTTTTGACATTTAAAAATGTCAATCGCTGTCACTTGACATAAAGGTGGGAACAATATTTTTTTTAAAAATATGAAGATAAACTAATTTTATTGCTCTGAAAACCATTAATTTAAAAAGTTTTTTTTTCGTTAAAACCTAACCAATTTCATTGGACGCCAAATTGCTAACACGTCAAAAAAATCGGCGGACGTCTTCCGACAGGATTATCAATCTGAGGACGCGGACGTCAAAAAAATTCCAGTCCGTCAAATCCTATGTGAATAGGGTCATACAGCCCGCTCTGAACGAAAAGAAGATACACGAACATTTTTTTGTTTTTTTTTTGATAAATCAGGCTGTGCTCTGAACACCTAATAGGTCTCAATAATGCCTGAAGTTAGCTGCAATTTTACAATTTTGCCTGCGTAATTTTCATCACAAAATAATGTTCAGCGGGTTTCTCATTCTTCGTTAAAAAACCGTCGGATTGGGGGAAGTCAGTAAGCCGAAGTCATATACGAAATGTCAATTAGCCAACAAAAATGGACTGTCAGGTGCGGGTTTCATTGGTTTATACTTTTTCTTCCTATCACCAAACAATGGAGTCATTGATGTAAGTGTTCGGTTATTGTGACATCTCCAGAAATAAGACAGTCAATTCAGAGTCTTATCCGTTTGATTTGAAGCCTTTGTACTTTATTCCTTTTGTGGTACGTCAAGTTGACATTCTATGCCAAATTGAAGCCATCTTATCTGATTTATGGGAAAAATGCATGAAGAATTGCGTTCACTGCTACTAGACAGGACATTCTAATGATGTTATGTGTTTCACAAGTAAATACTATTTTATGTCTCAGACACAATATGTTTCGTTTCAAATAATAAAATAAAGCCCTGTGTCAGTTGAGGTAGTCAAGGTGCTGTATTCTCAGGCCACAATAACGTATGGGATGGGATCTTCGATTCAATCATCGGATGAAATTTAGGAGAACGCACAGTTGAATAGAGGTAGAGAAGGAGGAGATACAAATGTATTAGCACCAATTTTTATAAGTCGCATCTGAAACTATTTCCATAGTTACTAAGTGTAAATGTCCCAGTTACTTCTGCTGATTAAATTGATTTAATCTTCAACTCCTGCATGAATTGTATTCCAAAACAAAAAAAAAGTTTCCCTACTTATTAGTTACAACTTATTCAACCACATCCATACAAAGCAGCTCCTTTAACCCTCATTTAAAACAGTTTGAGTAGTTTTCTGGATTGTTGCTGCTTTATGTGATTCACTTTTATTTTTCCCTCTTTACGGTGGTTTACATCGTTTTACATCATACTCATGCTGTTAAACCGTTGTAAACCACTTCAGTACGAATGGAAGTTCCTTTTCATTGCAAGGCTTTGTTGAACTCTATGCTTTTACACTTGTAAAATATACTTTTCGCTTGCATTCCCATGCAACTGTGTGCAGACGTAGGTACGTCCTATGAGCAGAAAACTTTACAAGTTGAAACATATTTTTCTAGGTCGTAAAGAGAGGTGGCTTATGGCAACAGAAGAGCGACTAATTGCCTGGAAATATGGCGTTAATTTTCGATATGTAAGTATTGCACTCCGTTTTATTGGAGGATTAGTATCTAAATTGGTCGATACTGACACGAAGTTGATTTCGATTCAAGCGCCTGACTAGGGGAAACATCTATCGATTCCCCCATGTCTACTTAAAAATTTCCCATAAATTTGTCACGATGTTTCTCTATCTATTGCCATCTGCACCAGCAACCTCACCAAAAGCCAAAAGCAGAAAAAAAAGAAAAGAAAGAAAGAAAGAAGAACGGGCCAAGACACCAGTCTTATTGCCTCCTTTCTTTCACTGCTTTCTCGGTTGCAACCCCACCCACTCCTCGTCGTAAATAAACCTCTTAAGGAAGAAAAGCACTCGGAAAGCATGTTTGCCTGTTGTGTGTATGGTAATATTTACTTGTCACGTATGTCAACCTATTTGATCGGATTAGGTTGGAATTACATGGCATTGCTTGCCGCTCTACAATGCGTCCATTGTTCACGCTATGGCACTCAGTCTAACGCCGTGAGTGTGTGTGACTTTTTTTCGTTGTTGTTTTTGTAAGGCAGGCGGTGTTCACTTTGAGGTTTCTGTTTAGAAAAAAAAAAATGTTGCGTTCCAGCTCCTGTTGCCAAGTCAATAAGTCTCTTTTGGATTCAGGCAGAGGCAAGCCAAAGATACTTTACCACTCCGCGATAGTTGTAATAGCCGCCACCCCGCTGTGTATGCGCCATGTGTGGGGTTCCACATCAGCATTGTCATCCCCATATCGTCGTGCACCACATAATTCTTGTCGCGCAGTGTGTGACCAGTTCAATATGGCAAATGTTAGAAGGTAACATGCATGGTACATACAGCCAGAAAGGTGGGACTTCGTTCCTCGTTCGCCTTGTGTACTTCTCTTATGCTCTCCCCGGTGGGATATGGTTTTATGAATATTTTATGGGGTTTTACCATTCACTCAAGAAATCACACATGAATATCTAAGGTGGGTAGGCGGTGGGGAAAATTAGTCTCTGCTTAGGCAGACTATATCGTGCATGTACACCAGTGCTTGGCATACGTACGTGGGCTGATGTGGATAACTGCCTGACTGGTTTTGTGCTTATAGTTTATGGAATTTTGCAAATTGTTTGGTATTTACATGGTTTCTGACATATGCTCGGGCTAATAGTGTGGCATACATCTCGCCTTTCACTTGCGGCCTGACTGTAACAGTAGGGGCGATGTGCACAGGTAGGTGAAGGTATGGTTTACACGGAGATAGTGCTGATTTTCTTATTACTTTAATGTCTGCTAACAAATTTATGTGTAAGCGCATTAGGTAGACTATGTAAATGATTCCAACGTCACAATCAATTAGTGTGGTGTGGGTTAATGCGGAATGAGATGATAGATGGAGCGATATGGTGAAGTGGCGAGTAGAGATTAGTAATTTTGACAGACTCTTTGACAGTTGACGTTTGTGCTTAGGTAAGTATAAATTGAGGTTTTTGATTTTAGTAATTACTGCTAGAATCAGCGGAGTTTATGGTAAGTTTTACAACTGAAAAAAGAAGATTTAGAAAGAGGAAACCTATTAGAAAAGTACGATGTATGTACGTCGGTTGATTTGGGAAAGAATTGGTTTGAAACTCTGGTGTTGGTCTGGTGGTGGAACCTAAGGTCCACAGTGTAGTCGTTGGGTCGTGTCCGCGCTAAATCGGGACAATTTTTGCGGTAGACTCTTGGTTCATAGTATTGTACTATGGGTAGGGTTACGGGGCTGTGAATTTAATGTAATTATTCCAATCTGAATATGTACGATGGAGATTTGAAAAGCCAACTCCGACCGCGCATAGTCCAGTTTATAATGCGAATTAGACAGTGTTTCTAGGGGATTATTACGCATAGAAAAAGAGGACGGAAGACAGTGGATTAAACTGAATCTCATTGTTGCTGATGGGGAGGAAATCGTATGTAGGAGACGAGTTGGAGTCTTAGACCTAATTTTATATTTAGATGTCGTGGTCAGGCTTAAGCTGGAACAAATTTCATTGACATTTCCTGGAGCTGTTTATGATGAAGGCAGTCAAATTACAACCATTGGGCTTACTGAGTTTCCTGTTGGATTCAAATTGATATGTACAAGCACTAGGTACATGGAAAGTTTTGTATGATTTAGTAGTGCATTTCTTATAAACAGACTTAAACTTGAGAAGATCCAAGTCGGAAGGAATATCATTGATTACTTCTGTAACCATTTCTTGATTTCCTGCGAGGTTCTTCATTAAGCGTGTCCTCTATAATGTTCAAGAGCGTAGGTTTAAAGAATTTTACCAGAGCCATCTACGGGGTTATTCAAGTCTTCGCGATACTTATCCTACTCATAGTACTTTGAGATCTGTTTCCTTTATTTTTCTTTTCTTTAAGAAAGATTTTAGAGGCATATCCCTCTTAATGTGGCACAACGTACTGCGTGAACGTCTGAAACCTTTCTGCAACACACTAATCGGCACGAACCTGTGTGGCTTCTGGCTCGGCAGATTGACGATCGAGCAACATTTTTAAACTAAGACAAATCCTAGAAAAGACCAACTTGAACTCGTCGAGACTGATCATCTTTTCATCGACTTCAAAGTCGCATATGACAGCATTTATCGTCTTGAGCTTTACAAGGCGAATTCGGGATCCCAGTAAAAACGCGTGACACTGGAAAACATTCGGAGCAAAGTGCAATTCGGGAGGAGTTCCTATGTACTAATCCAAACATGCACCGGATTTCGACAAGGAGATGTGCTGTGTGAAACGTTGAACGTTGCCAGTTCTACTACATGGAGCCGAATGCTAGACGATAAGCTGAGAACCATAGCAAATATTGAGCACTTTCGAGAGAAACCTACTTCGTCGAATCTTCGCTCCCGTATGAGAAGAAAATAGAACTCATAAGCTGCTCCAAATTGTGTATTTAGTCCACTAAGCCAAAACAATGTCTACAACACAGCTCTCAGGTTAAAGACAACAAGAAATAATCAAATCTGTTGCAAAACGACGGAGCGCTTGGTTTGGACAGAGTGCAGACTGTTCGAGATAGAAGGAAGTGGAAGGCTACAGTGTCATAGGCAGCGATACATCACGGTTCGATGCAAGCTGGTAAAATACGGAGGGGGCAGCATTATGATCTAGAGCTGAATGGCAGGAAACTTTCGTGTGCGATGGTCATATAAGCTCTGAAAAGTACTTAGACGTGTAGTCGCCAGATATGAACTCAACCGAGCACCTTTAGAACATTCTGCAGATATGATATATGACATTACACACATACTATGTATCTACACACTTTCCTTGAAAATTGGTTGCCCTTTTTGCCTAAACCTGACTTCATCCAAAAGTGTAAACCAATCGATTCTGTCCCCTTTACCGATGAGACGATATTAAATTGATTCACGTACACAATTTACACAATGTAAGAGGAGAAAAAAAAAAGGCAAAACTCTCCACATAATCGCCAAAATCGACGACAAAAACTGATTAAAATTACAATCACATACCCGACATGATATTGGCTACGTGATTTAAAGATAATCATCGCCATCACTGAGTTCTGTTCTCATTCTGTTCGTGTTTTTTTTTTTGTTTTTGTTTGAAAACCTCCTTCAACCAAGCACGGACCGACAGAAAGACATAAATGCGCGACGTATATGGCATAAAATTTCTCACTTGAACGACCAAACAGCACAAAAGAAGTGCTCCTTCGTGTGGACTAACCATCTCCATCGGACCATTGGTGAATGTTGCTGGGGTACTTTGCTGGCACTTCAGATAGAATTAAGTGCACTGCTCATCACTATCAATCTACAATCCACTTGTAGATACAATTGGCATCCGCATACGCATAAAAATGGCTACCGCACCATATAAACGAAGAAGATACAATCTCTCCTCCACTCCTCTCTCGGAATGAAATTCCTCGCGTTGGAGAAGTTGTTTTTGTGCCTTCGATATGGAGTGAATTTCACAAATTAAATACTCGCCTTCCTAACTTATTATTCGACTCAATTCCCCATTCCCTGTGCCTAATTTAGGTACACACATGCGGCATAGAATGTTATACACGCACACATGCCATGCCATGCCATGCCATGCCAGAGGAGTTCACTATGCACGGAGGAGTTTCTTGCTTTCTCGTTGAATTGCTGGTCGGGTGACAATCTTGGAAGTCTTTATGGCGTGCGTGTTCTGCCAGAAGACGGTCGTAAGACAGGACTTTTATGTCATACCCAACACTGGATATGGTGTGGTGCTTGGCTTTCAGAGTTAGGGGAACGATGAGGGAACAATTGCTTTATTAATAACCACAGCACGGCATGAAGCCCCAGCCCATGTTCATTGCAATAACTTCTGTGGATGATAGTTGTCCGCTTTTGTCGTTATAGACGACTACGAAGACGATGTTGACGATGATGATGATGATGATGATGATGACCAACAGACTTGGGCTGGGTTTGAACACAAACTGTCATCGGTGATCGGTGTGCGCACACGGATACCAATTACGACATGAAATTCTCAAGTGGATTGATGAGGTTCTTCTGGTTGCTGTTGTGTCAATTGAAATTCATCGTCAATGGTGAAGATCGTTGTTATTTTTTTCTTGCTGTCTTCATATGAATGTTTTGATATCTGTCAGTCGCGTGGATTTAATCGAGAACGACAAATGAGGTTGATGGGAGAAGAAGGATGTGTGCTAACACTGGTATGCGATTGTTGTTTCGAAGATGAATAGGCCACCTTGTGATACGATTGCGAACAGATTTGCGGTCTCTTGATTTTTTTTTTTGAACGAAGTATGATGGAAACGCAGAATTGCTTCCTACTTTGGTGTCCACGCTCGGCCTGAGTTACAGACATTGCGATCGTAACAGAGTGCTGGACCTTTGGAGTCACATCTCTCACTTCTGCTACTTTTTAAGTATATCATCCTCGTTGTGCTCGTTGTGATGATCATAGAATAGAACTTAGCTGTTTGGCTAATCCAATCTCAACCAGATTATTCACGAATGGTTTCATAGTCGTCCTAATCGATAACCAATACAGAATTGCAATCCAACAGATGCACAGCAATTCACATATTTTATAGATTCACCTTTAGGAAGGACTTTGTATGTACGTCCTGCTGCTACGACGCGTCCCCCATTTGTCATCTGACAAATGAACATTACAACGTAACCATATTTGATTGAATTATTCCGAACCGATTTCATGAATGATAAGTATGCACACAGAACACATCTCTCACATAACAAGGCCACCCGTACACGGTATTCAATATTCGATTCAAGATAATCCATTTCATTTCAATCTGCTCTGACATTTTGTGTTGTGCTTGGTGCCGATGTTCGAGGCACACTTCAATGAGGAGTAGTATCTCGTATCTGTCTCCCTGTGACTGTGCGACGTCGACGGGTGTACTTACATAAACGGTAAAATGTCTTTGGGTGGGATTAACATTCCCATGAATTATTGAAGAGGCAAAACATATTCTGAACGAGATACACAATGGTTGGTATAGATATTTGTTTTTTATTGAAATTGTTATAACAACTCCCCGGCTATAGTCGAAGGGAATGGTGGTGGCACTGGCACGTCTTTGACGATTTTATTTTGATTCTTGAAATAAATGCGATTAGGAACGGTGTATTGTAGATAGAAATAGGTGGCTTACTTGAATGTATTCAATTTTAATAACAAAAAATCGATTCTCATGCAATGTTTCCGTATGAAGTGTATTATGGTGAGAGGATGGGGTGCCGCAAGGATATGATTAAGGGCCTATTCTTATACCTGTAGTACAAATGATTTTGCTTTTACCTGACATTTTCAAGTTAAAACATAGGAATTCAATGTGTATTGTGACTTCAATGAGAAACATGAACGCGAATTGGTGGTAGACTTTCTTTCTTTTATTCTAGAAGCCGTCAGCTGTACTACATAAATTGATCTTCTGACGCCACAATAAGCTGCATAGGCTATTTTGCCAATAGTGTCTCATCTTTCCACATTTTCAATTCAAAAAACAAAACAGAAATAAAATATAATATTGACAGTTGCAGTGACAGATCTGGCAAGGCCTCAGCCGCAAGTGACAGACGTGAAGATGTCACGAAATGTCATGGAGTGAAGCTTTCATAACTGCGATTTTTCTCTGGAATCTTCGGAGTAGAATTGGCGAATGGGGACGTGGAAAAGGGAAAGGAGACATCGGATTCTCCTACAACAGTAGTTTGAAGTTTCTTTGAAGCGCATTCAAAGCCAATGGCATTGAATTTCTGACGTTCTCGTAAGAAAATAGTTCAGTACAGACCTAAACTCAGATAAGAATAATTCGATCGAACCCTTAGAAGTTCTTCAAAACAATAACGGTCAAGTACTTTAATTTTAACAAGTACTCCTCCAGCAATTAACTAATAAACATCTTCCTTATCAATCGTTATTTCCTCGACAAACATACAAAAATTCTATTTTTACAAAACCAGTTAATGTCATTTTATCATGCGATTCATCTGATTTACGTAAGCACAAATCATATCTTAAACAAACCAAGTGACAAGTGATAACCAATTTAGATGAGATAAAAATTGTATTTGGCAAATAAATGCCATAGGTATTTCCGTTCAGTAAATTCGGCTACATGGTTGTGTGATGATAACAATATCATTTAATTTCAATTAATTGGTTAAATGGTGAACTCTGATTGTTGGTAGAATGATAAAATACTACTGAAACATGTCAATTTTATCTCGGAAGTGACACAAAAATGACAGTTGAATGTTTTAAATTTGACAATACTGTCTTCTTGGGCGGCAAACAAATTGTAATATAATTAAGTGTTGGCAATTAAAAGTGGCAATTTGTTCTAGGAAATACGTAAACATATGAATTTTTATGTTTGACGTTTGATGACATTAAATCCGTTTGACAGAGTCGCTGCATTGACTTTCTATTGGGTGACAGAAATGGCATCGTATACTGTCAAATCGTATTGAAAGTGAAGGCTACATTTGTCAAGTTTAGGCATTTTTTAGTTCAGATTGGAGCCCGAGTTGTCAGCTTGGCATCCTCGTAAATCATGAATATGGTGAGTTTGGCATTTGACAGGAGGTAAAGCATTGAAAAAGTAAAATCGAAAACAATTGAAATATGTGTAATAAATATTTTATTTGTGTATAAACTCTTTTACGCGTTTCATATGGCGTTCCAAGGGTCTTCTGAGTGTCCTCAGTTTATAGAGTGTTTGACATGTTTAAGCTGCCAACGCATGATGATGAATGGGTGTGCGAATACCCTTCATTGTTCAATTTTGTTCTAAAAACAATTTTCTTTTCAACACAAAGCAGTACTAAATCAAAAATTTCTTGCTCCTTCTATGCAAAGAAAACTTCGACGCAGAGAAAAGACGAATCTCCACTCCTTGGTTGTTTGTCACTACGAGCACAAGTAGGTTTCCTTTGATTTCAATGGTTCAAAGGATTTCTCTTTGTGTGGCATTCCTCGAAAGCACTGCCGACAATACTGTTGAATGATGAGCATCAAATGTCAGAGGAGGGAGTTAATTTAATGATGATGAGAATGTTGCAACACCGAGAACAAGATAAAAACCATAAAATTGACCATAAAACAGAGACATCCGCCGTGTGTCATCAAGGGAAAACAAAAAGCCTCAACGTCACTGCATGTTGCCAGTGGGGCGCAATAACAGAACAAGAAAAAAATACAAAAACTACACCAATCAACGATGAAGCGACACATGGCGTCAAACTCCTATCCATGAAACTACTATCTTCATCGGTTGTATCTTTTTGAACATTTTAAAGATTATTTGTGGCACGAGCGATTGAGTTTTTAGTGCACGCACACACCTTTCGTCCTTCCTCGATTGGATTGGTGGTGTGCTGCCTGCCCTGCTTTCAAGAGTATTAATTACATGTTACCTTCTCAAGAAGGGCTGTTGAGGTGCATCGTACGTTCCATACATCAGAGTCGTATGTCTTACCATCGCCGGCCGTCGTCGTAGCCGTCGTAGTGGCCGACGTCGATCAACACGATAAAGATAAATTATTATTGTGTGAGATCCTTTGGAATGCCTTCAGGTAGTAGTGGTATGGTAGTACACAACATTTATGATTATAATGTTATGTGCAGGTGCAAAAAGGTGCACACCTTGAGCATGTTTTCCACTTGGAATATCTTGAAAGGAATGCACAAGCACACACTATGCATGCCATGGCATGCACCAGCGGCGGAATGGAATGACAGAGAGGCCACTTAAAGGTGAAATGCAAAGTAACTTGGGTTATATTGGGAATTTTAAGGATGTTATACCGTTAAGCATACATGCAAGGTTGTTACGGTAGTTTTCTTTCATATTTTTTTTTATGGGAAGTATGTTCTGGTTTATGATCAATAATAAGGCGGTCTTGTAATTGACATGACAGTTGCTTTTCTGATAAGCCATGGGTCTGCTGCGGTGGTAATTGCAGTTGATTGGACCATGTAATTTATTTTGACAGATGTAACAGCAGTAGGTATGTCATTGTAAGTGGATCAACGATGTGTTTGAATTATGGGAAGGCATCGGGATGGAAGATAACCTAAGATTTCTGGTCATTTGTGAGAGGTATGTGATACTTAGGTATTGTTTTAGCACAGACTATTGAAGGCCTGAACTGGGTCCACATATGGTCTTAAACCAAAAATTCATGGAACCTGCTGCTTCTTGTTGGGGAAGTCGTAAAGCCTCTATAAAGATCGACCAGAATAATGAGTCTAGACAAAGTATGGCATTAAACATTTTAGACATTAAAAGTCCAAAGCAGTGGAATACTAACTAGCGTCATCTATTTCACTTCAATATACATTTACTCTGGCGTTAATTTTCGGCTACATTTTGCGCATTGTTATCCAATATCTATAACGAATCGCTTAGCAAAGTCTCCGCTTGTGTTTCGAAATAAATCATCTTAATAATTCCAAAACATGACTCCGCAATATTCCCACTATCCACATCGCATCTACATATAGTGTACAATTCCAACCAAAAACAGTAGCAATAAAATTAAATGATGCTCATAACACGTTTATAATTTGCCTCTGTTCATACTCGAGCAAGGAAGGCCTAAGTATACTCATGCATATGTGTGTACTGCAAAAATAAATAAATATTAAGGAAGACATGAAATCAGCAGTATCTCTTACTCTTCCAGCAGTAGTCGGAGAATTTCATCTATCTGAAACTATCTGAGACTCCCTTGCAACCCCATCGCCACTATGCACACTACTTTCGAACAATAAACACTAGTAATACACCCCAAGAGTGAAATTGCAGTACTCTGTGGTGATATTCATGTTATCCTCTATAGCAGTAGCAATCTGCTTGTTGGACTTCGATCTGGAGTAGGTACGAGCAGCGTGTATAAATAGCTTAATGGTCTATTATGAAGAGGATAGTACACACCACCTATAGATGCATATACTACACATGGGTGCATGTATCTGTAAAACGTTGGTGTAGAGAAATTGCGATTATAAATTGTCTCGGATGATTCTTGTTAAACCAGCAGAACCAGCCCTCGACTCCTATCTATTCTGTTCGGTTCGCATGACCCTATCCTAGAGATGTTCTGACTGCTGTTGGTGCCATCACAACTCACAGATGCATATAACCCACTATATATGCGGAACATTCTTTCCAAGCAGAAACGAAGTCAAAACTAGATTCTCTTTCTCTAGGCTGGCAGAGAAACTAGGCACAGAACCAGCTACACAACAAATGAACATTCTGTTTTCACTGTTCCTCCAACGTCTTCATATGGTCTATGAACGTGTGGTGGATGGCAAAAGGGATTGGCTTGCTCTCTGATGCTCAGGGCAAATGGAAGTCCATTAAATGAATATTTTCTCCCCCCACATATACGGCGGCGGTAACTGAATGCTGCCTCTATCATAGATACTTCTGGCAACCCCTTCTACGAGTACTTCTACTTTTGTATCATGCTGCCGCCGTACAGTTTTCGTCGTCATAGTCATTTCTGGTCCGGATAATGATGTATATGCAACGATGTCTGTGTCTCTGTGTGGCTATCTGGAGATATGTCGGATTGTCGGGGATAGTTCATGATTGCATGCATCCTTGTTTTGTTTTCCACACACTTACGTCTTTTCCTCGCTCGGTGCAGCATGTAAAGTTTATTTTGTTTTGGTTTTTTTTTTGTTAGGTACTCGTATGTGCTTTAGTACTTTGGAATCTTGCTCATTCGTGTGCATCATGTGGATACCTACACGAAAACGTATGCATATTTCCACACACTTCGTTGTAATGCTTCACCTTCATCGGTGCATCGTAGTTTGCTGTTTTGTTTGCTTCTACTGCTCGTGTACAACTTACTTTGGACAAGTTTCGTCGTGCGCGAGACCGTACACTAGTTGTTGGCATGTGGCCTAACACGTTGTTTTTTTGTTTAAGAACGATAGTTTCGGAGGTTTACGGATGCGGACAAGGACAGGAAACGATACGAGTACGAATATGTATTAGAAACAGAAAAATTGGTTGTACTACTCAGAGTACGAGTAGTGTTGGAAGAACAGTTTTTAGCAGAAACACGTATAGCCTTTGATGTGTCGGAACATTGAAAGGATTAGCAATAGTTCCTTGAGTGTTCAGACTCAGTAAGACAACATTTTTGATCTGAACTCATGAGAACTTCGGCCACGCCCACTTATAGGGGGTGTTTTTAACTGTTTTGACAAAAATTTCTCAAAAATGTCGTACATCCACTTCAGATGGCTGATCCAGACCGATGTAAACTTTTCTGTCGAAACTGGTTTTTAATCTCAAAGATGTCAACATCTTTGCTCCAAATTTAGGGTCACCTTAGCTTCTCACAATCATTAGTGTTGTGCATTTCGTGTTCTTCACTCAAAAGGAAGAGATCTGCAGTATTGAGTTCTTTCTCTTGACAAATCTACTCTGAGAAATGCACCATGAACATCCAAATTAGTTTTTCAATTGCTCCATCACTTTAAGATGCTATTTGCTCATCCAAACTTAACTGAGGTGAGAATAACAGCCTGATAATGCATGACATCCAGGCGCAAAGATTCTTACTATCTAAAACTTACTGACGTACAATCCGTATATACGTATGCATCTACTGCAATAAAATCGATCACATACCTAGAAAGAAAGAAAAAACATGATATAGTACATATGTATGGATTAGGAGTGAACAAAATTAAATCTAACGAAAATGTAAGGCAAGTAGATTGTAAATAGTTTTCTAAGGGCACAGGTATTTGTAAATGGGAAGCCCTTCCGTCGACTTCCAGATAAGAGTGCAATAATTCGAGTTCGTGAATAGTTAATCTGCGACTTCGTTCAAATGGTACTGCGTGTCTCATCTCCAGACAGATCTGGCCCAAGCCGGATTCAAAAGGCACCAACTGTCTGATTAGACAAAAAAGGACGGTCAAAGCAATTGTAATAGGTGTCATTACAGGACACTGGATTATCAGTATTGTTTTGCAAACGACTTCTGCAGAAGCTGCATGAACGAAGAAGAGGAAACAAAAACATTCTTCACTTCCTAGACTCTCTCCACTAAAAGAAGATTACATTTAGGTGCATGGCACTCGATGAGGATGCACTAAGACCAGAGAAGGTCAATTGTGCTGCCGTTATGTTAGGTGCATACTTCTTTCATAATCTAGGTAACCTGGCCTAAGCTCTCGTTGGTTCCAAAGGTAGTTTTTCACGAAAAATTTCTTAGATCCATGTGGTCTGGTAACAAAATGGACATTAAATGGTTTAAGTGAGGTCGCTGGTGCGGTCTGCCACGGTAACCTAACCTAATAGTTAATTTGCCTTCGTGGTATTTTGTAAAGCCATGTCTCATTAGTAGTTTCCGTTTCAGCAGTCATTTTTCCTAACAAATAATGCCCTTAAGAAGTCTGTTAAAAACAAGGTTCCGGTTTGAAAAAGATGAATGCTTTTCCGGTATATCCACATTTTTTGGATAAGTTTTGCTGGAGTTCTATGAAAAACAGTCAGCAGTTAATAATGTCTGGCTTCAAAATGAGGAAATAAACACAAACGTTCTTTGTTTTCAACAGCATGGAGCTACGACTCACACAACACGTGAAAACATTGACCTATTGCGATCTATAACAATTTCAAGTAATGATGTGATAAACTGGGAGATGAGTCCTCTTAGTCTTAAAAGAAGGATCAAAAGAAGGACTTGCCTTACAAGTCGTTTCGTATTTTCATTGAATTTGACATCATGAAGTCGTTTTACTACAGAAAGACACATCTAGAGACGACTTTCGTAAGAGCCTTTGGAGTAATGATATTGCTTTTTCGTTCTGTTAACTAGATATTTGTGATCCAAAGTGCGGATATGAGATCCGAAACTAGATAAAGATATCAAAAAAAAGTTCTTAAAGGCTTGCTTATTACATTTCGACCAGGTTAAGGACTCCTTGACTTCCACTAGTCTGAAATGAAACTGAACACATATCGGTTTACAAAATGTGTTTTGGATCACCAAAAGCAAAACGATCACAATAAGATCATATATCTGCGAAAGAGTTTAGTGAAAACAGTGTGATTTAAGGGGAAATCTAAACAATTGACTTTGATTTGTGACATTTATGACACTTCACAACGTACTGTGGTAAAATGTCATCGAAATCCTTCAAAGCAAACGTCACTTCGATACAAAGAAAAACCTCTTCGTCACTTCAATTGTGCAAGCTGCCATGTAGCGCCGCTATAAATCTATTAATTAGTGTACCGCTGTACACATCACGAGATAAGCGTTCGGCATCAGTTGATAACGTGCTTTCTCCACACTCTAGTACACTCATTTTCAATTCAATCCGCTTAGTATCATCAGCGGATCGGCTAAGCTGCGAAAAAAAATTATGTCATCCATTTCGTTTCGCTAATTCACATGACAAAAAAAGATAGAGATTTGCTTGGTTATTATTTTTATTTACTCGAATTCCCCAAAGGCGTGACGTGTCAGTGTCATACACGAAGGGGCACAAGACTCAGAGGAAACCCTCATCCGACCCGAACCACCGATTACATGGCACCGTGAACAGAATCAACACCTAATCCGTGATAAATGAAATATTTTTACAAATAAAAGGGATTAATTTGTTGAACCAACAAACAGGCACAGTCGGAGGAGCATAGCACTCACACACACTCACGTACTCTAACAGGGAGGGGGGCGGAGGGGATCTAATCTGTCATCGCGCATGACTTGACAATGTTTACACTCTCCTCCGTAACTGACTGTCTGTTTGTCTGACGACGACGCAAACGACAACGACAACGATGGACGGATATGCTTGCCACAAAGATACAGATACAACGAATACGTGGTGGATTGTTGGTGTGAGCTCACTGACAGTCGGTAGCGCGCTTCGGAACACATGTTTCACTTTTGTTATTGACTGTGACGACGACTGTCGTTTTGTTCAGCTTTTCAGTGTGCCGCTGAACATGTACAAAGGGGACTCGTCGACGACAAACGGTCGGCTTGCTGGTTGTGTGTTGAATTGTGAACCATTTAGCTGGTGAGCTGGTTAATTAATTGTTAAATGACAACGAACGGTGGCCAATTCTTCTAATTATCTGTCTCATTGAAATTTCAAGCGCATACTGGCAATAGCAACTGTTGTGGACGACGGAGCAGCTGCTGTTGGCTTTTGTACCATTTGTTGGGTTAATGGACGTAGTAGGTATTTTGTTCTCCCCTCGGTTGTTGTAATTTATCGCATTTTTTTGTAGCCCCCCCCCTCCCCATTCACCATCGACGGGGGGGCTAAGATACAAGTTGATTAATGTATTTTCGAGATGGTTGAAAAATGAAATGATTTTAATGAGCAGACAAATGAGCGAGGAACTAGCATGCAAAGCTGTGCCGAGTCTTCGCTGCTGCGGTTGTGTTCAATGAATAATTCATAAATTAAATTCGTTTTGAGTAAAAGTTTGTTGTAACTGTTTGCGCCATTGTTGTTTAATTTTTAAATAGATATTCATGGTGGACGTTGGAAGGTATTCTTTTATTTAGAAGTTCGCGGTAGACATGAATGAAAATTTTCTGTCACAACGGGAGGAATGAGACTGCAATGAAGATTTATGCTTGTCTTTTGCTAAATAGTGAGAAGACGCATGTTCTTACACGTTTATTCGTTTTTGAAAGTAATTAATGCGTTGAAAACGGAATTCTGTATAGAAACGTGTTGGCAATGTAAAATGAGTTAATTATTTCTCAAACAGAGGCGTAGATTGAAGAAAACAATTAATATTTGAAATGGGACAACTTGCAGACACTGTTCATTTGTGCATAGAAGTGTTAAGTTTTGTTTTAAAGTGTAGACTCTGTAAAAAAATGCTACGATTGCCAAATAAAGTACACGACTGGGTCGTGTGTACATGTACAGCGCAGCGACCTCGCAAATTTTGACATTTCATTCGAAGCCACTGTTCTTTTGGTCGCAGCAGTCTGCGAATTTTACTTGTCATGACCGACCATGAACCACAAAGCAAACGATTCGTGAGGTTAAACTCGGGCGAATGTTTTGGTCACGTAAATGTGGATTGCGTTCGCCATTGTGTGGAATGCGAACAAACTTTGACAGTTCGCAAAAAGCATTCGCCTATTCGCGAAAAAATAAGCGAATTGTTAATTTCTTCACAAAAACTTATTGAAATTAAAATTTCATCTATATCATTCGATAGATAAATTAAGTTCTTGTCTTTTAAAATAGTGAAATTGCCAATGGCGTGTTTATTAATATGCTAAAAACGGTTTGTTCGCAGTGCGCGCATTCGCTGAGCTGTAAATGGACCTTTAACACCTTAATGCTGTAGTTTTAAAGTCTTATAAGGATACAAGTCTTGCTCTTCTTACACATGAGGGCCAGTAAAGCGGGCGTGCCAATCTGGATTTTTGACGGAATTATAATCCTATATAATAATTTTTCTGTTTTTAAAAAAACGCTTTCAAAAAGTGGGTGTAGCCAAATATGATGATCAGATGACTTGAAAGAATTTCAAGATATATCCAGATATTGGTTCAAAATCATGCGATTTGACACCACTCGATTATTTTCTCAGGGGCTACGTCAAGTCCTAAGTCAAGGCTAAGACTACGCTAACAAGCCAACCCCTTTGGACGAGCTCGAGGCCAACATTCGAGACACTATTGACGGTATAACGCCTCACATAGTGGACCATAAAGACAATCAATTTTATATCTCACACCGTTTTTGTTTTATTTCAATTTTTTTCCTGTCCATTGTATCTGGTTACCCTATACTAAATTTTATCAATATCGTTAGACCTGTTTTCGAGAAAAGTATGAGGTTAGTATGAAAATTCTGATTGCGTTTCGAAATGTCACCCCAGAGGTCACCGATATGAAGCAAATCCGTCCAGCCGTTTAGACTGCTATCGACTATACAGACAGACGGGCAGACGGGATTGGAGAACAGTTTTTGTTGGTTTCTATCGTAGAAATATCAAATTTCGTTCGAGACAACTGGGAGAGCTATTCCCAGCCAAAATACAAGTCACTGAATTAGAAGACTTCGTTGTCGAATTTTAGCTACCTTCTACTGGCTAATGTAGAGTTATAAGCAGTGTTTTTTCCATTTGCCAGCATTTGTTTCCTTTTCCAAGGTTTCGTATAGACCTCAAGGTAAAATATTCTTCGACACTTCCAAGCTTTATGATGAATTTGCTGGCAGAATCAAAAAGATACAAAATTATGGAAATTCAAAAAAGTACAAACTGAATCATCAGTTGCAGTCGCATATGGGGAAATGAAAATCCATATTTAACTGTCGAAAGATCACTGTATCCACAAAAAGTCACTGTATGTTGTGCACAGCCATTGGTCTATACTTTTTCAAAAATGAGGAAGTAACCGTCACCGGCAATTCTCCTCGCTATATAGAACATCGTTAATGTTAATAGAATTTCGTTGGCCTCAAATCGAAGGTGTGGATCTAGAAGACATGTGGTTTCAACAAAACGGTGCCACATCTCACCCAACACGACTCACTGTAGCTGTACTGCACACAAAATTTCCTGAACTGACCACACAGATCGTTTGATTTCTTTGTGTGGGCCTATGCAAACGATTGTGTTTATGCACACAAATCGACGCTTTGCTATCGAATATTGGTAAAGTTATGGCCGATATGTGTCAAAAAGACATCGATAGTTGCCTTCTCAGAATCAATTCCTGCATGCATTTGAATGATGTTGTATTCCATTCTTAATCAGAAGATCCATCTGATCTTTTTATTGACTCCAATACTTTGTTTCAAAACCTTTATAGTATCCTCTGAGTTGTATTTAAAAAAAGCACCTCAAATCTGTTCCAAATTGGTTTTTTATCGACGCGGCATTCTTGTACCAAAAGTAATAATAATGATCTGTTAACAATGTGTGTATGTAAATAGATTTTCCCCCCCCATATTCCATGCCACTTCCACAGGCAGTCATGCATGCTCCCCTACGTGATCTTACCTTCCTATGAGGACACATAAATCTCTCAATAACCCGTATCTTAAAAATATCGACTGCATACGAGTTCACAGAAGAAAACACCCCGCTCACATCAATCATAATCAAATACATATACCGAAGTGTAATAAAAATGTTTTCACAAATTTTCAACTTCAAATATAAACACTCACTTCATCACTTATACTCATAAAATTCTGCTTCCATTTTATATTTATTTTTTATGTTTTCATTTTATTTTTTTTTCCTTTCTGCATTCGTCCCACAAAAGTGCTTTTCAAGGAATAAAGTTTTTTTTTTCTTTTTTGGATGACGATGTTGTGGTATGACGAATAGAGAAAAATCTTTTCTTGTTTTTTAATGATTTTCTTGAAGAACTCTGAACGCGTCTTGGGAGGGATAAATGAAAATTCCACGCTAATTAATAATAAAAATCTCAGCAAGAGATCATCATCATAATTAGGGTAATTTATTTAGTTTCCAGAAGAGATATGAAGAGCCCAACAGAATCAACAGCGCGCAATGGCGTTGGCGACATTATGTCAGCACATGTCTCTCCTACGGATTCACTTAATGAGATTATCACCAACAGTAAGATGAGGAGATTAATATCTGACAAAAAGAAAACAAAAAAGGTAGGAACAACCGAGAGCTTAGATGTGGAGAAGAATGTCGAAGAGGGATTTACAATACAACGAACATTCTTAGGGTATCTGCTGGTGCTTAGTTAAGACTGTGGATCCCTTGATTTTTGGTTGTACTTTCAAAACAATTCAGAGATTTTATAACATAATATACTATGTATGACAGTTAATGCGAGTGCATGTCATAAATACTGCATTATCGACTGTCATTGTACGAAAAGGGGCATGATCCGCTTTCAAAATTCATACATTCTGTACGTATCTATATGTACAGCCCTCCCGATTTATGAGTGAGTAATAAAACCACTGCCCAAATCGGCAAATGAATGCCATTTATTGCCACTGGTCGTCCTTAACCAATAATTTATAAGTTATTTTCCCATAAAACTCAATTATACCTCCTGTCATAAATAATTAATCGCAATTTAATCGCACAAACATATTTTCACTTTATAACATTGCAATTCACTTAACAAGCCAATAATAATTTAATAATCGCTTTTAATTACGTCTCCTCCACCGCCACCATACAGAGCCACCAGGGCAGCTGTATTAATCGAAATCACATTCGCCATAAAGAACCGGCCGTCTCCAAAAGGACCCCCCGCACACACCATACACACTCTGCCCCAATGGTGAAGCCAGATTCCATACCACCACAGGCGGCAATATCGTGTTGTGTCTTGACCATAAAACATAAAACATTGCAAAATTAATAAATAACACACAAAAACAAAGTGTGATTTGGCGTTAAACGAAAACCAATGTCCGCCTCAGGCGGTGACAATAAATTTCTCTGCGACTCTCGGCGCGCCACAGTGGAAAATGACAAAAATCGATATTGACAAACGCCCCCAGTTAGCACAGGCTGATGTCGTGGAACGGTAAACCGTGGAATTGCATAAATTAAATTGATTTCTCGTTGTCCCCATGTGTCAAGAGTGAACACACATAAAAAAAAAAAAAGAAGTATTTTGTAAACTGGGCGCACTTAATTAACCGCGCGCCACCCTGTATGCACTTAGCCACTAGCCGAGAGTTAACCGTTCGCCGCCGCCAATAACTTTTCCCCGAATACATGAGATGCTTGTCGAAACCGGTCCAACCGTGTGGTATGTACTTCAACAAACTACCAACGAGGAGGTGGACAGATGATAGAGACAATGATTAGCGCACCGGAGTTACACACCGGTCCGACGGAGTGCCTCAATTAAATCAGGCAAATTACGGGCCCACTACTGGCATACCGTGATTACACCGATTTTCTTTCCTTTTTGCCCGCCTTCTTCGTTAAGTTGTTGACTCTTGACTGACGGCGACCGACAACCGACAACCGACGACCGACGGCATCGTTGCCAAACGGGAGCACAGGCAACAAAGTGAATTTTAAATGGAAACCTACCCAAGCATAAAACACTGATTTCGAAAATTGATATTGGGTCGTGTCTCGGCTTTTTTTTCTTCTCTCTTTTCTTGTTTTTTGTTTTTCCTACATGACAGGGGAGAAAATTAATGCAATAAACATTAATTATAACACTAGCGCGACTGCCTACCGCCATGTTTGCAGTGCAGCGCGGTCTCTGTTTTATTTTTTATGTTGCTGTCTTTAGGCCTGCCTCGGCTGTCATATCTTGCTGTGCCCGGAGTGGAACTCCTCTCTTCTCGGTGTTCATTTATTTTATGGTCGTTATTTATCGTGATGTTTTTGTTCTTACTCCCGATGATGGAGGTTTTCTTGGGGAGAAGGGATCGAGATTTTATTTTCCAGATATAGACCTATAAAAATAAACCACACGGCTACAAAGCGACAACGAAAAACACAAAAAGGAGGCAAATGATTATTACGCGTTGTACCAATACCAACTACCTATCCGTTTTGGATGAGGAGGCGCAACAGCCAGCGCTGTAAAAAGATCCAGTTATTGCTTCTAGATTTTTATGGCGAGTTATTTATTCTTAATTAGCCACTTAGTTTAGTTGAGCAGGGCACAAAGAAGCAGCTCACACAGGCGAGCCAAGTCAAAATAAGTGGTAAACGAAATAAAAGTAAATTTCTTAATTACTAGATAAGATCGATGGTGGGGGAGGAAGGTGCGGGGCAGTGATAAAGGACGGGTTGTTACAGCTAGAGGAAGTACATCGCCATTTAGACGGTGTTTAGAGGGCTATAATCTGAAACGAATGCTCGCTCTCTGGGTGGCATGGGAGTTTTACTGGCTGACTGCATTCCACTTGGCTTAATGTTTCAATGGTCAGTGGAAATTCTATATACATACTTGTATATAAAAATTATTAGTACCTGGGATAGTTTTATGGGATGTCGGCATTAAATTTATGACTCTGAGGATGGTGCTTGAATTTTACAATCAAGACAAATGCTAACTAATAGAGGTACAATCCCTTCCTTCAATTAAGAAAACTGTGTAAACTGTTAACGACCCTGACGGTTGAAGCAGAAAGAACCAATTGGTGAATAAAGTAGAGGACTATAAAATGTGACGGAAGAACAGCCTGATTGAAGTGCCTGACTAAAGAGAAAAATGTAGCAGGACTAGATGGATGACGAGTTCTTGTACGTCCATCGAACGAGCTAAAACGATCAGTGATTTGAAACCTGTGTGGCTGGTATAAAACTAAGGAGTCACATCTCATGAAAGATACCTGAAGATGGGTAGAAGATCATATGACAGCATTCATACAGACGAGATACACGGAGTCGAGTATAGCCTTGGCATCCCTGGCAAACTCATCAGATTGTGTAGAATGAAGATGGAGAATACCCGCTGCTCTGTCAAGGTCGGTAGCGATCTCACTGAGACCTTTGATGTCAAAAACGGATTTATACGCGCTGTCATGTGATACCTTGGACATCATACTTGAACAGACGCACAATCTTTTAAAAGTCTGTGGAATTACTAGAGTACACTGCCTTTATTGACATTTTTGGCAGAATTCAGCGGGCTGTCACCGATTCGTTCGCTGGTATTGTAACTGAAGCAGCCTAAATGGGTTTAGCGGCAAACGAGGGCAAAGTCAAGTATGGTCGTATGCCATCAACAAGAAGGGACACACACCATCGACTTATTGGACAGACCATCACAATCGGCTTTATCTACCTGTCAATTCTGAAAACAACACAGCAGCAGAATTAAGACGAAGTATAACTCTTGTCAATCACTGTTTCTTGAGTGGTATCCCGAAGAACAAAGAAGATTCTGTATAAGACCCTGATCATCCCAGTCCTGCTCTATGACGATGAAGCTTGAATTCTATCTAAAGTGGATGAAGATAACCTCGGCCGCTTGGAGGGAACATGCTTGGGTTGACAGGCTTAGGAGGAGGAGATTGCGAGCTGTACAGCTCCATTGACATGGACAATGGCTAGGACAAGAAGAGCGAATGGACACGAATGCTCAGGCTCGCAGTCTTCTAATAAAACCAGAAGGGACAACGCAGTAGAGGAAGACTTCAACCGACTTGAAGTGCGCGTCTAAAGGCAGTTAGGTAAATGGACTGGCTAGATGGTTGAGGTCCAGGTTCACCGCGAACTGTAGCGCCACATAAGTAAGTAAGTAGACAGAAGAACGTACAGAAGGCAGAGAAGAGATTGAGGCCCAATATCGCACTAAATGCAAGGAAGTAGCTGAACAAACAAATCACATCAACGTCCTTGCAGGGTGAATAGAGGAAAGAGCTACCAAAGGCAGTAGCAAAACTGTCTAAAAGGAGGAGGATTGGGTGATCAAAGTGTCACACAACATAAGTCGTATCATACACAAAAGACTTAGAGGTACACAGAGGAGTTGCGACGCGGATATATAGTACACAATTTAGTATTTCCCATTTTTGGTGGTACTGAGCTACATATGGGCTCCATGAACTTCTGTCGAAGGAAGGCCGTGAGAATCACGAGCTCCAAACCAACACTTATCAGAGACACTCGATCTAATTGGTGGGATCCAAACTAGTTAATTTAGTAAGTATGGTCAGCAAACTTTAACTAAGCCAAGGACATACCTACAAAAACTTTAACAATACAGTTTGCCCATAAATCGTTAGCAAAGCCCAAAAGGAGAACGGGTAGTTCAAGTTCTCTGAACAACACTCTATTGGCAAAGCTAATTAGCCCTCTATCCCATACAAAGGCAGGCATTTACAGTTTTCCATTCTCCACAAAAAGTTTCGATAAATCCTTTTTACTTTCAATATAAAGGAACAAAAAAAACCTACTTCATGCGATAAAGGGTTAACAAGATAAAATATAAAACAGAATGATATTCAAAAACTTTTTCTGCACAAAGAACACACACTTCAAACCAATCAGTAATACCAAAAGTAATATTCCAAAAATACTAAATCAAATATGCACACCATGCACAGTCGTAGTACACAGTACTACTTTCACCGGAAAATTTCATAAAACTATTTACCTCAATGGGATATCATGCACAAATTAGATTCCAGGTTATCGTCTTCATGCATCTCTCCCAAAGTTTGTGAAAACTTAAACCAGAATGCCAGGATATGCCAACATACAATGTATGCACATACTGGGTTTCCTTTCACTGTATTCGGATTGTAAATACGCATGAATGCATTCGAAAGCACACACAACGCATACAGGATACTGGATACCTATACTCTTAGTAAAGCCCGACATTAAAATTCAAACTCATAGCAAAAAGCAAAAGCGAGAAAAAAAAATAATAATAAAACGCTCGCGGATGTGCGAATCCCAGCAACTATGCAATTTCCATTCACATCAGAACAATACCAAAACCATGGTAGCACTGTTCTCTATCTCTCTCTCCGCTATTGCTCCAGAACCACCATGGAAATGGAAATGCATCCGTAACTATGCTCATCCTGGTCGTAGTCATCGTTGTCGTACTCAATCTGATTTCAAGTCAAAGTGAATTGGATCCATGTGTGTAATACTGTTCCGGCACGGAGTGTGTATTCACATTGTAAGGACCTACATAGTACATGGTTCTACCAAACTATTGTAGGGCACCGACAAACGATAGCCAGGTATTTCGAAATTAATATACGCAGATACGACTGCTACTGCTACTGGTATAGTAGCAGGTATTCGTAGAATATTTTTGAATGCATGCATGAGGGCAACATACACTTTTGTGTACATATTTATGCTGAAGAGTATGTCCAATTCAAAGAACTGCTATGATGATAATTCAATGACAATGCGAGCAGGTTTCTGATTGGAAACGGATTTTCTAACTGCCATTCTCAATCAGCCAGTTTGTGGTATTGTCATCCCTCGGAAACGATATGAAAATTTAACTCTCCTGTAAATCTCTCAGGGAGTGTCGTCGTTCGTCTATACGTGAACGGCGAGGCAATGAATAAAATCCACAATAGGTAAAAATGGATTTCCATTGAACCATTCGAGTTCCTTCTGACGGAGTGGATCGGTGCTCGGTTATGCCAAAAATTTCATATGCAGCTTGTAATTCATATGGAATTTGAATTAAAAAAAAACCTCGCAATTGACATGAGGTAGACATATTGGCAGAAGGTAATTTAATTTAATTAATGACGACAACCAGTTGGGGTGCAGAAAAGAGTGAATGCCCCCGAGCCAGATGAACAAGGTTGGATGAACTTCGAGAATGTGTTTCCACGTCGGGAGATACATAGAACTTAACTGATGCTGGTAGGTATGAATACCTACGGGAGAAGCCAAACTAAATTCTTAAACTGCTTCGCTGAGCATGGGGCTCCTCCTGCTAGTTTATTTCATTGCAACACCGGCTAGCTAGCTAGAAGAGAATGACTTATAGACAAAGGTCCTAGCAAAATCTAGTTAGATACTCATTACTACTACTTTTTGTAAAACCGAAAGATGACGGAAGCATGCATATCTCGGGCACTACATCGATTTTAGGTTTTCAGTAGGGGCATAACAATTTTGTACTGTAATACAAAAGCACTCATAAACTTTATTTATGATCTGTCAATCTCAAAATGTCAGTAAAGGTTTACATTTCGATTACAAACAAGCAACGTTTGAAAATTATTGAAAACTACTCCCAAAATTCTGAGTCGGTTGATGCAACCTTAAGAGCACTTACTCTAGTGTTCGATAGAACTTAACTGATGCTGGTAGGTATGAATATTTCGAAATATATTGGTCTTCCCTTGGAATAGTCTAAAGTAAGTAGAATCTAGATTTCTGTTACAAGCCTACGGGAGAAGCCAAACTAAATTCTTAAACTGCTTCGCTGAGCATGGGGCTCCTCTTGCTAGTTTATTTCATTGCAACACCGGCTAGCTTAGAAGAGAATGACTTATAGACAAGGGTCCTAGCAAAATCTAGTTAGATACTCATTACTACTACTTTTTGTAAAACCAAAACATGACGGAAGCATGCATATGTCAGGCACTACATCCATTTTACGTTTTTCAGTAGGGACATAACAATTTTGTACTTTAATACAAAAGCACTCACAAACTTTATTTATGATCTGTCAATGTCAAAATATCAGTAAAGGTTTACATTTTGATTACAAACAAGCAACGTTTGAAAATTATTGAAAACTACTCCCAAAATTCTGAGTCGGTTGATGCAACCTTAAGAGCACTTACTCTAGTGTTCGATCGTATTAACCGTCCCTTCAGACAGATTGTTCATGTAATAGTCGATAAATGCGAGTCAACATATTTATTATTGAATGTTCCTGTGCTAGTGAGACGATTTACCGATGGAAGTATCGAAATATCTCAGCCGTAGGTGCTTCAGTTGTACATAAATGAACCTAATCCGTCGATTCAGGTATCTTTCAGTCCACGTTGTGACGAATTTTACATAAAAATATTGCCCTACGACCTTACGAAGCCTCTTTATCATTTGAAGCCCCGAACCTCTTCTGATTGTGTTCTACAAAAGTTTGAAGAACATCTTGAAGCCTTAATGGCTTTGTCAACATATTAACATGCGTTTCAAGGGAGTACATTGATCCACAAAAAGTGACCGTGTAGTGTGGATTTCATGCCGCCCTGTTACGGTGAATGGAGTTCGCCATAAAGCAGTATTTTTGTCTAGAATTGGATTGAATTGACATCAGTAATAAGTGGTTCCAACAAGGTGTCATATGTCCCACAACTGGTCAAACTATTGATCTATTGAAGCGGAAGGTCGGGAATCATGTAATCTCGAGAAATAGTCTGGCCGTTAACATCGAATTTCTTTATTCCAATGAGCCAACAACATTAAACGAGTTCAGGAACAATATTGACCGCGGAATTGTCAACGTCCCCCGCGATTTGAAGAATGGTGGAAAAATGGCTCAAAGAATCGTTTGCTGCAAAGGTGCTCGCGGTGATCATATGAACAAAATCGAATTCCATACATAAATTTAACATGTTTACTAATCCTGGAATAAATTTCAGTCGGATATTTCAATTATTCTATGCTTTACTTCAGTACAAAATAGTTATGCCCTTATTGAAAACCGCATTACACATATTAAGCTGCGTTGCGCCAGCTACTGAGACGAAGTGATGTAGACTATGTGGCAGAGGTACAATGACTTCTATGACATAAAATGCATTATTTTAACAGAAATCATTTGGACAGATGCAGAAGAAGAGGGATATGCTTCCCTACAGTTTGTAAAAGACGCAAACTTGACTCCATTTTTCCCCGTCGACCTCAACATTAATGAAATCCCTTAATAACACGCATTACAGAAGTGCCGCCATCGGAATTAAAGCCAACAGTCCGCATAACATGACCAATAAAAACCCAGCAACAACTTTGACTTTATCATCTACCGCACGATGCGAAAACACATCCGATGAAGTCTACACCATAATAAACAACATTATATTATCTTCTTTTAGTGGTCTTCAATTTTACAACAAGACTGTCAAGTGCTGCTGGGCTAACCACACGCCACGTTTCCCCCGCTTCAAGCCACAATTTAGGGCGGTAATTCAGTTGTGATATTACCTAAATCCAAAAGAAGATACATTCCACTAAAGCCCTTGCACTGATGAGGTAATTATCGCCATTGAATATAATTTTTATGTTCTTTAACGATAACCCCCTAGAGGATGATACTTTATGTTCTCGAATCTGCAATCCATATCAGAAAACTCTTAAAACAATGAAACGAAAGTTACCTTCGGCGGAGTGCTTACAGAAAACGAAAGAAAAAACAAGCAATAAAACGAGTTTCTATAAAGAATACCAAAAAAAAAGGAAAAAAACAAAATCGAAGGAGTCATTTCGAAGAAGAACAGAGAAGGGAAGGAAACCGCAATAAACATCCAAACCGCACTAATCACGTTGAGTGGCAATTTAAAACAAATAAAAAGCATATACAAAAGGAATAAAAGTAAAAGAATGGAAATTCTGAATTTCAAATTGATTCCCGTCCACAGGCAGGCACACTGCCTGAACCAACCGACGGGAATTATACAGTCGCGTCGAACAAAGAGTTGACCACCACTAGAGGTGAACAACAACTTCGTAAGAAGATGATGGAATAAAGAAGTAAGAAAAATGTATAAAAATACTTAACTTCAGCCATTTAAGTCAAGCGCGTCAACGACGTAAATTCCCATTTATTAAAAAATTATGACTCCATTAAAAGTCTTAAAGTGACAGCGGCGTGCAGTGTAGCCAGTAATGGCGGCGGTAAATTGTCATATTTCCGCCGGTGAAGTGCTCCCTCTGTACGCGTTTTCGTGTCTGAAATATTTACTAACATGACCAGGTGACAGATTAGCCGAATGTTATCACACGAAAGTCGCAGAAATACTGAACCTGTTGCAGTCTAATGTCAAAATATTTGGGACGACAGGTCCAAGGCCTAGCTTCTCACAATCTACTGTTCAATACGATGTCCGAAGGGTTTGAAATAATTTTACATGACAGTCATACTCTTGGAGGGTACCATGAAAAATCTTTCTTGTTGAAAATCGAACCATGAAACTCTCGTTCAAAAGTCCGATGCACTATTAACCAAACCACGGTACCACGGTAGAACTTACAAGAGAATTTGCCATCATTTGGGAAATAAAAATTGTAAGCTGCACATTCCTGACGTAATCCAGAGTAAACATTCATTTCCACACTGCATGTGACAGGTAAGTTAGACCGCATAAAATGGTGTCAACTTCGGAAAGACCAATCAAATATGATACGCCTCCTTCATGTGTGAAGAATAAAATGATTGCTTGCGGTATTTCCCTCACATCCCCTGACACGTTCACATATTCCACCTTAAATACATAAATGACCTCTAAAGATCTAGACAACCTAATGACAGATGCTCCCTGCTGACAGCAGTCTAAACGCGTCTAAATCACTTTAAATTAATCGATAGGCATCAGATGTCACGTGGAACTAATGACAGAAGATGATGTGAAAGAGAAATACAAAAAAATTATAAAAATACCCATCTCTCGTAACTATTGACATAAATTAAAATGTCAAGCTGAGAAAATCCAGTGGAACAACAACGGTAGTAATGATAGAAGGGAAGTGGATCGCTTAAAGCCCATTCACATAGCTATTGACACGAAGAGGCATCAATTAAAATGTTGAAGGCTCTGTTGTTACAGAGGTTACCAGAGGGGCTCTGGAACGACCCCCAGTAATTTAAATTGATTTAATTACTGCCACACCGCCATCGCCAGTACATTAAACCTCAGTCGCGCAGTGGCTTATATTTATTTTTTTTTCGCGGCGCTCTTAAAGTTAGTCTGTGTCTGTGTGGCATTAATTGACGCGCCGCTTTTATTTGCGCGCCAACTCGCGCACGGCTTAACTACCCGCAGAGCAATAAATCAACATCAAAGGCGGCCGACTTTACATGGGGAACACGGCACGATAATATAACACAAAACCTATCCAAGAACGAGATTACAGAGGTAGATTCATATCGATCCGACGATGATGTTGATGACACAGTAATAATTAACGCGTTGCACACATTAATTAAGTTGGAGCTGGATCCACTATGGGGAATGCTTTAAGGTTGTTGCCTTGTCATTTGGAATCGTCTTCTTCACCTTTCAACCAAAGTGCTATCTACTTAATCAATTCGAGTTGTGATCTTCGACTGAACTGTGACGCTGGCTTACGTAACTCACTCACGTACCAATTAGGCATGCTATGAATGCTCGTCGTACATGTTGACGTATGTACATCACATCGCCACTCGACTCGCAGCAAGGGTCTTCTTTCAAACGCGAGCGCGATACTCTGATTGCTAATAAGATTTGTCGTGTGATATGAGGAGCTGTTGATATTGTTAACCACAACAGCGACTACGACAAGGATGACAATGATGACTACTGACTTGCCTATGGTGCGGTGGCTCTATGATGACTGTCATCGAATTCGAAATTAACTCTCAACCATGTTTGTCGTGATGTGCATTTTTATTGTCACAACGTCGACGTCGATGGCTGATTATAGTCAAATAAATATGCGAAGCTATGCTGACCATTTGTCGTTCAATTATCATTGTGTCTTTATTTTCTCTTGCGTTGTCGCGTCTTCCTTTTCTAAGCACGTACACACATACTTACCGTCACTCGATGACATATGCTGAGCGAGCTCGAACTTCTTCCAACCAACCCCTCCCTCCCTGTCACTGTCTCGACGTACTCGTACGAATGTTTAGCGATAAATTTTTCACGTCTCCTGCTGAGTTCTATTTTCAATCGATCCGTTGTTTCGTATCGTATTTAAATTTTTCAATCGTGCCACGAAGGAGAGACGGAATGAGGAATGATAAATTCCTTGACGTATGTATGTTTTTTTTGTTAAATTTTTATGCCAACATTTTCTACAGAATAGGGAGAGGAGTACCGAGAAAAATCTTCTACTTGACCTGAACGGGTGACTTTACTGCATACCTAGCGAGTTTTGTTCCTTCGTCTATCTGTCTGTCGGTGATTTAGTTTCTATTTTCGAATGAAATGGTCAAACAACAAAAGTTGATAAAAGGACAAATCAGCAAAAGCATTTAACCTCGTTAGCATTTGATTTCTAATTAAAAACGAATGGCTAGCCCAAAATAGATGTGTGGTAAGTTGAGCATCTGATGATCTTAGAAGTCACATGAGAGGTAAAGAGAGAGGGAGAGAGAAGTGCGCGGTTGAAATAAATCTTAGAAATGTCATAGTCGCTAAAAGCATTCTTGTGAAAAGCCCATTTGAGTAATGATGTCTCAAAATTGGCACATTCAACAAAAAAAAAAACAAATAAGAACAGTGTAGTTGTGTGAATGGAACCTTGTGGGATCTACTTTGTAGACTCATTGGCATGCTGCAATTTGCAAGAATGTTATTTACAAAAATTCAACTATTTGGCGCGCCAGATCCATTGGACAAGAATTCTTGTTGTGCGTGTTTTATTCTTTACACGATTGGAAGGAACCTCCTACTGTTCAATGTCGTGCTCGAAAGGTAATTTTTTGTTTGAGAAGCATTTTCATGACAGATGTACACTCAAACGTTTGTCAGATGTTTGCGAGAGCATCATTGGGATTCGCGAGTTCTGATTGACGAATAAATCAAGAATAGGAGAGCATAACATAATCTTTGTAGAATCATTTAAAAAGTGTGGTACGCCACGCCCATTTTATTAGGGCGATTGTATAAGCAGAGGAATATGACATCAAACATAAATAAACTCTCTCTCCTTACACAAACTCTTTACACAGTCATTCTATCTCTCCCTTCATTGCACAACTGCTATGCTCTTTTTTAATTTTTAATTCCTTGTCGTGTGTCCTTTGGAGAGAAAGTCCTTGTCGCCTTACAATGAAGTTTGTTTTTTAGTCAAGCCACCCTTTCTCCGGCTCATGATTACAACAAAACCCCTTCAAGTGTGTGTAATACGCCTAAAATATGTTGAATCACATGAGAAGGGAGATGAAAAAAAAGGACGACGACGACGCACACACCACTTAATAAACACATAGACCCAAAGGAGCGAAAATCGAGGCGAAAAAACCGTCCTTCTCCAAGTAAAAGCATTGAAAGAGCACGTACTACTGAAGTACACACTAAGTGACTTTGTATCCCACTTAGCATACCACTTGAAAGGCCGTCATAAGAGATTGTAATGCCTTGGCTATGCTTTGGTTCTCTACCTCCTCACAGGATACTCAAAAGAATGGGAGGTTTAACAAGAGACTTTGCTGCTGACTTCTTCTCTGTCACGCAGTGAGTCCGTCAGTCAGTCAGTTAAAAAAAAAAAAAATCAACACAAGGAATAAATGGCGGAACGGAGATGCTAAGCGAAGCACAAAATGCCTCTGAAATATGCATACAGACGACGACGACAACGGCGATGTCCTTTGGCTTGGTGTCCTCCAGTTTCGTACACCGGGGGTTTCGTATATACATATTTTTTTTTCCTTTACTCGCACAACAAGGATCTTTTTATCCACTTAAGTGTACGCAATCATTATGACTCTTTGCCTCGGCTCTCTTGTGTGTATAGGTATACTGCTTCTGGTGCTTTCTTATTCATCTTTTCGTTTTGCAATTTAATTTTTTTTCTTCTCCTTTTCCGTATGTTTACTTAAAAGGAAAGAAAATGAAATTCCATTTTCAAAATGAGGTTATTCCTCCATCCTGCCTGACATCTTTGCTTCTCCCTCTCATCGCAGCACTTTAGGATTGTATTACGTTCAACATGACACAATGTTATTCAAAGTAATTTGTCGTTCCGCTCTGTCAACTGTCATTTTGGTCCCTTCTTTCCCCCCACATAGACGCTGTCATAATTTATAATAAAATTTAAATTATAACTCATTTAGGTTAATAAATTATTCGTCTATTCGCTTGGGGGTCGCTCGAACTTTTCTGTTTTGTTTTATTTTGTTTCCAATCAATTAATTGTGTGCGCTATATGACAAGCGATAAATAACTAATAAAATAAAAATAGCAAATTTAACAGCACTCATCAGTGTGCGGTGTCGACGGCAATGAAATAAATTTTTCAAAACCTAGCGACAAACAATTAATGAAAATGACAAGACAGACAAAATAGTATTTTTTATTATGGTGATAGGGTGTGGGGCACGACGACGCAGCACAAATCGCCAACGCCAACGCCAAATGTCAACTATGGTGATGCAGACACAAACACAGAACACAAAACACAGCTGTTGGCTAATTTCCATTTAACATGATTTTGTGTTTAATAAACATGTCAACGAAAAGCAGGCAGGCAACGAGCGAAGGAGGAGGTACGACAGGGCAAAACAAAAGTGACAGCACCAAACGCGCCATTTGAGAAACTAAATTAACCAACTTGACAATAAATATTTTGCGATATTCACGGAATGCCATCGCATTTTGGCGGCACAGAAACGAGGAATTTCGCACATCAGTAATTGGTATATGTAAATGCCAAATATTAAGGAGGTGATTAATACGTTAAGCGTTAAACTTTTATGACTTTTAATTAAAAACTCTTAGCGAGGCGATTTAAATTAAATGCTTAGCCAGTTTGCTTGATGTCAATTTAATGGAACTAAGTACTGTGACTACTGCAATACTATGTATTTTTACTTGGAGGACAGCTGCAGTGCTGTCATTGTAAGAAGTGTCAAGGCAAATGCATGACTTTCCTGTCATCTACTTCTGTCTAAACTTTTCTGGTACATGACGGAGAATTGAAAGATAAACTTACGAATGATAAACATTTATGGACACATACCTGAAACGAAAAAGAAAAACAAAACAAAGTTAAAAATGAGCAAATACAAAAACAACTCAAAAATCTTAAAATACTACTGTAAATCTAAAAAAATCATTTGTTCTAGATTCCTCCTTCCTTTTGTACAAACTACACTATGGTGTGCCACAAGTTTCCAAGCTAGTACCTGCACTTTTAAGTGAATGAATTTACTGCCATTTTTGTTCCCTCAACATTTGAGTCATTTCACTTCTTTACGAGACAATAAACAGGTAATAAAAACTTTAACCAGATTCACTTAAGTCATAGAAACACTACCTTCATTCACACATAATGTAGTTTCCACACTTTTCACTTGTCATTCAACAGAACAAAAACCAAACATCTTTATCCACCCATTTAGACGCTTTACACACTCTGTCAAGCCCCTGCGTACGTAGTACCGTACATAAAGCTCTTACAACAGACAACCAAGATACATCCGTCCGTTTACTGCTGACAGAAAATTTCCCTCAATTCTTAACCCCTTTATCTTCTTTTTATCATACATCACAACATTTTAGCACATTTTAAGGCGAAAAAACAAATACAAAGCTCAAAAGCCGTCGCCATTGCTATATAAAACCAGACGGAAGGAAATTCCACCGGAAATGTTGTCCGTGTTAATGATGCGAAGCACATACTATGGCAAACTACATCCTCCCATTCACCCTCTCCTAACAAGCTCAATCTTCCTTTACATTCTTACAGATATAAAAAAAAAGGAAAAAAAAAAAAGAAATCCCCCATAGACAAAAGGATCTACAAGGATGTACACCAACCGGTATTAGAACCAACAGCAGAGCATACTGGCAGACATCACCACTAGGATCCGCGCGCCGTGTTATTAAATAATTTATCCTGATGGTACTTTAACTTGAGTTCCTGTTTGGAATATAAATGGATATCAGCAAGAGGACTTTCTACCAAGAGTATAACTTCAATTCGTTCGTCTGCAACAGAAGACAGACTACTATATGGGCGCGCTCACTTATCCTTTGTATTGTTTAGCTATCTGTGTGTATCTTGAACGTTGCTATGTTGCCTGCCGCAATGGATATCTTCCTGTTGAAGTGTGTACATAACAAATAGTTTTCTCCTCTACACTTTGCTGAATAAGAAATGCAGTAGAAAGAGAGTGTATAATTTAGCCACAGCAAGAGGACGATACCGAACACACAAAAACGACACAAAGTATAATAATGAAGACGGAAAAGGACTTAAATGATTTTGGCACGCAAGCCAAGCTAAAGAAAAAAAAACGAGCAAAACCGACCAAGCGCTTTGGGTTTGTCCTTAACAAAAAGATAGTAAAAAAAAAAAAACGGAAAACAAAAACCGGAGCGGAAAAAGGAAATTCAATTTGAAAATAATAATCCTCTTAAGTTATACTTGTATGGAGGAATCTTTATTAGACCGCAGTGTGAAATAAAGAAGAAACAACATGATGCGTGTAATTAGGAATAGTACTCATGGTACATGCGGCTAATTTAAACTAAGTGTTTCCTTATTAGATGGAGAACTTTTTAGGAGATGCACCCAATGGAATGTACACGTTTAAGTAGCTTGTGCGCAATAGAGTAGAATGTAAAGAACATTTACTAACATGGGATACCACAAGATTGCATCTTAGCACCGGAACTCTTTCTTATACACAGACATACAATTGGCCAGAAAATAATCCTTTCATCTGAACTGTGTAGAGACTTCCCTGTAAAGAGTCTTCCATTCGGAACTTTCACTTTAACTTTCGCACTCTCTTTCAACTTTCACAAATAAAGCTGTTATTTCTTGTCAGAAATTGGATGCCATATCGATGACTTTTAGGACACGTATTTTTGTCTATAAGCAATCATTGGACCTGAGAGGAAGAGTTTCCTGCTTTTCGAATACGTTTACGGCATCAAACATGTGTAAAGAGTCTTCCATTACGAGCTTTCACTTAAAGTTTCGCTCTATCTTGAAGCTTTTACAAATAAAGCTGTAATTTCTTGGTAGAAATGGGGTGCCATAAGGTTGAATTTTAGCACCCGCACTTTTGTCTAAAAACAAAAGTTTAAATTTACTTAAAATAGAACCGCCGGTTGGACCTGTTCTCTGTAGTAACCAAGAGGAGGAGTTTCCTGTTTTGCGATTACCTTTACAACGAACAAATGCAAAACTGGCATCCACTTGAATATTTCAAAAAGAAATATCTTCCGCTTTCGACGTCAATCGCTGAAATTTCCTCACCACACGATTGTCAACTTAGCCCCGCCATCGTTTCTCTTTTTTCTTTTTTATATTCTCGAATTCAAAGTGCAAGTTAATATATTACAATTAGCGTGCAACCACTTAGACATTTTTGAAAATCCACACTCCATGCAATTAATTTTCCTCTTAACCATCGCAGCAACAAACCAGTACCACCACTTACAAAAGATTCCTTTTCCGCTCCTGCAACTCTTAAAAAAAGTTCAAAAAAGGAAAAAAAAAACACAACCCGAAGCAGAAAGATCCATTGGTATGCATTACTCAACTCCATGTTGCGCTGCGCTGTGCTCACCGATGCAATCAGTAAGCATACATATTTAAACAGCATATTTTACATCAACCGATTTCGGATTCCGGCGATTTGCAAATGGAAATGTTCACAACATGGCTGCAAGGGGAAAAACATGGCACAGATGAAAAAAAAAACGGGCTTCGCCTCTGGCAATATAACAACTCCTTAGTATGCGCCGAGTAGAACCACCAAGGCAGCAGCTACAAGTTAATGCTGCAACCAGCAGCAGCAGCATGGTGGTGAAATAGAGTGAAAAGAGAAGGAACGTCGTCGTGTTTTCATCTCGAAACTTGTTCAAAAAGCTGAAGTTGACAAATTTAAATTCAAACCTGGTTCCTTTGTCATTGTCTGTCGGGCTTTTACTGCCAGGGAAATTCTACTCTTTTTTCGTTTAAATCCTTTTTTGCATGCACACTGGGCTGACAATGTGTTGAAAGAATGCTACTGCTCTTGGTAGCCATACATACATATGTATGTATATGGGAACGTTTGGCATAGATATGACAACGACGACGAAAACGTTGGATTCAAGAAAGGAAGCAATTTCAAAAGATCGAAATCGTATTCATGAGAGAACGCAGAGAGAACCATTTAGCAAATACAAAAAGGAATTCGAATTCGTTTCATATGAAAATTTTTATAACATAACAACCAACGCCGGACAAGGACAATTCGAGAAACAAAACAAAAAAAAAATTTAAAGAAATTGCTTGCAGCCATATGATGATGAGGGATTGTATCTCGATATAGCGCCAAATTAAAAAATCCATCCGACAAGAACGACAAACAAAAACAAAACAAAAAAATGACAACAACAAGAGAGTGAATAAATATATTTCACTTCTCACTATGGAATTTGCACCAAGGATCCAACAGCAGTCCCAATGTGGAGTATCTCCGGAGTATCTTTGGTGACAGCATAAATAACGCACACATTCTCCGGATCTGGACTGTCTGCTTTGCCTTTTGCCAGTAGTGTATCTTGCTCTCAACCTGTCGTCATGATGGGTGTTTTCTGGAGTGAAGAAGATGCAGAGACAACTTCCTCAGGGCAAAGCCGAAGCCGAAGCCGAAGCCGAAGCCGCCGCCACCGCCACCGCCGCCACTGACGCTACTGTGAAGACAAAGGAATGATGAGCACTTGGATCGAGGTACGTACGAGGAGCATAGTTGGTAGTTGCTGCCGTAGTGGAGGAATGTGATTTGTGAATTATTTTACTCACGTCCGATTTTTTCGTTTTGTTATTTTCAAGGAACAAACGAATGCAGAGTATATGTAATATGCTGTGGACCAAAATTGGACTGCAATGGTACAGAATTGGAGGCACATGTATGCTCGTACAAGAAGTGTTCAACTTGAATATATTTTGTACAGCACACGGATGCCAAGAATGTGCTGGAGTTCTGTTGGAAGTGTTTTTTATTTTTGTTTTCGTTTGCTGTTGGATGGCATTTTTGGAATTTGCAATGACAAGTGATATCCTTTTAGATAGAGGATTGCCATTCCGAAAGAACACTGATTTAGGAAGACAATTTCTTTAGTTGCTGAATTAGTTTGTTGTAAACTCTTTTTGTCATAATACTCGTTTAGTGTTGATAGTTATGGCAAAGCATCTACTGTCATTCAAGTGGTAAAGTACATTTGTACTACGGTAGTCGACTTGTGTCAAAATTGAGTTATTGATACCATCGGACGGGCGGGCCATATTCGATCCCGCAATATATTACATTTGCTGAATCATAGATCGGTATGTCGTATACCATAAATTAAACGCATGTCATATCTTCCCCAACAAACTATACTAAAAAGCGACTCCTTGTGGACAGATATGTATCTAAGGATCGTCTATCAAAACATTTAAACCCAGATCAGCAACAAGTCCAAACAATTAAAATACTTTCTGACATAAATTCCCATGATTAACAAACAACGCGTCTTAATCCAATCCAACAGCAAACTACACTTTAATGACAAATGACTGAGTTGTAAGCTCGTACAATTAATGACTTACACAGAAAACCATTAAAAAACAAGCTCTTGTTGCAATTATTCAATTGCTTGGCTGCTAATTGGCGTGGAATTGTATGCAATTACCACCCTCTGATATATATAATAGAGGTATAAGCCAATACAGTTTATTGTCCATATATAACTCACGCGGCAACAATGTCAAACGTCACACTTTAATTGATTCATTGTTTGTAGTAAGAGTTCACTTGAAGTTTAAATGACATTGCGTGCAAATTTGTTTCACGCAAGATTTCAATTTGACAGATAAAATTGAAAGCGAAAATTTAATATAATGAATGCAATTCATGACAGTTTGACGGTATTATTGGTATTATTATAATTATTTTGTCGCAAATGGGGTTTAGGTATAAGGGCTGAGGTTCAAAAGATGTAAATATTGGTCATGGGTGGTAGAAGGGTCACATTTAAGACTAAAAGTGAATGTAGGCGTAGGCTTAGGCATATTTTCTTACCCACTGGACATATCCAAATCAAGTCGTCTTCCGAACCATAGTAGTGTTGTCCAAGTGGAGATCCTAGCAGTGACAATAGCTGCCCGTGAGACTGCATTGAAGGCAATAACACAAGAAGGTATCACCTTTTCATCGACAACCAGACTGCAATAAAAGCGATTACTGTTTTTATTCGAAATAAAATCCAAGCTGTGAAGTGCTGTCATGAAGAGCTTAAGATTTTTGGAACACAGCTCAAGGTTGCCTTTTGCTGGTACCTTGGACACGAAAATATACCAAAAAATGAAAAGACAAACAAACTAGCCAGCAGAGGCTCGGCATCTACATCAGGTCACCAACTCGGTGTTCATCTCGCCTCGAGCACTGAAGCTAAAAGCATGGACAAGTTCCGTAGAGAGGATAACAACAGATGGTCCTCCCTAGACAATCGTGTCTAAAACACGATGAGAGTAAGGCCGACAAGATTATGGTAAATCCAATACTTGGCGCTACAGGTCGATCGGACCCAGGGCCTAGCTTCTCTTAACCATATTCTTTACACGAATGGAAGGGGTCTACTGTTTAATGCCGTGTCCAAAGGGCAATTTGTGATTTGAGAAGCTTTGTCAGGACAATTGTACTCTCGGATGTTTGTCGGACGCTCGCGAGAGGTGGGGCCGTGAAAAACTTTTAGGTGTTCCCCGACTGGGATGTCGAACCCCTTGCTCCATAGTCCAACGCACTAACCACTGAGCCACGGCACCCACTCTATCTGTGATACCAGACTCTCTTTCTTAGAAACTTAGATGGCGCTACAGTTCGAGTTGAACCTGGGACGACCTTGGCTTAATGCAAGCTATCTGTAAATTATCATATCGTCTCACAATATCACGAAAAAGAAGGGAACATGAATAATTGCGGAACGCACAAGTGTCAATCTTTTTCTTTACAAACAAAACTTCAACTTTCTTATGTTTTCAAGATGCATAGCCAAAAAACAAGACTCATCGCATTCCAAAGTATGTACGTGCAACGTCCCACAGTTAACAACATCATTTCAATATATACGTAAGGCTATTTATACCGCCATTAAGCTGACTAACTTAATTAAGCCGGACAGTTTAACATGCTTACCTTGTCCCGGGCTTAATCGCCACACGCTTAGCCTTAATGAGTCTTGAGTTAATGTATGCAAACTTTTTTTTTTTTGTATGTTTATAACCATTCGTAACCATAAATCTTTTTATTGCAATCTTTAGCGCTACCCACCTCTTTAAAGATACAATCACAGATACACTCTGGCTAATTAATCGCGTTATTAGTTTGTGCCTTTTCTCGCCAATAATACAACAAAAAAAATAATAATAAAAGAATAAATTAGTATTCCCCACGATTATACAATAATTAACATAATATAGTAGTTTTTATTTTTATTTTTTCTGTGTTAATGGCCGTGCGTTGGCTCTCTGACTGGAGAGACTGACGCTTAGCCAACCTGCTCGCGTCAATGAATTTTATATATTTTTTTTTTTTTTACTTTTTATAGTCAACCGGGCATAAAACAGTAGTAAGCAGAAACGTATTTAATTTTTAAGTTTATAGCGCTACTAATTTATTAACATGAGCTTTTTAAGTTAGTTATGTGTGGTCGTCGGTTGTGCGCCGCCTCCTGCCCTGCCACCAACCCGGGCGGCGTACCACATTAGTCACCATTAGTTTGCGGAGGCGGCAAAAACACAAAAATCAAAAAAATTATAAAAAAAAAAATCGTGCGGAAAACGTCAAACTATTAACCAACAACAACAACGAGACGAGACAGCGCGCAAACATAGGTTAAGCGGTTTTGATTAATTTATTACCACTGATTGCCGTGATTATTATTTCTGTTTGCCTTTTTCCGATCTGATAACAAAATAACAATTTATTAAATTGTAATTTGTGTTTGTGGTGTGGTAAATTATTGTAATGGATTTTTATTATTCCATTTTTAGTTTTTTATTCGGTGTTGCTTGACAATTTTATTAGCGAGCCAAAGTATTAACGAACAGAGCCGCTAGAACGCGGAGGCGGTACCTGTCAAATGGCGACTAATTCCTTCAGAAAGTGTTGTAAATGGGAGCTGTGTTTGTGTGTAAGTTGATGTGATAAGCTTGCACGACGCTAATTAGGTTTTTCCTTTCACGGGAGGGTAATTGAAATTTTATGGCGCCCACTAGTCGTAAATCGTTTCCTTACAATCAAATCACATCGCGCAAATGTAAGCCTATTTAAGCCTGGTCGGTTATATCATTGATTACAGTCTTAAGGCTGTTTACAGTGTAAAATAGAGGAAGGAATGCATGTTATAAAGAGCTTAGAGAACAGCTATTTCGAAAGTACATAGGAGTTGGGAAAAAAACAGAATTGGCATCACTTTTTGCTTATACCTTTGGAGGTAATAAAGCTGAAATGACAGTAATTTTAACGTTTTACTACTGACGGGGGAATTATTATTTTACTTTAAGTCGTAAGGTTAGTTGTTCCAAGTATACAGACAGTTTAAACCGAAATGTCAAGTTCAAATGTAAATGTCTATGAAACTCGTAAAATGGGCGTGGCATTCCGCATTTTTAAGGGCACTACCCAGACAAGTTTTAGCTAATTATATTTGCAAACTAAAAATGTTTACACCCAGAGTTAAAAGTGAGTGTACACTTATTATGTGAAAATTGCTTCGTAAATGCAAATTTAGAGCCGACAGTCAGACAAGGTTTGGATAAGGCCTCAAGTACAAGATTAAGTACTGGTGCTTCGGTACAAGATTGTGCTGATGCAAGAATTGAAGCCGTGAGGAGTTCGCTAATTGGGTATTGGTTGGAGATCCAGATTTTGGACAAAAAATCATATTCTCGGACGAGGCCCAGCGGCTGTGTCAACAAGCAGAATTGACGTTATTGGAGCGAACACAATCAATCCATGAATGCATCCACCAAGATTGACTGTTTCCTTATATCGGAAGGAGATATCGTTGCCGTCAATGGTCTCAGGTATAGATTTTCTGTGGCCAAAGTTCGACAACATCGATAAATCATAGATTTCGTTCCAACAGACGGTGCTACATGCCATCAGCAATCAAGCGAAGCATAGCTTGAAGTTTTGAAGGACAAATTTGGCGACTGGGTCATCTCGCAGCGAGCGTATCAACTAGCCACTGCGATCATGCGACTTGACACAATTCGATTATTTTCTCTGGGGCTACGTCCAAGCCCTTGGTCTATGTTACTAAGCCAACCACTTTAGACGAGCTTTAGGCCAACATTCGAGACTGTATTGCATAAGGTATTACAAACGCCGCACATATTGGTGTCAGAAAAAATTGGAACGACCACTTGAAGCATGGAAGGACAACGCAGTAGAGGAAGGCCTCGCTTTAGGTGGCGCGCACAAGTAGAAGGGGACGTCTCCAACTGGAAGCAGTTAGTTAAGGACCGAGCCTGTTAATAGAGGTCCAGGTTCACTCCGAACTGTAGCGCCACCTAAGTAGGTATATTCGAGACTTTGATTCATTTCTGCAAATTTGAATTCAGGGAAAAATTTACAGCTGATGACTGTCTTTTGACTCGGAGCGCAGATTTTCTAGATCGAAATTTTCGAATTGTAGTAGGTGAAGTGTTTGAATCTTGATGTTCATCGCAATTCAACCACTCCAACGTCTGACTACTTTAATGAGTGCGGAAATGTGATAGTAATTAAAGTGTCTACAACTTTATACAACAAGTGCTCTAATGCAATTTTTTTTTCCTCTAAAAAAAATCACTTAAAACGTATCAATTCTGTCGGTAATTTCACACTTAAAGACACTTGTACACTTCAATGCAATCATCGTGTGCACACTTATCCGTAACAAATTTATTCTACCGCCTCTGGCCACCCTAACTATAGTATTTATATCGGTTTTAATTATAATACACTCGTCCATTCGGTTTTTTTTAACCACACCGCCGGCAATCAAATGTAATTATTTTTTATTTAAAAACCAATTTGTTTTGAATTGCTAATCAAATGATCAAATTGAATTTTTATTTACATTTTCTGTGATTTTTACTCTCATTACCATTGAACCAACCGCACTATATCATGATATGTTCGCTCTACTCACGGCAAGCAGTCACAATTCAAAATTAATTATTTTTTTTTCGATTTGATTTTGCCCTCCATGTGTGTTGTGTTTTTTTTTTTTGTTTTGTTTGCCCTCGGGGATAGGAAATAGAAATTAATTAAATTCATCAGAAAAAAAAATGTATACCTAACCAAATAAATTAGTTTTGCAGCTAATTAACGCAACTAATTACACAAAACCTCGGGACATGAATTATGCAAATCGCTTCATATAGATTTTTTTTTTATTTTTTTTTAAATGGAGATTCCTTTCGATCGTTGTCGTAGCCTATTCTATAGGTATACCCCATCCCGCCAATCGTTTATAATTCGCTTAAATAAATGTGATGATTGAATTTAAATGAAGAAATCTGCTGCTGCTGCTCAAATAATTGTGTGCACGTTTGTTGTGTTGAAGCCCCCCCTCGGGCGTATTGCCAATTGATTCCTCCCTCTTCGCGGCGTCGTATCGCGCATAAAAAGGGAACACAATACTTCTACTACTCTGGTACTGGTGGTGGTACTGCGTTTTAGGGCTTCCTTCCGTTCGGATGGCTGTGTTTTCCCTCAGGAGAATGAAGAAGACACACCAACCGCCTTGGGGCGGTTTATCATTCTCGTTCTATTCGTTTCGTAACTTCCTTTGGTATAATAAATAGATTTCCTCCTCTTCATTGAAAATCAACTTTTTTTTTTCCTCCCTCGGTGGGGGCGCAAGAGGGTATATCTATGCCTGTGAGTGTGTGTGTGTGTATCTGAACGGGCCGCCATTAATAATAAATAAAAACGATTTTTCTGTGTTCTGAATTTTGATTGATGTGCTACTGCTACTGCTGCTGCTTCTGGTGTAACTACTCCTCAAGAGTCGATTTAGCTTAGCTTGGCTTGACTACTTCTAGACGATGGCATTTCGCGTACAAGGGTGAGGAAATCGGAGTGTGTGCCGAGAATAAAAGAAGACATACACCCTGATACTCTATCAAATATTCATGAGCAATGAATGTAATTTTATTGGTTTTTTGTTGAAACGAGATGAAGAGGACGTAACGTGAAAAAATAAAAAAAAAAACTTTGAGTTCCCCGAAGGTGAAGGAGCACAGAGAGGAGTAGTAGTAGAACCCCCTTAAGCGCCAAATAAGAGAGCCACTGCTACTGTTTGGAGTTCCTTTTCATTTTGTTGTTTCACTTTGGTTTTCCCTTCTTGTTCTTGTTGCCCTTCGCCGGTTGTTGTCTTTTCGAGTTTATTAAGTCGTTAACTGTTTGTTATGAGTTATGTAATCTGATGTACGGATGTACGTGGTTAAAATTCATTCGTAAAAAAATTAAAATTTTACGATTTTTTTAAAGGTCTGTCGTAAAAACAAAAAAAAAAAAAACCAACGAACGACGAACAAAAACGGGGCTTGGGAAGGTTTACGGCCGCTTTTTTTTTTTACGACACTGGAATTACAACAGGAATGTGCCGTGAAGTTTCGTAAGCGCTTGACTCTTGATAGGTTGTAAGCGAGGGTAAAGGTGAGACGAAGAATAGGGAGAAAGGGGAATACATTTTTGTAGGTTAGATTAGTTGGAAGACATTTGCAAGGCAATTTGTTTTTGTTTAGGAAGAAGAGGGCCATAAAAGTATCGACGTTCTCAAGCTGTGCTTGTAATTTCCGATTAACCTTATGTCTGCGGTGGTAATGCATGTTTGTAGTATTCATTCCCATCAATAACTGTTTCTAGATGAACGATGAATTACTGAATGTTCATCAAGTAAACACAATTGGATGTAAGTCTATAGTATCCATGAAAAATGAGTTACAGTAGGTAATGTTTTTCTAGGCCACATCAAGTCATCATCTAAAATTAACCTCATTCAACCGGAAACCCAATAAAGTGAATTTTGTTTTGCTGCTCTAAAGGTTACAGTGCACAACATTAGTAAGCCGCTCGAAAATGCCTCGAAAATCTCTACCTGCTATCCCACCACTTAATCTCAACCGCAAGTCTACCTAATCCAATTTTAATAACCCTCATAAGTTTTGATTACTCTTTGGTTCTTTGGTTTCTTTTTTAGTTGTTTTTGTAACAACCAAACAACTTTATGAACCACAAAACCGCATTAAACTACTCCCGTGGAACTTCCTTTCTTCCACCCATTTAATATCGATGTTACTCCGCCCATTATATATATATTTTTTTGCTCCGTTCAACATAACATTCTACATACGGCCCGAGTTGTAAAATGTTATGCATAATCGACTTGTACACATGCAATGCACATTTATTAACAACCAGTCATCATAATCATCATCATCGTCCTCGTAGTCGTTGTTTTAGTGGTGGGGGTCGTCGTCATCGTCGTCATCGTAGTATGAAGCCCAAGTGTGAGTTGTTAAGATATGACATGCGATTTTAACATTTCAATTAAAGTGCTGCTCCCCCTTGTTCGTCAAGGCACTCTCTCTCTCTCTTGGTTTTATGGATACATTCTGCTGCTGTTGCTGGTCCTCCACTCTTGGTTTTTGGCTTTTTGTGTTATTTCTGTAGTTACAGTTTAATGAGGGTAATGTGTTTTCAAGTGATTAACACCGGAGGCAAAATTAGCATTTAACATGCCAAAGAGGTAAAGTGGCAGAGAGTGTGCTGGGCTGGTTCCTTTTTTGCATGGGGATCATGCATTAGAAAAAGTTTGTTTGTTTTTTTTTTCTTCGCTCTTGACGTCTACTTAGCTGTCAATTTTGTTTAGCAACAGTTCTGCTTGCTCGTTTCGTTTGCGCGGCGTCTATGGAAGTACCACGAATCTTTTATTTACCAGAAAGGTGAATGGCAGTATTATACACATAATCAAGATGAAATGGTGGTGTTTTTATGGCAAAAAGGAATAAGTACTTAGTTGTGGGGGTTTGTGGTGAACAGCATGTTTACGAAGTGATTTTGTGGAGCATCATTGAAATAAGTTATTCCACAAGTAATGATATACTTTAACAACAAAAAAAAAATTAGATAAATTGATAAAGTGTGGCAACACTGGATTGTTTTGACGTTTCCCTTTACTGACAAGCAAAGACGATAAAGGTTTTTAATAAATGATCGGTAAATACAACAACCTTTTAATTCCGATTGGTAGACAACAATTTATTTCCCGAAAGTCAACAATGCAATCCGTAAAACAAACAAACATCGACTTGTCATTCCCCTTCACTCACATAGATTTCAATGGTTTAATTTTGAAGTACTTAACGAAAAGTCGAATTAATCCTGATTTATCAACTTCCTTCCGGTCCCGCTCATCAAAAATAAAAGTCAGAAGAGGTTGCCCAGGTATTCATAAACTTTCCTTCTGAAGTGTCGAAAGTGTATAAGTTTTGGGGCTAACAGACCCAACCTACCACTCTTCACCGGGAACGTCACCAGCGACAACCTCATGGCGGCCCACCGTAGTCGAATACGATTACAAACTAATGACCCTTCCTCTGCGAATGCCCAAGCCTATGCAGAACCATAAAGACGGTCTTTGGTGAATATCAATTCAAAGACCTGGGAGACCTGTCAGGAAAGCCACCATCAACCATTCCGAAATTTATAACAACTTGGGGGTGGTTCAGGAAGGCCTTGCATCTTTGCATTTGTCTTCTAGGTAAACCCACGACTGGGGCTTACAATGAATCCACCAGTGATCCGAGTGCTCACCCCGTTCTACCTGCCTAATCAGTTGTATTAAATACATTCCTTCGGTATGAGCGAACGCGCGACAAACTTCTGATGGTATATTTGCCATAAAAGAGTTTCTCAGATCAAAATTGCTTTCGAACACGGCTCCTTTCCTTAAGGTTGAGAATATAAAGCGCACAATACGAATGGTTGGGAGAAGTTGTGCCCGTGTAGATCTGTAACAGACTTCATTCAACGATACTATGAATTCTACAGTAAAAAAAACTAATAGAACAGACACAGATTTATTCAAATTGTATTCTGTTTGTATTATATATTAATACAAATCAATAACCGTCCGTATATCCCTGCTTAATTTGTACATTTTTGTATTTCTGTTTTTAAACTCAACCCCAATATTAATTGGATGCCTTGGCATATAAACACAAAGAATCCGTGCAGCACCCTCTCGGTCACATCGAATATGCATGCTCGACGCATGAGAAAAAAAAAAAAATTATTCTACTTTCGACAATGATTATTCAATTAAACAATCAACGAAGCCCCAAATGAATACATGAACTGAGTAACGTACACACCAGCAGACGACCGGGGAATTTATTTTTTAACGTAATAAATAAATTAAACAAAAAATTAATAAATAAACGAAGAAGAAATTTAAACAGAAATAAAAAATAAATCCGCAAATAATCAATTATCAATATGTAAATTAATCGTGTCTACCTTAAATAATTACAAATTGAATGAAATGAAATATTTGCATTGTTCATTTGTGCTATTATATTAATTTTTATTATTATTTGGTGTACATGAACTGCATTTTTTATAATTCTTTTTCTCTCTCTCCGGTTTCATGAATTTGCATTTTTACTCCTATAATTGTTATTCTTTTCGTTTTTGATACAATGGAATTCTGTCGAGCGTGTTTATTGCACTATCATCATCAGCAGATTTCATTAATAAATTATGAAGACAAAACAAAAAGAAAAAAATATGCAAAACGAATTTACACAAAAATTCTGAACAATTAACATAAAGAAAAAATTATAATTAAGATTCATTAACATGCAAGCGAATCAATCTGTTTAATCTGCGAGACAGTAGCAGGGGGTAAAGCTTTCCGTATACATTCCTCAGATTGTGTTAAACAAATACTGATTCGGTTAGCATTCGTCACAAACAAAAGAACACAATTAAGAAGCCATTTCTCAAAGTTATTTAAATCCGCCTTTTAATATCCGCGCACTGATTTCTTTATACCTAACTCGTCGTATTCTTATAGAATCTCTCGAGTTAAAAATATCGTAATTTCTATTTTTATCTCCTTCGTTTGAAATGTTTTTTTTTTTTTTTTTTTCTTGTTCATTCTCATCCACACATTCCCCTGTGAATCATAAAGAACCTTCATAATTCTAAGCAATTATCATCACTCTTATCTAATCACAACAAAAATATGATTTAAATTAACATTTTGTTTTTTCTGTGTTAAGACAACAACTTACACGCATTAATAAAATCAGATTAACAATTCAAATTCCGACGACACATACCTGAAAAGATAAAATCAGACAAAAAAGAATTTATTAGTCAAATTAGCATTAAAAAAAAAAAAATCTACAAAGTAGATGAAAAGAAACAACAAATTAGGAGGAGAAATATAAATAAAGATTTGTTTGCAATGCAAAGTAGCTGAAGAAAGATTTATTCATCACAAAACAATTTGGGTATCTCCGTGGCGTTTTGTTTAAATATTTAAAAACTTAGATTTTTTTCTTTTCGCTTTTCAATCTTGTTTGTCGTGATATTCTTTGTTTATAGTTTGGTGATAGAGAGATAGAGTAGAACTGAGAAGAACAACTTCAAGTGTTTATTCACTTAAAAGTACGCAATGCGACGGTAGATGGCGCTACAGATCAGTGATATGAAGATCACAGAAACATGGGCAATCCCATCTGTTATAACAATAAAGATGTAGTACAAGCTAGATTTAATAGTTCTTTACAAGGATCACGTCGTGACTTGGACTACGAAACAAAAGGTTCCAAGGACAATCCCTCGACAACACCTTGAATTTCTTTTACGGGCTCAACTCCCGCAAACGTCTGACAAACATCCGACTGTCACGAGAAAGATTGTCAAAAAACAAATGACACTTCAGACATGACATTAAACAGTAGGTCTCTTGCATCTTTGATAAATAATATAACACGCACAGCACGAATGATTGTGAGAAGCTAGGCCCTGGGTCCCATAGACCTGTCACGCTAAATAATTATTTCTTGTCATTTATTACGAGCTACCTACTGAAACGAAAGTTATGAAATGGGAATGGTATTCTACATTTCTCAAGACCCTTCTAGTACAACTCAAGCTATGAGAATCAACTAAACTTTTACTATTTCCACTGTTGTTGAAGCCTCCGTGTCTCATGAAGGTTGGCAAGAAATAAAGAAAGAAGAATTCGCAGCAGGAAATAAAAAAGTTGTAAGATAACACTTTAAACGGAATTTCCTAAACATCTGAACCACACCAGTGGTAACATTGTTGGTAAGTTCACAAAAATGATTTGATAGCTGGAGCACATCAAGTAAAACTTAAAGAACTCCAAAACAAGCATAAGATGATAAGACGAAGCCCTAAAAGGCTTGACAGGGTTAACAAGGAGCCATTTATTTTGCTGAGCGTATAGACAGACAGAATTTTCCTATTTTTCTCGTTATAAAGTGGGCGTGGTTATACCTCTTTTTTTTTGTTGAATAATAGCGACATCTTCGAAAGTTTTTGGATGTTTGGATACAGAATTTCATCAAAATCAGTTTCTTGATGAAAACGTTCCCAAAAAGTGGGCGTGGACACAAATGACGTATAGGTGCATTGTATCTAAATATTTGGTCCCGATAATTTTTTTCGATTTCATGTAAAATAGTAAAGTTTTCAGCAGCATCCGAATAAACCAACTTCCATACTTAAAATTTAATGCCAGAGATTCATCGTTAGTAAGATTATTTTATGGAAATATCCCAACATCAATTGTCCTTACAACATGTCCCCCATTATTTCTCCGATTGAGCTCGCCTGAACAATGTAAAATAATAAAAGATTCCCCCTCATTCGTTCGTTCAAACAGAGTAAAATGTAATAATATCCCAAGTTTTCAGCACTCTATAAAACTTATATAAGTTGTATCTATTTCAATCAATTGAACACAACCCTTTTTCATGAATGTGTAACGTACACACAACATACCGAATTTATCGCCCTCATAAAACTACTAAAACGACCCACATATCTCATTCCCTCGGCACCCTTTTGAACAACTTTATAGCACAGACACATCATAGTAAGCGAGTAAAAATCCGCTGGCAATATGTAATCCTTCTCTTCTTCCTTCCCTCCTCTGTCATCTATAATAAAATCAGTCACATCCACATGGTTCTTCTCTTATGGCGACAATGGCAAGGACGACCCTAATTCACAGAAATCAAATCGAATGATGACGACGAAGAGTGCAAATGGGAGCAAGAGTGGAGGCATACACACAAAGCAAGTCAGTATAGTGTATTTACACCATTTAACACCATTACATCATTACATCGGATTAACTGTATTCGCCTGGAAAGCCATATAAACAACATTTCGCATCAACACACACGTACAGAGAAATACACATAAAATGTGATCCTTTATTTTCTCTGTGTGAGCATTTGGTGTTTTATAGTGCGATTGTAGCAAGCATTCCTTCCCCCTTGCAAATAAACCCATGATGATGATGATGATGATGACGACGGCAACTCTAAAAGGATAAGATGTCTGGCTGGCTGGATGGCTGACTGGCTTAGGGGTTACAACCACCGTAACATGATAAGGATTTTGAACACGCACTCACGTAGTTGTATTAAAATTGTTGAAATTCATCCGAACCAATTACGAGGCAATTCATTTTGATTGATTGATTGATTAAGTTTTACAACAGTTCATTTCATTTCCAACCCTCCTCAACCCCCATTCCGGGTTCTGTGGTTGCAAAAAAAGGAACAGATTAAGAAATCAATTCAGAAGTCGGTTTGAATGGGATTAACACAAGCCTAAACGGGAGGAAAAGGAAAGTTGTACGGAAAACTTCTCTCACTGTCAACGAGTGCTTTCGAAAGTTCATGAAGTAGATGCTCTGTGTAAAATCGCTTTGTGCGGATGTCTAATGTTCTGTAAAATTATTATTTTTTCTTTCTATACTTTTTAGACAATTGAATGAACAGAAGTTTTGAGTTTTATTGATATAGTACAGTAAAACCTCTTTATAACGAAATCGCACAGCCATCAAAATTAAATTAAGGAGATTCCAAGGCAAATGTACAGCGTGTATCTCTTAATTTAAAAGTTTTCTACTTCACTTGGCATTTATCCTGACAGTGAACTAAAAAACGTTGGTATAGAGCGGTGAAAATAAATTAGCTATACGAATGTCGATATATGGAGTTACGTTATAATAGGGTTTTACTGTACTATAGTGAGGTTTTTTTTTTTGTTTTTATTGTATCGTTGGGGTGGAGGAACAGAAATTTGAAGAGTTAATCAATTTTTTAGACTAAAACATTCTCGTATTCATATTCATCTGAATTGGTGACCTAAAATTCAAGTTATAGTCCAAAAATTTTAGCTGTGTGTCGGTATAATCGATTTCCACTGTACTATCCTACTACTAAAGGGTGACCAGATAGCAATGACACTTTTTCCAAATGCTATGTTTTAGAACCAATGGCATGCAGCTGTCAAAATATTCAGTAACGTAGTGAGGTCGGTCGTCATCATGGTTTCAATGTGCAGGCAATTCGTCACACCGTGGACAAGTTTCAGCGTGAATACATTCTTTTGGACTCTTAGGCATCAACCACACAGAGATTGGGGCCAAATGAAGAACACAAAGTCTTCGTAGTTGCCAATATCGACGAAGACCCAGAAGGCCCAGATAAGTTGAATTGGGCAACGCCAGAGTCAATCATTTTGCGGTTGGATTTGGGCTTACATTCGTATAAGATTGTGCTGACGCAAAAATAGAAGGCGGACCACCATAGACAATATCGAGAGTTCGTTAATTGAGCGCTGGAAATGTGGAATGGAAATCTTCTCGGACGAGGCCTATTTTTAACCTAGCAGCTATCCCATCATTGAAGCGAACACAATCCACAAGTGTTCGACCAAGCATCAATGCATTCACAAAAATTGACTGTTTGGTGCCGTTTATGCCATGGCGGCATCATTGGACCTTATTTCTTTCGAAATGAGGAAGGAGACACATTTACCGTCCGAGCGATGTTAACCGACATTCTGTGGCCAGATCTCGCCAACATCGATATATCTGAGCTGTGGTTCCAACAAGATAGCGCTACATGCCATACAAGCGACGCAACGCTCGAAGTGGTGAAGGAGAAATTTGGCGACTGAGTCGTCAGTCGAGCGAGCGTTCATCAATAGGCCTCGCGATCACATGACTTCAGGTAGGTAGAGACATTTTAAAGAATTGGTCAACAATGCAGTAACATGTATTACTTTAGAGCTTTAAAAGACTCATTCACAGTCTGTTACCAAACATAAAAAGTACCAGTCACAGGATCACAATCATTGTTAACGCGATATGGTCATCTCGAGTTTCTAGTAGTGCTCCGCTCAACTCAACAAGAAATATCATTTTAAAGCTTCAAATCAGATTACCCAACAGCTGAATACATTTTGCCAATTCCACAAACAGTGTGTCTCTGCTTTCGCCTGGACTGTTTGTGATTTTTTTTCCTGCAATTTATACTCATTCTAATATTTGTTGTTTCGTTTGAAAACAATCAAAGAACTTTTTATTTAGTTTTCCTTTTAGTTTTTCGTGTACTCTGATGTATACTCGTTCCAATTTAACCAGAGTAGAGAACCCATCACGAATAGCACCCACGGACAAAGTTTTTCACTTTATTTCTTCCTATTCCCCAGTCCCAATCCCCATACATTGGTGGCCACCTTTGCGCAACGACATTACGTTCTATAAACGAGAGACTGGAGTGGGTTCTATTTCTATGCTCTCTGCACAAATTCCATCATCTAAACTCCAACAGACTATTTTCAGCTTCACTTAATTTCGGCGAAAAAAAAAGTAAGTAGTTTCAAAATTACAGATAAACTTTTCTCTTTTCGTTTGTTCGGCGGAACAGTCGTTTTTCTCCCCCATTTTCCCCCTCTTCGTTGCATTATTATTCTCTTCCAGAATTTGTGCATATTTTTCTTCTATTCGCATGGGTGGCGGTGGAAAGAATGTGTGTGTGTATCTGATGCATTCATTCTTTTTTTAAAAAGAAGGAAAACTGTGGAAATTCATTATGAATTTTCCATGGTTGCATGTACATAGTTTATAAAAAAAAAAAGAAAAAAATCCTAGACGACTAGGATGATATCACCACCCTATTCCACGTAACGACTCATTGTGAGTTTGTTGAAAATGCATCCGACAGTAGTACGTGAAAATAGTTCAGATTTTTGTCGGATAATAAAATTTTCAATTTTCCACGTACAACACAGCACCAAATACATATGTACTTCCTGACAGACAATGAGAACGAAGGGTAGAAATCTAGAAACACACAAGCTGTTGTTACTAGTTGTTGTGAAGTATGTACTCAAATTATTTCTGATAAATATTTTAACCACAAAACTTCAGGGAACATGTTTTATTTTTTTCATATTTTGTTTGAAAAAGTTGAATCCACTAAAAATTAACCGATCGAAATTGTAACAAAAGGACTATAATTGAGTCCGGAATGGGTAACTTTATCTAGCTACCACACTTTCTTGTTTATAGATATGAGGAAGTTTTTAAGTGGAGATAACTATCCACGAAGGTATTTAGAAATAGCTGTGATTACTGCTTTTTTTTGCGTGCTGAGACAACAAAAGCTCGGCATTATCGATCCTTTGGTTCAAAGAGTTTTTAAAGATTGGTTGAATTGTTTCAGGAACTCAAAGTGGATCTCTAGAACTGACGAAAGCCACCAGAATAGTCTTAAGGGTACTGATACTTAACCAGATGAAATCACCAGTTAGTCGAAAAAGGTGTGTTTGTCTTAGGGTACTTCGTTTGTTTTGAGAATACACTTAAAAAGTAGAGGTCTCCTGCTTCTTGCGAAAAATCAAAGGCTTAAGTCAAACTCTGACAAAGTCAAAACCAGGAAACTTAAATAAAGTCACCACCTACATTTTTAGGTACACAAATCACAAAGTGTTCAAGTCAGACGTGGTTACTTCATATTTGTCAACGGCACTGTCGGTCTTTGAGAAACGAAACGAAAATTCAAAAACGCTGACACTCTTCACAGTATTGTTCACAAAGATCTTGGCCCAAAGGCTTACAAGTTCAATAAAACACCAAAATTGAAGGCGGTAAGCCAAGAATAATGGCGTTGGAAATGCAGGAGGCAGAGGTGACAAGAACAATCTTCTCTCTTTGAAAAAAATAAATACTTGGCGCAACAGGTCGATGGGACCCAAGGCCTAGCTTCTCACAACTATTCGTGTTGTGCGTGTTATATTCTTTACACGAATGGAAGGGGCCTACTGTTAATGTCGTGTCCGTGTTATTTGAGAAGCTTTATCGAGACCGTTGTACTCTCGGATGTTTGTCAGACGCTCGCGAGAGGTGGGGCCGTGAAAAACATTTAGGTGTTCCCCGACTGGGATTCGATCTCGAACCCCTTGCTCCATAGTCCAACGCACTAACCACTGAGCCACGGCGCCCTCTCTCTTTGGCTGCGTGAATAAACAAAGGGCTCTAAAAATCATGGCGAACCATCTCTTTCGAAAATCGGACGTCAACGGCCGATGACAACCGATTTTTTGTGCTATGACTGGTAGAAAACTAGTATTTTTTGCAAGGTGTCCATAAGATCTTACAAGTTTCTCGATTTGTAGATATCAATTGCCCGACTATATAAGAGAGCATACATATGTATATACTAGGTACTCATGCTTTAGCACTTACTAGAGTAATTAGAGATAATATTAGACGTATTATTCGCGATATTGAGCCACAATTGTGTGACGACGTTATGAAATATTGCTACTAGTACGAAGAGATCCAAATAAAGGATTTTTTCAAAAAGGACATAACAATTTTGTACTTAAATAAAACAGAGAATACTTGAGATATCGAACTGAAATTTATTCCTGGTGTAGTACAGATGTTAAATTTAACTATGGAATTCGATCTCGTTCATATAAAACCAGCGATCACATATGTTGCGATCGATTCCTGTGAACGGCGTGAAATCGACTGTTTTGGGTCATTTTGAACTGAAGCACTAATGGCTGCGGTATTTTTAGTTCTCCGACTGGTGCATTATATAACTGACTCAAGGACATTCAATAGTGTATTTGTCGACTCGATTTTATCCACAGCCTGTCTGGTGGGACGATTATTACGACCGAAAATTGGTGTAAGCACACCACCTACTTGGAACTTTGGGAAGTCATTTCTAATAATTTCCAAACGTTGCTCGTTCGAGAACTTCACCATAATAAAAATGTAAACCTTGACTGACGTCTTGATATTGACAGATCATAAAAAAAGTTTAAGGGTACGTTTTTATTAAAACATAAAATTGTCACGTCCTTATTGAAAACCCTTTACTTTCAATCTATTTTGGGGTTACGATCACTAGTTTTGTTTTTGAATGAAAGAAAAATATTTTGACTATATTTTGGATATGTACGAACATGCTAGTCATGAGGACAAAACATAGAAATTATTGTACTCCATAAGGATATGCATGAATATCATTCAAAAATGATTGCATGTTGTTCGGAAACACTTACGTGTACTATTATGCGATGAGAATAATGTATAAACCTTTTCCTCCTCCTACTAAACGACTGACCCTTCTTACAAGAAGTGTGAACTTCTACAGATGGCTCTGTGAAGAACACGTTTTCATGTCACTCTATCCATGCCAAACAATCAATAATCTTACCGCTTACTGAAATCAAACAATCTGTTACGAGCTCGTTGAGCTATTATTCCAACAATGTAGACAAGTGTAATTACCCAAAGAGTAGGTGGGTGGGTGGCACTGACAGCTCATCATCATCGACACAACAATCATCATCATCATCATCGATTGCCGAGCAGTAGTCATCGTCATCGACGTCGTTGCCGTTGTCGTTGTCGGCTAAGGTAATCGATAGATTTGTGTTAAGCCCCGCATTTGTACATCCACTTGTAACTCATTGAACAACCATAACAAGCCAACAATCCACTTGGAGTGGGCCAGGGTATCTGGCTGTGTGTGTCTCTCATTGGGGATTTCGAGTGAAGAAAATCTGTTGTTTTACGAGCGCTTCTTCACTTCTAATACGATTTATACTTGGCAGACGATTAGATAATGTTTTTCTTTCTCTGTTCTTGTCACAGGGGGCATAAAAGCCGACAGTTGAACACAAAGTCTCCTATGACTGTCGCTTTATCTGTGCACTCGTTTTCTTTCCAGTCGCCATACCACGAAGAGGCAGAAAGGAACAAAAAGAAAAAAAACAAAATATCCGGTAATTGAATTGTCTCGAAGAACGTTAAACATTTTATTCATGCAGAACATGGGATCTTCCCCACACCATTGCCCGTTGGGACTACATTAACTTTATGCCATTCTCGAAGGATGGCATGGTGGGAGTGCCAGCAAGATTATGGCACCCTTATTCGGGTGGATAAAACAGATTTGCTGCGTAATCCCTCAGATTTTTTTTTCTGGTTTTTATCCCCCTTTGGCAGTCAGTAGAGATGAGATACAAATTATCCACCATCTTAGCACGGTCGTTTATATCTTTCTTCTACTCGTAGTCTCTCTCTCTCTCTAGTCCCTTTGGCTTTTGTGATTTTTATTTGCCATTCCCTTTGCTCTGTCTTTGATATTCGTGCTGTGTATGTGTTGGTGCTTTTGGCTTGGATTTTATGATAGCCCCTCGCGCGAAAACCCATAAAAGAAAGGCAACAGAACAAAAAACCCAACCGAGAGGATAAAAAGAAATCGCAGCGAAGAAGGAGAAATGTTTATTTTTATTTGGAAGATCATAAAGAATGCTGCTTCAACAAAGATTCCACCGAAACCGCCCCTCGTCCCTCCTTCTCACAGCATCGCAATCCACCACCCACCGAGGACAGTGGAAGGCAAATAAAATGAGATTTGCGGTGCAAAGACGAAATGAAGAAGGATATCTCTCTACAGTGCTTAGTTTTATTTATTTTTCTGTCGTTTTTTTATTTTTATTTTTTATTTTTACGGCTACCGTCTGTTGAAACAGTGTGGTGGAAATATTATGATTACGACTCTTCACTCTTCCTCTGCGACTCTGCATGTGGTGAGTGTTATTATATCTAATAATAAGCAGAAAAGAAAAACATTTAATTTTTCGTTGTTTTTTTTTCAAAATCCGACAAACAGAAAAAATATGGATAAACAGACAGCAGCGAGGAGGAAGAGATTTAACGTCAAATTTACAAGCGATTTTTCCTTACTTTATGGAGTAGGATTGGGCGATAAATTTGTTGGCACATATTTCTCATCTCCGCTGGGATCTCCTCTTTGCTCTGGCGGTGTGCTATATTGTTATTACGTTTTTGTTTTGTTTCTTTTTTTTATGGTGATAATCTTTTATTTTTATTATTATATTCATTTGATTTTTGGGGAAATTTTATTGCGGTAAAAATGCGTAATTAGCTTATGGATCGACGCTGGCGTCAGGAGTTGGTTGGGTGGGTTGTTGTTTTACTTTTATTTGATTGTACTGTGACTTGTTTGCACGGAGATGATTTGAAACGTAGGATGATAGCAGTAAAAGACCGAAGATTTGGTCTAATTAAATGAATGATTTCACTTTCAAAACAAAATTCTTCGTTATGAGAACCCTTCAGCTCCTATTTGGCATTTCAGGTTACCTGTTGTACTTACTTACTTACTTACTTACTTAGGTGGCGCTACAGTCCGGGGTGGATCTGGGCCTCAACCAACAAGCCTCTCCAGTTAGCACGGTCTTTCGCTAACTGCCTCCAGTTACGCACTCCAAGTTGGTTGAGGTTCTCTTCCACTTGTGCACGCCACATAAGGCAAGGTCTTCCTCTACTGCGTTGTCACTCCGGGATGGATTCGAAGACTCTTCGGGCCGGAGCATTGATGTCCATCCGCTCTACATGTCCTAGCCATCTTAGACGGCTAATGAGTACTTTTGTGACTAGGTCGATGTCGCTGTACAGCTCGTAGAGTTCGCTGTTAAATCTCCTTCTCCATAGCCCGTCAATGCAAACGGGACCGAAAATCATCAGAAGGATTTTGCGTTCGAAACGACCAAGGATATCTTCATCCATCTTGCTTGCTCCCATAGAACAGGACTGGGATGATGAGGGTCTTATATAGAGCTTCTTCACAAGGCCTTACTATTCAATTGCCTTATTAGGCCAAAGAAACAGCGATTGGAAAGAGTGATTCTTCGTTTGATCTCTGACGTGATATTGTTGTCAGAGTTTATAGCGGAGCCGAGGTATACAAAGTCCTTAACTACCTCAAAGGTTACTTGTTGTACTATCTTTTAATAATAATTTTGATATGGTGCAGTTTTTATGACCGTTAGTGTACGTACTTGCACTTTTTGGAAAGAGGCTTCACTCACATAAAAGCTGGGGAAACTGCGATTTTGCAGAAAGGATAGCTTCTAAAGAGAGGTAGCTTAAACACTACCCAAATGAAATATTTCCTTTGGAATGACTAGTGGACATCCACATCTGTAATAACATAGACTTAAGATTGCTTTCGGAATCAACATCCTTATAGTGAAGGCAAACCAGTTGAAACCGCACTGCATTTTCTTGTTCACCATTGTAGACTTCCTGGATATAGAAGGGACATTCAAGAACCAGAAGTCATCGTAAATGTTCTCAGGAAACTGTTCTTCAATGCTGGGATAAATCACTGGATCAACCAATCAATAGGGGGATCAATTCAGAACTGAACAAGTAGGAGAAGTGTCACGACAATTGCAGCTCTTTACCGTGAACGAACTATCTACTCCTTAGCAATATAAGTTGTCAAAGTTATAGGTTATGCAGATGACATTGCTATAGGAGTCATGAGAAGCATCCAACAACACTATGGGGCCCTGGCGAGACTGGTGAAGTGGACAGACAGCTGCGAACTCAGTGCCGAGATAATTCTTTTGACCAAAAACATAGAACAACAGAGGGTAATTCACTTAAGTTTCTTCGAACAAGCCAAATACAAGACAGGAAACTGCCATGGAAGGTGAACATACACGAACGTGTAAGCAAAGCCGCTACGGCACTATACGCTTGCAAGAGAGTTACTGACTCCACACGGCGCTAGTATGGAATCCTAGTATGGTGGATAGCATTTAATATTGAAACCAGCTGTTTCTCTCTAATAAGCAGGATTCAGAGAAAGGCTTGAATTTTCGTTACCAGCGCCGTCCGTACAACACCTACGGCTGCGCTGGAAACGATACTGAATAGCCTTCCTTTAAATATTTATGGGAAAGGAATGGCAATAAAATCGACGTAGCGATTGAGGGTGTCATGGCTATGGTGCCCCAGCGAGTCAAGACTTTCCCAACGTTCCTGTACATCAACATTTAATACCACTCAGGCGACCATTCTCAGATGACAGATTCGGACAAAGAACACGATATTCAGTAATTGTGCACTGGAAATCTATACTCATCCATCTCGAAGGTACAAGGCGTAAGACCTGGACTGTTTTCTGTCTCGCCGGCTGTAAGTATGTCTACCAAATGTTTACAATGTATTCTAACTGGAAGTTATGGATATTCGTAAAGCCGCTGACTGGATCTCGATAAGATCGGTGACAAGTGCAGATATGAATCATGAATAGTAAGATCACCATGGTAGTGCAATGTCGCACAACTCTGAATGAGACATCCAACAGTTGTAAACTCACTCAGTGTTAGATTCCTACCCACTTAGACGTCCGAGGAAACTGTAAGGCAGTTAAGTTAGCCAAATGTGCCACATAAAAAGAGCTCTCTAGCTGCTGGATCTTGTATTAAGTATTCTTAACCAGTTTTGCATCTAGATTTTGCTAGATTTTGTAGTTCCGAGTTGGAGACCTCTGAACTAACTGACATTTTTTCCTTAAATCATCGTGAACCCTTCGTTAAACATATCGACGAATATGTAGTATATAGTACTTGATGGACAACAAGTAAAAAACAGTGCGACCCAGCAGGCACTCTAAGTTCCAGCCTGGTTTTCCATGTACATACATACATATGTATGGATGTCTAAATGCAATTTTCACCCTGATACCGCGGGTTGGCCTATTCATCTCGTTAACTACTGCATCGAATGAGTGAACGCAGAACCCCTCTTCAGAGTGAATGATTCCCTAAAGAATTGAATGGAACCCAGTTGCATATGCACATCCAGAACTACTGCACAAGGGGGGGGAGCGGGAAACAAACAACAAAACACAACACGCGGCCCGAAACAATAGGTGAGAAGAACACTGTTTTGTATTATGTCGATGCTGCGGTTTCGTGTTCCCCTCGCTAATTTCACGTGTTTATCCGACATTTGCTTCCACCCAGCGGCTATTCCATTCAACAAATTGATGTCTAATTTCTCTGTCAAACAATGTGTGTGCACGTTTTCGACGAACAATTGAACGTAAAATCCACGCAATCCAGGTACACTCTGCAATAAAATAAGATATTCATTGAAATACACCACCATCAGGGGTTGCAGTGAAACAAGGAACGCCGAATACATTCCCCTAGTTCAAAAAACCATTCCAATTCTATTCGAGAGAAAAAAAAACAACAAAACAGAAGGGAAGTCAACCAAAAAAGCAGGTTCTCCTTAGGGTTGATTAAGAATTGCTAGCGCGCAACACTGACGTCAAGTTGCATTAGGGGCGTGCAGCCATCCACAAATTTACTGGCAGCCCATCAGGCATTGTACAGCAACCCCTGGGGATTTAATCAGCGAGATATGTGCACAAATAAAATATGAATCCCGCTAGCTACCATTCAACCCTCCTTAAGTGGTATGTTTTTCCACTTTTGGTCACACGCGGAGCGACTACTACCAATGCGACCCTAAATAACAATCTATAGGCAGAGATACATACATACATACATCCATCCATCCAAATCCAAATCCAAATTCTCGGATGAATTAAATTGAGATTTTCTTCCATAGAGCAGAGCAGGGAGTGTGTCCAATCTCGATCCCTACTTATATAAATTAAACATGTATGCACACAGGGGTCGCATTACAGACCCCTATTATTTGCTTTTCATCCCCGTAGCCAATAAATTATTCACAGACTCTTTAAAGAGAGATTTTTTTTTTGTTTTGTTCTGTTTTCCTTTTTGTAACGAACACCTAAGGGGCAACTTTACTTTTTTTTTTTTTGTTTAGTAGAGAGACTCATTGAAAATTCAATAATGCGTGCGTAATCAACTCCCATTTGTTGAATTATCGTGTGAGAAGGGTACACAGTGTTACATCCAACCATCCAACCGTGTACCAGAGCAAAACAATAATTTTATGAATTTACTTTCTGCTCTTTTTTTTCGCCGCTTTTATGAGGTGAGAATATAAAAACAGAATCTTTATGTACACCCGGTGCGACGAAAGTTAATGTTCCTAGGGAGCACGGTAATGTGAGAACGCCAAGCTAAGGAATAAAAGAAATGCGCGCTTGTCATGTAGTGTTGACGTATTGGCTGTTCTAATTCGAAAAATATTTACCAGTAATCTCTGGTGATTGCTCTCTTGGGTGTGAGTATAGGGACAATAACCTTTTGGTTAAGTTGAGTTAGGGAATGCCGAAAGATCGAGGCGAAAAGTTAAGGCGAGTATTGTTTCGCGTTCAGGAGAAATTGAAAAATTGTGAGGAGTAGACCAAAAATGCACAGCACATTGTTTTTTGTTTTAATATTGTATAAACAACATCGAAATGTCAAAATGCCCTTATTTTTCATCTTTTGAAGGACTTAATCAAACAGCGATCAAGCGTCATAGAATGCTATTGACAAGTCTTTGTCTGGTGTTAGTTCTGAACAGATTTCCATGTTTTCTCTTTGTCAGATCCAGTAGTCTTTGTAAATTCAATATTTAAACATATATCCATACTTTGAGAAAAAAATGCAAGTCGGTGTCCAATTCATGGATTTCGTAAAGCCTTTTGACAGGGTCCACCATGGGCTTTTAGTTACTAAGCTAAAAGGAATGAGACTTTTCTTTTCTTCAATGGTTTGTCAAATTGAAAACAGATCGCTAATATCAATTGTTTGAACATTCTCCAAAAAGATTCAATCAGGTCTGCCTCAAGGCAGCCATTTGAGGCCACTGCTTTTTAATATATTTGTGAACGAGATTCCTGACTGTTTAAAGTCTCCAAAAAGTCTAATGTTCGCGGACCATTTGCAGCTGTTTTCAATTATGTATGTCATTGGTGATTGCAGTATTTGCTCCAGTAATCACCTGGAGTAAATTATCTCCAAGAGTAAGATTATTAGTACTTTCCGTTCTATATAAAGCCGTCCTTAAAGCAACACTCTTGATACTGAAACTCTTTTACTTTTGATTCCAAGTTCTCTTTTTCAGCTCCTATCCCAATTCTTTTACCAAAGCTAAAATGATTGAAAATATTTATGTAAGACTCACACGCTTGACGTTAAGGAACCAGAGGCGGTCTGAAGAGTGTTTGAGGACTTATTCAACGGGAGGATATATTCTCTGGATTCACTTGGACATATGTCTCTTTATATTTCTGAGAGACATCTAAGAAATACGATGCTTTTGCATTTTTAGGTCAGCTTTGATCTTATGTGATACTAAAATTAGTCTCCGGTTTCGAATATCCTATTGAACTCTGCCGATAGGAATAACGATGAAGCTCTGACTTATTTACAGAGTTTGTGTTCATACTGTTTCCTTCTATGCAGTTCTGATCAATAAGTGAAGTGCTGCACTATCTTATTGGATGTATGAAAGAAATTATTCTCTGAGCTCTGAGCAGAGCCTTAATATGTTATGGCGTTCTAAACGAAGCATCCTTAGATCACGCTGTGAACACTCTGACTTATTGAAGAAACACGATTAAACCGAGAGGTCTCCTATGTATGGCAAAGTAATCGAAGATTGTGTTTTGCTGCTGAAAATTAATTAACAAACAAAACTTCGAACGCCATTTGATTTGTATTCGATTTTAAATGTCAAACGTCGAATTCATCCTGCCAAGGAAGCTCAGCCGATTCCTTCTGAGCTGATAGAGCGTGCTTCGATTTCGAACCTATAGCGTTCCAGTCTTAGTTGTCATAGACAGTGATTCTAATTAGCAAATTATATTACCACTTAATTTCTCTTCTGCAGGCTTTACCTCATAAACGGAACAAGAAATCACATACTAGTTCGAACCAGTAATACAAATTAGTGACCTTCGAATTGCTACCGGATCCAGTTACAGCGGGAATTCACTTCCAGCTTAGACCGACAATGGCTGGAATGTAACTGGACTCAGTCTCAGTAAACAGCAAATGAATTCTAGAGAGATTAAACTTTCCGAGTTCAAGAACTTCCAAATTAAGGCACAACATTCGGATGACAGCGAGAGTTCTAATTGAAGAGTCAAAAACTAATCAAGGTCGTTTAAAACATATTTTGTGCTACACAACGATCGTATTCGAAGTGTCGCAACTCTCGATTACCTCTACAGATCCTTAGACTGTTTAAGAACCTTAGGGTTCTTGATTAATATAGGGTCTTCCGGTCACAACAGACCTTTTTGTATATTTTTATTTTATTTTAAAGTACAGACTGTGGAATGGAATATGTGATCTTGCAAAGAGTCATCTTTTTTTGAGGAAATATTGGATGAAGTTGCCTTATTCTTGCAGTATCCCCAAAGAAAAAAGTTCAGGGGTGTCAAATCTCACGATCTAGAATTGAATTCCCCGATATCTAGCCCTAAAGTTGCTTCCTAGTAACCAAACAAACTATAAACATTTCGAGATGATTAGGATTTATCTTTTTTGTAAGGAATTGTCAAAATCTATACCTGGCTCACTCGAACTTATCGCGACTATCTTAAAGTTCAGTCAGTACAGATAAGTCCTCAGAAAGGTTCTCTTATTTGATTGCAGTAAAACGTTCCTTAAAAATAGTTACTTTCCTCCAATAAACTTACACGCCTACCATAAAAGTTTGTTAACAAAACTCACCTTATTGACTGACAGCGGTGACTGTTGTCCACCAGCAGCAGTGGTATTATTTTGCTGCTGTTGCTGCTGTGTTGTTGGTGTAACCAGCTTTTTTGGGCTCTGTGGTCCCGCAGTTTCCTGCGGGTTACCGGAGGGCTCTACACGTACTATGATCGCTATGGTTGTGGATTTGAGATGTGTCCCCTAATAGGGACACTGCTCTCAAAACTCAAAAATACCGAAGAAAAACGAAAAAATAAAATTGAATGGGTATTCCAAAAGAGGAACGGTATTTTTATCTCTTTTTTTTTAGTTTGTTATCCTTTTTAACAGCAACAGTTGTGATAATGTAGATGGCGCTGTTTGTTGTTGATTGTAGTTGATATTGTAATCCAATTGTGACATGTTATCCTTTTGGGAAATTTTTAATCATATTTCTTTCTTTATAAACAGAGAGTTGTTAAACACTGGAAGAGATTGAGGAAAGCGTTAAGGGTTTCGGAATTTCTTTCTTTTACTTAAAATATTGACGCAATACGAAAGGTGACACTTTTGACGAGGAACTACCATTTGTTGGTCAGAAATAGAGCTGCAGATAGGTGGGTATGTTTGAACCCTAAAAGTTTGATTTTTTTCAGAATGTGAAGTCATAACACAGGCTTTAAACCTTTTGTACCTGATTGTTGGTGTTGGCAGTGTCTGATAATACCATTTAAAGGTCAAATATCAGTTGATACTACAAAATTTCCCATTAAAACAGAAACTACCTCGACTTCCAAAAGTCAGTAACAATATCAGAAAGCAAATTAAAATGGTATCTTGGCCTCTCCGTTGCAGGCCAATTCTCTAAAGACCGCTCTCCTTCTTTTGTAATGGAAATCCAATACTCCATTCATATTAGACCACTCAATAGCGATGAATGGAGCAACGAGATGAGTTTAATCCGAACCGAGTTGGATGGAAACGATAGTGAGATCGATATGAAAATAAAGAAGGAAGCAAGGGTACCCAACCACTGTTAGCTATCAGATCTTCCCGCGCTATTTGAGATTCACTGGCAAAATAAACGAACAAAATTGTGTTCAAAGAAAAGCTGCAAAAAGAAAAAGAGCAAAACTACTCCCACGATTGAGTCTAATGTAGATGCGCTTATAAAATGGACAAACGAACGAACAAAAAAAAATACACCTTCCGTCGGTCGTCCCTTTCCTTGCATAGAGCGGCGAGAGATGCGCGCAGGATGAATGAAATCCAGTGCGTTCATGAAGACCATTGCCGCCGCATCCTTCTTTTTACGATTGCTTTTTGAGCAGAAGGATTCGAAGGAGGGGGCGGAAAAGGAGGACTATGAGAAGGATATGAAGCTATTCTCCGTGCGGCGCTTTTTTTTTTTTTGTTTGTTCTTTTCTTTTGTGCTCCATATGCTGTGCAGTGCTGTTGAAGGTTCAGATACAAAAAAAATCATTGAACAAAAAAAAAGCGGAACAGAATGGACAGGCAGACGTATCCATATACACACATAGATCTATATGTATGGATATCCTTAGCAAAGGCAGAAACACAGTTGATCACTTTTTTTTCTTTTTCTTTTGGCTGCGGCGATTTTTTTTAATGGAAAAACAAATACTCGTAGGTGGGTGGTATAGGAAGGTCTGTGGTTGCAGCGAACTGGTCTGTTATAGAAGAACTCCATCTCAGCCCAATGGTATCAGAGGACAGGAAAAAAAAATGGAGCACCAGTAGATGGGCAGTTGAGGACGACGTCAAGGAAAAACCGCTCTGAAATTTGTTCGATGGCGAATTTGCTTCTTTTTTTTCGCTTGAGAGTCCGAAATATGTGGATAATGGTTATGGCATGTAGAGAGAATATGCGGATACTTCGTACTGCAGTGATATATACGGTCAGAGATACTATACATAGTATAAAGTGTGGGAAGAAGGTTGTCTGTTGGCAGACTTGTTTTTTTTGTTTCTTCTTTTTTTTTTTGGTACACAACTGTTCAAATGTTGCACTGGATCAATAAACGAGAAAAATGTGACATTTTTTTTTTCTTTACTTCAACTGATGTGTGGAGAAATCCAAATAGAAGCTGGTTTAAGCGTATCTGGGTAAATTAATCGGTACAGGTTGGTCTAGCTTATAAGCGAAACGTTTAATTTCTTTGTGAATTTAGACAGAAATACTGGTCGGATGGGAAAATGATCAGGAGGCTATAAATAAAATGTACACTGCATAACCTGTCGTCTTAATGAATTTGTGAATGTTTACGAGCTCTGCGGTTACTGTAGAAGCAGGGTATCTCATTGCGATCTAAGATTTGTTTAAAGTGGCGCTCAACGTCAGGGCATTTCGATGTACTTAAGTTTGACTGTTATAACAGTCTGACAAGTAAGAATCTAAGATTTCAAATCAACATTAAGTCATTTTCGAATGAATTTACACCCGAATACAACTCTGGTATTCCAGTCACACAATAAACTTTCTCTCCTATAGCTCGGCAAGCATATACTTATAATGTAGAACATTTATTCTACATCTTCTTTAATCAATCGACAACTCTTTGACATTTGAAGCAAGGTTTAAAGACTACCACGACAGATCCTACTTAAAGAATCATATTTTGACACTTTGACAACACACAAGACTAGTATGTACCTGTCAAACGTAAATCATATCGTCTTCCCGGCTTAATGGGATGTAAACCACTTTTAGCCATTCATATGGATTCACGAAATATCCGACAACCATAAGTCACAATTTCATGTTTCTTCAAGGAGTAAGAGGAGAAATTTTGTCCTATTTCTTTCCTCCAGAAAGTATATAAAAGTTTCTTAATACAAAACTCGCAGTACCGCCATAATGTGAACTTAAAACGCATACTTTTCGCTGTATCGCAAGAACAACTATGTGACATACGTCAGAGATACTTGTTTGTGTTTACATATGTATGTCACAATTGGAAATGTTTTTAAAACGCAAGTGTTATTTATATTTACGTTCATTTGAAGTAAAAACTGCTCAAAAGAGACCATATTTGTGAATTTCCTCATAAAACATAGCTCAGGCCTTTGGTAGCAACCTTACCGACGGCTTCAGTTGCGAATGTCAAACTGTCACAGGTGACACAGATTGAAAACTCTGCACAATATCCCTAAATTTATGTTTTACTTTATATAATGTGGAAAAGCCGTCGGGTAAATGTCATTTACAAAAGGACCTTGTTTAGATAGTTTGAAAGATGACCACTTGACTTCAAAGACAATCACTGAAATCTCATACGTTTTCCCGATTTCCCGACCATTTTCGACTGAGTTGCAACAGTAAACCACAAAATTCGGTGAAGGGAATTTTGACAGAAATGACATTCATAACATACAAAGCAGTAGTGGTAGGCTGGCAATATGTCGAAGGCTAAACTTTGCCAATATTTGCTTTTACTTATTCAATTATTTCCAAATATGGTTGCAAATTCATTATTGGAAACGCTAATCGAAAAATAAACAGATGATGTCGATGAAACGTCAACTTGAGACAGCAATTCGAAATTCGAATGAAATCTGTCACAGTTTGATTCGTTTCGAATTGATTAGATTTGCAGAAGATGTGAAATTCGCATCTACGATTCGCTGTTTCTTTGATTTTTGCTTGAAAATTATGAATGATGATGAAACATGATATTTGTAATCCGATTCTTGCCTGGGTTTGTCATTAAGATCGACTCAGTGGACCTAGTTTCATCTTTCATGAGGAAAGATCAAAGAAAAATCCGATAGAACACCAAGGTGCAGCATTCAAATAGCAAATCTGTTTTCACCAACATAAGCAACAACATAAGCGATGAGGATTGTGTACCAATCTAGTGAGTTCCTCGCATACAATAGCTCCACACTTTGCAATAAAATTGCAATTCAGGGCTTATACACCGCCCGTCGGTAAAGAGGTATACCCTCAACTATGTTGTATGCTGGGTGCTATTGATTTTCTCGAACTCTCCAACCGGATGGACCTCATTTAAATACCAAATTTCGTTGGTTTATTATTATTTTTCCTACAGTCGTTGTGCATTTTCCTTATTGCGTCAAAGAATTCTTTTTGTTTTGTAGGTAATCCTCTTACATTGTAAAAAACGAAACACAGAAATATAAATCGCTTCGCGTGTAGGTACGTACACAAGTACTTTCTTTACATTTCGGGCGACAAAAACGACGAAACAAAAATAATCCAATTGACTGTGGGGTTGCCGTCGGCAACCGTCTGCTATGTATTCCAATGTTTTCCAAAGTGTAATCGGCCGTATTAATCCTTAAGTGGGCAAAACAGCGGTAATGCAGCTGTCACCTGCTTAATATATTTATTTTCTGCTCTTTGCATTTCTTCTTTCACTTTTTTACACTCTTTTTTCTCATCTTTTCACTAAAATTTCAATAAAAAATAAAATTTAATTTACAAACACAAATATCGGACAAAAAAAGACGCACAACCGAAGTGAAAGCTAGTCATAACAACAAAACAAAAAAAAAAACACACTCTTGCCGTCTGACAACACTGGATTTCTGCATTTATATCCAAACTACACACAGCACAGAATGTAAAATCCGGATAAATAGGTGGCTGTGTGGCACAATAATATAATTAACCACTTAGTTGTTATTTAAATAGATAAACACTCGCCACACATGAATGGCTGACACCACAATGTAATTAGCACTTAAATCCTCTTGATGATTAATTAATCCAACACGATAAAGAGTGGGCGGTGGTACGATGATTTCGATTTTGCCCACTCCCCCTAAAATGGTTGAGATACAAAAAAAAAAACAAAAACGGGATTGAGCCCGACTATTTCCCTTCGCGAATGGCCATTCTGTACGAACGAATACGGGACACGACGACTAATAATATTATTTGTATTATTTTCGACTAAATATGGAGAAATCCAGAGAAACGCGCGACACACGACCCACCGTCAACAATGGCTCAACTCGGTCTGATTCGATGTGTACGCTTGGATTTCTCTTCGACCGAACGAGGTGCAGTTGAATCAAAAACAAAATAAAGAAAATAAGTAATAAAGAGACGGGGATGGCAATGGGAATGGGAATAAATAAATTTCAATGGCGGCCGCGACTGAAGTGTATTTAATTTGTTGTTGTTTGCGTTGGAGAGAGGAATTAGTCGCTCTCTTAAGCAGTTGTCTGGTTTAGTGTTTCGCTCTCTTAATGCGCATGGCAGATACATTTTTTTTCCCTTGGATATCGCATCACAGCACAGCAGGGATGTTAGAGGAATTATTATTTTCATTCCATAAAATCAAAATTAAGAATTCATAATGTGTGACGCGTGTGGGTGAATAATGATGCGTGAGATGAATTTATTTAAATAAAATACTTTTCGAAAAAGAATGGTGGGAATGTCAACATACATAAGACAATCCGATATATTTTTTTTGGTGATTATCACTTTTTATTATTATTTCTGATGATGGCAGAGAGATATGTGAGATATGTCTTCCTCAATTTATTTCAATTGGATTTTTATTTATTTTGTTTATTTTATGTTGAATTTTTTTTGTTTAAAATGAATTATTAATGACAGTAAACTGCTTAATTATTTTATCCCGTAAAATCGTTTAAGTGGCAATAAATTCAACACACATGGATTTAAATATGTCAGAAGATATACATATGGTGGGTACTTCACCATTTTATTGTCGTTCACGAGTATCTGTCAAATGCATGCAGAGGATTGGTAAGTAGCAAGTGGTGTTATCAGGGCTTTTCGTAATCGATACATTTATGACGAACAGGTAAGACAGCGATTAGAGTCTGCTCAGTCACATGCAGACACGTATGAATATTACTCACAAGTGCTTGCTTTTACTGCACGTGTTTCGTTTCCTCGGCGACTATCCATGTATTTTGTATAAATGAGTCAATGTGTCTGAAGTAACATATTAAAGTGTTTTAGTCTTTGATTGAGAAAGATTGTTAAGCACCTGGAATCTAATCAACTTAACATAAAATGAAATATTCACTTAGGATTAGATTCATCGGATGATCGGAAATGATTAAGTGCGCGAAGACTTAAAGCCAAATTATTACCAGAAACCATAAATGAACTCGATTTCTAAAGCTGAAGAACCCCAAATAAATTCCTTCAATCTCTCTATCTATTCCAAGGCATATTAGGTCCCGAATAGTTCGTACAAGTCAGCATCATCTGTTATATTCCAATTGGCAACACACAAATCAAAGCAAAGACACTGCGAAGATTACAATTTAACAATTGTTTAGAGACTAGTAAGTGTAATTGTGTCATATTCTATTCCAAATGTCGAGTTTTCTTTTCTATAAAGGGGATTTAAAAAGCAATAAACATGTACGTTGTAAAATTGTAAAATTTCTGTCTGCAGATATTAAAACCCGGCTATGTGAATGATGTTCACTATGTTGTGGGAAGATGCATGGCTTGATTTACTCTATACATTTGCCATCTAAAGCTCTTTCACTGCAAAATTTGGGTGTTGTGTGTACCAACCAAATTGATTTCATTTTCCCAAAAAAAAAAAATATCCAAAACGCATTGGAATCGTAAATAGGAACTTTGTAGCTACGACTTTCTGATCATGTACATTTATGTACTTTCAACTAAACACTCAACCGATGATCTTCTAAGACTCACAGACATTTTAGACAAAGCTATGCTGAGCTCATTTTCTGTAACCAAGATTAGAAGCAAACCAAGGACCAACTTTGTTGAGCGCAGGACTTAAGGCTATAAGGCTCTCTATACATTTGAATTAAGGATAATCCGTTTCTATTTAATAATCGTAACACTAACAGGGACAGTACTTTTTTGAACTCTTTAATAGATTCAAACATCCTCATGGGATAATTCCTGCGAAAATGCCGAGGTCCTTGAATATATTTCTCCCCTTACCACCAACTGTCATGCCTGAGTCTACTTCCGGAACTCAGATTGTGGAAGGAGGTGAGGGTATCTTTATTTCCACATCAGTAACAAAATTATGTAAAATATTCTTTGATAAGAAAGTGTAAGTATCTATCTATTCTGCGATAGAGATGAAAGTAGAGAAGAAATGACGGACTGGATTTTGACATTTGCCTGTCCAGTCCTCACAATTTCAATAAAGAAAAACCTTCCTAATTTACTTATTAAAAAAAATAAATAAATACAAGGAGACAAATTGAAACCTGCAAAAGTTGTCATATGTTAAAGACTGTAAAAAGTTCTTCTGTTTCCTCTTACATCATCCCTGCACTGAAATGTAGGAAAACTGAAATGTATCTGGCAAAAACTCACAACTCTCTTTGCTACTTCACAACTCAACCACCACTACTTTTACTGAAAGTACTTCTGGCAGTACAAAGCCATGTAGAGGGCTACCTCACATAAATTCTTTTTTACGCTTACTTGAATTCCACACGGTACGGCGACGATGACGACAACGGCAACGGCAACGACAACGACGACGATTCTAACTAACACACAATGATATCATGGAATTACGGCAATAAACAGTAATTATGCAGCAATTAAACAGTAAGCTGTTAACATAATGAAATTAGCAGGTGTAGTAAAAATTCAATTAATTCCCCAGCGGCGGCGTTGGTCGTTGATGACTGGTTTTGCCAGCTTGTACAATTTTTTACTTTTTTTGTTTTTTTTTACAATTTTATCAACCTCTCTCTTTGGTTCTGCCCTCTTCACGCGTTGGCTCCGCCGTACCGAGTGAAACGGCTCTCTTCTTTGTGTGAACAAGTTTTTCACATGTTTGTTTTTTGTTTTTTTTTCTGTTTTAGCTTTTCTTTTTTTTTTTTTTGTTTCTTTTGATTTGACTAAGTGTCGTTTACCCCGCTGACAGAGCACAAAAGTTGCAGTGCCGCGCGCTTTACAGAGAGACGACGAAGAAGAGGATTTCTTTTTCGAAGCGAGAATGAAAATTGGCAGAAAGCAAATTCACCCGACAAAGAGTGTATCTATGAATCTACTCCTCTAGCGCTAGCCAGATATCTACCTTTAGCTCGCGTCGTGTGTGTGTGTCATTTGACGGCTTATTTATTGGCTTTTAGTGAACAGGACTGGCACTAGCACTAATTTGTGTGATGGAACGTAGATTGTAGAGCCTCTGTGCGCGTGATTTTCGCGCAACGTTGCCAAATCATTGTACATACTCCGCTCTGTCTTAGATACGAAAAAAAGTGCATCTAAAGGTACTTTTCAGTGTATCAACTACTCGATGTTTTCGAGAGTATCTGTGGGGTGTTTTTGAGTGCTAATTTTATACTCATGACTCACCAGGCTAAGTGTTTTGAGAGCAATTTGAATATCAAACAAGCACGAGGAGAAAACAAAAAAGAAATAGACAACAGCGCCAAAGAAGAAAGTCAACAAACTGACTTTGTTTTGCGCTGGAATCCATCTTGGATATTGGTCCTTTGGTTGTTGTTGTGTTTTTGACGGGGGATACTTTGCCAGACAACTACTATACACTGCAAAGAGAGGAAGCGAGAGAGTGCTCAAAACAAAAAAAAAAAAAAAAAGACGAACAGTCTCTCTTACCTACCAAGACACGATTCCATAGAAGCAGGAGAGTACCTACCTACCTTACAGCTTACAGTAAGGTTTTGCTTTTGCGTAACTACTGAACTCTTTAGGGTATTCGCGTCAAACGCGCCTTCACATGGACGTGTGTATCTTTTGTATACACGAACCTACTACTATTAGCATTTGCATTTATAAATTGAGAATGTTTGCCTCAGGCAAACCGGATTCAACAATGCGATGGATGTGGATGGATGGATGGATGGATGGATCATGATTATGATGGTGGTTCTTCTGGTTGAGGATGACTACCTATGTATGATGTATCTCGATGGAGATGTGCCTCTTGGGAGAGACTCACGGCGAAATGGTAGAGTACGTAGTAAACACACACACACAACCTGACACACGGATAAGCAAAGCAACATAAAAAGATGCAGATACACCCCTTTTGTATGGATTGGGAATCGTGTTATTAAATGTTTTTTATTTTTGTGATTATTTTCGTTTTTCTCTCCTCCCCGGAGGCGAATCTCGTAGAGGTTGGGTCAATATTTTTGGTAAGTGATGTTTATGTTTGGGCTGGGGGTGGTTGTTTCCCCTTCTTACTGCTGATGTTAGCGGGCGCTTCTCCTAATACCAAACTCATTTCGAGGAAGTAAACACGATGTAATGGTCATGATCGTATGATGAGAGTTTATCTTGAAGCTAATAAACAGACAACAGAATGAGCCGCAGAACGTGCAGGAAAACATGCACCGCCTGCAAGTGAATGTGATAAGGAATAAATTTGTATAAATCTGTTGGAGTTCCTTCACTGATTTCAAACATAAAAACCGTTTCGACAAGTGTAATGTAAATCTAGAGGTAGAAGATCGGAATGGGTAACGCTCGCAGAATAGAGCCCCTAAATGGGGAGCAGTCTTCTTTGGGACAGGGGCGAACAATTGCATAGGATGTCTGCAATTATACGAGACATCATCCATCGAAAGCACAACCTTTTAGCCTACTAGAAAGTGTCCCGTGAGGACAGCGGTTATGTAGCTGATCAGTGAGCCGTATCTGCTCTAGTGCCAACATTAATTTGCACTGCTGTTGACAGGAGACTTCTGCGGTGATAGTCTGGTTATGAGGCAACTGCTCAAAACGGATTGTTTGTGTAGCATCCTACCACCATACACCTTGAGTGGGGGAGGTCCAGTTCTAGAAAGCTATTGGTTGTGGCGTTCAATGTTATTGTAAAGAACCCATATTTCATTTCCAGTAACGATGTCGTTCAAAAAAGGCTCTTGATTGCGACGCGACGGAACCGAAGTGGAAGCTTTAATCCTTGCGATAGGTGGTGTGGTACCTACTTTCCCAGTGTTATGACTTTTCTCATTTATTGTCGGTGTTTCCTTACAGTAACCGTGGGATGGTGGACTTCAAGAGCTCATAGTTTAGCTCTTCTGAACTTCTCGAACGAGGTTCATCCTTTATGTAAAAATTGCCAACTTGGACTCGCTCAGAACACCCTGTCCACACACATTTTGGATTCCTCAAGTGGCTTCTCTCTTAAAAGGTTCAACTTTAGCAGATGTTTCCAGGTAGCGACGGGTGTACCAGGTTTTGCTATTTACGCAAAACCCATGCGAGTGAACCCTTCCTGGCAAGCTCGAATCTTGCAGTATTTGAAGAATATCTCTATGAAATGACACTCAACACAGATGAATGTTGAACCCCTCCTTCGTCCTTAATCGGGAGCTTAAAGCAATCACGAAACAAAACATTTTTAAAACTCCAATAGGCGATCGTAGTTTTTGATTGAATAATTAAATACCTAAGGGTGGATGAAAGAGCTTAAGGTGGTGTTTGAGATACAATGACACCAAAGAGGATGCACCTACTTAGACCCAATATGAGAGGTTTGCCTAGGTGTCTAGTTGGTAACAAACAAAAGAGTTCGGGACCTCGATTATATAATTCAACAACAAATTCATTGCACGTAATGCCCTTGAAACCGGTGATCGAGAAGTTTAGACTCCAAGCTACATGATTTGAGAGCCTTTGGAACTGCTTGGCTATCTGATAGAATGTGTGTGATCTTCGGAGTTTTTTTTTTTCTTAACCATTCTCTAGCACTCAGTTCGCAACTATACATAGGTACGCCACTGCTTGATTATTGCCCAGTGGGACCGATAGTTTGAATTTGTGGCCGAAGAATTCCTACTTTATCCTTTTTTGATTCAGTTATGTGGCTATCCATTAGTCACAATCGTTTTTAAGGGTTTTGATCGTAATGAAGGACCTAAGGACTGAAAAAACTAAATATCAGACGACACAATCGACGGAAACCCTGTGACCTTGGCCTAGCTTCTCACAGCCACTCGTGTCGTTCGAGTTATTCTTTTCATGGAAGATGTCACTATTTTCAGTTATACTCTCTGATGTTTCTCGAACGTTTGCCACCACCGCGGCGGCGATAAAAAGAGAAAAATGCTGCATTTGTCAACTATACTTCAATGCACAACGAATCATATGTAAGCACAACAAATCAACTATGCGATGATCTCAAGTTTCTGTTCTCTAAACAACGAATTTCTTGAGAAAATTCAGTCATCACCACCACATCACAAACTGCATTAACACTACGGAAATACCCCTTAAATTGTGCACACTTGATGGGCCTTCATACACTTTCCATTTCAAGGAATTCGACCGTCCGACCGTGCCGACACTCTTCTGCATCTCAATTTGAGATGCGAATTCCAATAATAATAATCTTCCACCAAACAACTAAGATTTATGTGGTGTTTTTCTAACACATTTCGACTTCGATTGCTTAACCCAATATAAACACGATCTTTTGATCTGCGCTAATATTTCTCCGTTCCTCTCGCGGGTGTGATTGTTGGTTTTTCTCCGCGATGTGCGATCGGCGATCCGATGCCTCTTCTTCATCTCGAATCTATCGATCTATCTAAGCATCTAAGCATCTGAACAGCAACAGCAGCAGCAGTAAAAACAACACCATCAGTAATTTCAGCGGAAAAAGTTTATTTGAAAAGCAATTCAACGTTAAAACAACAAACTGAGAAAACCCGATCACCAATGTCCCGCGATCACCCCTTGGTTTGTGCGGCTCGATGTGTTTCATTGAGATGCGCACGCACGCAGCGGCAAGCCATTAAGTGCTATGAATATAGGCGGGCTAGGACTGAGACGGGAGGGCACACATCGTACAGATATACTTAAGAAGATATAGATGGAAAAATGGAAGAAACAATAATCAAAAAAAATACTTCAATACCGCGCAATGTACACACACACCGGTGGCGGGGCAGACCAATACTCGGATAATTAAAATGCTGCACAACAAATCATTTGGATGTGCTGCGGCGGCGGCGTCGGCGGCGGCGGCGGAGCCACGGATGCTTCCACGGACGTGGCATTCGCTTTTGGATTGCGTTTCGATTGCTTTCTGTTATATTTTTTTTGATTTTCCTACTATTTTTCGAATTATTTTGCGGCAAAGCAATTTATGTATCTGCAAAGTGTATCGGTTTTGTGTGCAGAGGGCACCAAGATGTTGCGGGGATGGATGTTTATTCAGTGATAAATCGTAAATAGGAAAATTTACGATTGTTTTGATAGAGCTGTTGCGGATTGTTGGTTTTGCTTTATTTTTTGAAATATTATTTGATTAAGTCCCTGTTTTGTTCTGTGGGGCGAGGACGGAATTAGAGATGGGGAGAAGAATTTATTGGCATCTCAATGTAATCAATATACATACACATTGGACGTGAGGTTAAGTAAATAGCACGTGGGCTTTGGTTTAAGGAATGCTTGCAACATATGCTCTACACGACAGTTTGTTGAATTCTATGTATTTTAGAACAACCGGCATTGCTGTCAACATCGCCATCATTCCGTACCGGTCAAGCGAAAATATTGACATAATTTGTGAAAGCGCTTGTCAAACCTTATCTTATTCAATTGCCTTAGGCTGCTTCTGTAGATAATGTTGGCCCACCCAATCATTTCAATCCTCGTGGTTTCAGTCAAGATGTACTACGACCAGGATTGATTAAGACCACCCCTCGGTATACTTCAGTATATCATAGACACTGTGATCCACTAGACAATTTTATGTCAACGTAATCACGCCCTTTGCCGACACCTTGACGCGTCTTATCTTGTTATTTTCGGTCATCTTGATGACACAAATCTATTTCACTTTCAATGCCGTCTTCTGTTTACCACCAGTCGTCCCAGCTGCTTACCTGCCCGACCTGTCCAGACTATCATTAACAGCAGGACATACACATCATTGACATTGATCACTTCCCCCGATTGTATTACATCTAATAATAGGCGAAAGCATTTTGTCATTAGCAAACACCTCACAGATACACATCCACATGTATGCGTGGATAGGTTGTAGGTGCGATGCTATGTACTGTCACACACGTAATTATTGTGTTGTCCTAACAAATTGACAAACAATAAGCTCTGCTCGGCTCTCACGCCACCCCTTAACAGAGACGCACACACACACACTCACAGCATACTGTATTCAAACATTAAGCTCATAAAATACCCAAAATGTTAAGGAGGGGTGGTTGGATGCGGAGGACACGACATATCATCCCCCACACAACGACTCGAAGTTGTGTTTTATGAGCGATGACAAAATCAGCCATGGAATTAATTATACCGCCGGTTTCCTCTGCCTCCTTCCATCTTCGTTCAGCACATCTTCTGCCCGTCGCTGTCGCCTCTCCCGCAGTCACTATAATGACCCTCAAGGGAATGCATTAAATTAAATTAAACGTTGATGATTATATGTGTACCCCGGGTTGGGGAATGGTAGGCGATGCCAGAGATGACGATGATGATGACGCCACTGACGCTATACTCCATTAAACAGCCCTACAGGGGGCACTTTACATGGAACGGGGGTGGGGGGCGGCTCATGCAATCATGCAATCTTACTGACAATAGAGAATGGAAAAGTTATCAACATATGACAGAGCTTGAGGCGGGGCGACTCCAGGGAAGGAGGGACATTTGATTTTGGGGTGTTGAAAGGTTTCACTGTGGTTTTGTGATCACAAAAGCTCACTTAACATTGCAAATTGAAATGCAAATTGCTTTGGCATATTCTGGGGGGCGGGAGGACCATACCACAGAAGTTGGAGTGAACAACTGACCAGTTGCTTGTCGTCGGGGGTTAAGTGTTGAATACGAAATATGTACACGATGGGGGAGGTTTATTATTTTTATTACTTGCGGTCACTTGTCGTCGTCGACGTCGTCGTCGTCGTATGTTGTACGATTGTGTCTGTGTCAGAGGAAAATCTTCTTTGGACGATACTCCTCTCATCCCTATTTTGGTTATTATTCTCGCCATGGGGGTATGAATAATCGCGTGTAATTATCACATCAACAGGGTAATTTGTCGAAATGAATGTGATGATTAGGGGCAATAACACAACTGATTGTTTCGATAGCTCGATGTGAAGATGGGAGGGGCTGGGGGAAGGCTTTGGCGAACTAACTTGTATCGCTGTTGAATGAATACTTAGTTTGGGGTGCAATTTAGATCCAATGACATGGGTTGCCAAACCCATTAAGATATTAATCTAACTTAGAAACGCAAAGCTTTTGTTTAGGCCGGGTGGATATATAATTGCAGATATTATCGGAAGTAGCGCTTGTCGAGTAATTGATTTGAACATGAAAGCCTGTGCCGGATAGACATACATATGTATCTGATAGTTCCTTGGAAAAACGTGCACAGAGGGAAGATCGCTACCCTGGATACCATATACTTTTTGATTTTCGTTCGGACTGGAGAAGATATTTGAGTTCAGAGAAACAAGATTGATAATTGGAGTTCGAAAATGAGTTTAGAATAAACTAAACTAAACATAAAGTCTTAGAAAACACCAGTGCACAGTGCAACCTCTCGTTGAATGAATTCACCGATGTTCAGATCGAACTGACGGAATTGTAGTTATTGACTTATATATATCTACATGCAAGAAGAAAACCGAGGGGGCTTCATCAGGAAGAAGACTGACAAAAATGTTGATTAAAGGAAAAAAATGAAATAATATTGTGAAAAGATTTTGTTACCATGACTTGTTCCAGCATTTTTAAGATCATGGCGTTACTTTTGACAGATGTCATCGAAGAAGTTTTAGTGAAAAAAGGTTCTTTTTTTTTTAAAAAAACGCCCATGAATTGTGGGCGTGCCGATATATAATGTTTGAATGAATTGTAGGCAATTCGATTGCCTATTAATTTCCTCTTAATGATTTTCTTTCAACTTATAGTCAAAAAAATGAACATACTGAAGTTTTAAAAAGTAGGCGTGGCAGTTTCAAAATTTTGTATGACATAACTTTGCATATCTTTTAACCCAATCGCCGACGAAATACACGAGAAACAGCCAAGTTTTAGGCTGCAGTTGACCACACAGAGAGGCGGAATTATCGGACCCACTTTATTGGACCCTCTATCACAGTAAGTCAAGTTTGATTAAAATCTCGAGTTCGAAATTTTCCACAAAACCAATACTTGTCCTATAGGCACGGGTGGAAGTAAAAATCCAGTCCGTCAGTTAAGTAAACAGTAGTAGGTTGCTCCACTGAACGATTTCCACTTGAATTGTACAATGAACCCACTCCTATCAAATAAAAGATATAATTTGGGTTTGTTTATTGGTATTGCACATTTTTACACTGATTTGCACAAAGAGGGCGATAGAAGCACTTATGTATATTCTGTATCAACTGAATAAAGAATATGTTAAAGGTTTCTTAAAAAGTTTGGGAGTAGCCCATTCTTTCAAATCGCAGTTCCACGAAGACCAAGGACATCACCAAAATGGCTGATTACACGATTAATAAACTTAGTTCGCCAAAGGTGGTATGTTGGGCGATTTGTTGGAATGTATAGCCGCGCAGTGAATCATAAAAAATACGAAAAAGTTTGTAAGCCAACTCAATAGGTACATATGTACATAAGTATATGGCAAATATTATGAGTAAATTGATTAATGCGTTCGAGTATGAAGGCAAAACACTCGCGAGTGTCTGACAAACATTCGAAGGTATAATTGTCATGAACAAGCTTCTCAATCAACAAATTGCCCTTTGGACACGGTATAAACCGCCCAATCCATTCGTGTAAAAATAATATAACACGCATAACAAGAATGGGTGTAGAAGTTAGGCCCAATGTCCCATAGAGTTATTGCACTCAAAATTTGTAATATTTGGCCAAAATAGAGTAATGTTTTTGGAAATCTTATAAAGATTCTACTGGTAGCATTCTACTTCAATCTAGCACAATCCTTACCAAGAAGTAGAAAACTCGAATGCTTTTGCATTTTAACTGCCCGTCTGTAACAAACTGGTCTTTCAAATGTTCAGCCCAACGTTTCCAGTGTGCGTAGATCTAAGGAGTGAGATTGAAGTCTTAAGCCATTCGCCATACTATAAAATAAATTTATCAGTTATACTATTACTCGAAGTCCTTTTTGTTTTAAAACCAGAAATGAAGTGTGACAGTCTATGACCTAGAATGCTAATAGGTTCTTCAGGACAAATGGTCGCCTTAGCCAAATATTTTTTTCCAATTTGTCAGCAGTATGTTATTAAGTTTTTATTAAATTTTTATTGTCATCATTAGGTCTTACAATTCTTGCCATATAAGCGACAATTTGTTATAGATGGATCGCAGCCCAGAAAAAAAAACAAATTGAATAGAATTTTATCACATTTGTGCAAACATGCGCAACATTTTGTTTAAGAATCTCAAAAGTTAAATATTTAATGCAGATACTGATGTAAAAATTTAAGCGCGAAGAGCCCCGCTTTGGACCCTTAATCTCAATCTCTGCAAAATAGGATCAGCTGATTAATTGTGAGTTGGTTTGTTCCCAAACACTATGTGTTTTTCACGGCCCCACACCTAGCGAACGTCTGACAAACATCCGAGAGTATAACTGGGTTAAAAAACAAAAAAGAATTGGCCTTCGGACACGACATTGAAAAAGACGAATCGTGATGAATAGATCGGCTGCCAGTTACCAGGTCTAGTCACCCTAGTAACAATGACAGACCTCTACCTATATTATGTGAAAAATTTGAAAATTAACAATTCAGGTCATAAGGTGTTCACAGTTGCTAATCATTATAATTAACTAACAAAATAAATTTCTTTGATTAGACGATGTCTAAGCCTTATAATTAGTGATAGTAAAAATTCGTTACGGCCGAGAGGTTAACACGAAACTAATTATACTTAGTTTACGTGCGCCAGTCAGTGTTTTTTTTTTCTCTGCTCACAGAGTAATTAGGTTAATAACTTGTTGTATAATTAAATAGTATAAAAAGTAAACAATTTGCTGCACTAGTGGTTGCATAGTTATTATATGCGCATACAAAGTATCATAGTTTACCTTCGTAACCCTTTCACACAGTACGTACCTGAAAAGAAAGAAGACAATTCCGACATTAGTAAGGGAAAATAAGGAAATGTTTAAGGACAAAAAAGGGCTTTAAACCCCTCTATAAGAAACTCAATTACAAATCAAATATATGCCATCATTAATCAATTTGTGCGCATACCTTCTTTAACACCTAACACTGCCGCACCCAACCTACAGCGCAATAATCAATTAAACTTTCACCGTTTTGTCCAACACCTCTTTCCACATCATTTCCTATGGGAAAGAGGGGAGGAGAGTGGGGCAGAAAAAAAGTAAAAAAATAAATAAAAATAACAAATAAATTGCAGCAAAATTACAGTAATCAAGTTTAGTGGTGATAATCGCTCTGCGGAATCTCAATTAATCGCCTTGCTGCCACAAGATTACTCCACACTCCAGTCGGGGCTCGCTCCTTGGTCTTTGGCTGCCATCGGACCCTCCTCATACATATATTTGTCGCTGCTGGTACCACACAGCGTCAGGCAGCCCTCACAACTTTTGCGCCCACAAGACAGCGCAGTGTACCCAGACCCACCTATCAAGGTGGCTAGAGCTAACCATGGAATACATTATTGCCTTGTGCGGCCTCTCTTATCATTTTCTCGAGATCTCTTGAAAAATCTTTTTTTTTTTGTTTTTCTCTCCTCTCCATGCTGTCACAGGGCTCCATCTTTCACTCCTTCATCGTCGTTGGAGTCGTAGTCGTTGTCGGTCGTTTTTTTGTTTTATTTTTTTTATTTTTATGGCAACAAGGTAGTTTGGCACATTCAACAACATGACTTGTCGGTGGTAGTCGTAATATTAGGTACCTCCGAGATGATGGTCGTTTGTTGGTCGGCAGGTCTGATGATGATAGCATTTGGTAATCGTACAGCCACCTAAGTAATTTGCAGATTTTTACCTTTTTCTTGGTTAGCGGGTCTGATGCCTGTTGCCTGATGCTTCTGCTGCTGTGTGTGATCTTGCGCCATGATATGGCTGCTTCTACTCCAGCATCTGTTGAGTGTGGAGAGACTCACAGAGTTGGCCCCGAAACGAAGAAAAGAAGACAACGACGACAACCAACGATGGTTCAACAAGGCATCTGCGATACGGCAACAAGATAATTTGCACAACGTTGAGACGTTGGGTTCGACTGGAGGTGATGCGCCGTAGCTGTTGGTTGTGCCCCGCGCCGCTCTTATGGAAATACATATTGTGACGCAGATTCGCAGTGCATTCGAACATCTTCAAATTCATCTCTGTGGAGGTTTGTAATTCATCAAATTCCATTGGACTATGGACTATCAGTTTGCACACACCACAAGAAGTAACCACTTTCGAAGCAATTTGCAGAATGTCGCCAATGTACGAATTATGGTTATCTCCAGTCTTGCGAATCGAAAAGTAAGCACCCATAGATGGAAGGTTGCTGCAGAGCGTTGCGTAGTTACTTGTGGAATGGGAACCAATTCCTTAGCTACGCAGTGGAGTATGAACTTATACTCGTACATATTTGTTTAAGAAGAATGCCAAAGTGCATTCGCAATTAGTGAACGTAGATGGAGGGAAACATACTTCCAATGCTTAGGGAACTATGATTACCGAAGAACTAAAGACACAAGCACGTTTGGGATAACTGGAGCAAATCGAGAGTTGTCCGTTGACATTCCCAGTATTCCGTATTTTTAATCCAGACAACAAAAAAAAAAACCACAGTATCAACAAAGAAACTTCTTGTTAACTACACAACACCCTATAACAATAACATAACCTCTATCTCTCTGTCCATACATGCAGAGAAGGATCGTGATTTTTATTTTTGTTTAACTCACGTTGTTTCTGGTGTTGTTCATGCCCATGTTTAACTTTGCGGAACATGATAGTTAAAACCGCTGAAATATATATTTTCTTGTTAAACACGAAAGTAAACATATAGGCAACACCACTCCTTAACTGGTGTTTAAATGTTTTTTGTGTTTATTTTTGAATTGTAGGAGGAGGACCATAACAGTGATTCTTAATACGTTCCGATACATTCGATTTGGGTAAAGGAATTTGTCGAGACTAATTGTGCGGTGTTTGGATAGATTTTTGTACTGCGGATGTACTTGGTAGTGTAAGGAGGTACTGGCGCTCTTACGTGGGAGTTTGTTTTTTAGTCCAGAAGACACAGTAGTGTAGGGGGTATTCGAGTTTAACAACATAAGGTAAAGAGAGTGCATGCGTGTACAGCATAACTCAGCTTAGATCAAAGGTAAAAGGTTAGCGCAAATGTTAAACAACTGTGTTCCACTAAACATACCACTATGACCTAACAATTAACTAGATGTGACTCCTGTCAATTCTTAGAATCAGGGTTGGAACATAACCAGTTAAGAGTACGTTTTCTCTTGTAGCACTGCGAAGAAACGGATAGGGACATAACAATTTTGTATTTTAATACAAACGCATCCTTATACCTTTTTTATTATCTGTCAATGTGAAAACGTCAGTCGAGGTTCATATTTTTATCATGGAGAAGTTCACGAACGAGCAACGTTCAGAAATTATTAAAACTTACTACCAAAACTCTGATTCGGTGGTCGGAACTTGGAGAGGGCTTACTACAATTTTTGGTCTAATAATCGTCCCACCAGGCAGGCTGTGTATAAATTCGAGTCAACATATTCCTATTGAATATCCCTGTACCGGTCGACATACCGAAAATGGCGCTACTTTAAGCGGTTTAGTTCAAAATGAGTCAAATCAGTCGATTCCACGCCATTCAAGGGAATTCGAAATTTCTCGGTTCACATTGGCCAATTTTGGGTAGAGATCATGACCATTACAAATTGAAGAACTGAAGTCTCTTGATCATTGAAACCTACATGTGCTTCAAGAAACTTTATTGTGTCCACAAAAAGTAACCTTGTGATATGGATTTCATACCGGAAGTGTGATTGGAACGTAGTTTTTCGAAGATGAAAATGATTGCCATGTTACGATAGACTATCGTGCCATGTTGGTAGACTATTTTTGGGCAGAATTGGATGGACTAGACATGGGGTTCCAACAAGATGTTGCCACATCGTAACGCGAATTTGCCAACTTTTCTGCCGATATGTGTGGAAGAGTGGTGGTCAATCGACTCCAAAGAATCGATTGCTGAAAACGCGCTCGTTGGGATTATATGAATGAGAACGATATCCTTACTTAAATTTAATGTGTGTACTACACTCTGAATAAATTTCAGCCCAATATCTCAATTATTCTGTATTTTATTGAAATACAAAATTAATATGTCCTTATTGAAAAAGCCTTTATAATGAGTTTTAAGTCATTAGCGGTTTGACTCTTGCCTTTCTCACTCTGTGCACAGTGGTCTCCGTACTGAGTGACACGGTTGATATAGCTGAAACATGATTCCAAGAATAAATTCACTTAAATTCGAGGTGTCCAACGCTTAAATGATTTGCAGTGAAGAGTTCAATTGTGTGCAGCTCCAATTATCTCTGCTTGTGCTAAGCTACCGAACCCCCTCCGGCTCCGATAATATTTCAAAACAATCGCCTTTTGGCTTATGCCATGCAATTCTAAACATCCCACATGTGATGTTCGCTTTCGGAATTCCCAAACGGATGCAAATCATCATCCCCCCCATGATCATACAGAGCTAATCAATGTTTGCCCTATCAAAGCCTCAACTCTCAGCATGCGACCTCAAGGCAATATGAGCAGATTGACTAGATGAATTCGAAGCGGTTTACCTACGCAAACACGCACACACATAGTAGTCAATTGAATCACAAGGGTTATGAAACTCCTGCTGTTGCTACCTTTCAGTGATAACCATTACTTTAAATTGCCGCATTCCCCAACCGAGTTTCCCATAACCACGACTGAACTGAGAGTAAAGGAAGAAGCCTTCTAAGTAGGTTGGGCGGTTTACAGAGCTAAAATTCCTATCATCCCACAAATTGAGGACTATCTCCTTATTGTTGTTGTTGTTGTTGGTAGTCTTCCAACATCATCTTCCCTCTGTGTCTGTGTCTATGTCTGTGTTGTGCCGATTTCAATTTACCTCCTCTGATAAAGTCACGATTTAGTGAGCAGCCCCATCATCAGCACCACCAGGAACCATCGGGGCAAACCAACAGAGAGACAACAGAGCAACAGACATTGGTAATCGATATTACATTGCGCACAATTACTCCCTAAACACAGGCCTCCTCTCTGGCAATCTGTTGTTGTGGGTTTGGTTGATGGTGGCTGGTGGCTACAACCGAATATCTAAACGTAATGGTTTGCGTTTGTAACATAGTCCTTCCTCGTAATTTATTACCATGCCTTCGACTAATATAAAATTCCTGAAGGCCCATTTCATCTGCTGATGCTGATGTTACTGCTGCTGCTGCTTCTGCTGTTGTTGGTGCGGTAAATGTATTCTCTTACCTGTGGGAGCGACAGACCAGGCAGTGGCAGAGCATGAGGAGGTGGATGAAGAAACTCCTCGTCCGGGAATATTATCGCCTTTAGCATCCATTCCCATCGGTAGTAATCAAGTTTACGTTTAGATCATTCCTGGTCGCTTCGGTTCGTTTCAGTTCGGTTCGGTCGTCTTTCCCCAATTTAAGGAGCAATGTGTGGCGCAGTAATGAGGTTGTGTTGGTTGGCCTCTCGAATGTGTTTAGCCTTGATATTTTTTTTCTTCTTTATTTTGCGTTGCCTGTTTGCGGCAAAGGCGTATCCAGTAGCTCAATCAGTGTCGGCAAACTAAATGGGAGGAAGTACTATGCCATTGTTGGGTGTATGAACGCAGTAATTTGATGGAGGTTTTGGTGAATTTGTTTTTTGTTTTCTCCACCTTTTTGTTTGATAAATGAAAGGTTGATGAACATCTCTAAACTGCAATCTCCGTGGGTTTCCAACTGACTTCGTCCGTAGCTTACTCTATTGAAACGGGTCTGACGTTGAGAGATGGAAAACTCAGCACCACAGTGGTGAAGAAAAGGAACTTTTGAGTTTAGTGTTTGAATTTTTATGAGGTGAACTGATTGAATTTAAAACAAAGGCAAGAAGTTAGATCCAGCTGTTGTATGTTTACTTAGCGTGGTGTATTACCTTGTTCAATTAGTTTCCGCAATTGTTGTTCATTCGTAATAGATATCTGTACATGAAGAACGGCAGGCTTTCAATTACTACACTTTGCCACATTGATCCACTTTCCACTAGTTCGAAAAATATGGTGCAGGGAAATAACTTCAAGGGACTTTATTTCACATGGGAAATTTCTCCACCACAAGTGGGAAATAAATGCATTTAATGTAAGAACGGAGCAACAAAGAGGAGCGAGCGGCTAAACCCTGCAGAAAAAAGGCTGAAATCTCGTTACCGACCGAGGTGAACCATACAATTCAAGCTTGAAGTACAGCATATAGGCACCTGCCTGGCAGTTGTGAAACTCGGTATCTCTTACTAGAAACGAACAATAATGTTTACAGATTATTTGCTACCGCTTTTGTCCACTTTGGGTGGGAAATATCTTCATATCATAAAAATGGGAAACAAATGTCCCAGTTGGGGTGAATTTATTTCCCATGCAAATTCCCGTGAAGCTATTTCCCTGCGCCCAAAAATATACAAGAAAAGAAACGAGTACGTTTCTCGATACTTTCGAGATGATTTTTGAGGAGTTACTAAGCTTACGGTTTGTTACCATAGGTACAATTTTTCGTAAATCGCATTCACAGTCACATTTTTCGAGACTGCCTACGTAGAGACTTGATAGCTGGTTATGGCGCTGGAATGTGTTACTGAACACTAAAATTTGACATTTAAAAAACAAATCTTTATTGACAACTTCTTGACTTACAGTGCTGCCAATGTCCGAAAGTCGAATTGGATCCCCAATTATAATTTTGAGTGACAAATGCTCGTACAGCGTTCTACATAACTTATACTCTAGCAGTATAAAATGTGTAGCTTTTATCAAGGATTCATCTGCTGAGATGCATATTAAATGAAATCCTAATGATGAAACATCATTTTCTACACGAAGCCACCAGCTATAAATGTTTAAAAGGCTTACCTTCAATTGTATAAACCTATTCCACCTAATTCCATCATACTAACGCTGCCAGTATGCTAAGAATAAGTTGCTTAATGGTAATAAAAAACAGTGAGATACCCCGGGGAAGTGAAGAGTACCTACTTTATATACGTAGGTACCATAATGAAAAATGAGTTTCTATGTAGCTACGCACTGGAATTGCAACCTTCCGCATTTATAAAACTATTCTAAAGTCACAGCAACTGCATTGCATGTTGTGTGTCTGTCTCCCTCAACTGAATCCATCTTCACTGTCTGCTGATTCCGAGATAATTTCAATGCGAACAAATTCGTTCCATTTCGCACTGAAAGAAGATTGCTTACTTTCGTTCCACACTGTGGCAAATGCAGAGAGAACAAGAAATAAGTGAAGAAAAACAAAAAAAAAGTCAGCAAATTTCGCACTAAAGCCTCTTTCATGCATCCAGAAGCACATAAAATGCTTCGCTGCCCAGATAAGAGCTACTCTACCCCAACGTAATGGCATTCAATTAGAATCGGGTAATTGCTGGATTTAACGCAGTGCTAAAGACTTGGAAAATCGCCAGTAAGACATGGAAGGCAAAGAAGTATCATATGTGTAGGAGAGATGGTGATGGAGGAGGGTGGTACACAGAAAGAACATAAAATGCATAGAATTACCTTTTATTCAGCCAACAACAGGTTAAGTTGAGAGTGTGCCCACAGGCCGGGGGAAGATTAATCGTCAATGCAATGGTAGGAGATATTTCAAGGAAGTATCTCAAGCTCTCGCCTAATAGAGTTGTTCTTTTCAACGTGTGTACAGATACGAACGGGTTCCAGAGGGCAATCTCCAAAGGAATAACTTTTCGAGAGTTGCTTGATTGCAACATACCGCCTAATCGGAAGAATTGATCATTACACACATACACAACGAGAGAGAGAGATGCAGAGAGAGAGAAAGAGGAAAAGGCGCACCAGCGCAGCTGTGCATAGACATTTTGTAAAAATGGTCATCGATCGATCGATAGACTGCTCCAAATATGGCAACGCACAACTCTCCACTTACAGATTGTCACAATCATACCACAAGGAGTTGAACATATACACACATAGGTTGCTTGGAGTTGCACCAACTGCTGGTCGCTGGTCATTAAATTAATTAGTTTGCACAAGCGTGCCTGGGATTGACTGAACTGAACTACACTGTAGCCAGCAAATCGAAAGCCCCAAGGGGTTTTATATTGTGTGGTAGTGCCTCCTATAAATGGTGGGGTATGCTGTTTGGACCATTTTCTCCTATAGGTCTCTTCTCCGGCAATGGTGTAAATTGAAATGTTAAATGGATTCCAATGACTTCACAGAACGGCAGAGCCATAGATACGAGTACTCATACAGGCCAAATCAGTGTTGCCCAACACCACCTATAATTGCCAATGTGGTGTAGTTTGGTACACGGCTTGACCTAAAATTGTCCACTACCACTTAGCTTGGCCATATTTATAGCGCAGGTATATTTTTCTTCTTCTACCTCTCTTGTGAGCACATTTGCACAATTATGTAAATTATTGATGTTTATATATGGATTATTGCATGAGCAACCAGTACAATATACCCGATAATTGATTAGAGGAAATTTTTATGCTAATAGCATTGGTACACACCAACTATACTTGTACACATATCCACGTCGAGAACATATTTAAGAAAATAAAAATGTCAACAAATGAGCTCCATTCAATTAGAGGCAAAGTGCGAAATGCTAATAAAATTTTAGCACTTTGGTGTGTAATTTATGAGTAAATAAAACGCTTGAGACTGTTTCTTCTTGTGGTGCTAACAAATATTTTCAATTATCGCCGGATTAACAGCACAGACCGCCGTGAGATATTTTTAGCATCATTAGGTTATTTAAATTAGACTCTTTTTTTTTTTTGTTGCCTTTGGTTTGTTAGTCGTTCGTTGTTCGTTCATTCGAACTTGCTATTTTGATTTTCTCGAATGGATATGTACAGAGGCAGAGAGAAAGACGCAGGGTACATGGGATTTATAAGAAGGAGGAGTAACTGACGTTGCATTGTAAAGACAAAAAGGAAAATTAAACAAATGAATCAACGAATATTGTCATTAGATCTTAGTATTATTTATGGGCTAGATATCAGCTTGTGTTGGGCTGGATTAGATGGAAGAAAGATCCTACGACATAACGCTGGAAGCGGTGGATGATCCATAGGGGTAGTAGAAATGAAAACCCAACTAAAAATACCCCTAAAACGTGCAGCATTGGCAGTACGTAATCGTAGAAAAACTTCAATGGAATATGACACGTTATGAACACCGCGACTATGCTCACATGTTTTCCTGCTTTTATATCGGATAACTCCCTCTCATCTGATGACCCAAAATGTGGAACCCAGACGAATTGAGGAGGCATTCGAACAAGTTGACGCGCAGGAGTTTTCCATACTCCAAGCCGGCTGATGGATCAAAGAATTTAGATAGAACTTGCAAAACTTTCTTATAGCATATGAGAGTATATGAGAAGATTATATCTTTAAACTATCAGAACATGTACCCGATATAACCACAATAACGTCTGACAAACGTTTGAGAGTACAATTGTCATGAGACATGCACAACCTGTAAGAAGCTAGGCCTTGGTTCCTATCGACCTGTCTCGCCAAATATTTTTAATGTATGTACATTCTGAAAGTTTTAAGTGGGCGTGGCCGCGTTGATAATTGGGTAAATTGTAGAGAATTCGATTATCTAAATATTTTGTCTTAGTAAAATTTTTCGATATTATTTTGTATGAAAATAGTGAAGCTATGAAAGGCAGATTCCAAACATTTGTACACATGGACTTCCTCAGATATTCTATCCTTCTTACTCAAAAGTGATACTTCTCAATAGAATTCTCCTATGTGGGGTCTTCTGGCTTCGAGATGGACCTCGAATTGCCGACTAGTTGTGAATTCCTTCAAAACGGAACCTGTCCTCTTTACGAGGAAATATAAGGGTTCCTCTTGTTGACCCTTCAACAGTTAATGGAACCAGTCTTTATTTTAAAATGGTCTGGTTGCTGTCTCTAAATAGAGCTATTCACCTCAATCTTCTTTTTAAGTGGTACATTGAACTTCGCTTTTAGTGGTGCTCTACATCATGCTTCAGCTGCTCACCTTAGACATTCTCGACAAATACTCCTTAATCATGTATATCCTCAACTTCACCCCGCCGACTGGGGTTTGGCCAAAACTTCCGCACGAGCATCTCTGACCGTGGTGAAAGGGTCAACACTCCATTTCTGAGAACAGTTCAGTCCACTTCTACACCGAAGACTCCAAGGCTGAAGAAGGGTTCGGTTGCGGTGTTTTTCCTGATAAACTCAATCAGGCGGAAATATTGGGGATTAAGGGAGTCTTGTCTTGGCTAAAATGTAATACAGCATCTGTCAGAGTTATTATAGTTTTCAGTGACTGTCGGGCGGTAGTCAAAGGCCGATTTAAACTGCTGGTTGACTCTCCTGGAGATGTGTGAGTAGTTTAACATCCACTTATGCTGGGTGGCAGGCCCAAAGACATTACAGGAAATTGTAAGGCTGACAAGCTCATTCGACTGTGTACGGCTCACATTTTAGCCGAAATGGCTAACCATGGGTAAGCCCCACGCTACATACAAATTAGTGGTAAGACTGGATGTTTTTAGGAGAACCAACGGTAGATGGAGAAAACTCCCTACTTGCAAAGACAGATCTGGCCTAGGCTTGAAACGTAGTGCTGAGTTCGTTCTACAGAAGCGATCACAAATTAGTCTCGTTATCGGTGTTCTTACTAGACACTGTCAAATAGGAGGAAAAAACCGTTCTACACATCTTATAACAATCTACGCCTTCTAGAAGAATCTCCTTTCTTGAACTAAGCGTACTGGTGTCACTAGACGTCACAAGGCACCTAAGCATCGTATATTGGTCTAAGTGTGTCTGAACATCTGTCTAACCTAAAAGCTGGAAGAAAAATATGATTCCTGCTAATCCAATTATTTTCGCAGCAATTTTTCGCTGGGCTTAAGTTCTGAAATCAACTTATGATCTGTCGAAGCCGTAGTTATTGTGAACAACGAAAAATAGAGAGATTCGCGTCTTACATACACTTGTGGACGACGCAAAGGTAGTTAACACAACATTTTAGTGGTCTCGGTCATATCATAAATACCATATTTTCTGTGGACAACTAAATAAAATAAAAAAAGAAACACTCATGTAAATAGTATTTCCTACAAATAGAAACCACTGCGAATTCCCCAAGTGACAATTGTTGTGCTAGTAAACACAGTGAACTCTGCTGGCATCTGCCATCGGTGAAAGACGACATTCGAGTGCAAAAGTTCAATAGCGTGGCTTTGCGCACAGTCTGCACATGGCTTCCACAATCATGGAAGACATGGTTTTCGTGATTCTCTAACAAATTGGATTCGATTTGCATCTCGTCTATCCCTGGCTATGTAGACCGAGGAGCCCATTCAACCGAACGTGTGTGGAACATTTCCTCGGTAATCTTTTACTGTTTTGCATACATGTATATGTATGTGAATACCTATACAGGTATACTTTTTCGTTTCTTTCAAATTTGACAAATCAATAATCCATCAACACGTTTTCCTGTTCCATCACATCACATCGATCGTCGTCGTGTCTTTCATCAGGTGACACATAAATTAAACTCACAGCAGACAACATTTTAAGTCTTACAACACTTTTTGTTTTTTGTTTTTTTTTTTTTTGTATTCTGCATAAAACATTAAACATTCAGCATTCTTGCCTTGTCTTGCCTTGTCTTCATTTCTGTCCACTTACTTTGGCCATAAAAAACCCGAAAAAGACAGGACAAAAAAGAAACATACCGTCAGCGCGTCCCAAGCCCACCAATGCAATTAGCCAACAAATATCATCGAGGGAAAATTCCTCATCGTCGTCGTTGTCGTTTGCCCGTCGCTATATAGCGTATAGCGTGGTGTATCGTTAACTTAGGGCCGATGTACAACATACACGCGAATTGAATTTCAATTCGACGCGCGTATCCGTCGCGTTATCGCGTATGCATACGGAAAATTCAATGAGCGCGTTTTGCAGGCTTTGGCGTTACTTGTAAAGTAGATTCGCGTGCGTGTGCATGGTAATGACAATTTATTGCGCAAAACCTTCATTGGAAATTGCAAAGTAATAGTTCTGCTGTGTTGTGTGCATCGAGGAGATTTATTTCGTTTTTTATTTGCGAATTTGTATCTGTAAAAATCGAAATAAAAACGAGACTTCAAATGGAATGGACAAGTATTTTTTTTTTATTATTCGATTGCATTCCAATTATTTTATTTTTTTGTAAAACTGTAAACATTTGTTGGCCCTCAGGGTCGTTTTTCCATGCGCAAATGTTTAGTGTCGACTCAGATACGAAGGTGAGTTCGGAGCACGGAGAGTTAAAAAAAAAGAGGCACGGAATGTGCCCTTGCATCGGGCGCCAAATTTCATTTCAAAGAAACATTTTCAGCGACAACTGTTGTGACTTAGAAATGGAAAATAAAAATAATTGAAATTTCTGAAGTAAAACTTTCTTTTTTTGAGATAACGGAGTAATGGGTGCCTCAAAAACTTAGGTACAAGTTCTGCTCTCTTGAAAAGTTGTGTGTAAATTTCAGGGAAGAAGATTAGGATTTTTTTAATTGAGGAGGAGGTGACATCGAAAGGCTTGGCCCGAGCAATGACAGTGTATTCAAGCCATAGTTGACACATGTCATGTTGGCTAATACCGATATTGTAGGAAGTCGGTCAAGATCTTAGCGTTAGATGTGTTTACTGATAGAATCTTTTTCATCCTAAAGCTAGCTATAGGAAAATTGGTAGACAGTTTAAAAACCAAACTTTCATTCAAAGTCAAAGACAAGACAGTTTTTATAGGTACTTGGCTATCTGGATCAAATATTGAGGTGTCACTTTCGGAGGTTTCTCCAAATGCAATTTCTAGCAGAAGAGTCTGTTAGTAAAACAGTAGACATTGATTCTTTTTGGGCCATAGACCGAGGTGGCAGGTGGGGATAGCAAAAGAACTGGTGAAAGGTTCAGGTTCACAAAAATATTGCTTCCTGATACTTTGAACACCTGCCCACTGAAACGGGTAGTTTATTTGTAGGTTGGATACCGATGGGGCTCCAATCAGAACACCAAAAATGAGTATGTATGCTACGTACATACATAACTGATAGTACATGGTAGTCCAATTCGTAGTCTTTTTTCTGTGACATACATACGTCAAACCGAACTGTCATCCGAGAGTGTATGTAACATATGGCTGCTGTCAGTGAAAGTATTGATGAGATTCTAAATCTATTGATTTCACTGCGAACGCAGTACATATTTGCACATGTCTTACGGGACATTACGGCGTATTTTGAATTTGGATTTGCATTCTTACAAAGTTCAACTCACTCAATAATTTAGGCCATCTGGCTACTGAGTGTGTGGAACATACTTTGAAAGGGTGGTTGAACATCAGCTTTTGGATAAACATTTTCTTCAGTGATGAGGCTTATTCGAGGTTCGTGTGAACACGCCCACAAATAATAAGTTCGCATAAGATCATTGCATTCACAAAAGGGTGTCCAACTTTGTCTGACGATGGCACATCTCACACAACACGACACGTTTTGGCCCTATTGCAAGAAAAATTTCCTGGACGAGTTATTTCGTATTATTATGGCGCCGTTGAGTTTCCTTTTGTAGGGCTATGCAACAGATCGTGTTTATGCACACAATCTGCAAACTCTTATGACGGAGTTATTGCCCGATATGTGTCGAAAAGTCATCCAAAATTACCTTGTCAGAATTAAGTCCTGCAGAAACTCGTGGAGGACATTGGAATGATGTTCATTCATAATGGCAAGGTCCAAACAATATATTGAAACAAAATTTTGATCAAAATCTAAATCATAAATTCATATTCACTTTCACAAATAACCAAAATAGAGTCCGATCTCTCCAGAATGGTGTTGAATGGTTGTAGTTTTCATTCTTTCAGTATGAAATACACAATTGAAAAGTTTTTGCTGTGTTAACTAAAATAGAACGAAAAGTTTGTCACTATCCCTGAAAAGGTCAGTAAAAGCGTTTATCGCATCCAACGAAAGCCATGGTAACTGCATACAAGTTTTAAATGAAAATTCAGTGTCCCAAGTCTCTAAAGACACAAATGTATACATTTTCCCAAAAGCCATCAACGATATGCCACAGTAATCAATCGCATTCATTTTCCGTCCAATTTATCGAGTCTTATTGTATCCAAGCAACGACGTTTCTATACGAATGCAAATTTTTAAGTTCGTATGCACATACGATCCTTGGTACATATGTAGGTTCATACAAAATTCACAAGCCCCTGACTTGCGCATAGGGAGCAATCGAATCCACTTTTTTAAAAGCGATGGCCAACCCCATCCCAACACTACCCTTGTCATTCAGCACGTACGTAGAAATAATAACCAAAGTCCATATATTCCATGACACAACGCTGGACATTCATCCTCAGTGTTATGCAAAATCCAAATATGCATGCAGAAAAAAAACATAGAACAGGAATGGAAAAGTAAAAATTAAAAAAAACCAAAAGAGAAAAAAATCCCTGAATCAATCATGTATGCGCTTCGCTACAGGATAAAAGGGTACAATCAAAATGTTTTCAGTAAAACGAAAGGACTTTCGATTCCTTTTTTATATTCCTTCATCGCTCTTCAGCTTTTCAATCATCCAGAGTCCACAGAGTTTTTTCCCTGAAAACCATCCTATGCTCTTGTCCTGCTGTTTTCATTCTGCTTGCTGTCGGCGAAAACTTTCATTACACAGGCAATGGCGACGACGGTTTCGTCCCACGGCAATGATATTGCGTTCGAGGATATACACACATACAAAAAAAAACAAAAATAAAATGTTTGTTTCATTTTTTAAAAAGCAAATATTAATTTGTATTGTAGAGGGGAGGTATTTTTGTGGCTTTTTTTTTTTTTATTATTCAAACCTAACGTAGTGGAAAATGGTATTCACGAAAATGAATATTGTTGGGAAAATATTCCAAAAAATCCTTTGACAGGAACGCGACACGGAGAGTGAACATGGAACCGCACCGATGACAAAAAAGGAAAATAATAATCAACAGACGCGCGAAAATGTGTACACGAAAATGCAAAAAAACCAAAAACAAAAACACTCAATGGAATACCCGCAGATTGAATTAAAAATGGAAAAAGGAGAACAGAAGCCATCGCTGCCGCCGCCACTGTCAGGACATTGATGTCAAAGTACAGCTCTAGAAATGTACACTGTCTCTCTGTGACAGAGATAAACGAATTTTCTATGAGCAAATTCCGATGGGGGTTGCGAGAGGGTGGATTGAATTGATTGGATTAATTAGTGAACTTATTAATTCGGGGAAAAATAGCACATAAAAAAAAGGATTGAAATAATAAATTGGATTAGCAACGGTATGGGCTGCCATATTAATGCGGATAAATTGAATCGTGCAAATAGTGTGGGATCTTACAGTCCACACTGAGGCACGTCGTTTTATGTTTTTTCCAAAGTTTTCAATTATTTAAAGTCGATGGAAAATAACTGCATTGGGGAAGTATCCACTTGAATAATACATCCGATTTGGAACTGAACGGATCGCACTACAGGATTAATTGACAAGTAAAAGCCTAATTTGAGTTTCAGTGCGGTGCTTTTATTTTGTTATTACAATGCCCGTTTGTCTGTGTTATGTTGTTATGGATAACTTGCAAACAAATGACGAACTTACGAAGCACAGGACTGACGGAATGGATTTTTTGACATTTGCATGTCCAGGTTGACAGTCTCGCAGAAATGTGTTTGATGTATTACATGACAGCAGGCACCAATGGAATTGGTTTGCTTTCAGAAATAAATTCTTTTTGCAACAAAACAAGCACCTTTCGAAGCAATTAAATTGGTTTTAGTTTCGTACTTCTATGGTTTACTCCGTGAATACGTCCGTATTTAAGTTTTTTGTCGAGTGACAGCGATTGACATTTCTGAACGTCAAAAAAAAACAGGAAATTTTAAAAAATCCGGATTGCCGTAGCATGTCACTTCTTGCCGATAAACGTCAAAAAAATATCCAAACTGTCAGTCTGTGTTTGACATTTGACGTGCGAGAAGATCTGTTTGTGCGAATAACTTTTCCTATAGAAGAATCCAACTTGTCACATTCTTCCATGTTTTTTTTTTACTAGAATTGAGTTTTGAAAGTGATAAAAACAGCCGGAGCAGGATGAAACACATGTAGTAAGTACTCAAGGTCGAACAAATGACACTAACAGTTTGAAAAATTTCTCAAAACAGTTTTTAGTTTCGCTATTGGACAATATAGGCAACATCGACATCATCGGATCGTTTCAAACAAGGGATGTGTCCATCGCCTATGACAAAACATAACTGTAACAACACTAGCTTCGAAGCCGTGAAGGAGTAAATTTCAACTCCACGAATGACATCTCAGTGGAAAAGTTCGGAGATTTATCCTAAGAAACCGTCTACTTTGGCGGGGTGAAGCAACTGGGTTCAAAACTATATTCTCGAAAGATGAAGTGGCAAACAATGGAGGCGAGTACTAGACGATAAGTAGGAATGCAGAGCAAATATTGAATCTAGCAGTAGATAAAACCGAAAACTCTAGATGTAGTTGACTAGACTGATTTTGCCACAGCGAGGGAATGGATAGTAATGCTCCGGCAAGAGGATCTTTCAATAAGAGCAGCCCTATTTGAGACGACAAGGAAAACCGAACCTTCGTTTTAAAGATTCAGATATTTCGGATGGCAGAGCAACTGCAAAACAAGAAAATAGTTTTCGAAGCCTTTATCGCTTCCAAGTCTCTGATAGTATTTGCCAAGTGGAGCTTTTTGCAAAGCGGGAAGCCTGACGTTTGCTGAACCATTTCACTACATTCACAACTTCGCTATTTCGCTATTGAGACGTGAAGCTGCTTTGAAGTCCATTGCTGATGTTACCACATCCGCTAAACTGGGAGAGAAATTCCGATTGGAAATAAGTCACATAAGTGTCACCCTCATTTGGGTCCTAGGGCACAGTAATTATGAGGGTTATGAGTGTGCTGGAGGGCTGGCCAAGGTCAACCTTAAACGAGTCACTTGCCGCTAAGGGCATCATACATTTTCATTTCCTTCAATCACAGGAGGAACAATCTGACTTGGTATGTCGTACCAAGAAATACATCCTGACTACAACAAACCAAGTCAAACGAATTACTTGGTAAATCAAGATGAACATCGGAAAAGTTACCTAAACGCTCTAGAATTTCTACTTAGACTTACAAAGTCGCTTCTGGCAAGCATTAGAAAGGATAATAGTATTTTCCGAATATTGTATCGGAAGCCCTGGTTTCAATAGTTACAAAACGAAAAGTTTAAGGACTTACAGATATAATGATGATCCGTTGTAAAAAGTTTCTCGTGTGCTGTATCCATTCTAACACTCAAACGAGTACCTAATCATGCATGATGGTGTAAGGCTGCACTTTGAATAAGTAAGGAAACATTATCCCAAAAAATACCAATTAACATTCCATTGTTCTGCTATGTACACATATATATAGAAAGCATATCCGTATCAATTATGTTCAGATTTATAAAAGGTTCAGTTTCAACAGTTTTAACCCGAAACCGTCAAGTTATAATAAAACTCATAGCTCAGGATTTTCATCCAAAAATTAATTACTAGCCGTTTCATCCCCCTCGAGCGGCACCAGCCATCAGCCGTCATCCCTTAACAACTTTAATAATTATTTCAAACTAATCCATTGCTCGTGCTCCTAACCAAAAAGTCGAGTCCTCCTACATACCCACACAAAGGCTACGCACCATAGCCAACCGCCACAAGCCAGTCAGCCAGCCAACCAACCACCACCACGCCACCACCACTGCGGTTGTGGAATTTTAATTTTCAATGAAAATTCTAAAAATGCAAAATTCCATATTAGAAACCAAAGTCTGGAAAAGTTTTATTATATCCCCGCCCCCGTTACAGTCCTGGCCGAGTTGTGGGTTAAACTGGCGCGCAACAATTCATTTTATGACTTACCAAGCATAAACACATCACCAAATTGCCGTACAACGGCAGCACTGGTCTGCTCCATAACCATATAATCGTTTCGTTTTAATGGAGGAGCCAACCGAAAGCCGGATAGTACTTCGGTAGTTTTGGTAGTTTTTGTATAGTTTGCTTGTTTGGCGGCAACGGTGGGGAGTACCCCAGACCACCCGCATTTTTTGATTTACGTGCTAGATTCCGTGTGTTCTTCTCAAGCCGGAGCAGCATACGAGATGAATAAATATTACAAACCACACAACAAGCGGCAACGACAACGACAACGTCAGCATCTAGAGATGAAAGTTTAATTTCTTGGAAATTGTTGTTCAGATTGTTTTTTTTTTTTTTTCTGATGAGGGGGGAAGGCCAAAGAGGCCAAGTTTTCTTTGGAAGAAGTGTCATCGATGATTTAATGGGGAGATCCCCATTCTCAGTTAAGACTGATGTGAGAAATGGGAAATGGATTTGTGTTGACGGCTCAAGTGGATATCGGGTAAAGAGAGATCGGATTTAAGAGCTTTGTGTTGTTGTCCGAGAAGGTGCTCAATTATGGTTCATTTGTCTGTGCCGCCACAGATGCTAGTGTGGGAAAGTTGATTTCTACTTGCAAATGAAGATGCAATTAGTAAATGCATTTAGTGGTATCTACGAGACACTTTATCAATTAACCTTCGCTGATGATGGCCAATGTTACATCAATTGGAAGTATTAGATCCTATATCCTGTGAGGTTGGCGTAAGCTCTTGAAGCAGGCTTGTCCATTTTAGTTTAATTCAGAGAGCAATCAGTTTAGTTCAAATCTGTTTGCTGAACTATTTTGTTCTTTTAGTTCATTTAGTGCAGTTGAGCAGTGAACTAGCTCAGGAAATTCGGTATTGTGTCATTTGTAAAATTGTTCAGTGCTGCTATGAGCTTTTACTGAACTACATGCATGCAAAGTGCACTTGATCTTGTTCAACTACTGAACTACTGAACTACAAAGGTGTTGAACTAAAATAACGTGAGATTGGGAACTAGTTCACTTGTTAGAGCTGCATTTTGGAACTAGTTCGTTCGTGAACTATACAAACCTAGTTTCAAAGTATAATGCAGATCCGTAGCCACTAGCCTAGTTTGGAAGTATAATATAGATCCGTAGCCAATTGGAAAAGAAGAACTGCAGCTACGCCAAGGACTCTTTATTGTTAGAAGAACCATCAAATAAATAACATTTCTTACACCGAAATTGTAAGACCTTGTCCGAAAGCTGAGACAAGAACCAAGATACATTCATGGAAACCAAAAAAAATCTAAAATTTTTGGGAATACTTCAGAGCTAGAAAAAGGTGTACCTTATTTGTTCCAAGTCTTTAAAGTAATTTTCTGTGTTCGAATCGGAGATTATTTGGATCAGAGGCTTGACGTCCATTTGCTCTACTTTGTACTTTTCTGACTAGGTCCTCCTGCTCCTTCAAAACCCGTCAACGCAAACCGAAATTATTCGAAGAATTTGGCATTCAAAACAACCATCCGTCTTCTTTAACGTCTATACCTTTCCGGGATATACCGGAACTGGGATGATGAGGGTCTTACGAGTACATAGAGTCTTCCTGGTGTTTCTTGGCAAGACCGTGCTACTCAATTGCAATCTTAGATCAAAGAAGCTGCGTTCGATCAAATTGTTTTGTTGTCAAAGTTTATACTCGAGATGTGGTTTACAAAATCTGCGACTAATTCACTCTATTTTGACGCTTTGTCCGATTCGTCAATGTTGTGTGTCCCTTCTTGTTTCAAAACAGTATTTAGCAACGAGCATTCTCAATCTGACCAGTTTGGCAGGTATGTCAAAATGCTGTCATATGCAGCCTTAAAAATCTATAAAGTATGGTACGTATCGATCCGGACTACTTGGGTTTTTTTTCTTCAGTATCTCCTGCAATGTGCACATTTAGTCGATTGCGGACTTACCCGTTTTAAAACTGGGACAGATCAGCTCGTTAACAAATAGTTTTAGACGTTCACACGATAACGACCAACAGGATCTTGTATGTGCAACGCTTAGGGACTAATGGTTCTTTGGTATCAGATTTTGACATGTCGCTGCAGAATTTCTACAACCTTTCCTTCTCTAAGTTAGAAATTGATTGACTGACTAGCTAGCTTGAGAAACCATAAGAGAACCATCAAATTAAGTAAGAAATGATAGCCCTACAACACCATGATGTCAAGCTTGTAAAAACATTTGGGAAAGTCAAACTCAGCATATTATAGAAAATAATCAACGACTGTCTTGTATAACTAGAGCTTCGAGTAATACAGCGACGACGAAGATTTTCAGTGAAAGTCCTCCTGTGAGCGGACCCCAGACGGCTTCAGGATCAAAGAAATGCAAACTGTCTGGCAAATTGTTTCGCGTTACCTAATTGGATAAAAAGTGCAGTCAATTAATCAGAGCATGGTTGAATCCCCTAGGCAAAGAGAATAAATCTTTTCAAATGTTTACCTAAACGGCCAGACCAGACAATTAATTAATATTCTATGTAGTCAAGGTGCACGAAGGAAAGATATAAACTTGTCATCACAGGGATAATCATACACAAGCACGATTTAAACACAACAACAACAAATTTAATCCAAATGGAGTTACAAATTAAGCATTTAAGTTCCAGACATTCATTGGTCTTCACCACAAGAAACCATAATCACTTTACATGTCTATCTATAGAGAGCACATGCTCTGCCAGCCTTGACTTCTATCTACTATGTATGAAATAATCACCCCACGGCGCGTTTAGATATTTATGCCTTCTGAACACGCGACAATCTATCTCTACATCTAGCGCTCTCTACCCCTGTGGACTCATTTCCACATTGTCGTGTGTCAATTTATTGTATCCACCCTGTTTGTAGGGTTCTACTGACTTTTTTTTTTTTGCTTCTTAGTTTCCCCCCTACAGGGTTCTCTCCCCTTCCAGTTTTTATGGTGGATTTTGTAAATGGAATTCCACTTCGTTTACTTCCTTGGTAATGTGTTCTGATTTATTGCCGTCTGCGGTGTAGAAAACTTGCAGACAGGCATTTTGCAAAACCATGATCCTAGAAGCCCTCCTTCATCGTCGTCCTTGTGCTATAATGGAATTCAAATCGAAGGTAATGAGAGACGAGAAGTGTTGGCCAATTTTCTGCGAGCACAAAAAACAAAAAACAGAAGGAAAGTCGCCCTCGAAAATCTCTTTATAAGTCGCTTGCATTAAGTTTGCATTTTATTCATGAATAAACAGGCGAAACTAAAAACAAACGGTCGATGGGGATAATCCTGGTGCTCTTGCTCATCCTCCTTTGGTAAAATGTTGGCACTGTCACAAGTCCTTCAGAGACCATAAACTGCTTTACATGTCTACTCTACTCTTGACTACCGTAAACCGAAGAGTTTTTTTTTTTTTTTATTTTATTTTCTAAGCTTCCTTGTCCCACCTTCTTCGTCTCCGTATCGTCGTCGTCGTGGTAGTAGTTTTTGTTATCACTGCATTTTGCCTTTCATCCCAGCTACTTGCTGGTAGTTTATGGCATAGAAAAACAGCCAAAAGAAAGACGCTTGGGACTTACTAGGGGGAAAAAACATTTAACTTGGCGAAAACTGAAAAACTTTTCTCGTCATGTATTTGGAAGCAATTGAAAGTTTTTACTGGCGTGGCACACTACTTTGCTTCCCTTATCCTTTGGCTTTCTCTGTGGCTGCACTCGACGACAACAGCGCGGTTCATTTTTCAAAAGAGGGTGCTTTAGGAGGATACTTTTTGCCTGTCTCTCACTCTCTGTATTCTTTTCCCTGCTAAGCTTCCCAGTCTTAGAAGAAAATTTGCTTTGCGACAGTTGCTCTAAGTTGGACGAACGAAGGACGAACACGCGACAGACGGAAGTAAAGTTCAAGTAATTTGAGGTATTTTTTCCACCACCAATGTGTCGGAGTGTGTAGTTTTATTTTTCTCTATTGTGTTGTCGTCGTCCTTACGGGTGAAACTTTTCAAATATCTGCGGTTCTAGGTGAAACTTTGGTAGTAAATTTCAAAAACAATAAAACTTTACGTTTGTTTATGTATCCACTGCATATACATTCTTTTTTCGCAAAACCTTGCCGACTTCCAAGAGAAACAAAATAGAAAAAAAAGGAAACCCTAAAAAGTTTTCACTTTGAATATTCAAAAGATACGGATTTGAGGTTATGGTGCGGTTTAGCAGGTTGACACCTCATTTGTTGCGTCTCTGCGACGTTGATGTGGATGATATGTGGAACGTGTTCACAGTGTAAACCCGATGTAGGTACGTCTTCAGTCTTTTTCAGCGCACCTTTGCTGTGGGTTTTGTGTGTGGGCAAGGCAACGAAATAAATCAAAAAAACAAAAACTTTTTAGTTATCTGTCTGGGCTGTGTTTTTCGCTCATTTTTTGTACCGAATCTGACAGTAAAAAAAAGGAAAAGCAGAAAAATTGATGCAAATTAAGTAAACTCGAGAAGAGTTAGGCGCACGGGGGTGTAAACGTACTTAAGTGGTCCGGAGGAGGAACTTGAAAACCTTGTTCCGCTTAAATGAATTCGTGTAAATTTGCTAATGAAGCCATTTAGGGTTAAAGGGGTGTAGTTCAGAAAAAAATATGTAAATGAGTGATGGTTTTTACCTTCACTTATTGCGGAGGAGTGTTGTTATGAAGTGAGGGGGGGAAAGGAAATGTTTTCGATGTTGAGCAAGCAATTTGAATTCCTTTGCGAAAGTAATTTGTTTTTAAAGTTTTACTTATTGCTCTTCTAAGTTGTAAGTGATTAAGATTAGTGGCACAGAGACACTTGAAACAGACGTCGAGACCATTGAGTGGGCGCCTCCTCTCGAGTAAGGTAACTTTGTTCATGGATGTAAGATATTCCAGAATATTGATACAGTCTCAAACCAACTCAGCCCCTACTGTATACGGTCTCAGTGACCGCCTCTATTGACCAACGTAAAATTCCATAAATTTTTCGAGCATCTCGTGCGGTATAGCAATGATTTTGCCACGAATGTTGGCTTGAGGTCACCAAAGGTCCGAAGCTTGCTGGTGTACACCACAAAAAGAAGTCCGGGAGGATAGAATCTGTAGATCTAGGTGGCCAGATCTTTTTCACATATTTGTGGACAGACATAATGAGCCAACATCCACCGATATCGATTCCCATCGACTGTTTCGCCTCGAAGACAAAAGACCCAATGATGACTTTGGTGGAAACGGTGGCCCAAATAGTCACTTTTTCGTCATTCAATGGTATTTCATGGATCTCGTGTGCATTCTCTGTTCCCCAAATGCTTCTTCACGGTCTCAGAGAATGCAAAATGGGTCTCGTCGGTCATCAAACTTTCCTTCCAAAAATCAGATTCAGTGTCAACCATTCGAGTGACTGTTTATACGAAACCAAATGCAAATCATCCTTCTAACAGCTTCAACCAATTCATTGAAACGTCTTGGGCATTGTTCCACTGTCCCGTGCTCAACACTAAAAAACGAACAGTGAGACAGTGCTTGTTGGCCATGATGTGACGATGTGAGTTGAGTTAACACAACTGAACGATTATTTTCAATATACAGCCTCACTATTAGGCTGAATTGACGTTTCAAAAACACATCTACTCAAGTTAATGGCGCTCAATACCGACATGGCGCCACCTGTACTCCAGCAACGACACCCGAATTGGGTAGTGTGTCCTTATTTTTTCATTACAACTTCAAAATCTCTAAAGAATGATTAAGATGATTAAGATTTATTCCCAGACGACTTGTAAAGTAAGCGGCTTTGCCGTCCAAAAATCCGAACCAGCCTGAGAGCAATAAACTCAGTTTCTTTTGCGTAGTTCACATAGCCTTCTTCGTATAGTCTAAGATACCCACACAGGCTAAATGAGTTTCCACTTTTGCCGTAAAGGTGTTTTTTTTATGCACTGGACGGGTCAAATCCTTTATTGATAGGTACTCAGTAGCCCGACCTAAGCTTACGTGACTTAAACACTCCCCCAGTCCTGATTCCCTAGAGCCGAAGAGGTGTAGAAACTGAACATTGCAGTAGGCGCCAAGTTCGACAATGATTACACAAATTTGCCTCTCCGCAGAAATCTTTGGACATGTTTACCAGTGGCATTTGTCCGGTATTGTGTGCTCGGCACTTAAGTGCCTATCTAAGGTCAGACTCTTAGTTTTGCATCACCCTGAAGTTAGCTGCATCAGTTCAGATATGATGTCAATGAATCTGCATCTAACTTTGATGACGCAGCGTTAGGAGTCCGACTATAAAAATTACACGAAAGTAAAAGTCCATCATTCCATAACTTATTCCTGCCTGTTTTCTGCATGTTTACAGTCTGACCTTAGACCGGAAGGAACTTATCATCCCAGTGCCGTACTTACAAAGGACTGTACCAACATCGCCAAATATGTATAAGCCTCATCAGGAGAAGCCTTTTAAGTAATGAGGATAAGATACTTGACACCTTAACCCGAATCCCAGCAGCCATAATTACATTTCCACTGATTTATTTAAGCCACTCTTCTTAAATTATTACCTTCCTCTCCCAAAAAGAAGCAACAGAGCCGTAAAACGTAAAAAGAAAACAAGGAAAAAAAAGTAAAGCAATTCCAGGAATTAACCTAACTTATGCGCGACATAAATTCACCGAGTGTCATTTCTCTCTCCTTGCCGGTTGCAGCAACAACACCATCACAGTAAAGATACATTAACACGTCTGTGGTTTCACTTAAAAATTTATCACTATTAGCGCGCTGTGCACCAAGCAGCCAACTTTAGCCAGCAATTAATTTAACAAATTGCTCACTGCACAGATTCTTAAATAATTCAATAAGAAAACGAAAGAAAACAAAAACAAAAAATTACCCACTACTACTAGATAATTTATTTTAATGAACGATTAAACAAGAATTTACAGCATGCATAGCTGAGTAGAGTATCTCTAGCAGCAGACTGGCACACACACGATCTTAGTCTCAGCACCGCGTGTGGTTAATTATACATGAGGTACATGCAATTAACAAATTAATATAATTGAATGTGGGTCGAGAGCAGGGTGGCTAAGTAAAAGGTTTAAGGGTCGGACGCAAAGTTCACCCACTCTCTCTTCCTCCATCTGTCGGTCGGCTAAATCGATTTTCTATTTCCGTCAAATTTCGCCGACACATAAGCAACGTCCTTCCTTCCTTTCTTTCTTTCCCCACATCTCACATGAACATCAACAGATTTTCCAAGCAAAAGGACGAACAAACAAAACTCGTCACAGCACCAGAAGAGGAAGAGGGTAAAAAAAAAAAAAAAAACTTAGGAAAAGATTATCCCTCTACGGATGAAGAAAATGACGATATTCTATACACCACTCGTTCGGGAAGAAGTTACGAAGCATGAAAAGCTTAGATAAGACATGTGTATCCTTCCGGAAATAAAGAGGACGAAAAAAAAGAACATAGAGATGTGTGTGCCGACGAAAAAAGAAAATAAATTGTCGAACTAGAGTTTGCGACCAAAGTGGAAGCAAAAAAAAAAAAAACGCAGCAGGAGCAGCAGAAGCAAAATGTTTATGTACACGACAAGCGAGGAATTTACTCCCATCTCTCGCAGTACCAACGACGTCGACGACGACGACGACGACGACTCTGTGTGACACTTCTCAACGTGGATATCCCGTGGTCGTCGCAGTCGTCGTTGTCGTCGAAACAAGATTTATGTCCGGGATAGTAGTACATTTTTGCACGTACTACGTGTTCCTCGAAACGAAGAAGACCCATGCACCACAATAGTGGGAGAATGGTGTAAGTAAGCAAACTGAAGGAGCAGCACTATCTCTGCTGTGGCTTGGCACATGAAACCTAATACAATAAATGTAAAATTAAATCTCTTACTTATCCGAGAGCAATTCTCGTATGTCGTTTATTGTTGGACGAGTGGTAGAGAAGGACTAGGAGTAGGAGGACGATACGATGAGATAGACGAAATGGATGGAGGTAATGGAGAGTGCTATCAATAAATACACAGACACTATAGGGGGTGAGAAATTGAATCTTCTTTAGAGCCATTGCTAGGGGCAAATTGAAGCAAGGTCAAGCGAACTAACACTGAGGTCTTCCACAAAGCCATCCGTGTATCCGTGTTTCAAACCACTATACCAATAAAGGGTAGAGTTACAGAGCCATCTATTGATGATTAGTCTCCAAACGTTGATGTACATGAACTGTGACGACGAGCATGCAGAGAAAAGACCTGAAACAGATTGATCAAATTTTAGTAGAGGCACGAGAAGCGGGACAATGTACTGAACTTGTTTACACATTTAGATACGTACACCAACCTAAGGAGATGAAGATCAGTTAGATTAATGTGAACTGCACAACGGTGATCACAAGCAACACCCCTCTGTCAGCCAAATGACAGCTTAGCTGATGACTGCCAAGATCATGCCAAGATTTAGATCGGCACCTTCAGGTCAATACAGACCGAGGATAGCAATATCCAAGGTTAAATCCAACAAGCCTGCTTCATCGTACAGCTATTCAAAGGAACTAGAGGTGACTTGGTGAGACGAGCTTAAACCTGATAAATGAAATCGTGTTATCGTTCGCACGATCCACAAGAAAGGAGATCCCTTCGATGAAACCTTAACATCCTAAATCGCTTCATTAAAAAACTCGATTAACTCCTAACAGTGTAGTTCCAGCCCAGGGAAGTCCACACTCGATCGCATATTCACACTTGGGCTGATCCTAAAGACACTTAAATCGGTATACATAGCTGAACAGAGTTATAAACTACAGAATGATGATAGAAGAAAGTTTGGTAAGCCTCATCGAGACCTTTATGTCAAAAAGGATGCAAACTTCTTAGACATCAACCAATCTTTCAAATATATGTGAAACTAGGGTCTATGGGACTCGGGCCTAGCTTCTCATAAGTATTCATGCTGTGCATTTTATATTCTTTACATGAATGGAAAGGGCCTACTACTTAATGGCACATCCGAAGGGCAATAGGTGTTTAAGACAGTACTGTCGGATGTTTGTCAGACGCTAGGGATTGAAAAGGGAACCCCTACCTCCGTAGTCCAACCCACTAACCACTTAAGCCACGGTGACCACGATCTAGGAAACAAAAATGCGCACTAGCCACCTGAGATTACTGGTTCATGTAGAATCCATGGCCACAACCGCTATGGTTCAACTGATTTCGAATGTGGAAGTGGACGCAGTTAGATAACCACCGAGCTGACTGGAGAGGTTTGTTGATTAAGGCTCAGCTTCATCCTGACCTTTAGCTCTACCTAAGTAGGAAAGAACGTATGTACATAGTACATGCTTCATACTTTAAGACAGTTCAGCAAAATCTTCACGTGAAGGTAAAGTTCTAGACATGTCATCTAGTCTCTAGTAATTACCAGTTACGGTTAAAAGTTTACTTTTCCCTCTTTACACATGTTAAGGGAATACTAATGAAAGAAAAGAAATGGAGTTGGCTAAGTTATACATCGATAATATCGTTCAACAATTTTGTTCACAGTACTCAAATCGTTTAGATAAAATATTGCATCCCAAGTCAATTAATAAACTCTTACCAAGAACATTAAACAACCATTCTGGCTATAATCCAACATTCTGACCGTCAAATTCAAATCCTATTTACCGCACAATATGTTTTACGACATTACGCAATAACATCCATCCTCCCTCCAACATGATTGCATTAAAACGTACTCTCACTCGCCACATGAAATTTTCTCCTTCCCATGATTACACTCACAAACAATGGGACTCATAAATCTTCAATTGGCAGCATCCCTCTTATTTATCTATAAACCCCACGTAAAGTATCCCCCAAATATCGATACAAAGCACCATTTTATTACACCAATATCGCTGGCAAAAACTTCTGCCAAACGATACTGCGATTATCGAGATACATATACACATGGAACAGGATTTCGAGAAAACTGCACGTTAAACTGTCCCTTTGGCCCCCCTACGGGCGACCAAAAATGACCACCACCGACAGACTCAACTGAATTGCAAAAACAAACAAAAAAAAAAAAAATAAAAATACTTTGATTGCTGCTGCAAGCTGTTCAGACTATCATCCTCCTAATTCGACACAAAGGATCCCAGCTGAAGCACGGGAGGAGGGGGAGCGAGCTACTAATACCCAGGCAAGCAGCAACAAAGCAAAACTGCAAAACCAGGGGAGGAAATATGAAAATAAAAATAAATTGTAACAAATTGACAACGGTATTGCCCTGCTACTGCTCATTCTATGAACATTTTATGTTTCTCGCCCTACACTTGGACAAGTTTGTTTTTTTTTTTTTCGTTTTCAGTTTGTCCTTTGGAATTGGAAAGGACTCTACTTTCATTGTTATCCCCGAGGGAGTCAAACTCTCGATAAATTTCTTTGGCTATCATATATCTTCTTCCGTTGGCAGCGGATAGGTATGGGCATTCACCAAAGAAAAAAAAAAAAAAAGCTCACAAGGACCAAAGAAATCTCTTTTATATTGAGATATAAAAATAGGACAGCCAAGTCGAAGGACTAAGAAATGGGGACCAACAATTCGATGAAGAGAGTGGGGCCACAAACGAGGATGACAATCAGCCGGACATATTTAAATGTATGACTTCTCTCTCTCACTCTGCAGCAGCACAGCAGTGCACAATAATGTGTCCAATTATGTGTCCATGGAACATTAGTCACTTGGACGAGAGTAATTTTCTATAGTGGTACACGGGGTTTCGAAGGAAAGCAATTTGCATTGATTAAAGAGGAGGTGGAACAGAGGTAGGAAGGACTTGTGCATATGTATGTAAGTGAAGGTAGGAGGCTAGATTCCTTTTCATTTCAACAACAGTTTGAAAATGTAATAAATCGAGTCGTTTGGGGATTATAAACATTCTTTTAACATCCTAATTTGAATTGAAGTCCTAGACAAGGCCATTTGTAGGTGTAGTGGGCATTGGTATTTTGTTGGGTATTTCAAGTTTTATGCTGGCCTTAAACTGACTAAAGGCGACGTTAAAAGAGAGAGTAACAACAGCTTATCCTAATGCAAGAATACAAAAAGGGTCACAGAGTAAGGCAGAAACCATCGGCATTAAGCAGATACACAAGTAGAGTGCATGAATATTTTAGTACAAGATTTAGGAAACATTTCCCTGTAGATAGCCACAAGAGAAGAAGAGAAAGGTACTTTTTTGGAATAAAGATCTTTGAGCTTGGAACTGCTAATTACGCATGGAATGCACGCCAGCAGTGACCCAGAACAAGGAACACTCTAAAAAGATATTGGAAGAACTGTTTACAAAAAGAAAAGATCTACTAAAACTCATTAAAAGGAGTACACCTCAATCGCTAGGACAAAATCTCAAATAAAATATAGTTATGAACGAACTAAAAGTAGGCGTGGCAGCTACACCAACATGTCTTACTTACTTAACGAGCTCCCGACCCGTGAAGAATACCGACATGTCTGCTGAGACAACACCGACATGTCTGCTAAGTTTAAACTCAGCGCCCACCTATAATTGCAGAAGTCTTCAAAAGAAAAGCCTGAGTAAAAAAAACGGTTCCTAGAATGGACGAGGTCTCAAAGGACTTTAAATGCAGTCATATCCGTTTGCAAACCACTACATAAGCTATAAATTCCAAAAGGCGACAAGCCCACACAGTTAATCTCGTTATAATGACGGCTGTGTATGCTAGACACAGTAGGGAAATTACAGCAAAAATGATTTGCAACAAAGCAGTACACCAAAGGACACAACGATCCTTCCAACCGACAATGCGGCTTTGGGAGGATTGTACACGAAGCCATATCCGTGGCCAGAAGGAAAGAAAGAAAAAAGTCGAAGCCAAAAGTTCCTTCAACTCGCGCCATTTCCGTAATTGGAAATCAAAACGAAGCCTGTCGCTATTAGTAACGCGTGAGAAGTAGAAGAACACACATTTAAGTCAGACTTACACAAGTGTCAAGGCCAGTTGGACTATAGCCACAATATCCACAGTTATGCCAAATGTCAAAGCAGAAAGCCAGTAAAAAATCTCCTGCAATATGCTCTCGGAAAACCTCTATAAATTCGTTATTGAAAAGAATAAACTCTGTGCATAGAGAAGCATCGCGCAGAGTATGCTGTGTAACGAAGGCTGCAACAAGTCTAATCAGCAGCGCAAACGCCTGTCGAACTAAATGTTGAAAATCGAGAGACGACAAGGACCAACGAAGCATCTGTCAAAATAAAAAAGCAATTGCAACAAACAGACCCAAACTAAGATGAGTGGTTCCCGAAAGATTTTGCCAATACCTTCTGAAATCTTACATTGCAAAAGACTCACCCTGCTGTCATTGTTAAGACAGAGTTCAATTCAGTGATGGTTAAATGAAGATAAATACGAAGCAGCCAGAGAAATGCCTTGGACAGAGAAATAGGTAATGCAGTAACTCCAAGGATGCATACTATCAACGAGGAAGCATCGAACATCAACGAAACCACACTGAAAAAGTCAAACCGCGAATTTTTTAATGAAAACGCCCACAAAAAGTGGGCGTGGCTATAGAAGATGTATGAATGAATTGTAGAAAATTTGAATATCTAAATATTTGGTCTTTATAAAATTTTTCGATTTTAAGTAAAACAGTGAAGTTTCTTGCTCATAAAGTGGTGAGACACGGACAGACATACTCTTTGTTACTGATGCTTAAAAAAAACCTTGGGTGGGGTATAAGACATAAAAAAAGTCGAAAATAAAGACTTAGATTGTAAAGCATATATGACTTGATGACATGGCATGATTGATTTTTAACTAAATGGGAAGAATTATTCTCATATTTTCATGAAAGTACACTGCAGGACTGAAGTCCTTGCACAGTAAACTACAGATTTCCAAGTGTTTATATCCAAATTTAATGTAGATGCATACATAGTATATGTTTAGAAAATACTTTCAAACAAAAGACTCACCTTATCATCGTCTCCTTCACTATCACACTGCAAGAGAAAGAAAATAAAAAAAAAACATTACATCTTTAGTATGATTCTCCAAATAATTTTGTTAAACCTAATAATAATAAAAGAAAAAAAGTCACAAAAATAAATTCCACATATGTTTTTGTGGTTCAGTCCAATTCACTCAAGGACATGACCATAAAACATAACAAGTCTTCTATCTAGCCGTCGTATTGGTATACTTTGTTTCGGTTATTTTTTTCTTTAAGGAATTTTATAACCCCCTTAAGCATTTAACCTCTATATATGCGAATGCTCTCCCAAGTATCTTACAAGTTTGGCCAATAAGTGTTGACACACTCTCAATAAAAACACAGCCACGAGAAGAGAAATGAAACAAAATCAATTGTAATAACCATAATCGTAACCGTAAAAACTAAAAGGATACGCCTGAGAGGGGATGAATGGCAACAGCAACGACAACGACAACGACAACGACGAGGACCATTGCCGTCATCATCAGATAATCTCATTCACAATTCAAACGATTGATTTAAGTACCGAACCGAGGCAAATCGTTATATCACATATACCACCTCCAGCATGGCCCGCGCATTGTGGAAGGAATGAGGAGCCATTGACTATACAGTTCGACGTTAACATAACACACACACACACGCACACATTGTGGCCATGGGCACCCATAAAGCCGTAAAGGAGAGAGCAAAACTGAAAGTCGACTAGCTATGCCAAGAGTGGCGTATGGTTAGATTACAAACAAAATGACCGGAAAAAATTCAATTGGCCATTTATTCAAATGTGAATGGATTTTCAAGAAAAGTTTCATTTTCACGAGCGCTGCCATTTTGAAGTTCTTATTTTCTTTTTTTTTTTTTACTTGAGATATATGTGTATGTGTAGGTAATACCGAATAAATTGTTAGATACTTACGATATATCCTTTGCCGGAACTGCATCTACTGCTTGCCTGTTGACGAAAAGAAAAACGAATGGAAAATCAATTAGAAAATACAAATTTTGGGATAAAAATCGAAGAACTTACATCACTAAGTCGATCTCTGGAGCTATCCGCATCCCTGGGTGCAACCGAAGACGTTGTTAACCTTTCCGACGCTCTACCACTGTCATCAGACGTACCAGCATCTTGAGCAAGTGTAATTGAATTCTGCAAATTGAAAAAGAATCACAAAATTACTCGTCGGTTCAAACAATAAGAGGAGTTGGTACGACACTAAAACAAGATATCGTAAATCAGCTCAGGAGGTGAAAACATTTTACTTCCTACATACAGTTATTGAAATGTCCTTAAACAACACTAACAACCGATATTTATAAAGTACCACATTCGAGAACCTTTTTTTCGGTTATGCGTGAAGTTAGCGGTGATTTGTTTGACGTTTCAACGTGTTAAGGGTTTTTCGATAAGGACATAATAATTATGTATGTTTTTGAAGAAAACACAGACTAAAATTTATTCCAGGTGTAGTATACATGTTAAGTTTAAGTATGGAATTCGATCTCGTTCATAAGTCTCGCCGGGACAACCTGGTTGGGCGCCGTGGCTCAGTGGTTAGTGCGTTGGACTATGGAGCAAGGGGTTCGAGGTTCGAATCCCAGTCGGAACACCTAAACATTTTTTTACGGCCCCACCTCTCGCGAGCATTTGACAAACATCCGAGAGTACAACTGTTCTGAGAAAGCTTCTCAAATAAAACATTGCCCTTCGGATACGGCTTTAAACAAGTAGGCCCCTACCATTCGTGTAAAGAATATAACATGCACAACCCGAATAGTTGTGAGATCCCATTGACCTGTTGCGCCAAGTATTTTTTTTCATAAGTCTCGACTAAGTTTGCAGCGATCGATTCTTTGCAGCCAATCCTCCACTACTTTGCAATACATGTGGGCCGCAACGTTGGCAGTTCCACTTTCGATTTTGTTCTTGAGCTGACCTTTCGATCGGATCATTACACAATTATCAAACTTCCTCTCCAATAGATCAATTGTTTGACTAACTGTGTCGCATGTGGCACCATCCTGTTGGAACCACCATTAGAAATATCAAGTCCATCCATCCAACTCTATTGACTCTGCTGACCAATAACGCACATTTTGCTTACTCACACAGCTATTGGGCCAAAAATGAGTTCGATCACTGAAGATGAATTTTCGATGAAATCGAGAAGTTTTGGAGTTTCAAATGATCAAGAGGCTTCAGTTCTTGACTTGCAGGATATAGGCCAAGATCATTACGCAAAATTCTCCACAATATCTACTGAGACATTGCCAATTCCTGTGAAGTAATTGTATTATAAGTATTATCTCTATTATTTTCTACTTGCGCCGAACTGTAGCCGATGTAAGGCCGATGGACTCGCCAACATAGGAATGGCTTTAGCCAATTTGTTGGACAATGTCTCCTTAGCTATACCAATCCCTATTTGCAAACTAAAATCCAAGCTGATACTTTCGGGAGAACAAATCTTAGGTGGACAAGCGGACCAATGTCCAGATCCATGTGATAATGGAGTTATTGCCGGTCTAAGTGTGTCGTTTCAAAGTTAACGCCGCGATGTTGAGGGGACTGAAAGGGACGACGAACGGATGTAAAACCACCGATTTGTGTGGCTAAGAGGATAATCCTAAGGAGTAATCAACATTCATGACCTATGAGGGCATAGGGTATCGAAGGCCCTGTGACCTACATATGTCAGATCGTAGGAATTCTGGAGAATTTTTTTGTAAATTTAACAAATCGCGGTTAAGGATAACGGCGGGGGTTCTCTCTGGACATTGCTTTCTAAAACTGGGATTATCGAAAACGAATACATGTTGATACTGCAGTGACCTTCACGCCTCGAAGGACATCACACATTTACTCCGTGATGGCCAGGGCATTGCTCGGAATGGACTTGAACAAATGTGAAAGTATTTCTTTAGCAATTTTGAGGAAGTTGGATTTCGGAAACCAAAGTTTTGCAGGGATATCATGAAAGAGATGGTTTAGGTTTACGAATCGTGATGGGCCCACTATGGTGCATAGTGCCTCCCTTATGTTAGACTCAGAACCCTACACTACATACCTACATTCTTAAGTTGACAGTCACTTTAACCAAGATGCTCGTAATGAAAAACTTTTTAGCTGTAAGAAAGTCGAGGGATAGAAGCCCTCTTGGCAGAATGTCTAGTTGCCAAAATGGAACTCTGTTCGTTAACTGATTAAGAAGCCAGTTGCTCTATACACAAAGACTGAACACATTTAAATATTTATTACCTGTAGACCAGTTAATATTTCACAACTAATACCAGCTAACCATATTCAAATATTACAGCATGCCCCGTAGGGTAGGTAAAAGACACTAAAACAGGTATTTCTAAGAATTCCGTTGAATAATTTACTAATTCATCGCTTCATAGCACTTAATACATTGTATTGTTCCATAATACATGAATGACTGTAGTTCGGATTTCATTTGACATGACAAAAGGAGAACAAGCAATTAAACAATTACATTTAATGAACAAATCAGCAATTCAAATTGCACCGCATTAACAAAAGACCGTTGACACCGACCGACACGGTGTGCTTAGCGGTAATGTAATATGACTCTCTTTCAATTCACTATCACCAATGCTTTGGCAAACAAATGTTCGAAGGTGCATTAGCATTTCATGATTATGAATGAAATTAATTTTTATTTTTTTTTATGAATGGAATCACTGACTTATTATCATTTTTGTTTGTTTTACATTTTTCCGCGGCTGATCCGTGGATATATTTTAATTGGAACAATCGGATTGCAGGAACATGAACTTGGACTTCATTTTGGAAGTTGAATGCATTAATAAATTTTTTCACCAACTTGGTGAATCTCAAAAGTGAACACATAAACACATTCTTGAGATATCCTGGAGAAGCCTTACATAGGCGCCAACTGACCTTTTAAGGCCCCCTACATTCGCCACAGGACATGAAAGATGATTTGGCTTATTATTTTAAGTGGAAGGTGCAGAACAGACTTGGGTTTCTTGTCCTTTAGAAAATCCAAGCTCAGAAAATAACAGGTCAATTCAAAAAACTTTTTTCCAAAATATTTGATTCGAATGGATTAACGTCTTGTGTAGACCCAGGAAGGCACTATCTTCAATAGATCTGTCCAGCTGCTGGGATACGCAGACGACATCGACATCATCGGTCACTCCCAGCGCACGGCAATTGAAGAAGAGGCGAAACGTGTTGGCCTTGAAGTGAATAAGTACCTGTTGTCAACAAACAAAGAAGCATCGGTCCACCGTCCAGGACAAAACGTCACTGTTGGCAACAGTTACTTTGAGGTAGTTAAGGAGTCTACCTACCTCGGAGTAAATATCAACTCTACGAACGACACCTTAGTGGTTATTCGACGAAGACTTACCCTAGGAAACCGTTGCTACTTTGGTTTTGCAAAACAAATGGGTTCAAAAATCCTATCTCGGAAGACGAAATGTATGCTCTACAAAACATTGATCCTGCCAGTTCTGCTATATGGAGCCGAGTGCTGGACGATAAGCACATCTTGGGCACTTTCGAAAGAAAAATTCTTCGTCGAATTTTCGGTCCCGTATGCGAGGAGGGCGAATGGAGGAGAAGATATAACCGCGAACTCTATGAGCTGTACCAAGATGTAGATGTAGTCTAAAAAGCCAAAGTATGTACGTCGACTACACTGGCTCGGCCACATCGAGCGAATGGACAATAATCCTCAAGCAAAGAGGATCTTCGACTCACAGCCCCCAGGTTCGATACGACAAGGAAGACCGTTTTAAAGACCATGCTATCGCGGATGCCAGAGCGCTTGGTCTGGACAACTGGAAGCAGCGTGCCCAGGATCGAAGGGAGGGAGGCAGGGACTCTTCACGGATTGGGAGCCCGATAAGAAGAAGAAGTGTAAACCTAAGTTGAGATATTTAAAGTTTCTCAACACGTTCATCAGCGTGTTCCAAAGTTCTCGCAATCAAAAGATGTTTCCAATTCAACTTCGACAATGGAGACCATTGTACTGTCAGATCTGGGCTAGGTTGGGAGAGCTTGATTCAGGTTGACAAAGTCCTCCAGGATACGTAGAAAGAAAGAGAAATGAAGACTTGAAAAATTTCAGGAAACATGATATAGAAGACAAAGCACTATACTTTTTCAGAGACAGATCTGGCTTTCATTGAATCCTCGCTTACCTTGTTTAAGCCTGTCAAAATTGTCTTATAGCGTTGAACTTTCAGTCAGAAACAATTTAACAGGAGATACAGTCACTCCAACTAGTGAATAAGAAACCCTTCATCGCTAAGCATGTGATTGAAGCTAATTTGAGATAATTTTCCAAAATCCTTAACCACATTCCTTCACATCACTAGCATACCACACAAATATTCCTCAAAAAAAAATAACACAAACCTGAATAAATAATATAAACATCCGGATGAGAAATTCATTGAATTCCCCATCCTTCGTGCGTTATTCCAAAACTAATACTCCCAAGGGATCTATTCGAAGAATACCTAATGAAATTGTTAGCAATAATGCATTTGCCACACAAATTGCCACAAGAGCCTTGTTCCCGTATTCAAATAAATTTCCAAGCACAAACATACACACGAATAACATCCTTGTTGCAAGGGAATAACAATCATATCCGACCCAGACCGACATGGGTAATCCGAATTCACAATTGAACCAATCGTGCACATCCTGCTGCACGAACTCGAAAACCTTTAAATACAATCCACCACGTTGCAAATATTAACCTAAACCATAAAAGGATGCAGGAAAGGAGGAGAACGGGCTGCCGGTAGAGAGGGTTAAGAGTAAGCGATACGTTCTCAAACAGCTTTATTCAATAAACATTAACTGTGGCACAAATACACCAGAGAACAGCAGCCGCCACCATCTGACCAGGTGGAAACTTGTTTTTACGTCCATAATCCTTGTAAGTACTCAACCTAATAGTTTGACATAATGTACTTATCGAAGGCTAAGTGCTGTAGAGATCCTGAGACCTCGGAACGTCACGTTAATCCATGTCTGCACTAAATCATAACTTTATCAAGCCATGTGTTTTTTTGTGTGTGTGTGTGGACGATATGTGCCACACATACATACCTAAACTATTTCCATAGGAATGACCTTTAATGCGGTTTAATGTGGCAGGAGTAGCAAATAAATTACGATCTCACAACCTTTGGTCCCTTTTTTCCATGTCTCGACAAAGCAACCCCGTTTAACACATTCCTTCCCACACACAACTGTGAGAAAGTCGCAGTTCATGCTCCCAAGGAGCATGTTCAACACCAAATCCAATTGATTAGAGACGATCGAAGCCGGCATCAATGGCGGCTGGCTGGCGCTGGTGGTGGCATCAGCACAACCATCTGCACCTTCCTTGTGTGCCGCCGACACCGCCACCGACGATTCCATGTAACTAGATATCATATCTCCCTGCAAGTTGGGGTTTGCGAAAGAACACCACTCAACTTCACAGCTTTCCGACAACGAGGACGACGACCAAACCGAAGAAGAAAGGAGGAATTCGAGAAAAACACACACAGATACTGGTGGTACCAACTCGTGGCCTCCTTCCTGCTGCTGCTTTCATGTCATGCCATCGTCGTCGTGGCCTTTTGTGTGTCACAAAGCATGCCACTGGGATTCGCTCGTGTGTTCCTACGTGGAGCAACAGTGCGCACGCCTGAACTGCAAATCTTAATGGCCGAATTGACCCATGGCAACATGGGGGATAAGTGCGGTGGATATTCCCTCCACATATACACCCATAAGCCGGCATGTGAACATACGATGAAAGAGTAAATTCAAAAAGATATGTGCACGTGTGCATGTATTGGAGTTCAACAGGAAAAGGACACGATGAAATACGAGCGAAAACAGATGACGATGACGACGCATACTCAGTAAAAGAATGCACAGCACACAACACAGCACAATGGTGGTGGACGGAGGATTCCATGGGGAGCTGGCGAGGTGGTTACTTCAATAGTGGCTGGCTGCTGTTGCTGATACTGCTGCCATCTCTGAATTGTTGCACACAATCTTCGTGCAAACTTCACGCGAGGTGGCGAAGCAAAAGCTTTGTCAGAAAAAGTTATTCAACGTAAGTTGGGTTAGGTTAAGGTGGGTAGATGGAAAAAATCATCGGTTACCATGATTCAGTTTAACGTTAGACGTTGGATTGGTTGGTTGTACTCCAAAAGCAAACCTGTTTTCGCTTCAATTCACTTGGAACGCAGTTAGAAGAAATATTTTAAGGTGCTTAGATGTGCTTAGGAATTCTAGGAAACTGTGAATATAAATCTGTGGACAAAGTAAAGAGTTATATTTTTGCAGAGCCGTGTTAAAGAGTTTAGTGCAGAATTTGTAACGTCGACAATGGATAACGAAACTTTTGCTACTAAGACTCGTCTTCTTTAGACAAGTGAATTTTGTATATCGAATTCTTTGATTCAAACATTAAAGTGCAAAAACTAAGACAGTGTTTTTGATTCTTAAGTTACAAAATTGGTACATCGACTTTGACAAAATTGAAATTCTAGTTTGACTTTCATTCAAGTCTCGCAAAACATAAAAAGAACTAATAAAACAAATAAATCAGGCTTAACACAATAATTCGAAGAAAATAATATCACAAAACAATTTGAAATGGTTTTCAGAAGTAAAGAAAAAGATAAACGAACTGTCATCCAGCATTAAGTTTGAATGGCCATCTAACCCCGTTCACACAGGACTGACGGACTAGATTTCTTGACATTTGGCTGTTCAGATTGATATTGCTGTCTGAACACTTCCTTTTTTGACGTATTAGTTATAGCCGCCATTGAAATTGATTTGCTTGTCAATAACAAATGCTTTTCACAACAAATAAATTGATTTACTTTTGTATTTCTTTTATTTGCGTCTGCTTAGTTGAGTGACAGCGATTGACATGTATAAACGTCAAAAAAAAATCCATTCCGTCAGTCCTGTGTGAACAGGGCCTAATTATTGTGTCAATTTTGTGTGATCAAGATATTATTTCGTTGAAAAGTTTGAACAAGTTGAACACATCCCCATTTGGCATCGTCCTATATCGAAATTGGTACTTTGGCATATGATACAAAACAGAAGATATTAGCGTAATTATTTCATTTCAGTTTCGGCTAAGGACTAACTTTTGAACTTACAAATCGGATACATCGTTGGCAGTGAAAGCTTATCGCCTGTCACCCAGGTTGGCAAAGGTTATGTGAGTGCAATGATGTAACATGAATTCAGATCACTAGGTGCGATAGATCTAGTTTCACACTAAATTCTAAGTTCCTGTTCGTTTATTTGTGCTTATCCTTCCTATATGTACGCATGCTTGGGTCCTTCGAACGAGAACAATCAGAAATGATTAGATGCTTCAACTACGCACAACAGAAGTTCAGGAGAATTCGCGCACAAACATTAGGGCAACAATCGTCTCAAAGATGTTTTTAATTGGAAAACCTATTGGATCATCGTTTTGGTGTCTGAACTACACATTGTCCCATTTGGAGAGGTAGGAATCCTTAATGGAAGAAAACAAGATCTTGAATAAAGAACATTTTTCTTAAAGTCAAGGGAAAACAGCTGTGCTTTTACTATCTGACAGTTTACTAACAGAGTTGTACGGATTATGAATGAAGGATGTTTTAATTTCGTTTAAACTACGATGAAAAAATGTATGTATACGAATGTATTTGGCGCGACAGGTCTAAGGGACCCAAGGCCTCCGAAGAGTACTTTGTCATTTGACAAGGTTTCTCATGACAGTTGTACTCTCGGATGTTTGTCAGACGTTCGGGAGGAATAGGGCCGTGAAAGAAATTGTAAACGTGTCAAAGGATTGAACCTGGAAACCCCTTGCTCTGTAGTTCAACACGCTAGCCACATGACCTACGGGTCAACTACGATAACATCAAGATAATCGAAAAAACACATGGCTTTTGTGCGTCAAAAAGCGAGAGTAAAAGAATGTAAGCAGAACGTTAACTACTTCATGGAACGAATGAGCTAGAACTCCATCTATCTAGGTCATGTACAAAATTTCACATTTCACTTTAAGACTTTAAAGGATAAACCACTCTCTGGAACTAGTTCTTATAATCCAATTAAAATATTATTAATCCTTCCTGACGTTAAAGCATTTTGACTGATGTTATATGTAAGGGCAGGAGCCCCACTCATTCCAGTTAAGATAAACACCATTACTGGTATCGACCTTCAGCACAACATTAAACCACATAATAGTTCAGATTTTCGAAAATCCCAAAATCTCATAAGAAACCTCAAATATTACGAAAGTAAGTTCCTTTTCCAAGTGGAATTCCCCAGCGAAGTTTCCTACATTCCCTCGCCATCGCTCTGATTAAGTTTTTCAATAATACTTCCCAAACATCTGTCAGAGCTCTTATAATTCCACTACCGTACCGTACCGTCCCAAACACACACACACACGTACACAACACATTTTGTTCGGGAAATCTTAAAATCCTTCTCCCACTCTCTCTCTCTCTCTCTCTCTCTCTCTCTCCATCATTGAAGTAAAACTTCTACCACGCAATTCTTCCCATTCCACGAACAGTACGACCAAGAGTAAGTAACTACCAAAGGATTTGTAAATTTACTCCATTTAACCAATTTTAAGGTGTGAATCTTGCAAATCTCCTTAGTATAACAACAGAGTGTGAACCATAGCTTTTGCGTTCACGAAGGACGATGTGTAGGTGGAGAAAAGATGAAAAGAAGGAAAAAGCAACTTTTTTTGCCTTTGCTTTTGCTTTTCCTTACGACATTTAGACATCATAATGTGACACGAAATGTGGCATTGAGTAAGCATAAGTAGTTTGCTCATTCCGTGAAATTCTTACTCCCACCCGTCAGCAAGAAGCAGCCCGTCAGGCGGGTCGGATGGTATTTTCGTTGGCAACTACTTATGGATGTCGTTACACCACACACATAACCAGAAAACCCATTTACAAGGAGCGTTTACGCCTTTGACACCGTCACACATACCCCCTATATTTATGGCAATGCCGCCGCCGCCACCACACCACACCACATAGATACATTTACACATACATATGTGGGTATAATGAAATACGAGCGCAATTTTACGAGTGCTTTATTGTGAGCACTGTTATACACGGTTGGTGGTACAGTGGTACACGGCGCAACGTGTGGTGTGGTACTTTAAGCCGAGGCTGCTGGGACTGCGACTGGGACTGGTGGCGAATAACAGCGGCGGTGTTGGCGGAGCCTGAAATGACAGGAATGGCGCGAAATCCACACGGAGTGTATTAGAGAGCCCATTAGCAGAAATATCTCGCAATTACTGGAGAATTCCTTTTTTTGCGTTTTTTTCTTTGGATCGTGTGTAGTCCTAGTCCTAGTACTATGTGCGTTGGCTTAGAAGTGGTTGGTAGGGTTTTTTTTTAACGGCTGCTTTATTTGATAAGTACGCGCGCGAGGAGCGTAAGTGGATGGAAGTACCCATAGTGCCATGGTGCAGTGGTGGTAAGTTCGTATAGAGAGATTTGGAGGCAGTTGTGCTAGCAAGTAGGTATTCTACGCACGCTGGCTCAAAGCAAATGTAATGGCAGTTAATTGACTAGGAAATAACTGCTCCTTCAAACATGATTATCTGCTCTAGAAATTCTTGTGGATAAAACGACCTAAGCATCTGGTAAGCGGTTGGCATTTCCAGTCATAAACATGTCCCTTTGAATGTGGAGGAATTAAAATTGACCACTTTTGAACGCAAAAAAATAAGTGGGTTTCTTGAGGTACCTTTAAAGGCGGCCTTTCGATCATTAAATCGTATGTAGATACATCTTTAGCTTTTGGTTAATTGGCAATGATAAGAGGTATTCGTAGGTATAATAGATCGCTTGTGCAACTCTAAATTAAACAGAAACTGGATCCTTTCTGAAATTATGTCTCAAAGGAAACTTAGGATCACTTGTGTTTCGAAGAGATTATTTCTCGGGCTCCTCAAGACATGGCCGGTCTGCAAGATTCAGATTGACTAATATCAAATTTCTAGCGATGGTATACATTTGAACGAAGAATGGTTAGTGAGGAATTTATGTAAGACCCTAAAGGGTGACCAGAGAGGAATGATACTTTTTTCAATTCTTATGTTTCAGTAGCTGTCAAAGTTACCAATGACACCCAGCTGTCAAAATATTCATTAAGATTTGCCATTCCATCATGCATTGTTTCGAAATGATTTTAAAAAAATATAGAAATTCCGGCTCAGTTGTAAATACGCAACGTGAATTTCGTTGATCGTCATCATGGCTGCGTGGAGGCCATTCGTCGCACCGTGAAAAAGTTTGAGCGTGAGTACACTCTTTTGGACCACCAATCGAAATGTCGATTCGGTGGCGATCAGATGAATTGGGCACCGCCAGAGATTCTACCCTGCTTCCATATAAGGTTGTGTAGCCAAACTCCCATAGAGAAAGGTGTATGTTGGCTAATTTGGGTGCTGGAAATGTTGGCCTGAGATCTGGATTTTGACCAAAAAATTATCTCCTCGTACGAGGCCCATTTTTCGCTCAAGTAGTAGAATTACCGTTATTGACAGCGCAGCCGAGGCGGCCATTTGAATGATGTGCTAATCCGCACATAATGCCATGAATGTAGCTTTAAAATAAAGCCAGAATCAATTTTATATCTCACACTGTTGTTGTTTTATAAAATTTTGTTTCCTAACGTTCTTATCTGATCAGCCTGTATGTACAAGATAAATCAAATGAATTTCTTGGAGTCCTTTGACCTTTGCTCAGTATAAGACCCTTTCAAGCTATCCGCGTCTATTTAGCTTTGCTTGGATAGTAGACAATCCACACAGAATAAATTGTGAGCCAAATTTCCTCAAGACCTGGGACCTATTTAGAAAGCTAGCAGACAATTCGATTTCCACAATGAAATCTCTTGAGGCGCATGGGATTTCAGGATTTTCTTCAAACTTTTCCAGGACCCAATCAGGGACGTTTCAACGCTTCAAATGCCTAAGAGTCTTTAGTTCTTGAGTTCATTTGGTCTTGTAAGGGTGTAGGCCGACATCTTTACCCAAAATTCGCGACAATGTTGACTGAGATATTCCCAAGATCTGGGTAATTTTAAAGCACTTACGGGTGCAATATTTTTTGTACAGCAGTAAATAGGTATGCTGATTCGATGTGATGATTATAACGACCTAACATTGAAGGAAGCACTCTTAAAGTTGCGTCCACTTGTTTCAGAAATTCGGTAATAACTTACAAACCTATGTCGTTTTTACATTGACAGACTATAAGAACAGTTCAAGGGGGCCTTTCCCTATTGAAAACTCCTTCAGTGCGTCGGAAGGTTCGATTCTCAGACCACACCAAAAGTTCTTTCACGGTCCCAGAATCTGAAACAAAAAAGTATCCCTTCGGTAAGCTCCTTCCACGAACACGAATGGTTGTGAGAATGCATGTATCAGACGGAGTAACCTGTTTGTATTATAGCTCGACCTTGGACAAAAGCACGACTGTCTCCTCTGGATTTGGTGCTCCAACGTACGTTCCACAGTTTTGCGTAAACAAAAACAATTCACAGTCATCAGTTCCTAATTACTCTCATGTCCACTAAATCGGCGCTGATTGCCTGTTAGTTCAAGTTCATGGGTCAATCGGATTTAACACGGATGAAGGCTTAAGTCTGTGCAAAATTAGTTCAAGTTCATGGCTCATTCGGATTTAATATGGATAATGGCTTAAGTTTGTGCAAAATTAGTTCAAGTTCATGGGGCAATCGGATTTAATATGGATGAAGGCTTTAGTCTGTCCGAAATCCTTCAAAGTGACCTATTTTGCGAACCACAAGGCTATGGCCGACTTCCAATCCGCAGCAACAATTCAGCAAAAAAAATCTATAGTTGGCCGACAGGATCTTTTGATGATCACAATACAAAATTGGATGTAAACATAAATTGATTTCCAAGTTTATTTAAAGAAATATTTCGAAACGTGAAACTCATGTACAAAATCATTGAAATCACTACGCATGTTGGTTTGTGTACCACTTTATAGCAAAGAACCTCATTCCCACTAACTCCTCCTGATAAGTGCAAGCATCAAAGATTTCTACACCATTTTATTGCCACCCGATCATGAAGGGTATCCACTTTCATTTTGATGGTAAGGACTCAAAAAACGCTTTAAATCTCACACCGGATATAGATATATCTGAAGGCGTTAATCTTAACCCGTGACACAGAAATCACATTCAAAACCTTTCATCCATCACACCTTTCATTCATCGCCCAGATGCGAAATAAAACCACATTCCTTACCATTTCGGAGGCACATTTGTTGACATATTTTCCCTCCAAGTATCTCTAAATACACATGGAAAAACGGATATCTCCGTATTTTTATATCACTTCTCACATTTTTCATCACTCCACCGCCACCGCCGCCGCCGCTGCCAGGCATTATTTCACACCATACATCACATATGGAACGTGCTGTTACGTGAAACACGTCCTCGTACGTACAAATGTGGGAAATCCATTCGACGAATCTCCGCATCTCTACCCATCCCATCTATCATTCATCTCTCGAATGCACATTTTAGCATTATATTCTGCACAGCTAATACATTTAAAACCCCTGCGTGTGTGTTAGTTTTGGGATTCTCGTCGAGGATATGCATATGACAGTACCGCTGCTACACATCATCCGTATCGTGTTATCGACCGAAAAGGGTTACACGAAAAATGCTCTCCGGTTAGAGTGATGTGTTCGGGGTTTTGTAAGGCTCGGGGATTCAAATCTACTGTTTGTTACCCATCCATCCAGCGATGGTGCATGATGCATCTGCCTTTTGTGGAAATGTTACATTTAAATTACGCCATCCTTCGGCGACGAGGAGGAACGACAACATAAGCCAAACACTTCACATCATCGGCGCTTCAGGGACGAGGAATGACTGATGAAAAATTAAATAACGAAAGGTTAAAGTAATCATTTGTTTCGCGCTTGGTTCGCGTCTCGTTGTTTTGCATCGCGTATAGCGGTGTAGCGTTCGGGTTAAACGAGATTATTGCAAAATGAGTCGGTTAATGTCCCTAAATTCGTTTGTAAATGTGAGAATATTAATTTAAGTGATGCATGTGGTATAGGAGGCAGTAATTGACCTTTTTGTGGTTGTGTGTATCAGTAGACTAATGCAATGCAGTATGCTGTTCAGGGCATCGAATTTTGTGCATTCGGCGAAAGGTTATAACCCATAATCAGGGTTCTGGCTAAGAAACTTAAATGGATTTCATTAGCAAAATTGGAAAGAACTTATATTTACGAGTTATAGGAATGAAATGACTTCACAGTGAATTAATGTGTTTAATTTGGAGAAATGAGTTTGGCACTCAAAAATAAAGTATCTTCCAAGAGGTACGAGCAGCTTGTGATATGAATTGATTTCTATCGAAAAGCAACACGTTATTTGGCCTAAATTTACTTCATGCACGTAACATTGCACGGAGTCTTGCACCACCAGGTCAATAATATAGAAAGAACACTTTCATAAAAGGCATTTGTCATTTGTAAAACGTAGAACGTTGCTTTAATTTATCGAATCAGCTACCACCGCAAAGTAGCTCATGTTCATGCGTCAACTATCACTATCGAACAAAAGTAGCACAAGGAGGAGTATTGTCACCTTTACTTTGGTCCATTGTGGTTGATCACCTTTTAAGCGATCTAAAGAGCAACGACTTCCATACTTGGGGCATACGAATCCAACATCTAGACGAATCCAAAACGGTTTAATCAAGATCAACGTCTAGTGTCAATCCGAAGAGTTCGATGTTAACCCACGTAAAACGTCTCAGATTTTGCGGAAAGATCTGGCCCAACCTCAGAGACCCCTGATCAGTTCTCCGACTGGGCTCTGCAAAAATTTAAAGAAAATCCTGAATTTCTCCGAAAAATCGTCTTCAGCGATGAAGCTCATTTTGGCTTAATGGCTTTGTCAATGCTCCAAAGAATCGCTCGCCGCAAACGCGTTCCAAGTGGTCATATGAACAAGATCGAAGTAGGTACTTAAACTCAACGTGTGCACTATACATGAGATGAATTTCAGCCCTATATCTCCATTATCCTGTGTTTTATTCGAATACAAAATTGTTATGTCCTTATTGAAAAAGCCTTAACACTTCTCAAGTTCAAATGGCACTTTGGCAATACACATAGCTTCTCATCACCTGGTAGACCAATAAGTTAGTAAGTAGATCCATAAAAGACAGAACACAACACACATGAATAGGAAGCACATGTAGTATAAACTTATTATTGGACAACAATTACTATTTAGCCCAAGCTATCAATCGCAGGTACGTGCCTCAACAATGCATTCAATTTAACTGCAACTAAAATCAGTATACATTATTTATTGCCTGTCAGACGAAAAGTTTAAGCAATTCCCAACGGCCAATGAATTTATTACCTTAGCCTGATACCGAATGTATCTTCATATGTATTGTACCTTTCAAGAATATACATACGTATGCACATATACCGCCCAATTCTACGAAAACCCATCAACTTTAAAGTCATTAAACCTAACAGCACGAAAACTGCTTAACCATAAAATTTGTTTTTTTTGCCACCACATCCGCCAAAAAACGATTTTTTTTGTTCTGCGTGTGAATTTCCAAATAAAAATCATCAAACACCTTAATTCAGTGCGGGCTGTCATTAGCCTGTGAAAAATCAAACATTCCTTAAGTTTAAATGCAAAGTAACAAGAACGAATAAAATTCCTAGAATATTATTGTGTATACTCGTCGTTACTCGAATCATGAAATACAAAATCTTTTGTATCTATGTCAAGTTCATTAAATTCAGACGCGTAAATGTTGAATTACTGATGAGTGAGTGAGCGCGTTCGTCCCCTTTAAAATGGCAATTAGTATGCTGAAGGAGAAAAAAATCACTCTTGAGTGACACATAGATGTATTTGTCTAAAGACGACATATTGTGAATTGTGATAAGTCAATTGGGGGGGATTTACGTCACTTTAATGTCATCATCACATCAAAAAAGAGTTTAAAAAGTGCGATTATGACCTTGTTTTCGAAGTCTGACCCCAGAAGGCGCGAAGTTTTATTCAATTTATATGTACTTCTGTGTGTACTTATATGTCTATATGTTGGATGAACTTTGGAATTATAAAAGTCAAATGTAAACAAAAACTGTTTCAAAGTTTGAATGTTGCACATATTTTTGTGCCTCTCAACTTTTTATGGTTTGAAAGCGAGTTAACAATTTAACTTCTTATTTTGACATAAGACATAAAGTGACAGTTAATAGTGACACGCATGAACACTCAGGGTTTATTGCCCTCAATAGATTCTCTCGTCTCTGTATGTATAGCGTAAAAGTGGTCAGAGTTGAAGCGAGATTTAGACTGTAGTACGTGATTGCTTCATATAGTTAGTTAGTGAGACAAGCTACTAAAAATAATCGTACATTTTGTAAGAGCATCCACCTGTTGGACTACGGAGCAAGGGGTAGCGAACGTCGGACAAACATCCGAGAGTACAACGGTCTCAAATAATAAATTGCCCTTCGGATGCAGCATTAAACATTCCATTCCATTCTTATAAAGAATATAACACACACATCACGAACTGTTGTGAAAAGCTAGGCTCTGGGTCCCGGTCCCATAGATCTAATTCCTTTCTCTATGGATCAACCCGTAGACAGCCATCAGAGACATCGGGCAAAAGACCCAAGATCCAGGGTATCACTAATTAATGGCATCTACTACCACGCATATGGACAAGCTACATTCTTCCGAGACAATCCATTTAATGTATGCCTTGTAAATGAGAACTAAAATGATATTTATTTACACTGTCAGGATCAACACTGCTGAACTAACCACCAAACACTCCTTAGACGAACATGTGCACTGAAAACCGACTGTGAATATTGGGGGCAAAGAGGTAGTTCCAACTAGGCTGGTGTTATTCAAGATCGCACTAGTTTAAAAAAGAGCTCTTATCAGTGAGCTAAATGCACTTCTTCTTACTGTCATTTTAGCTAAGTTCAGTTCAGTTTAGTGCAGTAGTTTAGTACTTGCGTAGCTTAGTAGCACCACGATCACATCGCTGTGTTGCAAAGAACAAATGTATGTGAGCCGGACAAGACCGAATTTCCTAAGCCGGGAACTATACTGAACACGAAAACGACGAACATGTCTGGAAAACAGATTTAAGCTGAGTGCTGTCTGAACTGAACTAAAATGCACAAGTCTAGTTCAACCAACATCCACCTAATATTATATGCTAAAGACCGAAGGACAATTCAAAAACCTACCTTCACCCTATAGCAATCGCATTTACTCAACTGGGGACTACTGCTCACTGGTGTGGACTGAAGGGATAATGCACACGAAGACCGTAAGAGATTAATGAAGTGCTTCCAATTCGCTAACAACATGTTAACTTAAGCTGGGAAATCTATCAGACAAACTTAGAGACACGTGATAGACGACACACAGAAGCTGCGGTGAAAATGTAGTCTGTTTTTTTTCTCTTGACCCATTTTAAACTGAACTTTAACTCAGAAATGTTGACTAAGAATTCTTCAACCACAAAGTACCAACTTAACCATACAATATTCATTGAAACTACTCCACCAAAGAATAACTTAAAACCACAAGAAGCCGCAAGCTATAATCACTCTCCTTCGTATCTTAAGATAACAACTTCCATTGTTATGCTTCATTGCAGACCCGAGTAAATTAAACTGTTTTAATTAATTTATTCCCAATCAAAGAGGATTTCCTCATTCTTTAACCCCCCCCCAGGCTGTGCACAGACAAAACTCTCAGACTCCAATCAGAAAACTTTTCAAGCTCACGTCCTAGTATTTTCCTACCGTTTTCCTTCTCCCTGAACAAAAATTTCCACCCTCTCGGTTCGAAGGAAAACTCAAAACCAAAGAAAAAAAACACACACACACATTTCCATATTCCCAAAGGAGACGCTAGCACACGCTCCTTTTTCTCCTTCCTCTAATAAAAGGGTGGATTACGCTTCCCAAATGAGAGGATTATATGATTATAAGTTTGCCCGAAAATTATTATTTACCCACTTATAACGCCATTTTGTGTGTATGACGCGAAACTGTATTTGCTTTATTTGCGACAGCGACGACGACGAGTGTTAGTTTAGTATGCGAGGGTGGTAAGGGTTGCGCTACCCCCTCCTTATGGTAATCGATATACAAATTATTTACAATTTCATTGCATGAGTAACACTGAACATAAATTCATCAGCACACAAGAAAAACATACATTCTTCCCCTTACATGCGAGTTACAAAGTGCACATGCACAGACATTACCATCGCGGCAGTGTGAAGTGATTTTTCCCGCGAGGAAATCACAAATCCCAACCAACCAACACACCATGTCGATGGAGATGAAGAAAAAGAAGAGGAAAACATTTTTCCACTCCATTTAGCCATCTTTGGCATCAATCAATAATGACAGCCAAGGAAAATAACCAGACAAACGACGTTAGACAGTCTTAAACGTACTGCACACCTTCCACACTCAAACGAATGGACGGACGGTTCCGCACAAAACACTACAGTTTAGCTTAGGTAACCTTAGGCAAAAAAATCTCGACAGAAAACCAGGAAAATATCATGAAAAATCATCGCATTTAACGCTTCAAATCGCAACATGACCAAGAGGCCCAAGTGGGGGCGGGGTAGATTGCCATTAATATGCTTGTTTCTGTTTCGAACTGAATAATAAACAAACAACCGCAGCAGCAGCAGCACCCACCGCCACCATCACCACCACTAGATACGAAAATGTATCTTTTTTGCGCTTTGTTTGGGGGAAATCAAATTAAATGGGATCTTGTGGATGTGTGTGGGGAGAGGATATCGTGCGGTAGTTTATGGCGGGAAAATATTAGCCAATAACTTTTGGATGTGCGACTGATTTTCAGTGCAATCGCTCGCTGAGGTTTATTTGACTTTCGTTGAAGGAATTTTATTTGTTTAATACATTTTCTGTGGAATTGTGAATAAAAATGAAAATTATTATTGTTCTCCGCCAGAAAGAAAATCGATTTGAGATTTACAAGTCAAAAGTTATTAGATGCGGGGGTGTTGTTGGCAAATTTGATGTTTTCACACGACACGGCGGTGTATTTAATTAAGTGCTCTGACTTGTGTGTAATCAACATTTTTCAAGCGAATGGATGTTTTAAAAACATAGTAGTCATAGGTTCTAATATTTAAAACTGTTAAAAACTATAAAACTTTTTACATTGTAGTAAGAATTGAAAAAGCTTATGAAATTGTGATAGTGCATGGGTTTGGTCTCACTAAAAACTAATGCCGCCATTTTGGGTTTATATAATGCCGATCTGTCAGATGTCACGATCATATATATATATATATATACATTTTAAGTAATTTATTAACCCTGACAAATCCTGAAGCGTTCTACAATGAACTATCTAGATACAAGTCCTTACAAGTCCTTTAGGCATCCAAATAAAATGGAAAAACATTTCTGCTAAACTGACGTTTAATACTCAAATAAATGAATACTTGGCGCAACAGGTCGATGGGACCCAAGACCTAGCTTCTCAAAACCATTCGTGTTGTGCGTGTTATATTCTTTACACGAATGGAAGAGCCTACTGTTTAATGCGGTGTCCGAAGGGCAACTTGTTATTTGAGAAGCACGGCGAGAGGTGGGGCCGTGAAAAACTTTTAGTTGTTCCCCGACTGGGATTCGAACCTCGAACCCCTTGCTCCATAGTGTAACGCACTAACCACTGAGCCATGGCGCCCGTTTAATACCCAACTTGAAATAAAACTGGCTGCCGCTTTGAGTTGGGTTACATCTACATAGAATTGAACATCTCCTGTAGTACACTAGCAGTGCAAAACGATTGTCAGACAAACAGTTACCTTAAGCTTGTCCCAATTACATGGCACCCGTGTGAACTACGACAATATGTCTGTTCGCGTACTTTCTGCACCAAAGATTACGAAATTTCAAGAAGTGGGGGTAAAATTCTCTCAGAGAGCGTGAAATCCGTCCCTTTTTTTAGACGTCAAAAGCAAATGAATGCAAACACACAAACAACAAAAAATTTCTTACAGGTATCTGACAGATTTGACAGATTTCGTAAATATAAATTTAATTTATTTTTCCTGCACCAAAATTCGTTGCATGGGGAAGTTGTTTACTCTCTCGTGAGTGCTCTCTTCTACGAAAAACTGCGAAACTTTTGCGTACTCGAACAGGATTTGGTGACTTTTCGTAGATTTTCGTGAAAATTCGTTGTTTTAGGAGAGTACGTGAATAGACCTAATATTGCAAGCAAAACATTGCCAGACCACCATCTGACTGTGAATTTACAGGCATCTGTCAATAATGTGAACACTCTTTTGTTTCATTGTCAGACATTTAGGGCATTTGTTGACTGATTGTCAGATATGAGAAGGATAGTCGTATCCTGTCAATTAATTTGTTGTAAGATGTTGCTTTCAGCGATATATTTTGGATGCGTAACATATATGTACGTACACATATGCACATATATAAGATTATGACAGAGGCGTGAGCAAACAAGAATTTGATTACCTGATGGCGCAACGGACTTGCCAATCCTTCGTCCACACAATATGGCATTTGCGAGGCGAATCGTCTTCAATTTCGCTACTTTCCAATAATGCATTCTTTTCTTCTTTACGATTCTGATGTTGCTAACAATGGGTCTGCAAATTTTTCGTGAAAATTCTACGATTCTACGATCAATCGTGTTATCTGACAACATTGGCATCTGACAAACAAACTGTCAGAAAAATCTATCAACCGTCTGAACATAGCTTTGGTATGTATACGTCAGTAGTTTGGTAACCTAACTTTGACGGTAAAATCAGACGAAAGTTTGTCAGTCAGTTAAAAACAAAAACATTAATGTTTGGGAATTTATAACGGAAGTAGTTTTGTTTTGTTTGAGTAGTCGCTTTCGTAGTATGTCATCGCTAATAAAACTCGAGCTGACTCTTACATAAATTAAAGCGAAATGACGAGATAGACATGCAGTGCATTTCCACTTAAACGACCAGAATCATAAGTAAGTAAGAAGACCGCCGGCATTTACTTTAAATGCTCGATACTCCTAAACTCCCAAACGATTCGAAAAGTTGGGACTTCCCCCCCAGACCAGATAGGTATAAAATTGACACCTAATCGTGTCATAAAATGTCATCATTTATCGAATCTAGAAGAAAATTAAACAAAATAAAAAAAAAAGGGTTACTCACATGCGTTGAATGATTCGTAATCAGTCCAATATTTGTATTTGCACTCTCAGCATGACTTATTGTATTGATGTTGCTCGCCACTGTCACTACTGCGCCAGCAGCTGCCACCGTAACATTTGTGCAATTCACTGCTACCGCTGTCACACCACTATTGCTTAGACTATCGCCAGCGATGGTAGTCGCATTTGTGTTCACACTGCTGACAACACTGTTTCCATTACTTATGTTGGTGACAACTCCACTACCATTATTGCTGTTGCCATTACCACCACCGGCAGTAATGTCACTGCCGCCGGTACAACTAGCGTTGTTTAAACTTAAAGACGACGATGTTGTCATCGTTGTCGTTGTTGTTGTCTCAACAATATTTCCATTACTACTGTTGTTATTATTATTGCTATTGTTGTTGTTATTATTGTTGTTGTTGATGTTTAGAGTGTTTATATTGTTAAGATTTATATTGTTTACAGTTAAAATTACGTTATTACTTGCACTATTGTTGTTCTCGCTACTATTACTATTATTATTTAAATTTTGATTTTTATTATTATTATGCACTAGATTACTATTTTGATAGTTGTTGTTCCATTGTTCACGGCTATTCGCCAATAGATCCTTGTCAATCCCTGGGAGATTTAGTCCAACAGTACCCACCAAACCACTCATACCACGAACGGGATGTGGTTGGCCCGTGTCGATAATTTTCGGTAGCTTTACGTCCTCCATGCAGTAGGTGCTGGTGAGTTCCTCCAGCGCCGAAAGACGTTTCTCCTTTCGCTTTTGGCCCAATTTGATGGCAAACTAGAAAGAAAAAAAACAAGAGGAAACGCAATGAAACGGATTCTCACAATAAAACAAATAAACAAATAAACAAACAAAGCGAACCAAACAAACAAACAAACAAATGTGTCAAGTACTTAAATACCCCCGATTGTTGTCGAATTCAATTTCAATACCTTTCCCTCTTTTGCTGGGCTCCCTCCATCTAGATACAAGATACATGTATCTACATACAATTATTATTACTGTTATTATTGTCGGGGTTTGCTTTTGAGCATATGTATGTCTCTGCTCTTCGTTCGCAGTCAACTTTAACAATTACAATGCGGTATTATGTTTGACAGGTAATCCAACAGCGATTAATTTTATCTCGTTGAACTGAGGGGATCGGTTTTCCCTGAGGGACCGAGTGGAGGGGCCCGAAGGGGACGTATTGGATTATATATGACTGCGCATGGCTCATGTGTGCGCTCCGCAAGTGTGGCGAGAAGCCAGGTACACATTATGTTGTCGCCGTCTGTTAAGATGTCGATCGAAGGTAGAGAAGAAGGTGGTGGAACAGATACAGCCTGGTGTGTATGTTGGTGTTACTTTTAGGTATCAAGTGGTTACTCGCTGGTTGGGGGGTACTTCTGCATGAGTGGAATTCCTGAGGTGCAAACTGAGGTGTAATTGTTGTTAGTGGAATAGAAATTTGAGAGGAATTTCCATCCACCGTCGTGTGAATGTGGACTTCCATTAACTTTCTGTCGTGCTGTCGTGGTTTGTCTGCATTTTGTCTACAAAAACAAAAATGTAGGTACGACAGGCAGTTTAAGTAATAGATGGACACATTTTTGCAAATTAGCAGTAAATATGTCTTTCTGTTAGCTGTCACTATCGAACTGTGTATTGACATTTGACATTGACAAAACATTTTGAATACGTTGGCGGATTATGGCAGCTGTAATGGAAGACAACTTCTTGCGTTAAAACCTTAGGAAAATACTTAGGCAAACTTTCAGCGTGAGCCACAATAGCGATTGCGATCGAATTGATGTTAGACTGTGTAGATAATGGAAACATCAACGCTTAATAGGTTAAGGACATGAAGGCTGAATGAACACATACTCTTCAAACCAGTTAATATCAGGATCCACCAAAGTTTGTTAAAATTGAAGAGTGTTTTGCACTTCTGTGCGTAAAACAGTTTAAAATAAACCTACTCAGAGTAAGCATATGCACCTTTGGTCCTTTTTAGGAATGGAATATCCGTTCAATACAAGATCTTGTAGAGTCTACAATGAAGAATGTCGATGTTACGAAAGGCTGAGTTTACCTTCCCTCTAAATGCCCAAGCATTAACACAACATTTTTATAATAATCTGAACGAATTGTCGCAAGTCCAAAGATCAAAGGTTATCCTAAGATTCGTTATGAATTGTAGATGGATTCGTAATGATCGAACTCAAGAAACACTCTCTAAGTCCCTCACCTGGTATCTTCCTTTAACAAACAATATCCGAGGTAGACTGACCTACATACACACTTTTAATCATACCTAGGTCTCCACTGTTTCCAAAGTTTCTCTTTGTATCAAAAATTACACGAACGAGTTACTCGCATTAAAAATAATTGCGGAGGTCAACTCAACCGTAAGTGCATTGGCCAAGCCATTGAAGCCAATTACAGAGGCATTAGTCGGCTTATATTGTTTGATCGTTGAAAGGCTTCGTCAAAAACCATATTAAGTGTAGTTTCGGACCACTAAATCGGTACCCAGCACATTTTTATCGAATTTAAGGCCACATTTAGGACTGACTCAGTATTACCGGTGGACTAAGAAGCTCTCTTACTCCACTTACTCCCAATGGACATCGTCGAAAAAAAAAAACTGACTGCCTCCTCAGCAATCAGGCTGAGAAGTTGTAAGCAATGGAAGGAGCAACCCACAAAATATGTCAGTATACTATTGATGGATCCTCATCTGCCACAGGTCACAGACCACCTGCCCACCAAACAGGACCTCAATAGGGGCTGCAAACTTTCGATAGCCAACAGAACTGTCAACAGCATCAACATCGGATATTGTCATCTACATCGACAATCAAGCAGCCATTAAATCACTCGCATCTAGAATTACCAGATCTAAGGTAGTGAAAAGCTGCCGCGTATCTCTTAACGAAATAGCTGGTCAGTAGAACCACATCCTTTGCTGGGTACCAGGTCACTATGACATACCAGGGAATTGTGAAGCTGATGCAGAGGCTAGAAGAGGCTCGAGCTAGATTTGGCATCCCTGGTAAACGATGGCAACGTCAATAACATTTGTATATGCAACACACATCAACGAATTGGACAATGTCGACAGGTATGCTTCTGAGGTACGATACCTGGGTTCTGTTGTCAATTCTGACAAAGACTGAGAATAACTAGCTGGCTAACTTAGTTTATTTCCAGATTCAGCTTGAAGTATAGTACAAACTTCCTTTGTAAGTAACTAGATACATACTATGCAGCTCTGGAAACGAGACTTGTCAGGCGTTACTCTTTCTGAAAAAATTACAATTCTCCTGAATGAGTACTATCCCCGTGTCACAAACGTTACCATAAGCACCACAATAAGCCTTGCCTAGCAGACTCTCAGTTTGCCTCTTCAGCCCTTATCTCGATTTGATTAATTTGTAATTTATTAAAAGTCAATAAATACACACACTAAACATAAGTGGCTGCTGCTGTAGATAACAAACAACTTTTATGTACTTCCCTCTACTCACTCCAACGTGTGACGTCACACATTCTTGACACAACATGGCCAGAACAGAAACAGTAATTGAGATAAAATACAAAATATTAAAGATGTTCTTACCAATTGTAGGAGACAACACAATCTCAACTATCTGCCAAAGAAACAGAAAAGAAAAACAAGGCGAAAACACTCGACAAATATTGCATTGCATTGCATTCCTCTTTTTCGTCTTCCTTTAGGTTTGCTATACCTTACCAACGAACAAACACATAAAAATCATGAACCAAATCCAATTCAGTTCCCTTGTGTTGCTCGTTTCACTTTTGGATTTTGTTTTCTCTCCTCAAACAGTTGTACCAACCTCGACGATACGAAAACTTCCAAACAAAAAAGTAGAGAAATGAGAAAAAAAAAGAAAAAAGATGGAACAGGCGCAGCGAGGAGTACTTCCATCTCATTTTTGTTTTTTTTTATTTCTACTTGCTCCTGTTGTTTTTCGAGGACTTTTTTATGCCTCTTCCTTTTTACCACCCCATTCGTTTTAACAGCAACCACTGCCAGCAGCTGTGCTGAAAGGGGGAACGAAGAATATGATGATGATGAGAAAGAGGACGATGACGATGACGATGACGATTATGTGTGAGAACTAAACAAGAAACGGGATATCTTAGAAGGAAAGGATAATACAAAACGACCCGTCCCGTCGGACGGCAAGGGGAGTAGAGTAAATTTAAAAAGGAAGTTGGAAATAGAAAAAGAAAAACGGTAACAGTCACGTAAGACCGGTTCGGAAACTGATACAGGAAATGTCAGAAAAAATATTTCTGCTCGTCGTATCGCCTTTATTTTGCTGTCAAAGAATAAACTCATTACAGAGGAACTGACCCCGTGTGGTCATCTCTCTGCAGAGGATGAATTTCCCTCCTCATGGTCAACACAAAACAGTTAAAAGACGAGGATTGGGTACATAAAAAACACAATTAACAGCACAAAAGAGAATGCCGGTCTATAATACACACCGAGTGGGTATGTTTTTTTGTTTTTTTGTTGTTTTTTTTCTCCTCATGTACACTTAAATGGTTAAACAGGCGTATGAATGGGTGAGCACGTAACATGGTTATTAAGTTGTTCACACACGAAGCAACGTGGAAGAGGCTTACGGGGATCTTCATCTTCGTCTCACACAATGGCACGACACGATGCAGTGACGAGAGACCAACAAAAGAAAACGAAAATTAATGCAAAACCTGAGCTAATTCGATTACTGAAACCGAAACTAAGTTCACAGAGCACAAAAAGATGAGTAGTAAGTGAAGTGTAAGTCTGAAAGGCAAATTTAAATCTCAGAAGCTATAGCTACAGTCACAGCATCATCTCTCTCTCTAATGGCATTGTGGTGGCCGCCAGAAGTGTGTTGACTTTGTTATGAATTTTTCGCACATACTTAGGCAAGGGGCTTATGTTTCCTTTCCACACACAATCGGTTGCTTAAGGCACAAAACTTGTTACATTTCTTTTGCTGCTGACTTACACCCTCCTGACGACGTCGACGACGACGACGACTGACACTTTCTCTGGGTCTCTATACTTTATTGACCGATAATTTTGCCTGCCAGAAGAGAAGATCTCCTCAGGAGATTATAATGGGCGCGTGTGTGTCTCCTCTTGTTTGAGAATGATTTGCATAAATGTCAACAGGATTGAAGAAGCAAAAAAAAAATGTCAAATTGAGGAAGCTAAGATGTTTTCCGCAGTTTGGAAGAGAATTTATGTTGCTTGTCTGTCTTTTGTCTTCTTTATGGATATGGACCCCTTTTTTGGGGTAACAGCTTTTGAATGACTCGGATTTGCATTTCTATTGTTTCGAAGAGGGATGTGGGTAGCACGAGTGTGGATAACGTACGACTTTTTAAGTCGATGTCACACTGAATGCAGAGACGTTTATGTGCTACGGAGAGATTGAGGAAAAGAGAGACTTATATGAATATCTACTTATACATATGTGCAAATGTACATTGTCAGCGACGTTTGACCTAAGAACAAAATAATCGGCAACTCCAATTTATTCTTAATGGCGGTAGCCAAAGTTGAAAGTCTGTCACGAGTTTTCTGTAAAGTGAAGGATGGACACTGGTCTAAAATGTCGTCTAAAGACTCCGACTTGCTGAGGTCGTCGTAGTGAAGTTCTTCCCGAGGGGGAGCGGCTTATAAGGCGAAGAATGACCTCCTGCTACTTAACTCCCCATGATGCTACAAAGCAACAAGAAGTACCACAGTCCACAACTCCAAACTAAGTCCTAGGGATATGTCCGCAATCAACACAGAATTCAAAATAAAGACCTTCCTAGACATGGAGCTTTTAACTACGTGAAATCTAAATCCACAAAACTGGACCAACAAAATCTTGAGAGCTAATGGAACATCATTCCTAACCGGAGATAAGGTGTACTTACGTACATAACCGGCGTCTATAGTCTCCTATAGGGCCTCTAGCTGTAACCTTCTTCTTAAGAAATAAATGGTGGCTTAAGTTTATCATCATCCACTGGAGCACACAGATATTGTCTACCGATACCTACTTTGGTTACCTCACGGAACTGACCTAGATTCAAAGATTAATATACATAGGCACTTCTACCGCCAAGTCAAGCAAATTGATCGACTTCTATGTAGGTACAAACATTGTCCATCAAGTCTCTCATCCTTCCATTCATATCGGTTCCAGAACACACCGATTTCTAAGGAAATGAACTAAGGGACCAATTAGAACCTGACAATGGTCGTTACCTTTGCTCAAGAATTCCTGAATCCAGCCAGTAGGAAATCGAAACTTCCATGTAGCCCTGCCTCCATAGTATCCATCTGGACATAGCACGACCCAGCTAAAACCAAACAAAAGCCTACGGTTTAAGGAATCCTCTCAGCGCTCTTAGTAATACAGACATAAGAGAACTCATCGTACTTCATATCCGAATCCCCTAGTCTATGTAGAACGGGGAAAGGTTACGGGTTAGGGAGGCTCCATAGTTAACTGAAAGGAGCAACCTAGGTTTTTTCATGACAGGGGTACAAGATGAATCCATTAGAGTTCTGAAAGTTAGTTTCGCATGCAGTTCCCTGCTACCTACCGTCCTTCTTTCTGTTGACCAGACCAGATGCATAAGAAGAGGCATAAGTAAGCTGCAAACGTATACACAACACCATCCATCGCGATTTCGTCTTTATTCGTTTGCTTGGTGATGCATCGCAACCAACCCAACCACGTACACATGGTTTCCCATACTAAATTGGCAAATCTGATGACAGTCGATTATGTTGTATCACCATCACGTCTTCCTATGCCCTTTCGTCATCCTACCACATAATACACCACCGTACACAATCGTGTGACAACCTCCACTGAATCACTGTCTGACACTTTTCCCACCATAAGATAACCTTTCTGCTGAATGACAATCACCACCTGAATGTCGTTAACACCTAAAAAAAAAAAAAAAACCCTAAACTCCTTTGTCACCCAGTTGTACTCGTATATCATTATGCATACATACTCCCCCGCACAAGACAAAACACAGTCTGGTCCCAAAACAATTACCCCAAATTAAATTAAAGACGAACCTAATGAACAAATCCAATCTACGTATGTACGTATGTTTGTACATCCAACAAAGAGAGAAGACCCAAATGTAACCCTAGATTCCACTATCCGCTCCGTGCGCCTGCCGTGTCCAAACACACAAATTCCCGGCGCACAGAATCAACAATCTAGACGTGGCATTCATCGTGCGATAAAATCTTTGTTTTTTCTGTGTTGCTTTTGTCGGCGTCATCGTCATCGACTATCCCGCGTGCTCGCACTCCCTCGTCCTCGCCTCTACTAACTACCATTCGTCTTCTTTGCGCCCGTAGTAGGTGTCGGTAGAGAAATAATAATAATAATAGAAGAAGAAATAAAGGAAAAAAAAAGACACTCACACTACTCCATGCTAGCTGTGAAAAGTACAGAATTATGTTTTGACATGACACACAGAGAGAACACAGCACATTAGGCCCTAATCTCAATATAACCCGAGTGGATATTAGCACTTTACTTTGATGGCAAACAACAACGAAAACACTTAGCTGTCTCGTATAGCGCCGTCGCCACCGCCGCGAACTATTTGCTTAATTGCGGGTGAATAATGAGTACGAGGGGATGTTCTAAATGTGATACAAGCTGGAGAAATAGTTGTTCATAGCACTGGTTACGATGTACTTGCTACTAACGAGAATAGGGGTGAAATCCACATTGGCAACCAGAAAAGTTACATTGCACATTATTTAGATACATTTTTTCGAAAAGGACTTCAAAGGTAGCTCTCTCGGTCGTGGACTCACCACTAAAATTGTGACATAAATGCAATTCTGTGGTTCCACTCAGCGCTATCGCTGAGGTTTGCAAATCTCGAAGCACGAATTTGAGCTTCTTAGAGCACGACTTTGTTGATTTAGGTGTCGTTGCTTAGTGGTTAATCCACTGGACTTCTGAGTGAGAGTTTGAACTTCGATTCCGAAACAACAACGTTTCCACCTCGCGCGAACGTTTGACGAACATCCAAAAGTATGACTGTCATGAAAAACCCATCTAAAGAAAACAATTACGCTTTGAGCACTACCATTTGGGTGATAAATATAACAGAATACGAATGGTGATAGTAGCTTGGGTCTTTAATCTGCCTATTGCGCAAGATATTCGAATTTTTTCAAGGCCTTGACTAGAGTTCAAACTAGAAACGGGGTTGCTATGACCCAAATGACAAACCATATACATATGTAAAGATTAGTTTCAATTTTTTGTAGCATAGAATGTAGAATGTGGATCCACACAGACAGGTCAAAGACCGACGTAAGAGTAGACTCTCCAATCTACTCGCCCGAACCTTAGACTACCAAACCACGACAGTTTGTAACAGACTGGGAGTCTCACCAAAGGAAGAATCGGCGCGAGAATTACCCATGAAACTGCAACCTAGAAACACGATGGATATTCACATATCAACATCGATTTGATTTGATTTGATTTGATGCCGGCTCTACCGGCACTTTATTGAGCTTAATACAAGCTATACTTAAACAATCTAAACTTAGAAACTAAAGATAAACTTACAAACTATCAAGAGAAGAAAAAAGGGGACCAAACTTGGCTGGCATATTCGAGGATGGGTCTGGGTGATGTAGAGGGATTTGGTAGGGGCCTGAAAATTCCTTATACCAACGTTTCACAAAGCCAAGCGCAGAGTTGGCTCTACTTATCATGTTGTCAATATGCGAACGGAAGTTAAGCACCCTATCGCAGATAACGCGCAACGATGAGACTGAAGGAACAGGTTCGTTAAACAGAACGTAATTCCTATGATGTGGTGGAAGGCGTTTACGGGAGTACGTCATGTATTGACATTTGCTGGTATTAAGATCGAGATGAACTAAGCTAAGTGGCTATGAAAGCTGACAATAAGCTTACAGAACACTTACAGAATCACAATGTACCATTCTGGTGGATTCTAAAATACTGACCTGCATCTACGGGATCAACTGGGTAAGAATTAAGGAGAAAGGGGTCCGAGCACGACCTGAAAATTGTGGTCAGCTTTGTTCTATTTGAGATGAAGCGCGCACTCTCAACTTGTCGTATCCCCAGAAATCCCCTCTGGAGAAGACAAAATTAAAATCTAGTGGAGATTCGACGAAGACTTACCCTAGGAAACCGCTGCTAGTTCAGTTTGGCGAAACAAATGGGTTCAAAACTAGTCTACAAGTTGAATGCTGTACAAAACATTGATCCTGCCAGTTCTACTATATGGAGCCGATTGCTGGCCGATAACCAGGAAAGCGGAGATTTTGGGCACTTTCGAGAGAAAAATTCTTCATCGAATTTAGGGTTCCTTATACGAGGAGGACAAATGGAGGAAAAGATACATATAACCGCGAACTCTATGAGTAGTACCAAGATGTGGATGTAATCCAAAAAGCCAAAACACGTCGACTACACTGGCTCGGCCACATCGAAGCTTCGTTTTAAGGATTAAGCAATCGCGGATGCCAAAGCGCTTGGTCTGGATCCAACGTGCTCTGCGGGATCGAAGATGATCGGGAGCCCGTTAACTAAATAAGTAAATCTTATACATCTTAAAAAAACCAAGTTAATCTCCCATCGCGGCTTAATAGGTTTCTAAAAAACCCTGAAAATAATAGACACACTGTTTCGCTGATAGTGATTATTAGTATGTATGAAAGGTTAGAGACCGTTACGACCTATCTTCGGGACATCTTATCCAATGCTCTTTCAGAACTGGGCTTGGTCCAGAGAACTTTTTTAAGGTTTTCGAGAGCAATGCGCTCCGGAATCTTGTTTCTAGGAGACGATTCCTTATATAGTCGCTCGATCACTGCATTTTGTGCACTCAATTCGGAGGATACGCAGAGTGATTGTCGTTGATGGTTTAAGAAGGATTTGTACTACTCTGCTGCAGCGTTAGCCTTGATAGGATCCTAAACCATCTTTTGGGAATGCAACAAGTATCCTGCAATGATATTTGTCGTCAATTTACTCATTTCCGGTGTCTGGCAATTATTGTACCATGCTCCAAGTAAAATAAACAATTATTTCCGACCTAGTTCGGTCCAATACAATTACTTATTGCAGAAGGACAATCAACAGATCCAGACTCATACAAGAACTCTCCAACCTAAGATAAGTTACTTCCGTTACTAGGTACGCAGCCATTACCAGTTTCCAACTGAATATCTTGCCTACAAAAGCCCTTTACATGTGTCTGCCATAATTATAATCAATTTGATGACCAACCTTCACTAACCAAAACGAGAACAGCTCTGAGAATAAATTGCTGAACTAAAGCCACCAACACAGATTGTGTATCGGAATCCTCTGAACATTAAACAATTACAGGAGGGGGAAGACATTTTACTTCTCTCCACCACTCCACTTCTCGTGAACGATATTCCCCTCGGGCTAAGGACCAAATTGAAAACCAAAAAGTCTCACAACAATTCTAACCAACAAGCACCGTCGTCGTCGTCGTTGTACACATTTAACACATTTAACACATTTAACCGGAAAGGCAACCCTTTTCGCCTCCCTTACTCCGGTTTTACCCCTCCACCTACTAACTACTAATCCTTCTCGTCCGTCATATACACACAACAGATTGTTGCCATTACACCCGAAAGATATTTAGACCTTGTCAAATTAGCCTCGAAGCCCCAAAAAATGGTTAACAAAAAGCCCGCAAATAACCGACCTAAACAACACATTCTAAATACCCATGAATAGGCTAGCACACACACAACAGATAGAGATACACTCAATGAGGGAATAAATGAAAAAAAAAGAAGGAAAAACGAGAGAAAAGAAAAAAAGAAATCATAAAAATACCAAACGAAACCCATAATCATAAATAAAAGGAGAATAAAAATGAACAGACCGACACACAAGCACAGCGGCGGGCAGACGAGGAAGATGGGGAGACAAAGACACGAAGAGAAATGAGAACGAGGACAATCCAAAATAATAATGAAATCATTGTCATTTGGCGAGAGATGAATAGAGGGAGGCACAGCGGAGCACCGTAAAGAGGAAGAGAAGAAACGTAGTAGGAGATACTTATATCCTTAAGGAGTTGTCTCACAAACAAACATATGTACAACATCTACCGCCTGCCACACACACATTCCAGTTTCAATTTGATGAAGAAGAATCTATAGAGAAAAAAAAAACTGAGAAAAGGTTATAGCAGGAAAGCAGAAACAGAAGCAGCAGCACCACACCAACAACAACAACAACAAAGCCCGCAAGCTGTATAGTGGGAGAGTGTTTTTTCCGTTTTTTTGCTTAGGTAAGCTCTTCTAGTGCCAGATTTTTAGCTCGTAGAAGGACTTTCCCTTGATTTTTTCCCTTTTTACAGTTTTTTCCGTTGTGAAAGCCTCGTGCTCGTCCTCGTCCTCGTCCTACCTCCTTCTGGCACATATTCATAGTGTTGTAGCGGATTTCTATTGGAACAAGAACAAAAAAAAAGTGGCTGTATGCTAGGCTATAGCTAGTGGTGGGAGGACAAAAGGAGGTGTGCTTGATTTTCATAGAGCAGTTTTGTCAACTATTGATAGTGTACTCGTACTTTCCATTGAGATAGAGCGAAAAAGGACGAAAAAAACAAAGAATAAAATCCACACCACTCTGCTTCGCCTCTGCCTGTCATGATGAAGAGTGGGTGAAGGTTCAGTGAACTACAACGAAAGAAATTCATCTTACTCCTGGCGAATGAATAGAGAACCCAACAGCGAGGGGTGATGGTGTGCCAACCTGAATTAATTTTGGCCTGTAATCCTGCAGCAGCAGCAGCAGCCATTTATTGATATTTCATGTTTGCCATGTTATTGCTGTCAGGGGATTCAATGTATGTATGTAACTAGAACCCATTTTACATTGAATTGTGTTGCAATATGGGTTAAAAGTAAATAGAAAGCCAATGAGACATACACATGCACATATGTATGTAGTTAGTGTTAAACATATCCGATGACAGGATGGATGGAGAATTTGATTTTCCTTTCAACACAGCATTCACTTTCAAGTGCCAGACAGTGGTGATAGTGGGAATTAGGTAATGTGAACAACTGAGTCCCACAAGGTGGTGTGTTGTGGTCTGATCTTTTTTGTTCATAATTGTACGAGAAGGAAAAGGGCATCTGGGATTGATGCATCCTGTCAAATACTTTAGTTCCGATTCCATTTATCCTTACGATTGTGAGAGAAGTTGGCAGCACAAAGGATAATTTTGGGTTATCCACTCAACATACGACCTTTGGGAAAGTCCTAGCAGTAACATCTCCCGCTAGATATTGGTATACTAAATACCAAGTAAGAGGCAGTAGAACCGAACATTACAAAGTTCGTCGCAGTTACTCCCATGTTTGGCGGTTGGACACCCGTAAAAGGTAGCAACGTCAAATTCGTCCAAATTGAACGAAGGGTACCAATCACCAACGGGAAGCACTATATTTTTTTCCTCTGGGAGATCATAAAAGTACCATCATAAGGGTAAGATATTGACAAATAGATTTCAGAGAAGGGGAAGTTAAAGTGCTACCCCCTGCTGCAAAATAAGGAAATGACAGATGCTGACACCGTCACTCTTATGGTTCTAATGGCGGACTTAATGACAAAATGATGAGCCAAGGTCTCAGAGACAAAAATAATAACAAAGAACTCCAATGTCAACTGTCTGCTCATGTGAGGCAATTTTTTTTGGACACAAAGCCATAGGATCACCTGCGTTTTAAGTGACAGATAGCAAATATTCAACCAGATTGACCATTTGGCGATCAGCGCAAATCGCATCCGTGTCAGCAATGGAGAGAGTTGAGCTGGAATCCCAGTATCCCAAAAGAGAAAAGAAGTCCAGTATAGCGCGAGACGCGATAAAGTAAATCACGTTAATGACTTAACCTCACTAGATGAGAAGGCAGGAAATAGATGCGAGAGTAGTATCTTTTCAAAATCACCTAAAGAACTGATGTGTCTGAAGAGTCTGAACGATCACGTACTAACCTCGGATGAATAAAAACTCTGGTGGGAGATTCTTGTCATGTAACAATAGTATCACTAAAGAGTGGGGTTGTAAGAAGGGAGTGGTTATCTAATTTCCAAAGAAAGGAAAGCTTACATAGGTCGGAAACTGGAGAGATATTTTTGGCCTGCGGTTTTGAAGATAATAGCTTAAATAGTTCTGGAGAGTCAAAGAAGCACGCTATTCCTCGGAATTCACCGCATTAACTTGTGGATTATTATTGAGTAATGCGCTTCAACTGCTAACTATCGACTACGATAGTTTAGATCGCGATTTCATCTAAGGCGTCTAAGAGGTATTCCAAAGACTCTAATAGATGATATCGAGCCGCTAAGTGCCATGTACGCACTAAGATCTCTCAGGGAGGTCCAACAAAACTTCTGACATCTTAGCTTAACCTTCTGCCCAGCGTAGGCAAGCGTGGTGCAGTACGATTGAACAGATCCAAGGAAAAATTGTAGACACAATGGCACGCAGGATTTTAAAAAGGAAGCTAAAAGTAATTAAGTAAAGATTAACTAAAAAAAACCTTTTAACCCTTAAGCTTGTATTGTTAGCTACTACATCAACCTCCTTTAGACAAAAGAGTTGTTGGAATCCAAGAAGACAGCAGTTACATCCTACCCGTTAATTAACTTATCCCGGAGGTATTCTATATTTTAGTATTCTAGATTCTGGGATCTTCATTCATTCCTCTTCATTTTCTGGGTAACCGTGAGTAACACCTTATTCTAAAAACAAACTCTGAACTGAAATACCTTCATCAAGGATTTATGCATATCTTTGAAAAAAAACAGAACTCCTGACCTCGTAAATCCGGATCAGTTCGATCTCATAAAAAATGTCACCACAATCATGTACAATACCCAAATAAGTTCCCTAGTCCCTGTCTGTAACCCCTGTCTACTTCATCACTCACATGAGTGAGTTTGTCAAACACATTTCATATAAAGATTGGAAAAAAAATTTCGGCAGATCTCCTTAATTTTGTGTCAAAATAATTTCCGAGGTAAGTACATACGACAACCAAGTGGGCGACAAAGAAAAGACAACCACCATTACTCCCCATCGATAATTTTAAATGAAATTCCAAAACAAAACTCATTCTCGCATAAAAAGAACGAAAGAAAGACATACGAGAGTGGAGCGACAACGACGCAAAAAAAGGGATATAAAACGGAAGGAAACCGGAAGGAAGGACACACGGAACAAACGGAAAATCAAGAAATGAGAAAAGTTTGCCCTCAACCACGCAGAACATGAAATGCCAGCCAAAGCACACAGTTAACCAGCTTACTGTACACACACACATACATACAACACCCTCGTGGAGAATATACATTTCCTCGTTACCACCGATCGAAGCTTTAGCCAAGGATATCACATCGCATTTTGTCGACGACATCATCTGGGTTGCCTCTTCACTCCTTAGCCCGTGGGGTCTTCCTGCCACCAAAACCGAGTTCTACAGGATCCGAGAACCTGGGTAGTGGTGTATGAAATAATAATATTTTCCTGGCGCTTCTTGTTTTTTTTTTTTTTTTTGCAATGGCGATAGCGGTGCCGGTGCCAGTGCCAGTAGTGGTAAGTTAAGGGAAACTGGATTATGAGAGGATAAAGGTGGTCTTTGTCATAGTTGTTGGTGCTACTGTGTGCCTGGTTGGGTGGTCGTGGAAAATATTACTCACATGACATGTAGACTCAAATGGTGGCACGTTGTGCATGGATGCAGTAATGCTGATAGGATAATAGAGGAGAGACACTTTGCACTTGAACTCGGAAGGACTTTGTTTGGGATCATCCGGCTGAGACTATACAAAACACCAGGACAAATATTCCTTTTGCCACGATTTTCAATAAAACTCCATGGCATAGTTGTCAAATTTGACTTTTGACCTATGAGTTTTAAAAGTTGACATATAGATTAGAAAATGTCAAAAAAAGACGACCACCTGCAGAGCAAAGAATGAAATGACAGGAAACCTTTGAACCTCGAAGTCAAGTTTTGTGTAAAAGCTTTGGAAAGGAACTAGGGGTCGACTTCAATGGAAAAGATGTCAAATAATCCTGGACCATTCCCCTGTTTGGAGAAGAACATTTTGAGCTGGTATTGCGGACCCTACTTACTTCAGTTGGAGTATTAAAATATATGGAGTTGGACAACCATGGCTAACGAATCATTTTGTTTTACAACAATTAGCACCTCTTCAAAACGGTTTTATGTCAAAAAAAAGGAAAGAATAACGCAACACCTTTACTGCGGTATACCACTCATTCTGTCCAGACACACTCATCTCCTGCGGACTGCAATCTTCTTCAGCAGATAGTAATTTGTTTTTCACCTCAAGTTGCAATCCACTCGGTTCCGACACGCTATACCCATTTAATTGGCCACAAACATGAAATCCAACTTCGGACCACTTTCCGAACGGACAAAGGAATTAAAATTCTCAATCAACTAGTGACGTATGGTCAAGGAATCTTCTTGTATTCCTGTAATCTTGCGTGTATAGCTGTTGCAAATTGCATTTCTTCTCAAAACAACTGTTCCATTACTTAATCAAATCTGAGCCAACACTTAGGATTATTTAATTTTTTTTAATGTTTTTTTGACAGATTACAAGGAAAATGCACATAAATACATTCATGAAGTTCTGCCAATCTGTTTTCCATTTGTCCATCGTTTGTATGTTTTCAAACAGTAGCGTCAAAAGGCATGAAGTATATTTGTACTTGTACTTGCCTCTCTCTCTCGTTCTCTCTTTTTCATTGGATGACATTCAATGACAGGTGGTACTGGCAGTGATGCATGTAATGCAACCATCAAGTTGCATGTTTTATTCATTTTGGGCTAAAGAAGCTGTGTACACACAGTTGTATGTACGAAGGGGACTGTTTTGATACATGAACATCATGCACGCCATTGAATTGGAGTAGCTTCTGGGTATAGTTTATGCACTTGGCCACTAAGGCAACCATGTTGACGACCGCAACAGTGGAGCTGAGGTGAAGCTGAATGTGATTTCGTTTGAATTTAAGAGTAACAGGTCCTGGTGTGGTAGTTTTTTTTTTTTTTTTTTGTTTAATAACCAAAGCCTGTATTGACATGTCAAAATGACATTTCGACAATTTTCCCTTTTCTATTCACGCAACTTGTCCTGTGTTGGCAAATTCAAAGCTTCTTGGTAATTTTGTCATATGTGGCCGTATGTGCCAAGCAAACACCAAAAAATACAAACTTTTTGTTCTCACTGAAGGAAGGAGTCTTTTCTTCATGCCTAATGACAAGGAATAGGAGCTAAAGAAGTATTTTATTATGTGAGCTCTAGTCATACCTGCGAGTTTATACAGACACAAGTGTGTCAAGCATTGAAAAAGTCTTATAAAGCTTTTAGATCACATTTGGAGTTATTAAGGCTATGATTCAGGCATATTGTTTGGATCGTATGACGTCGATCCCAACGTTAAGTCAAAGAAAACTGTCAGCGATAGTCACTAACTAATATTGTATTCCATTGTCCTTTGTTGGGGTTTTGATAATTTCGTGTCAAAGAACTTAACGTGGCTCAGACTACGAGGTTCGGAAAATATCACTGCTGGCCTCTGCTTAATGACTGAGAAGAACAACTTCCAAAAGACTACTTAATTCTATGAAAATTTTCTTAGTTTAGATAAACAAAATATCAGAAACCATCCAGCAAATCAAATCTGTGCCCAATGACAGAATCCTGGTTTTGTCTGCAAGACTACTAAGTATGTACATACAAGCCTTCATAAGGTAGGTCTATAACTTCACGAGGAAGACTAGATAAAAAGACAATCTGAGAGACAAGTAGCAGAAGAAACAAAGCCCAAATTTGACTGACTTTCGTTCTTGACTTAAATGCAGTCAGACAAATAAAAATACAAATTTTTCACGCAACAAGTCTATGGGACCAAGGACCTAGCTTCTCAAAACCAATCCTGTTGTGTGTGTTCTATTTTTTACACGAATGGAAGGGAGTTATTGTTTAATGCTCTGTCCGAAGGGCAATTTGTTATCTTGAGAAGCTTTATCATGACAGTTATACTCTCGGATGTTTGTCAGACGCTCGCGAGGGGTGGGGTCGTTAAAAAAAACTTTTAGGTGTTTTGGCTGCGATTCGAACCTCAAACTCCTTGCTCCGTAGTCTAATGCAGTAACCACTGCACCACTGTATTATTCAGATACACGGGTTTATTTCGGACTTTTTGTTTTGTTGCCCTGCATCGCAAGCTCATTATTCATCGAGCATCCAACCGGCAATGCGGATACTAGTATGATATGGAATTGAATTGTGAACCTAGTGGACCTAAATCGCCATAGCGATTTAGTCTTTAGACTTTGACAGATACCCTAGTCGTCTTAGACTATGAAACAAATTTCTCCGATTTTTATTTCAAATATCCTTCAACTAAGTACTTTAAGTATATTCAAAGAAAATAATTTCTTATTTTTTATTGATTCCACTTTGAAAGAATACTGAGTGTTTTTATTTTCTATAAGCATTTGTTGGTGCATATACATTACATCTTTTCACATTGTTTGGAATTCTATTCCATTCGTTTCCATTTTCTTTGCAGCATTCGCCTAGCGCCCCAACGATATCATCTTGATAGAGTAACTAGTCCTGTGAGACCATTTTTAAGTTGGAAGTTTTCTTTTTCTATGTCCTCATTCCTTTGTTTCCTCCTTGAGTCTATTTACATTATGTAACGTGACAACAAAATAGAAGGGAAAGTAGTTCAGGTGAATGAGTCTAATTTTTCTTTAAATTTCCTCCTTTAGAGTAGTAAAGCCAATAAAATATGCATAGTGGTGGGTTTTAGAGGGGGTTTCTGAAAAAAATGTTCGTTCACCCAAATGTTTTATAAGTCGGCAATTGGAAGAAAAACGAGGAATTCCAGGTTTAGGCATGCAACCAAATGGGGTATCTAAGGTCGCCTGTGACTGCAACATCTTTAATGTCTGCGTGTTCTCAGCCAAAGAAAAAGGAAAACAACCTCCGCGTAGGTGAAGAATCAGCAAATAGATGCGACAGTAGATCGTTTATAAAGTCGCTTAGGAACGAGTTTTTAGCACCATTTTCTGAATAGTCATAGTTAATGACTTGTGTTCAGCATTATTTTAGAAGGTGGAAGGACCATTTCATCGCGGGTTTAGACCATGATTTTACCTATATTTACCCACCTGAGCAAGTTATCTGCGCAGACAAAAACTCGAGTTGACATTGGGCTTCGTAAATCGGAGATGGTAGCTACGATCAAACCACTCAAGGAAAAAGAACGTGATTGGACTTGGTGACATTTCTGCAAAGTTATCCTTTAACGTTCAGAAATCATTTTAGTTACTTTCTCGATGCCGAACAAGCATGGGAGTAGTTCTACTCAGAATCCTCCTGGATTGGCTACATAAAAACTTTGCTAATCATTATAGACCAATGCGTTAAGTAACGATCTCTGTTTCATCTTTTCTTAATCCATTATTTGACGCTGAAGCTTGGACTCTATCGAAAGCGGATGAAGATATCCTAAGTTGCACCGAGAGAGATTCTTCGTAAAATGTTGGGTCCAGTTAGCGATGACGGGGTTTATAGGAGGAGATTCAATGACGAACTATACGAGTTGTATAGCGACTTCGCCCCGAAGAGTCTTCGATTCAAACCAAGTGGAAAAGGAATTCAACCAACTTGAAGTACGCAAATGCAGTCAGTTAGCCAAAGACCGAGCTAACAACGAGTCTTGTTGTTTGAGCCCCGGGTCCACCCCTGATTGTAGCGCCACCTAAGTAAATAAGTATGTATTTGACAGTATTAACAAAGAGCTCATCTGTTGGAATAATTTGGACCGCGATGCAGACCTCCAGACACGATGGTGGAAAGACACGTTTATTGACGCCCTATTCTTCACAATTGATGACACATGTTTGAGATTCCTTTTAATTTTAGCTTTGGCCGGTTACGGGAACATACCCATACCAAATGTTATACTTTCCGACTCTCAATGTGCAGATTCGAACCTTTACTTTTTGCGACACCCTTTGACGCCTATTTGCTATTAGTTCTGTTCATGCTTTCACCTAAATCATGCAGAAGTTTTCAATTGAGGTTAGAAACGGACGACTTTCAGAACAGATATGTAGGTGAAAGGAAAAGTTATTAGGAAGCGGTTAAAGAATCTCCCTACTCCAGCTGGGCATCCTGAACTTGAAACTGCGAATATCCGCATTCTTTGCACCTTCCATTAACAAAACAAACAGACCCAACTGTCACCTTGACATTGAGCTTCTTACATCTTTCTACGACGACGACGATATGACAAACACCAGACATGTGTCGTGAAAACAACCACTTAGTACTCAAGTCTTGTTTACCGCTAAAAGTCAAAACACTGTGACGGTACCATGCATGACATCAGACCAAAACCAGATCAGTGTGTCACACTCATCTCTCTGCACTCAGTCTAATTAGTTTAACAGCAAACATTTTTACAAATCCTTGTCAAAATTTGGAAAAAAAAGAAACGTTTCAATGTTTACCCACTCGATCCGCAAAGATTAATTATTTTCCCCTCAAAACATCCGTAATACCCTGCCACAGGACAGATAACAGAGCGAAATCAACTTTTAACAACTCAAACAGAGGGCTTTGATTTACAAACAAACGTAAACGCTAATATGTACAACATTTTGTTTAAACTGCCTCGGATTAGCGATAAGGTTGTTATTATCTGTGGACGGCTCTATGACTAACCGCCAGATAGACTGATGGACATTTATTACCGCACATCAAGTAAATATTTTCTTTTTTGCTCGCTTTTGAAACATTCTCCCAGATACACATGCTTTAAAAAAAAAAATCGTGCTAATTGTGCTAATAAGCTAGCTAGCAGCTCGAGAGTTATCACCTCCAGTGAAGGAGAGTATAGCCTTCTTAGGTTCTAATTGCTAAATTAGCCAATGTTAGACGAGTGAAGGGGCCTGAACGAAGGCTGTGTGTACTTTATGGGTCTGTCACGAGCGTTCACATCTAGGAACACAAAAAATTACGACGCCCAATAAATCACACGGAAAATGTTTATTACACTTGAAATTGTAACCCGCGCTGAAATGCTAATGTAAAGTTTGCTTGGCTTTTCTTCTCAAAGTAGTGCTGCCAAATCTATAAATTAGATAATTGACAGGTGGAATTTGTTTAGGTTTCACTGTCCGGCAGTGTGTGTTGATTGGCGCAAATCAAATGAAAACAAATACGAAAGCCGTCGCCGCGACGGCAGGGGAGAGAGATATTCTTAGTTTTGCTGCACAGAAGGATGAAAGATAATATTTTTGCTGGCATTATGTGTAGCGCAGTTGCGCTTCTGTTTAGTGTGTGATCGCATCATTTGTGGAAGATCTTCTTTTTGTTTTTTTGATGTTACTTGACATATACTCGTACTTTTGTTAGAGCTGTCAATTTTAGTAAACAGTCGATGGTTGCTCTTTATATTTGCTATGCATTTTCTAGTGTGAAGTGTAAATATTTTGACAGTACAGTAAACTTGGGAAGAGAGAATTTTGTTTTGTTTTCTTCTTCAACTTGACTGTGTTTTATTTGTATTATTTTTCAAAGATATTATATTTGGATGCGCAGTAGGAAACAGATAGCGTATATTATTATTTCAACAGATACCTTGAATAAATAATTAATCCAATTGCCCTTTTTCGTCGGAAAGAAGTAAGCTCACTGTCACTGTATTACGTTTTAAGAAATCAACGTTGTCCTGCGAAGTGGTTTCATATTAGCTACCAACTGGAACAATATTTTGCTTTGAGTTGAACCCTAACATTGTAAATAATTTAACATGCATCAGAGTTCGATCAATCCTTTGAGTCTTGGCATTGGAAATAAGTTGACATGTATCGGAGTTCCATCAAAATCGAGCAAAAGATTGAGCTGGAATACGCAGTTGTCTTGCTTGCACACACTCTTCGGTTCATCACTCATTTCGGTCATCGACGTTAAATGTCATTTTCTAATGGACAGCTTGAACGCGGATGACGTTTTCGAACATATGATTCGCAGAAACTACATTACATTGTTTTCGAACATATTACTTTCGAAGTTCTACAGAAAACTTGGGAAAACTCATTTTTGTAAGGAGACCTTCCCCTACTCCTATCATTCTACAAATTGAAAGAAATCCTTGACACAATACAATCTCCAACGAATAAGAAGAATATAAGCAAAAAATAAAAGAATAAAAGAAAATGAATTCTTTACTCACCTCTAAATCCGCGTATGTCTTAAATTCTAGAATCGCAAATCCATCGATTATCTCCTCCTCGAGCACCGGTGATTTTGGCAATTTTCTTCTCACCGGTGGTGGCGGCCGCGGTGGCGGTTTATCCCTTGGCAATAGTAGCGTCGACGACGATGATGTCGACAGTAGATCCTCATCTAAACTCTCGCCCTCCGAATCACTGGGTGCTGCCATTAGGCCCGTGTGTCCCTCTGGCGAATTTGGTGGATTTAACAACAACGATGCGATACTATCCGTTGGGGGGATTAGATTGCTGCCACTGCTGCCATTACTGTTGCTTGTGGTAAGATTTCCACTGGAATTATTACTATCATCTCCCACACTGCCGGCTCCGCCGCTACAGACGCGACTGTCACGCTCCGCTTGCATACGCTGGGCGCGCTCTCGGCGACGCTTCTGTTGGCGTTGCTGTTTGGCATTCAAGCCGTTGCCATTTGTTGTTGCATGATGTGGCGGTATACTGCCATCGGCGGTGCTACTCGTAAATTCAGGATCTGAATCGACGAAATCATTGCCAACATTGGTTACACTATTCGAGATGGCTGTGATAGTCGATGTTGGCGGAGGCGGTGGCAACTGCAAATGGTATGGGAATGTTGTGGTTGTAGTCGTTACAGCGCCAGATAAATTATGTGGCGGTGGTGGTGGTAAAGTTAACTGATCATGGGATTGTTGTTGCTGTTGCTGTTGTTGCTGCTGATGCATTTGCAGCGTTTGCGTATGATTCGGTGATGGTTTCATTTCTGAGGGATTATTCCTTGAAGAAGACTGTCACCGTTGAAGCTCATGGCTGTTTGTTGTAACAATATTGTAACACCGGACGAGTTGACTACATTACACCACATTGACAAAAAAATAAACTGAAAATGAAAGAAGAAAACGAAATTATTGACGCAATGTGTCAAAATAATAAAAAAAAAAATTCAAATTTGATGAAATCAGAGCATGCTGTGAGAGTCTCAGAATATGTGTGTGTGACGACCATTTCGCATATGAACTTCTGTTTGGATATTGCACATTGCGACCTACAAGTTATTTTACCGAGGGTTTGGCAACCACTTTTCAAGGGCTTAGACGACGACAATGATTTGCTGCACTTGTCAGAGGAATGATAAAGACTAGAATTTGCATTATTTGCTTGTTAAATACAACAAATTTGGAGGCTATACCCTTAGCTCCGATAAGAACAATAATACCAGACTCGAAATATCTTGGAGTTATCGATACTTTGTACGAAAACGTCAGAACTGACGTTCGTTGATATCAGTCAAATGGTTTTTATTACAATAAATGGCTGACAGTGATACCTAATTATTTGTTCTAGAATTTTTCTGTGTAGCATCTTATTTTTATTGTAATTTGGATTTATAATTCGTGTTTTGTTTGTTTACCTTACAACAGAAGAGTTGGTAGTCCAGTTGACAGTAATGTCAAGTTTCTTACTAAGCCCCGATGTTATGTCTCGTTCTTATGATATTCCCAAATTTAAGAGGATTAACTGAAAGCCTATTCCTGCAATTACAAAGCCTGATTGAATAGAGACGTTAAGTACATACTTGGTAAGGATTGGGACACAAAACTCCTCAACGAGCCGAAAAAATTGAATGTCGTAGTGAACTTTTGAAGGATACTATACAAATTGAACATAAATTTTATGTAGGTTCACAGAAAAGGCAAAAACCGTAATTTAAGTCCAATAGACATCAGTAATAGACTCCCTAAACAACGTAAGTAGTTTATCTGACCTTTACAACCATTTCTAGGCCTTCAACTTCTGTAGAAATTATTGGGACAAGAAAGGAGAAAACAAAATACTCATTATTCGACCCTCTTTAGTCACAGAAAGTTTAGTTAAACTAATTAGAACGTCTGCAGACAACAAATGTAGGTTCCTTACCTAACCCAACCTAGATCCATGTGCCTTTCATTTCAGACAGGAAGCCCACACGAATCGGTCTGAAAAACCATTCGAAATTCCAAGTGACTACATATGTGTGTACATATATACGTATGAACGTACTGTCATTTTGTTGGAAATCTAATTTGCAATTCAAGAAAGGACTTGACAGCTTCTTCGATTGGCATAGACACTGTCACCACATGTCGTTGGACAATGTTACTTGAATGACGCGTCATTCTCTTTCTATCTTTATTATGCAAATAAAGTCTTAAGGTTATCGTGCCTAACTCAATAACTTTGCTTTTATGAGTTGACATTGCAATGCGGTTCAGTATATTATCTCGATTCGTCGAAATCAAGATTGAATTACAGCAGCAATTAAAATTCATGCGTGTGTTTTGCAACCGGTTAGATAAGATAAGATTTCGTTGTGATTCACTTGGGGTTGGCGTTGTTTTTTATGTTCTGGTGTGAACTAGATCTTAGGTCATTTAGTCTTACACTTCATAAGAATGTGAATTGATTGACTGGGAAATTTGCCTGCAAAACATATTGATTGCATACACAAGAAGCTGATTGTAGTCTGTAACGATGGAAGGCTAAGACTTCGGTTTTTTGCTCGAGTACCTACAGTATTCTGAAAACTTTCAACACACCAAGATAAGAATAGAATGAGTTAGAAGTCAAATTTTGGGAATCTTTCCATTTATGGTGGGGTTTTCCCACTTAAAACCCACTGCAATCAGTCATTTCAACATTATCACTGACTCTCAGGGCATATTGGACCGACCCTACATATCTGAATGGTTTAAGGTTGTTTAAAACAAATAAACAGATCTGCTGTATGAAGCAATTCTACTTGTCCTACAACTCATTCTCTGAGTGAACCAGAGGTACAAGGCTGTTACATCAGGTAAGAAAACTATGCAATACGCTGAATGGTATATGTAATCAAACCAGTGACCTTCCAAAAGCGTCTGCATTTCATTTTGCACACTACAACTGCAGCTTGATACTACCAGACTACCAGCTTCTCAGTAAGCATCTCCAGTGGCAAATTGCAGAGACGAAGAGGAAACAGAATCGAGTCAAAATTTTCGTTATAGTTTTTGTCTAAGATCGATTTCATGAGAATTGCAACATAAATGCAAACAGAGTCGGTTATCAACTTCATCTTAGTTCCAATGAATCCATTTAAATCGAATCTACTCTCGGAATACTAGTAAATAGGTAAATAGTCCTTGCTATCCTACTATCTATGGACATGAATCTGAGGCGAAGCTTATAAATCGAGACTTATTCTAATGTGAGCACCTGAAGGATTGAAGAAGAAAAGCAAACAAAATTCCACACTAAACATCTGTAATCCAGTTGACCTACTGACTCAATTTCGTATCGATTGTCATCTTATTTCAAACGAAGATTGAACTAGCTGAGGTATGTGATAGTATTAGAATTTTAGGGACCTAAGTATTTCCCAGCACATCAATAGGCTTCTTCCTTAACGCCTCCAACGGATTTGAAAAAGAGCCAACAAGTGGTGTAAACGTCCTCTAATGAATCGACCTGCACATTGGCGCTTCTATGTAGGCTGGCTTGGTGCAAGCTTATCGTATATGTATGTACATATGGACATATAATTTATGTTCTTCAAAATTAATTGTCTCCATTCAGGGCGTCAGAACAACCAAGAAAATTTTAGAAAATATATAACTAAGACTTATAGACGAGACATTCAGCTACACAACTGAAGGTCTCTGCAGGTTTTTCAGTAAGTCTAATCAATTTAGTTGGCCACTGATTTATCCACCATCAATCAATTCTCATCCTTGGACTTTAAAGGTAAACTCGATCCTGCCAAGGATAACAAGAGAGCATGACCCTTAAAGAATGCAAGGCCAACTCTAATGAAGAAACATGCCTCTCCAACTAGGTCACGGTGGGGTACATCCTTTCTTCAAATAATAAGGATATGTACGTATGTACATACTTCTTACGAGAAGATCATCCTAGTATACACGGTAACGGCAGCGTTTATCAATATCATAAAACTTAATAAACTAAAGGATAAAACTGCAAGACTACTAAGATGTACTAATAAAGTTTGGGCCCCATCTAAGGCACTGCCACTTTATCCATCGAATATGAACGAAAATTGCTTTGTGATTCCCTAAATAGTATTAACTTGACTCTAATATCCGATGGAAAGGAAACCAAGAAATGTTAAGTAATGAGTTTCTTGCGAAATGTCTCCTCTTTGATGCTCTGTAATTAAATTCTGAAGTGGGATTACGCCGTTAACCAGAACAAGTTTAATCCAAAATGAAGAAAATCTCGAAAATCAATTCTATGAATCTGGAATGGTACATTTTCTCAGATCCTACTATATTTCACTACGAAAAACGTTTTGAAATGTAAAGACATTTGAGATTTATACAGCTTGAGAATGTTAAATGAAATGAGGAGTATGATCGTGTGTCTCCATTCATGTAACTCCGCAGGCCTTCCGTCGTATGAGGCGAAGAGCTCTCTATAGTGTGAAAACCTTCTAAAACACGAAACACGACACTAACGTTCCATTAAGTCATATGTGCACAGGTGGCTGCCAGAGAGCAAGCACTTATGTATCCTGAACAGTCACATGGTCAAAATCCCACGCAGTTAACTTATGTCAAACCAATCAGTCAAGTCATGCGTAAAGTTGAAACACATGGACTTAAGTCTCACTCCATCTAGACCTGCATAGAGTACATAGGCCTGCATGCCAAATTCTTGTGACGATTGATATGGAGGAGCGAAGAGGAACGAGTGTTGATTATCTTCCTATAAATTTTGGATCCAATGAGGAGGGACATAAGTCCATAACTCAATTGATCAGATCTTATAGATCCTGTTTGCATTGATTTGAACGATTTCCATGATTTTTAGATATTATCATCTATTGTGCGATGAGTCCAGTAACTCTATGTTGGAGCTCGTTCAGTGTGAAATAAAGATCCTCGATAAGTGACGTGACTACAAGGGCTACTTCGAGAAACTTAAGAAATCCCCTAATTTGGAATCAAAGCGTCCAAACAGCTCTTGTTTGGGACGCACACTTCGCCATCGGAAGACTAGTAAGCAGTCAATGCTGCTGTTCTGGACTTTGCTTCGCCAGATAGTATCAACTTTAAAAATTGTAAAACAATCTTATGTGGAAATGCTTTACAAAGGACGTGAACATCCTCTCATTAGAACAGGGAGCTTCAAATTCTTTTAGGATGCGGGGTCTCTCTCAAATTCTTTATACGATTCCAGCAGGAACCCACGACAGGGGATTACAAAGGATCCACTAGTGATCCGAATGTTGTTTGCACATGTGGCCATCCTGTTCTACCTACCTATGTACATACCCTAGGACAGATAATTGACCTCTCCACAGAAAATTCCTTGGTGCCTAACTTGAAATAGCGTGGTACGCTCCACATAGTTTCCAAAGCAGTGATCATTTAATTTACTTAAAATAACACCGATTCAAGCCAATAGGTGCATTAACTCAAAAAATTGAGTTGGTTATCCTATGTTCCACTCCATAGGCTCCAGTCTATACAGCTCCTCAGGAACTAGGAGCAACAACTAGGCATTGTTGTCTAAAAACCTTCATAAACATCTCATGTTTACCGGAAATTCCAATAGAATTCCGTCATGAATTGAATCGAGTGCACAATTTGTCATCAATTTATGAAAATCTTTGTTCTGGTCAAGTGCACGGTTTTATTTGATTTTCTGCTTTTCATTGCATGATCCTCCCACCTACCTTTCATCACGAACTACTTAAGTGTCAAATCCTAAGCACACAACGTCAAAACACTATTCCACTACGTAGTCAGCTGTGGAGGTGTTAATTTGCAAATGTCCACCCTCGCAAACAAGGATTAAAAAACATGGCGGATACACGAGCCAATCAGAATAACACAAGACACGAGTTCAACAATTGTTAAATCACCGAGGCCTATCGAACAGACCCGTCCCATGGCAAGCATCGAAACATAAGCAGATCTTCAAATCCTTCCTACACTTCCCCACTCCTTCCAAGACAGTACACATCCACTCTGCATATGGATAAATTTTTTTCTTGACGCAAATTAAGGTTGTCATCATTCAAGGACACTCCAACCAAAAACAAGGAAAAAAATAAAAAAAAAAACCTGCACAATTGATTCTGAATCCATGCAGCACCCACTGCCACCCCCACCCACAGCCAAATAATAACAAAACGCAATTATCCACCCAGAAATATTCATACACTCTCCACTGGCCATCCCACACAGGAAATTCCCGCAATTAATAAAACAAAAATAAATTAAATTATTTTCGATTTGGGATTTTTAAACTTTTTTTTCTTATTTTTTTTCTTTTTTAAGCGCTAGAATGCCATTCTTCTGGATTCCGCACACACAATCTCATACTCGCACACACCACAGCGCGCATGTGCTACAATATTTATACACACACCTTTTGATGGACTTTTTTTCCTTCTTTCTTCTATTCCTCGGTTGGAAAAAAAAATTATATTTTATTTTATTTGCGCTGTTTTACAAATAAAATGGAATTACCATCATCCACGGGAGGTTACTTAATCCTTGAAAACGTTAAAACACTCCTCGGACACTAAAGAGGGCTCGAGGATGTAGACAAATACGAGGAAAACTATCGACGAACGCAACAACGATGAGGATGACACCGACAACGAAGACGAACCGACATTTTTTTTTTATTATTTTCTTCTTTTTCCTTCCTTTTCCCGACGGACTCTATTCTCTACGACGACTACGGACGACGACACATTCCGAGGATACCACACGGAAACGAACGAAAAAAAAAAAATATATCTACGTAACTAACTAGCGAAATATAGTAATCACTGTTTGGTTAAAATACCACACCAGGGGAAGGGGATTTGAAAAATTTTGTAATAAAAAACAAAATAACAAAAAGCACACAAATTTTAATTGATGAACAGTGTTGAAGAAGATTGAAGCACTTTTATCCTTTTTCTTCAATCAAGATTTTCGGACATTTTTCAGAGCAAACACTGGATTGGAACACACAGATATATAGATGTATCTCTTTCCCTCTCTAAACAAACACGCACACACTGCACCACATTGTAAATCTGCAAGGAGTTGCGACTACTTATCGAGGATTCTTTTTATTATTATTATTATTATTATCATGTATTCTTCACCCTCAATTGAATTGGATTTGTAAACTTAGTGAATAATTTGATTTGGAAAATACATTGTTTCTACTCCTTTCGCGCACGTTACCACTTTACCACAGCACATTCACATATTCAACACTATCTAACGAGAAAGAGATACAACGAACCGGTGTGTGTGGGGAAAACGACATCGACGTGAGTTGATTAACCGCGAATTAACACACACAATCAAAAAAAAACTTACGGAAATATGTTTTTTTTTTCTACTTCTTTTTTTTTTGTTTATTTATTAGTTACATTGATGTTTTTTTTTTTTTGTTTGGTTATCCTGACGGATAAAGATTATTCTTCTGTCAAACTCTTCGAAGTTAACTTCACTCGAATGGTTGAACTTTTCGCACACAGATTCCGAATAGATTTTCGTACAACTTCCAGGCGAGATTCAACCCCCAATTTCGCACACAAAAAGGAACAAAAAAAAAAAAACTTTTTCTTAGATCACCATTGCACTTTTCGGCTGGTACTTCCGAAGGTGGTGCCAACGGAACGATGAAGGAAATACATTTTTCCTTAACTCAAAACAATGACAAGGTGAATTCCGAATTTTCGAAACTCACTTCGAATTGGTGAATTTCCACAAATATTTGATGGAAAATGATAACTTTTTTTGATTATTGGATTCTTCAAGGGGATGGTGACGACAGAACTTCCAAAATTTACTTTTTTTTTTTTTGAGTTGAATTCTATACCACATGTACGTGTGTGTGTCGTACTTGTGTAGTATTTTGCAATCTCTCTCGTGGGTTCATAGATCGGGCCAATAAAAGAAAAACTTTTCAAAACATTTGCGAAACACTCCAGGGACATTTACATTGAATCGGAAGAGGAAAAATGGAAAAATTTTGTGTTTTCCTTTACAAAAAATTTTCCAATCCGAGTGGTATTTCAATTTTTTTCTTTTCACTTAAATTTTCGAATATTTTTGTTATATGCGGTTATTCTCATCTCTCTTCTCAAGATGATATCTTTTCCATTCACTTGCACACGCACACACTATGGAGAGCAAGAGCGAGAACGATAACGAACGTACGAACGAAACACGGCAAGGCGACGACGAACTACACGAACACACGACCAACGACGGCAGCGACAACGGCGGCGGACAAGGAAAAATCACCACACGATGAGAGGAAAAAAAAAAAAGATGAGAAGAAAAAGGCAGCAGCAAAAAACGAATGAAATGATTTTTTTTTTCCTTGGAACTTGGTTCGAAATTTTTGTAATCACTTTTTTCGGTTATTTTTCCAATGGAATTCAATGGTTTTTAACACACACGTACTCGGAATAAATTAATTTTCACAATTTAGTTGTTTTCAAGCGATTTTGGTAATGTTTTACCGATGAAAACATTGAAAATCTCACGAGCGAATTTAACGAACACACATCACACTCCAGTGGTAAATTCTCTCCTCTAGAGGGAGACTTTTTTTTCTTTCTTTCATTATTCTTTGCTTCTTTCATCTTTTCTCTAGTGGCTGTTCATATGGTGTGGATGGGGTTGTTCTCTTTCCACTGCGGTTTCTCTTTCGCGCATTTGTTAAGGATTTGTGTGAATGTTGGCAAGCGGCAGCTGGTAAAAGTCATTGCATCTCTGTTGCTCTAGTTGCGAGTGCAAGCGTAAAACGATGCAGGGATGGCAACTATTAAGGATGAAAATTTTCATTATCCGTCTCTGTACAGCTGCATAAGTGCCAACATTTAGAAAATGAAAAAAATGACAATGAGATGGATGTCAGTGTGTAATTGAGTAAACTTCTATTTCTTGTTTTTTGTTTTTTTTTTTTTTTCTGTTGTTTTTTGTTTTTTGGATGACGGGCGTCACCACATAGAAAGTACGTGAAACATAAGTGACGGTGTGGTGAGTGCACTTCTTGTGTGAGTTCATCATTCTTTTGGTTTTCTGCTCGTTTGTTTTGTGATTGTTATTCGTGGTTCGTTGGTGTGTGCATGTGCAGCACACTGTGTTTTGCGGTTATTATTTTGATCTGGATTCAAGGTAAAGGACTGCAACATTTGATATGTGTGACATAAATACTTCGGGATCGTATGTCATTTTGGTTTTCTTGTTTTATATTCTTTATCCAATGAATTCTTTATCGGATTGTGATAAGATTATAAAATTTATGTACGTATTTATCTGAGGTGTAAATCTTAATTGATTGTTTTGGGGAGTCGGTCAAAGTTGGTTGAGTCTAACGGTCATTTAATTGTTCTTTGCCCAGGTAGTACTATTTAAATGTGTACTTTTCACATTTTCCTTTTCATCCCTCATCCCTTAGTAGGTAAGTTTGTTCACAGTTAGCAATTAGTTCAGTGTGCAATGCTATTTATCGCAGTATGTACCTATTAACTCATTTTTTTTTCGAGTCTACTTTGCAAGGTCATTCTGGTTGATTTGGCTTATGTCCCTTTTTTTGTGTAATCTAATCAAGCAACGTAAGCACTGATGGGTCTCGAGATTACCGTCATATGTATGCTTACTGCCGAATTGAAACACTAATGGCAGCAGTCAAAATTGACTTTCAAGCTTTTATTGTCATTACTCGTTTTTTTTGTACGTTCCTACGTAGATTATTAGCGACCAATTGATGCTAATTAGTAATATCTCCCAAGTTTATGAAATACGTATGTACATACATTCATAAAATATACAGTATATATGACCCGGTTACGGTTGAGTTTGCCTTAGAAAATCTATTCTCGTACATGCTGTCATAATAATTGCAATTATCTACACTAACTAAAAAATGCACGACCTATGTATGACGTGTTTTTGTACATACATTTGTTTGTATATAAGTTTCTTGGAACTTTCTTATCACTGGGTTGGTTATGTGAGCCAGTTGCAAGCTTTTAAAATAACAGAAATTATTTGCATTGAGAGTTGAGGACAATGAAACGGATTCAGCATTGATCATCGCATTGAATAGCAAAAAAGAGTAGAAACGAAGTTTTTGGGCCTCAAATTTTGAGCTAAGAGTATGAAATTTTATGCCCGAACTTTTGAGAAGCAGAAGCAAGTAAACATTTTTGTAATCCGCTCACTCCCACACCTACTTTTTCATAGCTTTACTATTTTTAAACTTACCTTGTCTATATCCACGCCCACCTCTCGGGGGCGTTTTAATGAAAGAAAAAAACAATTCTGATAAAAATTTTACATTTAATATCTTCAATCTTTGATTTTTGAGAAACAAATTCAACAAAACTGACCAGACTATGCTTCGGGTTTAACCAAAAAAATGGTTCTTGGAAAACGTGGTAAATTTAATTTATGTTACATAACCATGAACCTTATTAAAACGTACATAACAACTACAATCCGTTCAGAACAGAACAATGGCATAACATCCTTCATTCCTTTAAATATCCTCAAATACAGTGCGTGTGGCATACAATATTTTACATTAGTATGTACGTACATATGGACGACTTAATATTAATTGACAGGCCGATGGGACCAGGGCCTAGATTTTCACAACCATTAGTGTTGCGCTTGTTCTTTTCACGAATGGAAGGGCCTTATAGATGCCCGCAAGAGGTGGGACCGTGAAAGAAATTTTAGGTGTTATTTAGGCATTGAACCTGGAACCCAGTTACGGTATCCATTAGATGTTACACAAAGTTCTTAAATAAAAATGCCCTTAAAAGGTCGTCATATATTGTATTGTATGTACATATGTATATATGCATTCGGTTTAAATAATTTTTTTTTTCTTGAAATTCAAGTAGAAATACCGAATTTTAAGAAAGTAGGCGTAACAGATGGTTTCAAAAATGTTAGCCCTTGTAGTGCATCTCCTTCTTAAATGCCCAGATATAAAATTTTAGAGTAGAATGTGGTGAGATATGAAAACGATTACTTTTCCCTTGTATTGACTAAAGTCGTAAAGAATTATTACGATCATTTCGAATGCTTGAGAATGTTACACGAAAATATTATCTAAACTGACGAAGGGACATGGGTAAACCGTCTTCGGTGATACTGATCACAAATACACAGATGCTTTGTAGGGTATAACTCGATAGTTTCTTAATGCTACAAACTATGAATGCGAACTTTAATAAACAAAAAAGTACATTTTTCGCAAACGTTGTTGAAGTGTTTATTTATTTTACCATGCATGTTGCCATCTTGGATCAATTGGTTAGTGCGTTAGACTTCGGAACCTAGGTTTCAAGGTTCGATTTCTCGACAGTATATAACACACAACCGACAGTATAAAGAATCCATTCGTGCACAAAATTTTACAGGGACAGCAGGTCGCATGAACTCGAAAGCGTTTTTGACGTAAATTTGGAAACGATTCAGCGCTGCCACGTTCTAAAAATGTGCATATATGTATATCGAGAAATCTTTTGTATAAGATTTCAGGCAGAAAGCTTAAGTGATTGCAATATTTATCTATCAAACCGATGTCCTTTAGTATGCATATTTTGTTTTTGCCGCCAAAGATCAACGACCCAACTGCTCAATTCTTAAAATTATATCCTCGGGGCGTAAATGTAAATTTCATAAACTTACATAACAGTGAATGAATCCAATTACTACAAATACAAAGAAAACAAACATTGCGCATCACTATTTGTTTTTATTTCGGTTAAACAAAACAAAATTTCACTTATCCATCTCTGGTGGCCGGCCTCCCGCTGGCCGCTATTGCTTCAAGGACTGCCCTTCTATCTGCTTCAATGTAGAATGCATTGGCAACGAAAAGCAATCCGCCAATGATCTGTATGAACGCTATGCAAATCAGACTGGCTTGCAGTGCCCGAAACTCCTGGAAATGAGTCGGGCGTTCCGTATTACCTTTTGCTATCCAAACTGATTTTAAATATTCTGATAACACGCCCACCACATATGGACTTCCTGCATCGCCAAATGAATGACTTACAACTATTTGAAAAGCTTCTGCGGTTGATCGGCATTCGGGTACCACACAAGAAAGTAGAATATCCGCCACCAAGGTCCAAGTGGTATTCATTAAGGTTACTCCAATGCTTACTGTTACATATGTGATCGGAATAGATTCATTGGCAAATAAAAATCCTGAAACAAGGAGTGGATCACCCAGAAAAAGTGCAAAGGCACAAATAACAGGATCACATGCGGGATATCTAGTTGAAATCTTAGATGATATAAACGCACCTAGCGGCACTCCTACAATTCCAGATAAAATTCCCGCCGGAGCAATGGCTGCAGTCACTTGACTTAGTCGTACATCCTCCTTTCCCGGTATTAGTCTGAATCCGAAATGGAAGAATTTAGGTCCCCACCAAGACAGAGCACCGATTAGAAATGTTACACATGTAAAACCAATTGTTGACAAAACGTAGGAACGGTTGCCGACTAACATCAGTAGATCGTTTCGATAACTGGATGTTTTAGCAGCTGATACTTTGCCTGTCTCCAAAAGTTCACGTTCTCCTCTAACAGGATCCTTGATGAAGTATAGCAAAACAATTCCAACAACAGAAAATATAGGAGTAATTCGCATACCCCAAGACCAATGACCCAATATGTGCGATGCCAACGTAGAAATCACAATTCCACAACCCACACCAATTGGAACAGCAGTGTAGAATATACTCAGGACAGTTTTTCGAATTTCCTTGTAGGTAACGTCATAGATTACAGTTGGTGCAATCGCACTAAAACACGACTCTCCGGCTCCGACAATAGTTCGCGTAAAGAAAAACCATCCGTATGTCGTTGTAAAGGATCCAATCAAAGTGCCTCCAGACCAGAGAAATAGGCTGAATATCAAGATGATACGTCGCGAATAGCGATCACCAAGGTATCCAAATAATGGTGCAAATATCGCATAAGATACAAGATAAGCTGTTTGCAGGAGACCACCATAGTCATCAGTAATTTGGAATTCGGTTTGAAGGTTTTCAAGAATTCCAGCGACAGAATAACGATCCATATAGTTGAGGATATTTGCATAGAATAGGATGGCAACCGTGTAGTATTCCTGACGTGTGAGCTCGGTCAGCATTATTTTGAAATTTTGATAAGAAACTGCAATTTTGGATTTTGATGATGAAATATGTTATTTTGGTTTTCTTCTTTTAAATTTGGCCGACTTCAGCCAATGCAACAGTTGTAGGTGGTTTAACACATTTGTAAAGATTCTCCAAAGACAAATCCAGAAATCGTTTTTGGTCAGACACTTTTTTGACAGACTTCAAGTGTTTTGACTTTTTCGACAATCGTTCCCCGATTATTGAAATTATTATATGTTCGGTAAGGTAAGGACTTTCATAAAACATTCGTTTCTACGATGTTTTATGCTATCATCGAATAATGTGACGGGGTGCATGCTGCATACTACGAGTTGTTTAGTGCCTTCTCGTATTCTTGCTGTATTTAGCTATTGTATTTGCTTCCGAAGTCGAATTTAAGTGATCCTGCTTTAGATAAGTGAAATTCATGTGGTGGGCTGTTATATCAATCGTTCTTTTCGAAACTCATTCTTCTAACCTTCTCTTCATCTGTTATACAGTCTTCATTTACTTATGTATATGCATATATTGTAGAATCTATGTGTCTGCTCTAAGAGCAGCTGCTGGGAAAGTGCCACAATATAAAAATTTCGTTCTCCAACGTCAACAACTTTCACACCTTTTATGCAAAAATGTCATTTAAAGCTGAGCCTCCCTATACAGTTTGACAAACTGCTGATCAGAATCATGAGAATGTCCTGGCCACCTATTTGACCTTGACTGTGTGGTTCTTCTATTAGAATTTGTTTAGATATTTCTTTAGGCGCTGCGCGTTTGAACAATACTTTGAATTATGCGTATGCCTTCCTGGAGTAACACTGGACAATTTGAAAAAGGCACTGCAAACCACCCAAGCAAGTCAAAGAGATCCAAAATAGACAATTCTAAGTCTAACCAACTTGACTAACTTTTTGTTATAAAATGTCCCGCGTACTTTCTGCAGCTCAAATCGTAGATTGTAAAACTTCCATGAGTGCGGATAAAATTCTCTCACTAGATCTGCGGATCTAAAATCACGACAAAGTAAACGAACGCGAAATATACGAAATTTGGCTCCTTTTTAGACGTCAAAAGCAAATGTAGAGGAATGTGACAGATTTAACAAATTCCATAAATCAGTGGCATCTGTCTTTTACAAAATTCGTAGATATTCATGAAAACTCGTTGTTTTGGGAGACTACGACTTAATATCACGTAGAACAGTTTTTCAATAGGAACACATAACTTTTTTTATGATCTGTCAACATCATAACGACAGTCAAAGTTTACATTTTTATCAGAATAAAGTTCATGAAGGAGCAACGTTTCAAAACTATTGGAAATTACTACTGAAATTCTGAGGCGTTATTGTAACTTTAACAGCTCTTACACCAAATTTTGGTTATAATCATCATTTCAGCAGACAGACTGTGCGTGCTTTAGTAGATGAATTCGAGTCAAAACATTCCCATTTCAGCGAGACAGCGCACCGGTCGTAATACCGAAAATATCGCAGCTCTAAGTGCTTCAATTTAAATTGACCCAGAACAATCAATGTCAAGCCTTTCACAGGAATTGGGAATATGTCTGTCCATATTGTGGCGAATTTTGCGCAAAGATTGTAGCCTATACCCTTACAAAATCAAAACTCAGGAACTGAAGCCCCTTGATAATTTTAAGCGTCGAAATTTCTTGGATTGGGCTGTGCAAAAGTTTGACGAAAATCCTAATCGAAAAATAATCTTCTGCGATAAAGCTCATTTTCGGCTTAATGGCGTTGTCAATAAGGAAAATATGGGTTTTTGGACAACGAAAACCCGTGGTTCAAAAGACTCCAAGACTCAAAGACAAAAAGGGAACGTGTACTGTGGATTTCATGCCGCAAGTGTGATTGGAATATATTTTTTCGTCGATGAAAATGATCACGGTGTTACGGTCAATGGAGTTCGTTAGAGTGTTATGTTGGAAAACTATTTTTGGGCAGAATTAGATGGGCTTGACATAAGTGTGTGGATGGCATGTGGTTCCAACAAAGTGGTGCCACATGACACTTAGATGATCAATAGAATGGTCCGGTCCTATGGCCACCTTATTTATAAGATATAACGCCGTTGGGTTTCTTGTTATGAGGTTAATTCGTGGGTTTATGTCGACAAGTCAATAACTTTAGAGACTCAGGAACAATATCAAACACGGATTAGCCAACACTCTGTAAATTTTCCCAGCGGCAACGCTGTGCCAAATGGCTCGCAAATCATTAGCAAAGTAATGAAGAACTCCATCTATTTTGTCTAAATAATCGAATCGGAAGCATGGGGCAGACGTTCAAGGATCTAGGAAATACTCACTTACATATGTATATGTCAGCATAACAAGGCGAAATATCCCTATCAAATAACCAATGAATGGAAATTTAAAATAACTGAATGAAAACGAAATCGAAATTACAAAATCAAAACAAAATCTGTTAACGATTCGTCAAAAATAAAATTCCAAGTTCAAAAGAGGGCCGAATTTGCTTTCCAGCAGCGCGTGCTTGACATGTGCTTAATTTGCCTCTTTCCCCGCTTGTCGCGATACTTTTAACAGACCTGCTTCCATCTGCTTTATTCCCTCCAGGATTACTTCTTCAATTCCCCGTTATACATTTTTTTTTTTTTACTTTTTAATCCCCTATGCAAAATTTATGATAATTTATTCACTCAACGGGAATTCTATTTTGTACCTTTGGTTTTTTTTTTCCTAAGTTTTTATTTTCCTCCCCGTTTAACATTTATTGTTGAAAGACCCCTATATTCGTCGTTCGCGACGACGACAACGACAACGACGACGATGGTCATCTCAAATGAAAGGTGCAATGAAAGAAAAATTGCGCAATGAATTATTGATGAAACACGGGGATAACTGAAAGAGGAATTTCGGTTGATGCCGAGCTGCAGTACTCTTAGAATGTCCTTTGTATATCGAACCGAAGCCGAAACAAGCGGAAAGCGGTTCACCTCTGTGATTGATTTATGTCCTTTTGATGATACGCCTTTAGTTGGGGGGATTTGTGCGATTGATAGTGAGTGTGGAGAGGAAGAAGAAACAGAGAGTGGTAGCAGATAGAAAATCCAATTTCGTCGATTTCGTCCTTCTTACCTCGATAACTGATGAGTACGCATTCATATACACTATACAGGTACTGGGATTGTGTGTATTTCGAGGAAGGGAATTTCCAACGAACTGATTTATCGTCTGAGTGGAAATTAACTATTTTATGGGTATTTTGATATCAAAGATTGACGGAATTAATATTTTATTAATGAAGGTTTTATAATCCAGGCATGCTTAGCGCATTTAGGAATGGGTTTAAGGATAGATATTGATGGACGTTTTTTTTCTCCTTTTTATTATTTTTACGGATAATAAAATGTGTACTGAAATAGTTATTTGTTGTTTCAAAATTCAGAGACTTACGTGTATCTACCTCACTAAGTATTGCAGCATTGCAGGACCTTAAAAGTGTGTGTAAGCATCAGGCTTTCCATTTTGACGTTACTACCCTTATAGCTTTACATTTATCTGCAGCTCAGATAAAAAGTGCATCCTTCTGAGGATCCTGCGAGACAGAACTTCAAAATTTAGTTTGCAATCGACATAGCAGACGCTTTCACTAATGTGACCTATGACTGCATGTCGATCGGTATCAGTCTAAACATAGGCTGCGAGTGATCTGTTGGTAGGTCATTTGATTACGAACCTTTCTAGCTAGCCTATCGGCCATTTCGTTCCCGAAAGTCAGCAGACCATGATGTCGTTGTGCTGGGACTGATGGGTGCTTAACTATCTGTGTAGATGTCTACATAATTGTTACTGTTCGGAGTCAATAAGTTCCTGTAGGCCTCGCTGATACCATACATTTCCGCACTTGTGTGGTTGGGGAGTTCTATGGACCGGATAACTGGTGTGCTGATCTGAGAATATTTTTGAGCCAGTGTTTTCATCCGTTTTGTCTCGTCCGTGTGAAGATGGATATGGAGGTGAAGTTGATGACCTCACCAGGTTGAGGTTGAAGTTTGTTTAAGTGATGAGCTGGTCGGTAGGCGTATTAACGTTTGATCACTTAACTTAGTAAAAGTAGTGTCCGATACGAAATCGTTTCCACATTCCTGTTTTTCGTACCGTAAGGACCTTCCTTAGAAACCCCCGTATAATCAGCGTTTTGCTTTCACGATATGCCGTTTCCTAATATACATACATATGTACATATGTATCTACTTCTATAATTTTTGACTTGTGTTTCCGGAATCAAATTTTTGACATTTGTCGGCAATATTGCACATGATTCCTTGTTCCGATTTCGCTATGATCTTAGGTTTCCGAGTTTTTTCCAGTTTTCTTTGATCTTAGGTTTCATTGCACTTCTGTGTCACTCAAAAAATCCACGTCTTTTATGGTCTAGAGAGCGATATGGACTGATAACTCCTCTTGACTAAGTCCTCAGTTTACCCGAAAACAAATGGTTTGTAGAGTAAAAGGGTAAGCCTACAACGCTCTCTTGGTTTTGCCATTCTATGTAGATCCATTAAGATTTTACGAAGTAGACTTTATGAGTACAGGAAGAGTTATAATATAAGCACCTGTGAAGCGTGTGGTAGACGATCCTGTTCCTTCTACTGATGCAAACCTCTGTATTCTTTGACATATGTACGTACTACCTAGCATTTGGCTACTTACCGCTTTTTTCATCTTTACCTTGTGACACAAAACGTTCAAATTTAAATGGCAAATGATCAGTAAAATGTATTGCATACTCGCAGGTGCACACAAATAAATAGACGACAACAGCTTTCCCAGCATTTGCATACCAATTGGCGCAGTTTAATTTGATTAGAGTCGTTGTTGTCGGCAGCTCCTCAATCTGTTTTCATATCCTTGATGGATGTCCCTCCACACCTTGAATTATTTAATTCTATCATTGACGGCTACGACAGCGAGGACATGGTACAACAAACACTTAACAATCATAACAATCCGAATCCGTATTACCTTCCAGTCAATGACGTGAAATGTCAAAGCAATTACACTCGATAGCTCCGAGCCAGTCAGATTTCATAACAATAACCCTGCCATTTAGACAGAGATACACATTTATTCATCCTTGCGTGGGCGTCAAATGTCTACAAACGCCTCCTCGCCATCGCACGTTTTGTAGTCTTCCTCCTTCTCCTCTGACCCCTGGGGCAAACGCCGCAACCAGTTGTTTACCTACCTACACGCCAAAGTGTTTCGCCGCACCGATCGATAAAATTCCCGACACCATGGCGTATGCCACCCTTTCTCCACACGCCGCACACCACCATCAACCAACAACCACCAACCACCACCCACATCGAATACACCTCGCACAGTAGAAAGACTGTCATTCCATTGCATGTTTCAGTTATCTTTCACTCCTTGCAGGATTCGCACAAAATTGGAAATCCTTCACATATCCATAAACAAGAGAAGAACCTGATTATATCCGTCGTCGTCGCACGTCGTCCTTTGGAGAATACATCATTTTGTGTACATACAACTGCAGAGCTTGGCATTCGTATCGCACACAGAAACATAGACACACGGCAATAGCCTTCAATCTCTGCCTATAATCCTCACCATTGGTCATTCGTATCCGGGCTAAAACCCCTTACGAAACATACGCCAATACCAAGAGAGAGAGAGCTTGAGAGACACCAAAAGCCATGACACGCAGTGACGGTGGCACTGTCAATCGACATGTGTCGTCCTCACCAACGCAACACAAAGGGGCGACGGCATCGCCGCCGAGAACGACCAACTCCAGCATCAATACAATCAGCCCAACGAACACCGTCGGAATGATATTAACCTGCTTAATTGGATTAGCTCTGTCAGGATATGCGACGTATGTGGAAATCCAAGTGGAAAAGGATGATGACTATCAGGCGATGTGTGATATCAGTGAAAAAATTAGCTGCACAAAGGTTTTCGCATCCAGGTGAGTTAGTGGGTGAGCCAAGTGAGTGAGTCTCTCGGTGAATGTGTGCCTGTGTCCTTTGAAAGGATTTTTGTGTGGCTTTAGTGCTGTTGTTGTTGTTGTTGTTGTGTTGTTTCTTTTTTGTTTACTCCGCTTTGTATGTCATCCTTGCTTATTTAATCCTGTAAAAGGGAAATGCTTTGAATGCGAATGACATTAACGCGGCCCTCGCCTGTTTGACACAGACGGGCGGACGAACAATCCCAAAGTTAATTGATATTTATTGGGAACTGTCATTCGTTGATGTGTGTGTGTACCCTTGTGCGTGCGTATGTGAATAGCTTTATATTGTTTGTTTGGGTTTATTTGCAGATATGGCAAAGGATTCGGAATTATTGGTTGGGTTTTCGGTGATGAGTCGCTGCTTAACACGCCTAATGGGGAGCTGGGGATTATATTCTATATTTTGATTGGCATTTTGAGTGAGTATTTAACGAGCTATTTATTGTAATTAAGTTTATGTTTACTGAAAGCCTGCAATCCATTATGGGTTTGGTGGATTGAATTTTATAAAGTCGGATGATAAATAGAACATTTAGGAGTTGTTTTTTGTAAGTTTTCTATCATGGTCCACCACTCAAGATAGTTTTTCTACTCCTTTTGAAAATTTTGAGACCAATTTCAAAAGTTTTGCAAGCAGTTCTTCGAGAGATTGAATTTTTGTGAATAAAAAAAAAAAATACTCCCGATCCTGAATATTTTATTTCAAGTTGTCTCGACCTACGGCACTAATATTGCTCTTCATACTGGCGATTCAGTGGATTGGTGTCTTCGAAACATTCGATTACATTTAGCAACCCTTTAGGTTCAGCCACATTATATGGTCCATGGTTTGACTTTTTGAACTGCATTCACGTCTTGCTAAGGCTCACAAGAATGACCAGTTCTTAGTGAGGCTTTGGGTTAGGCAGTGAATAGAAGTATTTTTGCTTAATGGGTTGTCTTTCACTGATATATTCCAAGGTTTGTTGTTGGGTACATATTAGGCCTATTCTCGATCTGTTCAAAGACTGCAGATAAAGGTGTTGGAGAAAGGCTTCAGACTATGTGTGGATTATGTCTCAGAAGTCCTAAGCTTTTTGTTATTGGGAATTTTTTATGTTTCAAGACTTCCGATTCATATGTCGAGGATTAGTTTTTATTAGTTGGAAGTAATTCTCTTTTTCTCCTATTACTCGTCTGTTTCAGAGATTTTCAAAGTCAGATCCCAGTTGCAGCCTCTACTCCGCCTTGCTTAGGCGTACAAGATTAAACCCCTTTTTCTTGGTCTTTCACAACTTTTCTTTGTTCAACATTTGTGTTGTCTCAATGCTTTTGGAAAATAGCCAGATTGATGTGTAATAATTAGGTTATACTTCCTCATCTTTACATCCCGCACTTATGTCCTTTTTCGTAAGACATGTGGTATCATGTGGTATCGAAGTGTGTTATACCCCGTGATTACTCCCATAAGCATAGTCCTATTCTTTTGCATAGTTCTGCCGGTCCTATTCTTGTCAAAACAAAGCCATAAACTTTTTGTAATCACGTAGGTTTCTCTGGACGACCATATACTGTTACCAGTTCTACGGGCCTTGGTTCCTGCTTCGTGCTTAAGTGTGCAAGGGATGAACACAATGTTTCTACCTGTTCTGATGTTGATTCTGAACCTCATCTTGCCAGTTGGCGGCCTTCTCATTTCCTGGTATATTTTCCTGTTCAACATCCCAGCAGAGGTCAACCTTGCGCCGTGTTCCAATAACAAGCTCTTTAAGACAGAATGGCTTTTATTACTGTCACTGGAAAGGTAATACCTCCCTGTGGCTATTGTCACTGCTAGGACCTTCGCTGGGAAAACACTGCTATGGTTACGAAGACGGACTGATCTGGATATACCCAGCGGTTCAGTGAATATGTCTGACCCTGTGCGTACAACAATCTTTGACCAATCTGTGAAATACCGCCTGCCAGTGTGCTTAAGTCAGGGTGCACTGGGACCTTTAAAATCTTTTGTACTGGCCCATATGGCTTGAAGGCTTTTAATATGTATTGGCCTAATATCGATTGAAGTTGATGAACTTTTTCACTTGTCTCAGACCCTGAAGGATGGGTTATCGTAAGAGTGTCCTTCGATCTCCTATTTTGTTATCTTGGCATAGTTAGGTGCCTCAAGCATCCCTTGTCTACCCAGGTAGTCAGCCCGTTGATTAGGTACGTTCGAAGCCTTCAAGTCGTTTTTTTTTCCAAGTCGTAGAACTCATTTAATCAATTTATTTATCCGGATCCTCATGAACCCTATTGTCTGAGGATTTAAGGGCATGTAGCTCGACAGGATTTACTTGAAATATTGTTCGTGACTTACCAAGTGTTGGGCGCGTTGAAAAATGGGACCGTATACCTCGGCACAAGTGCTGCCATTTCTCAATTTAAAGATAAGGTAGAGTTATGTATCTGGTTTTTTCCTTCTCGGCTGTCACCTAAGTAGAACAAATTCGAAATTCTTGGAGAATAGAAATCTCTTCTCTCCTGATATCTAAAGAATTGAAGTTCGACATTTGAGGCAGTCTGAGACCACTAAGCATGGCTAGATATAGAGCTGTGAGGCTAATCATTGCTCCTATGCCAGCCGTAGGGGTAATCTTTATAAATCCGTTTTCATCAATCTGTAGGTCAACAAATAACTCTTTGGCAGAGGCGTAAACCACTAAGATGCGTTATCCTTCAGGGTTATTCTAGAGAGGTTCATCAAAAATGGCTGACTAAGGATGGGATAGGAAGTGTGGGGCTTATACATTTTGAAACTTAGCAGATCGAGGTTAAGAATATCGGGTAAGGATTCTCTCTGGCCATTGCCTTGTGAACAGGGACGGCATGAGAACTATCAAATAGTGATACATGCAGTTGTAAATGTCAAGGCATAACTTGGAGTAAGAAACTATTTCGTTGACAATTCAAAAGGAGATTGGGTCTGCGAACCAAAGCATTAGCATAGTATAGGAATATCAAATGCATGGAAGGTATGCCATAGGTTTAGGTCTGTTACCATAGGGATTGCGATGGGCCCAGTATGGAGCCTAGTGCTGCAAGATAATCTCATAAGCCCCACCCTACATACCTGCCTTCTTGTTTAATTGACAGTAACCTAATACATGCATATAATCTCAGCATTAAAGTTTGCATCTACTAAAACTTTCCCAAGTAGTTTCTTCTTGTTCTTGTTGACGTGTTCAAATCATCAAAGTGTTTTTGAAACATCAAAAAGGGTAAATACCCAGATACTAAAACATTTATTCCTCTACCTATCCAACCACCCACTGAAAGTTAGTGGTTCACATGTTGCTGACGACAGCACAAATAAACTGAAAACATTGTGAGACAACAAAGTACGTATTCCCAGACAGTGAACATGCTTCTAGAAAATACGACCTCACCCACAGACATGTTCTATCGATAAAGACGACTAAATTATCCTGCCAAAGGATGTGGGGCGGTGTCTCTGTTCTCTATTATTCGCACATCACAAAGCAAACAGTTTTTTTTATTTTTCTTCTTCCTGTTTTTCCCTACCACAAGATGGTATTGTGTTGAACAAAACATACTCTCACCTTATCCTTCAAACTGTGTAATGACATAGAGACGTATAGAAAGAACTGCTACTAAGTCCTTAGCTAAATAAATACAAAAACACAAGTGCTCTCGTCGTCATTGGAGACTTTCTATAGAGAATAGTGGAAAACTAAAGGAAAATTACATATTTCTTTCGAAGAAAACGGGTTAGGCAAGTGCCCCGAGAATGCGAATAACGTGTGCACAAGATAAGTGGCATTAATTAGCCAAGGATATTCAAAAGGAAGCACTCAATTAGGTTACGATTGCACTATGATATCGATTGTGTATTTGTACTTATATTTGTTTGAAACTTTTGCATTTCTTCCAGGTTTCTTCGAAAATGCCGTCATAGCTAAAGTCCAACTTTTCCTAGCTGTGTGGTCGAATGGTATGTCCATCTACTTGGCATACCTGCTCTACTTTGTCCTGGACGATCTGTGCGTCGTGTGCGTTGGTACTTACGTAGTTAACTTCGTTTTACTAATTCTAACCTGGCAACGCCTGAAAGCACTTGAGCTCAGAGCTGAGCGTGACGATTCCGTGAAACTAGAATAGAACGCACCTTGCTTACTCGCTGAGTTCTTTGCTTTTGTATAAATAAAAATAAAAACGTATTGCAACTAATTGATGTTTAAATTAATTGTATAACTCTTCCACAAGTCCCCCACACGATTTGATTGACATATTGCAACAACAACATGCTATCTGCTGGCTTTGATGTTCACAAGTTGGATGTTGCGAATGCGGTTCACCTTGACGCAATGACATAACCAGATGCTGCGGTTTTGCGGGCGCTTTTCAGCTATTTTCACTCGTTTGCGACACGTCAAAGGGAAATCACTTAAACCGTCAATGGGTTGGTTGTGGAGCCGAAGCAGTGCTGATTCCTCAAGAAACATGTACGAGTAGGTATGGGGCTAAACCACACGTGGTGTGATGTCACCAGATTTCGTATTGGCATCTCGTAAATTGTCAATAAATTGACTGCTGATCGGATCTGTTGTGTAGATTGGAATCTCTTGGCGCTCACCGGCTAATTTGGAAACTTGTATTTGGTACGTGGGCCGGGTGGGATCAGAAATGTGCTAATGACACGGTGACCTTGGATGTATAACTCCCTATTTGGGATGTGGTTTCGTTTGCATTGTTTTTTTATTTGGAAGAAAACTAATTAAAAAAATGTTTGGTATTTTATTTAATCGGTAAATGTAGCAAGGTTTTGTGAACAATTTGGAGCAACTGGAATGGATTGCAGTTCTTAACTTCAAAATGAGAAGAGGTTACATTCTATGAACTGAAGGCACGTTTTTGGCTAAGAGAATGGGATGGAGTGGGCATTTTTTGAGAAAACGTTTGAAATCAAATCGAAAGAAACAGATTCCTTTTCTTGAATGTTGTCTACGGAGTTGGCAACGACTGTAACTGACTACACCATCCACAAACCGGACTGCAGGAAATATATTTGGTAGGTTTCTGTTTTGAACGACAATGTCATAACTATCCGTAGCATTGCCATCTTTATTGACAGCCAGGCTACTGTCAAGGCTCTACAATCGAGTCAACGGTCGAATCTTCTTCTTTTATCAGAGACAAAACGTCAGATGGCATGAGTTGGAGTATTGTGTCATATCAAGGCAAATGTGTCCCAACTACAACCGAGCAAGAACACAAGATCTACAACATAAAATTCCCACAGAGATGGGAAGGATCATTTCTATTCAACGCATATTTTCGAAGCTACAACAATGTAAAATAGAAAGAAACAGTGTTTTATCTATTCAGCGGGTGTCCGACTCTAGGTAGTGTCGGATGGCGCATACTGAGCACAGCCGTCTTTAAAATTTTAGCCATATTTTCAAAAAAAAAAATGAGCAAACTAGTCAGTTTTCTAAATGTCACAGAGTGGTTGTAGACGATTTTCGCTCTCTTCTAACTTCGTTTTTATAAAAAATTGACAATAAGGTCACGTAAGTTGTGATGTTAAAATGAGGCTAAGCGCTAATTAAGCCTCATCGTGGAACGGTGTAGCTATCACTAGAACAGAGTTTATCAACTTACTTACTTACTTGGGTGGCGCTACAGTTCCGTGTTAATCAACTAGCCTCTCCAATTAGGGCAGTCTTTGTGCGTGCCACCATTGTTCATTTCGGGTTTGATTCGAAAGCTCAGTGGGCTGGAGCATTGGTGTCCATTTGCTCTCCATGTCCTACCCATCTCGAACGACTAATGCGCAGTTTGTCAATGTTCGTAGATTTTATCGTTGAATCTCCTCCTCCAAAGCCCGTCAATTTCAGCGCCATGAAGTAGGATTGGGATGACTAGGATCTTATACAGACTCTGCTTAGTTGTTCGAGATACGGCTCTACTACTTAATTTCTTAGTCAGCCTAAAGAAATAGCGATTGGTAAGAGTTATTCTTCGTTTAATTCCTGCTGAGATGTCATTGCCAGAATTTACGGCGGAGCCGAGGTAGACAAAGTCCCTTACTTATATAGAAGACAGAAGTTATAGCTGTTGATTGAGAAGTTCTTTCCAATTCCTCGATGTTGTGTGCCACTTTTTCTTGACATCATATATTCGGTTTTGCCCTCATTTATCACTAAACCCATGTTTGCAGCTACTATTTCATTATTAGCGAACGCACCAGTGATAGTCCGCTGTGTTCTGTCAATAATGTACGCGACTTTTGAAAGATTTTACCTCTTGTTGTTTATTAGAGAATCCCGTATAATCCTTTCAAGGACGATGTTAAAAAAGTCGCATGACAGCACGTATCCTTGTCTAAGCCTTTTTTTGACAGCAAGGGCCTCGGTGAGTTCGTTACCGATCTTGATGGATTCTGATGGATCTCTGTAGAAAGTGTCGTCAATTCGTTGGAAAAATCTAAGAAACATGGTGAGAGCTCAGACAGTTGATTGGCTAGTAGTCAGACGTGTTACACTGGATGCAGACATGTTACACTGGATTACACTGGATGCAACGATTTTGATAGAAGCCTTGGAGACGAAAAACAGAAAGAAACGCTCTCTGTGCACCTGTCTCACCAGCCAGACTCACCTTAAATAAGATTAAGCATTTTGTCTTGATTACCTTTCCTCGCTTCAGCCTAGATAATGTTAGCTGGTTGTCTGCATGGTCTTTAAAGCTAAAGTGGAGATCCATGCAATAAACATACATAAATCTACTGAATTCCTTTGCTAAAACCTGTCACTTTGCCAACCTCGTGACAAGAATACCATAATGACACATTTCACCTGACTCTACTACATCTACTGACTCATAGTGTATCAGGAATCAGAAAAGCGTTAATACATTCTATTCAACAATCAAATCGAAATCATTAAACTTAAATTCACTGTCGTTAATCATCTCCAGTTACTCGTACATATGACAAGTTCAAAACGCCAAACAATGGGGCTTCACAAATTCTCCCGGAAGTCTCGGTCAAAGGCGCGATTTTGAAATCCAACGCAAAGCTAAACTTACATGTGTTTCCAGAATTCCATGATGTAATGGTCGAGATAGGATTTTAATGTGTAATGCTTGTTTGCTTCGGATACCACAATAAGTTCCAAACAACATGACTCCACATATTTCATCTCGAATGGATTAACTGTGAACTTTCACTACGCAATTATCATTGTGCAGATACGTACGTACGTTTTCCCTGAGGTCATCTCAGTGAAAAGCAAAAAAAAAAAAAAAAGTATCTGCGATAAATATCTGCCGAAAAATTCAACCCAACCAATAACGATCTCAGCAGACAATTGACAGGTTGTTTATTGATTCATGATTTTGAATTAAGATTCGGTCTTACGAACCATGGCCAATAGTTTTTTAGCCATGGTCCTGGTGTTTGTTCAATTAACAAGCGGAGGAGTTAAGATTGAGTGTGTGGCTGTGTGCGTACACCGCCGTGGCTTTATTATTTATTAAGGTTAAGAATTTTTCTAATTTATTTGTGGACTCCACAAAGCAAGAGAGCTTAAGTTATGGCATAAATTCGCAGCACGTATTTGTTGTGGTGATTTGGAAAAAGATTAGTTCTTGGAAGTTTCGATGGTGAGCTATTAATTATCACTAAGCGATCAAGATTAAGCTATCCAATTATATGAGGTAGATTTCAAGGACAAGGGCGAAGATAAATAAATAAAAGGAAAGTGAAAAGGAACCTGTTTGCAAATGTATTCTGAGAACTGCTCTAGGGCTTAGAATTGATAGAACATTCTTATATATGAATGTTAAAAATAGTCGCTAGATGAACAGACCGAGCAAGGATAGGCTTCTAGTGTGTGTGGTACATCTATCAGATGTGGAGTCGTCAATATCACGCCTTTCGACATCATCGCCTCAGGTGCCATCTTTGGCTGCTTGTACATACATATGTATAAACGCCGATTCCAACATCCGCTTTCTGTCATTTAATCGTCGACTCTTTCTGTGGTCATTCGTTGTGGAGAAATTGAAAAGGAGCTCGTTTCGGGATAGTAAAAGCAATTCGTGCTAATTTTGGTGATTTCTTTCTCATAAATGTTCACCTTAAGTTCTTACAATGTCCGGAAATCCTATAATCCCCCAAACGTTGTTAAGAGCGAACTTGTTCATATACAGACTCAGATGGTATAGAGCTTCTACACCTTCGAGCTTTGAGATTTCATTGAAGAGGTCTGTGACCATTCTTTCGATTGGAAAAATATCGTTGATGAATGTTCCAGTTAATGGTAACCCGCTAGGAGTTCTAGCATTTGGGTATTAATCAAGGTATTCTGCAATACCCTGTGTATTCGACAGCTTAAGCTAAGTATAGACTGAGCTAATGTCTCTGAAAAAAGGAGAATCTTCTTCTCCCTCCAACTACTCACCCGTTGCACTTACGTTCCTTCTTTCTAAGGTCAGGGAGACGATGATAAGCCACCTGCTTATGAAATATCTCAAATCTCATAAACCCAACAATGACTAACAGAATGGTTTTCATATCAAAAGGTCGACTGATGACTCTCTGCATTATTTTGATAAAAGTAAGATCGTTGTACTTGATATTTCAAAGGCATTTGACAGAGTTTTGGCATCCATAAATCTCTTCTTCAATAGATTTACCTTTGTTGCTTTGAACTGTCTGAGGTGTACCATCCACCTTATAAATGCTGTTGTCCTTCGAAGGCTCTGTTTTGTCTTCGACACTCTTTCCTATTTTCATAAATGATTATTTTTTTCATTACTTCTAGTCCAAAACATTCCTTCGCTGGCGATGTACCCCCAGCTCAGTTTTCCTCAGTAATTCTCTCAGACTTGTATCCTTGCTCTTCGGTCGTAGAAGTGGACATTAGAATGTGAAGGTCATTAAATTACAACCATGACAGTGCCATAAAATGGAGAATAAACAACAGAGTGGAATCTAATACTTCTAAAATAATGCTGCTTGTCGCGAAAACGTAATCTTAACCCTCTGCCGGAACCGAAAGAATTGCCATTCTGTGTATGAGCGTACAGGACAATCTTCGTTGGAATGACTATATATTCAACGTCGCTACGAATGCAGCGAAATGTCCCCTTTGATTTGGTTGCTATAAATCCCTTACATCCATATATACAGCCGTACATCCGTCCCAAGCTCTAGTAAAATGCTTATGTCTGATCCGCTGCACCCAAAACCACTGTTCACCTGCTAGATGAAATTCTAAATCGCGGAATTAAACTAATAGGAGACAGAAACATAACGTGCCTATTGACTCTCTTGAACTTACCAGGAATATTTGCTTTCGTACACACAGTGCACCAGCGAAAAAGTCACTCGTCACTCTTCCAAAGCTCATCAGTTTATCCTCAAGAATAGGGATTCCTAAACCGTATAAGACCATAAGAATATGGAATGCTCTACCAAGCTTACCTTCTTCCTGACATTATAATCCACAAACATTTAAAACCAACCCAAATTCCCCTAATGCCGGCGTATTGTTTCAATATAATAATGACAGAAATAGACCCTTGAGTGGGCGTGAATTATAAAAAAAAACCAATTTTTCAACACATTTTCCATGGCTTCGACCTCTATTTCACGAACAGCTTGACCATTGCTTGACAGCTTGCATTGATCCTACAAAAAAACTTTGAACCGCGTTAAATCGCAGCTGAAATAAGATTCCAAATGATTCAAAAAGAAACCAACAGATGGCCATGCTTCAGATGTATATTTTTGTTTTGTGTCTTTAGGCTTAATGTGTCTGGACTTATTCTAAAATTCTCTAGGTGGCAGCAGTTATAGGGGCTAGACTTTTCGTAAGCGTTTCCCATTAGAAAACTTTTTTTTTACATCGTGTTACCATATTTTGTGACTCTTTGTGGGCACGTTTCTACTTCCTATATCCGGTTTTAGATTCAAATCTGTTTAGCATATAGTCACAGGCATACAGCAGAAGTATTATTTTATTAAAGTTTTGTTTTCAGATTCGATTTCCGTGATAATAATCTGTTATTGTACGTCATTCCAGGAAGTGTACAATCCCAACTTGAGATGATAGTATTTCAGTCTCGACTTCGTTCTAGAAACAGGATTGAAATGTGTGCACTCACGTATCTCTAAAACCTAATAAACAGCAACTTAAAGGGAAGACAATTCTTGAAGTAGATGCAAATATGACACATTATTAGTTTTCAATATGCCTTAGCTTATGTTCAGAGACATTCGCTTTAGTCTTCTTGGAATTGTCATCGATGTTTTTCCACCACACAACAGTAAAAAAAAAAGAACTTATCTATCAACATCTATTCATACCCCGCGCAGTCAACAACGAAAATATGTATCGGACTTACCACCCAAACGTCAAGCACAAGCTTATTTATTTTTTACTCTCATTGGAAACTTCACGATAAGACGGCGACAGTGAGGGTGATGGAGTTTGTTTACAAAGTTAAATCGCGTAAAATATTTACACAAGAGAGAGACACTGCATTAAATGACAAACAAATTTGTCTCCCAATGTGGATCGTGAGAGCATAAGCCAGGTGTAAGCTTTGCTTACGATCGAAGGAAAAGCTCACCACACGTTTGACGAAAACGTCAAACTCCAAGAGACAACTATCTGCTGCTAGTACAAATACTATACCCATCTACATGACTTGCTTTGTTTAGCAAAATCAATCTACAGATACAAGGGAGAAGAAAGATACATTCAGGCACAAAATCGCATGCACAGCTTGAATTAAGCTGGGCTTTGTTCTATTACCAGCTTGGTTAACCACAGCTACTGCTCCCAAAAGTGTATCTGTGAGATGAGATTTTGATTAGGTTTTCTTCTTTTTTGTGTTTTGTTACCTGTGTGGAATGTATCTGGACATTTTTGTTTGTTTTGCTTTGAATTTTCGTATTTTTTGCGCTCTTTCTGTGGGCTGTGAATCGCTTTTTTATTAAACCACATTTCGCGCGCTTAGTAAGATCGATGTTTTGTCTTTGGAAAGATACTCGTATAGACAGACGAACAAAAAATATATAAAACAAATCCATATCTGTATCTCTGTCTGATCATTCAGTTCGCACTTGACTGGATTGCTGTTGTGTAGTGTTGTGGACCATATTTTGTGTTTGTATCAGCACAGGTAGATCAGTCGTGACGCGATTTTTGCACGGTCTACACGATACGAGTTATTCGTCTTCTAACTTCTAACTTCTAACTGTGGGGGTCGGATTTGTTTTAACTCAGTTGACATTGAAGGAAGACAAGCGTATTCCAAAGCAAAATTTTAGAATCTAACCGCATACTTCAGGCCCGCCCTCGTAATCCGTGAAGGTCTCGCCTTAAATTCTCCACCTGCGTCGATCGGAAATTCCTCAAAACCGACCAGCTGTTTCGCAATCATCTGTGTAATCGCTACAATTTGTTGTAGATACTTCTACTCTCTGTTGTCTCTATTTGTTTAGTATTTCTACATTTTTGCGTGTTACGCGCTAGTGCCTTATGCGTCAGCATTACTCACAAACGAGAGGGTTCGCATTCGATTAGTGCAGTGCTACCGAGAGATGTGGATTTATCCTAAACGGGCCGAATAATGATGTCAAATCAATTCAGTGTTGGTAAATGGTAGTGTTGTGCGCGTGTGTGACGCGTTTAGGTATCCTACCTGTAGATTTTGCTGTCGCGAAGGAAAAGAAGCAACAAATAAAACAAAAAAAAGTTAATTAAACGCTGGGCATCCGTTGATCCACAGGCGATGATCGTGTGATGAAAGTGTTAAATTATTCGTTAATGTGTTAATAGTGCATAACTTTTAGGATTTAACCTGTGCGCAGCTGATTGGGATTCTTGATAAATTGCAGATATTTAGTTTTTTTTTGAAAATTACTTGTTTATTTTGGGATTACGTACGTCAACCGCACCAGAGCCACATGGTTTGAGCTCATCGATTAACGAACGAGTTTGGCACTTTTTTTTTGGTAAGTTAAGTAAAAACGTTATTAGGTATTTTATTTGTTTAAATTTTTATACAAATGTAGCCAGTTTCGGGGGTTTATAAACATTTATTTATGGGACTTTTACGTCAGTTCTTGGAAGACAGACAATAAGTTACATCCGGGTGTACTTGGAAACGTTAAAGATATCTTTATTAAGATCTCGTGTGAAAACAGTGCAAGTGTTTGTGGTGGAATGTAAGACGAACCAGGTATTGCGACAATAATATAGGTTTGGGCGTTGGTTGGATTGGTTTTAATGTCCCTGTACCCTGTCGAGGGGCATATTATCTCAAGTGGAGCAATAAAAACCGTGCCTAGCGTGGACTCCTGTGTTCTAGTTCTCATGTTCACTATATCGACCATTCACAACATATTTGATTTGATAAGTTTCTTATAAAATTACTGATTAATGTGTGTTTTTCCAAAAGTGTCTATGTCGTACCAGCAGTTCAAAACTTTGATCTGAACAAATATGTTTTACTAATATGAGTTCTATTGGATGAGCGGCTTAGAAGTTTAAGTAGCATTTACGTTCCCTAAACTATTCCTCCTTGCAGTGTTAACGATGACTCTTTGAATGTGAGCAGCTTCATACACCGCCCAACTCTCTTTCAGGCAAAAAAGAAAGGCGATTGATTCATGAGTCCATTGACAAGACACTAAGAATTCAATTTACCGGCCACTGCAGAATCAGAAAGTAGGTAATACAGATACTCTGAAGTCGATCAGCAGGTGGTCGGACCTAGGCATTCTGAGAATTTTTCCATTATCTGGAGAATTTCAATGAACACAGAAAACAGCGCAGAGAGGTAAAGTACCTCGAAAATTCATTTTATTCCTCCCTTTGTAATCAATTGCTGGCAAGGATTCTGTACTACTCTCACCTTTAAGTTCTTCTTCATTACTTTTTTAAAGATGACATCGATCAAGTGGACACCGTCATTGTTGATAACAATTTGGAATCCTTTTACTGCGGACGATAAGTTCTCAAATTCTTGTTGGATATTCTCATTGAGAACTTCCAGAGTCTTTCACTTGTTCTCATAGACTAAGGAATTAAAAAATCCAAAGAAAGGAGTCTGGATCGTTCAAATTAGGCGATCTTACCGACCACTGACAATCGCCAAATAGAGACATTAGGTGACTCAGAAACGCATCCTTCAAAATGTCCATTTCACCTACGAGCTGTGTGTGGAGTTGCAGCCAACTGTTGGAACCACATATAATCCAATCACAATTCATCAATTTGCGGGAATAAAAACTCGTTAATCATGATTCTGTATCGCTCACCAGTACCATACTCGCACATACCTGTAACGTGATGTTCCAGTCTCTTCGAGGCGAGTAACTAGTATTCGACCAGATAGTTTAGGACGGCCAGATATTTACTTACGAATTACTCCATAAAAACTAGTCACATAGAGTATTCCCCAAGTTTGAGGAGTTCAGCATTCTATGACTTGTCGACCACCATTTAAAGAAGATACTCTAAATAGTGTCGTAGCGTTTCCTGTCTTCTTAATTAATTTCAGGGATGGTTTCCTTATGGTAGATGACTAATTTTTAAGTGCATAAAACCTCGGACCCTCGCTCTTTTTCTCCATCCTCGATTACCAACTGTCTCCTAACCGTGTTTTCTGTCGCAATAAAACTTATCAGAACTGTAGCACCGGAAAGATATTATTTTGAATTTTGGCAGGACAGTTGGATGACTTCCATGTCTTTCTGTACTGCGTTATGCAAATTATTCAACGAATGCAACAACCCAATACAATGTCGAACTTAACATTCTTAAACACGAAAAAAAGGACGTAAAACTGCGGGAATGCAATTTATTTCAGTCTCCTGTTGTCTTTCAATGGTAGAAAGTATCGTGTACCTACTTATGAGATATTTATGCTTCATCTCAGGGAGTTAAAGTAAAGTATTTTTTTGGGCAGATGTGAGAGCCTTAAGGAGAGGTTAACAGCAACATTGAGGTATCCCACGGAGCAATCCATAAATTTACTGCTGAACCTGTTGGGTGCAAAGTTATGACTTGCTTCCATTTTTTCATTTCAATTTTTTGTTTTATTTAGGAATCTGTGTATTCTTTTCGAGATTTGAATTTGTTATTGTTATTAGCCCACGTAGAACCATTCTTAAGAAGTCACATCTCATCGGAAATAGAAAAGGAACTATAAGCCATAGCAGGCCAGATTTACTGGAAAAAGTGGTTAAAAATTGCACTGACAGGATGGCCTTTGTAATGCTTCGAGATTTAATTGATTTGTGTGTGGTTCTTTTCTAAAGAAAACACATATTTTATAAGTTTACCGAACAGAGCAGGAATTTCGGAAATTAATTCCTAAAACTTGTAAGCGTTGTGCAACCGCAAGTCTTTCCACGATGATATGCCAAAGTACATTAACTGAACCAAAATGTCATGTATATTCATGTATATCTGTCAAATTTGACAGCTTGTTGTAGTAGTGTGGCTTCTAAGACATTTACTGCCGATCGGGAAAACGGAAATTCGGATCCGGATTTTCAGATTATTTAAATTTCTTCAATTTTTTCTTGACATTTGGAAATGTCAATCGCTCTCACTCCACAAAAATGTAATAACAAAGAAATTCACGAAGTAAACGATAGAATTGTTGTAAAAAGCATTAGTTTTGTTATAAAAAGAATTTGTCCTTGGAAAGCAAACCAATATCATTGGTGCCAACAACTAATACGTCAAAAAAAAATCTGCGGAAGTGTTCAGACTGGACTAACAATCTGTGAAATATCTGTCAATAATCCCTAAACAGCTCTCTTGGAGGACTAAGTCCTTGGGCACAAAATATCCCAATACGTAATATGCGTAGTACTGTCTTTTGTGAGTAATCCCATAAATTCTGATTACATTTGTAGTTTTTTTTACTCTTTATTGAAACCTTACTACCACAATAGAGTTCGAATCTCTAAGACTTTTTGTGCGGTACACTGGATTGGCGTCTCCTTTCAATGTGCAAATTTTAATCAAGGGTTCGGGGCTCACATTCGTGTTTCGTGTTCGGTACTTGAGTAATGTGTTTCGAATCTACCTACTTTTTGCTATGATGTTGCGCCTGAGGTTCAAGGATCAATTCTCCGATAGCTTTTCGATCTGTCACGACCAGTGTGCCGGGAGTATAACTGCGCGAAAGAGGTTTCATAAAAAAATTGCCCCTTCGGACACAACATTTAAAACTAAGTACCTTCCATTCGTGTGAAGAATACGAATAACAAAGGGATTGTGGGAAGCTAGGTACAAACCTGCGCCAAATATTCCATTTTTCTGGAGGTTCATTCCATTAAGTATTCTTCACGAATACAGAGCTATTTAATCCTACAATCGATAGACTTTCTACACCTCCTAAAGTGCAATGTCCTCATATTCTGTTTGGTAGGCCTAACGCACAATAAACACGTTTAATACTCAATGACGTGACAAGCACACATGATTTACTTCAAACTTTTGTGCTACGAGTTAAATTATGACAACAAAGCTTTACCCTGACCATTCGAAATTGGTCAACGATCTGTGTAGGATGTTCATATCATTAGGTCAGAAAACAGATTCGAAAAACATAACACTACTCCCATTTGAAAGTCTAAAAAAAGACAGACATAATAGACTTCTAAATCTATTGTCCGAAAACCCTTGAAATGTCTCTTACTCGTAACATCAAATCCATAATAAAAGAAGTAAATCGTCCTTGAAACTTCAACTCATTAAATGTCAAGTCTAGTCCATTACAGACAATGTAACGCTACATAAATTAATAATAATAAAACTACAAGAGTTGTTTCCAAATCATAACAAGAATAATATCCTAAAACGGGCTTGCTGCAGACAGAAATAATCGGTTGGAATAATTTTTCAATTTCCAATCTAAATGCGGACATAATTTCAATACGAACTCACGCGACCCACTCGCGTTCGCGTTTTATTTTTTTTATTTTTTATTTTTGTTTTAACACATTGATGGCCATTCGTCGGCAGCGGACATGTAGGGGAAGCACTTGTTGAATGGTTGTCCCCGTATTTCCATTTTAGTTTTCGAATAAAACGTATTGTAGTTCGAAGTTTGTTTTGCCTGTTCTTCGCCTTGAAATGGCCGCTTTTTTTCAACTGAGTTCGATATCTACTCCACCTCCACTTGGTTGAATTGATTCTTTTTTTTTTTTTTTTTAAATTATACATTCAAAATATTTATTTTGCCATCGTTCTGTGGGTGTGCGTTAGTATGGAGAATATCGTAGAAAGCAACAGACGAACAGTAATAATCGAATAAACGAAGCCGGCAACCATATTGGGACTTTTTTGTTGGATGCAAAAGGAGTGAGAGTTGTACGTATTCGTGTACATGTTTGACGACCTGTGCGGCGATGTGGAAGGATATTTGGAAATATTCTCGGAATGCATACAGTTTATTGAAAATTTTCGATATTAGATCTGATCTACCTACGTACATACATACATATGTAAGTAGATACGAGGATGACATTTCCTGGTATTCTATGACAAATGATGTTTGTGGCTTTAAATTTCAGTAGCAGCATTGGTGATATGTGGTTAGCGGCACTCGACTTGTAGACAATTGCTACCATTTTCAAGTTCTTTACATTGGGCTCTGTGTTTACGAAACGTTTATTTGGATGCTATAACATAAATGTCAAAGCACAAAGACATTTGACAGTTTGACTCCGTTTGCAAAAAGTATAGCGCATACTGCTTTCAGTTTCAACCACCATTTACTGCAATTCGAAATCATAAAGCACTGAAGAAATGCACCCTGAAACATCAAAGGTTTTGAACTAAGGAAGGTGCGTTCAATAGCGAATAAATCTTTTAAGATTCTATACAAATCTATAAGCACTCTGACCCTGAAACCATTTTGACTTTTATTACGAATGATGAACACAATCTGCTACTACTAAGTTGAACCCGTCGTTGTCATCCAAGTATTAATCACTTGGAAATTAATTTTAGGAACAAGTTTAAAATCCAAGCCAGTATTATTATCCGGAGGAGGATCGTCTGCAGTGATTGAAAATAAATATGAGTCAACCCCATAGAAGCTATCTCTGTGACTTTCTGTTAAAATATGCATATTTGAGATGTTTCGCTTTATGTCATATTTTAGAATTCGTTTTACTCGCATACGTTTGACATAAAAAAAATACAAATAAACAAACAAATACACAAAACGTCAAAACTATTCAAGATCACTAATCGGACGTTTTGCGACACACACATTCCAAACAACACACCTCATTAGTGCATCAACCTATTAATAGCTTGACAAATGAACAACTTAACGTCAATGTCACTGACTAATTGCAAAGCCATTCGAGATTCGAGAAAACTAATTTAAATGTCATTGTGTCGGTAGATTTCTCAGATCTCTTCTACGGATTTCCCTGTTTCTCATCTTCGTTTACCCAAGACAGTTTGTTTGCCTGGTATCGGCTCACGAATGACAACACTAGTGGGTGACCTAATCGCCTCATCGATAGACAAATGACATTCACCACAAAAACAACACCCAGAGGCTGAAACAACTCTTGCCTTGGACTTAACCGATTTCTGCGTGCGTTTTCTTAATGTTTACACGTGGTCTATTGTTCGTGCAGTACTAGTAGTAGTAAGTCACAAGGTCAATGATGTCCATAAATCGAAAAACAAAAATTCCTTTCTGTTTCCATTCGAACTCGAATCCGAATTTCAAGATAACAAACAAAATTTCACTTTCGGCTTCTCTCCAGAGTCGCGCATAATTACCAAATGGCGTGTGCATTCGCTTAATAACCTCCTCTTTTATTGACGTTTAGTGAATCGTGTCGTGAAGCAGCCAAAACCCAACTATGCCCAGATGTCTCGTTGACGTTTATGCGCAATTCAGATTTGATGTTATTGCTTGCGGGTAGTAGTAGTAGCCTTAACGAGAGTGCTAAACGAGTTATGAGAGGTTTGCTTTTCTCAACTCGTATCAATTGGACGTTTCACTTGAATAGCTAGCGCGCACGAGCGCGTGGGATGCCCATTAGGCATTTGTGTAACGGTGGAGCTGTCAATTCATTCAGTTTGTATTTGTCGCAGGGAAATTACAAAATCTCCGCACGCATAACTGACCCACGCTCAGGGACGGCCAATAAATAATATTTGCCACCGCCTTCTCAAAACCGTTGAGTAGGCCTAAGACTGCAAAAAAAACTAATTGACTGATTATTAGTATTGGGGTCTCGCGCAAGTCGCGAATAGTGGAATACTTTTTCCCTGATACATAAAGTCCTACACAGTCGATTCGAAGAGATCGTTCGATGACGATGACGATGACGACGACGATATAATGGGGATATGACTCGAAAAGGCAAAGACAAGAAGTTTAACTACACAAATAAACGTCGACAAGTCTACTTGTGGCTGAACGCTCTTCCCACACTCTTCACCCGACCACAGTCAGAGCTGGTGGCCAGTGCCTGGCTATGGCTACATGGACTGGCTTCTCCTTTGTTTGGCTGTAATGCGTTGGATTTTATGTGATTTGTGTTTTTTATTTGTTTTTTGGTTTTAGAGAAGAAAATAAAACGAACAACGAACGCAAATATGTGTTTAAGATGACTTCTAATGGCTGGGTGATTGGACATCCTTTTTGGCAGGGTAAGTGGTATGCAAAGATACCGAGAGAGAAATTTACGACACTCGATTGGGAATAAATTTAGATTTGTGAATTGATGGAGTCGTATGTTTATGGTCTTGCTATAAGCTCGATTTCCGGGACTAATAAGAACTTAAGCATCGTAAAATGCCAATAATAGCATGTAGGTGAGATTTTTTGTCTTTTCGCCGAAGATAAGTATTTTAATGTGTAGCCAATAAAGATTTTGGTATACAAATAGCCATTTTAATGTATTTTGGATTTATGTTTGGTATCTAGAGGCAAAATCAAACGGGAATGTAGGTCGAAACTTGCACCTGTGTTGCTGTCATATATTAGTGTAATGATGTAACAGCTGGGTGTCAGAAGTGGGGGATTCGTGGCAGTTTTATTGCCCTTTTTATAACTGCTTACGAAACTGTGTTACAGTGATGTAAGAAGGTTAGGTGACACATAAAAAGAAGGTAATCTTAGACCAAAGGCTCTATACACAGCAAGTTTCTCAAAAGACCAAATGACCTTCTCATTCAAGAAATTTATTTTGATGCCATTCCTACTTTGTCTTCATGGAAGGCTTTAAAACAAAGGCTTAAGCAACGCTTAATTGATATGTGAATAAGGCTAGATATATAAACATTTAGGGTACTGTGGCACTATTCTGCTGCAATCCTGCAGACCTGTCCTCTTTATCTTGTCTAAATTCAATAATGTTTTCCGTCTTTGGGAACCTTCAGAGACTAGGGACTGTTGCAGGAGTTCCAAAGATGATGTTGAAGAAGATTTCTTTACAGATGGCCACATTAAGGAACAACTTCTTTGACGGTCTAAACGATTTAAACAAAATTTGCACCGTAAAAACCAATGGATTCTTAAAAAAGAGTATATGGGTGCTAAAGATGACAGGGATTGAAATCCATCTCCACCAGAGTTCTTAGTCAACCCAAATACCTGAGGGTTATCCTTGACAAACAGCTTAATTGCTTAGGCCCAGTGGGCCAGTACACTTTATTACGGCAGAATTCGGGTCTAAAACCAAAAAATGATGCATTGATACATGTATGCAATGTTAGTGAGGCTCATAACCACGGTAACTAAGCTTCAGAAGCTATAGAAAATTGGTTGTCTTGGTATTTCAGGTACCATGCATACCTTCCAAGCTTACCTTCCAGGCTTACAAGTTGGACGATGTCAGTCAATTTAATGTACTCTATATTGATTAAATGCTGCAACGATACAGTACAACCTCTCGCCAGGCATAACAGGGTGATACTCGGAAGGGTCCTTGGTCATCAAAAAATCGGAGGCAATGAATCTATAAATGAACTAGCTAGGGTTGCCTAAAATTCTGCGTTCATAGGACCTAAACTCCTCTAGGAAAATATCCAAACTATTAATCAAGGCTTGTTAGTACAAGGAAGTCGTCAACTTAGGCAAGGATAGTATTAGGGGGCTAGAGAACTTCACTAAAGCTGCAGGTCACTGTGGCCTGAGGTATCACCTTAACAAACTCTCTGAAGATGACAAATTATTTAATGACGAATTATCAGCAAACATAAAAAACTCTTCAGCTATTCTCCTTCATTAGAAAGGTGGTACGACTCTTAGACTGAAACACACCCTTAAGGTACTACAAATCTTTGGTCGCTGTTTCAGCTAGATGGTCAAAAATGTTCAAATAAAGAAAATACTTAACCCGATTTCAAACTTTTTGACGAAGTTTTACAAGACCTTTGGTCTTTTCCACTCAGTATTGTCCAGTATAACTGGCCACAAAGTGATGAATTTAGTTAGATCTTTGTTTCCGTCTCTATGCTACTACTATGCTACCAATGTCAAGACAACCTTTTCGGTTGTCACTAAGTTTGACGAGACCTTGTTTATCCATAATTGATATCGTCATTGTCATGACCTACTTTGGATATCGCCTTATACATGAACCTTGCGTATCGTGTAAGTAAGTAAGGCTTTAGAAACTAAAAGTACTCCCTTCTCGATTCTCATCCATTATATGCCCCTTTCTTTTCAAGACCAGTACTAAGTTGTTAAATGAGGTCACACTCTCTCTATTTTACGTGTATTCCCATGTAATATAAGCATGTGTCGATAAAAATAGTCCAATTACTAGCAATTTGGTAAAATCTATGTTATGCACTTCTCGCTTCATTCGTGCTCGATTTTGGCCAATTTGATATTTTGCCCGCATAACCTATGATCCACATTGTCATCTCAAACAAAGAAAGCAACGCCACAAACAATGACAGCCGTCAGTGTTGCAAGACGCAATACGAGTATCTACAGGCCTTTGGGTATGCCACTACGAGTGCCATAAGCATTGTATGCATTCAACAATGACAACAACAACTTGTGTGCTAAATAGTTTCTATTTGTGTTAATAATCATTTAATTTACGACAATTCGTGGCCTGAGCCCCCACAGTAGACAAATGCGCACAAGCTGGCCCGCCGACGCCATCGTGTGATTCCATCTAACCTGCTGAACGCCAACATGAGCCGCCAACTAACCATAGAAGACTATGGACGACACTTAATGTTCCATGCTAGCAGATGATGGCCTAGGGGTACATTTGCCTCATCGACCGCAAAATTCAATGTACAGCGTTGTCTTTGGAGTACGAGTACACAAGCTACAAGATAAAGCTTGGGGGCCAGCCTCAACCAGTTATATGGAACAGCAGGTTACAACTAACGACGCCGTAATTCGATTACCTGCAGATCGTGTAAATTTAGTTCGATTCGCTCGTTGCTGCTGTTCTCTTCAAGGAAGTGGAGATATGCAGCATTTTTGTGTTGCCACCTTAATGATTGTGACACATTTTAATCTCTCCTCCATTGGCATCCATGGGAGTCGAACTAAAAATAAACATTTCCTCTTCGAATTGATTAGCGATAGTGACAGATTCATTTGAATTAATATCAATGGAGGGTATCTATTCAAGGCGGTCGATCGGTGAATTAATATCAAAACAACAGAGTGTATAAATTAGTTTTATGGTAATTCGAGTTTACGTTGACCTTTGTGTTTTGTTTTGAAGACTTTTGCTGTCACTCTGTGGCAGTTGGACTGTCAGTGATAATTTCAGTGTTCCGCGAAAAATGTGGGTTAAAATTGTTGACCCAGTAGCACAAAGAAAAAGAACATCAGTTAATTCTGTAACAGAGTTTTCAATACTTTGTGTCTCTAAGGTCATTGTCAAGGTTTAAGGAAGATAGTATCTATGTATTCCATGAGATCATATGTCAACTTAACGTCAAACTGATGACAGAATAGCTTCTGAAAAAGAACATACATATGTCGTGTAGCCTAATTCAAAAGTAGTTAGTTAGTTAGCTTGTGTCTTTGTGATTTGTAGCTAAAGTCATTGTCAAGGTTTAAGGAAAAATTATAGATTTTCTTAAAAATATCCCGGGAGATCACCTGTCAACATAAACGTCAAACCGATGACACAATTACTGCTAAAGAAAAGACATACATGCATGCGTGTAGTCGCCTAATTCAAAATCAACTAAGCTTAACTTGTGGCTTAATGGTTGGTGCATTGGAATCCTGAGCTGGAAGTCGACTGTCGATAACGTTTAAATCCGGAAAGGGGTAGATACTTTCCCGCAGTCGACGGTGAAGGTACTTTTATGACGGAGCTTTGTTTGACCAACTGTTGACAAGCTGGGTCACCAACTAAAAACTTAGCAACGCCTTAATTTAGACGTTGATAAGCACTTTCCTCTTTTTATTTTTATCTAGCAGTGAGTGAACTACTTCCTATCTAGAAAAACAAAAGCTACAAGGTGATCACTTTTGTAGGAAACGACTAAAGGTTATGAGCTCAGTGCTGACCCTCAAAAAATAGAGCTTTTCCTCATCATAAGATATACAAATATCCAAAACTTTTTGGCTCTCGCTTGAAACTTGTCATAACAACCCTGAACTACATACAAAATACACGGGGACAACGGTCATCAAGCCTATACTTACGTACGGCATGATCGTCTAGTGGAGGGCTTTCCAGAAAACCTATACAATGTGACAGTAAGACAGTAAGCATTTCAAAACTGTCCTAAATTGTCACACGTCTCTGGCTTAAATGGCAATATTCACTGTACTCCAGCACATATTGCAGGGAATTGCATGACATTGGGATCACATCGGCATACTATTGCCTACAGTGAAACTGTTGCTGAAGCGTAATGCCTTACTCGTTAAATCTGGGCCAACGCTCCAGCTGTCTCACACTAAGGATCGCTGTCACAATGCAATGCATAATCGCCTTCATCAATAGACTCCAAAGTTTTTGGTTACCCACTACTGGTTCCAAAGTTTTTAAGGGGATTCTAGATTCAGCACTATGGACTGGTCTAACTTATACCTACATTAATCTGGGTCACTTAAGTAACATATTATGCGAAGCTGTTGAATTGAGTACTTACGAAGCATAGGCTACGTGTATTTTATAATTGTACTACGTTTTCAGGGTTTAGGTTCGGATTTCCATATAACAATGTTCCGAGTTTAATTACTTCGAAATAGACTTTACTAGGATTTTATGCATGCTGACGTCTGCCTCAAATTGTTTAGTTTGTTTCTCTAGACAAATACTTTGTTTTCAATGTTGATATTGTTTCAGTTTTAAAAGTAAAAATAAACCGACCCTGATACCTAAAAATGTTTAAAGCCAAAGGCTATTCTAGTCAAGGGGCGCATAATCTGAGAGTGTTTTAGAAGGTGCCACATTTTAGGTCAAGGTAGGTTAGGGGTGACTGTACCCATAGAACGGCAGTCTCACTCGGATCTCAACGGATACATTGTGTTCCTCGGTGTGGGTTAACTGAAAAGAGAGAACAAGAATTAGTCCAACTGACAAATGCAGGCTGGGAGCGGCCCTTCTGAACCTGACCATTTTCGTGATGAGTTAAGTATCTAGTGCTGTTAAGGCTTGACTCTATATTGCCATAGCCTCCACATAGGTCTATGGCGCTGATCCCCATTCTTATAAGATTGTGGTCTGTGAGGATAGGACTTCTCTTCTGCTTTTTTTTTTTGTTGTATTGGGCTTAAAATATCCTTGAGTGTACTTCACCTTGCGCTGGTCATGTTGTGTAGGTCCAAATTAATTGCGGTAGTGAGTTCGGATGCTCATTAGGATTCAGTCACCTCCTGGTAGGTCATTTGATTTCGAGTCTGTTCTAGCTAAGTCATTGGCCATTTTATTCCCTTGAAAGCCCATGATAGTCAAGAATCCACCAGAACATGATTCTGTGCTGAGAGATTTGAGCTCCTCTTCACACCTTTTGACCAGTTTTGCTGCTCTGCTGTTTGGCTGTTACTGTGATTGTTGCTTTTCAGAGACTTCTCCAGGTCTTGGTGATACCATATGTATATTTCCGCGTGGGACAATTTGGGGAGTTTTACGGGACGTATGATGGTTTATGGGTGGTTCCTCTGACAATATTCCCGAGGAGACAGTACCCTCGTCTGTTTCTCATCCGTCGGGGAGATGTCCAGCTCTCTCTGAAATGAAAGTGTGGACGTATTGACTTTTGAGGACACAAATCTGGTTTGTCTTGTCGAAGGCGGCGTGTGTACATTAAATTGATGGTAGCGGGCTTACGGCCTCATTTTTTGCCGAATATTCTACTGCATTTGTAAAAGCTATCGAGACCTTCTTGTGCATCTAGTATATAGTCTTTCCTGTTCACTTTTTGATCGAGTATCCACCCTAGATATCTTGCTTCTTCTGATGTTTTGACTTTGAGTCCGTCCAGACTAGGTGGCATGTAATTGTTTGTAAAGAGATGGAAAAGTGAGTGGTGATAGAGTAAGACTGGAAGAAGCGGTTTCTACATATTTCCAACAAAGGTTCAAAGATTTTTAGATACTTGATTTTAGAAATTTGTGGTATTAGGTATACTTATCCTAGAACTCAACTGAGATATTTCATCTCCATTGCTTGTCTTGTAGCAGGCCATTTGTACCTCGGTGGAACGATACGGTTAAGTAAATCGCGTTGAATATTGGTTTAACAACTTTTATCTCAATGCCTCATACACCGAGGTTAGACCTCGAGCTTAGGTCCTCTCCTGAATTACCTCTGCTTAATATTTTTGAACGTACTTACGTGCTTAGAAAAAGATAGGTTCCAGCTGTCTACACCCGATTGTAAAACTTCTGCTCTCACTCCTTCAGTTTTCTTCATTTTCCTTGAAAATACTTTGCAAGTTCGTTTCGTGGCATGGCGTTCCTGTGGTTATTCTTAAGGATTCTATCGCTTCTCCTACCAGAACCATAGTGACTTTTCCTGGGAGTGACGGTCTTGCTGTCTCTAAGGGTGTAAGACAAGACCTTGAACATCCGGCACCAATTACCATGTTAGACGTCAAATTTTTCATCTTATTTTACTCAACCCGCCCCATTTCACTATGCGCAGTAGTTACCCACTCAGTCAACACCCTATTACGCCCTTAAGTTCAATTTAATTAAGTCGATGTATGCATATTCGAAACTGTATGACAGCTATTTTAAAAAAAATGCCATATCATTCCTTCCAATGAATCTTGCAACTTTGTAATCACCTCGTTTATAGGTTAAATGCAAGTTTACCCCCCCTCCGTCCTCAAAGCAAACAACTCGTTTCATCACAATAAATCAGCAAAAAAATTAAAATAAAACAACCGCCCACCCACGCCTGTAGCAAACCCGCCCTTCTCCGTACCAAGAGCCATAAAAGCCCAACCGCACATTCATTGAATTTCATTCTCGACTTAAATGGAAAAAAAAGGAAAAAAATCGAAATTAAAAAATTATAATGACCTGCTGGCAGCAGCTCCAGATCAAGACAGAACCGAGTGAGTTCCTACACAGTGCGGCATGTGGAGTGTGTAGAGAGGGCTTTAATCGACTTATGGAAGTCATTTTATCAACCGCCACTCATTCGCCATTCATAAGCAAAACCTCAATCAAACCACTACAACGGGGCTTCGTCAGCCACCGCAGCACCACTCGCTACCACTTGTCAGCTAACAGCCAACAGCCAACAGCCACCACCACCTACCAACCCACTACCCTCAACAAGTGCGAGAACATTGCACAACACACTGCAGTACCACCGCGCCAACTGCGACGAGGAACACCACAGCACAGCACACCACACCACGCCAGTCCACAAATGCATTCCATCGTTATGTCCATTCGGTCTGTCCGTCCACCCAGACCCGACCAGGCCCGGTCGCCTGGCAATAAATAAAAACAAATAAATAAGCGATTAAAGCCGCCATGGAAATCGCATCACGTCCACGTCCTTGTGTGAGCTCGCGCGCCCCAGACCATTTATGGTCATAGTGACGCATCTAGCTTCGAGTTGTCGTCGTTCGGTGTGCTCTGTGTACTAGATGTGGCACTGGCACTGGCAACAGCACATGCATACATACGTGTAGGTGATTTGTAAATTATGTACGCTGAGAGGAAGATGGATGGATAGATGGAGCCACGGACGGACGTTCGACTGAATGATTGCATTTATGGATTATTCTGACGTCTGGGCAATGTCAGCTAAGTTGGAGACCGGATGACAGGACAAGGAAGGTGGTGAAAGTGAGGCAATTACTGTGGCACGAGTCGTATCGTCGCGCTTCTTTAACTATGACTGACTGACAGATGGCTTTGAGGATGGAAAAAGTGAAGTTTAAATGGTGGCAGGCATGCGACGGCCCAGTGTAAGTGCTACTGCTGGGGCCTGCAGATATCAAGATTTAGAGTGATCGATAGAGTGGGCTAGTTGTACTTGGGATGTCGTTCTCGCTTTTCTTGATATTTCCAGTCCGAGCTAGAACTGTATTGTTTTAGATAAGGGTTCTTCGTAAGACGCAGTAACTTTCTTTTTAGTTCTTTAAAAATTTCTATTTTCTTTGACTCTGCGGTATGACAATAGTACAAAAGCGCTCGCTTTTTATGGGCCATCCTACCCTGAGAATAGTTAGAAGTGGTAACGTCAACGTGTCACGAGCCTCAGCATTTTTAGCACCTTAATGCCATTTCAACATTATTGATCTCGTTAAGGTTGTCAAAGAAAGTTTTACCTTGTGTGCAATGCCTGACCCAGTCTCGGGTCAGATTACCGCAGGGGAAATGAAATATCGTCTACCGTTGGTTGGTTAGCCTTTTCTGAACGCGGATATACTGATTGAAACCAGAGCTATGAGTCGTGTATTAGGTGTCCATCCTTCCTTATCCTTCAGCACGAAGTACTTCATCCAAAACTAAGCTTAGGTGGAAGTTAAAAAAACTTCTCTAGTCGCTTACACCTGCAGCAAAACATTCTGAAAATTTGACAGTCGATGGTCTAATGGATTTATGCCAATGTAGTACGTCCTTTTTTAGCTTCATATGTCACTTGTTTTGTGCTCTGCATTCAGCAAAGACTGCAACATTAGACAGCTAAGGAAATGGCGGCTAGGGCACTACAAGGCCCATGCGATCATGACTTACTAATACTCTGAAAGTTTTACTGCTTATCTTATACCACCCGATATTCATATTACTAGCATACTAGTATGAACTGCTATCAGATTATGAGAACCGACAAGAAGGAATATAAAACAGAATTGGACACACTTCAGACATCTGATTCAATGCAGCTCTCAGATTCATCCATTTTCCAGAGCTGGCATAACTCGAAGTTTCTATCCAAAACATTGTCATTCTTATTGACAGCCAGGTTGCCGTCAAGACCTCCTTAGCATTAAATACGAGAATAATAATTGTGTCATACATTTTATGCCACACATATGGCAGTCTGTCATATAATCTTGCCAATTCTTAATGTCAGATTATATATGAACTAAGATTAATTATTCTGTTTGAGGTCATGACAATAAGTCTCGTTTTCAAAAGATGCGCGTAAATTAATTCAGTAAATGTTAGCCTTCATTTCATTAATCTTTGGATGTTGGGGATGTATGTATGGTTAACCTTCAAATCGAGCTCTTTCCACAAGAGGTCTATTGGGTTTAAGTCTAGTGCTGGTCAAACCATATTTCGCTAAATGTCCTGCCTCCCTAGCAGGGAAGAATTCTTTGCCCAATTTGTCTTGTTACAGAATGAAGCCTTTCCAATTAATCGAGGTCCTGATGGTATGGTGTTGTGCTCCAGAATTGCTTTATACTCTTCCTTATTTCAATTTCATTCGATGCTAATTATATCCACCACCAGAGCAAAAAATTGCCACACAATGATGGAACCAGTTCCGTGCTTTATAGTTGACACTACACAGTCTTGTCGCATTTTTTCCAAACCACCTTGCTCTAGTCCTCCATTGTTTACATAGTTTCCATGCTCTCTGGCCCACAGCCATCTTTAAGCTCGATTCTGAACCCTGAGCCCTGCCTTTTAAGCTTGCTTCAATTAAATGGCTTTCCACGGCAGTTAGAGAAACGATTCCGAACTTATAGAGGGCAGAGTATATATGTCTAAGATAAATAAGGCGCTAAAGTAGTCTCAAGAAGCATTTCGACCTCGACGCACTTCATATTTGAATGTCGGCATCAAGTAAGTTAGTTATGGAGTAAGTTAGTATATATGTAGATATCGTAATATAGATCGAGTATTTGCCAGAAACAACAAGAATAATTTCGGTTTAACTCATCTAAGGATACTAGCAGACTACAGACACTACAGTGGAGGTCTTAACTTACGATCCCACAAAATAAATCTTTGAAAACACAACATTTTACGTAAGAAAACAACCAGCAATTATAATATATTTATTTATTATTATCTAACTAACATATACGGTCCATGTGTTCAATAACATCAAGTTCAAGCAGGTATTTCATCGCATCGACCTTAAAATAAATAGCAATAGAGTTCGTAATGCAATTCTGAATTAAAAACAAGATTCCATCTAAACAAGATGCTAATACCCTGTTAGTATGTGTTAATTGAACGAATGAATTATTGCCGCCCATTTAAATTCAATAACAATATTGTTTAGCGAACAGTTAATTATATACTCATTTAGAAAATATGGTTTACTTATTGATTTATACTGCAATTTAGAACAAGCAACTTGTTTATATCGTACAATATCGTAAAATGTTGCTTGGCTCATAGACATACCACTTCCTAAGAGTATGCAATGATAACCATTAAATCAAGCGATCACAACTCAATGGAATGTAACATATTTTTAGGGTTTAAGAAAAATTTAGTTTAAGGCAAACTAAATCTATTGGAATAGGAAACGTTACCGTTTGTATGGTAATTTGTTTGTTTCTTAAACATAAATTGTAAGAAACTTATACTTTTGATTATTTGAAAGAAAAACACATTGCAGTGCGTATACGTAACATTTTTGGTACTACCAGCGTTAAGATGATATCGTATACTTATGTACTTGTGTGCATTTATTTATGTTCTTTGAAAATTGAATCAAGAATAATTGGGAGTGGAGGTAGTTTTAATTCTAAATATATGAAGTTCACACTGAAGTCTATTCTAAATTGCCGGTGGCATGATTGTTAAAGAAATGTTCCCGGATCTTAGATTATCTGGTTCTTGGACGATTTGAAGTCGATATTTGATCAGTATTCCACCAGTTCTCACATTGTTTTTAGCCGATTTTCTACAAAGTGAGTAATTGAACTGAGAGATTCAGAAAAGTGATATTTTTCCATAGTTGTCACGAAGATCCGAAGGCATTCGTTTGTTGGTTTGGCTTATAAATCCTGTGCAACCTGGAACTCAAACAAGAAAGTAAAAGTTGAATTCCAGTAAAAATTCAAAGAATCATTGAATTCTTGAAGTGAAAGGTCTCAAGGTCTTAAGTGGTATCTAGCGCAGTCAAGTTATGTAGATTCTCATAAATCTTATACCCAGGCAGACGAAATATTTTGTCATTTCAATCCTGATTAATACACTTCATTTTGACACCATTTTGTCCTCAAAAATCGACAGAAACGCGAACAGATTGCCAACTTTTGTAACAAAATTCGTAGACTGCGAGATTTCAAGGAGTACACGCAAAATTCTTTCAGAGAAAGGGAAGAAATAAGCGATCACAAATCTATGAAATATCCTCACTTTTTAAACGTCAAATGAAAATGTATGGAAATAAACAAACAACAAAAATTTCATAAATCAGTGCAAAGAAATATCTTGCAGTAAAATTAGTAGCTCTCCCGTGAGGTCTCTCTTGTACGAAAAACTACAAAACTTTTGCATACTTGAATAGAATTTCGTGGAAATTTGTAAAAAATTCGCAGTTTTTGTCGGGTGCGCGAACAGACCTAAGTTATATGTACGAAATAAATCAATTTAGAATTCAACAACATTGGGAAGTGCTTACCTACTTACTTACTTACTTTAAGCGAGACGTGGGCTTCAAACAACAAACAACAAGCCTCTCCAGCCAAGTCGATCTTTAGCTCACCAAATTGGTTAAATTCCCTTTCCATTTGATCGTGCGACCTTAGGTGTTTTTTTACTGCTCTGTGCTTCTGGGGCGGATTCCAAGACCCATCGGCCCAAACCATTGCTGTCCATTCGCTCAACTTGACCCAGCCATATACTTAGGTTGTTGTATTTGAATTCTGCTGACTAGGTCGATGTCACTTTTTCGCTCTCTTTCCATGGATGCCGGACCAAAGTAATTTCTTCTCATGACAACCCAGAGTGACTTCATCCATTCTTGACGAAGTCCATGCCTGGGATGATGCGTGTGAGTTCTGGACAATTTTTTGAAGAACGATGTTAAAGATGTCGTATGACAGCGCGTCGTCATAATCATTTTTGAATCCTTTTTTGACATCATGATCTCGGTGAGGTCTTTTTGTGCACATTCCTCATCGTCATCCTGCACAACCTGTATAGTTCGTCATAGGCGGCATGAATTAAAAAAAAAAGGGTTCTTTTCCAAGATTTGCCCATAGTGTGCAAATTTGGTCATTGCTGGCCTTTTCTGGCCTAAAACTACACTGATACAAACCAACGAGATTGTTTTTTTTTTAATTTTGTAGGCGACGTTGAGAAGACTTATTCGTCTAACCGAGATTCCATTCGATCGGCATACTTTTCTCAGGCTATATTTTGCAAATGAGCTGGTACTTGCTGCGTTTTGAGTAGGTCGATTGGTCCGCCATCAGCTCCAGCAACATGATTCGTTTTGAGCTTGGATATCGCTATCTTAATTTCATCCAGGTCGGGTGGACAGAAATATTGGTTACCATAGTCCAGATTGAATGATTCGGTCTGCCTGCTAGAGGAATTTTGGTCAACCGATCTAGAGCCTGCAATAATTGAAAATATATTGCAATATATTGCTATCAGGAAAGATAATAAAAGAAACTGTTTTTCCAAACTAATTGTATAAAAATCTGCAAGTACTCCAATCTTTAGTGCGAAAACCAGCCTTAAATACTATTTTTCTTCATATTTGACCCAACTAGCAAGCACCTACTAAAGGATTTTTAAATTAAGAGTTTCATAGCAAAATGGATTTAGATGTAATTTTATTTATTTATTTACTCTCTGTATCGTTCCAAAAAAATTAAATGAAAACATTCAGTGTGACTGTTGCTCATGCATTTATTTTAAATTTATGTATAAATTTGTAATCCGCTTACTATTCAATAAAAATTTACAAAAACAATTTCTTTTACAGAGATTTTACCAAAGCTTTTCTGGATAATGATATTGTATTGAATATTTTTATGCCAACAAATATGACTGAAACTGTGCCACCTTTAACCGCTCAACATCACATAAAACGTGCCACAACACCCAGTAGCCCGTTGGCGGTGCAAAAATTCGAAGGATTACCACTGGAACCACCGACAAAGGATGTGGTGAGTTGTTTTTTTTCTTGTTTTTGTTTTAAATATAAAAATATTCACCCAACTATTATCAGGCATTAGCCTGTCCAACTAACAAATCTGCAACACAAATTTTTCAAACTCAACTGTCGATGGTGCACCGCGATGTACGAGTATGTACGTGAAGTCGAATTCGCTTTGAACTGAAAATTGAAACATAGGCGCACGTTACAGCTTGGTTTGCTGAAAGGAAAACCCATCCATCTACAACTTATCCGAGCGCAATCACCATATAAACGCAAATACTTCCAAATAAAGCACAGAGACTGCGGCGCCTGGACAACCATTTTCCATGATCCGTGTGGCGATGAAAAGTATCTTTATGGAACTCTGCGTACTCTAAGCCGGACACTATCACCTTGAGAAGATCTCGCTTAACACGCACAACAGAGGAGAAGACGACGAAGAAAATGAAAATAAAAGATAACAGTGGACAAAGATAGACCTGAGCCTGGTCGGTTATGGGTTCCCACGAATTTCTCGGTCTTGCGTGCAAGCTAATTTCGTTTCGCCGGTACCTACATACTTACATACATAAACATAACATGGCTCAAGTGGACCATTTATGAAAGAAGTCTATTTCGGAGTTGGTAATAGACCACCACCGTGATATGCCGGAGTGGTTAATAGACTCTCTCAGATTCGTGGAGCAGAGATGATGGAAAATGTGTAACAACATCCACAGAGCCTACAATTTATGAATGATGAAATGTTGCGATAAAAATCGCTGCTGGCATATACAAGGTCGGAAATGAATCATTGTTGCGGTCTAGTATTTCATCCAGTGAGATGCATTTCGCGATAAGTGTGTGTTTGTTTTGAGTTCAGCCAGGTTGGTGTAATAGATCTAAATTAAGTGGCTAGAGGTAAGAGATGCATTTAAGTGTAATTCAACGAAATTGACAAGCTTTAAAATCATAACCGACTATATGGTCTGTTAATTTGAACACAAATCTGTAAGATGGAGATGATTTTGGCTATTTATAGACGAAGCAAGAAGCAGAGATGGTTGAACTTAGGTTTTGCTGTTTTCGCACAAAAAATTTAATATTCAAGCTTTTAAAGAGGCATGTTCTATTGAAAGATGTACATATTAAAAATCTTTAGGAATAAAGTTTTTAACGAAAGTCTCCATTTTATAGTTCATCTGTTTCTTCAGACGAACTTATGAAAACCTTAGTTCATGTCTGGACATTACTTTAGCTTGCATCCTTTACAATCCAGCATTGAATTCAATTATTGTATTTATTTTGGCCGTCCGTGAGGGTACACCATATTTTACACAGCTGTAGCTAACCTCTATTAACATGGTTGACTGCTTATTCCCGTTGTTGCTAATGATCGGACTTATTAGATAGTCCTTCAATAGCCCACAACTACTGGACTTAGCTATTTCTTCACACTACTACTAGACTAGATAATCACAGGACGAGTGTTAATTTTTGGTATTTTCAACTCGATTTCTCGTTCACCTTGTTTTAGGGAGATATCAATTTGCTTAGGTTTGGGGTTTTGAGTTTTGGGATGAGGGTCAACTATTAAGCCTCTCCAGCTAACATAATCTTTAGCTAATTGTCTATAGTTGCATTTTACAATTCGGTTCACTTGTACGGGTTACGTAAGCCGAGGTCTTTCTTAACTACATTGTCTCTGTGAGTTTGATTCTAAGATTCTACGAACTTGGGCTCTAAGGTATATACTCACTTCATGTCCGAAGCATCTCGATTAATGTACAATATTCTGGTTTGGTCGGTGTCGCTGTAATGTTCGTATACGTTCTCTAAGGCACGACATGATAAATTGGACCGAATTACTTGCGAGAATAGTAAGACTTCATTCTTCTGGGCCATTAAGTTAGGCTGAGATGGCCAGGTCTTTTGCTTAGGGGTCATCATTCCAAAGGTGTATCTCACTAAGAATTTTTCTCGACTGAGGATATATTCATGGCTTATTCTTCAAAGCCCTAAGTATACAGAACTCGGCTAAACCACTCATTTGCTCTTGGACTATAGTTTCTCTCTACCTTCGATCCAGGGCTTCTCATATTCTTTTTTTTTTCTTTTGGAGAAGTAATAGATCTCATAAACAAACCTGGTTTTTCTTTGAAGTGCCATTTTCTAACTCCATCGTTCAGGAGGATGGGCTTGCTGGCATTTTTCATCAAACCTTAGGTTTCTTGGTGGTGGTTGTCGAGTGAGACACTTCACTGCAGTTGCAACACTTTTAATAGCATACTGACAACGTTGCTATTAGTCTTCAATACTCGATGCTTGCGGAATCTTCTCCAGTCAACTTGAAAAAAATAGTCACCCTAAAGCCACTGAACTCGTTTTATTGTCCAAGTTTTTACTAACCAAAATGAGGACTGGAGATCGAGTTCATAAAAGGCAGCAAGATGGTCTATAAATGTCCTGTCCTGCTAAGAATAAATCTTTAAAAACACAAATGGCTTCAAGGAGCTAAGCAAAGGCCATTTGTTTTTAAGTGATTAATTACTTTGGACATAAAGCTACCATCCTCCTACGGGTTTGGATATTCCCCAGATACTAGGGGTACTTAGCTTCGTTATTAAAGTCCTCTTCTAATGTTGGTATCATTATAAATACAGTCGCAGTCGAACTATCGAATTTCAGATGATGCAACACGCCAGCTATATAATGCATTCTATCGTCTACCATCAAAATTAATAGCAAAATTCATTCCAAATTTTACAGCGCTCATAGATTGAATTTCATAAGGAACCCCATATAGGATTCGAGCAAGAAAAAAACGAAGTAACAAACTAGAAACCCGCCGAGTTCATAGAAACTAGCTCAAGATACACTTAATATGCATTAGCACCCAGTGCACAAGCCCAAGCCTATATCACTCAGCTCTAACACAATAGGTCGTTAAAACGGCGGCGGCCAGCCGACGATGAACTCACAATGAACCCGCGTTGGCCCTCTATGTTGACCCAATTAACATCTACGCCACTTCATATGCCCATTTGAAGCGATTACAAAAAAAAGCGAAAAAGAAAAAGGGAAAACACAATAACATAGCTATTACCAAAGGTCAGTATCAGTTTGTGACCGTTGTACACAAAAAAGAGGTGTAAACCTTGTTTGATGCAATACCAACCATTGTCAACTGACTGATCTGTCATCAAAGTGTGCGCGCATTTCTAAATGTCATTTGTGGGTGTCTGTCAAATATCTTCATGTAAGGAGACATTCTTCAACATGTGGGCAGTGCAACGTGCCCAACTAACTACTGCTGGTGAATGGAAACAAACAAAAAAAAAGTATGTACTTTGATAGAAATCTCTTTTACCGCCCAAATGTCGCCATCATCTAAATTTGGTCAACAAAATCAATTCACTTCGCTATTCTCCAATTAATCTCGAGAACGATAGAGAAAAAGGCGTCAATTCACTGCAAATGTCGCCGACAAATCATAAACGAATGACAAAAATGTACTTGAAGGCTTTTGCGAGTTAATAAAGTGGAATGTGCACTGTGTCACTTGGAATTGTGTTGTCCGGCGATGGCGAGTATGGCTATTTAAGGCGGATTTTCAGTTGGACATGTACAGGCCTTTTTTGGGGAATGGGAAATAATTTGCTTTCATTTTGACGTTTGGCTGTCGTACAATTATGATCGCATAAAAACATGACAAAAAGTTAATTAAAATTGTCCGCATTTCTTGTGAATGGATGTTGTCGAATGATTGAAATTAACACAAATGGTGTCAAATTGGATAGTTCATTGATTATATTGTAGCTTTTCATAAAAAAAAAACAATCAAACAAATTGATGTGGTCTGACAGGCGACATGGGAAATGTGATTAATGAATTTTATGATGTTTTAATAGGGATTTTTCTTTCTAGAGGTGAGCACTATAAATAAACAATTTTATTCTCAAAAACTTAAGAGCCATCCATAATGGAGACGACTTCAGTGGGATTAACTTTATGTCAAAATCAAAGAGAAAGCCCACTCAAGTTTTTTCAAACTCTCTAGTTAACCGTAATGAACTGCAGCAAACTTCGTAATCTGTCAAAATGTTTACATTTGGGTTTAAAACTACTCGAAAACAAACTGCTGCAGAATTGGAATTAAAATATCTCCAAATTGTATCCTAAATTAATTTCTGTTGTCATTGTCGCATTTTTGTTTTGTTTCCGTCCCATTTTATTGATCCCACAGAAGTTAACGAAAACTTGACGAAAGACATTTCATTAAGCTGGTGTATGCTCATCGAATTCTGTAATGGTTTGGCCATAAATCGTGCACATTTGAAGGAAGGAGAGAAGTATTTCGGGACAGGCTTTGGGTGCTGCCATAAAATTCATTGCTAATCGACCAGAAACTAGGCTCTTAAGAATAAACCTTAGGTTTTGGTGTCAATCTTTGACTTTTCGATTAACTCTTGGCCTAAAAACGTTATGTTAAGTTTTAAAATAATCTTTGTATTGTTTAAGCTTGGGCGAAGGTGCAATGGCTGTTTTAGGATAATAGAAATTTTCTTGAGGTGGTATTTGAGATAGTAATAACCAGTTAGGAAGTGTATAGAAAGGTGTAGGAGAGCTTTAAGGGTCTGAGCTGTCAGACAATCAAAGTTTCTATTTGACGTTTCGGAATTGTAAGAAGTGCACCTACTACCATATACCATACGCGGCGCCAGAGGACTCAAGCTTTTCAGGAATAATTATGCTAAAAATTTCTTTATCACTAGCAGCTGTTCTGTGGGATCAAAGGCTTCAAAGATGTCCAGAAAGACACAGACTGTGATTTGCTTTTTTGTCTGTCACTATCGATTACAGAATGGGAGAAAATATTTGCTGCACAATTTTTTTTTAAGTACGATGTACGAAGTATATAGTACACTTTGTCTATGCTAAGGTGCTTCCAAAAAAAAGTCAAAGCATCATATAATTTTTATGGGTAAACCTAGCTCAGAGCAGATCCCTTAAATAAAGTGACAACTGCGCTCCCGGAGACTGCAACCAGGAAGACAAGTTGTGATACTGTTAACGACTTCTGCAGGAAAAAGCAAAACCGGACAGGAAAAAGATTTCACAGCACAGTTGCCTTGGATGTGAAAGGGATTCTGTGGAATACCACTTTAATTAATTAGATAAGTACAATCCTCGACCTCACTGTGATTTAAAAACATGACTAAACCTGCACATGTACCTTTCACTCTTATTTGACCCTTGCACATATTTAATGGGTTTTGCGCCGGTATGTGTTAATGTTTAAACTTTTTAACTTATTCAATAAACTTTCTGCTTTCAAATTAAAGTATCTGCGGACATAATTTATTTTTTTTTTAATTTCAACTGAAGTCCATACGCTGTCGTCACCTAGTAACCTTAAGTACACAATGCAAGTTCTCCGTTTGTACCTAGAAGGTTATGCCCAGGCTTATCGTTTATTTGACATAGTTTTACAATTTGAAGTTAATGATTGCCAATATGGTCAAAACTCTAAACCAACAATCATTTGCAATCAAACTTACACCAAGATAGGTACTACATTTGTACTGCACTGTACTGAAATAACAAACTATCACCACAACGTCTCCATCATTTAATGGCTTCATTCAGACGTACATATGTACCTGTACATACTCGTACATCGTATGAAATATTCTTGGACAATGACCCGAACTTGGTATTTCACTTTCACTTTTCTTCTCTTTACTTGACTTGGCCATAATGTGGGTGCCCTTTGTTTTCTAACCTACCTGACTCGTGTACCTTTAACACAATTACCCAAGAGCAAACAAAAGAGGGTCTATCCATGATACCTGACACCGCTAGACCATTGTCAGCTTTGAAATATTTATCTATTTGTCGTGAAAAAAAAAAAACAACTGCAACTCTGACATGACGAGCAATTTCATTTGATTTCGCTTGACCCCTCGCGATCATCGCGGGCGCATTGAGATGTTAATAAGGTGCGATAAATTCATCGTTTAAATCATATTCATAACCGCTACTACAAAGCCATTTATTGTGCTGGCCGCCACCCATTTACCATATTGATCCGTCCGCACGCCAGAACTTCCCCGCCGGCCATATTTTTGGATTTGGTCATGCACCACACAGACTGACGCAACAAAAATAGAAAAAAATAAAAAAGAAACAGAACCAACGTCAGGGCGTGATCAGAGTCAACAAGATCTGTGGAGAAGGAGAATACCTTCACCGAGTCGCTACCACATGGAACTAGGGAGTCATTTTAGGTGGCTTACTGGTTGGTACTGATTTATGCATTACGATGTCGACGACGTTTCTCGTTTCTAGAACGACGGACATAGACTCAAAAAATAAAAATAATCTGCTGACTGATCGTCAAACGATCGATCAGGGAGAGTAGGACCAAAGTGAGATCGAAGTTAGATCGCTTTGCGCGCCACCTAAGGTATTGACGTTTTCTCGCCGCACTATGGTACCTGTCATTTAAGCTGCCATAATCCCGGGCTTGGGTGTATGCACATGTAATAAACATGGGCTTGGCATGGCACATTTTTACAACAAAACAGATTTCCTCGACGATAAAGAGACGACGGACGACGGAGTGATTCAATATTTCATTACAAATGGTTATCGCTTCCTCTATGAGCGGAGGAGCGAGCTTTAGTTTTTCGGGGTCCAGCTCAGCGCAAATAAACTCATCCAGTGAGCATAAGGTGGAGTCAAGTCGGGCCATTATTATTATTATTTTCATTATTTTTTTTTTTTGACGTGCGAACAAAATGTAAAATCGCAAAAGTCGAGGTTATGGGAAAATTGTAATTTTCCACTTTACAATCTCAATCGTGCAAATGAGGGAATTTTAAATTTAGCACAAGTTTGACTTGGCGATTTGATGACGAAAGGGGACCGAGATGGACGGGTGTTTAAAGGCGCGTGCAAATTTAATGGCGGGGTGCAGTGCGCCATTTGAGTAAAAAAAAAGGCCAGACATTTATGTTGTGTTTCGGTGTTTTATTAGCGCCCTAAAAGGGTTTATTGTACTCGTTTTAGTGGGTATAAAAGTATGTTTGTATGCCAGGTTTTATAGTTTTATAAACGAAGTTTGAAGTAGGTACATACTATTTACAGACTTTTAAAAAGCAACGATCGCTGATCACACCAGATCGGAGAATTCTGAAATCTCTTAAAAGCTTCTAACTATCCATTGATTATTTTAGGGACTAGTGTGTTGAAGCCATTATAGGTGATTTTAAAGCTTCTATGTAGAGTATAACGCATCCAACTAAACTCATTATTATCAAGTCTTTGAATAGTAGAGTGCTAAAAATGTGTTTTCGGAATCGGAACGCAACAATTTTTGAATTGAAACTTTTGGCTGTGCGTGAAGTTAGCTGCGGTTTGTCTTAACATGCGAAAGTACATATTTCAAGACCGTTCGCAAATCATTCAAACTGCTATCAGAGTTCGCGTTCGGTTACCACATTCTTAGAGATGAAACTTAAGGCTAAACTATAACAGAAGAATGGTACGACCAATTCCGAAACAGTATGGCTTTTAGCTTTAGTTTTCGTTCACTTTTACTGACAAATATGTGACAGTAAACAGCTGTGAATGGTTAAGAACCACATAATTGCCCTTTTAACCGTGAAGTCGGAAATGGAAACAAATGGAATTAAAATAGTTTATATATGTAGGTATTTCATTGCAAAAGTAAACAAATATTTACGAACACAAACGCTATGACCTACTTGAGTAGTTGACAGAACTGAAGGGAACTTAACGTATAATTATGGCATTAACCTCCGATTGCTTACGACTATTATAGTTCAGCCTTTAGACTTCTTGCAAGTCGGCAAGCCGAACCCATTCATCAAATGTCATATCATCTGCAAAAATTTACTGTTCAGTGAGATTTTCATGGTCGAGGGATCATTGACTCATATTTCTTCTTCAATGATGTATGTAGGCAATAGAGTCACAATCAGTGAAGATCGATCGGTTAACACCGATCACCGAAGACCAAGCCAAACAGATATCTAAAACTGAATAGAAACACAATTCAAATATTCAAGTCTGTACCCACAGCTTGTAAAGTTTTAAGATGTCTGCCTAGCGAAGGAAAGATTAATGTTTGATGGATCTCTGTATGGCAACTAGTACACACTGTCTCCTCTTCCTTCTACGGTTCTCTATTCATCTAACTTGTTCACAAACCAACAATTTTAAGCCTTCCTTGTGCTCTAAGCTGCTTACCAAAATTTTAGGTAAAAAATCATGGATAGTTGAAACTCTCTTTCGCTTCTACCAGTTGAACATGAATTACGGTCTATCTATCCGCCTCTAGCTACTTAAGTACCACAAATTGCATGTTGCCATTTTTAAATTTTATTTCTTTATTTTAGTTAAACACCCTAAAATACTTATAAATCCTTGAGGTCACACATATTTCATTCAAAATTGCTTATCGATCATTTCTAAATAATTTGCATTTCCATACAGCTTAGCCTGGGGCAAGTTAAACTAGCACCTGTCACGTAAATCTCTTACAACCATAAATATACTTTATCTATTACTCTACTAAAATCGTGCGTTCCCATAAGTAGAATTTCAACTATTTTTATCATTCCCACCACACAGCCGCAGCCACCTGATAAAATGCCTGCACTTGTTGTGTTGGCTCCAATGCAAGACATAAGATACTTTGTTGCTTAAAGTCTGGTTTAAAACAAAGGTTAACCCGAATATCTATCTAGAGTTACTAAACCGCATTCATTCAGTAAATTTCTCAAGCTTTTTGATTAGCAATCAAAACAAGAAAAGCTTTGCAAAGCAACATCGTTTGCCGATATAGAATTAATGAATTAAGCAGCGCTTTGTACTGAAAGGGTGACTTACAAGTGTGTCATGTAAAATACTAAACATGTAGGTCATGGGGGGGCTGCAGATGGGTCTTCATGTGTCCACTCTAAAGACAATGATGTGGAGACCCTAAAGTTATACAGAAAAGAAACAACAATTGTAGATCGTTTATTTACTGCTGCTCATTACAGTGCTCTTATTGTGCACGACGACGAGTGAATTTTCTTCACTGTTTTTGTTTTCATTTTCCGTGTTCCTTCCCTCCTAACTTAACCGTTAAGAAAATCCCACTAAAATAACACTCCAAAACGAAGCAAAAACAGTCAACAAAAACCGTAAAAAAAATAAGAAACACCAGCGCTTTAGCACAGTCACCACCGTGTGATGACTGTGTTTGTACGTACGTATCTACGTATCTAAGTATCTAACGTAGCTTCAAGAGCTCTGCGAGCAAAGTTTTGCCATTTTCTGTTATGCTGTTTGTGTTTGTGTATTGTGTATTCTTTCACTTTGAGACTTTTGAGAGGCAACACTATGTGCCTAGATACTTTTATAGAAAACTTCAGTCTTCGTCGTTTGTAGTGTATATTAAAGTTTTTCCTCCCTGTGAGTACTGTGAGAGTTACTGAGAGTGAAATAGTGAGATAGGTGATCACTTTGCCGTCCAAGAAGAAGTGGGCTGAAGTGGGGTGGGCAATGCGTCGTCGTGCCATTTTCCGTTTCCCGCAAACTACAAAAAAAAAATCACAGATTTTCTACTATAGTGTAGTTTTCTAGCGCGAGCGTTTTATTTTTTATTTTTGTATCTTTTTGCAAGCAGCAACAGTGCTAGCTGAGCAGAGCGGTGGTGTAGGAATTCCAAATTGCACCGCACCGCCAAAAGCACACAATTTTTTTTCTTCGTTTTGTTGTAGTTTTATTTTGCTTCTTGAAAAAGTCAGTTCAGGTGTAACTGCTCTAAAGAGTTAACGTGCGCATCGTCGTCGTCGTCGTCGTTGTCATCGTTGTTGCCGTTGTCGCGTCGTTTTGTTGATCGCGTTTGTCGTGTCGTATGGAAAAGTTCTTAATTATTAAAAATTCGTTGCTTGTTAAAAAGAAATTTAGGAATTTTACAAAAAGATTGCATGGGTTCCAATGGATAGAGTGCCTTTCACCGAAACGGGGAGCGTCAGAGTGATTTAAGGATACCCAACTGTTATGTCAAAATTTGGCTTCAGCGTGTCAGAAAAAGATTGAAAAGTTTTCATTCAGTGAATTTGATATTAAGTGCACAGAAGGTTATATGTAAGCCACCCGTGAAGAGTGTCAAATTTGACTCGAGACTTAAAGTTCGAAATCCAAAACTTGAACGGAAATCGTAAAATTTATATAAAACTCCAAATTTTGAAAACATTTTATCAAAAGTTCTTACAAATTAATTACAACCTGTCAAGCTTGTGACGTTTGGTATTGACGCAGGAGTTCCGTTCAAAGATGAGTCTTGACTTGTCAGAATCTGTATAACAGTAACATTGATACTCAAAATTTGGTATAAAACTTGTTAAAATCGAAAGATGTGTTCAAAAATGTGTCAATTTTTTTTATAAAACAGTGTATGACGGGGAAATTCGTTAAAAATTCGATTCGCAAATTAAGAAAACAAAATTGTTTACAAAAGCGATATCAAAACATATAAAATTTTCATTCCTCAGATGCAACATTGGCAATAAAATGTAAAAAAAAGGTAAAAAAAAAACAAACAAGCAACATACCTACAATAAAAAGCAACTAAGAGTTATGTAAGTTGTTTGGCGATGTGCATCACTCTATTCATTGGAGCTGATGAGTGCCGGAAAACAGGCGATAGAGATATAATAGAGTCCGTGAGCATTGAAGATCATGAAATGAAACAAATCGTTGGAGTTTATCGTTTTTGTTTTTTTTGTTTTTTTTTTTGTATAGTAGGTACTGTGACAGAGAAGAGAGAATAACAACAATGATGTCAACAGAGTTTTGTTATTTTATTTATTTATTTTAAAATGTGCATTGTGTGGTGGCTGGTAGTGGAGAAAGATTTAGATTTTCGAATTTTTTTGTCTGTATATTTGCTGATTGATTTCTGTAGTCACAAAAGTCGTATTGTCACGATTCGACATTGAGTTCATGTTCATGTGCTCTGCAATGGACAGTAATTGTATGGCATGGGCTTGTGTGGTTTTATTTGTTTAAATATAGTATTTCTCAAGGATTATTGACTTATGTCAGTTGGATTTTGCAATGTTTATTGCTTTTGCGCGTGAGGAAATTTTTATATAACAAACAAACTTTTATTCATGACAGGGTTGGGACCCCTTGGGTGGTGAATATTGTCATAAAATTGAAAAGAGAAACCCTTCAATGACATTTGCAGCTTTTTGTCACGGTGTATTTGCTCTTTATGGAGGAATCATATGTTTTTTAATTTGATAGTTATCACGTATTATGAGTGAACCAAAAGCTGTAGTTATTAAAAAAAAACTTAATTCACTCTGTCCAGAGAGTCATATTTTTTTGTGTATTCTATTTATGGATTATATTACTGGGCGACTGCTAATTGGCAAATTTTGGAGTGGGGTTTTTAATGGTAATTCTTTGTAGGGTATGGTGAGGTTGTTCGGAACTGTTTTTTGGCAATACGTTTGTACGTGAGGTACGTCTGGGCCTTGTTACTTAGCAGTCTCCTTCAAACGTATCATCAATTTACAAGTGACAAATTTTGTCTCAGAATCCCCAATGAAGTGGTATTTGCTTAGTAAAAATAAGTGGCACTTTTGTGACTAAAAAACGTTCTCATTTCGAATAGAGATGATTATTACATATATTTAGACCAATTAAGGCAGAACTAAAGGATATTTCTTGTTAAATAAAATACACAAATACTCAGATTTTTTGATTTTATTTTTATGAAAATATCGCGCATAACTTTTATGTGCAAAAAATGACATCCTTTAAGCACTTTTAATTGCCCTCATACGAATGTCAAAACTGTTCTTACTGCATTTAGTTCATTAATTTCGTTCCGAATATTGTTTTCAGCTACCAAATTGTTAACTCTTCAAAGAAAGTAATCTAATGGTATAAATCCGCATGATATACATACATATGTAGGTGGCCAATTTATGTCACCATTACGTAAAATGAATCAACCTGGAAGCTTCGACCGCAATAGATTAATGTTTTCACGTGTTGTGACTCGTAGCTCCATGAAAATAAAGATCGTCTGTGTTTATTTCTTCAAGTTGAGGCCATAAAAAATCTTCAATCGTTTCCCTATAATGCTCTCCATTGACAGTAACAACTCTTTCATTTGTATCTTCGAAGAGAAATGAATCAATGATTCCGCCAGACCAAAACCCACACCAAAGAGTGTTCATATTTTTGTGGATGTAATGGTTTTTCTGAAATTATTCGCAGATTTTTCTTTTGCGCAAATGCAACAATATTGTTTGGTGATAAATTTATCATGTTTTAATAATCAATTGACGAATGTTCCTCGTTGTTCTAGCGTGTAGCTTTGTATGGTTAAAATTGTCTGTCATGTATCTACTTCATAAATGTCAAAGATGTCATAAGAAAGGAAGCGTTCAGAAATTTGTACTTCTAAAATTCATTTTAACAGCCTACTAAGTGTGTATGATCGCGTTTGAACAACTTTTCGTTGGCCTAAATTCAGTTAACATGACAATTAAATTTAAATGACAGTCCGTTGGTTGGAACATTCCACAAAAAATTTGTCGGACGTTTTAAAAAATTAATTTTGGAAGCTTCTTAAGGGCCCATTTACAGCTCAACGCGAATATTAGCAAATTTTGACATTTCATTCACAGTCATTTTTTTCTGATCGCAGTAATCTACGAATTGTTATTTGGAATCCTTTTTTTTCTCCGACCCAGCACCCAGCAACCAAGAATAAAACAACAGAATTGTGAGATTAAACTCTCGTGAATATTTTGGTTCGGTTATGCAGATTGCGTCGTACATTGTGTGGAATGTGTTTAAATTTTGACAGTTCGCAAAAAAAAATTTGCCATGTCGCGGAATAATAAGTGAATTTATAATTTCTTCACTAAAACTAATTGAAATTCAGTTTTGTTTTATATCAATCGACAGATAAATAACGTTCTGTTTTTTTGGAAAAGCTGAATTACCAATGTGCTAAAAACATTGTTCGCAGTTCCCGCAGGTCCACTTTACTTCTTCAGAGACTAGTTTTGCACTATTTCCCTAGAACCGTATTGGCTTATCTGAGCTTTATTTCAGGTTCTAGCTCTGTTTTCTCTTTTTCTGGAATTTTTCTTTGAGGGTATCGTCGCACCCTTATATACCTATTCTACAAAATAATTAAAGAGCTACATTTTCTTGCTAAAGAGTCTAGCATTTCATTACCTAGATCACATGCATAAATGACCGCTTGGCCATCTGACATTATTGCTTGCTGTTAATTGATGTAATTTTTGTCGATAGTAATTTTGACTAGGCTTGTGCAGCTCATGAAAGAACTAGTTCAAAAAAGAGCTCTAATAAGTCAACTATGTGAACTAGTTCTCAATTTCATCTCATTCAATATAGTCTCTTTTAGTTCAGTAGTTCAACAGCTCTTAAGTTCAATAGCAGAACAATAGGTAAATTCTGCTTACACGTAGTTCAGTAAGAATAACTGAACTTGCTTTGAGACTTGAGACTTTTTGCTTAACCCATAACACAGCAGTACAAGCACATCATTGTGTTGAAAGGAAGGTGTATCCCGAATAGCAAAAGACAGAGTTTTCTAAGCAGTGAACTAAACTGAACTAAATTAACTAAAGAAACGAACTAGTTCAGCAAACAGAGTTGGACTCAACCGAGCGATCTCTGCACTGAACTTAAATTCACAAGCCTGGGCCAGGTTCTTCATCATTTATTGAGCCCTCAGTGCAACAATTTATTGCGTATCTGCCCTATCATTGTTCCAACTATTTTTGTTTTTTTTTTGTGATCTTATGCATTTTTTTCGTCCTATTCCTTCTTTGACGAATTTTCGAATCATCTTGCTTATATATCTGCAGCTCTAGTGCAGTTGGGAAAATTTCCATTACCTCTGTTATAATACAGTTTTTGCACTCTAATGGGTGCTCCGCCTCATCCTGGGTTCTTTCCTGGTTATATCTTCTACCTTTGTTTCTCAATATTAGTTTTCTCCTTGACTAATATATCTGTACTATCTGTAAAAGCTGGCAAACACAGTTCCCCTGGAGTTAAGGATATACATCCTTAAGTTGTATTGCCACTGCCAATGTCCCAAGCATCATATTTCCCAGTCTTGCTACAGATTTACTCATCGATGCAACCCAACTCACCCGATAAATGAAATTTCTAAATTGCAATAATGGCAACCATACTCATTAAATACGAGACGCATGGTTCATTTCGTCTCGAACCTGATTACGCATAAAAAATAACAAACATGAGATACGGCAGACTGACATGAATTATTGGCAAATGCATTCAAAGATTAGACATGCTGTCCCGTAAAGTGTTTAACATCGGGCGCGCACAGTGCAACTTGTATTCCGACAGAAAGAAGATATAAAATCCACCTAAAGTTGGTCATTCAAATGCCCAGCAACCACTGGCTGTCCGTCAGATGAAGCAAACCGACATTAAATGAACATCATATTGCAAAATCGCGAATTGTTGTGAGACATGGAGAAAGAAACGAATGAAAGAAATGAAAAACAAAAAAAAAACAACTCAAACAATGCACTATTGCATAATCACGCAATGGCCTCCGACATATAAACCAACTAACATCGGATGAATGGATGGATGCCTCTATTGCTCGTCCACCTCCCTCGGCCCATTTCCATTCCCATCCATCTGTATCTGGTCACTAGGCCGCAAATTTATTCCATTCCAAGGCATGATGAGCAGTCTGCTAGCACCGGCCCGCATGATGTATGGGCGGTGTTCCGCAAATGCATTTAGAGCTTCCGTTTTATGCAAGCGCACCACATTACAAAACCCGCTCTCTCCCTTACAACTCGTACAACAACGACTACCAAGTATTTGTATCTTTCACTCGTGTTTTAGATTTTTTTTTTTTTTTTTGAATTTTTAATCACTGCCCGCATTGGATAACAACACTGCCACTGCCACAGAAACAGCAGCAGTGTTAGGTGCTAATTGCCCGTCTAATTCATTCATAATCGTGAGTACTGTGTGGATACCGTGTGGCGGATCCGTATGCAAACACATGCCAGTCAGACATTCTGTGGGAACTCGGGGAAGGGAACAAACAACAAACCTCTAACCAAAGGAGGAGGTAAAAACGATAATTGAACTTTTCCAAATCCCCCAGCTGAGTAACTATCTGGCGCTCCGGTGCCTTTGCGAAAGAAGCTATGTGGGTTCGCTCTCGATTTCGTTTACTCGGGTTCGGGCGATAGAAACAAACCACAAACGGCCTAGATCTCACGGTGCTCATCAGGGCTTAAATTTAATATTTTTACGGTCAACCTTTGAAGAGTGCTTAAGTCTGACGGTACGGTATCGATTTTTTTTTTTTGCCTTTCTTTCTTCCTAAGTCTACCTTGATCTGGTTTCTGTGGTGAGGAGGTAAGGGTGGAGGACTGTCTCACAGTGACAAACAAAGTTCAACTCAAATTACGGTAATAAAAAAGTTTTTTTTTCGTTTTAGCCAGGAAGAGGGGCGGTTTTTTTTTTTTTTTGTAGTCGTACTTGTGTAGAGTAATTGCTCTACCATATCGGGTTGCAGTGCATGTGACTGATTTCCACTGATAATTGGAAGCAAAGTTAGTCGGAGATACAACTTTTTCTCTTAATTATGTCATTAGAGTTTCAAATTATCGCAGACAGAGATAGTTTTTTAATTGTTTCATGCGGTTAATTAAAGGGAATCGGAGAAAAATTGCCGTTTGCTGTTCGCTGTTTATGCAAGTAATTGATTTATTGTCCGGAGATAACGGTAAATTGATGTTTCATATTTCTCAGGACTTAGTTGCATTCACATTCACATGGAACTGTCAGACTAATTGATACCAGTCACTGGAACATTTAATTTAGTTGATATGTTGAGGAAGGAAAAGTGGCTTTAATGCAGAGCATGGAGAGGGAGCATAGCAAGGATCTACACTAGCTCTTGGAAAAGTATTAGGTCTGTGTACAGCTTCTGGATAGACTTTTCAGGAAACCTTTCTGCAAAGGTTGACTCACTCGCAAGCACGCCTTTCTGAATTTCCTGATTGATTTGTTGGTTGAATCAATTTCAAACTCCAAGTAGACACAGTTTTCTTGAACCTTCAAGCAGTACGGAGCAGTTCAGTTCGTATTGTTTGATTTTGATTTGGTCGTTGAGGAGTAGATTGGAAAATACGATATCTATTGTAACAACAACAAAGTATCCTTAAAGTAGGTAGCGCTAGTATAGTTTCGTTCTCATCATCATGCTTCTGTCTTCTACAGAAGTCATTATCGAGGAGACCTAGTCTAATGGTGTCCATGCTGATCTTACATTGACACATCTTGTCCCACCACCCAAATAGACGGGAATTAAGGGCAATTTTTTGAGTTGAATGTCATAGATTGTGACTTGACTGCCACTACATGGGTTCCTTTATCGCCGTGACCTGGAAAGAAATACGCATATTCCTCACGCTTATGAATTCCTTTAAGCACTTACCTACCTTCGGTATAAAAACCACGTGGACCACCGTCTATGATTTCGAAATGTAATCCAAGTCCAGTGAACTCCGGGAGGTTATAAAAGAAGACCTAATTTCCGGTCTTCTTCTACAACTGGGTCTTGTAGTAAGAAAAAGTATTCCTGTACTCCCGCTGTACTTGGATCAATTCTGACCTAGGATTCAAGATATTTGAATCCCAGAAACAATGACAAGTAACATTTTGAGCGAAATTTCAGCGAAACGGTTGAAGTGTCACCATCAATCTATTGACATCCTTATACAATTGGCTTTGTTTCTGCTGGAGTTTACTTTCGTTATTTTAAGTGTCATCTGAGCTTAAGCATTGTAGTCTTTGTAGTTTTAGAATGTTGCTGCTTCTACGCAAATATTTGGGTCTTATTCTGGACAGTTGAATTTTTCTCTTGGCAAAGAGCCATTGGAAATAGATGGGATCTACAACCTCGAATGACACACTGGCTTTACATCTCAGACTTAAGTTTCTGTGAAAAGCGTTAAAAGAAGCTAAAAATCGTGAATATCTAAGTAAGATTCCTTGGAAAATCTGGACATTTTGCTGTATCTGACACTGCTAGACAAATGGTTGCAAGTGCAACCGTTCATCTTGAAGCTACACTACAGTGGTCAAGAATGGAATGTGACCATGCCTCCATTTTGAATAACTCAAAATTCTTTCTGAACATTTTATCTTATTAATCTTAGGCTCTAGCTCCATCTTCCAAATCGCTGTAGCGTGTTGCAGACCGATATTATGGCGATTTAAGACGCCTTAACTTGCCGTGATATCTGTTAAGGACATCCTGACCTTTTCAGATACCCAGGCAGCTATAAAATCCTTCGAATCGACTTGTATGATTTCTTTCATACTGTCATAAACTACCGATCATATTTGTTGAGCAGTTCAACATTCAGCTGCGTGGGGTGCCGGGGCATTGGAACGTTCCAGGGAATTGTAAGGTCGATGAACTAGAACTTAAACTGTGCTATCGAGAACACAAATCTTAGCTGGACATGCGACAAAACAAATTTGGCCAAAACTGAAATTAAAATGTAAGACTCTCGTCAGGGCAGAAGACTGTTTTATAGACAAAGATGCCAAAATGATGGACCTGTTTAGAAATGATTTTTGAGACTACATTGATGAAGAAGAGGAGGAAACCATCTCCGACTTTTTTTAATTCTGCCCAACTTTCTCCCGCAGTAGGAAACTCCACTTAGGAACCTTCTTCCCTAACAACTTATGTACATACATAAGTGATCTGACAAATATTGACAGTCTTTTACGATTCATTCGAAGTTCGAACTGGCTTCAACGAGCAGGTAGAGAGAAACCTTCGCCCTTGATCCACATGGGATCACAATGGCCCTACTACTGGTCTAAGTGTGCTTGTGTTCTAAGCTACCAGCCACTTCAACCAAACCAAACCTAGACTAATCAGATGTAGGGAGACATGAACCAGAGGCTAATTGGTTCTGTTTTTCTCTGCTTGTTACATCACTTGTGTCTTGAACCGTTTTCCATGATGGTGAACTACAAGGTCCCTTTGTGTAATTTATTGACATGATGCTACCGCAAAGAAATAATATGTACATAATGTATATATACCTTGAATTTCGAAATCAACATAGGCCCACATATTTCGCAAGACAATGCATGAACCATCACATGACAATGTTCAAAGATCACTCTGCTTCCCTGGTATAATTATTTCACCCAAACCTCATGATAAATAGTAAGAAAACCTCCATTCACACATTATTCTCACGGCCATGTATCTTAAATAGAATTGGTAATTTAACCTACAACCAACTACCGTCTTAATGGGATGCTGTTTGTGTATTATTTGCGCAACAAAATAGCATAACTTATCACCTTTGCGCTATAAATTGACTCCGAACATGCCAAAGTCCGCTCGAGAATATTTTACCGTCAAACATGGAAGCTTTTGTGGAATCAAAAACAAAAAAAAAAAAACCAACTTCACCATCACAATTTGGCAGCGCTAGGTGCTAGGTGCACACTCAAATTGATCGTGTAAATGCTTTAACTAAATTCAATTACCAGACCAGAGTGAAGGCAACTTGATATGTGGCCATAGCTACGGCTGAAGAAAATCTTAGCAATGCCCTTGAGATCTGTTTCGCGTTAAGTCTTTCACAAAGACACATTGAGATACAGATGATAATCATCTGTTGGATAGTAAATCTTTTTACCACAATGCGACAAAACGCCAATTGTGGCAATTGTAACGGTCTCCTCTTGCATTGTTCTTCTTTCGCCGAGTGTTTCATGTCTTGGTTGTCGCGTCGCATGGTTTGACGTTTAGCTTCGTCACCCTTTTGAATAGATATTTTCCCCGTTTGAGAGATGTTACATCCATCTGTCTTAATTGTATTACACTTAAGTAGACTGAAAATATAGTCACAGAGTGGTAACAGTGAATTGTACTGTGCACACAATGCAAGATAATTTATGGAAGTGATTATTTTTATACTCAAGGAAACTATATGTATCTAACTGCATGCAACACGAACTTACTCGTATAAACAAAACAAAAGTAATAACTACGAGTAGGTATGTACAAACATACATACATATTTATGTTGCTAATAAATTACTCCGTTTTGCATAATCTAGCAGACGATTCGGTGTGAATGGAGCCTCAAAAAGCAGCTGTTACACTAAGGGGTTATTAATAAATCTGAAATTATACACACATGTCGTTCTGTAATTAACGCAAAAACCGCTCGCAGATTTATCAAGACTCGGTTGATTGATGGCATTCGGAAAGGTGTCTTAATTGTCGTGGCGTCATCGTTAGCTATACAAGGTATGATGTTTGTACAGCCATCGAATTGTTCTGCAAACATTCGCAAGGACAAACAAACTTATACATGTAGGTGAATGTGAAAACAGTTACGCATTGCGTAGTACATAGTTCTAGAACTGACTCAAATCCCCGCAAGGAGTGTAACCTAAACTGAAAGCATACTCAGCTTCCACAAAAATTTACGAGCTACACAACTCCCATCTAGACTTTACGAGACCATTTTCCACTTATTTTCCCAGTGGCCACGAATGGCACCAAAATTCCATTTTCAAGGATGTTTTAAAGATGGCAACTGGTATTGACGCCGATTCAATTCCAAAATTCTCGTAATGTCCAAATTGGTCAGAGTTCCTGACTACAGTAGTGTTTTCCAAGCGGAGGTCCTGGACACCAACTGCTAAAAAATGACGGCGTTGCCAATACTCTGATATTACCTTTTTCAAGCCAAGCGCTTAGAAAAGCGATTTCTGTCAATAAAATAAAAATTTGAGCTTATTAAGTCGCTGTTGCGAAGAGCTATTGGTTCATCGCGCCCAGCATTATATACGATCCTGCAAAGGGGTGTCGGAAAATAAAAAGGCTATTGAGCTGGCAAGAAAGCGATCATCACATGAACTAAACTGGGGAAACTCTGTAATCTTAGACAAGCGATTGGAAATGAAATAGTAGAAGCAGCAAACGCTCATACAAAGAAAAAGGTACTTAGCATGGGCGATCTGTGCAGAGGTTATTATGGTAAGGATGTCCATGAGGATAGACCATACTTTATCTGGCACTGCCCGAAACAACATCCTAAGAAGAGATTTCCTCTAAGACTTATAAACACTTTCTTAAAAACTTTCAAAACATCATTGACACTTCAAGGTGAGTTATAACCCCAAGGACTTCACACTGAATCAACATTGATCTAAATGACATCGCAAGAGTTGGTCCCTTGCGTTACTTCTGGAACCATTTCGATTTATGTACAAATTACCATATTTGATACGCGAATCGACAAGCTCCTCGAAGAATCTGCCCCAGAATCTGCTTTCTTGATGAAGATAATGCAGGACAGCTGCAGAAAAATTTCATCTATATACATATTTCCGGTTTAATGGATAGATGAAGAAACATTTCGGCAGTCAAGAGCTCCTTTTTTGTGCCATTTCTGGCAAGCCTTCTGCCCTACAATTTCTTTGGAGTTTCTAGGAACCCAGCACCGAGTGAAATTATAATTGTTCGATATTTCATTTAGAGATGCGCATCATTATTTTACCAATTTAGATTATACTTCTGGTGATTCGAGTTTTGATAGCTTCTTGACTTTCGGTTTCCGATAAGGATCTCACAAAAAGCCATAAACTCCACTTGCAATGCACTTCAGAAGTCTGGTAGTCTAAAAGACATCCTTACAGCAGGAGGGACTGAAAACAGACCAACTCATACGAACTCGGCTGTTTAAGTGAGTGTAGTTTTCCAGTCTTGAATTACTGATTATCCTATTCTCTGCCAAGTTCTGTCGGTTGGAAATACGTGCTAAGTTCAGAAACGGGGTTACATAGTTCGTGGTTTCTATTTTAATTTATACAGGCTTGAAGATGGGACCATGACCTGTAGCACTGGGGCGCCATGTACGGAGACCACTGGTAACGGAAATGCAAGCCGTTCTCTGAACCTTGCTTATACATAAGTGAGCTAGATTTATTCAATGTTTTCCACCAGATCAGGATTCCGTAGAAACTAATAGCTTACATGCCAGTTTCCTGTCTAGAATGAGACCTAAGAATTTGGCAGGCTTTACCAGAGTAGTTTCCACGAAGTCCATTGTGTTGCTGGCTTCTTCCCACTGAATATTATAGCAATGTAGTCCGCTTAAGGCGAAACTTTGAATCCTTCCTTTTCTAAGATGAATATTCGCGTTCAGGTCCCCCAATTGAAGTGATAAAATACCTCCTTGAGGTGTGTCGCGCTGAACTGGATTTCTTCTGTATTTCCCTCTTAAATGGATTTTACCGGACTTTTTCAAATGGAAAACCTTCTGCTTAATTGTTCTATGAAATCGATTCCATAAGTTAATTATGCTGATCCATGTCTGTCCCCAACTTATATGACAAAGGTTAGAAGAGTATTCATCAGTAAAAGGATAAGTTTTGAGGTCATTGAACACAGACTCTCCATTCGTTTATTGCCTTCTAATTTGCGGCCATAAAACGTGCGTATTCACTGTTCCTTATTGAGCGAAGTCAAAAATTCATTATAACACCACAAACTAATAAATTAATAAAATCCACTAAACAGAAACTTAATTCCATTATCAGCCTGACGTGAATTGCAATAATTAATTCCACTATCCGACTCTACAGCAGCCTTGAAATCTCCGATTTAGTTTCGTGTCAATACTCATCTATGATATCTCTATCGCCTAATCTGTGGTGCGTGGTACACGCGATTCTGAATGAATTCAAATAGAAAATCTTGAATTTGCATTTTTTTTTTCTATCTCTCTGAAAATAGATACAATGTTCAAGAACACTAAACGAATTAATAAACTCTCGCGGTGGCGAAAGACTAATGGCACGCTTTAAAAGTGAGTGTAGTACGCATGCCTTCACAGAGGCCCGGTGTTTATAGTGCTTTTGCATCTCAAAGAAAACCGACCGAGCGTATAACAAGTGAACCAAGAAGAAATTAAAATTCTATTTCAAATGATCGAATGGTGGTGATTTTATTATTGACACGATCGACAACAAATGGCTGTGATGGAGGATCTAACGAGAGTACATCCACGACTTCCACCGGCGTTACCGCAATCCCAACTGCCGCCTATAGGGAATATCAGCAGCAACAAGATTACTACAATCATCATCACCAGCAACAACAACAAACACAAAATCAACATCATTATCAGCAAGAGCACTATCATCAACCACCAGCGTCGTTCTCTAGTCATCACTATAAGTCTCATAGAGGAGCAGCACAGTCGACTTATCAGCCTGCAGCCGAAAGTCACGGTGTCTCCACAAGTTTTCACCCAACACAGTACACCTATGGAGCGGCACATGCAGCTCCAAGGAAACCATACAAAGTCACCTTTGACTTTGACACATCACACAGACATCGATCTGAGGACGAAGCAGATGATTTGCTTTCTCCTCGTCATCCTTCATCACATTTGCCATTATCCCCATCGCCCCCACCATTGCCAAAAAGTTTACCACCAAATGTTCAACCCTACGGCTATCCACCAATCAACGCGATACCAAAGCCACCTCGTCGAAAGCAGCACCGTACTGCTGTTCCGGCGGAGGCCTACGCGCACTACCAGCCTGCTGCGGTACCATCGACATCGAGCGTGTCATCCCTGCTGGGGTATCCGTTGCAAAATTCAAATACCACTACTAACACAAAAGATTATGTTCGTCACGTGACCCGTGTTAACTTTTACGATTATGATTGTTCACAGGTGGAGTATGGGAACGATGATGACGAATGCTGCGATACCGAAGCAATTACCAAAGAAGGTGAGTTCCAATTCCAATCTCTGAAATTCATTTAATTCTAAAATAAGACCACTCAAGCATTTGTTTTTTTTTTTTCTAATCCACCCCCGATGATTACTCAGCCCAATTTAGCGATTTTTTATCTGTGCAAACGGATCTGATCTGAAGTGATTATGAAAATGATTGCTGGCAGCACCACACACCGCTTGCATATGGGCAGAGTTCAATCCATAATTATGGTTCATAATTACAATAATGTTTGCCATTTTGTGATGTAAGAACTTAATTGCTGTGAACGAGCACAGCACCAGCAACAACCAGTACAGACAACAGTTTCCGGGTACACTTGGCAGTTATCCGGTGCTTTGTCGTGCCACAAATAGGAGTTGGGTGTCAGACTCAGACGTTTAGGGAACGAGTTGGCTTAAATGGTAGAAGGGAATAATTAGTTCAACGGTAGGTTGTTACATTTGGGTGGCGACTTTTGTGCGTCTTCATCGATCGGAATATGAGTTAAAAGTTTGCATACAAATTAGTAGCTACCTACGTGGAAAGTTTCAGATTGGTGTGGTGTGATTGCGTTATTTATCGGTTGCCCTTGTTGGGGATCTGTCAGAAAATTGACAGGTGAAACGAATTTGATTTATACGATGATTAAGGTACTACGTATACATATTTATGGATAAGCTTGTGTGGTGTATAGTTGATGCCACTTTTAACTGTATTAACTTATGTGAAATTTCGGTGTTTGTCAACACAACTAGAGTAAATGAGGAAAACGTGCCCTTCTTAGAGTAGCTTGAGGTCACTGTTCAGCGATAGAAATATGATTGAAAATAGTCACGTTCCGTAAGCATTTGTGGTATCTATGTAGGTGTCAGCTTGTTATCCCAAATCGAAATACTATGATAGATCCGTTGACCTTTATTTCACAGCCCCAATGCTATATTGGATATAACCTTTTGTGTATGACAACTGGACAACTGTCATTTGAATTTTCCTATTTATTTTGAGGGTGAGGGTTCCCAAGTATCTTGCCAGTTGTACCTAAAGTAAAGTAATGTAGTATTGTCTGTGATTTGGCCTCCAATGAGAAGATATGCCTACACGTTCAGCATCATATTTGAAGGTAGAGTTCCAAAAATAGTAGTCCTGACGTGTTCTTAATAAGAGCTATTCGTTTAAGATAATGTTCGGGCATCTAGAGCAGAACAATTATGGATTTATTCTTAAGCTGGAAACGTTGCTCTTGAAGATTTTTAATAGCATACCGAACGCAGCTGTTGGCTTCCCTATTTTTCTTTCTACATCGAATTCTGTACCGCCGACGCTCTAGAGAAGGCCCCTTAACTCTTTCAACCTTCGAATCTTCAATCTTTAATTAAGCATTGGTGTTCGAGAGACAAGGCTGTTTAAGTTTCGGCCGTACTCATTTTCAGGTCCACTTTGTTTGCTTCAGTAAAACGAATGACTTTTCCATAGTTCTGTGCGTAAGCAAGCAAGCATCTTCAGCTTTTACTTTTGTTTCAAGTCCATACGTCAGTCCGTAGTTTTCTTTCATTAGAGCTGCCTGGAGCCATTGTCCAAGCACTCAGTCATATGTATATGATGTGGCAGCCCTGAGACCGAGTATTTTATGAGTATTTTACTCCTTAATCGGTATTGTACCTCAGTTGCTTGTTGTTAAAATAGCTCATTCCAGTACGCCGCAACTCTTTCGATATCGATTAGAACCCCATCTCATAACTATCGCCGATGTAAATCTTCAGTTAAATGATGAAATGGTAGGAAACATGGGACGCATTCAGAGGTGCACTTTAAGGGGCTGACAACTGACAACTTGAATTAAGCACAAATTATGGCAAAATTCAATATTCCTTATGTGTTGCACATAGATACACTTGTTTTAAAACTGTTTGCTTGTCCATGTTTCAATCTTATCGCTTCTTTCTGAAGACTAGTACCCTACATTCTCTCCCATATTATGTGCCCAACATCTGCAAGCTCCCTTGAACCCCTCTTCACCAGTGTGGCGCCTCTCTGTCAACTTATACCAAAACGACATTAAACATACCTACTTCCGATTCATTACATCGGAATCACTTACCACTCTTCTGCCCTTACCTCAACCAATACTAAACGGTCATAAAAAAAAGTGTTTGAACAAAAGTTTATTTAAACTCAAACTTATTAATAACTCTCTCCTTGAACTTCAACATCACCAGGCCAAGTGCAATATAATGGCGCATAACACCCATTTCCCGCACCGCAAACTATTAAAACAACTTCCCCGGTTCTGTGATTCGGTGCTTAACACGTTCGTGGATTATGGAATAAAAAAAAAAAAAAAAACACCCACCAGCGCGCAGAAACTATTTTATGTCACTTTGCATCAACGTCGTCGTCGTCGGGAGTCGTTTTGCCTGGCACGTGCCATCGAAGTGGAATAATACGAATAATGTTCGCAAACTCCGCCTGGTGTTCTGTTTTGTGCGAATGTATTTCCGTTTGACCTAGTGTTCTGCTTTCTCGACTCAATTATTCCAATTAATTAGGAGTCCATCAAGCCAAAGCCATTCTCTCATTTTATTAATCAAATCTGCAGCAAGAAGAACACGAAAGTCAAATCAAAAACAAACCGAGCAAACCACACAGACACACTACTACTCAGTGAGTATCTCAATCTCAACCAAATCGGTGAGTTTTTATGTCACTGCTATGATCACGCAGCGCTGCTGTGTGCAATTTAAGACGCTATGTTTTTAATTGACCGGTTCTGAGATATACACCGAGATATACTGTTTCCCTTAATGGCTGCAGAACATCTGGAACCTTTTGCATGTGATAATTTCGACATAGATGCAAGTACACGAAAATACCTGCCAATCTGCGTCGAGCATTCCCATCGCCATTACGACGTCAGGTCCGCTTACATGTTGCGTAACACACGATTACCGCAACCAAGAGTCAACAGTCTTCGTCGTTGTCGGCGTCGACTTCGTCGTGTGCTATACCGTTGTGTGTCTCCCTGTCTATGCGCCTGCGTACACACCCCCTACATACATACAGGTAGGTACCCACGTATCCACGGCAACGTCGATGGCGAGAACGCCATGTGAATTAAACTCATTCCGAGTTCAATAACTGGTTTAATTGCGCCTCCGCCCGCTTACACTCCAAAAGCTAGCAAGCTTCGCTGGTTCAGGTGCATTCGCTGAGTAATTATATACAAACACCAGAGATTCGGCTCAAAAAAAAAATATAGATACAAAAAAGATCAAAACATGATTTAAAGAAACCGTCGACCTTTGGCTACGAGAGGTGAATTGCTTTGGTTTATTGAAGGTGGACCAATGGGATCGGGGTTAGACAGATAAGTTAGGATGCTGGATACGGCTGGAAAACAAGCTTGTGCAAAAGTTTAAGATCTGAAGTGGATAAGTAGCTTTGTTGGTCCGTTAAAGTTCAATGAAATGGTCAAGTAGCTTATCTCTAGTTTCACTCTAAGCCCCACTGTGGTACGCTTATCGAGATCAAAGCTCTCGACGTGCAGTAGCTTGGAAAGCTCTAAGGTGACAAACGCCTAAAAGTATACCTAACTTTTAATAGGTTTTTGCATAAAAAAATGCGTCACATAATTTAACATATGTTTGAGAGCAGTAGATAAACAGTCTGTTCGAAGAGTAACCGTACAAGAAGTCATTATTTCTGTTTTCAAAAAAAAAATTTCTTTTCTCTTGCAGAAGAATGGATTACGAAAAAGAAAACCGAATTAACAACAACACGACAAATAGAAACTAGAATTAAACGACAAGTGGTGCTTGAAGATGGCAGAGTTATTGAAGATTCAGGACCAATTGTGTCTACCAATACTACCGAGGATACTGATAAACAAGAAACTGAAACAACTGAGGTAAGTTAGATACTAAAATTTACTATTCAAACAAATGCAATAATGATATATTTAATTTTAGCGACGTGACTTAGGGAGTCCGAAGCCTATAGCTGGTGCCCAAGCAATTGAAGCTGACCGAGATGAAGTTGATAATGCAACAGTTAACCAATTGTCCGCGACAACAGGACAAATTGGAAATTTTGGTGGCACAATGATCCAGAAATTTGTAGCACGTCCTGCGGATGGTTTGGTACGAGAAATCAATGAAAAACGCGTTGTATCCCGGGAGGAGATTAAGGATCGTCTTGAGACTGAAGATATTCGACATTTGGGGGATTTTTCCGATGAGGTAAGCCTATAGATGGAATATTTCTTATAATTGAAGACCCCTGACGAGTCTAATGTCCTGTCGTTGAGAATCAGACTAAAATTTGTGCTAAAGAGTTGTTATTTACTCATTCTATCAGTTGGGGTAATCAATATCTGATAATCATATTGTCTCAAAAATAAAATTACTTCTTGTATCACTCATAGTCTGACAGCGTTGTCACTGGTGTGTTACGCTATGATTGACAAGGGTTTGAGTTGTTATGTACCCGTGTATGTAGATTCAGTAAAATGAATATTCAGAGCTTAGTGTTATATTCTTTACTACAAAGTCAATAGTTATCGCCCTTTTCTTACTATTCAATGTGCGAACAAACCATGAGTCGATGAGTAGAATACACACTATCAGTTGTATAAAATTTCCCAGTTTCTATTTCCGAATTCGCTGTTTCGTTAGTTCTTAGAGGATCAAATTATCTTAAAAATTGATAGTTAGAAACGCCGAAACTTCTGCATTTGGGCTTTGCAAACGTTTGAAGAAAATCCTGTAGTTTATCGAAAAATCATTTTAGCGATTAAGCTCATTGTTGGCTTAGGGAAAATATGAGTCATTGGAGAGCAAGACGAGACTTCATTGCATCCACCTAAGGTGACCCATGCCGAGGGCTCAATGGAGATCGCTATCTTGCCATGTTCGAAGACTCTTTTGACCAAAATTGAATCTACTTGGCATCAGTGAGCAAAACGTTGTTCCCAGCCTCATTTTTGAAGAAAAATGGTCCAATGCTACCAACTGTCACTCGCTCTCGATGAATCGGCTTAACGTAGCCGCCGAAATGAAAATGCTCCTCGGCAGCAAAGACGATTTTTCGCCCAAAATCGTTGTCCAATTCAAGCTACTAAGACCCAAACTGCGAAGAGATATCGAAGCGGATGGTCGTGCGCCTTTATTTGCTCAGTCAATTAGACCTTGTAAGCGAATAATCTGAGATCTTTGTGCAGAATTCTCCTCAAGCTAGTGCGTGAAATGTTGAGCTGTTGAGATCGATGGCGAGTTGATGTTCGTGAATTAAGTCTCACACTCTCGGCTACACCAGCCACATTCTCGTCTGTGCGCACCGTACAACGACGAGGAGCATGAGTGTTGTCCACTAGCATACCAGTCTCACGAACTTTTTGCACAAACTTGCGTACAGCGTCATTTCGACCAAAACTTCTTTTCAAATAACGCACTGTTTGGGCTACACAGCACCCACTTTGGAAATAAGTTTTCAATATTTCTCAACGTTGTTTAAGCAGTTTATGATACTGACTTTCTGCAAAGATTTCAAGTTTTCGAGCGGGAAACAGCTGTCAGTGCCATGGTAGTGCATGTAAATTGTCAACGTTCTGGCAGATATGTATGGATGAATGTTGGAAAATTGGAGATAAGACCCAAGTATTTTAAATTTGAGTTTGAAAACAATGTATTTTCTCGTACAGAGAAGAAGCTAAGTTGAGTTTAGGTTTGCTCTCAGTTCACACTTAAAGCCCCATCTAGTGAGCAGATTTCCTTGATATAAGGATGTTTATCTGGACTGTAATATCAATCTCATCCATATAGTATATCACTATGTATCTTGTCCTTTCTAGATCTCCTAGTGGCACTTCGACTGTCAGGATCCAGAATTATTTGATCAACACTCTGAGTTCGTACTTTAACTGTCAGTCTTGCAAGTTCACTCCGTCATCCATCTGATTTGACATTATAGGCAACTGGGATGTATGACTTGTCTATCACCAAACTTAGTAGAGAAAAGGAACAATGTTTCAATTGTAATATCCGATAATGTCTACTACTGCTGTTGGATATCAGAGTTGGATCAGAGAAATCCTTGGATATGTTGAGCTGACTGCCATTGAACTTACATCTTCTATCATTTGCATGGTTGATGACGATTTCTGATATTTAAACAAATAGGTAGGAGTTATTTGTGTCTTTTCTTTCCTTGAGAAAACAGGTTAAATGTTTTCAGAAAAATCAGGTTAATCAACTGAATTAAATGCTATCTACCTGGCCATATCAATTTTTTCTCTGCTGAACTTTTTTTGGATTAAACTAAACTAAATCAAGCATTTGTATCCGGCTTTGAGACCATTAATTCATGTTGTGCTGCAAAGCGAACACACAAGTATTGCAAATACCTTTCATCCAGTTCAACTACTCCGAGAGGTCAAAACCCCTCGCCTGTGTAATAGGGCTTCACACCATATGTTAGCCAAAAAGAACTTTTTGCAGAACACCATGTCGTCGTTGCTTCAAATTAGTCACACGAAATGTGTTTCCCATAAAAATCCACTTCAATCTCAGCACAGGTTGACTGATTGTAAATTCAACACGGTAAACCGAATGTATGTATAAATAATTCCATCTTCGTAACAATGCGGGTAACTAGTAGGTTTTTTTTTTCTGCGCTCACCTTTGTGTATTACTCTTTGGTTTATACTGTCTTCTCACATTTGAAAGCGAAAGCCGAAAGGGAATCAGTCAAATAAAAAAGAAAAAAAAAACGAATAAACCTGTTGTATCCAATTACCAAAAACTTATTTTCGGCCAGAACAAGTTCACTACCAAAAAAAGGGCTAATAACGAGCGAAAGGAAAGGAATAAATCAGGAGAAGAACATCTCCAACAAAGGATTTTTCTTTGAGTTTTTTTTTTTTCTCCATCGAGATACATAATGTATTGGTGGCCCTTTGCTTTAGGGTAAGATTGTCTAAATCGGCAAGTGATTGCTGGAAGAAATATTGCTGCACATTTATCGTTTGGCTGACCCCATTAAAACGCAAATTTAAAGGTGCTTCCGCGTTCTGGGCTCTCGTTCATGAAGATAGAACAACTTACTTAAGACCAAGATTGCGTAAAATCTAAATCACAATGCTACGCCAAACCGGAAATCTAATCTTCTGATCTTCACGCTTGCTCTCACCCCGCACCACAGCCGGTAAATTCAAGTTTTACGATCTCCTAACAACATCTCAGGGGTTCAATCGATTTATATCTTCGTTCGTTTATGGTTCTGTAATAATCGTTTTAAATCGGATACCTAGCCGAGCAAACTCAAAGTCCATCCTAGCAATGACTCAAAATAAGTGGTAATACTCATAACACTCTCCTCCACGAACTCGCATCCATTGAACACCGAATCTTAGCCGGCTTAGCCATGAAATGAGCCACTTGAGCTAGCCAAATGGTTGGATAAAATAACACACAAACGGTTCGTCTATTGTTCTTTCTGATGTTGTTTGATTTTTTTTTTTTTTTCCTTCTATTTTGCAATATTTTAACATTGAACCAACGGTGGTGTTCGATGACCGGGTTTTGGTTGTTATATGGATGTATCTGTTGTTGGTTGATTTGTTTCATTGAAATAGTGTGCGCGATGTTATTGTTGTTTCGTGAAAATATACAATTCATCTTGGCTGTGTCGGATAAAGGAAAAGAACCAGAAAGTTGTTCTTCTAATGATAGCATTCGCCTAGGGCATAATTAGAGTGGAAGCCCTCATCAATATTTCATTTCTAGACGTGGCGTTGGCTTTGTGTGACTTTGTTACGATGTATGCGAGTGTTTTAAGGCCTTTGGATTGTCGGTTTTGGACGAACACGTCGCCGACGTGTTGCTATAATAGTTGTAAGGTCTGTTAATGGAAACAGAAAATTCATTTAACAAAGATGTTCTTTTGAGTGGCATTTGTGGGAGCAGTTGATTTTGCGGTTAAACACGAATGAACAGTGATGTTGATCAACGCTCATGTGGCTTCTTGATGGGTATACATTGGCTGAAGTTGCAGAAGGTGGATGCCATTAGAGGTGAAGAAATCATGGGTCTTAGGCAGTGATGCAATTGGAATGCACCATTGGTATGTGTGTTTGCAACTTGAAATGTCCATAGCTGTCCATCTATGAGGAATCAATGGTTATTCACACTTTCCAAATGTGTTCTGATTTGAATTCTGGCTTGTTTGCAAGACTTTCTTTGTTTATCGATTCTATAAAGACTACTTACATATATTTGAGTGGATTCATTTTATAATGTGCTAATTTGATCGTCGACACATTCTTAATAAAATAACAAATTCATTAGTAATTTTATTATACATAGGCGAATTCTGGAAAATAATTTTATTTTGAACTTAAAAGCGACTGCAACAAATGTGATCAAGCTAACGTCATAAAAAAAGAGTCTTAAAATATCTCCGAACCTTGAAATTACATTTAAACGAAAGATATCACTCTTTTTTGGAAACATGTTTGTTTGAAACATTAGAGACTCTCTAATGACATTTAGTTTTCTTCGAATATGACGTTTCAACAAAGTTCCTGTTTGACATTTAGCGCAAACTAGCCATGCGACTAAATTTTTATTTTTTTAAAATTGATGCACCAATCTGGTTCCTTTGTAAGGAGGTACAGTAGAATTCTCTTATAAAGACGGTGAAGGACCGAGAAAATAAGGTCGTTATATCCGTCAAAGTTACATCTGTCGGAAGAATAGCAAAAAATATAATGAAACCAACCAAAGGAAATGAAACTGGACGTTGGTCGTAAAAAGCGAAGTTAATTGTTAATATTACTTTGTTTATTTAATACATATTAGTTTTTACTGTACACTAGGTAAGTCAACCTAAATGGTTTATATTTGCTTATTAGGATCAAGAAACTCGAAGTTTATTTTAAATTTTAAGCTACTATGAGCAGAATATTTCAAATTCAAAACTGGCAATACGGACGCTTGTCAATCGTTGACATTTATAACAATATTTATGAACGAAAATGTATCTTGGTCTTAATCAAAAGGAAGATCTCAGTAAGGCCAAAATATTTCTAGCTGTGTATCTTCTTCCTTTTCATTAAGAAAATAGCTATCTATACGTAGCATAAAGGTCGTTGAAAATCTTTGGTATCATTTCTTCAAATTGTATTTTTTTTAGGAACCACATTTATACATTTAGTACATCTAGCGTAGCCTAAAAATATTTGGAGATAGTATGTATTTTAATTTTTATCCTAAAATAAGCCTGCCTACCCTTCAGTTAATATTTTTTTTTAGATTGTTTGGGCTAGCAACATTTCTCCAAGAATAGTCCCCGTACCTCTGAATATGTGAGAAAGAATGATCACGGGATGGGTGACTTGCAGTTCCCAACCATTGCTTTGTACTCATTCCCAGGTTACTGTAATTAATTTGGCTTTTCAAAGAAAAGGAATCATATGACCTTTTTAGGCGATATGCCATACCACACCCCTGCTCAAAATGAAAGCATCTACTTTCTTGACTTATTCGAAGGTTGGGGTTATACTCCAGACACATAAATTTGTTTATTGAGGAAGCCATAGTGCTTGAATTGGGGTTCAAAAAAAAAAAAATTAAAAAATACTTGGCGCAACAAGTCAAGTCGATGGGACCCAAGGCGTAGCTTCTCACAACTATTCGTGTTATGCGTGTTATATTCTTTACACGAATGGAAGGGGCCCTTTAATGCCGCGTCCGAAGCGCAATTTGTTATTTTGAGAAGCTTTCTCGAAACAGTTGTACTCTCGGATGTTTGTCAGACGCTCGCGAGAGGTGAGGCCGTGAAAAACTTTTAGGTGTTCCCCGAGTAGGATTCGAACCTCGAACCCCTTGCTCCATAGTCCAACGCACTAATCACTGAGCCACGGCGCCCACAGAATTGGGGTTCATCTGAGATAATTAGTATCTTTTGAAAACAGCGATCTACATTTTGTTTTTCAAAGATTGTCCATGGTTTTGTTTGGCCATTGAGAAGCATCCAAATCTTTCCTTAAAATATTCTTCAAGATCGTTCGTGTTTAACTATGACGAGTGCCGATCTCGAAGGGTTTTGGTTAATAGTTGTTTGGTTAGGGCCTTGTAAAGTGTCGGCAACATCAGGAACTATAACGAACTGATGTATGCACTACGAAATTCCCATTGTGCCCTTACAAATGAGTTGTTGTGGTGGCTTTAAGTTTCGACTGCAAAAGTCATGGGATCTTCCTGTGCACTATTGTTCACAATCGGAAAATTTACTCTAAGAGATAAAAAAGTTGTTCAAAAATATTGCTTTATTGCAAAGCTATGAATTTTGAAATGTTATTTTTGAACCCACTGTACTTAGGAACTTGCGAATAATAATTGCAGAAGGAGAGCATTGATGACCTCTGTGTAGTTTAGTATAAACATTCTAAGGAATTACGAAGAGTTGATGGCGGTGTGTTTTTATTTTCATTTTAAACTTAACTTTTCAGAGCTAATCGTTCCCTGTGACTGAACTTTAAATATAAGTTGTTTTAGGTACTCTAAAACTTACTTTATCTGCTCAAGTCAAAGTCACAATTTCCAACTGAACAAATTCAAGATATTCTGAGTCTTGAAAGAAATTTATTCCTTCTGATTTCCCACTAAAGCGAAAGTCGCTAAGTTGGGTTTTATTTGAACATCTTCGACTACTTTAAACTCGTCATTCAAATTAGAATTTCGTAGAGGATGTCTTTTCTTAACCCAGTTTAGTATGCTGCATATCAAGAGGTGTAGGAGATTATTTAACTTTTTTTATTTAACGAGTTTCGCTGAATGCCAATCAATCTCATAAATAATAGAGCATCACCCTGGAGGAGTCATTCTAAGTGGTCGATGGAATGACAAGTTGACATTTAATAACTTCTACCAGACTTAAAAGCAGCAAAATCACCACCTGATATTTTTGACGATCACAAGAAATTATTATTTTTTGAACAACTCTATAGTTCTTTACCGTCCCTGTGTATGACATTGAAACTGAACTTGTTTTCGCTGCATTTCATATTTGAGACTTCAAAGTTGTCTGGCGGTCTAATTGAGAAATCTAATCGTCGAGATAAAAATGGTTTAGAATATAAGAATTCTAAACTAGCAATTTTCACTCTGAAGATCACTTCTTAGCCTTTTTACTTGCTTACATGTCATTTACACTTGACTCCTCAGTTATTAACCGAACCCGCTTCAAAAACATAATCAATTTCTCAGGTGTGTCTAGGCTACAAGCTGTACATCGCTTACACGAACAAAAGGAAAAAAAAAATCAAATTTTCCAGTCCAATAAACACGGATTGCACCCGAAAACAAAATCAAGCAAAACCCCCACCAATCAACCAGCTTTTTGCCAATAATTACCTGCTATATGCCTTGCAATCGTCAGCTTGTCTCTTTCCAAAGAGCAGCATCTCCATAAAATTCACAAAAGCCGGTTCCGAGTCTAATCTCCTCAAATATCAGCTAAGAGAATTGAAAGAGCACGCCTTGCTGCACTTTAAAACCGCATCAAGCATAAAAATATTGGCAAAGCCTCTCATTTCTTGTTTAAGGCCTATAAAACCAGAAATTTACAATCAAGAAAAAAAAAAACCCAACACACATATACATACGTATATGCGCCAGTGTGAAGAAGTGCGGTTTCCAACAACCCACAGTGTCCAGCAATAGCAACAGCAACAACAACAAAAACAAAACATTCAACAAGAATTCAAAGTAAAAGGCAATGTTGTGCTGTTGAGCTACTGCTGAGGCTTCTTACCACCAATTGTTGGAGTAGTACTTCTCCAACTTCAAACCTGGATTTGGGTGGTGGTGAAACAACAACAACAAAACTATTACAAACTTGTAGAAGTCAATTATAAGTGCACCACCACCGATCATACCGCGAAGAGATTGTGTGGTTGCCCAAGATTTTCAGATTCTCCAACTTCAGTTGGCTTATAGCGTGCCACCTGATTGGGTGGATTGTTGTGCGATTTTTGTGTTGTTTGGCTAGATGTGATCCGTAGGTCCACCGTGTTGTCTCGTAGAGTAGAAGGTTTCACGTTAGTGCTCTTTTGTTTTTATCGCGTGTTTTTATTTTTATAAAAATTTTTTATTTGTGTGTTTTTTTTTATGTTTGTCGCGTTTTTCGCGAGTTAACTTTTCTTGTCGCCTATGTGATGTGTGTGTGATAACTTGTTCGGCGCGGTGTTAACTTTCGGTGCCTTCTTCTGTTTCGTGTGCCTTTCTGAAAATAAAACTTTCAATTGCAACAAATGAGTGAAATTTGTTGTTTATTCATCGGGTTGTACTCTGAAGGGGGGGAGGGTGTTAGCCTATAAAATCGGACTGCAGATACATGTGGAACATATGTGTTATGTTCGGTGGAAAGTCTTAGCTACAAAGTCCTTCACTTTTGAACAAAATCAATATTAAGGTCGTTAAGTTATGCCTTGTGGATTGTATGTGGATCGTATTCGTATGTTTGAAAGTTTATCCAAAAAAAAAATCCTTCGTGAAAGGTCAACCGTCTAAAAGTGCAGTTTTCCTATAGCGGTTACAAAAGAAATGAAAAATATTTTTCGCTAACTCGTTAGAAATAGAAAATAAAAGGGAAACATCACAAATAACCTTAATTCGAGTGTGGATTCTGCGGTTTCTGTGGTGCAAAAGAAAATTAAGTCACTGGAATTGTTTCGACAAGTGTACTGCACAGTATCTGATTACATTAACACTATACTTTACCAGAAGTTACCAGCTCTCAAATGGATATCAATGCGATAGTATTCCACTGAAGGTAAACTTGAAAGCATAGAACATTCTGTACTGACTCCACACTTTAGTGGCACTTTTAACAGCAAATTATTATTACTACTAAAGGAGAAGACGAAGAAAACAATTAAGCTTTTCAAACAAGACAAGAGAGGGCTGTTAAAAAACCCAAAAAAAAAAGAATTAGTAATTAATTTTCTTGATGGAGTTGAAGTTCTTCGTGGGTTAAGAAGTTGAGGACCTAAATCTTCTTTGTTTTATGTTAGCTTGTTCTAACTGTGCCATAAGCATGTTTTCATCATCATCATTGTACACAGTTTAGGGCTTGAACTGGGGGCCAACCTCGGCGTGTTTCTGTTATGAGCCTGTGATCCTCTTAATGATGGCAAAATTTCATCATTAACAACGTCATCGTCTCATCATCTCAGATGACCATCTCAAGATACCGGGATTTTCTTCGTTGTTCGGTTGCTTTTATTTTTTACGTCTGTTTATGCCTGCAAGTATGATTTCATTTGAATTGGGGTTGAGAAAGTTAGGCAACGAGTTTTGTCTGAAATATGAAAGTTCGCTGGCTAGAGTGCTGGAAGATTTCATTGCCGTGCGCTGTGAAAACACACTTATTCTATTTGGTGGGTAAATTGGATTAAATGTAATAAACTTGTAAGTTTAATGGGTTTTAAAATAAAATAAAATTGAGAAACCCCTTTCGGTAGTGAAATGCATGTAAATTATATGTAATTTGTAGGGTAGTTTCGTAAACAAATTATTTGCCGTGAAGCACACAGCCGACGAGAGTATGATGGATGGATGTTTGGATCTGGCTAAAATGAATCCTCAATTCAGTAGAGCTACGTGTTGAGCGGGATTTATGGCAGCCGGTTAGGAAACACGTTTCTAAAAGCAGCTGGCAGTCGTAAAATCTTTAATTGAAAAGGCTCGTCGCAAATGTGCAGCACTGTCTAAAAGTCAGGTTCAATGAAATCCTCTATCGAGAGAGAGTACATCTTATCTGAGGCTGGAAATTAGTCATTGTAAATTATTTGCGCAGCACAATGAACCTTTATCCAGTAATGCTAGAGACAATCTCTTGATGGTACATACTGTGGGATAGATGACCTTGTTCCCCACAACTGTGCTCTTAAACGGGGGTAACCGCGCATGATAGGAGTGGATAGCAGAATGTAGGTTTGATGGCCAAGTCGGAGACTTGACCAATAAGGAGAAAGCTTAGAATCTTCGCTTAACGAGTTTGTGATGCAGTTTAAAATACAACAACCTAAATTTCCTTTCGTCACACATCTTGTTCTAAAATTGATTAAGTCAGGACTAGATCCCATTTCTTCCTCCCGTCCACAATGTGTGGTTGAATTTTCTGAAAGTGGACTTAGAAAACATGTACCTAGACTTTACGACGACTATTACATAACAGAGGAATTTAAAACAGTCTAAACGGTTTGACGGATTTGGATCAAAGTTTAGGTCATCCTAGGGGCGGAGCTAAACGTTTTCTTTTAGTCCTAATATTGAAGAAACTTTAGATTAGGTCAGGATTATAATGGCTGCCAGCTATCGCCATCACACTAAGACCATAAATAGGTCCATTGGATACCAGCTGAATCATATAATCCATACCTTCTAGTGAAACCAATTGGAACTTCTAATGAAGTTGCAGTAAACTCTTAAAGTCGGTGTTAATAAGATAACCAAGATCTTCGTCAATGATCTTCAAAGCTTCCAAAAGAAGTTTCTTTTGTGAGAAATGGCATTGCAGGTTCAGAGAAGGTGAAAAAAAGATTTCTCTTGATTTTCATATCTACAACTTTTGCAAAAAGTGTTTGAATTGCTAGAGAAGTATTCCAACGGCTTGGCTTGGCTATCTGAAAAGATGGAGATATCTGCATTGAATATCACGTTTTTTCAGAGATTAGATGGTGGGCTCAGTGGTTAGTGCGTTGGACTATGGAGCAAGGGGTTCGAGGCTCGTATCGACTTGTCTTCCAGGAGCACGTCTTCCTCCTAGAATATCATAGAAGGGAAGTAGTTTTTGCCAAATCTTAACTTGGAAATGGATTAGTCCATGTTTTAAGCGTTTTTAAAATCTTTACTGGATCACTCAGATATTGTTTTGAGACGAACAGCTGCACTAGAAACCATTTGCTTAGGGCTAATTTGACCAAACACGATTTTCTCGAAACGACAGGAACATATTTAGAACCAAAATGAAGTATTTTGTAAGATTATTTACTAATTAATGCAGTTTAGATGTTTAAGTATTGCGTTAAGCACATTTAAGTCTCGTTCTTATATAAATCATTAACAAGAAAACTAATGGATCATTCGATTCCAATTAGCTTTTAATGACTATGGAATTCTAAGAAACATATGATACCTTATTCTTCTAAAGTGGGCGTGGTCGTAATGGACTTTATTATTGCAATAGAAAGAGAACCTCGAACTATTGAAGATTTTGCATGAACAATTTTATCAAAATCGATTTTTTTTTCTAGTAAATGCACCTCGAAATGCCTTCAACAATGGGCGTGGCCATATACAGTGTATGAGTGAATTGTTTGCAATTTGGGGTTTTTTCATTAAACATGCTAATCTTTTATTAAAGTGATTCAGCGTATAGATTTCTTGAAAAATGTCCTCAAAAACTCTGCCATGCATTTACACATAAGAAAGGCCTGGAGCCTGCTGTGGAGATCACACTTAGTTGATAGGTATTCAAGACATTCATTGCAAACCTCTAAAGTTAACAATTCTTCAATTTGTCCAATGTACGAGTACAAAGAGCACATAATGCTGGGCAAGTCTGAGTCTAAACAAAAATCTGATGATCAAGCTCTTGCCGGCACCATGCTACTAAGCCTTGAACTTAATGTGGCCACAGTTATCGCGTGCCACTGCAACTTTTATTACTTGTTCTTGGGGTCGTGTTAGTACGTAGAAATGTCATCACATGTCGCACTGCGATAGTAATCATTTTTCAGAGAAACTCATTCGCAACCAGTCGTCAGCTTTTGTTTTCTACCGTCAGCACAACCCAACGCCAGCTGACGACTTTGTTCATGGTCAGCTGTTCTTGTAAATTCTGCAATAAGCTTTCAATTTGAAAACACCTTTTCGTATCTATATATATAGATTATAGGGTCAATAAGCCCCTTTAATTTTTAATTAATGAACAACTGACAAATTGTTAATGAGTCAGTACATTCGTACAACCATCTTGTTGGAAGGGTTGGTCAGTAAACGCAATTAAATCAAGAAGATTAAGAATCTAAACATTTTTTACGAAGTAATTTTCTTAAACATCTCTTGAACATTCCGTCAAAGTGGTCTCTTAGATCGTTATTATGATTAATAGCCTCTGTGGACTCAAAACACAAGACTCGCCTAATGACTCCGAGTTCATTTACCTTATTTAATTTCATAACTAATTACAATTTTAAGATTGTTTTCTTTTTTTGTACAAAAATTAACGAACTTATTAATTATTCTCGCACGTCGATGTATTGTGGGTACAAAGGTGGTACACATATCTAATTGTTTTCTTTTGTTTTTAAACTTGTTTATGGTCTGTCTTGAAAATAGCCTAAAATTTCTTATTAATGATACTCGTTTCGTAACACGGATATCACTTCTAGAATAGGAAATGATTTAGAATTGGTTTCACCCAAGCAAATTGTGAAAATCCAACGAAATTGTTCTTAGAAAAAGTCCCTTTATAAATCTTCCGTTTATAAGCTTCTAGATATGTACAAGTTTTTACGTGTATGGAACTCGATTCAAATATTCTTGTAAGCTGAGCTTTCTAGCAAAATTCACAGCACTTTCCTAGATATTATAGAAGATCCTAATCTGATCTGGAAAGGCATCCTATTAGCATTACAAACATGGAACTTATCTTTCAAAATAGTCGCAGCATACCGAACGTAAATGTAAGTATCAAGCTTTGGAGCATCTACCTTGCTAACCGCTATCGTGTTTCAGACCTCCCGGATATTCCTCATCGACGGTTCAACGTCATCTAATATTTTTCCGTCTTAAGTCAATGAGATGACCATATGTAGCTTGGTTTTAAGCCAGACTCTGCTGGTCGTATCTATTAAGTCCTGGTCATCTCAGATGACTGCACAACTCTTATAGTTCTTAATTGAATCAACTCCCACCGAGGACGTCAATCCTATTCTCACGAGGAATTTAGCTTTCGGGGATATACATATTATCCACATTCGACAGCATCCATGCGTAAGTACCAAAGAGTGGGACTAGGATGATCAAGTTCTTAACCAGAATCCAAAGCCCCTTACTACCTAAAAGATATAGTTGTCGATTGTGACACCTTCTTTTCAACGTTCTGGTCTTCTGGCATTGCCTTGAACCTCCGCGTAGATCACACATGACAGTCAGAATCAGACAGCAGCGAATGTTCTTCAGCGCCACTCTGTACAATTTTTTTAAATAAAACAGCCATTATCTGGTCGAAACCACCTCTAAGTCATTCTCTTCCAACTTATTTCAAAAATATTCACTCAACATAGTTTAAACCGTGACTGTGACTGTGTTGTCAGCTTCAAACAATCAATTTCTTTGGGCAGTTTGTGATTGACTTCGGGTTGCTTATTAGCTTACGTTGAGCCTCAGATGGGTTTTATCGCTAAAATTGCATGAATTTGCAATGAAAATCCGCAAATCGGGCAGGTGAAGTAGTCGCAATAGACCACTTACTTATAAGTTACAACCTTTGTTAAAGCGTAAGGTTTTCCATGATTAAATAGGAAGTAAAGACAAACCAAAGCTAACTTCACGCATGATCAATAAATCGTACTTAAATTGGGTGTCCCAATGGAAAAACACTTTAAATTTGAATATTTCAAATTCCATGCTGTCATTACGTTGAGAGATCACCCAAGTTTACCCAAAACAATAGCAATTTCAATAAACAGCCCCAAAAGTATTGCCATAATGATGGCTTAGTACAAAATCCTTGTCAATCGAGACCAAATCGTGTCATCACACTTTTTCTCAACTTTTCCCCAATGATGTAACTCTGTCTTCATACTTACTTCGCCGATTATGCTTCCCTATTTTTCTAGGAAAATAAATCCCAACTAGATTTGTCACACTTTACTGATCCACATTTTACTTCAAGTGGCATGCCACTCATTCTTCCTCCTCCCTCTCCGTGGATTTGAGCTACTTCTCATCAATCATAATTTCGCAATCCAATGCGTATTGCATACAATTACGCTATTACGACATACCAGCTCTACTCCTCGCTTCTCATATCTTTCAACAGCCCTAAGGGAGCTATACATCTCTAATAAACCATCGAATATATCGGATTACATCAAAATGAAAATGATATCTCCGTATAAACAAATAATACATTTAAAACTGAAAATATGTATTTTTTTTTTTATTATGCAATCGAAATCTGTGCCGAGGAAATGAGTCAGTATTCGTGGCCGCACACCTCTCCTCCTTTGGAGATTTTCTTCTTTTTGCAGAATCCCGGCAGAGGAGGTTCAGTTTTCCTCATTTTCCCAATGACTTGACTTGACTTTCATCATCATCATCATCATCATCATCATCATCGTCTTTATCCCATTGCTGTGTCCAACTGATGGTTGTTTTTTGCAGTTTTTGCATGGCTTAGTGTGATTATACCCACAGAGGAGATTATAACATAGATTGATCGCTGAACTGTGAAATGCATACCTAATGCGCTCTCCTTTTGTATCTCGGTGTACATACTCGGTATCTTTACCTTAAAGTATTCGTCGTTTCGGTGGTATTGCAAAGAAAACAAAATAAAAAGGAAAACCTCGACGCGACTTTCGTACAAATGGAATTACAATACTTAAATGTTGTTGACCACCTTTTGGTAAATTAAAGACTGCTGCAGTTGCAGTAGTGACAGTGGTGGTGGTAATATTGAACAACGATTTTGTAATTTTGCAATAGTATCATGCTACACAGTCCAGTAGAGTAGTGACACTCAAAACAAGGTATAAAAAAAAGTACAAAATGTGCGGAGAACAAGTCCAACAACTTTATCACATAGCTTTGCGAGTATCTTTTGGATTGTCATGTGTATCTCACATTTATTTGTGATTTAATTTTGCTTCGAATTTTACTTAAATCTCATTGAAGTGTTGCAGGACACAAACAGTTTCTTTTTGTTTTGTTTTTTTGCTGGAGAGGGGGCCAGTTAGTGAAAGAAAACAGGACTGACTACGACTAGAAGGTAAGCGAATGTTGGTTCAACTCGAAGTTGGAACTAGTTTAGCGGAGGGGTGGGCTTAAAATCGGGTAAAATTTTGGTTTGCAGCTGTTATTGTTATTAAAATGAAAATATACAGGGTGGACATGCGAACCGCTGGAAGGTACTTGTTTTATAGGAAGTTTTGTGCAGCCCCGTAATGGTATTCCAAGGACTTTTGGTTTTTTGGGATAATTTTTGTTATGCTAATGACCAGGTGCACTTAGTGAAACTAGTACAGTTGGTTGTTATCAGTGATTTGGGTTGTGGTTTCGGTTCGGCGAATCTTAAGGTATACTTGGATCTTGTTTTCGTTTGAGTCATAGACGTGGTTGCACGTGGTGTTTACGTAACTCAAAACAAGTCAACCAGACTTTCAGGAGAGGTTGGCTTAAAATGTGAATCAGTCAATTTAAGAAGGGAAACTTTGAAAAGTTTGTTGGCTGCTATGCAACAATGAAGTTACATGGAAGAAACATTTGTTTTTTCTTTTAGATTGATCGGAGATGGCATGAGTTAGTATTCGGACTGTTGCCTATCTTCCATTCGTGTGAAAAATGTAACACACATATGTAGTTACGTAAAGCTATACATCGGACACTGCTCTGGTCATACAACCCTACGTTCGACAATATGTATTTTAAGGAAGCTATTAACGTCTTTGGTGTATTTGACTCAAATAATGCAACATAACATTCGCAGTGTTAAGACCACCAAACAATATCAAAAAGGTCCTTGTACAGAAGACCGAAAAGCAACCTCAACACACCAAACGATTTCAAACAAAGTAGGCTTTGAAAAGGTTGATTGATATTTACATCCGCAATAATGCCAACTAAAGGACGTTTCGACATCGCTGTGTGTAGCTAGGGTAAATCAGTTAAAACCGCTTTACCTTCTCCTCTTGACACCAAAAGATTGCTGGCCAACAACGAATATCCTTGAGATAGAATTTATGTACCTGCAACAACATAAAACCAGAAGCCATAATAAATACTCAATGCTAAGACAAGTCTCTGGATTAACCAGATATAAGTCAATAATGATAAATTCAGAGCTTAGCGAATGTAATAACAGAAGATCAGTTTAACGCGTAACCTAAACTAATCTAGTTTTGATTTAGTCACTGTGGATCAGTCCTGGAAAATATTTGGAATATTTGGAAACTGAACTTAGTACATACTATTTCTTCGATGCTCATTTTATGCTCTCACTTCAGTCGCAATAACTTCACATTCGGGCAGAAACTTGAACAAATTTAGATTACAAGCCCACACGCTATCCCTTCATTCATCAAAATAAGTTAAAGTACTCATCCAGGTAATGATGTAAAACTTTGCGAAGTTTAGAAGACCAGCTTATTGCTCTGACATTTAAGTTTGAAATATTACGCGAAAATGTCCGTAATGATCTTCCCTGAACCAGGTTAAGATTTAAATGGTGTCATTAACTACTGATGTGACAGTATCAATCGTCTTTATCTGTCTTCATTAAAATATTGCAGAAATATAAGTAGGTACTCGAAAAGAATTTACACGCGTACTCATTACGTTTGACAGATGAAAGCTACAAGGCATTTTGTTGTGTCATCACATCACTCAACAGGAATATCGACATTCATTTTACCACACGAAACAAGTTATCCGACGTGAGTAACACTTCAAGTACAAAGTCTACTCTAAGTTCATGTGAGAATGGCCTAAAGCTAGAATCAGTTAGTGGTCATTGCATTCTCTAGATGATGTATCCGCTTTGCAACGAATACAAAAAATATTGTCTTTCTATTCTGCGGACATCTATTGGCGACATTCATATGGTGTGTGTCATTCGAAGTCATTTACGATTAGGTCTATCCTTGTTCCACATATAACTACATGTACATATGTAGGTACTATTATATTGCTTTGACAAAACAAAAACAATGTTTATGTATGTATCTTCAGTTTGTTTTAATGGGAATTTGAGGATTGAATCCAATTTGAGTAGACGCCCATTGTGATTCAAAAATTCAAAACCACTTCGCCCTGGTAACACCAATTCCCTAACTCCGATGACTCACCACAGTTTTAATCATCACATCAACACGTTAGCGCATTTTTATCTCCCATTTGAAGTGCAATCAGATACGAGTACGGGAATGTACATACATATATCGTTAGCTGGTTCGCCTTTTTCGTGTTATACTTGTTATTCTCTCCCTTCCCGCAATCAACTCTTACTTAATCACGTAAAAGATTTATGTTTCTCTAATTTAATTATTTGATTCCGGTTTTCTTCACCGCTAATTATGGTCAATTACAGTTAGCACGCGAATTAAGAGTCCCTCAAACGAACGAACGAACGAGCATTGGTCAAAGCCACAATTATAGCCACAGAGTACAATGATACCATGTTCGGCGTCTTAACACAGATTAAATTTCCTTTTACATTTAATCCAGCTCAAACAAACAAAACAAAAACAGAAACAAAACTGACTACACGCCAAATTTTGTTTACGCTCGATAAATTTACGCGTCAAGGTCGCCTCAGCTGTCACTCTCGTACCACTTTCGATTTCGACATTTCGAAGCGGAACACTCATATTCGGGTAGGAAAGCGTTTACTAATCGCTTACTAAATACGGAACGTGTTTACCTCTCTACGCTTATCTGTCATCTCGTTATGAATGAGTTTTATATTTCATTGACATTTCATTTTATTTTGACGTTTGTTTTATAATATTAATTGCTGTCTTCCGGAATAGGGTGTCAAGTGAAATTTCTTGCAAGACGATTATGTATTTTGAAATTCCACGTTAAACTGCTACTGTCATCGAGTGACAGTAGATTGATAGATGGAATGAATGACTCTTGGTTTGCTTCAACAAGTCGTTTATGTTTAATGCAATCGTTGCGCCTGTCAATCTCTAGTAGCGAAAGAATGTAGGCAGTGGGTTGAAAGAACCCAAAAAGCCCACATCTATCGTTCGTGGTGGCGTATAGTTATGCAAAAATGTCCGCCAAATCGGGGAGGCAAAAGTGGTGTATACATATGTATGTTTGTGTGCGTTTGCTTGAAGCAGCAACGATATTACGAAACCCACGCAAACGGCCTAGAACAAGTCACATGCACATGTCATCGAATGGAATCGCAGAACGACAGTGTGCAAGGGTTTCCATAAAAAAAAAAACGAGAGACGAGAGATTTCCATCATAGAACCCACGAGGAATGCTATACTTCTAAATTGCGGATTATTTAGTGCATTTGCGTGTCGTTTGTTATTTTGGTGTTGAGATGTTGAAATGGTATGATCGTGTCATTGACTACTTTGAGTTGTTGTGCTCGTGGGAGCTACACAGTCAGCGGGATGCCTTCCGTTGGTCAGGGCAGTAGTTATGCTGGACATTCAAGTGATGATGTTTTAATGAATTTCACTGATGAATGATGGAACAATATTTTATAATAAATTGCTGACTATTAAAATGTTGGTTTAAGCACATGTACTTACGTTTTTCTTGAACGGTATTGAGTTCAAAAACAAAAGAACGTAGTACACGGGTATTAGTACTCTCAGAAACCATTTCGGAATCATAAAAGATAAACGTGATCCGCGGTAATTGAAGGTCGTAATTTCCGTCTTTTTTCTTAACGAAAATAGATTAAAACTATAAAAACACTCGACTGCATCACCGATACTAATTCCAACTTTCGCAGACTAACTGAAAACGTAGTCCAAGCCCACGCTGCTAGCAGATTTTTATTTACCTCTGCTAGACAATTCTACGTAGACGTCATAGGATATGTACATACATACATATGTATGTAGATTAAGCTTCATAGGCATTGTAATAAAATTATGGGTGCTAAGTCAAAATGTATTTTAAGTCTTTGACTTTGTTTCGTATATACTTTAGACAACATTAACCCGTAATCGACTAAGGCTGCCTCAGGGTAGCTATGCTTTCACTCCCAAATGTGCCGCTAGCAAATATTTGTGTAATTTTTTTTTTTAAATTTTTTAAATCGTAAAAATTTGCAGGTGAATATCTACCTGCGGATTTAAAATTATGATTTTGTAGGCTAAAATTTACTTTAGAAAAAGTTCCAAACTTTTCAGCTCTTGACCGTTAGAGGGTTAACGATTGTTGTGAAATAGGGGCCGAAACTAATGAAAATGTATTGAAAAATTGGGTTCACAGAGAACCATAATTAATCAAAAAACCAAAATTCTTTAAAAAATATTAAACAGTGTTTTCTTTATAAACTTTTTAAAAAGAAACCAACAGGTGGCGCACCCTTTACTGCCAGCTTTTGTCTCACATTTTGTCGAAATCTTGAGAAACATCGAGAGAACATACTTATGTATGTGTTCTTTCGTCTTTTGGGACGTTTTCTATTATACGTATTAGTGGTTCTAAACACTTTAAAAAGATTGTAATTGTTTGTTTTAAAACAATTTTAAAAAGTAATCAGCTTTTACCTCAACCTCTATAATACTTTTACGGTAGCGCTAGCCGACTCCCTGTTATGGTAGAACGCTTATGAAAATCCAATCACCAATCGCTGCTACTACATCCTTAGGTGCAATTATTTAACAACAATCTATCGAGAACAATCAAGGACACTTCATATAAGACTCTCCTCACACCTAGCCTGCTATATGGTCCAGAGGCATAGATTTCGTCAAAATCTGCAAAAAGCCCTACAATGACTGTTTATGATTACTTAGACCAGTAATGATCCATAGATCTGTGATATCCATAAGACCTCCCTTAAAGCCAGCAAGAGCTTAAATAGTATACAACGCACAAGCTATGGATGCTGGCTTTGGACTCAGGGCTCAGGAGTCAGGGTTCTTGTAATAGTTCGTGTTTTACGTGCCACAGCTAGTGAAGATCGATATCGGGCCATGTTGACGGACTATTTTTGGGATAAACTGGAAAAGCATGGCTTGAAGCAAAGATGGTTTTAAAAAGTCGGTGGCACATGTCACACAGCTAGCCGAACAGTCAAGTTATTAAGTTAAAGTTCGCTGACCGGGTTATTCCCAGAAATGGGCCATGTCCACAGTCTCTATGCCAATAAACTAAAAACCTCATCGTTCTGATTTATGAGACAAGTCGTGGAAAATTAGAATCAGCGCATTCATGGATGCAGGCATTTGCAGGGAACACATTTGAATGCTTATCTATTCACAAACTGTTTGCTCCTAATACAAATTTCTGTACCTTCGTCGTTAAAGAAATTGTGCACAGAAGTAGAGATGTACATTTGTTTTGGTTTAGTGCTTACTTATTTATTGACTTAATTATTATTATAAGAGAAACATTACCTTCTCAAGGCGTCTCGTCCTCCTCTTACACTTTCATGCATGTTCAAACATCATCCGCAAATGCCAAACACCTTAATGGATGGTTAGGCCTACTATTTACCTCGATTTGATCAATACATTCCCTGGTCTAAGCTGCTGTTCGAACTTGAATTTATATTTGAAGAAATGACGATATTTTCTGAGAACAATGATTCCATTTTTCTTTCTTCCACTCTAATTACCATTTATTACGTTCAAATTGTATCAAAAGGCCCTAAGTACTAGCAGTAAAAAAGACTCTTACTGCTCATCTTACAGCTTCAAAAAACAACAAAAAAAAACCTCTTGAGCTAGGCTTATGTAACGTCTTTGACATAAATCTTTACACATGATCTTGCCGCTGTCTTGTTGGCCTATTCAAAAATTTACCAATTAATTTGTCACACAGTAAGCCGAGAACCAGTGTCATAACAGGCTAATTCCATTCATGAAATTAAAACACCATGATGTAGAAAGTTTCAAACATAAAAAAAAAAACAAATTAATAAACTAACATCTGTCGAACTGCCTTGGTCGCAGTCATTTAAATTAATTCACTCCGCCTCAGAAATAAATAATTTGTCCAAACAATTACCATCGTTAATGAGACAACTTTTTCTCAGCAATTACCACCTGAAAAGAAGCACTAAATAAACAATTTCACAAAACAATTCAATTCATTTGTTGACCCTCAGTCAACGAGTTAACCATTTTTTTCGGGCCTGCCCTCGTACCACAGTAAGAGCAGCAGCAACAGCTCTTATTTTCTCTTCAATTAGTTGCATAACCTAAAACAATAAATTTAAAACTGAAAATAACAAGAAATATAAAATGAAAATCATTTAAACACACTCTTGATCGAGTGACTCTATGGTGTATGGCCGAGTTGCCCCTGAAAGTTAGATTCGACACAATGAGAGCCCAATCGAGCTGTCCATAGACAATGGTCCCGCCAATGTCATTAACAGAACGAGTGCCAGCAGCAATATATGAATTCAATGGATACCGTCCATTTTAGCCACCTCCTCTCGCTTTTATCAAAATCGTCTTATGACGGTTATTACTGCTGCGAAACAAATCGGCCTCGAGACTTACAGACTGTACTCAAGTCCAGATTGCATACAATGTGCACCATCATTTAATTGACACCAAGCGATGCGGAGAGAAAGTGTGGCGCAGACTAATAGTAATGATTTCTGCGCGCACCCATCGTCGTCGTTGTGTCCAGGTCATGGATCAAGCGCGTATATCAGACCTATACATACATACACCGGTATACCCGGTGTAATTTAAAGTGAGTGAGGTACGCTTTCGATTGTTAATGGTCATAAAAATGTATGCGGTGTGGATTGTGTTTCCACCCGAGCTCTATTGTTTTGAGTGTGCCATGAAAGTGACTAAGGGCTGCCGCGCATGCGCATCTTCTTAACGAACATTGTTCACATTGCACAATGACATGATATCTTTCTCTCGATAAAACCTAGATGATGAAGCGAAATGGGTAAGGAAAAATAAAACTGCAAAACTAAAAGTACTTCGATGTAACAATTGGCTTTCTCAAGATATAAGATTCCTCATCATAAAGACGCGCCAACACATTCCTTTGTGAAATGCAACAAAAAAAAAAAAGACCGAACAAAGTTTGTTTGACTTTTTAACCAAAATGACAGGCAGTCGATTTCTTCTTCTTGTTTGCAATTCAAAGATTCCGCGATAGACACGCTCTTGTCTAAGTATGATGGAGCTGTTATTTTTGGAGCGATATTACCCACAAGCAATTTGGGCATAATGAACGAAGAAAGTTATTTTAAGAAATTCTGCAATAACCCGGGAATTGGGTTAATGTTTGCGGATTATTTTATGGAATATACACGACTTTACCTAAAAAGAAATAGTCCATATGTTTGTATGTAATATAAACAGAAGCTAATAGCAGTAATAATATTTTATGAGTTTACTTTTCCAACAATAAGACTATCACTCTCAATTTCAAAACTTAATCGTTTTACTTGTAAAAGTATAAAAGTTACAAAGTGTTCTAAGAAAGGCAGTTAGTTCTAAAATTCTTAGTTCTAACTTGTACTTTAAACCATCAAAAAAGTTAGAAATGTCAAAGACCCACATCATTTGGACTGACTAGTGGTTTCCTTTTTACTTGTACCTATTTTCATATGGAAAGTATTGGACCCTGTTCACATATGTAGGTCTTACGAACTGTTTTTTTTTTACGTTTAGAAGCATTATTTTGACGTTTAGTTTATTAAAGATTTCCTGGATTTTCTTTGCACATTTGGAAATGTCAACCGCTGTCACTAACAACAGGGCAACAAAATTTAAGAGGAATATCAAAGTAAACCAATTTAAATATTGTGAAAAGCATTACTAAAAGAGTCTGCAGAACAGACAGGACTATCAATCTGAACATGCAAATGTCACAAAAATCCAGTCCGTCAGTCCTGTGTAAACAGGGTATAGCGAATATTATTATTATATCTGATTTTAAGTTGATGAAGAGGTGCTCAGTCATTTAGCAACTGCTGGAAGAGCTACGTAACCTTTGTTCATACGGTTGTCAGATCTGGCATATTATCAGGTCCACAAATTGTTTGACAGCGTTAGATTGTCAATTCACATGTTTGGTAGATTTTGTCCGAATTACAGCGATGTCAGATCAAATACAGTCAGTTCACACTGTTGTTGGATGATTGTTGTGAATTTACAAATCCACGGTCAAACGTTATCAAACTTATATCATTAAGAAGTCCGAAAAGTTAAAATGGAACGAAAGGAGGCAATTGCAACGATCGCTTATGTATCGGAAAACAGTAAAAATTAAGATAAATCGCCAATCAAATGCCGTAGGATTCGGACGAAGAATTGGGTACCCCGCCACCAGATAGTCAAATTCTTCCTTACTCATTCCTCTATCATTATTCATATTCAAATAAACTGGAAAAGAAAATATTGATGTAACCCAGCAGAGGAAAAACATACGCATTACCAGTTCAAAATACATATGTCACTGGAATCGTAAAAAAAAAACCTTTTGCAATGAATCAATTGTCAAATTTCATAGGCCTTTGCACATCTGACAATTTGCAATGAGTCTCCGAACGTCCCAAGAGTTTGATAATGGTCTGACCAAGAACTTCACATTTTACTGTCAGATGGCAAATTGACAATTGCCTGACAATGCTTTTCTTACAAAAATTGGTAGTTCACATGATTGTAAGATATTTGAGACAAATTCGTTATTGGCAGACTTAACAAGATTTTTAGACATGACAATCGTCTGCGCTTTTGACACATCTACAAGCTAGTGTGCTTGATTTGACCGTTCGACCATCTCAAGATATTTAGTTTGCTGTGGCATTTCGAAGTTTCGAGATGCTAATGCAACCTACCCATGTATTATTAGCTGTACTTAGGCTTAGTTTCCAACTATTCGAGTAAAATTTTAACATCATACTTCAGGAGGTCATAGAATTCCTCCTTGCTACTGTCTTTAGACCTCGAACTACCTCAAATACATATGTCTTGCAAGCGAAGAATTATGCTAACTTTGTGTTAGTTTTAAGATATTGTAAAAAGATCGAAGCAGATACATGTATGTAGTAGAACACACTTCGTATCATGGCACACAGGAATTAATGACATGAAGGCTTTAAACCCTACTCTGGTTTAGAACCGACAACTACATACATATATCAAGACTTGGAAATTAGTTGGCTGTCAAAGAAGATTGGTTTTATTTGCCTGCCTCCTTGGTATCTAATTTCTGTTTTAATGAATTCTTGATCTGTAATTGACTTCAGTGCTGCATTATCTTCGAAGATATGTATCCACACGCATATGTTATGAGAAGCATTATACTGACACAAGATAAAGAAGGACTGTAAGGCAATTGAACACTTCTTTTTGTATGTAACTACATGAATAACCTACAGATACCTACAACATTTATCGCCAACAATAAGCATCTTTATAATTTTTTCGAAGAATATCCCATGCTTTGTTAAATTTTAATTGTTTTTCCCAAATAGGCGTTACACAATCCAAAAATAAAAAGAAGACCCGCAAAGGAAGGTTTAATTTCTTTTCCCACCGGATGGATACATATAACTAAATTATGTATCTCTTATCATAATCGAGTTTATCGCAGATTCTAGATACTCAACCAACAATGAATGGCGTTTGTAATTAAAATCCAAACTCATATTTATTAAATATGTACATATACCTACCATTAAAAGTATTAGACGGCACTTAGGCCTAATGTAGCCTTAAATATGAACATTGAAGTTCAAAAGATGCAATTACGTTGTGCTTCCTCAATTGTCATAATCTGCTCGACTTCCTCAATTAAATTTATTAATCGTGTTAAAGTGTGCATAAAAGTTATAAGACATCTTTATAGCGCCACCATTTGAAATTCCAAAGTGTAGAACTCCTCTCAACTCTAAAGGGCATTAAATCGCTGCGAAGCGGATAGTTAAAGGCAAATTTTTATACACATCTAGTGCTTCAAACATAAATTCTCTTCTATCCGAGGAGCGTTAACTCATGTGTCCACCATAAAGACATAAAAACGAATGAAGAATTTCCGTAGAAAAACGAAAGAAGAAGAAACAACAGACAAAAAAAAAGACTAAATTTGAATATAGTACTCCAACTGCGACACCGAAGCGACGGGCGATGACTATGATGACGACGACGACACGCATGGCCAAGACGTGCCACCGATGATTCTCACGTCGCAAATTTATGGAATTTTATTGCCATATTATCGCAACCGCTTTTTATTCCACGTAAAGGATGCGATGCACATAAAGAATATGTGTCTGGGGACGCTTAGATTCCTCCGTCAGTGTCTTCTTCAGGTCGATCCATACCACTTGGCCATATTGAACAGAATCAAAAAAAAAATGGATTATGGATGGAATCGGTACCTTAAAAACTTTACGTATGCAGTGCATGCATATGCGAAAGAAAATTCAAAAATTCGTTGCTTAATTCTAGCTATGCGTCGGTTGATTTGAGCTTCTTGGTATTTTTAGAGAAGCTAATGAAGCCTTAAGAATGTATTAATTATGCTAATGAGATTCAGGGGGGAAGAATAAAGAAAAATTGAGTTATTAGCCAGAGGTACATATGCCTAAAGTCGAAGGAGCGAAAAATCGGAATTTTGATGGGCTGCCAAAGACTCTTAGACGACGACGACGAAGTCAAGAGATAAAGACCTCTAAATGGAGTCTTTAGAAGGTAGCTGGGGGAATTTTGCTTATGCAGACTCTAATGCGGTCATTAGTGTTAAATGTTGTATGTTCTGCCTTCGTGGGGTTCATTAATAGAAGAAGTATGACTAATGCTAATGTTGATGACACAACATTTAATTTTAGGTTTTTTATAAATCTTAGTATTTCAAGATACGTAAAATAGTTGCCTAATATTTGTTTGCTTATAAATATTATAAGACCCTACAGTGACCTTTCTAGATACCTGTGGAGAAGGAGCCTTTAAGAATATGAAATCCTATTTTATAAGACTAGCCTTAGACAAATTGGGTCAAATAAAGGCTCAGAGTGAGGTGCATAAACTAATAACTAAGGGGCAGCGAAATATATACATACCTAATGTACGTGCACTGGCTTCTAAAGTGTTGCTTCAAAGAGGCGAGTAGCATAGTAGTTTAGTTCTGTTAGCAAACACCTTTGAATACAGTGGGGTCCAAGCTGTTCCATTAGTGGAAAATGCTGTTATAATGGGGACAGGCTCTTCTTGAAACACTAAGATAGACCACTTCCAATCTGATATAAGTAAAAATACTTGGGTATACAGAAGAAATCTGTACTAAGACTAAGCATGGCATCATCCTCTCACTCTCACAGTCATTGTCATTGATTGCTTGCAGCAACTAAAGTTCCAAAGATTGGCATACATAGGGACTACTAGTTCCAACAACAATCCTGTAAACTTGAACTGATTTCACTACTCTTCCAAAGAGTGCCCTACGTTTGATTTAAATCAACTTTTGAAAACAGGCCAATAGGAGCCTCACACTATTGTACAATGGACACTCCTGAGTATACTACTTACAATACTATTTCCTAACTTCAGCCTATACCTTAAAAACAATCTTCCCTCAAGAGAAGATTATATAAAAAGTAGGACCATCAACCCGTATTGGACCGAAGACACTCTAAAACTCAAAAACGGATTGAAAATTGGTGAAGGAATGCAAAGAAAAATCTAATATCTTGACAACATCATCCAAGGTCACCATAAAAATATGTAGAAAGGATCACAAACCAGCAAAACTGCCAATGCCCGTGCCACCGACGGATGGTTGAGATGATCAAGCACCTGCCCTGAATGCAAGGAAGAGGAAGAAAGCTTCCTAGACGAATGCCCTGCATTAGAGGCCCTAAGATACAAATATCTGTGGAGACAGGTCCTGTCGCGACTGAACAATCTTTAACTTTACAATGTCGGGAAAATCCTGGAATTTGAAAGGAATACAGGAGATTTCTTGGAGTAGTGAACTCCTCTCAACCCTTTACTTATGTATGTACATCCGCTCTCTTGCCTTGCTCTTGCAGACAGTTTCTCTATAGAGGGGGGACACAATGGGTACGATCAGGGGCCTACAGGATGAGGTTGTACTCCTGTTTTAAACCAACCAACAAACCATCAACCACAGTTTGGTCAAAAGCCAATGAAGGATTAGGCTGTGGAAGGTGATCTCTCGGATGGCTTCCGGGGCACAGTGGTATCTAAGGAAACAAATTGTTTTAAAAAAGAGTTCCGGTCAGCACCTGGCAATGGTCGTTACCTTTGTACTACTTCCCTTAGCAATGGTTAAATCCAATATAAAACAAGACTTTCGGAGGCTAAGCAATGAGATATGGATCACAGTTCCACTTTGTTGTGTCTTCAGAAAACTGTCCAAAACTAGCACCCTTCTGCAATACTCTCTAGGGTACAATACAAATTTCAAAGAAAACAAAGCTCGCTTTCTATACGAATGCTCTGGCCTACGCAGAATACTACTTCGAATACTACTTCGGAGAATCTGACCACCTAGAGTCTATAACAATCTCGGGTTAGTACAGAGAGGCTGGAAGCCATGGATCCATTGGAGACCACAGTTCTACCTACATACCTACGTACTCAATCATTTCTGACAAAAAATCATAAACACGTTGCTTCCTCTTCAAACTTTTGTTTTAAAGACTACCAATAGGATTACAGTTTAGATCCGCTTCTAAGTTGAGTCCTACATTTTATGTACTTCTGTCCGTCCACTAAAATCACATGCTGCGAGCCTGAACATGTAATCTGCAACAAGACATCTAATAACTGCACTAAGCCTAGGACCATCGAAAACTGATCCATCATAAAAATTCCAACTGTGTGAAACAAGTGCAAGAACATGAAAGAAAACTATCTAAGCACATCCGCCCAAACAATCACCTGTTCCAATGCACGATTTAAGGAGTGGAAATAATTTCCCTGCTAGTCTTCTTCCAAGCCCATTCTAACTACCACTCATTGTGCCTACTCTTAACTCATACATTTGATTGTTGTTTAGATGCACCCAAGAGAACCTTCTTCCTTCCTAGCTAACCCTCCTCATATTTAGTTTTTTTTTTATTGTTATTCTCCTTTGAAGCTCTACAACCACAAGCAGCAACCATCATCTTATCACTTCGATCTTCAACCGCGAAATGTTGCATTTCAAGAATCAGGTTAACCTTCACTATTAGCTTCTGGGAAGCAAGGCGGTCTTCCCCCCCGCGTTCGTAAAAAGATTTATACCAAAGGGTAAATTGTATCCGACAATAAAAAACATGTTTCTACGACTACAAATCGGCGCGAGATAAAGTTTCCTAGAGTGGCCCCCAGGAAGAACAACCATTTCTCTTGGCACTGGTATACGAGTATGTATAGATGCTGATGCCACCGCCAATGATGCCTGATACTCGTAGTTTGTGCGAGAGATGCCTCTCGTGCACTGGACTTGAACTACATATATAAGAAAAAAAAGTTCCTAACCGGTCCATGAACGCGCACATGCAATTAAAAACCGCGCCCGTGCTACAGAAGAATGGGTTCAGCTGGTGGTTGCATACTGCATATACCCCATGTCCACATCGTCGTCGTCGTCGTCGCTATACTGTATACACAGATTCACTATCAACCGGAGAGAACTCTTTTGCGGCAATCAATTACTCAATGAGGAAGTCATGATGATAATATTAATAGAAGACGCGTGATCAGGGGCTAACGGTTAACTTAGGTTACATAGTTATGTTTGCATCCTAGCCACAGTTGTGGTTGATCTCCTTTTTTTTGTTTTCGTGTGGTTTGTTTTATTCTGTATGCCTATGCCAATGAACCGCATCGTACCACAATGATTGTTAACAAGATCCCAAGCTGGAGCCCTCACTGGGGGTTTTTTTTGGTGAAAGGAGCCACAGTTGATTGGAAAATATTTCCTTTGTTTCAGTCAGAGTGGTCGTGTCAATTATAGTGAATAATGACAGCTGTGTCAGAAGTCTAGAATTGACACATCTTGCACCGAAAAATTGGCATTCAATCCCCTTAGCAACTGTCAAGATTACTGTCAGTAATAAAATCAGTTTTGTATAAGTAGAACGTGACATCCATGGTAAAAATTTTATTTTCAAAATCCTACTGTAAATTATTCATGCACGTCCACAAGTTGCAATTGCAACAGGTATGACAGCACCTCATAAGTTAATGACATCCATTTTGACTTAACCCACGATGACATGAGTTGATGGCCATGTTCAGTTTAAAAATTACTTTAGGTAAGACCCACTCTTCTGATGTGAACTGGACGTACTCGTACGTATGCACTAAGATCACTCTCATGACCTCAGCCAGGTATAATCGACGGCGGCCTTCAATTATAAGACAAAGTACGAAAGCAGTGCGAATTTACATCGAGTACACTCATCGAATGCTAGTTATGCTGTGCTGGGAGGTGTTTTTTATTTTCGTTATTCTTTTTTTCTCATTGATTATGCTCATGAGCTAAGTGCTTTGTGGCAATTAAGAGGCTTGATCAATGCCAAATGATCGTCCGGAAGTGACACAGCATCCAAATACGGACTTGTACGCATCTGACATGTCTGACAGTTATGGCCTTAAGTGCACAAATTCCCCATTTGGAATGTACATATACATATATACATTTATCTATAAATCGAAGCACATACCAACAAAATTTGTAATTTGACACTGAAACTTGATATATTCGCAAGCAAGCAGGCAATCTTTGTCGACATAGTTTCCCCTTTCAGGTGATTTTTCGACAGCCAGACATTACTCTCGTGCTTAACAAATTCCATCCAGAGATTAGTGGCAGACAACAAAAACACGAATATGCTACACCGAGGGCTTTAGGTAACCACAAATGGTTGTTGCTATGGTTACTGGTTGGTGTGGAGGGGTGGTGTAGCTGCTTGGTGGTGATTGCGGCCAAAGTGTGATGCAAAGTTACCGGAGTGATGTATGTATGCTCTCGAGTGAGAGAATGATTTGATGTTTTTTGATGTGTTTTTCTTTGCTGTAGGTGTCCAACACCTATACATAAGCTAATGCTATGAGTTATGCCCTTAGGGCTTGTTTTAACTGTTAGTTGAGAGTCGTAGATAACACCAGAAATGTCATTATAAACAGTCAAGTGGTGACTTTGTATGAGTGGTGGCATTTTTGACACGATTTAGTGATGATTAATGCTGTTGCTTAAGATTACAGCTTGATTGTGATTGCATAAGCGTAATATTGTTTAACCGATGATTTCCTATTCAATTTATTAAATAACGTGATAGGCTCTTGTAAATCATGTTGCTCAGGGTTACGGAGATTGCAAATCATTATTTATTGAATGACACTTGCCTCTTACATTGCTTTTCCTATTACGGGAAACATTTATCCCCTTTTTATCTACATATGTATGCAAACTGTTAATAGAGTTAATATTTGCATTTCATTTTAAAGAATAGATTCCGTTATCTGATAAATATCCACTTCAGCTTCTTTGGCAACTTGACATATTGCGTAAGCTTTTCGCACAATTGCAAGTCGATTTTGCGAATAACAGCATCAGTGTTATCATTATCATTGAATAGCTTGTGGATCATAGGGTTAGACCTTAGCTACCATAATAGCACGATCGAGAACGTGTGCCACAGCGACCAAACGAAGTATGAACATTTCTCAATGTCTCCGAAATGTGCACCATTTTGAAATAAATTTTCACTTGACAGCTGTCAAAGAATGACAGCTTCGTGATGTTTAAACTTCACCGCTGAATGGAAGAGCCTTTCTAACGAAGCTGTACGAATTAACTATTACGCGTAGGTGCTGAAAAAACACTTAGAAACACGATAAGTAAATAAATATGTATGTATTTAAAAAGGACGTTTTCATATAGTATGTATGTTTATGACATTCCTAGCTGAAAGCTGCTGAGTGAAAAATGTATGCAGTACCCTTTGGTAAACAGTTCTACAGAGACTAAAGGATGGTTACCAAAGAGGACGAAACTTCCTAAAAAAGTTGTTTGTAAATCCCAGCTTTACTAACATTTCAGTTAGATGCGTACCTAGATAGTTTGAAAAATTAAAACCAAAAATCGTTGCCTTTTATTGATGAATTAATCGGACGTGCTAGGATCGCTGAAGATGTATTCACGTAGGGTTGCCCTAGCCAGAGTTGCCGATGGTGTCTTCTTTTTCTATTTTTCCAGTCTATGTGTATGTCTGTCTCTTAAACAGTGATTGTTGTATAGTATTGAGAGATTTTTGTTTCAGAAGACGTCTTAACCCCGACGTCTTAAGCCCGAGCTTAAAACCTACTTATTTCGGAGAGCAGATCGTCTGTGATGTATGCTATTCCCTTCATTTCTGACAGTCCCCTAATGGGTAGAATGTATAATATAGTCCGAAGTTTCAATGCGGATACTCTCTAAGTTCGTTTGTGATACCCAGACCCGAGGTCCCTTCAGATTCTGCAAGGAGGAATAGGGAAGGCGATAGTTTAGCGGAGAAGATTCTCTTATGGTCAGTTTGATTGTAGAGTAGAAATTATTGTGAAACGAAGGTTAGATTTTGGACATAAAAAAAGGACTGTTTCCTTTATTTCATTTTCAAAGAGAAGCTCAACTTTGACCTGTCAACCATATAAGTTAAGACGTTAGTATCATTGTCCTGGAAATAATGTTCTTCTTCGTTTTTCTATTTCTGAGTCTTTTCAAGCAAGAATTAACCTTCATTTCAATTCAGTCACTTTATTGAAGGTATTTAGAAACTTCTTTCTGTATAATTAGTTAAGCCTGGAAGGTTGAATTATTATAAACTGTGTCAGACTTGCGTTTTAAGCCGACACCATATGCTCACACTTAAGTGTCTTCAGAAAATGTTTACCCGTCAGTACAAACACTAAGTTTTAACCTTTATAACTTTTTTTGCATCACCAACGTGTTTGCAGACTTTGGAGCTGCTATTTCTATTTGCCCAGCTCGCATGAGATCCCAAATGATTAAAACACCATTCAGTATAAATTACTATACCCTTAGGTACCAGTCTCTATTCGAAAACAGTTTGCACATATGTATGTACCTATCTCCGTTCCGGAAAATTCAGCGCCTCAGCTTTTTGTTAGAATTAATGTCTTGAAACCAACTAATGCTATTTACTTTGTACTTATCTACGACGGATTAAGAACCAAACTTGATTTGGAAATCAGTCAACAGCCAGACTAATTGAATTGCCCTCAAGCTACCATTAATGACCATCTTGACCCTAAAATCTTAAACTGGCCAACTGGTCGGACTGTTCTCAAGCTCGGCTTTCGCTTATAAATTTCTCGAGAAACAAGAAACCTTCCAGGTGTCTCCGATTTTGTACCTGAAATCTAAACATGATTTCCTTTCACCTTGAAGTGGACTATGTGATAGGTGGACTATGTGATAGTCATTATGGGATTAGAATTGATTTATTACAACATACAGCCGACACAACATTTTACCTTATTTCAAACACTCTTTGAAAAGGCGCATCTAATTGAAATTGGCTTCTTTCCTTCCAGGCCTACGTAAATGCAGTCAACAGTGGCACTGAAAACATCGAAGAGGTTCTCTATTCTCCCGAAAGTCAAAAGCAATTGGTACCCTCAGGACCACGAATAATCCATCAATCGACAAAAGGTCACAAGACAATCGACACAGAAGATATCGAACAACGCTGTCTGGCTCAAGCAGACGGTACCTTAGTCACTGAAAAGAAAAACACAACAGAGCACGAGGAGATTTTCGACGAAGACCTGCCGGAGAAGGACGACAACTCAACTGGGAGCAAGGAAAAAATCTTCACTACCGTAAGTGTCTGTCTTTCCCCCAAAAGAGTATATTTTCCAAATTCCATTTTGTCTAGGAGTCATCCCAGCGGTTCTATAAGCAACGTGATGAACAAAACGTCGAGTTCGTAGCCGATGGTAAGGTAATAAGTAAAGAAATGCGCTACGCTGCAGAAACGGAACAAATGGAACGTGATGGCGCTCCAGAGCGACCAGGCGATTGGGATAGCCTATCGGCCAGAATTCGAAAGGCAAGGAGAGCGCCAAAAACGCTGTTACAACAGCAAAAAGGTAGTTGCTTTATACAATATCAAATGACACCCTTCTAACCCCTTTTATTGTGCGTTAACTTCCCTCACAGAGGCGGCCCTGCTATCTGATCGGAAGGATGCACTTACCAAACGACCTTTAGATTTCGATCGTGAGGAAGAGACCCGTAAGGGTGAGACCATGAAATGGCTTGAGTCGCATTTTGGCAGCGAATCAACAGCTTCGAATGACTCTCGGGACGAGTACCCGGAAATTGAGCCAACCAAGAAGACCTACTTCAATGTGACGATCAAGTCGAATCCAACAACACCGCCAAATGTGATGGCGGTTAATCCACCAATCTCTCGACTACCAAGCAATGGTATAACAAATGGCAAGGCTGCCAAGGTCATTGTAGCAGATCACGAGCCGGACAAGGCTAAGACTTACTTTCAGGGAATCTCGAATTGGGCGGATCGTAAGGAGTCTACGCCGAAACACTTTGCTACGAAGGCTTTTCGGGATGAACTTCAGGGTACTCTGGACAGTCGGAATCGTATTAGGCAGAACGCTTCCAGGGAGGACTTATCGTACTATCCCAGGGATAGTGCTCCAAGGAATGAAACTTATGTGACGCGAGAGGATATTCTCCAGCAGAAAAGGATGTATAATTCACGAAGTGATCTACGATTCCGCAGTAGCTCTCGGGAGGATCTGGTCGATCTCAAAAACATTCGATCGCAAAAGGAAGACTTGGGGTATTTAAGTGGTTCCAGGACTGACATACGTTACCACAGGCCAGACTCCAATGACGATAACATTCGCAACTTGAAAAACGCAAAGAACGCCAGCTACTTAAAGAGAGAAGACTCTGGCTACGTGAAAGACTCCAGCGAAGACGTGACATCTTCGCACATACGATGTGATGGTGAGGAGGATAGTAAGTTGGGAACCGAAAAGTACCGCTCAGGAATGATGATGCAAGATGATTCCGCATATGTGTCATCGCCAACGTATTTCAATGATAACCGCCTGCCAAAGACTCCAGAATACGCACTGCGGTCCCCATCTCCAGAGATAGTAACTCACGATTCATCGACGTTGTCCCGCCCGACTGTACCACAGCGCCGACGCGGCATGGAAAAGAAACTCCGTCAACAGCAAGCACCCGTCACATCGCCTGCATTCCATCACCACTCGCACGAACGAGATGAGCCACCACCTGATTATTCGCCACCGCCACAGAGCCGCTCGGCATCACCGGCACAAACCCGTTACATTGCCCCGCCCCCACCAGCTTTCTCGCCCTACACGAACAGCAGCACAGCTAACGCGTCAACTGCCAACGGAATCCCACCACGGAAACCAAACCAACGCACGCGCTTTGCATCTGAGTCATCGTCTGCGAGCCAGCAAATGCGTCCCTCAATGTCAACCCAGACAACGCAGACGTCCCCGTCGTCCGCCGGTGCTGGTAACACCAAACAATCATCGACTAAAGTCGGCCAGGCTATCGGAAACTCTTTCCGGAAATTGGTAGGCAAAATCCGCTCCGCCAGCGCCGAACGAAAGTTTCGAATGAAGTCGAAGAGTAAAAGTCGCGACAAGTCTCCAACGAATATCGGAACTCCGCAGAACGGTGGAGAAATGTCCACATACCAGCAGTACAATGTCATCGATAGTCACATTGGTGGCGGTAATGGTGGTGCTGCTGCTGGTGGTGGTGGTGGGCAAGCGAGTAGCAGTACAGCAACAACAACTTCCTCCACACAACAACAACACACACAGGCATCCAACACACATCACAGTCAGCTTCAGCAACGCAACTCGGCGCCCATCAATCGAGAGTCGAGCGTTGTTAGTAGTTCGACGACAGTTGGCCGAGACAGGCCAAGTCAAATAGTGAATGGGAATCTATACGCTAATTCAGGAGACAATAGACGTGGTTCATCAGATCTGGACGTAATGGGAAATCCCAAGCAGCGATTCTATCTGGGAGAGGATCCATACGGTGGCAGTTTGTTTGGCAAAGAGAACAAGTACGATCCGGGAGCAGCGAGGAGGGTTCGAGATTCCCGAGACACATTGGACTCCACCTACCCAAGGGAGAGCACTGGTGGAGTTGGAACTCTCGGACTACCACCCTCAACCAGCCAATATCATCGATCGCGTCGCGGTGGTTCTTCGGACGAGAACAGGGAAATCTATGTCCAAAGGTGAGGTTCTTCCATATCTTTTGTCTATTTTCACAAAAAGAGGAAAAAAAAAATCTTTAATTAATAACAACCAGCTTGAGTTATGTGATCACAAGCCAGCCCACTGAGTAAGAGCAGTGAAGGTCAGTCAGTATGCTAATAGATTGTTTGCTAGAGATACATTAACAGAGAGACATGTTTTTGTGCGTGCATTTGTTGATTTAGTTTAGATACTTTTATTTTCGTGTTGTTACCCCGTCGCGCCGTCGTCGTTGTCCCTACTACTGTGCGGCTTGGCGACATTGTTGACATTTTAATTGAGCGCAATCGCGCTTGAAAATGAGTTTCGACATTATTTTTCGCAGTAACTACTATTCAAGTGATCAGGTGCAAAAGTGAACGGATGGATGGAGTATTCGTATGTTTTGATGCGCAGTAGATTGACGCTTGATGTGATTGTGATCAATGATCGCGGTGATCGACCTAGTCGGCTTGAAATACTTAGGTGTGCCGATGCCAATGAGTGTGCGAGATTTGAAATTCCAAAAGTGGCAACAGGTATTGGTAGATGAATGTTGTTTACATACAACGAACGCGGTCAACGACGATGCCTTCGTGAGATACTTGCATTGACTCTCTGTTGCAACAATCTACGTAATGTAGTAAGACTAGATTTTTGAGTTTTCAGTTAGGTATATGCTTACGCAAAGTATATGTATGTATGTAGTATGTATCTCCATTAGATACATTTAGGCAGAGTATCTGGGAAAAAAACAGAGTGCTTGAGAAAGGTTTTTATGGGAACTAGCTTCAAATTAGCTGACCAGTTGTTACTTAATGTAGTTTTATAATATGTCTATCACATTAGCTATCCAAAAATGTACCTGTTTTGCTAATTTTTTTACCAGCGACTATTATGGACGGCTTAGTAGTTAATTGAGCTTATTTTCAAGAAGCCAGTTGTACACTCCTACGTTGGTTATACTTACATGTCCATGTGTGCTAAGCTTGATCTTGTTTAATTATATACATACATATGTAAGTATTCATACAATACTGCAGTACAGGAAATTCGTACTTTACTTCCACATATATTTATAAGCGTGTAGGTATAGAGTAATTTGAAAAAATAATGGGAAGTTTCTCTATTGTTGGACATGAATGCGACGATCGTACACCCTAAATGCGAGTGAGATCAGATCGATCTGATTTTACCGATTGGAAAAAGCATTGTTTATTGATTATACTTGGGTATGGGTCACCTTGTACGGTCACTGGCGATGTACAGGGTGCTTCTTGTGTTTTAAGACGATGTATTAGTGGGCGCCGTGGCTCAGTGGTTAGTGCGTTGGACTACGGAGCAAGGGGTTCGAGATCGAATCCCAGTCGGGGAACACCTAAAAGTTTTTCACGCCCCCACCTCTCGCGAGCGTCTGACAAACATCCGAGAGTACAAATGTCTCGAGAAAGCTTCTCAAATAACAAATTGCCCTTCGGACACGGCATTAAACAGTAGGCCCCTTCCATTCGTGTAAAGAATGTAACACGCACAACACGAATGGTTGTGAGAAGCTAGGCCCTGGGTCCCATCGACCTGTAGCGCCAAGTATTTATTTTTTTTTTATTTTATTTTTCGTATACATATAACTTTGGCCGTCGCGTAACGGCAAGCTATATAAAGTACATTTTTCTTGACAATTTCGCCGTCTTCTAGTGTTAAGCATCAACATTGTCGTTGGTTTGTTAGTGTACACTTTTTCCTTCAAGTATCCTTCTAGGAAGAAATAGAGAATTGTCAAATCAGTGGATCCTTGGGGTCAGTCGATTATAGCTGTGTCAATGACAGTCAGTTTTTGACATTGTTCAGTGAGGAAACACCATCCTGTTGGAACCACAATTGATCAAATTTAGACACAAGGAAGTTTTCCAACTGTCAATTGCTAACTGACATATGTCATTTAAAACAAAATGACGGCGAAACGAAATCGACCTGGAACAGAAAACGGAACATTTATTTCAGATTTCAGAAACTAATTTCCATTTGATTCCTTCAACATTCTGCTTCATGCATTTTTTGTTGATTTATTATTCTTCTTTTTTGACATTCCGAGTACATTGTTTCCACCGCTTCACAAGTTATGAGTTGGAGATGCAAAAAATACTGCAATTTCCTGGGCCATACTTCGAAGATATTGAATCACTCTCTCGAATGCTTTTTGTTGAGGAATGTCTATGTTCGATTACAGTCATATATTAAAGTTCTATTACGATTCAATCTTTAGCGAGCGTCAAACAAATATCTGAGAGCACAAATGTCATGAAAAAGCTTCCAAAAAGCTCTGGATAATGAACGAACTTCTCGTGTCAATTATAGCGCAAGAAGAACAAAAAGAAGGCTTAAGTGCCTACATATGCCAACTCAATTCTGACCTGTCAACCGTATAAGTTAAGCGAGGCATTGGTACCACTGTGGTGGGGACAATATTTACATAAATTTTTTTCCAACAGTTCATCCATCGATTTTTCTTTTAGCTCTTCGAGTACAAAACGAGTCCGACGAAGTGGTAATTTGAGATTCGGAAACAGAAAAAAATCAGCTGGGTGCATCCTCGATCATATTGTTAGCGTTTTTGGTTAAAAAGTCGATCAGAAGGATAGATTTGTGATATGAAAGTTCCGACCTTTGCAAGCCGTCTCCCATGAGGCAAGCTATCAACTACTTCAGCGCCCTCTTTGAAAGCTTTACGCCACTCAAATGGTGTTGTTTTCGATTTTACAGAGCCCCTTAGGGTTTCTCTAATATTTTCAACACATTCGAACACGAAATTCCGTTCGCAACACAAAATTCGAGATTCGAATCGCAGTCAAAACACCTAAAAGCTTTTTTACGGCCCCTCCTCTCACGAGCATTTGAAAGCTTCTCAAATAACTAATCGGTGTACAGTGAAGCACCACATTAACCTTCTTATTCTATCAAAATGCAGATGTTAGATCTCGTGTATAAATAGAGGAATAAGTTTCGTGTTGTCTGGTTAGCTAGGGTCTAAACATTTTACTTGAATTTGAATGCACTTTAGTTCTTAATCTAACAACCATGTCTCTTTCGGAATACTGCAACGATAGTATTCTCTTTAGATAAAACTACTAAACCTTGTTCTTTTGTTTTAATTTTTAGGAACATCACATCAAACACCCTTGGTCGATACCAAAAGAACAACCATCGCATTGGGTCGACGCCCGACTTGAACTACGACTACCGCAGCGCCCATACTCTACCCCGGAAACTAGATTCGCACAGACCAGCGCCGACACCCCAACATCATTCGTCCAAAATAAACGTGTCCATTGTTAATCAACTGAAACCACCACAAAATACTGGTCCTGCTAAGCCTGCACGCACTTACAAAACCCTGAACCGTAGTAAGAGTTTCAACGTACACGGCATGAATGGCACCAACGATCCTAGTCCCATTTACATAGAGAAACTGACTAAAAACAATTATTCCAACAACAGCGCAACCAGCAACATGTACAAGTCAAATCCTCATCTTTACGTGCCAGAGAACGCCCCTCTACAAAGCGGCCTGAAAAGTCCATCCATAGTCAATCTAATTAGTCGAAGTCAAAAGGATCTAACACGGATTGATGAGTCCGATCGGCGCTATGCCAGCAATCTAGGTGAGAGGCGATTCTCATCGACAGCAACAACAAGCGCGAACAACTACACCACAAATGGCGGCGATAATAAACGCAGCGTCTTCCTAGAAGGACTGCGTGATCAAGCGCCCGACCTCTATAAGACTCTTCATGGGGATGAACCCGACTTGAGTTCGCCCTCAAGAAATATTTACAAGTATTCACACCTTGCGGGACGGGACGCAAACACATCCCCACTGGGTGGCGGATCCAGATCTCCTGCTGTAGAAATAATCAGAAGGGGTAGCTCAAGCACTGAGGACTACTCGGAAACCTACAAGTATACAACTCGTTCAGATGATCCCAATCGACCAATGGTTACTGACACCGTCCAGACGTTCTCCAAGAAGACTATTCCCTCAAAGGACGGACGGAGCTTAGAAACCATCCAATCATCCGAACGACAGAGTGTAACTAAAAGTCATTATCGCGGAGAGCCAATGTCAAATTTAAAGTACATCGAGGAACAGAAACGTCGAAGCACTGGCAATGGAGGCGGCTCGACTATTATTGAAGTACGCCGAAAGTAAATCGATCCCAAACCACAGGGAGGAGGAGAATTTTGGCGATTCAAGGAAGCATGCAAAACCAAACAGAAAGCAGAAGAATTCAAAATTTCCTGGCTTTAGTTTCATTTGACGTCGCTAGCAAATAAAAATCAAAAGCCATTACACAAAGTCTAACAACCCCTTTAACCTCAATCAGGCCAACACATATATTATTATTTTTTTTATCAGAACAACATTTTTGGTCAGAGTTTACCTTGTGATTGACAAGTTTTATCTTTTTGGAACTTGTGCGTGTAGTTTGTTTGTACTTGCTTGTATCTGTAAGAACTTTTATCTTCCTCGGATCCGTTTGTGTGCCCTGCCATCTGCCACATCCCATTGCTTCTGTTCGCTGAGGAGAGATACTTAACATAGATGTTTGCCATTTGTATTTTTTTTTTATATTGTTTTTGTAACTCTAATATGACCCATCGATCGCCATACATTGTATTCATTTATCCTGACGTACATACTGTAACGTATAGCCATTACTCGATTAATTCGGTCATCGTTTTTCCTAACTCGCTCCACGGAGTTACACACATTACATACTTTGCAAAAATAAAAAAACAAAAATCAGCACCAGCCTTAATAAATAGTAATGAACCCTATAACCAGTCGTAATCTAAAGAATATTTGACGATTCTAACTCGTGTAATCCATTATTTTTTAGTTTAAAAAAAAAATAATTAAACATTAACAAGTAACAAGTATGGTAGTTTCCATTGTTTTTTTTTTCTTAATTTTAATATTAGACTCATACGTTTATTGTAGAATTAATTGAAAGTAATTTAACCAACAACTTCTTTCTCATGAGAGTACTTAATATTTTGTTTCTTTTATTTAAATGAATAAAGAGAAGTTATACAAAAAAAAAAAATTAATGAAAACAAAGTTATAGAACGACTAAATAATAATAAAATGAAATAAAAAGAGTTTTTAAAGTGCCAAAATGTTATTTGTGTTTTATTTGGTATACTCACTAGTGATAGATAGAAGGGGTGACCAGATAGTAATACATTTTCCAGTTGTTATGTTTCAGCAGCTGTCAACGTTACCAATGACATCCAGTTGTGAAAATATTCACTGAGGTTTGTTAAACCTTTAATGCATCATTTCACGCTTCCCAAACGTGTGAAACGTATAAAAATACTACCGAAATTCCGGCTCAGTAGTAAATAGGCAACGTGAATTTTGTCGTGAGGTCGGTCGTCATCATAATTTTAGTGGGCAGCCAATTCGTCGCAACGTGGACTCTTTTTAGGACCTTAACCCACCAACCAGACTAAGATTGGCGCGAAATTAAGAAAACATATAGAAGACCCAGAAGTGTCGATTCGGCACAGCACAGCTGAATCGGGCATCGCCAGTGAGTTTTTGCGGTTGGATTTGGGCCTACATCCGTATAAGATTGTGCTGACGCAAGAATTAAAGCGAATTAAAACGATCATGGACAACGCGGTGAGTTTACTAATTGGGTACTGGATTTTGACCAAAAAACCAAAAAAATCTTCTCTGACGAGGCCCATTTTTATCACAGCGGCTATGTCAAAAAGCAGAACTGCCCCTATTGGAGCGAACACAAAGATTAACAGTTTGGAGCTGTTATGGCATCGAATCTTATTTCTTTCGAAATGAAGAAGGAGACACTGTTGGCGTCAATGGTCTCAGGTATAACGAATTTCTGTGGTCAAAGCTCGACAAGCCCGTTCGTATATCCAAACTGTGGTTCCAAAAAGACGGGCTACATGCCATTCAAAAACGACGCAAACCTCGAAGTTATGAAGGAAAAATGTATCGACTGGATCATCTCACGGCGAATTTTTTATCAATTGGCCCAAGTTCCCAAGCCCAATTCACACCGCTCGATTATTTTCTCTGGGGCTTCGTTAAGTCCTTAGTCTACGCTAACGACTCAACCACTTTGGACGAGACCGCTATTGCCTTGAAGCACTGCCAGCGAAGCCGGGGCAAACATTTGAATGACGTGCTATATACAGGAAAGAGTCCGCAAGCTTATAAGAGAACAGCACGATGAAAAAGTGGCCCCTTAAACCGGGAATGAAGGACGGGTAATATATTATAATAGTCACATTCATCCTTAAATCTAAGACTCTTCAGATTTAGCAGTGGGGGGCTCTGTTAAATTCTATAGAAATCACTTACCGACATCCTTCATTAATCAGATTATATCCGATAACCTGCATTTCAATACACGATACGAGACTGCAAAATATACGAATGGTTTCAAAATCAATGAGGGTCAGATATGGAGACATGGATCTGTAAGTAGACCTTAGACTACCGTACACGTGCAGAGTACTTCAAGCAGAGGTTCTAGATGTGCGCAAAGCTACGGAATTACTAGAAATATCATGAATATCTGACAGAAATATTGCTAACATCATTGAAATATTCAGGAATTGATGCACAATGTTCAGGAAGCAAAAACGTATCAGAAGTACTGCGATATTGAGGAGAACAAAAGGGTCAGAGCTTCGACAAAGCTACGCAGTTAGGGGTGTAAAAACCACCGATCTGTGTGGCTAAGTGGATTATTTTTGAGATGCTCATCAACATGGCTGACCTAAGAAGGGCATAGGATCTGAAGGAAGGCCTTGACGTCTTAGCAGGTCGCAATGAGGAGGAGCAGATACCGTAGCGACTTGCAAGTTCAGAGAGCATCACCGATAAAAGTTCTTCTTTGACAACTCAGACGAAGTTGGGTCTTCGAACAAAATCGATGAGATAGTAGGTCTGTTTGCGAACAACAAATTTTTAATGAAAATCTACGAAAAGTCACAAAATCCTGTTCGTGTACGCAAAAGTTTCGTACTTTTTCGTAGAAGAGAGCGCTCACGAAAGAGTAAAAAATTTCCCCATGCAACGAATTTTAGTGCAGGAAATTTCTTTGCACTGATTTACGAAATATGTCAAATCTGTCAGATACCCGTGCAAAATTGTTTGTTGTTTGTGTTGTGTTTCTTTTCTGTGAACATTTGGCTCTTTTTGAGAGGTTTTCACCCACACTTTTAAAAAATTGACAAGTTGGTGCAGAAAGTACGAGAACAGAGCATATAAACAGAAGTACATCATCCTATTTGTATGGTTTCAAGCCAGGTTCTCAGCGGGCTGTCAACATTGATTCACTAATAGTAAAGCGTAAATTGTCAAAACGAGTTTAGCAGACAACGAAGGCAAATCAAAAAAGAACACTTAAAGGACATACTAGATAGAACGTTACAGGGACGTCGCCTACCTTGGCTTAGATCATTCCAGCCCTATTTTATGAAAATGAAGATTTTCTCAATCTTTCTCTTCAAATCTAATCGAGAGAAACAGGTACAAGCAGGTAGAACGGGTTGGTTGATACTGAGACCTAAAATGATCTATTGCATCTTTATTTCTACTGGCGAGCAAGTTCTCTTGTGGAAAATGCGACACCTCAACCAATGCAGAGCCGGGCATTCACAGAGAAAATTGGTTTAGATGATACGTCATCTTCCAGTTGGTTGAGGTGATATTTCAGGGCACAGTAACCTGTAAGAAGGCTTACCAGCCTTCTAATACTGTTCTTGTCTAAGCTAAGAATTTCCTTGTAGGAATAAGCTTCGATTATCTTAGACGAAGTTTGTGTTCCCATTCGTCAATCAGATCTGTGGCGGCAGCCCAGTTAACACATAGTAAGGTTCAAGTTTTATGAACGCCGTTCCTGAACCAGCCCTAACTAGTTCATCTGCAGTTTCGTTGCCTACAATACCTTCGTGACCTGGAACCCATTAGAGTACCACATTGTTGTGTCCAGCAAGATATTGTAGTGCATCCGAACAGCATTTAACTGATATGGAGTCTACTAAATTGGACGGCAGCGCTCCAAGAGCTGACTGATTATCTGAACTGAAAAGATATAGAATCCAGCGCCCTTGATACTCTTACTTAGGTTTAACCTAGCGCAGATCTCAATGGCATGGAGTTCATCCTGGAAAACCGTGGAACACATTCCCATTCGAGACTTTGGTGTCGGGTCTAAAGACACCGGCGTCCATTTTTTATCCATCTGTGAACTAAATCAGACCCCTAGGGTCCAGTTCCGGAACAACATTAGACCAGTCTGCACGGTCTAATATTTTAACCTCAAATAACCTACCGAAACAGTATTCTCTGGCCATAATGTCGGGGACAGTGCAGACCGGTTTCTTAATTGTTTTAGAGTGCGCAACTAGAGCCATTTAGGTTAGCCAGGATAGGTTAGGTTAAGTTGTGACTGCAACAACTATCAGGATGGAGCAGAGTCACTCGGATCTCAACGTATCCATTGTGTTCACCTTTGTGGGATATCTAGAAAAATATAAACAAAAAACAGAAAATTTACCCCTTAGTCCATGCTGAGTGCGGCCCTCCTGAAAAAAACCTGTTTTCGTTATGAATTTTAAGGTGGTTTTAGGGGACATGTTCTCGAAGGTTTAATGACTGATTCTGCTGAGACTTGGGCATTCACAGAGGAGTGTGTCGTGTTTTCCTCTACCGTAGTGTTGCTACAGCCTCTGGATAGGTCTGAGCCGTTGAAACCCATTCTCCTGAGGTGGTCCGCCATTGGATTGTGACTTATAAGGACGCGTATGAGAAGGGTTAGCTGGGTTCTATTAAGAGACAGAAGCTTTCTGGTCCTTTTCTCATTGTATCGGGCTCAAAGAAGCCTCGAAACACGGCAGAACGAGAGCGTGTATCATGTAGCGTTCGCCATGTTATGGAGCTCCGCACAGATCCTGGAAGAAAGGAGGGTGATGGGCGGAAGGACAGAGTGGTCCTTCGGGATTCCGTCACTTGATTCTGGGGCCGTTCTCGCTAGTTCAGCTCTTCTTTACATTGTTTGACCAGTTTTGAGTTTAAATTTTGAGAGGAACTATATAAATGAAACACATAGTACTAAATAATATGTAGGAAGGCTAAGTACGGATAGTCTGTAGTGTACAATAGTACTGTAAATGTACAAGCGACAGCACTGGTTGTGAATTGTTTTTGATATGTGATTGATTTATTCAGAATCAGAACAAGCAGCTTTACAATAAAAACTATTGTTTTATTGAAATTTTATTACTGACCTGGCCTTAGATCTTAATAAAGCAAATATCTTTGAAATAAAGGCTTACCATATCTTTTTTAACAGTCTTCGTCTATCACCCACCAGATGTCAGCAGCCATCAGTAAAGTCCATTTAACGAATAGAAAAGAAAAAGACAACCACATATGCTACCCGCCATTTCTCTGACGCCATATTCTTTGACAGCTGTGTGCAAACTAAAAAGCCGTGAGTGCGAATTGAGTATTATTAACCGCTGAAAAAACTTTAAAAATATAAAATTTAAACTATTCCCAGATCGCTACGTTGACTAAACACCGCAAGCATCAAACTATCTGCGGAAATATATAATAATCAGTGAATCCTCAACTGAAAACCAATACAACAGAAAATGTCAGGCATTGCAGTGGCTCGGCTCGGCGAAGAAAGAAAAGCGTGGCGCAAGGATCATCCATTTGTGGGTTTTTATTTTTTTCGTTTTACTCGCCAAACAAATGGAAAAACTATAATTTTCATAATTTTTGTGTTTTTTTCTTATTTAGGGATTTGTAGCCAGACCAACAAAGAATCCTGATGGAACTTTAAATCTTATGATTTGGGAATGTGCAATTCCCGGAAAGAAGGGGGTGAGTTGCAACTACAATCCTTTATTCAGTTGTTTTACTTGTTTTGGCAAAAGTGGTGGAAGCAATTTACGTGCATGACTGAGGGTGATAATTTAAGAAAAAATGTTTTTGCGTTTTTTTTTTTGTTTATTGGTGCTTTGCGCGGCTTAGATGGACAATACGTGTTACACTGCTAATTTGTTTTTTTTTTTTTTTTTGCTAATTGGTGAAAATACCCCAAAAATGAATATCCCTCCGAACAGAGTGTGTCTGGGTGAACTCAGAGGAGGAACATTTGGCGCCCAAATGTGTAGTTTCATGATTGGAAATATGCACAAATTTTTGCGGCGTCCTATTGAGTTTCGTGGTCTGCTGTGGACGATTCGGTTTCTGCGAAATTGCAACTCTGAATGCAATTTATTGAGTCACGTGATCGAAACCTTATGTGTACATATGTAATCGATAAAATTACTTGTTAGGGGGATTGAATGGAACTAATTTTTGAGTACAGAACGGAGAGATTGTTACACGTGTTCTTTTCTGGTTAGGGCGCCTTGTCGAGGTTGGTTCCCAGAGCACTGTTGTTAGGATGTAAGGATCAACAGTTTCATACAAAATTAATTTGCTATTTAAAGGTATTTCACAGAGATGTATAAAATTGCGTTTCAAAAGTTCTCTGGAAATCGGAGAAGGTTGACTCACTACATTAATTTGTTCCACCTGGGAGTCTCGTCCAGTGAGCTCACGCTTACGGTTTGTAGTCGACAATATCTACCTTTTTGCCTATTTTGCGTAGGTTCCCCATTCGTTCCGTGTTGCTTTATATATCCTGCCTGACGACGTTGCTTTGTCTAACCTTGTGCGAAGTCACGTACAGCATTTCACTTCTCTTCTGTTGTATGTCGGATGATGTTGCCTGGAGGTATATACATAAGTATATATGTATTTTTATGTATGTACATATGTATTTATATATTCTTTGAAAGTAAATTTCAAATTTTTATTTGAATTTATTGTTAGAATCTTGCCATTATGAATGGAGTATAATATAATTCGAATGTCTTCCACGGAGTTCTTGCAGAACACATTTGGGGCAATAACTCGAGTGTAACTTGACGGATATTGGTATTCAAGGCGTTTGCAGATTGTGTCAAACCCGATTGTTTGCATAACTCCACAAAAAGAAATCCAAAGGCGACAAATCTTACGCACTTCCAGGAAATTATTCTTGCAATTAAGGCTAAACGGGTCGTGGTGTGTGAGATGGGGTACTGTCTTGTTGAAACCACATGTACGTATAGCTTTGATTTGCATTGACGGTGACGCTTACACCTTCCTTATTTTCGAAGATATATGGACCAATGACATTACCAGCCCAAATTGCACACCATACAGTGACTGTCTTTTGATAATTACATGTTTCACTTCCTGATATGGGAAAAAGTGTTCATCCAAACGCTGATGTTCAAGCGCTCAACCGGCGTATGTTCAACGCATACCATGTTCAGCTGGCTTAAACTCTTAAGTGAGTTGTATTTTATATGGCTTCAGATGCAAATTCAAATATAAAATACACCACAATGTGCCATAAGACAAGCCCCAAGCTGTGCTCGTCGTGAAATCGATAAATTTTGATCTTTAAAACGTTTGTTAACGGCATCCATATTTTCTGTAGACCGTGAATTTCGATGATGGATAGGCCCCAAGACATCTGTTACACAGCCAGTCTTCGATTTTTTTTTTACAATTTTGCTTATCTAACGCTCAGATGGACGTACCTACTACAAAAGTACTATTTTTGTAGTAAGTTTCCACAATTTTGACACTTAAACTAAACATGTACCGTCGTGGATGAATTGGATGACCCTGTACATAGTTTCTCTCAGCATTCCTTCGAGTACCTTGCCATTTTGTTGTGGGGCCACTGGAATGACGTGTCTTTTATCTGTCATTGCATTGGTAAGAAGCATCTCCACAATTGAATTAGTATAGCAATGTTGCCACGTTGCCATTTAATACAACAACCGAGGTTGGAAATCAGTTTGTATAACAACTGTCTTGAGAGGTCGTCCATAAATTATTTCTCATAAATGCGATCCGTTCAGGATTATCTTATATTTCGGGTCAGCAGTGTTAGGTAGGATCCTTGCATCCCTTTCGTTGCCTTTCGCTCAAAACTGCTCCTTAAATGAGTCTTTTCTGTATGATTTGATGCTCACCTACAGAAACTAATGGCTTCCTCTATTCTTCTACTGCTGATGAGTAAAACTACTGTTCACTGCTGAATTTGTCATACCTACATATATGTATGTATGTATGTATATCTCTGCTTTCTTAGAACCATGACAGTAGTACCTAAGTACGCATGTAGGTCTTTTATTACATCCCATGATTAGAAACACCATTTCGGACCGTTCAACCTCTGGTCTGGATGGTTTTAAATCTAACACAAACCATATAAATTCTGATTTTCTCAAATACTACGTTCTGCCCCTCACTTTCTTTTTTCCTTTTTTTCTTTTAGTTCATGGGCACACATGCGGTAGCAAGAGTACATAAAGATCTTAATATAAACATAAGTAAGATTCTATCCTAAACGGATGATAGTTGTTTTGTTGTTCATTAACTCATACTTGTGCTTGCCTCAGTTGTAACAAGTCTACCTCGTGACGCTTGATGTTTGCAGATTTGCTGCACCGATTTCACCATGTTACACATTCGATATCACACAATTGCGCCATTAAACTATGAGTCGCTTCCATATGTACGAATCGTGTAACACTAATAATACTTTTCTGTTTCGTTTTGAATCATATGTTATTTTGGGATGCGATTTGACGCCGTTGGGCTTTTTTTTGTAGAATGGCATCAAAGATCGATGCTATTTGAACATTCAACAGAAGATTCAGGCACTCAAAAACAATTTTGGTTCAACGATTAGTGAAATAGGGGCCGAAGCCATGAAAAATGTATTTTATTTGGTTGATCTGACGGCCTGCTGCTGCCAAACCAGCCAATGCAGTCATTTAAATGAAATATTCGATAATTAATAGAAAGGTTTACTCTTTGATTTTTTTTTGATTTCATTTGATGCCGGCTCTACCGGCACTTTATTGAGCTTAATACAAGCTATACTTAAACAAACTAAACTTACAAACTATCAAGAGAAAAAAGAGGGGGTAGGGTTAGAAGAGAGGAGATGTGAGCCAGTGGTTAGGCGGAATTGGGGCGACGGTGAAGGAAATTCCGAAGGGTGGCTCTGCTATAGTGAAAATCAAATCTTTCCACCATGTGTGCCCTATGTCTCGTGTAGAGTATTCGCTTCGATTGCCGTATTGCTGTTCTAACAATCCTCTATTATCGACTTCAGTCATCTATAGACAAAACACTTGACGGTGGGCGCCGTGGTTTAATGATTTGACTCATTAGCGGCTGACATATACGCGAGTTTATAGCATCGCTGCCTTCAGCAAAACCTTTTGGTGATGTCTGGGAATCGAACTTAGAACATCCCAGTCATTGTATATAGCTTTACAGCTTTACGTTGCTCCTCGCACCCAGTTCTTTAAAGCACAAACACAACCATTTAAACTGCTAATCAAATACATTTTTTAGAAGAAAATGAATATACTAATTTATTTTGATTTTGTTAAATTCTAGACTCCATGGGAAGGTGGTTTGTATAAGTTACGTATGATTTTCAAAGACGACTACCCGACCAGTCCACCAAAGTGTAAATTCGAGCCACCACTTTTCCATCCGAATGTGTATCCATCGGGCACAGTTTGCCTATCGCTTTTAGATGAAGAAAAAGACTGGCGTCCCGCCATAACCATCAAACAGATTCTACTTGGAATCCAGGACCTACTCAACGAGCCCAACATTAAAGATCCCGCGCAGGCAGAAGCATACACCATCTATTGGTAAGTTATTATCTCTCGCTGCTATAGCAGTCTCCTAAAATAAACATTTCTCATATTCTTTTCAGTCAAAACCGTTTGGAGTACGAAAAACGTGTTCGAGCACAGGCCAGAGCCATGGCAGCAACAGAATAAATATTTTAAACAAGATATACATTTAATTTCAGGAGTATTCCTTACATGTTGAAGCACTACTCTAAAGCAAACAATATAACTACGAAAACATATAAATAATAAATAAATATAAAAACCGATACGAATACACAAGAACTTTTCCTTCAAGTTGAACTTAAACTAATAAATTCTTTTTTTTTTTGTTTTTAAAGAAGAAAACCCAAATGGAAGACCTTTTATTTAAACCCTGCAAACTATTTTGCAATGTAAAATTGTTGTGTATCCTTTTAAAAAGAAAATAATATAATAATAAAGGATTTTATTTATGTTTCTATCAGTGGATTTGGAAAAGAAACAAATCGGATTGTATTATGTATGTACCTATGTATGTATGGCGAGGTCTTTAAACTATTTTTTACTCTCAAATAAAAACTTAAGATATTTGATGTCACTTAGAATTGTTTGTATTATTGAACACACAATTTGTTTATTGAGGCATTAATGTATCCACACGCAGGTTAGAGAACATCCGAGGAAAGGATCCTGATTGTTCAACTGTTTGTGTCCTTAGTTTTGTGGGTAAGAATAATAGTAGAATAATTTACGCAAAAAGTAAAGACACAGTCAATGCCCATCTAATGAAGGTGTTGGGGGTAAGAAGAGAGAATATGAACGCGATTGCTCACTCCGATGTTTGAATTTTCTATTTGGTCATACGTTATACGTAGTTCCAAACATGTCAAGGAACTTATGTAGCTGCGACGAGCTATAACTTGAAGAATAACTTGAAAGAATAAAGAGCATAGAAAGCCACAGATGGTACTATAGCCACATACGCCGTCATGTTAACCAATAACATTCTTTGCTAGTGCAAGCAAAAACGGCAAAAGCCAGGGACAATTCGGAAACGGCAATTCGTTCCGTGATTCGGATAACACTAAGAAAAAATTGGTTTTCTTTACGATTGACGAACCTGATCATTGAAACTTCATCGAGAATGGAGGAAATTCTTGGAACACAAGGAAAAACTTAACAAGTGCAGACCTTGGAAGTCGAACAAATCAAATTAGCGCGAGACGATCTCTATTCGATTAGAAAACTGGGGCTTCATCACAGACGACGACTATCGTCTGATGATATCGTTTTGAGATAGTTTAGCTATCGTTTTGAGATAGTTTAGCTATCGTTTTGAGATAGTTTAGCTATCGTTTAAACGAGAATCGTCTTAAAAGTCAAGTGAAGAGGACCCTAGTCATATCACACCATTTGGTTGTTTAACTCCGATGATAGCATACTCCGTGGATGGTGTCTGAGAGATCTTGTAGAAAAAGTTTGAGTGAATGTAATGATTGTGACTGTGACTTGAAACAGTACCGTATCACTTATGGTTTAGTGCGTTAGCAAAGATTTCGAGGTTTGATTTCCAGACAACACCACAAAGCAATTTCCCGGTCCCTCCTCTCGGAAGCAACTAACAAAACAAGTCTAAAATCAGGGGGCGACAAAACTGACAATGTCCTTATTAGTAGCCGTACAATAGTTGAGCGGCTGGTTATACACTCAATTACAGCTGATAAAACAACACTCAATCGTGCCAAAGCCCTACGTAAAGTATCTACGGGTTCTGCCCAACTTTATAGAGCGAGAGCTATCCGGGCTGTGGTCGCAATATTCAGTTTGATGCCAAAAGTTGGGGGACCCAGGTCAGCTTATCAGAAATCTGCTTCCGATAGTAACTCAATTGTCATGTACACAGCCCCTATTTCGGCATCGGCAACAGCTATAAGTTCGTACATGAGAAGTAAATATATACGCCGTGCAAAGAAAAGCATGTCTTAGATAGCGGCGCTTGTCTTTATGGGAGAGTTGGAGCAACAATATATCGCACAATGACAGAAACCCAGAGAAAAAAGCCATCAGAGCACCTGCTGAAATAGAATGGGAAGGCCGATGGGACGCATATGGAAACTTCAGCGAATTCATTTCTAAGTACGGCATAAACAAGACATTCATTGTGAAGGGAAGAAAGTGCAAAACCCCGAGCATGTGGTACAGGAGTGCAAACAATTCGAAACAGGCTTTAGAGCAAGAAAGAGGCAATGTTTACATCCCCAAGAACAAGAAACCTAATATCGTTCATGCTGTCAACAAGGGAACCATGGGACATCGTGAACAGAGCCATGATATGGTTGGGGGTGTGTTTTATCCATGTAAACATACTCAAGCATGGAGTCTGATATAGCTCATAACACGGGCCAACAAGTATCCATAAAGGATTTCACCTTGCTTGCACCTTCACAAACGACAGGTCTCTTCCTTTCCCGTGAAGAATCCATAATGCATATGTTTGTACAAAAAAAACTAGGCCCTGGGTCCCATAGGTATCTGTTACGCCAGATATTTTATTTGTATTCCTCAAAAATCAATCATTCTAGATCGATGATTGCTGTTGTCAAGTGTACCTTAATTTCTCAAGAAGTTCAACACTTCCAACTTTAAACACAGATGACATCGTCATCAGATAGCAAAACCAGTCAACTTTTGAGGTCCTGTGTTTCCCCTAATAATTGCGAAGAAGCCCACGACAAAAGAAACTTAATGCAAAATCTGTATTAGTCTGTTAAGAACTTTATTTACGACAAGGGATAATATATGCTACTCCATCAGGGTTGGCTATAACATTTCCTTCGTTCGTCTGTACGAGTGCGAAGGCACAAAAGATGATTTATAAGTTACAACAGCGAAATAATATTTTTAGGGCAATGACCTGAGAGTGAGTTTTGCTAACTCAGACACAACAAAACCATTAAGAGGACACATTTCACAGTTCATTAAAGTTTACAACTCAAAGCTTAACAAAAAGAAACACATTAATAATGTTATCTTTGTTTTTTATTTCCACATCAAGTCTTGAAAAACAAAATAATAATTCTATTGCACGACAATTCTATTTTTAAGTCTTCTTCACAAACCATTCGAAATGCTAAGAGTTGTACATTATGAAGAATATTTTTCAAAAATATAAACCGTTTGTTTTTTATTTAAAATATAAAAATAAAATACATTTTTTAGTTATAAATTTTGATTAATACAAGAATTTCGAAATGACAATCTTCGTGCCGCATTTCCCCAATATCATTCGAAACATACAATCGAATGACACAGGTAAATGCATAAAACCCTGCTTACATCTGAACACTTAACCGTGGGTCCAACTAGGTAACCCATTTGAGTTACGACTAAAGAGTTACTAATATTGTATATTATGCTACTGCATTACACTTCGCCTATAGCTTGGAAGCACAAGTCATTTTATCTCGAATAGAGATTTAGTTTCAGTTACCCATTCATAGTATTGGACACGCGCTATATAATATATTTGTCTATGGATTACACTCTAATGAGATTAAAAACAAATATAAAATATAAACAATTTAAATAAAAATTAATCGAATAATCCAATAATATTGCCGATAGCTGCTGGACGTATTGGCTAATCAACTGTAAATACTATTAAAGATAAACAATAACAACAACAAAAGTCTTAGTTGATAACTTTGAACTGAAGTAAACAAGGAGTAAATAATATAATATAAAAAAAAAATCAGGTATTCTGCCGATTAGCATAAACAAGTTAGTTGCACACGCAATACACAAACAAATACTTCTATAATTCGAATTCCAAAAGCAGGAACATAACACGAATATGTACACGCCACTCAGCGAGGTGATTAATTCGCTACTAGTTCTATGGTAGGCTTTTAACGTAGTCTGAATTGAAATAGACAACGGTTATGGTAATATCATCTCGATAGAGACGCACCACATCCTGTGGAAGGGACAGATAATACGAGATCTTTGAGTGTTCAATGCCGTAATCGGTGCCACCGAGTGCGTTACGTATTAGATGCGTTGCTGAATTCTGATCCAGGGGCTTGCGTTTGCGTCCAGCTCTAAAAAAAGAGAAATCAAAAATATTTTATTAAAACAATTTTTAACAATTCTAGAAAGAAGGAAACATGTAAAGTTGTAAAGATCTGTCTACACTGACTGCAATTCTAAAATTCAATAGAAGAGCAAATCCATATTTCTACATTCTACTGAATTACTGTCCAGATTCTCTTTTAATTAATTTATTCCACTGGACAGAGACAGGAAAAGACTGAGTTTCCCAGATTCAACAAAGTAATATCAAAATTGATATATCGCAGATACATTGGAAACTACAAATACGAAATACAGAGGCTAAGAATGAAAAACTCTCCTGATGCACTTCGAATGCAATATCGTCACATATCTCCTCTCCCTTAGCGATTTGGGTCAAATGGACGAAATTGAACAAAAAATTCATGAATTGCATGACTTAGACCACTATTTAGCATTTGGGAAGAAATGTGGTGGGTCAAGGATGGCAATGTCCCTTAAAATGCAGTACGGTCACATACCTTCTCTTCTGAGCTCGAACTTCCACAACACGGGCACCGCTAACTGGAGCGCACTCTCCTCGTGCAGTGTTTTGAAACTACTTTCGGCCCATTCACCTCAAAAAAAATGGGAATCAACAGTACTGACCTATGCAGAGACTGTGGCGACTCACCTAAAACCACATCAGGAGATGTACCGTAAAAAGCAAGAAGAAAATTAGCGCAATTGCCCCTGCAAAAGTTGAAAACCAATGAGGTTCAGAGAGAAGAACAACCAGTTGGTGAAATCAGCGAAGCTACGCTGCTGCAAGTAATAAGAAATTCATGCACCTATCCACATAAAATGAGTCATAACAACAAATTCTCTCACATCCTCATAAGCTACTGATAACACGAATACATTTTTGTTTCATAGTGCGTCTTGAGATGACACTTGCTCATCAGCGGTTGCCTTAACTCATGGCATACAGTCTAGTTATACTTCGATAAATTAGAATAAGTTCATCGTTTCATGTTTCCATCGATCCTGAGAAGGGCCCTTATAATTAAATAGAATTACACTCTTCGTGTTAAAGGCAAAAGATTATAGGAGATAGTCTCGCGCAGGTATTGCATTACATTTCTGCTATTAATCGCTATTATATTCGCAAATCCATCCGAGGAAATGTAATGTTCTTCAACTATGAGGAAGTATCTGGAGTTAATCAATATCGAGGTGATGGTCGTTGGATCCTTTACATGCAGTAATAACAGATCTAATTGAAAAATCCACAGAGTACGACCGATCATTGATCCTTACTCTCGTGAACTTCCAAACAAATATCTATCACTATGGAATCATTAAAATAATCTATAATACACGGAAAATATATCTCATTCCCAGGAATTCGACAAGGACACACTATTTCACCAAAGGTCTTTACATCAGTCTTGGAATACACCTTCAAAAGCCTTCAATGGGACAACAAGGGCATCAACATGCTAAACAAATGCTAGACGAACTCGGAGCTTCCAAATACGTCGGGGTAGACAGAAACTTCGGAAAATCCAAATTCATAACCAACCTGGGTCCGCAGTGGGAATTTAGAAACAGCGGACGGATTGGAGATCGAGCAGGTATTCAAATATAAATGTTTCGCATATGAGGTGAGAATAACGAGAGACAACCAAACCAGGTAAATCCAACGTTGTATCAGTCTATTCTGGGCACCCTTTGAAAAAAGGTAAAAATATCCTGAGTGTTATATCCGAGTGCAATGCTGGGAATAAGCAGGAGGGACAGAATTACAAAAGAAGAAGTCCGATGAAGAACTGCTTTCTCCGATATAACCACTCAAATCGCGATGGCAAAGTGGAAGAGACGACAATATCAGACAACAGGTTTACAAAGAGACTGACAGAAATGAGAAACAGAGGAAGCCGCGCTGGAGTGACGACATACAGTAATAGCAGAACAACAAATCTCTCTATAACTCAAATATTTACTTCAATCATCGAAAAACACAAAGAACTAAGTGCAGGGGCTCCGCGCTTCTTAAAAGCATAACATGGACACATTATTTGAACCTTTTGCTTAACCGTCAAGGAGTGTATCTTAATTTAAAGCGAAGCACTATGACATGTTAGCACTTTTTAAACCGACAAAAGACAAAAAGCAAATTAAGACTGGGCACACGATCGGAGCAAACACTATAAACAGATATGGATATAACTAATCAGTTCGCACTGAAAATGTTAGAGGACTTCTCAATAGAAAAGATAATTTATGAGCTGAACTACAATCATACATTTGTTTATAATTCTGTACTTACTTTCGCTTTGCCAGAGTATCCGACATTTGTTCCAGATTCACATTTCCTTCGGGAAGTTTGAGCGGCTCCAAAATCTTCTTCGACATTATATGTTCACCTACCAGGGTGACAACCTGCTTCGGTGACAGGAAGTCCCACAATCCGTCACTAGCTATTACCAAAAACTTGTCGGCAGTTGTGAGCTTATGGTGGACAATGTCAGGCATTGCAGTCAAATATGGTGGGGTAAGGTAGTTTGGCGGCATGTACATTTCTCCAAAGTTGGACACCACGTACTTTTGCATGATATCGTTGCTCCATTTGTAACGAAAATCACCAAAAGCACGTAGTGGAGCTAATTGACCTAATAGTCGATCATTTCGGATCACTGTATCAGATTCTGATGGCGGATGTTCCGCCAGTATTCGTTTAACTTCCTGCAAATTGTCCGTATTATGTTCGTAGGAGAGTTTCTTCGACATCCACTGGCCAGTATCGGTTTGGTAGCCAATAACAGCCGCACAATCACCGGTGCTGGCCACGTGAACGTCACGGCCTTCTATGTGAGCCACGCATGCAACAGCACCTAAAAAAAAACAAAAGAAATTCGTACCATACAAAAAATAACAACAGAAGAGATTTCCTCTAAACCAACCTGACATAGCCACTGCCATCGTGGTTCGCACATTAGTGTGATTCAGAGCCTCTGCTGATAAATCAGCATCCAGGTGCATGCTTGCCTTATCTATGGCCTCTGCCCTTCCCATCTGAGATTTCGCTATCTCTTCCACATACCGAGCAAAGCTCTCTTCATAGATGTGTTGAATTTCCTTGACAAAGTCTACCTGTGAACTCAATTATTAGTATTTGACGCCCATACACAGATTCCAATCCAAACAAACTTTGTCATTGTGGCACTTAAGAAACGATTGGCTCGTACATCCTTTGGCTATCTCATCACGCAGCACATTGCGATCTATCACGCCGGCTGCAATGTATCGCAACAACCGTTTGGAGATTACTTGAGAGCATGCTGGTCCAGCATGGCCATCAAATATACCGCATATGAAGGCTAGCAGATAAGAACAAATTCGGTTACTAACCTCACCACAAACGATGAATTGCTGTTTATTTACCATTTTTATGAATGAAACTCGCCTCGGTACGTGAATCTTCGATCGGTTTATTGGATCCCAACTGATTGGATTCGTAACCCATGAGTGGACTGTCGCCATCGGCGAATGTGTGCGTGAATTCATTCTCTCGCAGAACTAGATTGACCTTAGATGAGGTCGGGCGTTAAATGCGCCACACAAATATAGAAAAACAAAGCACAATGCCAATCGGGCAATGTAAACAAGTCTAGGAAGCGTAATTAAATAGAGGACACACCACGGTGCGGGGTACTTACATCATATGGTGACAATTGAGGCAATTGCAGCAAACGGTGCGATGTTGTAGAGATGTCTCTGATTGTTGTGACGGAGTAGCGTATATGGAAAAGTGCATTTCTCAGCTGAAATGTTAACATCAGGGTGCAAATGCTTCGTTCTGTATGGGAGGCGATATGGCAATAGATTCAGCGTTGATTTGATGACAAAATTCGGTGGCTATCGGGAGGGTGTTTTTGGTGTCTATACAAGGAGAAGACGTAAAATTTTGTTGGCCGTGTTTCCAGTATGTTTGAAAAGTGTGTTCTAATTGAGTTTTAATTTCTTTTACTGGAAATTTTCTATTCAAGTGAAACCTAACTTATGATAGGTTTTCCACAGATGACAACTGCATGATTGTCATATGGTTTGGATTGGTCGAATATTAAGGGTGGATGTGCAGTAATGTCGTCGGTAAGGAGGTGCGAGAAACTGAATTGTACTTGTTTCTTGAGATTAAACTTCTTGTGATACAGGGGGCTTGACTATAAATGATTATTTACTTAACGGGTGCACGATCGGGAACACTGTTTCCAGCTGTCCAAACAAAGCGATCTTGCTTGATCCTTAAAGCGGAGTACTAATCTTCCTTGTCGTCTCGAATCTGGGGGCTGTGTGTTGAATATCGTCTTTGGCGGAGCATTATTGTCCATATGCTCGATTTGGCCTACGTGTTTTCTTCTTTTTTGGACTACGTCCTCATCTGGGTAGATATATGCACTGCTGGACAAACAGTTGAAAGAGTAGAGAGTTTCCAATTCCTTGTGAGTATTGTCTCAACCGATGGCGGAACCGAACTGGATATAGCCAGGCGAATAGGCAAAGCAAAATTAGCGTTTGGAATGCTAACCACGATGGCATAGCAACGTAATTAGTTTGAACACCAAGCTACGAATGTTCCATTCCAACGTTGCATGCGTGCTGCTATATGGATGTGGTATTTGACCGATGACTGCCACTATCACGAGGAAGTTTGTAAACGGTCGTCAATTGTTGCCTACGCTATATCTTAAGGATTTTTTGGCTAAACTGTGCCTATAACGAACAGCTGAACCTCTAGGCACAACCATACGGAGACGAAAGTGGCAGTGGATTGGTCATACTCTCCAAAAGGGTGAGAAGTCCATAGCTAACCACGCGATGCAATGGAACCTGCCTACTCAGGATGGCAGGAAACGCATCCTAGGAGTACGTGGCGCAGAACAGTTGAGAAGGAAGCACGCCAACTGAGAAAGAGTTGGGAAGATCTGAGGCACATTTCCAGAGATAGCACACGATGGCACGAAGGCATTGTTACATCTGGATTGGACTTACAGTTGCATCATCTCCACGCATACGGGACCTCCTCTCGAAAGTGGCCAAAATCTGCTCTGTTTTTCTGCCTATCTTTCAGCACTCGGCTCCTTATAGTAGAACTGGCAGGATCAACGGAATAGTGGAGAAACAACTAAGATTTTTGTAAAATTTGATAAAATTTCTCCCAAAGTTATCGATTTCGATTTAATTGAACTACATTATCTCCTACCTTGCCTGTAGGTATAACTTTTCCATCCATTATCTTCAGATTCCATCACCCATTCAATTTCGTAATAGATTTTTGATCGAAAACCCACCATCTATTACATTTTCAAAAATAATGTACACCTGTTTCTGTCATAATTTTCGAGGGTGTTTATATTTTTTCTCCAATTATTTGTGAAGAAAACTCATTAAAAACCATTGAATCGTGGAATATACTAAACGAATTTTAATGCTTAAATAATTCGAAAACATTTTGCGAACGTTTTCAAGTGAATTGCGTGCACTAACGTGTGTGAAAAAATGATATGATAAATACGTTCGTGAATTTTCCCCATTTTTCGTTTTTTTTTTCAGTTTTCATTTCCTTCCCCCACAAATTATCGAGATGTTTACCATTCGAGGTAATTATAATGAAACATTTGAAAAGTTTTAACCAATATTGAGGTGATTTTAGTGCGAAATAGTGTTTCATAAAAGATTTTCAAGCGCTTTTCCGTACATCAAATGTCGTCGTTGGTTCGTCGTCGCCCCGTTTCAGACATCTCGCAATCGTAATGTGAAAGCTGGATAGAAAGTTTTTCAGTGCATGCCCTTCCCTACCCCCGTGGCCCTCAACGCTCAACAACGAACAAGCAGCACCTTACACCAACAACACCTTCGGCCGTCGTTGCTCCTCTTTTTTTTTCTCTGTTTCTGTGTGTAGTTTGGTTTTTATTAATTTTTTTTCTGCTGCTGCTGCTGCTACTGCTCGTCGATTTTACATTTGTGGCGAAAATGCAAGGTTTAAAGTGGAAATTCGTCTGCATAATTAATGTTTTATGCATGTGCGCTGCTGCAAACGGTTCTGTGTGCAATATTCGGGTAAATCATTGGTGCATTTCATAAATAATTTAGGAAATGCCCCTATTGTGGATGCTGGGCGATCAGTGAGTAGCCTGCGAGGGACGGGATTTACATTTGGACGGTTGGTGATAGGTCTGTGGCTTTTGTTGGTTCATGGCCATGTTGTGTAGTGTGTTGCTGCAATCGGTTATTGCTTTGGTTTGGTGGTTAAAAGTTGCTAAATTATGTAAAAAGTATAAGCTGACCAATGTGGAAGGAGGATTTTGTTGAGTTGGCTTTGCCGGGACTGATAGGCTTGGGAGGGTGTTGGGTGAATGCGTGCGCCTATTGAGGAAGCGTTCGCCGAAGTAAAGCTTTACGCAGATTAATAATTGATAAGAGTTCAAAACTGATATGTAAATTGGTTCACCTCAGATTGCAGCTATCATGTATTCAGTGAACAAATAGATTCCCTCAGTGGCATTCGTTTGTTTACGAAATGAAAAACACAGATAGTGTACTACATTTGGTGTGCTTATGGTCCAAGGAAAGATTGTTGGCTCAGCGTGTAGCCTTACCGAGCAATCTTTTCTGCAAATTTGTTCTCAAATATGCCAACTTGCTCCAGATTTATAAATGTGTGGCTTGAGTGTATCACTGCTCTACTTCCATGATCATCGATGGTGCCTCTCGGATTCGTTTACTTCATTATTTGCTAGCCGTAGGTCTTACAACCAAGAAATATGACGTTGTGCTTGAAGAAACATTTAGATTTTTGGGCAGTATTCTGTAGGATGTCTGTCGCAGAGGCTCAACGTTCTCTCTTCCGCCCCACCACCAGTTTGGAACCTTGAATTTAGTTTTTATTTTCGTTTTACTGGCTTTAGGATTTGGTATGTTTATATTTATAAAGACTTCATTGCGAAACAACTTTCTAACCCGGAGGTACAAAGCTGTAGAGGAAAACCTTAAAGTGTGCAACTGGAGGCAGATAGCCATAGACCCCGATACTAGAGAGGCTTATTGGCTGAGGCCCGGGTCCACTCTGGACTATAGGGTCTTCTAAGCAAACAGCAAAACGAAAAATACTGCCTGCCTCGGCCAAAATATAATTCGAGGATCAATCATTTGTACTACCTTTGCCAAATCGTTTCTCTGTTTACTCCCACCACAAACCTTTCCTGATTTCTCTGTTCTCTCCTTCTATATACTCAACTCTTTGTTCTTGTACTGTCTTGTAAGTCGGTTAATAAATGTGAGATCACTAATTATTGAAGCATTGCTAAGCTTTTATAAATACATACATATTCTTATACATAACTGTCTGTCCTCGGCTTTGAACTCATATTGTTAAATTTTATATCTTCTTACTTGGAAAACCGTTCTTACAGCGACTGCCCTAAGTTTGTCATCTCGGTTTTATTTGTTGCCACTTCCGGTGTCCCTCAAGGGAGCCATCTAGCTCACCTTCTGTGCCTTATGGCCATTAACGATCTTAATGATCTATTAAACACTCTCACGTCTCCCTTTACTCTGATGAAACAAATTTTCCAAATCCATTTTGTCTTCTCTTCGAACGAGACATCGATAGTTTTTCGATCTGGTGCTTCAAAAATAGTTTAGAGCTCAACTTAGCCAAATACCAATCTATTGTTTTTCCGTGGAAGACTAAACAGTCTCCCCTCGACTTTATACTCTCCATGGCCAACCTTTACCCATTCATTCTCTCTGCGACCTTGGCATGTTGTACGACTGAGGGTTAAATTTCAGTTTGGATATTGATGAGATAATTCTTAAAGCCAACTCAGCATTTGGTTTCGTCAAACGATTTTAAAAAGAATTCTCTTGCCTTTACGTGACTGAATCAATCTACACTGCCTTCGTTCGCCCTCTCCTTGAGTACGCCAGACAAACCTGGGCGCCCTTTTACTCAATTCATCTCTCATCAATTTTACTCTCTTACCTTTCTATGAAGACCGCTTTAATCTCATTAACTTAACACACCTTGAGGATCGCAGGGATGGAGCTGACATTCTCTTCATTCATCGACTACTCTTAGGTTCCATTGATTGTGTACCACTTAACAATTCTATTTTCTTCTCTCGACTTTTGTATTTACCGTCCCATCGCATCTCTTACCACTTTCGTTTCACTCCAAGGAATCACGTGTGTTCCCCCAAGGGATTGGACTTCTTCTATTTATTTTATTTGTCAATATACTGGATCACTCCAAAATTGAATTGCATGCAGATGACACAAAAATATTCATTTTACTTGAAGACTATTTTTTACAGAAGGATCAACTCGCATTCAACTATTGCATTGTTTTTATTCTGCTGTGTCCATGTTTAAGCGTAAACCGATCTGCAGAAACAAAAAAAAAACAAGATAACTACCAAAAACCGGAGCGAAATAGCAGAATTTCTTTTCCAAATCATAACACTCTTTCTTTAATTTTCAGTAAAGACAATTCCCTTAGATCTTTCAGTGAAAGATGGAGTTCGCACTTTGACTTATTTCTGGGTTGTAGCTCATCCGCTACCGATAAACTGCACAAACTTATTCAAGGAGATCTCATTATTTAATTGTTTCAAGTTGAAGGTTACTCCACACCAATTCAATTACTGAACACTTTAATTATTTGGCTTAGTTCTCCTACATAATTTAGAATCGTAACGAAAAGGCTAATTACGTTCTATGATTCATTTTCAGTTTTTTTCTAGACAATTGTAGGTTTTAATTGAATTTTTTTCTCTGTCCACTCTCAACAAAGAAACAACTCCCTAACACCTAAAGTTGTCCACTTCTTTAAAGAATCTTAGACATTGTCTGGCGCTGGGTCTCTTTCACTGACTTCTAACAACTTTTAACCAATGAAACCATTTAGCTAGCTAAACTATGTCCATATAAAGCCACTCCTGGTCGAAGAATAGCTTTTAGGGCAACCATTTGCATTGTGGAAGAGACAAACTAATGTTAGAACCATAGACCTTCACTCGGTACATCGACTTACCAACTCAAGATGCGACATTAACGTTCAGTTTTACATCAAAAGTTCTGGTTTACATTTTAAGCAGGCAGATAGTTTAGTTTTTTTTAAAAAGATTAGAGGCCTAATGAAATGTTTTCTATACTGTACTGCAACATCCAGGATGACAGCTCTTTTCTTCGGCAATATACTCAGCATAAGACCATCGAATATCTCTGGGTCGGCTACGTAGGGGGACGACATTGACATTTTATTTTATTTCTATTTTCACTTAAAAATTACAGATGTACTTAAATAAATACATTGATTTTCTATTTGATTTCAGTGAGCTTGCGTTGATATGAATAATATTCGCTAATCAAATCAGGCGGAAGGGGGTTGCAGTAGGCGTTTGGACTCAAGCACAATATCCATTCTGCATCTGAATCTCTTACCGCCCCAGAATAAAAGAAGTTTCTCGACATCACAAGTACAGAGGAATATTAATTTCAAGATAATAAAAAAATACAAACGATTCAAAATGGGCGCCACAACATCTTCGGACTACCCGATGCCATCGACATCGGGAATGCAATCGACATCGTCCGGTTTGACCGGTAGTAGTGGTGGTCCCAGTGGTGGTCCGCATTTTCGCGAGCAACGTCGTAAGCGTGTAACTGGATTCGCGACACTTAAACGAAAATTCATTCGACGGCGACGTTCCTCGAAAGCCTGTGATCATGCTAGAGTGTTACGCGACTTTGTTTCTGATTGGAGTCCACTAGAATTGGCTGCACTTTGCGAAGAATATGAGGCTTTAGCTGCATTAAAAGATTTATCAGTGCAGGCAGAATTGGCGCGACCACCAGCAACCACGTTCAAACAAGATCTAGCAAACCTTTTCGATATGAAGACATGCACCGATTGTGATCTGGTATTCCGTGGAACGATCTTTCCAGTACACCGGTCAATTTTGTCATCACGATGCTCGTACTTTCGTGATTTGTTGGCCGGATGTCCGGGCTTTGGAGCTCGCATATGCCTTGAGCTGCCGTCTTCACCGATTGACGTACAAATGTTCTCATCACTGCTGCGGTACTTGTATACCGGTGATCTTTGTCCACACGATCCGAGTATCGATATAAATCTCCTGCGACAATTGGGCGATGATTTTGGCACTCCTAATCCACTGGAACATGATCTGAGATATTTGCTTGAGACCGGAGACTATGCTGATGCTGCGTTGGTGTTCACTTCAGAGGGTAACGACTATCATCGTCCCGATTCGGGCAGCTCAGAGTATGGTTTCCGACCGAAGCTGGAGCTGCCTTGCCACAAAGCCATTCTGAGTGCTCGATCGCCGTTCTTTCGTAATCTCATTCAGCGGCGGACGCGTAACGTTGACGAATACACGGAGCGTGCGCTGCATGTGCCAACGCGTATAGTACTAGATGAAACTGTGATTCCGAAGAGGTATGCTCGTGTGCTGTTACATGCCATTTACTTGGATACTGTTGACTTGACGCTCATACTGAGGGGTGCCGGCAGTGGAAACAGTGCAGGAAGTCTGGGCGAAGTTCATGCATTGACTCACACTGGTCGGGCGCGTCCAACTCCTCTGGAAGAAGCGATGGAGTTGTATCAGATTGGCCGGTTCTTAGAGTTAGATATTCTGGCCCAGGGATGCGAGGATCTGATACTAGAATGGTTATCGCTGGATACGCTACCGACTGTGTTAAAATGGGGCAATCAACCGCACGGCTCTGCCTGGGTGTTTCGTCAGGCTTGTCAGTATTTGCGGGAGGAATTTTCTGCGGTCATATCATCACCGGTTCTCCATCAGTTAGATAAAACGCAGTTGATCTGCGCTCTACAAAGCAATTTTTTGCAAGCTTCCGAACTGGAAGTGCTTCAAGCGGTTCTAAAATGGGGCGAACAGGAGTTGATTCGTCGGATGGAGGATCGTGAACCGAATCTCTTAAGTCACACCGCACACTCAGTGACGCGGAAAGGTGTAAAGAAACGTGATCTCAGCGATGTTGAGCTGAGGGAGATTCTCTCTGAGTTGCTGCCTCTGGTACGAATGGATCATGTTCTCCCGCCAAATAGTGAAATACTCTGCCAGGCAATCCGAAGAGGGCTTGTGAGCACACCACCCTCACACATGATTGGTGATGAGCGTGAAAATCTCCGAGTGAATGCTTGGATTCGTGGCGGCAAAAATCAAGGACTTTTCGTGCGGCCGCGTCTTTTCATGCCGTACTTTGAAGAGGTAAAGGCACTTCTAGAAGATCGAATGGCTGCATCACACCACGTTGAGTTGCACCGTATGCGGCGATCGCGGCAGTTGCCTGATATCCCCGATACGCTTTACATGGTCTCTCGAATGAATGCTGCTGCAGGCGGTGGCGTAGGCGCCGCATCTGGACCCGATAACATAGAGATGCTGGCCGCAGCGGCGGCGATTCCCCCACCCGACGGACCTACAATGACAGCGATGTTCAAACGCGAGCACAAACTCCGACAGTCGCCAATGTGCCAAAGGGCACTGCTTCTTCCACTTTCCTCCAAACACGAAATAAATCGCCAAATTCGACTGCGAGTGGTTCGTGAATTCAATTTACCCGATCCAGTCTCAGAGTTGTTGGAGAGCTCGTTAAGCAGCCAAAGTGGAGTAGATGAAGTTGCTGCCAACAACACGACACAGACTGACGACATCGATGATGACGACCAGACACCACCGCCGTCGCCAGCATTGGCTGGCGGAAATGATCCCACATCAGTACAAAATAATTTACCATGTTACAGTCGGAACATGACATTTCCGCGACAACACTTGAGTGTTGGGCCTTCCCATCATGGTGCCGGTGCAGGAGGTGGAGGGGGAGGCGGTGGTCTCGTTGGTGGAAGTAGTTATGGATCAAGACATTCATCTGGTCACAGAGGTGATCTGCCTGCATTGATAACCGAGGGTGATTATCGGCAATTCGCTCCGATGAATGATGGTGTTGATGGAGCGAACGGAGGATGTGAAGGTGGACACTTGTCGGATATGATGCCCGATGTTGCTATGGCAACGGCGTCTCTAGGGCAATTGCATTTGGCCGGTGAGCCACCGGATAGCCTACAGTTAGACTTAGGCGACGGACCGAGTCACATAATGGGCGCAGCTGGACCAATTGGATTGCGGGGACTGCAGGTGAGTTTTTCTTTTCTTGTTTTATTTATAGACTGTACAGGGTTTCCGGATAAGAACTATAGGAACAAAATTTAAATAAAACAAACTCTCGGCTTCGCTGGCAGTGCTTCAAGCGGTCGGTACAATATATGCGGCGTTATTGCGGCAAAACCATCTCGACTGTTGGCCTCGAGCTCTTCCAAAGGGGTTGACTTGTTACCGTAGACTAACGACTTTACGTTAGCCCCACAACTTCGAACATTACGTCTCTTGTATGGCATGTAGCGCCGTCTGTTGGAACCTCAGCTCCGATATATCGATGCTGGCCAGCTCTGGCCACAGAAAGTCGGTTAACATCGCTCTATATATTTGACACCATTGACGGTACCTGTGTCCTCATTTCGAAAGAAATAATTTCCGATGATGCCGTCATGTCATAAACCGCACCAAAGAGTCAATCTTTGTGGATTCATTGATGCTTGGTCGAACACATGTGGATTGTGTTCGTTCTAATAACGGCAAATCTACTTATTAACATAGTCACTGAGCCAAAAATGGGCCTCGTCCGAGAAGATTATTTTTTGGCCGGAATTCGGATCTCCAACATTTCTAGCGCCAAATAAGCAAACTCAACTGCATTATAAGAGGGGTTGACTCTTAGACGATGCCCAATTCGTCTGATCGGCGCTGAATCGACATTTTTGGGTCTTTTTCGATACTGGCTGTTACGGCAGCTATGTTTTCTTCATTTCCCACCAATCTCTGTCTGGTTGATGGCTTAAGGTTCAAAAGAGTGTACTCACGCTCAAAATTTCCCACGGTGCGACAAATTTCCTGCACACTGAAGCCATGGTGGCCACTGATCTCACAATGAAATTCACGTTGCGTATTTACAATTGAGCCAGAATTTCGATATTTGTCAATAAGTTCCGCACGTGCGATAAACGTGAAACGATGCATAATGGAATCGCACACCTAACTAAACATTTTGATAGCCCGATGTCATTGGTAACTTTCTCAGCTGCTGACTCATAACAATTGGAAAAAGTATCATTGCTATTTAATCACCCTTAAGTCTGGGAATCGAACCTTTTCGCTCAGGCTCTGAAAGATAGTAATTAGTTTTAGCGATGTATTTAAAATTCTTTTGCGAATCGCAGTTTATACAATTACTTTACTTGTAATTAAAATCGGCTGAGTGTTAGGAAAGACTTAAAATAGACCATAGTGACTGAATCAATTGAATTATTTAATTTTGAACAACATTTTCCCTTTATTTAGCATCAACTGCCGCCAAGCAATTACCACCACTTTATGCAGCGTTCAGATTCACCATTTGATGTTCTACGTCAAGGTCAACCGTCACCAGCACCGCCGCAGGGGACATATAATTCAGGACCACCAAGATATTTATAGAGTTTGAGAGTGGCCCCCGATGAGGGCCTTTATTTTAGCATGCCTTTTTGAAAAATACAAAAAAAAATAACAAAAACAAAAAAAAAAAAAACACAAAAAAAATGTTATAAATAATTTTAGAAGAAAAGCAAAAGAAACAAAAAAAATTAATTTTCAAATTCAAGCTAAAATAAAGCGAACAAAGGAAACAAACTAAATTTATAAATATTATATATATTATAAATAAAATTACGTTAATAATTAATTATACATAAATTATAAACAAACGATGATAATATTTATTAAAACAGAAAAACAAAAACTTAAAAGATTTAATAAATACTATACATATACATACAATATATGGATATATTTGAAAAAAGAAAAACAAATCAAATTCAAAGCGCACGATGAAATGCAAATAATAACAAAAAAAAAAACAAATAAAATGTGTATTTTTTAGAACAAAAATTAAAAAGAAATTCGCGTAGAATTGTTGTCTTCTTTTTCTTTTTTTATTATTATTTTGTGATAAAGGATCTCCTTTTGTAAAAAACAAAACACCTTTGAAGTGGAATGAATTTTTTTTTATATCGTTTAAGTTTCTTCGTTGCGCAAGTTATTTCCGTTTGAACTGTGAAATTTAGGAATTATAACAAATTAAAATTAAAACAAAATTACAAAGACATTAAATTTATGAAATAATGCGTGTTCTATTTTTTTTTTTTTTCTATGAAATTAATGTGCGAATGACAGAAACACAAACAAACGAAAACGACAATTTAATCATTTTTTTTATGTTGCCTGGCTTATGAAAAAAGTAAATTAATATTAAAAAAAAACAAAAAAAAAAAAAATAAAAAAATAAGTGCAATACGATTTTTGCCAAGCAGAATATATATTTAAAAAAAAAAAAGAAATAAATTCTAACAAAAGCACAGTTTACGAACGATTTCTGAACTCTAATGTACAAATCCAAGCAGTGTGCACTGAATTGCGCTTTAATGAATTTTTCTATTCTCCAGTACTGATTATTTTTATTGCATCGACTCGCACTTGTACTTGTATTATTCGAAATTTTGATTTTAATTGGAATTCTTACTATAAAACTTTTGGTATTAGACGTAAGCGTGATATGTTTTCTATTAGTTCATGTAGGGTATTACGAATGACCTAACTATTCACATATTGAAACACTTAACATTTAGGTACTGTGCATATTTTAGACACCAAAAGTGTTGTCAATGTTCGGAGACAGACATTCATCTTAAAGTAGGTTCATAATACAGCTATATAGCTATATTTAAGTGATCCCTGGTAATTAAACGAAGCATTTTATGAAGGTTTTCACATATGCGTGCTATACAATCGCAATTTATGCTCAATAACTCAAAGAAAACTAACTTCTTAATCGTATTATACCCATCATCCTAAACGGAGTCGAGTATAAGCGACTTGTGGGGTCCAGTACCTACTTAGTACTTAGTACTTTGGTGAGTTCACTTCCATCTACATAGCACCATTGCCTTGGCATCGCAATTAGTATTAAATAGAAACCGATAACGAAGATTTTATGATTTAGGACTTACCATGTACATGTGTATGCCTCACGTTCCCCTGGCTGCTTATGATAGACTCAAAATCGTGAATTCAAGGTTAATCGTCGCCCAGTATAATACGTAACTGATACGTAACAGTTAGCACTAGCCAGCTTGCTCTGGCCTAAGCTTGACTGTAGTTGGTACAACTTCGGGTAAATGGTTGATATTGTGAAACACAGTCAAGTGGAAAGTTCTTACTCCGTCATCTGTTAGCATTTCTCAAGCTTGACTACAACTTCAGGCCAATTGTGATGTTCAAAGTATTGGTTATACCCAGAATGACATTTTCTTAAAATGATCACGCTCCGTCTAAGCCATATAAACAAACATCAATTCTTGAATCTCTTATTCTCTCTTTTGAGATAGTTTTTATAAAATATTTTTATTCACCTTACTAATTTATTCTCACCTTTTTTTTACCATCCCATTGGGAATACAGACAAAAGTCGAACATGTGTTACGAAAAGTTAAAAAAAACTAAAATTAACAATTAATTTCATTCGATAAATGACTAAAGAACAAAACAAAAGTGAGAAAAAAATAAATCCATTCGTGATGCACAACGACCATGTGAATACTGATATAACATTTTTATTTTTGTAGTTCTTAAGTAAATTTTAAACAGACTAAAACAAGATAAGATACAAAAAAACAAAAAAGTAAAAATTAAATGAAATAATAATTTATTCTTCTTTTAGTATACTCATTACAATTAAAAACAATATAAATATGCCCAACAAATATATATAAATATAGTAAAACAAAAAAAAAAAATAAAAATAAACCATCAATGTTTAAGTGTAAAATAAAACTGATAATTTTACTTTAGTTCTTTCCCGATAGACTGCTAAGTTTTACATTTATTAATATTATAATCAAATGTGTTAATAGTTTTTAAACAGATTATTCTGTTCTAAAGTGAAGATGATATTTTTTTTTTCTTTATTTGTTTTGTTTAATTTACAATTATACATAATAACAGAGATGTAAGAATTTATTATTATTTTTTTCCCTCTAATTTTATAGTTTTCATATCAATACCTATTAATTTATTAATGAAGTAATATATAAATATACATATATTTACCGTAACTATACATTAATGAACAAAAACAAAACAAAAAAAGATTATCCTTATCGCATATTTGTAATTGTAATTTACAAATAAAATAGAAGATACAAAGGAAAGTAAATTATTATAAGAAAAAGCGACAGAGGATATAGTATTTATGAAAACAAGAAAAAAAAAACAAATTGAACATATTATTATAAATTATAAAATAAACGGATATAAATAAAAACAAATGAATGACAAAAAAAAGAAGACGTTTCACAATGTTGTATTTAAATTGAATTGTTTTTATTATATTTTCAATAGCTTGCATGTTACTTGCGTCTTTACATTTTGAAATACACATATGACTGCTAATTAGTCCTCATTAGGTCTTTGGAAATTAATAGGAAAATCATTAAAATTGAATTTTTATTTATTTTCATATTTTCTGTAAGTTGTTACCTAATTAGAAATCGATTACGAAGTATCCGCTTTATTAAATCTGTTTTCACTGTAGCCAACGTCATATTTCAAAAATAGTACATTAAACATTTGCATGTCGACAATAGTGATGAGAGAGTGGTGGCTACCAGGCAGGTAGCTGAAGGCAGCTGCTAGAACCAAACAGTCGTTCACTTTTTCGTTCGCATTTGTTGATATATCATTACTCATTGACTATTCTGTTGACATGCCTTACATTTTGAATAAAACTTATAACTAAAACAAACTTAAATAATCCCAGACGTACTCAGATTCCAGGTGTTGTCCAGTGGTTATAATTCGTTTTTCTCGTTCATCGTCCGTTCTACATAGCTTGGGTCACAAGCAAACACGTTAACCACTGCGCTATTCCCAAATAGGCATTTATGATTACATGTTTTTTTTTTACCTAACATAAGAAGGCCGAATACATGGATTTTGCTGTATGATTTGGAGGAGAATAGTCAAAAAGGTATATTAGTCGTGGTTAGATCTAAGTAAATTCAATCATTTTGTTTTTCGCATTGTGATGTAATTATGAATAGGTCCACATGCTTTTAAAAATCCCTGTTCAAGATTATGTTGAAGGTTAGTCAACTCTGAAACTGCTTTTAGGTATTTTATTTGCTGGAGGCCTTGTTTCTATGTTTTCCAAAGCACCAATGTTTAAAGACGGAATCTTGTAATTCGCGATGAAATATTATCTTTTCCTCAGTTTTTAAATATCGAGGATTGGGATATTGTTTATTTAATGAAATTCCCACTGATTGGTACCATTGTTGTATACTTTTACATGTTAGCAATTCCCTTGTTTCCACGTAAAATCTACTTCAGCAATACGAGCGCTCCCATTGGCCCATTAAATGGCCGTCACCCCCGTCATCATAATCGCTCCGAACTTGTTCCAAAAATGCATCCATTGCATCCTATATTGCATGTAGGGGATTCTTCCTCTGCACGTCGTAGGGATGGTACAATTTGATCTACCGACTGCCTACATAGGCTAGACTGAGTGTGTAGAGCCAATAGACCCAATATTTTATTAAAAGTATCATTGTGGAGCGTGAATTGGTGTTGAAAAAAACTCGCAAACAATTCAATAAATTGAGTCCCTTGACCAGTCAAAAGAAAGTGGGACTTGAAATCCAAACACACTCAAAACCGACACAAAAATGTTTGATCATAAAAGTATCGAGATAAAACATTCAACTAAGTGTATTAAATGAAAAAGGTATATAGATGATATAAGAACAGTATAGACTTGATCCCATTTCCTACGTTTATTTATTAAAAGGAAACATAGAACGTACATCCAGCATTCATTGATAAAGTTATCGTGTTATCTACATTTTCTACTAGCTTACTAGTACTAGCCACTACTGGTGATACTTGCTTTAAATTGATGCAAAAGTTGTTTTCATTGTCTTGGAATGCTCGCTGTCCAGCTTTGAAAGCGGATGACCTTTGGTAATAAGTATTACAATTGGAAGAGTGGCGGATATTTACCTACATGTGTGGCTGTTTGTTATGTGCCAGTATGACGCACTATCAGTGCAAAAATCAGTTTGATACAAACGAGTTCAGCTGTTAATTTTTACTGACATGCCTTGGAGACAATAAAGTTTGAATTTTATCAGTTAATTAGAAAATTGCAATTATTCCATACCTACATCTATGTATTGTACAACAACTAGAGTCTGAAATAATAGAGACTGACTGTAATTGCAAAGGATTTTTTAAAAGAGAAGGGTGACAGTCCTTTCAAGTTAAATATAACAAATCGTGATCTAGATATTATATAGACGTGACCTAGATGATATTTCCATTGATGGAATCGGTGTAGTGCTAATGAGTTCAATGTTCCACATGCTGTTTGGCATGTCGTGACACAAAGCATGTATGGCTTTATGATTAGCTTTGCCTTACCTTGGGGGAAAGATGCCCCCAAGCTTAATTCCACAGAAAATAGTCACATTTCCGGTTGCAATGGACGCTTAAAAGCTTCTTATGGTGGCACCAAAAATTCACTTAGCAAAATCGGGGTCACTTTCCGAGTGCTTATGAGTGAAATGGAGGTAATGCCCTCTAGTAGCATCAAGACTTGTGGTCTGCTTGCCTAAAAATATGGAAATGTGAAAAAGGAAAAGGAAAGGACTATTCAAAGATTTGGAATCATAGCCGGAATTCATTTTCGAGCTTCCTGAGCATGCACAATGCAATTTTTTGATTTTGAAACCTTGGGTGCATTTTACTGCTTATTATGAAACGATAGAGGAATACAAGTACTGTTATGATGCAGGAGAATTTTGGATTAGTTGAACTAGTTGATTTCAAGAAAACTTGATTTTATGATTTTTATAGTTTGATTGCGCTCAAGGGGATACATTAACCCTTAAATTGTCAAGGCATTTTCGCGAATAAAGAGGGGATAGGATATGACAAGCTAGGTCCTATATAAGAGGAGAGCAAATGGATTGTCCTCCATTATACAACCGTGAACTCTATGAGTTGTACCAATACGAGGATGTAGTCCAAGATGTCAAAACACATCGATTACATTTTCTTGGGCACATCGAGCTAATGGACAATAATGCACCAGTAAAAAAAAATTTCATATTACAGCGTTACCTTCGAGACGACAAGGAACGGAACTGTTTAAGGTCCAATTTATTGCAGATGCCACAGTGGTTGATCTTTACACTTGGAAATAGAGTATCCAGGAATGAAGCGAGAAGATGGCTGCCGTGTTTCAGACAGAAACCGGATCGGGAACCGGTTAAGTAAGTAACTAGGTCGAGGCACAAACCATTGTATCCCGAATTGATGCCACAATCCTATTCAATTATGATAGTTCGGACTTGGTTTGATTCATGGCGACAGACGAGATAACGATTGATCCTTAAGAGTCAGGCTGTCCCTCAACTTCTAAGTATTAGGTAAAAACATAGCTCCCATCTTGCATTCAATTCATTATCGGTTTTATTAATTATATCATTGATTGGCAATGGGTATTTCAACTTTAATCAGTTCTTTAAGACGATTGTACTTTGTAAACTTATGTTCAATCTTATTCACGTAAAAACTCGATGGTTTTTCTTGAATTTCATTGATTTTCTATCGAAGTTTGAATGGCTGATCTCCTTTCTAGAGTCATGATACTCACGATTAGCTTCAGAAATTGCATTTGAAACATCATCATCGTTCTAAAAATTTTGAAAATCGTAGCCCTCCTTTAGTTCAAAACAAATGGGAATAGATATGACAATATTTGGTAATGTTGTTCATAATTTCTATAGTAGTCCTAGAGCATAGACGTTATTTTTCACGCCAATAACACCTTCGAAATGAAATTTTTCACAAACTGAATATTTAAAAATAATTGTTTGCATTCCAGTCATAGATTTAGAGTCGTTCGTTGGTAGATTTTGGTAAGACCGTCATTCAGGTAAGAACAATTTGTATTTGCAAGTTTCAGTTAAGGTTTACAGGTGACTTACCAATTTCGTTTGTGTACTTAGAATTTACTCATAATCTGCTTAACAAGAGCACTGACCTTCTTCACTCATGTAGACACTACATATCAATGGGGTTTGCTAAACGCATCTGTCCGACCAAATTTCTATTGTCTTAACTCATGTTTATAAGCAAAAGATTGACAAACTCAGTCAAGGCATTCATCAACAACAAAAGCATCTAATTCTACATTCGTTCTTCGAATTGCATTTCATCACGTGTGCCATTCGTTACTCACCATTCAAATTCATTCTTCTACACGTTTTAGCCAAAAAAAAGAAAGAAGAAAACAAAAACGTAACCATTTCCACCAACAACACAAAACCATGCCCGAAACCAGAAAACATTTAAAGCTGACTGTGCAGCACAAAGCACATTTTGTTTACAAACAACACATGGCCAACAATACGGCTAAGCTACCCCCTTAAATGTTTCCAGCAACATGCTGCAAACAACACTCCTTTTCAGCCAACTCACCCTGGCTTAGCCAAATGAGCGTAGCTAAGACAATTAGCACTAAACACGGTGACTGGGCTATAGGCAATAACAAGTCAAACAAACGTTTGATTCCACAACCGGCCTACATACCGACTACAGATCATTAACATCAGTTCGATTTGAACAGCCCAGCTTATAGGTTGAGCTTGATCGGTTGGTGGAAAAAGTGCAGTCGCTGATTTTTTTGTTTTGTTTTTTAAGAATAAAATAAAGATTTTCTTATATTCCCCCAAGGGGTATTAATTAGTTAGAATACATTAGCATTGAATTAATTAAAATAATAAATATGCGGAAAGTAGAATGCATAGTGGCTGTGTTACTATGCTTAGCGGTGCAAACGCGCGGTCGTTCAAATGTGCGCACATCGCCCGGTCTGGACAATAGTGCTAGTGAATTTCTTTATGCGAATTCGCGCATAGAAAGTTCTCCATTTTATGGACGAGTTCTGCGTCTTGATGAGTTTCAAAGATTTGCAAAGAGCTTACAGCTGGTGCAAGACGAACGATGCAAAATGGATTTGAATGCAACTCTGTGGGGTATTGTCCAAGAGGAACACTGGGCCGTTACAAGTAAGTGTTAATTGGTTGTCCAAACAAGGTCTTGCAGAAAATCAGAACTTATGATATTGACTGTGAGATTTGTAATCGAGGAGAGTGCTATTTAGAACGGATGTGAGAAAAACTAGTAAAATGTGCGGTTTTCTGGGAAAAACTAATTGTTGTCCTTTGTGAATTTTCACACGTCAACGCAAATAATGACAATAATGATGAAAACGTTAGTATTGACTCATCTATGGCGGGACACTGAACCTGAAGTTTATTATTAGTAATAAAGATGTTTAAAGTTTTTTTCACTTAAACCCATTTCGGCTAGCGACTCAGAAAGATAGTTTTCTACTCCTATTCGTATTATAGATGATTTATCTATTGGCAACAAGTACTTTTTCATTTTCCTGTTTACTTATGTTCTGTTTTTACGAATTCCAATTGAATCTACTCAGGATTTCAGTTCTATTTAGTTTGGAAACACAGATCGTGCATATATCTAAAAAATTCCAAAGATTGTTGGTGTTTTGATTAGGTTTCGTTGTTCAATGCTTTCATGAATGTTCATATAAATATGTACATAAATTTTGAAATTCAATTACACTGCAATAGTACAGCAAAGAAGTGCCCAAATATGTTCATGTATATTCGTAAAGGTATGTCACTACTCGATGCGTGGTATTACACAATCGGAGCGGACGCATGAGCTAAGACGTCGCTGTCGATTGTTCGCGGCACACACAATTTTTCAATGCTGCATGCGATAGGACGTCGTGGAGCCAGAGGTTAGTGGAGCCCAACCTAAAACGTTCTTGCATTGCCTCACGTATCGCATGCGTCTGACAAACATTCGAGAGTATAACTCTCATACGTTTCTCAAACAAGAAACTGTCCTTCGGACACGGCTTGGATTGTATTTTATTTTTGTGTACTTTGTACTTGGATTTAACGGACTTAAATGTCAGCTCATAGGTTTCCGTATGGGGGGTGCTATTCGTGTATCCGATTGTATTCAATCGTTTTTGGCTTCCTTTTTGTCTGAAGTGAGGTTCTTTGTGCTGAGCCTCAAGGCCGTAATTTTCCGGTCAAAAATCTTTAGATGTATGAATCTTCTCAGGATATCTTCCTAGAAAAACAAATCTGAAGAATCTGGACAATGACTGACTATCTTTGATTGGAAAACATATGGACATTTCGTATAATACTCTGGGACTGTGTAAAAGTCTTACATTCTAAGTATCTCTTTTGTCTTAAAAGCTAGTTTCTTTGTCGTATCGATCTTCCTTCAAAATCAGTTTGTTGTTGTCGATTGGTTTTAATTTTTGTAGATAACGCAGGTGAATGTTGCTGCTACTACTGTGCTTGTACATTACTTTTGTTTTGTCTTATCAGATGGCTTAGATTCCATCAAGTTTGCACTGCTGCTTGGGGGCTTGACGATGATCGTTTTTAATTGCACAACATGTTTTCCCGGTCAACTTGATTGGGTGTCTTTCCTGATGAATATATTCTTGCTATTGGCGCTCATTATAACCAGGTTATTCATGAATGGGGAACATTATTCTTTGTCATGCGAATTTTGGAGTCAAGGGTCAATTCAGACGTATTTTTCTTTTTGACTTGGTCGGCGTGAAAGCGGTTTGATGTATTTTCAGGTTTATCAAATGACCTATTTAATTTTTTGGATGATAACGAATTTAAAAACTTGAATTTTCTGCATGGGTTGTGAGTATGTGCCTATTTTAAAAGAGTTTTGAATACCTGAGTAAAGCAACTTTTACATAGAAAAATGTGAAAATAGTGAACTAGAGGTAAATCATTTCAATTACTAGGTATTTAGGATAGGAGCGTCTTTCTTGTGAGGTATACTTTATCCAAGCAAAATAATGAATGCAAAGGAAGTATTGTATTAACTAAAGTGTAGGTAATATAATATTTGTCACGACTATAAATATTCTGTCAAACTGTATTAAATTTCTAATCAAGTATGATCTAAGTTAGTTTTGGTAAAGTGATATTTCGATAGACGTCGAAATAGTCTATGGAAAGAATTAAATATTCCAACGATGTACATGCAAAAGTATAAGGGTTATTCATTAATCAAAATGAATTCAAGAGTAACGAAAACGATCAGGTCAGGTAACAAACTAATCTCTCTCAGTGTATCCTACCGTGAAAGTTAATTTGAGATGATTTTTACTTGAAAACTTTAAGACGGTCAACTTTTAACTCATTTAAAGAAATTAGGTCTCAGAATTAGGTAGGAAGCTTAATCAACATCTTTTTACGAAAACGAAGTTAGCATGGAACGTCATTTCTTTGACTCAACTGGGATTAGGGAAAGGTATGGAGAGTCAATGTTATTTTTATACCTAAAGCCGATAAATGTTTCAGTGTTCATCCAAACGATCTTAGACTAGAAAATACTAGAATATTTGATTGATATCCACTTACGAGACCCTATTGATACAAAATCTCTGTCCATCTACTGCAAAGGTAAATCAATGGAAACGGCGTTACAAAGGCTTGCACGAAAAATGGAATATTCCATGCATCACAAGGAGTACACAGTGGTGACATTTTTAGATATTAAAGGTGCGTTAACAATGGCAAGACATCGGCGATCGCAGATGCAGTATTAGCTCTCCAGGTACATAGATGGCTGACTTTACGATTTGATTAAACTACTGTTGAACAGTAGTGTTGCAAAGTCGCGTTCTGTCCCGCCTTCTTTGGAATTTGGTGGTTAACAATCTATTGACAATTCTAGAAGCGAAGGGATGGATCGGTGTTTCCTATGCGGATAACATTGCTCTTGTAGTTTCAGGTAAATATTTAAGAAAGAATTAAAAGGGCTATAGATGGACTATTCTTTTGCAAAAAAGCGATTAATGGCGAATAGTTACAGATATCTACATCTTTTTAGATAGCCAAGCAGCTATCAAATCCTGGAATCATTTTCTAATAGTTCGAAAGTGGCTCTAGACTGCCGTTCGTCTCTACTGATGACAGAACAGTAGAATATTCACTTTTGTTGGGTGCCGGGGCATAAGGATATTCCAGGGAAATGTAGGGTTGAAAAGAAAATTTCATTTAGGAACTATTTTCTGACATTAGGAGTCTATTACGTTTCAATAAAAGCTCAAATTGGTTTTAAACGTAGGTATGGAGGATCATATGATCCAGGACCTATTATTGGTCTAAGCTGGCTGTAAAGTGGCTGACCTAACTTCTCCACAGAACCTGAATATGGCATCAAAACCATCTCTAAATTAGTAAGAAAGTATTTTTCAAGGTACTTCAGTCTTTTCTGAGAAATGGCTTGACACTAACATAGTAATGAGATGAGCAATATCCTCTACGACATGTATGTCATCACAAGACCTACAAGTATCCGTGTTCGAAAATTTTAACTTTATAGTGTCCTACCTTACTAAAAGTAATGGCCAGAGAGTATCCCTATCGCTGTTCTTACCTTTGATCTGCTAAGCTTTGAGCTAACTCGGGCCAGAAGACCTATTGCATCGTCTGTATTGGAGCTATTGAAATCATTTCAAAATATGAGTCACATATAAATAAAGTCATAATCTGTTCTTTTCCTTACCAGCGATCAATGCTGATTTATTCCCTAAACGGCAGACACCTCAAAAACCGTCAGTACTTTAAGCCTCAGATATGTAGGTTAGAGTTAAATATAAACTCAAATTGCATACAAAAGAGCGATCAGTATTTACATTGTCAATCAGAAAAATACATTTCACATTACCGGTACTTAGCGCATATTGGGAAAACGTGAATCAATGTCGAATCGTTTGATTTGCAAGCTGATGAAGTGTTTGAATCTGATATACACATAGGCATGTACTCATTGAGTGGCGAATGAGGAAAGTACACATTTTAATTACTTCCACTAAGCACATAATATATGTATGTATCTCGCACTTACATACATGGAATGATTACTTTAGAATCCGTTAACAACACGATTAAACTATTCCTACTGTATTAACTAATACCGAACTGAGAATCAAGATGCGTTATGACGTCAGCTTCGGCATCTAAAAAAAAGCCCTCCCTAGCAATACATTACCAACGATAGTAGCTAATTATTCCCGCAGCTTCTAAGTTACAAAACAAACTCTTAATTTAAGAGATCTTCAAAAACAATGACAGTGAGTTGACTTACTAAAGTATTAGTACACTCATATGTATGTCTTCCTTTTGTATTTCCTTTCGGAAATCAGAAAAAGGGGGAATTTATACTTGCATACATACATCTGCATATACTTTAGCTTTACAGATACATTTCTTTACATAATTTGTAAGGTGTGAGTATTTCAGATTTGAATAAAGTTTGCTTTACATCTTTGGACTGATATACATACATTACGATAGCTCTACCCAAAACTAGTTAGCAATTTAAATATGTTTAGGTGACCACTTCGATCTGTTAGATGATCAATTTCGCTATAATGCGTTACTGGACAAGAGTTTGAGGATCGAACAACAAACATCTCTAACATCTCCAAGTTTTCTCCACCATCTAAGATTTCTCCGTTCTGAGTCATTATCTGACAGGTTACTGACCTATATTGTCACAAAAAGTTAAACTTAGTTTTGTAAGACTTCGAAATAGGAAAGTGCCATATTTTGATGACATACATACTAGTGCAGAATCGTCTCAAATATGCCTAAATTTCAAATACAAATACTTTTTCTAGTTTGGCAACATCCATCTGACTAAAAATAAAAAAAAAAGTAAGCCAACAATATTAATAAGATCATTTAAACGCATGCTGCCATGTCCTGACGTTATTGAATCGTCATCTTCCCAAAATTATTACTGACAAAAAAAAAAGACATTCCTTAAAAGGCAACACTTCTTGGAAACCTTGAGATTATATAACTTTCCCAATTTGTCATCAAACTTTTGGTTAACGAACGCAAGCCATACGCACTCCAAAGAATACAAAGTGTTTTGAGTCAATAGAAATTGGTATGCAAGAGAAATGCACATTTGACTTACTTACTTGGTGTGCCATTCGCTCATAAAATATCCAAAAACCTCATCGAATACGTGCACTCATCCAGCACCACATAAGGTGCTGATCTACTACAATTATTGACCCTTAAAAGCCCGTCCAAAGTTAATAGTACAAACACCCTTTGTGCATTCCCTTAACCTGGTTGTTTGTCATCAAAATGTGTCTGTCAATATTGTTATAGAAATGCAAAAAATAAAATCGATTAAAACGAAAAAATACAGCACTTCTCGAAAATCTCATCTCTAGTACTTACACGCAAATGTATTGAAGTTGACATACCTGATGTACATAGACGTCTGTTTCTAGTAAAAAAAAATGATACTACCTGACTTTATAGTTGACAAACAAAGGTGCTATTCGCACATTCAATACAACACTTTTAGCATTAATGGCTGCGACAGCGCAATACTCAAAGTGCAACAGGTATGTCAATTGAAACGTGATTTGATTGTAATGACGTCAGTTCTAACTGTATACAGTATCCCAAAAAAGTGCATTAAATTGGCAAAGAAATTGAAAATGCTAATCAGGCGTTTTTTTTTTTCTGATAAGCAAGACGAGAAAATTACAAAATCTATACTGCGTGCACACACTAAGCCCCTTTGTCGCCTACCAACGCACGTTTTCGTTTTAAACGAATTCAAATTGAGTAATTTTGAATTTTTTTTTCCATAATATATGCAATGTTTGTTCCAATTTTTTAGTTTTATTTGTGTTCGACACTTGGTTAAGCGGGAGTCTGAGCAAAAACAATGGCAGTTAACGTACGACGCATTGGAAGTACTGATTAATGGCTCCGACTTTCCGGGTCTACTACTTAATGATGAGACTTGTCTTAAGCCTGTCAAATAGAGTTTTATTATTCCAAGTATCCCAAGAATAATTTCGTTGATTTTGATACTATTGTAATGGTGGTTAGAATTTGCATTTAGATGGCCTAATGATGGGAACGAAGCTGGTCAATGTGAGGTCTTGTTTACGGATTGTGGGCAAAAATTCACGAGCGCGACTTAATGTCTGTTACACTTACTGAATTCTTATTGAGAAATTATAGAAATTCGTGTGGATCGTTATTCGGCGGAATTTCTTTCGATTTTTCGATCAAAACACAAACAGTTGGTGTCATCAGACTGTGGTATGTGTTTCGTGTGCTGGTCGCCCGACATGTTATAATTTCAAATAAATGTTATGTTGAGAAATGAGTCAATGGAACACTGCGGATTATTTCGGTGATTTATCGGTTTCCTGATATTTTTTTTAAATCAATTTTTTGTTATGATATTTTTGACAACTGCGCTTTAGCTTTAGTATTGTAAAAATGACCATATAAAGATGTCGAATGAACTTTGGCGGGTTTAGCCAAAGACAAGTTCACTGATGTTGTGCAAGGTTTTTCATCGTTTTTAAGTGGATTATTTTAATCTTCTTTATTAGCTAAAGTAAAGTGACAAAAATTTATTAAGCGTAAAATTAACGAGATTCTGTCTGAGTACGCAGAGAGAGAGAGTCACGAGAGAGTAAACAATTTTGCCCATGTTACGAACTTTAGTACAAGAAATTTCTATGCACTGATTTACGAAATCTGTCAAATCTTTGTATGCAATTTGTTGATGTTTGTGCATTTGCATACAATTGAATACTTCCGCAGACACTATGACGTTTTAGTTGTTGGCGGTAATGACATTGATATGCTTTTCAACAACAAATGCTTTTTATAACAAAATTAATGATTTTCACAACGTTTATATTAAATTGAATAAATGAATTTCTCAGTTTTGAATTTGTTTTTCACCCTTTTGTCGAGTGACATTAGTAAAACGTAAAAAAAAAGAAATTTCAAAAATTCTAAATATCCGAATCGCCTTGTCTGTTAACCTAAATAAAAGTACACTATTCCTGTGGGAATAATGGTTTACGGAAATAAAGAAGTCATATTCCGATCTTCTGACCCACAGGGAAGAGTGTCTTTGAATGCCATTAAAGTCATGTGTACTTTTGAACCATGGCGGGGAAATTATAATGTATCATAACGTCAGATTGCAACTATAATAGAAGACTTCTAAATTAAGGTGCAACTCTATGCCGTAACAGAAAAAAAATCGTAGAAGAATGAGGTCACGACAGGATTAAACATTTTCTTTGAGCTCGAAACTTAGAGCCTTTTTATAACCATTCGTGTTGTGCGTGTTGTGAGACGCCTTTCAAGATAATTATACTCTCGGAAGTTTGTCAGAAGCTCGCTCTTTTAATAAATAAAATTGATTTTGGAAATCAGTTTTATTGAGTTTAGAAACATTCTTTCTTTTTTATACTTACCTTTTTTGGAATTTTCAATTTTGAACTTTGCAATGTTTCCACTAAATTTATACAATTTTTCTACTAAATTTTAACAACAACTATATACATATGTATATGAATGTTACTCACTTCAACCATACAGTTATTACTTGACAATTGAACAAGAAGTATGGTATCTCAACATTACTGCCAAATTTAACATGAAAGCTTTAATGGAAGACCCTTTAAGTAATTAACCAGTAGAGTCGAAGATAATCACTGTGGCAAATCAGATGATTATATTTATTAATTTTGTCTATGGAAGGGAGTATTTTAAATTATATTTTGTTTACCAATCTATTGATTTACACTGTAATACCTAAATTAGGCACATCTAGTTTTCCGAAAGACTATGCCGGGAAATGTTAATTTGTTTATTCATTTGTTGTGAAATGTAGTTTATATTACAATAATCTCCTGTCAATTTTTCTATTTTATTATTATGTTGTCACTGTCAACAAATGATATTGAAATAATATTGAAGTGGTTAAATTTGTTTACCTAATTCAATAGATAAACTGTTCAACCAATTAGAAGAAAGGTATCTAGCTAGTATCTTGGAAATGTAACCTTTGCACACATAGTACATAGCTTTGTAAAAACCCTTCAACAACGACTACATTTAGTAAACCTAACTAATTGACAAAGTTTATCTCTTAACCATTACATATTATAATCTATTTTCCCATCTAAGACTAGAAAATGTGTATACAAAATATTTTTAAATCTTTAAAATGACAAAACTGTACTGCTCGCGAGCCAAAAACAAACAAAGTTAATGGTTTGATTATTTTCATGGATCACCATAAAACTTGGTACCATTGTATTTGACTTTTTTGGCAATTTTATCCAACGTGAAATAAATAAATTTGCTTTCAATTATCTTGTGGGACTTTTGCGAAACAAATTTAAACTTGAAAACACGTATTTCTTTAACATTTTATTGGTACCGATTTCTAAATATATCTTCACCATCTTACAGGCATCGCATTTTAATTAGCACTTAAGTATCACGTGTGGCAAACACACTTCTTAATTGCAAAATATAAACTATTTCAATTAATTCTTGCCATATTTTAAATTAACAGGCTATTTAATTTTTTAAGTCAATACAATCGATTTAAATACAAATACTAGTAAAAACTGTTTTGGCTTTAAAATATATGGTTTTGATTAATCGCATTTAATAACAACCATATTGTCATTAAAACATGTTAACTATATAACATAGTAGTAAACAATTATATTTATGGCTTTAGTATAATCATTATTGCTGAGAATAAATTGACATGCAATTTAATTGTTCTGTTTTATATCGATTACTACATTTTCTATTTTGCATTGGAAATGATTGGAAATTAATAAAATATAAATGATGTAGTGTTATCGGCGAAGATGAATAAATACAGAGCCTATATCTGAAATCATTTCAGATGAGCAACTTCTCAGCAACATGTTGCCAAGGTGAACGAGAAATTGGTTACAATAATGAACTTCCCGACAGTAGCCGTTGTTAAAGAACTTTAAATGTTAGAATGTACATACATTTTCTCCAGAGTGCTGGATTTTATTTCATAATACCATAGACTGTGAAAGTCGCTAACATGTTTACCTTGAATATGAAATTCTTCGTAGATCGTGATTATATGAATATTGTCCAATACGTCGTGGACAATACTGTCATGAGTAAACACTGTTGTACTGAGTCAAGTGCTGGAGTCGAAATATCCAGAAACCACTTGGGAACAAAATGGCACTTTGAATTATGTGCACTCTTCTGTGATGTAGCTAATACTGGAACGGGTGTGGAACGGGATTACTCACCCCGAACTTGTATATATTTTCTTCATGAGTATCCTTAACTCTTCTGATCCACAAGCTAACGACACATCTAATCACAGTCTTATATTGTCATGAAAATAGAAGAGCAGTGTTTTCTTCTTGATAAAGACCTAATTATTTCAATTCTTTTAGTATTCTTAAGAAGCCTCAGACCAAAATTTCGAACTAATAGTCGAACACACACGTAGTTTAGACACAACCCACTGGGTTAAGAAAATTAGTTTTTCGAAATAAAAATGTTTGAAAATATTCTACATATATGGGTGTTGTAGGGGAGATTTCTTCCACCGAGACGTAGGAAGAGTATATAACCCTCAAAACGATTTCGAAAGGTATTTCATGCGAAGGGAACTCTGATGAGGGCATGTTTCCCTGTCCAAGGTGTTAGTAGGGAGCACAATAGATCAATGTGTGTCCAATTCAAAGCTAATTTCTTCTTCGAATGGTAATGTCTGGTAAAGTTTTTCCTTGGAGATACGATTGGGTAACAAACTCCTGAACGTGATTCTGAGACAGCTAATTACAAAGGTCTGAAACTTACTTGGGCTAGAGGTATCTACGTTCCAAATACTGCTGCCATAGAGAGATACTTATTCTACGTTGTATCGGAATAGCTGCAGCTTGTTTCTTGTTCTAAAAATTGGAGAGCATTTAGAACGTAACTTTGCTGTTGCACACATATGTACATCTTTCTTTCCATATAGTGAACTCTGTTCTACATCTGAAAGTAGAGCATACTTTTGACTAGTATGTCTTTACGAGAACACTAATTTCTAAGTTGGTAACACTGTTGAGCATAATTTTTTGCAAACCTCAAGTTTTAACCTTCATAACTTCTTGGACGTATGCACGTTTTTTCGCTCGCCTATCTATTTAGTGAGTATTGGCTAATAGTCAAGATCGGGTTTTAAATTTGCTAAGTGTTAAGAGTCTAGCTGCCATTCGACCTGTATTATTTGTTGAATGAATCAAGGATTTGGAAACTAGAAAGAACAGACCTTCGAAACTGAAACGAATGAAAATATAGTAGAGCTAAAGTTATCTAATGAGCTCTAATTAATAGTTTAAATTAATCCTCTTAGTAAGCAAATAAAAATTAATCATCGTTTCACCCATGAAGTTTCATTAAATCAGTCAATTGTAGTAGGTTAGGTTTAAGCAAACAGTGTGTGGATTTTAATTGGGATTGTGGCTTGTGTTCAGGTCAGAGGAGCGCCCTTTGCTTAGTCCAAAGTGAACTGAACTAGTTCTTTCTTTGAGTTTATTTAGTTGAGTTTAGTTAATTACTCAGGAAATTTGGTGTTGTGGGTTTGGGAACATGCATTTCTTAAATTCCAATCACATTCACTAAAACAACGATGTGGTCCTGATCTTGTGTTGTTATTTACTTACTCACTTAGGTGGCGCTACAGTTCGGGGTGAACTTGGGCCTCAACCAACAAGCCTCTCCAGTTAGCCCGGTCCTTAACTAACTGCCTCCAGCTCCGCACTCCAAGTCGGTTGAGGTCCCCTCCTACTTGTGCACGCCACCTAAGGCGAGGTCTTCCTCTACTGCATTGTCGCTCCGGGTTTGATTCGTAGACTCTACGGACCGGATCATTGGTGTCCATTCACTCTACATGTCCTAGCCATCTTAAACGTCTGATGCGTATTTTTCTGACTAGGTCGATGTCGCTGTATAGCTCGTATAGTTCGTCGTTGAATCTTTTCCTCCAAAGCCCGTCAACGCAAACGAGAGCAAAAATTTGACAAAGAATCTTTCTCTCTAAGCGATTGAGGATCTCTTCATCCGCTTTAAAAGACGCTAAGTTATTTAATTCTCATGAATGGACATCAATTTGAATGTGGCTTTGTTAACACCACCATCAATGAATATTCAAAAACAGATGCTAATAACATACGAAATGAATTTTCTTTATTTTGGAAGCAGCTTGCGTCAATCTGGCATCCTGCGGGAATACCACCTCCACATTAACAAACATATCATAATCGTTTTCCATTCTTTCGGCTAGCATTTCGGTTTTCGTGAAATGAGCGTCAGTAGGCAAGGGCCAAAAATATCATAAAATTTACACACGTTTTTGGGACCGCACCAGTCCAAGAGCTAAGTTTGTATTCTCAGTATTCCGCGTGCGATTCTGGCTGGAATTTCAATTAGCTCGATGTTCTTGTGTGATAATGTTTATGATTCACTTTACACGTTTTTTTTGTAGAACCAATAAGTTCCTAAGTTAGTTTCATTAATTTTAGACAAATTATAGCAATAAGCAATAAAAATAACGAAAACGTATTATCATGTTTAGATCGTTGTTTAGGAGAACATTCTCGGTCAACCGATCGATCCAAATAATCGATTTAAGTGATTAGATTTGTTTTGAAAAATCACAGTGAATTGTTGACAAATAAAATTTGCAAATTCATCATGACTTGGCATTAATTACTTAAAATATATTTTTTTTATAAGCAGGAGGTATTAAGTATGAGTAGAACTTCGAAACTGATTAGCGACCTATTGTGCTGAGTGTCAACTTTATTTTAACATCTCTGAGGTCATCGTGATGGAGAGTTATTGATCAAAGAGATATCGTTTTCTTGTAAAGAATTACAATATGATTGATGCTTCATCAAATTTACGCAGAATATGACTAGATTCTTGTTACACACGTAGCATACATAAGTATGGACACGCCCTGAACTTACTTCATTCTAAGCAATAGGAGAGTTCCACGAAAAGGTGAATGACATGCATGTTTCCTCGTAGACAGATATTTACTTAAAATTATTAGACTGGGAGTAATGGCATTGTGAAGGCTATGGCCATAAATCTGTTATCCATTTAGAGCATATTAACACCGTCTTTCGAGTCAGGTTCATGGTTAAAATAAGTGGATCTCTCGTGATGATTACTATTAGGAGGCTAACGCTAATGTAAAGTTTATATCCTCCAAAGGAAATCATAAATGTAACTACTATGTAACTACTCTGGAGATGTCACATGCTTTTGCAAGAGTCGAAACCGAAATCGAAAACGTATTTTCTAGATAGAGAGTGGATCGATCTATTTATAATCAACATAAACATCCAACTTTGCATTTAGAACGCACTACAATAAAATCTTTTGCAGTAAGTTCGGTGCAGGCCAAATGTGCACCCAACACTCGGATTACTAGTGGATCCATTGTGAGCCCTGTCGTAGGTTTACCTGAAACACAAATACAAAGGTTGGTTATTAGCTTTGGGTTAGCCTTCCTGAACCATCCCGAAGTTGTTATAAATTTCAGGATGTTTGATGGTGGCTTTCCTGATAAGTCGCCCAGGTCTGCGAATTGGTATTTAATGAGAGCCGCTTTTCTAATTCTTCATAGGATTGGGTATTCACAAACGAAGTGATAAGTACACTCTACTGCATTCGTGTCGTCAAAACTCTGCAGAGATCATTACTTTCTACTCGCATTGGACTACATTTGGTTTTGGCGATATCATATTTTGATCTCATACCGTTTTCTGAAGACACGAAAAGGTGAGAATGTGCTCCGTCTCTCGGTAGCCAATCTCCCGAAAGATTTCTCTATATTGAGTTTGACAACAGACAGGAGCGGTAGAACAGAGGCATTGACCATCGTCAGGTCCTGTTCGGATCTATTTTTGCTAATTCGTCCGCCAATTCGTTTGCTTGAATGCCTATGTGTCTTGGAACCCAAAGGAGTACGACGTTATGGTCTATGAGTCTATGAGTTCTTCATGGCGTTATTTCACCAATTTTGATTTGACTACTGTTGGTGATATTAAAGAATAAAAGAATATAAGATGGTAAGATGGCCTTCATGGCAGCTTGACTGTCAATATAGATCATCTTTTTGGAGTGCAGTTCCATAGGTAGTTCGGTCCTTAGCTAAGTTAGCTACTCGTTGTTTCATAAAAGTTATTCGTACGTTTCTATAAGTTCTGCGACCTTAAAATCGATGAAAGATAGTGAGTGTCGATTTAGAGTCCGAAGTTTTCTCCAGGTTCTGTCAATACTAAGGAATAAGAAAGTCGCCGGTTGGAGCTATTCGAACACTTGATGTTTCCGGGTCGACAGATCGACAATCGACCAAAATTTCACACCAAGTCGAATTCTGGAAAAGACCAACTAATTTAACTTCGAGACTCATTAGCATTCATCGTCTTGAGCTCTACAAGACGATGACTTAGTACGGGATTTCGGCAAAAATGATTCAGATATGGCACGTGATGATGAGAAACACTATGTTGAATGTGAAATTCCGGAAAAGTTTCTCCGAACAATTCAGGTGTGAGCACAGAAGGCAGATGACTTCGACATTATCGATCGCTTCTAGCCCGCCGCCATAGAAGCTTTTATGGCAGTCGAAATGAGTTCGTCTTGACGTAAAAAACTTAGTACTTACTGACCACAAATAAGGAACCATCTCCCACCGTCTAGGACAAAACGGCACTGTTTGCAACAGTAAGGAGTTGTTACTTCGATTTGTCAACACAAAAGGGTTTTAAATTTCTAGCAACTGCTAGTTCTAGTTCTTCCACGATAAGTAGGGAAACGGAACATATGTACATATATTACGGACTTTCGAGTGAAATATTCTTCGTCGAATTGTCCGTCCCGTATGCGATGAGGGCGAATAGAGCAGAAGATGTATAACATTGAACTGTCAAGATGGGGATATATGTAGTCAAAAACAACATTTTTGAATCACAGCCCACAGGTTCAAGATGACAAGCAAAATGGAACCTCCGTTTTAAGGACCAGGCTAGCAGAGATAACAGATGGCTTGGTAAAGAAAACTAGAAGCAACGTGGCCGGTGTTTCAGGCAAATACTTTTTACGGGTCGGAAGTCTGTTAAGTAGGTAAAGTCTTGGCCTGAAACCACATTGATATGCGCGTATTAATTTGTTGACAAAGGCTGTAAGATATTCAAACAATATGTGGGATAGGATTTGGTACGCGATGTTCGCCACTAGTGAGTACAATTTTTGAAAGAATCTGAACTCTTTATCCTTTTCAAAGCCATAACTTGGCGAACATTAAGTTTTTAGAGAACAATTTTAGTCACAGTATATCTGTAGTATTTGCATTTATAACATTACACGTTGACTTACTTTATCTTCTTTTTATTTCACAGTGTACGATGCATCTGTTAAGGCAGCATCTGGCATAGAAAGCGGATTCGTGTATCAATTTGGTCATTACGATCAGTGCATTGGCTTAAACAAACATACGGAAGCTGATCAGGATCACGTTCCAATTAGGGCCAAATATTGTTTAGCAGATGTGACCATGGATGGGATAACAATACAAAAAATAGCTTCACGAAAATATCAGGTATGAATTCAATGAACTCAATCAGTAAACAAATTATGTACGTTTTTGAATATTCGCTAATTAAACGTTAATTTTTAATCTTCCTCGATGTTGCTAATTTTTGTTTTCTCTTTACAGCGGGGAAACTCCTCTATTGCTCACTGGGGCGTATGTGTGCCAAGTTCTTGTAATGCCAAAGATGTTGGGATATTTTTAGAAAATTTTCTACAAAAATCCGTGGCTATCGATGAAAGATTGTGTCGTGGAGAGGGAGAACTTAACGTCACAAAGGATATGATGATTTATGCGTAAGTGATCACAGCCTTCTTGTTAGTTAATGTATCTACATACTTACTATATTGTACATCTTCAGTTAATTACTTTGTCCATACATTTGATGAGCATTTGCATAATCAGTGATCAGACCGGTTTTAAGAATGCATAAAGCACTGATTTACTGACTTACTGGGGAAAATCTTAAGTAATAAACTTTAGGCATTGACTAAGTCAATACTGAGTAGATATTAATTAGGTAGTGTGACTGAATGCGTGAGTATTTACATTTTACATTTAAGATACATGCATACAAAGTGTTACATTAAGACACCGAGTTTTGTTATTTTGAATCTTAGGCTCTGAGCTGTACACAGTTTTTGATTTTATTGCAAATAAGACAAGCCTTAGTTGTGGCTTGAAGTATCTACGACTGACGGACATATCACGCCACTGTTTTGTCTGAGCATCGGTGATTATTTTATGAATATATGGGAACAATGACCACCTAAATGGCATTTACATACATATGTATGTACGTACGTTTTCTTAGTCTGTAGATTAACCTCTTCGTTTTTCTTAGTAATAGCTCTTTTGTGACGTTCGTCTGATTGTACTTTGTTGTTGACCCTTCACATGTATGCATTTGCTTCTGCGGTCGCTAAACACACTGTAATAGTTTCTACCTCAATAATAATGTACAGGCTTTGAAGAAACATTCTAATTGTCTCTGGTGCTGGCCCAATGAGTTTTATCCAAAAAAGTCAATTCCATATGTCTGTATGCAGGTCGACTGCAACTTAAAAGACTTAACGGAATGCCTTCAAACGTTTGAGGTTTCTGGGGGCATAACTCGAAGCGAAATCGGAATTTTCGTTCTAGAATCAAAATTTTTGACATAATTTAATATTTGGGTTAGTTTGGATACATAATTTTTTATTTATTTTTTCAGTAATTGAAATTAATACCTGTTTTGGAACTACCACGCCAAATTTTAAATAAGAATAACTTTTTTCAAATTTTTACTAAAAATCGAATAAATTTGTGGCCGCATGCAGAATATCAGACTCACTTTACTAGGCCTCACGTGTCAGAAAAGCAAAACTTGCAATTCTCATAAGATTCTATAATTACAACACTAAGTTGCAAGTACCTACGATCCTTGCTAAGGTGACCAGCAGCGTGATCATTTTTGTGTGACAGCTATCAACGTCACTTTCATTTTACGAAAATCTGACAAAGTGCGATCACCAGCTTTGACTATCAAAAGTGTGACTATCAACTATCACCTTAGACGATTCCACTCCTGATTTTCGTCGCCACTAAACATTTTGCAAAAGTAGTTTTCCATATTCTAAGCATTAACTGAATTACCACTTTTCAAGGTTTTTTCAATTCGTGTAAAGATTGAGATATGCTGAGATAGAGTAGGAATTCGTGATACACTTTTTTTAGGCCTGCTTTAGGTTTCATGCAGGACCTGTTCTGGTTCCGTCTGAACACTTTCGCAAATTTTTTGGCGTATTAGTTGTTGGCGCCAATGAAATCGATTAGCTTTTAACAACAAATCCTTTTCACAACAATACTAATGCTTTTATAGGTAATCCAACGTTTCTGATTGGCTGAGAGATCTAGATTTGACAAAAAGTAAGACATTTTTGTGAGTTAGGGGACCGGATTTGTAAGTAAGCAAATTCTACTTTTTAAGTCAGTTTGTCATATCTCAAGAATCAGTTGATCAGATAGTATTTACGATTTGATACAACCAGAGAATATGATTATTTGTTCAATATGTAAAGTGTTTTCATTTGTTTTGCATTAAAACTCAAGTCTTGGGTTACACGTAGAGTTAAGATTCTAACTTTTGCACTTAAGCCTTTTTTACAGTTTCCGTTTTCATACAAATGTATTTATCGGTAAAATCCTGACTTTATCCAAAGTCAAAACTGGGAGTGAGGATTCGATGCAGATGGTGGAGATGAAAAATATCACCTACTTACTTCAAGAAGTAGGCCTAGAATCCAGAACGTGCCAATCCAATTTCTCAGTAGGTCTGTTCGCGTACTCTCCTAAAACAACGAATTTTCACGAAAATCTACGAAAAGTCAGCAAATCCTGTTCGAGTACGTAAAAGTTTCGTACTTTTTTGTGGAAGAGAGCGTTCACGAGAGAGTAAAATATTTCCCCATGCAACGAATTTTAGTGCAGGAAATTTCTTTGCACTGGTTTACGAAATCTGCCAAATCTGTCAGATACCTGTAAGAAATTTTTTGTTGTTTATGTATTTGCATACATTTGCTTCTGACGTCTAAAAAGTGGGCGAATTTCGTACTTTTCGCGTTCGTTTACTATCATGTGATTTTACCACTCTGAGAGAATTTTACCCCCACTTCTTGAAATTTCATAATATACGAATTTTGGTACAGAAAGTGCGCGAACAGACCTAGTATTTCCACAATTTTATCGAGTGACAGTTGGTTGACATTTCCAAACGTCAAAAAAGCCCAGCAAATCCACCTTAATCACCTCTCTACTTTCTATTTCGTATGTAAACGTTAAAATTATTTAGAACTGATGGTTCTGTGTTAACAGGGCCTTATACATTACACGCGTTGGTGACATCCAAAAAACTTTTGGAATAGGTCTCTGAAGATTCCCAGTAAAAATATTTACTATACTAGCAACTACGTATACACATATTTGTAAATTTATATTCACCTACTGCCATATTCATAGCTAATTCGGGTTGATCGAGAACTTGTCCGTTGATGATATCATTTGGCGTTTACATATGTAAAACGTTCGGACACGAGTAGTAGAAGACAAGTAAAATCTGATTTCCATCTAATTTCCCCACAATGACTGCGGATATCATCTTTCTTTCCATACTTCATTCACTTTAATCTTGCGAGTATATGAATAATCTTAGGCATATACTAGGATCTTTGGCTGTAAATAATAGCAAAAATCGTGTCTTGTACGGTTCGGTATCATTGTAAAAGTTGAAGGTTAAACAATTCCAGAAACTAGTTTTCTAGTTAAATCTGTAAATGAAGAGAGTCCGATCTTGAACTAATTCTTCTACCATAAAAGTTCTTTTGTGGGTTTCGAATTACCATAATCCATATGTGAATGGGTTCAGTGAACTTAAATAGGTATTTAGCATTTCTCTTTAATTGTTATTTGTTTTGATGTGGATTTTATCGATATTTTTAAAGCATAAGTAAGTTTAGTGGACGCAAATGACTGACGCAGATGACTTCATGATTTACTTTAGATACATTTGTTTGCAGCTGTACCTATATTTCTGTAAACGGTTTACGAACAACTTGTTTTTGTTTCTCTTTTTCTTAGATCCGTTCTGATGTTTTTTGTAGCATTGGCTCTAGCCAGCACTTTCTACCACATCTATCAAATCTATGCAAATAAGAACGAAACCAAAAAGCCAACTTATGGAACTATCGACATGGCTTTGAAGTCTTTCTCAATAATTGGTAAACTCAGCTTTAACTTATTTTTTTCTAAATAATCTTATTGAAATCCCTTTTAGAAAATCTAAGAAAAATATTCCAAACCAGCAAGGATCAACTTGGTTTGAATGCAATAAATGGAATCAAAGCAATTGCTATGTTACTCATCCTCGGTGGACATGCTCTGTCGTTTATTTACAGTGGTCCTGTGTACAACTCTGGATTCATTGCTGAGGTACATATCCACAAGCGTAGCATTGTAACTTCTAACTTAAATATATTTTCTTTTCGTTTAGAACTTGAAACTGATACAAAATGGCTTCCTTACCAACTCACTGCTTTTTGTTGACATCTTCCTGTTCCTAAGTGGATTTCTCTTCTGTAGAATTCTGCTCATCGAATTGGAACGTCGACGAGGCAAGGTTAATGTCGCAGTCCTATACATTGGTCGCTATATCCGTTTGACGCCATCTTATATGGCTGTTATTGGATTTTACATGACTTGGTTCATTGTTTTGGGAAACGGTCCCATTTGGGCCAGTAAAATCGGATTGGAGCAAGAAAGGTGTCAGGAATCATGGTGGCTAAATATTCTGTATATTAACAACTACATCGGGACTGACAAGTTGGTAAGCTAAATCAGAGTCTCATTGATTATTGATTGCAAACAGGAATAACTTTTGGGTGTATCTTCGTAGTGTATGTTCCAGTCATGGTACCTCTCGGTGGATTCACAACTGTTCCTCTTAGCACCACTTGTAATTTTCTTCCTCAACAAATCCCGAAAATATGGTTTACAATTTTTGATTGCTGTGATGGTTGCTTCTGTGGCAATACCATTTACTCTTACCTACGTGAACGGGCTTGATCCAACCCTTATGGCTTATGCAGAGTAAGGCAAAGAGGATTTAGTTAAAAAATGTTTTCTACAACTCCTTCCATTTCAGTGAATTGCAAGACTTTGCCAGCAATCCCTTCTACACCGGATCATACGTGAAGACGCACATGCGAGCAACTGACTATGTTATGGGACTTCTAGCTGGTTTTATAGTTCATCTCATGCAGGAAAGAAAGTAAGTCGACCTTAAATGATTGTAAGAAAAATATTTTACCATTAAGTATGTTGCAGCACAAAAATTCCGAAGTACATTGTACAAAGCCTGTGGGTGGTGTCAGTTATAGTCGGTGTCGCTTCAATGTTCTCGTTGACGGTTTTCTACGTAAAACCGTTCACGGTGTTGGAAAGTTCGTTGTACTCAGCGTTCCACAAAGTCGGCTGGGGTCTGTCCATTGGATGGTTGGTAATAGCAGTAACTACTGGACATGCAGTTGGTCTCCAGAAAGTCCTAAGTAGTCGAGTGTTTACTCCGATAAGTCGGCTGACATACTGTGCTTATCTGTGCAATGGCATCGTGGAGTTGTACCATGCCAGTGTTATAAGGTCTCCTGTTTACTTGAGCAGGTTGGACTTGGTAAGTAACTGCTTTGCATAACTTCAAAGTTTTTCCTCGAATAAACATTTACAAATTTCAGTATAACAAGGCAATGATGCACTCGCTGGATACCTTCATATTAGCCCTCTTTGTGTGTCTTCTTTTCGAGTCACCAATCCATGCACTAGAGAGGATACTCTTCCGAACTCAAAAGAAAAAATCATCACCATCGAAGGGGAATACATCAACGCCAAGTACATCAGAGGAACAAATAGCGTAGTAGATAATGGGCGTATAACAGTATACAGAGATTAATTCGGGTGATAGTTCTTTTTGGTCCAAATGGCCACATGTGAAACCAAATATAAGATTGATGAAACACGTCACGGAAAGGTTGCTTGAATAGTGTGATCCTTGCCTTAGTTGTGTCTGAAAGCAATCTAGAGGAATGACATTTTATTTTATAGGTTAGGTTAAGAGACTTTGTATTAGTTTTTTGTTTTAATTTTTAAACTTTGTAAATACTTGTATCTTTTTATTTTTTTTTATATGAAAGTGTTACAACAAGAATCGGTAATGTCTTTTTATTCCTCATCTTCGATGGTGGGACGTCGTCTTCGATACCCGACAGGCGTTTCGATGAGCGATGGGGTAGTTGTCGTTTCTGGGGTAATTGGCCGCCTAATGACTTCATCTTCTTCAGCGATTTCTTCTTCTTCTTCATCTTCGACTTCGATTTCATCTTCGACTTCGATTTCATTTTCAGCTTCAACTTCGTCTATTTCTCGTGTTTCTGATATGGGTTCCGATTTTTCCTCTGGTTCACTAAGGATAGAATAGTTATGAAGAAACATCAGTAAGGAGGGAAGGAGATTCTTTTCTGTTGATGTGAAGAAGTCATGTTTCCTATAGATCTAAACGCTACCACACTTGTGATGATTTGTCGCAATCAAAAATCTATATTTCAGCTTATTTACAATCATGGGAGAGTGCAGATCTATAACTGTTCAGTAATAAGTGCATGGTAGTGCAACTAACCAGCTCCAAGATAATTGCTTAAGACTAAAGCAAAATTCTTACCACGAAATACTAGCTCTATCAAATGTCTGTAGAAAAGCTATACTAGTACAGAGGTTTACCTGTAATCATAAATTAAAAAAACTAGAATTAAGGCACTTAAAGTAGGTACTTTGGAAAGGAGGGTGCTCTAAATATGGTCATCCAATTTAAAATTGCGTATACGCCCAAGTACCCACCAACTCTTTGTTCCTGGAGATATGAAAAGGAATTCGAAAAGGAGGAATCCCTCAAAAACTAACTGGATACGGCTTATAGAAGAGTCAGATAAGTCTCTTAAAACACATCCTGAACTTAGAACGAGACTGTAGGTCCAAAATGGTGTTCGAAACCTGACTGTATCATCGTCAGATGTTTATGGAGTGAAATGCCAGGTTATGAAAACTGGGTGTACATCGCCAGATCTCTGATGGAACACAGAAGTGCAAAGGCTCAGAAAGAAAGCCAAAAACCTTTGGCTTGCCCGTCAATCAAGACAAATAAAGATGAAGACTGGAACCTTTTGATTAGGCATACGCGCCTGATGTAGCTAAACTTTCTGTCAGGTAATGGATACTGTGCAATGAGCAGGTAGTCTTGGACTTGGACTAAGAATGGGCCATCATTTGATCTTTTGAAAACGGAAGTTATTCTCGTGAAAGATTTAATTCTACTTCAACTTTTGAACAACGGACGAACTCTCTAGATATAGTCATGATGGCGTCATAATTGAAGTTCTTGGAAAATAGATGGTGCTGGATGAGCTCTACCTAAATACAGTGCAGAATCTATAGAACCTACTCGTAGCATTCATTTCGACTCTACAAAACATTGATGGTCCAACCTGAATGGAAGTTAAACTATTCTTTTGCCTACCTTATAGTTGTTTCGATAACTGCTCCAATTCCGTTGACCAAATGAGAATTGAATCTTACGACATACTCGTGTTCCTTTTCTTCGGGCTCAGCATCCCAGATTTCTGCTGGTTCTGGGGTATTTGATGTAGAAATAGGAATCTCAGATTTGGATTCGATTGTCGTTTCAATAGTATCCTCTGACTGGTCGACCTCACCCTCATCAAGAATATCCAATTCTTGTGCAGGATTTTCCGTGAACAATTTCTTGATGATAATCAATCGTACATTCTGAAATGGCACGTCAACAAGGAATGCCAGGAAAGTTGAACACAATACTATGGTGGCCAATTCCACAACGTTTATCTAGCAATGGAATAGATGTAAGACATTTTTTTAATACATTAGTTGAAACCTTACCAAATCACTTATGTGATACTTGCTGGAATCCTTCACCCCAGCAGTGGTGTACATTACCACTGCGAAGCTGACCAGCTGCATAGGAAATGAAATCCGACTTAAAAATAAAACAGGCTTCGATGTCAGCAACGCTGGCAGTAAAAGCCCATCTTTAGGTGTCATAAAAACAATCCATATTATCGCTAATCCCAGGATCAATGGTGACCATGAAGCATACGTTGCGGCTTCCGAAGAATTGTAGATAAAATCTGATCGCATTCCAGACGATGGATACCAAAAACACCAACCAATACTGCAAGCTGTTGCCAACCAACCGATATTGACAAGGCCAGGGGGTATTTCTAGATTTCCCCCAGTAGATCGGTGTAAGATTCCTGCTCCGATTCCAATGAGATAAGGTGTGGCGCGGGTTATTGGCGAGGAAAATAAGATATTTGCTGTACGGTAGAACTTGCTGACACTTAAAAATGAAGAGAAACTATATTCATGAACCCTTGTACCCATAATGATTGAACTCACTTCATTCCATGGAACATAATCGCTGAAAGATGCTCCAGATTCGTTCTGGAGAATCTAGCCGAAACAGACATTGCTTGAAAGGCTCCATACACAAAGAATCCAGCATCAGCATCAGTGTAGTACAACCAAACAATTAAAGGTCCCAGCATGTAGAGTTGGAGCTCCAAAGCTAATTGGATCGTTATTGGAGAACACTGCCAACAAGATAAATCGTAAATGAAAAACCTTCATCCATGATAAATCCACTTACCGTCTCCTCGAAATCAATAGCATTTTGTACACCAAAAAGAACTCGCCACATATTTTGTTCACACAATCGGGCATTTTGCCCAATCAGCTTATTCCAGAGAGGCCCCGTCCCTAAATGAGGAAGAATCCATGTCTGGAAAAAAAGAACCGCATATACCGTGGGCAAGTATCGGAGAACTTTCGCAAAAATTCTTTTGATCACTCCAATGTAGGTCTTCTGCTCCATTTCCTCAGACAGTTGATAAGCTGATAGAAATCCGCTGATAATCAACAGTATATCGGTATAGATCATTGGAGATCGGAAGACAACACTCAATGGTTGATCGACTGTCCTAACTAATTTATCTCGATTCGTTATTGGTAAGTGACCAATCATCATGTATTTAAGACAAATATAGAGCATAAACGTCGCAAAGATTTTCAAGAGGTGGAATATGGGAAACTGCATGTCAAGGCGATCCTGTGACACCAATTCAGATAAAGATCGCTTTGGAGAGAATGAATGAAATATTTCTTTCACTATCATCGGTTTTGAAGTCCCCTCCTTTTCTTCTCCTTCGTGTTCTTCAACTTCTGCTTCAGGTTCAGCTTCAGCTTCGTCCTCCTTCGGATTATCTGAGGTCTCATTGCTTGTCTGTTTCAGTAAGCCGTTGAAGAACTCTGAGACTCTTGACCAATTCTCCGAGACATATGCAGCAGCACAAATGAACCAAAAAGATGCCAAATAGCACCTGCAACAAACATTCAAAGATTAAATGATCAGCAGAAAGGAGGAGATCCACTTACACAGCGAAGGTAAATTTTTCATTTTTCTTGAACAACCGGGTAAGGCGCTTGCTACTCTTCACATAGCAATCATTTTCCGAAACTTCCACACGAAACTCCACGCCAGTGTTGTTATACGGTCTTATATTCGTCTCAATCATATCCTGGACAACACTTGCGGAGCAGGCATTAGGGATGCATACGCCCCAATTGGCAACTGCATATCGCGGTACAAAGTGGCTAGGCTGAAAAGATCGCCATAATCATCATCGTCATGAAAAAAATTAATACGTTCTACGTACATTCCCCAAATGACTGCGCCACAACCCCCGTCCATGCGCTAAATGCACAGCCACCTTCAGTTCGTCTACCTTCGCCTGGGTTTCAATCTGAGCCAAGCAGTATTTTCCTCGGATTCGCTTAGAAATTTCCGACGTTACTTTAACCACAGTTTTCGCATGAGTGCACATCTCAAAATCTCCTAGTTGATTGATATTTCCACGCAACATTCCGGATGTAATCTTTCCGGTTGAATCGAGCACTAAGCACAAAAAGCAAATTGGCATACTACACTACGTCATATGTAAATAAACAACTTAACTTACTCTGTAACGTCCAAAACTTATTGCCGCGCAATTGGCGATGGAAGATCTGCATCTGTTGCTTGCATTCAATGTCGCCAACATGTGACGCATTCACAACGAAACCCGGTACGGTGTGCAGCAAAGATTCAAAATGGTCCTGGCTCATTGGCTCTGCTCCAGAGGTGTACCAACTAGACGATTCTTCTCCGCGGGGTAAGGAGATTTTCTTCTCAGGCTTCCCAATCGGAAAAAATGAATTGAATGGCCAGCGGTTAAAGTATGACATCCAATCAGTTCCGGTAGGTTTGGGTTCTTCCACAGGTTTCTTAAAGCTTCTGCTAAACGATTGAATCCAGTCAATGATTCCGTTGGACTTCTCTGCTGGTGGGGGTGGTGGTGGTGGTTTTGGCTCTGCAGGTGTTGAATCTTCTTTTCCACTAAACAGTCCCTTTAATAAAGACGAGAAAAATCCTGGTTCGTCATCCTTAGGCTTCTTATGCTCTTCATAGTCCTCTCCATATTCATCCACATCAGGCGTCTCTTGGACAATTTTAATTTTATTGCCATCCACTTTGCGGACACGTTCAAATCTATACTCATCATCCGTATCCTCATCCTCCTCATCGTCCTCATCTCCACTATCTTCCTCAGACGGTACTACTCGTACCAACTTCCGGAATTCGAATTTTCGTGGAGCCTTTTGACGAACACCCCTCCCTTCAGTGGGACTTCCATCCTCATTTCCATCTTTAACACCAAATTCGTATGATAGGAGCGGAAAGGTGAACAACACTAGGAAAACTGCCAAGCGGAGGCATTTCATCGATGATGTAAACATCGATGTTCGAGCAAAAAAAAAAAAGAAAATAAGAAGAAAACCCCTCTCTTTTCTCTGCAAAAAAGAAAGAAGAATGCTCGGGGGAGGCTGTCACCAAATGGTATTTAGAACTTCCACTCCAACACTTAACGGTAGGAGTCGAATACTTTTTTACACTGGAGTCGTTAAATATCCGTTAAAAATCGTTAATTTCGTCAATATATACGTAAAACCGCACGAGCACACGCAATTATCGCAGAAGGAAAATCCTTTTTTCTTGCGATGACAAACTTATGAAAAACTAGAAAAGAAAAATCTTAAATTTGCAGAATAATACCTACATCTTCTGCCTACTGTCACGTTTTCTCACTCACTGAGAGCTAGTGGCGCTGAAATTCGCTCATTAGAGCAAATGGCAATCGGCCGTGATTTATTTTTAGAAAAGCGTCTAAACGAAGCATGTATTTTGGGGCTTCCAGCTGTTAAAAAACATTCTTTAGCTAAGCAGAGCGCGAGAGCAAAACTCAAGAGCATGTGAATATTATTGTTTTGTTTCTGTTTTTTTTCCTCTCGAACCCGAATGCTTTTGGCGAGAATGCGAATTTTTCAAAAAGCGTGCTCGTAGGTAGGTGGTTGCGAATCTATTGAAAGGTTTTTGTCTGGGATAAGACTAGATCGTACGTTGGTGTTAAGTTTTGTTAGATCATTGTCACGATATCAGAGAATAGCTTGTAGTCTCGACAATTTACATGGCGCTCTCATTTTATTAACACTTGTTGTTATCATAGTTTCCCTCACAAAATTCTGCTCTGCTAGACTCCTTAGAATTTTTTGCTTTAGACACCCCTACCTTTCATTCTCTCTCTTTACATACATGGTCCCCCTTATGGTTTCTAACTCAGCGGCTAGAGTTGTAGACTGTTCTATTCACTGGATGCTTTCTAATCGACGTGTCTTAATCTTTTGCACCACGTGCTCACCATGGAATAGTCTAAGAAGTCTTTTCCCAGAAGAGAGGTAGTATTCCATCTATTTCTCACCGGCTAAGTATTCGTTGCCATATTGTAAGTTTAGCAAATCTGCTTTCTCAATAAGAGTCATATATTACTACCTGTTTAAGCACTCTTGTCTCCTTTAGAAAGGTCTGTTTCCTTAGAGAGTGGACTGTCCAATATAAACAGTATGATTGGGGCTGATGATGGCAGTACTGAACGACTGAATTATTGGTTGGAAAGATCGAATCATTTTTGAACTATTCGATCTTCAAATTTAAACGATTGGCACAAAACTCGTTGCTTCGCTAATCAACATCAGAACGAAATGAGATTTTCATATGAAAAACATTACACAACATCAACATTCATTGTACAACTAATAAAATTCTGAAAGTCAACAAGTCTAAGTGTGGAAAAGTTCAAAAAAGGTTTGTCTTAGCTTTCTCTTATTCGAAATCCATTTGCTGTTAGGCGTTGGGGTAGCTTCGGGATATCCACCTTCTCCAAAGAACTCGGTCCTATGTACATCCTTGATGCAATTTTTTTAAGTTCTTCGGTGTCTTTGTCTCGGTGCATTTCATTTCGTTTACATTTCCAGTACCTATTTGGCTTTTCTTGACTCGTGCAACATATGCAGAGGTTCGAAGCATTTCCACTGTCTCTCCTCGATTTCTTCTGCTCTACTTTTAAGCGTATTCTCTCAATGCTGACCCTTTTTCTCCTAGTTTTTCGTACGTGCTTAATTTCTGTTGACTAGAATTTGCTCTGATGTTCGTCTAATAATGGTAAGCTTGAGATTGTGCTTATTTTGCTTTTACCCACTATTATTACTTCTTGGCCTATTGTCCATTACAGCTAACAATGGTTTCAAGGATTCAACTCCCTCTTATTCTCTGCCATTACATATCATAAGAAGATTCTCTGTCCATCGATCCTCATTTCTTTTCAGATTATTGGATCTCCAATGATTGTCGTAGTCTGTGCTGATTGTTTTCTGTGATGATAATATCATCATTTGATTCTTTCTGCCTCTTACAGTTTTTTTTACTTCGTTCATGAATAAAATAAGCAGTAGAGGGCTAAGATTGTCTCCTTTCTTTAGTCCTTTGCATACTACAAATTCTTTTGATTGCTTCCCTCCTAGTCTTACTTTCCCTATCAGATTGCTATAAACACTTCTAATATCGTTTATCAGTCTTTCTGGAACGTTTCTAGTTTTTAGTTCCTGCCTACATGTTGTCTTGGCACGCTACTGACGGGCGCTGTAAGTCTACGGACGCTTGGAAAAGGTCTTTTCCCTTCGCAATCTATTTTTCTATCTTTTGTCTTGACCAGGAAACATGAAAATCCTTATGAAATACTTCAAAAAAAAAAAAAACAATATCTTATTAATCACAAATTTATACGGGTTTGCACCTTTGTAGGACGAGTCTCTCCAAAACTGTCCATTTATTCCTCATCGAGGACCACAAAAAAAAAAAACTTGAGAATGAAATACGAACTCTACAAATTTAGTTCGAAGATAGTCGAAGGGGCAGATGGTAGGATTCCTTCGCGAGATGAGACTAAGACCACAAAGTATTATTCGTGAAAGGATTAGCAATTCTATGAGAGATAAGTGACGGCGGTCAATAAACAGAGATCACTAAAGCACTTCACGACTAATCTAGAAATTTCTCCACTTTATGTGCAGTACTGATGTTCTGCTAGATTTCATAAACCATTGGTATTAGAGATGACCGGATATCCGTCGGGCGAATATGCTGTGAAGGTTTATCTTTCATTATCAGGAAGCAACGTTTACAGCGTGGCTGTTTTCTGAAACTGGCATAGTTTATGAAAATAACGCAACGATCTTCTATATTCGGAGTTCGATCGGATAACAGATAATATTAGTGACATATCCAATGGATATCTCCTTCTTCGATAGTATGAAGTGAGTAAGATAATTTTCGACATGAAAATAGATCATAGGAGCGACGGTGTCCTGTAATTCGCTTCTTTCTTTTACTTACTGTCTTTATCGCATTCAATATGTTCTAATAATTCTTATCTCGTCAGAAATAAAAGAGCTGCGTTTATAAAAAGAGAGTTCATTCATTTATTCTGTTGTATCTTTGTACCAACAATGATATACCAAACAAGAAAAAATTAAAAGTAATGGTTTGCACAAGTTAGAACTTAAAATGTAATAAAACAACATAACTCGACATTCATTGTCGCATCAAAAATAATCAATAATTCATGCGTCTCACGCGTGACAGTAAGGAAGATAAAAGTTGTCAAGAATAAACATTTTTTAAAATAAAATTTGAATTCATTCAGCTGTTATGCTGCAACTCTCAATCGTCCTGTTCCATGCGTCGCACAGGGAGATTAGTTATCTGCGGAAGCTGTTTAAGACACTCGGCATACGAGGCGCCTGATATCCACAAAGGTGGAACCATTATCTGCTGTGCAGGATGATAGCACTTAGTTCCGCCGAACTGTACTTGACTGAGAACATGATTTGTTGCAAATCTCGATTGGGTTAGCGACAACGGAAGCAGCGTTAGCCCAGTGTATGGCAACCCAGTGTGACCACAATCAAATTTTGAAACCTCCCAAGGAGTGTAGTCTCTTCCCGGAAAAGTGGAATTGCTACCAGTTACCTGGTAACAGAGCACCAATACAATTTGCGTATCATTCAAGTTATACTTCAAGGGTGGTTTGTTTCGGTACTTCGGCATGATGGTTCCGAAGATGCGTGTAGCGAAAATCCAGTCTGATAGGTAAGTATACATTTCATGGACAATGAAACTGTTCTTGTATACCTGAATGAGTTGCTCCTCGGAGGATTTCGACAACAGAGTACAGGCCCAACTAAGATCGATAACTTCCATTAGGTCTAGGAAAAACTCGCTGCGAACGCCATGCGATGCGACGAATGTCATCATGGGAGTTGTGACCATTATTCCAACTGGAAGAAAGTGAACGTCTTATTACTTAACACACCGTGTGACCTTATAAACTTACGTAAGTGCGCAATGTCTTTTTGGGCATAGAACACATAATTGCAGTCAGGGAACCCGCCGACTTTATCGATCAGCGAGACTACCACTTCACATAGGCGCGAATGTATGTCGACCAGTTCTCTACAATGAAGAGCAACTACTATAAAACGAAGTGGGCATTCCGCGTTACGCAAAAGCACTGCTGCATATTGAAAGCCTTCTACGTCGAAGAATGTTCCGAATATGATCACTGGGATGCCCCACATATTTGCAATACATTTCAAGCGAAGAAGGGCATCGAAATCAGTGTTGCGCATGCGGTGAAGCGATTGTCTGAATAAATAGGAATGGGATTAGACTCGGCGCTACTTTAGAATACAAAGGAAACTTACTGTGCCGATGGCTTAGCCCACTCAATGACAAAGCGTGAATCTCCAAGCACAGTTCCTTGCATCTCGCGTAGGACAGTCTCAGCTGCATTGCGGCATGTAAAATCAACAAAAGCGTTCGTTCGCACTTTGGAAATCTTCCGAATGGTAGTGCGCGGAACATACTTTACCATCATGTCGATCAGATCACGATTGTTCAGTTTGAGGTCCACGTTCCGGACGAACAACGTCTTGTTCTTACAAACATAAGAGAAACCAAAATTGCAAGATTGTTTGTACCTTTGATATGTATCTCTTACCGATATAGAGTTGTCCGTATTTTCGCTGTTGGCCCAGACTACCTTCAAGTCCTGACCCCACAGTCGGATTATACCAGGAGAAGTGTTTTTCTTCGCTTCCAGCGCCTCATTATGTGTTCCAAAGTTTACAAACACATATCCCACGTTCCCGTCATTCTTGTTCAACGGACCTTTGGTGTAGATCCTTTGCATTGACGGAAAGATCGTCCTCAACTTCTCCTCTATTTCCTCCTCACTGAGGTGCTTGGGGATGTTGCTCACAAATAGTCGGCACTTCTCACAGGAATTCACGATATCTAGGGTCTTCGATGGTTCAATGAAGTAGTGATTGAGAACTTCCATAGCGCTGCCGGCGTCTTCCTCGGTCGTGTACCTTACATACGCATATCCTCGAATTCCCTGAACAAAGTCGATGGGTACACGAAATTGGTAGATTTTTCCAAATCGAAGAAATGGTTCCAGGAGCTTTTGTTCGCTGATGTTCTTCGGAATACGACGGATGTACAACTCACAAGAGCTGGTCGGCGGTGGACCCTCCCAGTCTTCTGGCGGACCAAACACTTTACGTCCATTGGTCTGCATTAAGGAGTAAATAATTGTGGAGCACTCCACACTAGTAGTTGGCAGTGGCACTTCCATTTTTGTTAAATTTTGGTTTGTTTTGGTGGAATTTGGAAAATTTTTTACTGCGATCTCTACTAATCCGCTGGACGGGAATTTCTGTGGAAATGGGAATGACGGTACGGACGTTGTGTTTCAAAAGTTCCGCGACAATATTTCCGTTATCTGTCAGTGATGCCATTTGTTTTGTTTTTGTTCGATGGGATCATCTGGTGAAATGTTATGTACTAGATTGGCGATCGAGTACATTTGGGTCTGATTAGATGTGTTGTGTTGGGAGTTTTGTTGGTAAGAAGAGTGAGGTGTGAAGAGAGCGGTACCCATGAAGAAAATATAAAAATAGAGGTGCCAATCAGGTTCCACACCTTAAAAGTTCCGCTCGCAGTTTTAGCTAAACTGCTCAAGCTTTACACTCACGCTTTAGCCGTTTCAGATGGCTAGGACATGTCGAGCGAATGGACATCAATGCTCCTGTACTGAGTTTTCGAATCAAACCCGGGGGACATTACAGTACGGAAAACCTCGGCTTAGGTGGCGAAGGGGACCTCAACCAAATTGAAGTACGCAACTGGAGAACCCGGCTAACTGGAGGAACTTATTAATGGAGGCCCAGGTTCACCCCGAACTGTAGCGGCGTCTAATTAAATAAGTAGGTGAACCATCGCTTGCAGCACATGATGCGACTGATTAGATGTGTCGTTAGTTTTCGGATCGGAAGGGCTTCCTTCCTATCTGTCCCTCACTCTTCTTACTCATAAAACTCCCAATACGTCTAATCAGACTCAATTGAAAATGCCGTTTCTTTTGGGATTCTTTTCTAGATATTTCGCGGCTTAGCATAGCAGGGCAGTGTACTCCCTACAGCACTGAGCACAGGGTACTGGACAACTAGCATCTAATAAGAGTTAAGAGTCGTCTAATTAGTTGCCAACATTTTGCCTCACCACTTACCCTTACTCCATCCAAGATACAAACCAAACACATTAGCTACTACTGATCTTCCTATAAAAATCCTGTACTAGATGTTGTGTCTTCGCTACTGTCGCAGCATATAAACAACCCCTGCCTGGAGCCATTTCCCAGAAAAACTTCGGACGCAACGGTTGCTTGTAACGTATTTCAATTGCGATTCGCCTAATATTAGGAATTTATGTTGTTTCTGTTCGAGTGCATTGTTTGTTATTGCCATTCGGTTGTGTAGTCTTAAAATTATTCGCAATGGTTAATCGCAAGAGTGTCCACATGATTCAGAAGAGCGGCAGTAAAGTGTATGGACCACCGGAGAATTGGTTCCATGCAGCCCCATCGTACCACTGTGAATTGTTTATTAAAAATCTACCAAAAGATCTGAACGAAGAAATGTTTCTAGCGCTGTTAAAACGTTTCGGGATCGTTTACCAATTCCGCTTAATGACGGATTCCGCGAAAATGACGCGCGGCTACGCCTTCACGCGATACACCATTGAACTGGATGCTCTGGCGGCTATGGAATTGCTTAATCGGTACTTTCTGCCCAACGGTGAGCGATTGAAGGCGTGTAAGAGCTTGAACAAGCGATCTCTGTATGTGGCCAACGTACCCAAGGAATTGTCGTATAAAGCTCTCTATGGTGGATTTGTGCAGGTGTTTCCTAGGATGCGGAAGTTGGTTCTGCGTAGTGATAGTGTGAGTCTGAATCGTGGTTTTGCCTTTATTGAGTTTTGCAACCATGAAGACGCTCTGGAAGCGAAGAGACGGTCGGCGCAATTGGGTGTAAAACTTTGGGGAATCGACTTGAGGATTCTTTGGGCACAAATGCAACCGAAGGGAGTCATTAAATCGGTGAGTGAATTCTGTGTTTGTAAACTGATTTTAGTAAGATGTGGGGACGTGGTTTCATTTTGGTTCTCCAACTTAGTTTAGATCCTGTTGTCTTGGAAATAACAACTGTTTCCGGTTCAGCATTATAGTTTATAGCAGCGTTGTTCGCCGCCATTAATGAAGAGGATGGGGAGTCATGTTAAATTTAAAAAAAATAAAATATTTGTTTAAATATCTTGCAGCTCTACGATTTATCTGTACCTACTCTCCAACTAGTTGGGACCAGTAGTGTGTTTACACTCCTGTGACGCCTTTCAACTTAGATAAAGCTTATTCCATGACGGTGCTGTGTGTGACATGTTTCCCAAGGACCAGACTCGGTCTTCTGCTAGATTGGTTTCAGTACTGTAATCCAAATGTAGGAACAATATTCAAGTCCTCTAGCCTAATGATTTAGAGCAGAAAAGAGTTGGTGAAAGAAAAGAAACCTGTGGCATTCCACTAGTTGAACAACAATTCTGGAAAGATACATCTTCCTTCACATTGCCTGTTTAAAACAAAGTTTTCAATTTACGTATATCTATGTAGTTAGGAAATTAGGAAACTTGCTCAAAGAGGTCCAATGCCAGATCCAATACATAAATTTTGAGATACACAGGGCAGGGGCTCTTAGTTTGTCTTGTCCGGAGGCTGATGGTTGTACATAAATTGTGTTTTTAGAGGCGCAAAACTTTAAATTGAACTAAAACACAGAAAAATGACTTAATCCACAAAAAGTGTTAATGAAGTTCGCTACCGTTCCATGTTGGTAGACTATTTTTTGCCAGAATTGCATGAACTTGACATCAGTAACAAGTACACCTAACAAGATGGTACCAAATGCCAGACTGCTGATCTGTTCAAAGGGAAGTTCGGTAATCATGTAATCTCGAGAAATGGTCCAGTCGAATAGTCGTTGTGGAGTGTGCTTACGGATGTGCCGATAAATTTGAAACAATTGAGCGCGTAGAAGCCAACATTCGAGGTGTTATTGCCAAGACATCAAGTCTGTTGCTCATTAGACTTAGTCTAAACAGTTCGTGGTAACATTTTAACTGAGTTTTCATTTAAAAGCTGACTGCTGAATGGTTTACCCTATTACAAATTGGCATAGGTCTCTCCTTCATGCGTGAGTGCAATATGCATTTGAAGATAAAGTTTTTTAGGACGGAATATGGAAATTAATTGGTGTTCTCCGATTCAGTTCTCTACTTTTCATTCATCCGTTGGAGTTCGCCCATGCTCCTTACCAAGTAATGGCATCTGAAGCCAGAACAACTTTGTTTGACTTACATTTAAGTGTGCACTCTTCTTACTCTCATCCTGTCCTACACATTACCGTACCATCTTGTTGTCCTGAACCTTCACCTCATCCGTTTTTATACATACCACAAATGTTTAAGGAGCTATGCATTTGTCGTAAGGCGTAAAACTCTTGCACTTTGCTTCTTATAGGAGATTTTTACTGGGAGTAGGTTCTAATACTCAGCTTTTGTCTAGTACGTATCTGTGGTGTTTGAGGAGAACCTGATGACTCCAAGTGGTCACCCTTGTTTGCTCGATTTATGTATAAGCCTTAATCTTTAGATCATATTCCAGTCGTTTTACGAAACTACATTCATTTTTCTCTTCAATTCCTTTCAGAAAAATACATTTCTTGTCCGAGGATTAAGCAATGAACGTTGCAAAGAAGTGTTCTTAAAGAAAATCCAAACTCTTACTGGACCGATGGATGTTAAGAAAATGGAAGTAGTTGAAAACCAAGGAATTGTTGCATTCAACGACGCAGCTGTGGCATTGAAAATATATTCTGAACTAACAAACATATCTCTGCCAGACTTCTCTGTAGAATGGGCTAAAAACGGTACCAAATCTTGGTGAGTTCCTCTCATAAGTAGCTTTGCTTTGAAGTTTATGCTTTCATTTTTATAGGATGACGAAACGAGTGGAAGATTTTTGTGCTGAATTGCGTATGATTTGCATTGCGAATGGTTGGCAAATTCCCATCATTTTATTCGGAAACAACTATCGCAAGAACAATGTGCAGTATGGAGCGGTAACGAAACTGTCAAGAGGTTAAACCTTATGCTTCCACCTGAGTGAGTGATTTCGTTTCAGATTCTTTTGGGAGACGGAAATGGTAACTTTACCTCGATTCTCATGGAAGTTGTAACAATTAATGTGTACGACATTCAGTCGACCATGTGCGAACTGGTAGTTGCAATCATAAACAAACACGGTGGCTTCCCTGCACAGAGTGTTGTCTATAAAGTTACCAATCGATCTGCTCACCAAGGTAAATCTGATTCTATGTTTCTTTTGTCGCTAATCATTTCTGTTCCCTAGTATGTGTGCTAGCCGATTCGCTGGAAGTCTATTCTAAAGAAATGGATCGCATACGAAATTGGAAATCCATACATGAAATGGCATCGACATTACGAGAAATCTCTTTGCTTTCGGATGAACAGATTTTGTCTATATACAGAGACAGCTTCTTGGGAAGCTGTCCCAAAGTGCCTAAGAGTATGGAACAAATGCTGCCGAACTGCCTTGCGGTCTATCCAAAATATCGCAATAAGCCTGCCTTGATGTTCAATCTAAATGATACTGAAATAGTTCTAGTATTAAGAGAAAACACATCCGACGAAACATTGCCACCGACTAAGTACATTCACGAACTTAATGAGAACACCATATATTTGTCATGGAAGCGGAAACCCAACGAATGTGTGTATAACTATGTCGACGCGGGAAGATGCGATTTTTACCATCCAAATCAACAGATTAATATCTCCCCCGTTTGGATACCCGGTCACACTTATTTCCATTCTCTTAAGAACTTTATTTTATAATCATTTTTAAGTCTAAAGACGTTTTACACCTTAGTTTGTAAGTTTAACTTGGCTGAATTGGTAGTTACTATTAGCCTGTATCTCAAAAATTTAAAATTGAGCATGCTCGTGCTGGAAATGTTTGTTTCCATGCAATGTTTGTCTTACTTTTGTTTGCTTATAACTAAGATGAAATGGTTATGTATGCGTATATCGTATCGCCAATGTGCATATTCGTGAATTGCTTCAATTGTTTATTTATGTTATAACTATTAAGCCACGAATGCCTTAAAAGGCAACATTTATTGCCTTCATACTTTATTTTATCTCATTTTTAATTTTTGTTATGTGTGTGCCTGTGTCTCACGATATAGAATTTCGAATACGTATGTATGTATACAACGGATATTCTTTGAATAAATAATCGCATTTTTGTTTAAATATCTTTTGTGTATGCATTGAATACTGGCTTAGGTGGATATAGAAACTGTTACGGCCTTTAGTATGGTACACGTGGTTAATGTAAACAATATCTACGGGAAACAATTTGGAGTAGTTATTCTTGACTGTCGCTGCATGGTTCTTGTACATATGCGTTGAAGAACTTGAATTCCGTTTCAGGTTTAATAATGTACAAACATCCAGTCATGATGGGTCTAAAGTTTTGTGTCTGTCAAGTCCCTGGTCTATGCGAATGAAACAGAGATTTAAGACGACTCTAGGAATAACATCGAGTGCAAAATCGGAGACATATATTCTTAGGCTTAGGATATTCACTCAAATGAATGTTGTGTTCTTTCACAAAATTTTTGAGATAGTTTTGCTTCCCGTAACATTGAAAATCGTTGTGTTGGCGATATCGTTTTGACGAATCTTCAAGTTACGCCAAAAATATCAAACCCGATGCGATCGTCTTAAAAGTTATGTGGTGTGGATCTAGCTCTGCTCTATGTTGGTGTCCACCCTTGTTCCGCATGGCGTTTTACTAAAATCCAGATTGTCGTTCGTTGGTATTTTGTGTATTCAGAGTAATTCCAGAAATTGGGACATTTATTCATCCTTACCGGTGAGGGATTTTCTGGCGTTCAATTTCAATAACCACGACACATCCTAAATATCGATAATTGGTGTTTTAATTTAGTCGTTTTTGGCTTTCCCGAAGATCACTAAATGCTCTCCAGAATCCATTGGTTTCTAACGATAAATTACACTGAGGAACAATTTAAAAAAAAAAATCTGTTGAGTTAAATTTTTCTGCTGTTTTACAGTTAAATAGGTACGCTGATTACAAAACTACTTAATTTTCTTCCATCACGTCAAGTTTTTCCACTACAGAGACGTTGTGTAAATTGCAATTTGGTATTCCTATGATTTAGCGAGAGCCCAAAGATCATTCAAGTTTATTTTGTATAGGGAAAACGTCCAGATATAACAAGAAAAACAAATGTAAAATAGTGTCTCCTAGTTTATCTTCAGCCATACGCCCAGTACCTCATTCAGCTGAAATCCCAGTGCTAGTTTTCTAAGAACTACCTTCTTTATTACAAGAATACAAGTATGGTGAAGATCGAAGTGACAACTGTTGTTGAAGATTTTGAAATCGAAGATGACACCATTCGTAAAGGATTTGATCAGAAAGACTTAAATGATTTGGCCAGGGATATTCTAAAAAGACCTCAGAGATCTTAGCGAGACTTCAGGAGAAAAATTTGCTTAAAAAAGGAGCTAAGGTATCCTTCTTTCTGCAATACTTTCGAAGTGACGGTGAATTTGTGTATCGCTATAACATAAATGGTTTAATAGAAGAGTTGGGAATTCTAGCCTATAACGCAACTGAATTTCGATTGTTTATTGAAAGCTTAAAGCGGAGCTTAAAGTGTGTCCTCCTCCACAAGGGAAACTTATTTGGTGCAGTCCCAATAGGCCACTCAGTTTGTTTGCGTGCAGAATATGAAGACATAAAGAGATTGATTGATCATTGATTTGTTGCAATACCACATGCACATATGGATCATCTGAGTTGACTTTAAAATGCTATGCTTGGCCAGCAACGCGGATATACCCAGTATCCCTGTTTTTTGTGTATGTGGAATAGCAGAGCTCGTGAGAATCATAGCCTACAGTTGAATTGGCCGCCAAGATCTGAACTCACACTTGATAATCCAAACATTCTACATCAACAGCTTGTTGACAAAAAGAGTTATTATATTTCCACCTCTGCCTGTAAAACTGGGCCATGAAGCAGTTTGTTGAAGAAAAGTGTTTCAAATACCTCATTGCAGCATTTCGTTGCCTGTCTTTTGAAAAGATAAAGGCCGTTGTGTTTGACGGTCCACAGATTTGGCAGTTCATTAAAGATGAAAATTTTATTGGGACAATGATGACAGAACTCCAAAAGAATGCTTGGTTAGCATTCAAAAACGTTGTCAAAAACTTTTGTGGGAATTCGCGAGCAGAGAATTACACAGAAATTGTCCAACAACTTTTACAGAGCTTCAAAATGCTTGATTACAACACGAACATCAAGGTTCATTTTCTGCATAGCCATCTTGCTGAATTCCCAATCTAGGTGCTGTCAGTAATGAGCAGGTTGAGAGATTCCACCAAGATTTAAAGATCATGGGATGTACATATGACTGCTGACTTCTGTTGGAGCATCAGGCGAGATTGTCTGCAGAATAAAAACTCCAGGAAAAGCTATAAAAGAAAATTTTTAACTTGATATGTATGTTTGCCGTTTGGTTGAAGAGGTTTACTACTTTTATAAAAAAAATTATTTTCTTTGAACTTTTTGTTTGGTTATTGTTTATTTAATTTTTTATTGTATGCACATTTTATATGTTATTCAGAACGAAAAGATGATATCCTGTAGCTTAAAAAGGTGACGTGATAGACATAAACTGAGGTCATTTTCACATTCAGACGCCAAAAATAAGTCAAAAACAATTGTCAGGTCTTAGTCAACGGAATGTGTGTTCCCCAGTGTTATAGTTCTTTAAAATAGGAGAGTTGGGTCGGCCAAGGAAGACGGAACAGTGGAAGAAGAATCATGACATCTCAAAGGAAACTACCATGCAACTACAAATTCAGTCCAATGGGTCACCAGGCAGTCCACCTACAAAGGAATTAAATGAAACACATGTTTGGTAGATTAAAATTTGAAAATTATTATTTATTACCAATTTTTTTTCAATAATTCTTTTTTTTTTTTGAAAAGTTATTTATTGAGATTTTAATATTTTATTTAAAGTCTTTAGTAAAATTTAATTATTATATATTACAAAGAGATTACAGAGATTTATTGTTCTTATGTACACGTTTTATGTTACTTCAGTTTGTTCCATATTTTCAATTCCAATCAAATGGGTTACTTAACGAAAAACACTCTCAACAAAATACAAAACAAAAAATAAATAAACCATAATTGTAACTTATCAATAATTTGTGTTTATTTTATTAACTTGCAAATGAAATATAAAAAAAAAAAAACAAAGAGGAGTGAGAAAAAAAGTGTAAAAAAGGCTCAGCAAGTCTCAAATTCTGAATTATTTCTGTTACCTTTTTAATTAAAACAACAAATCTTAACATAAAAAATATGTAAATCTTAAAGTCCTCCTTATGTAGGTATTTCTCTATGCTAAATATACTATATGTAGTTTTCATATTTTCGTATTTTTCAATTGTTTAGTTTTAATTCAATCAAATCCTCAGTGCTTGCAGTGCAATTAAATATATATTTTTTTGTTTTCTTATATTTTGCTGAATGTTCAATATTAAATATTAAAAGATAGTTTATTATGTTTGTTTTCTTTTTCTTTTTTGTTAATGTTGTTTTATCCAAATGAAAGATCATGAATTTCTCTTAGTATTAAAAATGTTAAAACACACTTTGTAGTAAGGAAAGCCAAAAAATATATATTTTTGTTGTATTTCCATATTTCAAGTTTTTCGTTTGTTTTTTTAACTCATGGAACATTTTTGTATTTTAATTTATGTTTATAACTAATAACTAAGATGTTTAAACTACGATTTAGTATTTTATTTGAATTGTTACTTGTTAAATGTATTAAAATAGTGATTTAAGTTCAGACTTGTTTTTTGTAAGTACGTAGGAAAGGTATATGGTGTTACCCGCATCAAATATTAAGGTAGATAAGTGGAAGAAATCAAAAAGTTGTTAAACATGTACAGAGCTTAGAGTACACATAACTAGAGAAATAGAAGAAATCCACGTCCAGCTTATGAAGTGAAAGCAAAATTAAATTTCGTAAATCCTTGATGGTTGTACCTGTTCCAAGCAAGAGAATTAGTATGTGGCTTCGTACGAAAAGTGATTTGATTTGCACAAGCGCTTTTGGTCAGAACCACAGTCAAAATAGACTTCATGCAGTTTCAAGCAAAACACCATTTACAGGTATAAAAAAAAAACAACAAATAGTTGGCACAACATATCGATGTGACCCAGGGTATTTGTTATTTGAGAAACTATGACAGATATACTGTTAATGATGTTTGTCAGACCCTCGCGACAGATGGGGCCTTGAAAAAAACTTTTAGGTATTGTCTGAGGACCGAACTTTGTCGTCCAACGCAGTAACCATTTGAGCCACAGAGCCCATTTAAAGGTACATATGCACATGAATAAACATTTATTTTTGCTCTAATCAGGGTTCCCTTCATACCCAGTTAAATAAAAACTTCTGTACTTTAAGAGGCTAAAAACAGGATGCCACAAAAGCCTTAATTCATTGCAATAACTTTCGATCACCTGGTGTGTGAAGACAAACGAGTTGAGACGACCCTGCACTATCAACTAAATTCTAATAAAACTCAACAATTCTTTGAGACGTGTGTTAGAACAGAGAGACCACTTAAACACACTTCTGTTGGTATGTACATACAAATATATTTGCAGTAAAGGAGTATGAAAATACTTTTATTTCGATATTTAAAAAACCAACAATAGATGCATATACAACGTTCGAATGCAGGTGATCTACTGCTTAATACTGTTTCGAAGAATATTTGGCATAATAGCTACAAACTTTATCAACTGCATACAAACCTTATACAATTATTTTATCTTAAATGGTAAATAAGTGTACTGGGCGTATTACTACTTAGTACTACTAATACGTAAAAAGAATAAATAGAATACATAAGCAGAAGTGTTGATAGAGCAGATATGATTTCGAAATATGCAAAATGCCTTAAGCAAACCAGACCGAGTAAGTAAGTATCATATTCTCACAATTAAACCACTTTTTTTTCTCTGAAAACTGATGAAACTGATGTACGTTGTACCTCGGATTTGATTTTGACTAGTTTCCTCTTAAAGCGTTCAAAACTATCAGATCAGGAAGTGACCCATATCTGTCTTTAAGTATAATTCCAGGAACCTCGACAAGGGGCTTACTAAAGTAGCTGTTTGCTAGCTCATAAACTGATAAAACCAGGCGGACAATAGAATAAAGTAAAAACATAATTTACTAGAATCAAAGATAAAGCCTTTAAGGAAAAGCATTAGACTGAAGAGCAAACAAAGCTTGAAAGGTCATTTAAAAGTTTCTATATTCAATGATTTCGTCATTACTTCTATTTTTGAACAAAAGGAAGAATTATTATTGGTATTTGCATTCTATTTAATCACAAAATTAATCCAAATAAATTTTAATACGTTTTTCTTTTCTTTTTAAATACATTTATTTTCATTAATAAATACTTTATTAGTTTAAATAATAAATATATTTACATTAGATCAAATTTTTTATTAGTTCAGTTTTTTTTTGTTTTGCCTTTTTACTTTTTGTTTTTTAAGTCAACACTTATTTAGCTAAAATTCATAAGACCTTCGTTTCAGTGTAGATTTCTATGACAAATACAATTAAAAAAAAAACTTATTACTCCTTTCTTAAATATGTAATTATTGATGAAATCTCTAATAAAAATAAGGAAGGTATGTAGTTATTATTTTTTTAATTCATTACTTGTGAGTTAAACTAATAAAACTATGTGCTGCTATTAAAAAAAATATATATTTGTTTTTTTTTTTTTTTTGTGGGACGTTAAGAAACTTGTAAGTGTATACTAACTTCATTTTATGTAGTTTTGGGTATTTTAGTTGGACCCGGTGATTACATTTCTTTCTTTAAATCGTAATTAAATTATTTTTCTATCTAAATTACTTGTTTTTGTTTTTTTTTTTTTAAATAAATTGCTTTATGAAATAGGACATAGCTACAAATTGTTTTCTGTAATAAGAATTATTAAAGAAAAGAATCAATATGTCCGAATGAATGATTCGTTGTTGTTCATCTAAGAAAGAGCTAAGCAATTAAATAGACAAAACCGAGAAGAAAAAAAGAAAACAAATTCTTTTTATTTGTTTACATTACTAGTAATATCTTTAAGAATTGGATTGTCATTTGCTAATGATTTTCTTTGTTTTAATTACGTTTATTTACTTCTTTGTTAATTTATCAAAAGAAAATAAGTTTGTTATTCGTTTTTGTATTATAACTTGAAATTGAGAAAAAACTTTCTAACAATTTGTTGCACATTTAGGGGCTAACAATATGCAATAAATCGTTTTGAGTTACTTTCTGAATTAGCATCCATTCATTATTACCAATATTATAGGGATATTTATGTGTTTGCATTTAATGCAAATGTTTAGTTTTAGTTTAATCTAAGTATTGCGATTGAATATTGTTTAGTTTTCTCATTTTTTTTTTTTTTTTTTTTAATTTATTTCTTTAATAATTGACTTCATTCCAATGCTAATTTATAGTTTTTAATTTTTACTTATTTATATGCAAAATTATGCCAAAAATTAACAGCTAAGAATTATTAAGAGTTTTATATTTTAATTTTGTTTATTTTAAATTAGATGATTGAAAATGTTTCTTCTTATTTTTTCTTATTTACATTTAAGTCTTGTAAAAAAATATATTTATACGTAGTTGTTTATTTTGTTTTTCTAAATATTTTACATGTTTTTGTTTTTTTTACGTTTATCACTTGCATTTTCGTAGATATTTATGTATTTTACATGCCTTATCAGGGAGAAAAGTTTTGATTGTAGAGTTCTTTTTTTTTTAAACAAATTTAATTATCTTTTAAATTTTCGTTGAGTATTAGTTGTTTGTTTTGTTTTTTGCTATTGAAAACTTATGAATTGTATATTTACAAGAGTAGTGATATGCATTTTAAATTTAGAGTAAGCAAATGGCGGGTGAAACGCTGTACATATACAATTGGATAAGAAGAAATTAAATGGAGATTTTTGGAGAAACAGATTCTTTCTATTAACGTTCTGAGAAACTTACAAAGTTCTTAACAGTAGACTTATAGTGAAATGAAAAATTAGAAGTTTTGTGTGGCATTGTTTTTGTTGAAATTATATCTCAATTGATTTGACTTCGAACAGAATCCGATTTGTAGTTAAAATCGATTTTTTTAATATTCGTTGTAACGACATTTACTTTCTATTTTAAATGCCACCAGGTATATTAAGATTTTACATTAGAAGCCACTGGAAAGATAGAGTAGGCATATTGTTGTAATTTAGCCGCGCTTGTTGCTTGTGCCATTGGCACGAAGAGCAGCTTATCGATGAAAATAGAAGTTTTGTGTAGCTTTGGTGTAGTTATGTATACTGGACCATTGTAAATCTGTTATTAAAGGAGGTGAAGGAAGTGAGTTCCTGTTCATACTAGGATTCCACTTTTAAATAGTTTATGATTCCTCCGCGAAGGTTTACTTAAAAACAATACAGTCGTGGTACCTTTGATGATATCGCTTAGTGGATTTTAATAAGAGCATTGATGTGAAATAAAAAAGTAAAATAATCTGCACCTGGGAGGAACAGGCAACTGAAAAAAGTCTGTTCCAAATTCAATGTTTTAATGGCTTTTCTCGCGATTTCATGCGATATCGCTATTAGCGAAATCTTAAGCGATAGAGTGTTTTCGACAGAGCGATTTTGCCTAAAATCTTCTGATCAATAAGTCTTCATGAAACATTAACTCCAACTACATATACATAAATCAGAGCATACGTGAGAAACACAAGATCTTATATTGCGCATCTACATTAGCTAGTACTATACAGGCAATGTACAACAGGGCAATTTTTCACCATGTAGGGGAACTCAACGTTAGCACCGATGAGTTAATGGGCTTTATGAATGGGTTATGCTTCTGAATGTCTTTTTGTTTTTTTAGGAAATAAGTTTTAAAAACTTTGCGGCTTATTTACTAAGGGTTCTTTATTGCTCAGTTTGGGTATCTACAAGGACAAGGTGCATTAAAATATTTATTTTATTTGAATAATTTTTCGCCAGTTACTTGGAATCAAACCCACCAAGGCAATGGCCTGGTTTTACTTTGTGAAATTATTCAATTTTGAAAAAAAAAACTTCATATTTCCATGATGTTCAACTTAGAAAGTAAAGCGACAAAGTGAATATTTCAGCGTGATTTTAAATTGAATTAGTTTTGTATAGCATTTGAGCTCAACAGCTAGGTGTCATGGACAAACTACACCAATCTACACTATAGATTCGAATGGTCTATTCAAATACTCTTATTTGACAAGAATTATCATCGAATATCATTAAAGATACCTACTGTCGACCATGTTAAATAGATTCTTAGAGCTCTCGTAGGGAATTCCTTTTGTAATCCTCTAAGCCTCTTTACTGTAGATTTATCTTTTCCAGTGCAAAAATATTTATAATTAAATCGATGTATAGTAAATTTGTTCACTATAAGCCACCGTTTTTAGTTTAATAATAATTATTGTTAAATCGAAACCAAATAGCCAGATTCGTAATTAAAGTGTTCAGTTAAATTTCAAATTTCATTTCGTCTTAATTTTTAGTTGCATATGGAATATCACAATGTTTTTTATTCATTATTAGTTTTTTTGTTTTTAAATTTATCTTTCGAGTTAAGCAAAATAAAAGAATTTTAATTCATATTTCCTTATTTAAAATTCTAAAAATTAGAATCTAAATTAATTTACTTTAGCTGAGATTTCAAAAATGATCTGAATAAATTTTAGTGTATTCTTTCATCTTAACAATTAAAATTATTACCTTAAAACTTATCATCATACTATTCAAGAGTTTTGTTATTCAAAAAATGTATTTAATTCTGTCTTAATGTCTACGAATAAATACAATACAATATATTTTTAGTTTTTCTTTTTATTTTAGCTTACAATAATAGTTGCCTACTTAAACGAATACAAATAAGAACAAATAATGAAATAAGTGTGACATGATTAGGTATAATAGTTTTAGACCTGCACTTGTAAATCCATATGTAAAAATCTTTCTTGACCTATTTTACAAATGATTTTTGTTTTTAATTTATTGGAATGTATTTGTTTTTATTTTGTGTTTGATTTTTGTGAAATAAATTACAGTTTTCCGATTTTTGGTTTTGTGAAAAGAAAAAAAAAAAAGAAATAATGTTTTAAATTAGTATAAATATATATAAAAAAAAAAAAACTGATGTCCACTTATGATTTATGCACAACATTGTTTAATGAATAGTGACGTGGGGTGCTACTCGACTGTGGGACCAGCAAGGACTTAATAAGCTTTACAGGAATGCGCTAAACTAATAAATTTGCTATCAATGCTATGATTTATGTTTTTTTGTTTGGTTTCTACTTTTTTTTTTTATGTCACACTGCACTACCGTAAAGTCTTACTTTCAAGATAGGTGGCAATATCACGTGCATTGACATTGAATGCAACCATCATAGGCGTACATCCGTTGTCGTCACGCAATGAAAGGTTGGCACCGGCGGCCACTAACATCACAGAAATGTCGCGGCGTTTATTTTCAGCGGCCACATGGAGAGCGGTGTGTCCCCTAAAAGTAAAGAAGAACATAAAAATTATGAGTATTCAGTATATGTTTAAAAATTTGTTTACAAAAGAATTTTTCTAAATTATACACCATAGACCTTTACAGAATTTAATTAGAAATCAACAGTATATTCAGGGATTTCTCTTATCTGTGAGTTTTAAAATAGAGATTTTAAGATTTAGATTTTAAGGGCAAAACAAATGTGATTTTCTGGAAATTGTTGAAACTTTGCTTAACTTTAAGCAATCAGGAAATACGATATAATACAAAACTAAATAATATCCATGAGACAGTATACTCGTCCTGTTGGTGACCGTTCCCATCTCTGTTCAAAGAAGACTAACTGACTCTTCACCTCAACCACTCATGAAAGTGAACACCACTGCTAAAGCATTGAAGCACTGTAGAATACCACGACGAAGTAGTAAAAAATCTTTTGATCATGGTTTAGAAGTAGATCCATGTAAATTGTATTGAAACAACACAAGGCAATAAATTTAAAGCTTTCAATGAAATTTAATAAATATAACATCTAACGTGACCATGTACATAGGTGGCTGTCTACTAAATGCTTACAACGCTCGCGGGAGGAGCGAAACGGAGCAAGCGATGAAGTACTATTCGCCAGAATAGCCCTGATTTTATTAAGTCCACAGAAAGCTAGCAACTTTAAATCCAGCTCACAAGACTGAAATCACGGTACAACCCATGCAGAATGTCCTTGGAACACAGATTATTTACTATTACTCATCCGCAGAGATATTTTATTTGTCATACAATTAAATGTTGAGAATGCTTCATCAGCTATTTTGTCCCCGAACTCACGAAACAAGCTCCAAGTCAAACCCATCAAGTCAACTCAAGATCGATCCTATCCAATTACTATAACACCTAACCAGAAATCGCCCAAAATTCCCAGCTATATCGGCAACACTGAATACACCCCTTACCACCATTTATCTCATCAGAACCCTAAAAACAATCTTCTTGGAAGCTTTTCTTATTCAACAGAGGTTTCACGTACAACTAGCCAGAAAACAGCCACACTCCCTACTGATGTTGTCTCCCTATCGCTTGTACGGACCCTCAAAAACAGCGCTATGTGAATGGTTCACCTCAACTTGCAATCTGCTTCATTTTATCTCATGACTAACTTTACGAAATCTTCTGTAAAATACAACCAGGCAGACATCAGTTAAACCTAAGAAACCTCGAACACAATTCTTATAATTTCCTTTACTGGAATTCTTAACATCTACAAGCCTGTATCCCGCAACATTATCTCCACAGAAGCAGCCTTAAACAAACCGCTAACCGTCGTTCACTTCATCGGAAGCCTACAAGATATAGGCCTTCTGTGCAAAAGGAGCTAGAAATCAGCTTAATTTACTATCCAGCATCCTTTACCTCTTTAGAAGGTTTAGGGCCTTAAGACCTAAATATTTATCCCACAAAATTTATGTAAACATCTCTTGTCTCAATAAAGATCAATCAATAACCAATATTGCTTGAAATTGTGGACTGGGTTGGGACATAGCTCCATAACTTAATTCTAGAATTATATACAATGTTCCACTAAAAAAATGTCCTTGCCTGCACCGTCGAACAGATTTCCTATTTGTATTCAGTGGAATGATTTGGATGCATGGTCTCTAAATGAAATTGTTGTGGCAATCTTAAAATAGTTTTCCATATAGTATGTACATCTCTCTTTTTCGAGATTTTTGCTTCTTATATATTTTTCTAGATTTACATTCACATTCCTTGAGGAGAAAGACAGAACTTCTCTCTAATTCAACGGTTTTTTCTTATTTCTGTTGATATACATTTCTATATATTTAAATCCCTTGATAACCCATGTGCATACTTACTTAATATTGTCCACCTTATTGATAACAGTATGTGGTGCACAGGATATAATATATTTTACAATGTCCTTGTGATTTAGTTTGCATGCAATATGTAAAGCAGTCTGTCCTGACGAGTCTACTGATTGTAATGAGAATCCTTGTTCATGTAATGCACGTAACTGTAAGTACAATGCAAATAAAACACCAAAAACACCATTAGTTAGTATAGTCAAATAAGCTCAGTTAATACAACAAAAAAATGTATAGTTTATATTTAATAATTAATTGCTAACTACCAAATTTATATCGCCACGTTGGGCTGCTAATAATACGGCATCGGAAGTTTTTTCCAGTACAGAGCTATAAAAAAAAAATACATGAACACAAAAAACAATATTAACACAATTTCGTTCTCTTTTTTATCATTCCAGTTAAGTGGGCGTGGTTCATGCTTTGAATTTGTTTTATTTTTATATGAAAGGGTGATATCAAGCGGTGAGATAGAGAGGTATGGTTGGCAATTTATTTAAGCAAAGCCAGGCATTACGTTGTGTTTTTTTAGCGCAAACAGACAATGGTCACAGTGACAGCAAAAGTTCAAAATTTGTATACAAAAACAAGTGGAATGGTGGAACCGCCGGGCAAAACCGTGTCACGGACACTGAAGATCCGTCCAGGTTTGGGTTACTGTAACAATGATTAGATCATGTCAGTTCACCCCTTGCAATGTTCATTCCATTAGCTATGAGCATTAAAAAAAATGTTTGACGCAACAGGTCTATGGGACTAAGACCCTAAGCTTTGCAGAACCATTCGTCTGTGCGTGTTATATTCTCTACACGATTGGAAGGGGTTTACTGTTTAAACCCGTGTGCGACAGGTAACTTGTTGTTTGAGGAGCTTTTTTATTACTTTTTTATATTCTCGGATGTTTGTCGAATGCTCACGAGCGGTAGGGTAGTGAAAAACCTGTTAGGTGTTTTGACTGGGATTCGAATCTCAATACCCCTGCTCCGTAGTCTAACTCACTAACCACTTGAGCCACAGCTCCCACATTGGCTATGGTTATTGAATAAAACTGCCAAATTTCTAAGTTTGTTATGTGTATGTGTGTTTTGGGAAAACCGTCTGGGTTTTTTGAAAATGTAAAGTAAGATCATTGTCTTCCTTATAGCCATTCGTACACTCATAGTCGAATCACTCGACAATCAAACATTATACATTGCAATTTAGACTTCCAAAATATAGATTATTACAAGTGCCACTGCCATTGCCTGCCTTTAAAGCAAAGCAGAAGAGTTGGGTTGTGAATAGTAATATTAAAGTGAATACCTGAAGTTTAGTACATCTTCGGTTAAGCTGAACAATCTTTGTTTATTGCTGCATGCATTAAATATATTTAGTTTACAAGAAATAAAAATGAAATAAGTAAAAGAACAGGAAACATTGCAAAACGAACAAAATTATACAAAAAAATAGAAAACAGAATTAAAGAATGGAAAAAGAAGTGTTTTGTTTTTTTGTAACATTAGAAATTTAATGAAATTTTAAGAAAATCAAGAAAAAAAGAAAGAAAATTACATTTGTTTACAAAAAAATTTACCTCTTGAACTTTAATTCAGCATTCTTAATCTTAGTCCTCACTAGATGTCGTTAGTAAAAACACAACATATATAACATTTTTGTTATTTTGTTTAAAAAAAATAAATAAATAAAATTAAAGCAAAAACAATATATAAGTAATTAAAAATAATTAAATAAATTACAATAAAAAAAAAGGAACTGAATCAAAATAAAGAAAGGAAACAAACTCTACTCTTATATGTAAATATTTAAAGGTTTAGTACATACATTTGCTTTGGGTGTGTTTAATTGCATGCTATACCATACTTCGAAGACTTCGGAATACTGTTTAGTCTTTGCTTTGAACATAAGTCGGCTACATCCATGTTAAAGTGCAGTCCATAAAGACTAAATAATTAAATATTTACTTACGTTGGGGCAAGGACTAAGCTGTATTCTGAAATCCTTAGTAAAGTTTAATATTCAGGAAATTTATACATATAAGCGGTTGATACTTGTTATTACATTATTGTTTCCATGCTTTTTTATTACTTTGAAAGTATTTATTTTTAAAAGAATAATATAACATGCATAGAGAAAAAAAAGTACATTATTTTATAGAATAGAGGTGGTTTAACTAATAGATAAACAATTTGAATTATGCGATGCACTTCTGTTTAAGTAAATTCAGTAAAGTAAAATAGTGCGTATACGCCACCGTGTGAATTGTTTTACTACACCAAGGCCCTGAATTGGAACACAAAGTCTGATGAGCGTGGGCTAAATATTTTAGCAAAGCACGTACAGAATATTTGATTGCATTCTTAATAGTTCTAAAGGCACGTAATTTTTATATAAAAACAAATGAATGCTAGTTAGGATATACATGTGTACATCAATTAGTAGAAACTGCAATGATTTTCTGGTGTAGATAACTGAGCATCCAACGAAGATGTGAGCCAGTTCCATATTGTTATACTTTTCGAATAAATCTCGTTGTTAGAAGAAGTTAAGACATTTTATGATATTCTCCAGTTAGATTCAAATATTCTAATAAAGAAACGGAAACAGTGCCAAGACCAACTAGGCAAATTGAAGAGTTGGTACGTTTCATAAGGACTTTACTGAATTTGGTATTTTCTAACTCATTTGTTACTTAAATTCTAAAATACTTGTGTGGATATTCAACAGACGTACATACAAACAATTAACTCAAAACAACACAAAAGCATTATTAATATTATACAAACAAAACTAAAACTGACTCATAACCGTCGACGAACATGCGCATGCATTCTCAGCAATATTGTTTCAGTTCAAACAAAGGACTTTACAATTCGAAATTCTTCTTATAGAAATGGTAATGCAAAAACATTCGTTTACTACAGAATGGAAGCGTTGCCATACCCGTATTAGATGTACGTCCAGTCTGGTCAATATTGCGACGTTCATTCTCCTCTTGGCGCTGTTGAAAGGCTGAAAATGCTCGCTCCTGATCTGGGGTTTGGGGTAATGTTGCACATTCCTGATCCAAGACGTATACCTCATCGGTTGCGATGTCTGTAATATAATGCAGGTGTTCCTGCGCTCGATCGATGCGAAAGAAACGTTCCGCTGTGCAAGCTAAATAAAAGATACATTTGTTATATTAATGGCAAAGCAAATATTCAAAAACTTACAATCAACAAAACACCATTCTTGTGACATTTTCGGATAACTAGTGGATTCTTCAAAGAATTTGTTGATATTATTCCGAACTTGTTCCAAGTCAGAGACCGGATCTATTTCCACGTTACCCAGGTTCACGGCAGTTTTTTTAAGCATGTCTTTGTCATAATGGTATTGCTCGTAATTTGGCATTGTTATGCGGAGGATGTTCATGTTTAATGGATCCAAACCAGTAGTCCTAAGGGAGAGAAGAAAAAAAAAATCATATTAATACGCAATCCCCAACTCTATTCCGAGAATAATTCTATAACGTCGCTAGCAGCTTTAATTCAAGCTGAACGTCTCAATTTCCAAGTACCGCACACAAGAAACCCAAGTCGTTGGCTTCGTTTCGATTTCATTAAAAGCCAATCAAGTGTCATCTGGTTGCACATTCAATTAAAAAGTGCAGACATAGTCTTTGTTCAGCAGAGGAGTGCGGTATAAAAATCAATATCACTGCCACCTATGTACATATGTACGTACATACATACCTCCAACATGGTTACCAAGTAATTGCATGGAATGAAGTTGCAATTTTAATTTCTCCACAAACACCCACATTCATCTTAACCCTCTGTTCGTAGCGCAGACTAGAGGGTTAATTAACTTAAAAAATATTGTCTCAGCACTCTTATACTTACGCCACGTTCACTCGTCCATGCTTGCGTTTGGCCAACATCACAGCCTTGTTGAGCAGATCGATTTCGATTATTGACGGCTTTACACGACACGCCTCCCCATCGACCTGCATTGGAATTGTCTTTGTCGTGACAATTTTTGCAGTCTTACACTGGCAGATGCAAGTGCCATGGGCACCGGCCTGTAGGAACGGCAACTGGTATGTTGTGAGACCGACAATTTCGAACATTCCATCGTCCGTTGAGGGTACAGATTTTGTGAATGAATCATTCCATGGGTGAGTACCACCGCCATAGCTATGAGGAAATGGAATATTATTATTTGATTTGTAAAATGTACCACCACCTTACCTTGGTATATTCAGGACGAGTATTGCATGAACGCGTGCCTCCTTTAGTTTTGGTGTATAATCAACACCATCAGCTTCGAGGGTAACACAATCTGCAAGATTTCTATACTTTCGCAGGATGAGATCTTTGCCACCCATTTGGCCATAATACATTTTGTTGCGGAGACGTGAGTTAAAACGCTCCGGGTGAGCTTCACGTGCCTCGTGAAACTCTAAGGCAATATGGGCATCAACACCGAACGAGAAGTAATTGTTGATTACGTTTAAGGGTAAGTTATCCTTGCCCTTTTCTGTTGGTTCGGCGTCTGGATTTGGGGTCACTGTTACCCGCCAACGATCGAGTAAAATTGTGTTGGACATTCCTATCTCACGAAGGATTTTACCAATCGGTTCATCAGTGTAGCCCTTAAAGTGAAATATTTTTATGAGAACTTGAAGAGGAACAAATGAACTTTAAAACTTACACCACCCCAGCCGAGAGCTCGCGCTAAATCATTACCCGTGCCGAGTGGCAACACGCCCACAGCAGGTGGTGGCTGAATATTTATCTGATCCAGAACGGAGAGAACCCATCCAACGGTGCCATCGCCACCACAAGCGAGTACTCTTAATTGTGGAGCTTTTCGAAACATTTCCAATCTGAAAGATTAAAGAAAGTATGTTTTAAAAAATTCTGTTTTGATGATTATGAATGGAATGGGAAAGTCGATTTCCGGAACGGGCTTCAAAGCCATTTGGTTCTTATCTCAATCGTGTTCCCAAAGCAGTCTCTTGAGCTTAGGGAATACCCAGAAGTCAAACGTTGCTAAGTGAGGCAAATTGAGAGCTTTGACTTTTTTCAGGTACATAACATCTTTCAAAAGGGTCTGGACTGATCCAAATAAAATGTTAACAGTAGGTCTGTTCGCGTACTCTCTAAAAACAACGAATTTTCATGAAAATCTAGGAAAAGTCACCAAATCCTGTTCGAGTACGCAAAAGCTTCGTAGTTTTTCGTAGAAGAGAGCGCTCACGAGAGAGGAAATTTGTTGCACTGATTTATAAAAGCTGTCAAATCTGTCAGATCCCTGTACATGATTTATTTTTGTTTGTGTAGTTGCGTTTGACGTCTACAACGTGGGCGAATTTCGTAGCTTTCGCGTTCGTTTACTTTTTTGTGATTTTAACTCTCTGAGAAAATTCTATCCCCACTCCTTGAAATTTCATAATCTACTCATTTTGGTGCAAAAAGTACGTTAACAGACCTAGTATGGTTTTTAATTGTGAATTGACGCTTTTTGAGCACCAAGTCTTTGACGATCAGTCAGGGCGATCTTACTCTTCAATGCTTTCTCTGCCTGTACTACATGTAATAATATTTTTGTGACAAAGCCTAGTAACCGAATGCCTGCTGGAATATTCTCAACGCTTTTGCAGCAGAAATTTCATTGCACAAACGAAATTTGCTCTTTAATTGAAGAGCCGACGGTTTTTCAAATGCTAATTTCACCTTATTTTGATCACAGTAAGGATTTTCAGTCATCCTGTATCAAAGGGTTCGATTGCATCATATAGTTAGCTAAGGAGTTCTTTATATAGAACAAACCTTTAATTTATGGGTTGACTAAGAGTTCCTGACTCATTCTTTAGCAAATATATTCAATGCAGACAAGATTTGTGAATCTTTCAAGGAACCTTGACTTGGTTCTTGTAAATTGCTCTGAGGTATTCACATTTTAATAGAAATTTATAATCAACAAGCGTTATTATATGTACATATCTGAATGCCTTGCAAGTTAATTACTTTCTTTTCTCCTTCATAAAAGAGTCAAGAGAAAAATTGCCATAACAGTCATTCTCTGAAAAGGCACTCAAAAACAATACTCACCCCATTTTCGGACCACCTTGTGTTAAATCGAAAACCTGACGTGGATTGAGAATCCATTGAAATTTTCCCAACAGCTTAACACCCTATAAAAAGAAAAAAAAAAAAAACCTCATCAGTCACCGTATGATCGACAATGGAATATTAATTTTCATCTTACCTGGTTCCCACCGCTCTTCGGATTAATAAACACTATCACAGGTATTGCATCGGGCGATGGTATTGGTTTTACAATGAATGCCCTGGGTTCCTTATCTTTTGGTTTTTTCTTATTCGTTGGCTTGCGTTTATTATTCCTCAAAGAGGATTTGAAATTCCCTTTATTCGGTAGCTTAACAATCCAAGATGGTGGCACAATAATCGGCGAGTAGTTTCCTGCAGAGAACAAAAGATTCAGAAAAATTTGAATTTCATTTATAGCCAATGGAATGTTTGAGTTTTATTAGGGTCTTATAAGTCATATAGCGGTATTGTTTTAGGTGCATTGTTGTAGAATATCGCGAATAACAATATGTCGGTATAGAATAGGTGTTCTTCTTTTGTAGTTCAGAGCACGGACTAGGACTGAGCATCGTGAGTACAAGCCGAGAACAGTGAATTTGACATTTGGCATTTGACAGAAGGTAAAGCAGTTGAAAAATAAATCGAAATCATTTAAAATGGAGCTCAAGGCGTTGTTATGTAATTATTAGGAGTTCATAGAGAAATAAATATTTTCATTTTAATACCATTTCAGTGCTTTAGAGGAAAGCTGAATCTTTGATTTATTTGTCAGTTCTATGAGCTATGAGTTCGACGAGTTTAGGATCTGAACTCCTAAGTTGAGTCAACTTCTACACAATTTTTTGAAACTTAAAAACGTAAATGCCAGAGAGTCCACCTACAAAAAAAAAAGCATTTACGAAACAGACAACAACTATGTTATGTTGAAATTGCAGAAGAAAACTAAGTGCTCCTCGGATAGCTCCTTTAGAGATTTTCTGATTTATTTGGGCACTTAATGAGGGAAGTTACCTATCCGTACTATCCGCTTACATCGAAAATTTATGGTTACAATGCGGGTACTACTGTACTTTCCTTGCATTATATAGCACAGTGTAGAGACACTGTACAGCGTACATCGGGCGCCAATCTATAGCTATTTCAGATTTTGTGGTGTGAGGCACCGGTGCTTTTAGCCCAGTTGGGCTGTTAATGTATTGCGACTATTAATGGCGATATTTCTGCCGGATATTGATCCCTTTTCTGAACCACGGTGCCCACCCAATTAAATACGGTGTAACAAAATTTTATGCATATTTCATACATATCATACAATGCATAGTCGAAAGGACAAGGGCACAGAATGAAACAAATTTGATTATCTAATTTATTTCCATTTCCATCATCGTCGAGAACACTGGAATTTTTATACCCTTCAGCTACGGTACAGCCCAGTCTTTGTTTGTCGTGTCAATAGCCCCTTTCAGTAAGGACCAGGATGCACATCATTTGATTTATTCTTATGAAAGGCTACTTCATGTAACAGACTCTTAATCAACTATTTACTTCTGAAAGCTTTTATTTAATGTCATTTATAGAATACGGCACTCATATAGTATGGCAGGACAAAAGGGTGAACCCAAAGATTTCCATAAAATATGTAATATGCTCCCTCTTGGTCTTGGTCTTGGTTGGTCTTCTTATTTTGGCAAATTTCCAATTAAGATTACATGACGATGCAAGGGCAGCTCGGGTTAGAGAACCACCACCCACTATTGTCTGATCCTTATTCTATGTTCCCCATAATCAAGATGAGGAGTTTAACTACATAAATGCGGTCATGATGGTATCATCTGAGACTACAAGAAGGCGAGAATCCTTGAAAGGGGGTAAAATGCATTGACTATTATATCATGCATGTAAGTACGTACATATACGACGATGTTGTCGATGATATGCTTGAATTCTTTTAAAATCAATTTTTGAGAGGACTCTCGTAAAATAGATGCAAATGTGACGTTCATAGATGGATGTGTTGTAAAACTGTTGAAATGTGGTATTGATATTTTAATGTCAGTGGGAGTGCTGGTTCCTACTGTTGGGCGGGTCCAGTTGCTGGTGGATTACGTGGTAGAAATGCTAATTGAATTCGGTGGAAAGTAATATTCAAACATAATAGTGGAATTCCAAGGAAAGGTAGTGCAATGTATTCAGTCCTCGAAATAAATTTGTGGCAAGTGATGAAATATAAGTAAATCAGTTTGTTTAGTGCTCCAAGTGATGTGATGACATTGATCCCAAAAAAAAGAGAAGGGTCTTTGTGATCATTTCTAGAAGCACGCAAATATTCTGCTTTTCAAAGTCCAGATTCATCCAGAAGTTAAATATTCCTCTACCCTGTCCAAAGATTCTCTGTAAACTTTTAACCTTTGGAGTAGCATATAATTTTTCTCGGTTACGTGGAAACCAGTATGCACTTGAGAATTTTCATAAAAAGCGATAAAACTTTGCCTCTTCCAAAGGCCAAAGTGTGGCAAGAAGACTACATCATCCAGGAGCCTCATTTGATAAATTAGGCCATAACGCGTTACGAGCCTCCCTCTCTTTATTAGTCCCGGATATGAATGGCTTTATCCATATCATCACAATGGACCTTTATTGTTCTAAGTGTGTCAGCCTTTCTTGTGCAGAAAGCCACTCTAACCTAAACCTTAGTCTGGTAGCGTATGCTTGACCAAAATTTCCGCTACAGTGGTGTAATCATAAACAACGCTGAGGGTCCTGGATTACTTATTGAAGGCTCTACACCAGAAAATGGTCGAAATTCAAGGTAACTTCATGGTTCGGACAATGGTAGCTGCTATTCCTCCGTCGGGACGAAAAACGTACCCGTATGGTCACTTCGAAACACTGTTTGGGCATGTTCAAGCGGAATCCGAACGAGTTTCTGTGTCGTTTTGTAACGTATACGCCAGAGATGAAAAAGAGTCAAAACAATGGATTTCGGCAGACGAACGTTCACCAAGGAATGTAAGGACAGATGTGGTCATGATTTTTGGGATTCGGAGGGAATTATACACGACGCATACTATGCACAGTTGTTGGACAGATTCAATGAGGAAAGCTAATTGCTTCCCTGTGCATCGCTTTATTCATTCGCATCAAACGATGGGGTTATCACGTAACAGATATCTATGTTGCAGAGTTCGACAAATCGTATACTTGGATGGATTAAAAAACTTGGAGCATCTTTGGGCTAGGTGTATCGAGCTAAGAGGATATTATGTAGAAATGTTATGTTAGTTTTTGGCGAAGGAATTATCGACAACTTCTCATATGGTGCAGAGTGTACTATATAATCATGTCTTTTTGGCTCCACCAACATATTCGAAGCAGAGATATTGACCATGAAGGATGGCTTGCAGTCCCTAATATAGGGTATAACATCTGTTAGGGATATTTGCCTTTTCCGAAGTACATACATACATATTTGAGAGATCTGTAATGCTTTGTAAAGAGCTCTAGCTATTTCCGCACCGTAATGCGAACTATGGGACATAAGATGCTTTTATCTTTGATTACCTTTACATCAACCAGCATCAGTTTGAAAATGGTGTCCAAATGTCCCGGTTACATGGTCCACATCTAACCAAATTTGTATTTGTTATTCGCTTCGTATCAGAAACTAGGCTTATAGAGCTCTAACAAGTTCACTAGTTCGTTTGGTTTTGTAGTTCAACAAGCTCAGGTATTGGCTGTATATAACCTGCCTGGCTGTATATATGATCCTGCCATCTTAGATCCATTGTGGTACCACTAGTATCGAAGGCCTACGTTCTCGTTAAAACCAATTCGAACTTCTATGTTTTTTAGGTCACTTAGCAGATCTGATAAGGGTTCTTTTTCTTTAGCCCATAACGCAGCGTACACATCGTTGGAATAGGTGGAATTCTACAAAAGTATCTATACGTCCTCGAATCGCATTAGACCGCATTTGAGCGGTGAATTTACCTGAATTTAATGAACTCAAAGAACGAAGTAGTTAACCAAACTCTAATCGGAACTCTTCTAGGAATTCATAAGTAGACATGTTAATTGCGGCGACACAATCGGTTCTTTTGTGTTATTTTTGTTACCTTAACTTCTCGAGCAAGTGTTTTAATTAAGGAATTTTCAAAGTCATAGAGCTATATATACATTTTAATACTAAGATTACATTTGCAATGAATGGAGTTCTGCAGTATTACAGAATTTTCCCATCTAAAGTTCGTTCTTCTAAAGGACTTCTAGGAAATATAAATATTAAATACACCAGAAGCTCTGAACAAACCCATTACTGCTACCGAGCTTCGTTTCCTTTAGCAAAAGTACAAAAAAATGTCATCTTTTTCGTAGAATTCTTTCATAATTTACAATTATTTAGTTACTTCCCTTTGAATAAATGCAATTAACAAATCCAATTAAAATGACTTACCTAACGAGCATTCTTCACCGATACGCTCCTGATTAAAGCATGATTCTTTGTTATGATAGACATCCTTACACCAGGCACAGGATAATGCAACAATCTCCTTGGAACCAAATAATTTCCCCTGCACAGCCTGTAAAGAGACGAAAAACCAATTTAAATAGGAAATCAACATTAAAATGTATAAAATTCATAAATATCTTAGAGATAAATAGGCAAAATAAGGGAATAACGGGACAAACAACGATTTCAACGGGAGTGAAATTAATTTTTGGGTTGAAAAGGAGAATTAATTACAGAAAAGGTCGGCGAATTCATTATGAAACAGTAGCTTGACGCTTGCTGCATTCATAACTGGAAGGAGAAGACTTGTGCGTTCTGACGTAAAATCATACGAAAATAGCACTGGAATCGAAACTAAAAATTTTATATTTCAAGAGAACACAAAGCTATGACGTCAATCGAAAGGATTACCTTTACTTGTGCGAGATGTACACTGCTCAAAGCGAAATGAGGGATAACAATAGAAATAAGATTTTTAAGACATTTAAGTCGAGATCAATTTGATTCGGGTATTTTCGGAAGTTGTGGGAGTGGACGGACATCAAATATTTGTTCATAGTACGGTGCAATATAAGGTAAACGTGAATGTGATGCAGTTTTGTAGTTGAAAAGACGTCATCATTGCCGTGTATATTTCGGGAAGGAAGAAGATTTCACTACCGCCAGGGTATTTGGACTTTGTTTTGTGATTCCAATCTAAATTGGATAAAGAAAATCGATGATCGTGTCAAGAAGTCTATGCAAAGTTAGTCGCATGTAAGATGAGATACTGGTTTTAGACAATTTCTAAATTGTCTGAAATTTACTGGATTTTTTTGACCTTCGGAAATGTCACTCGACAAAAGGATGAAAGCATGAATTAAAAACTAAGTAAACGACAGTAAACCAATTTATTTGCTGTGATGGCTTACTTTCTTGTAAAAATAATTTTTTGCTCAAACCTAACCAACTGCTAATACGTCAAAACGGAACTGTTCAGACAGAACGAACAATCTGAATGAACAATGCTAATGTCAAAAATAATCCAGTCGGTCAATCCTGTGTGAATAGGGTCATCCGCGCATCTGCGCAGAAAAGGGTGCACTTAGACTTAAGAAGACTGAATTATGTTTAACTGAAGGTAGGCGCCGATTGTCAGTGGGTTATAATGTGAATGTGGCATTATTTTTGTAAATGACGTCAAATGTCATTGTGCTTTGACATTTATGTTGTAGACAGATCGCGTAATAGTTGACAACAAGCAATGCAGCGATGGACACCTGAACACCTTATTTGTTGTTACTGCTTATTAAACCAATTTCCGGATACCAATTTCAGGCCTTGGCTGAGCTTTGCGTTCAAAATGGGTCCACTAGAGATATCGCAAGATGTCGCCAGCCCCGTACTGCCGAGAAAATCACTCCTTCTAACCGACAGCGTCCACAACCATCAACGACACAATGATGCACATGATTTCACTTCAGCAGAAGATCGTTACGTCGAATTTTGGTGAAAGACCTGAAGATGTTCCCTTTAATAGTGCAAACCGTTCAGCAACTGCTGCCTCCTGACGGTCTAGTGAGGTTAACTTAATATAACGGTCTGTAAAATCTGATGCAAGAAGAGGATATTTACGTGTCCAAGGTCATAATGAGCCGACGAAGCCCAATTCCACTTAAGTGGTTACGTGAATAAACAAAATTTGCGTTTACGTGGACTAACCGATCAGATCGCCAGATCTAACGACGCCACATTTCAATGACCACAAACTTTGTGGTCTTAAAAGCCAACATTGAAGAAGAAATCAACAGTTTGTAGCCACACGTTTTGCGAGGAATAGTTCAAATTGTTGTAAAACGTGCACAAATGTGCATCTCGTCATCAATTTTACACCTACAAATGAACTTTTAGTAAAAACAGAGGCCATTTCCAAAATAGAGTTCCAAAATATATCAGATGCAGAGCTAAGTATGTATAAGTTCCAAAAGTCAAACGAGGAAATGTTGACAAAGTCGCAAGTTTCTAAACGTATACCAAACGTTATCGATGCGCATCAGCTGAGCAAACTACGCATCGATAATTTTTTCGATGCTTTCGTTTGACATTTGCAAACAGGAAATGGCGTTGAAAGGGGAGTTCGAACAACATTTTTATATTTCTTTAATTATTGTTTATTCATTTTGCCATTTCAATTGGAAAACAAATGCGCACTTTATTTGAAATGCGTTCCGAAACGTCAAACTTGTGCAAAGTAAAATGTATGCAAAGCATTAAGGTTCCATTGCAGTTGCGTATCAAAATTACATTACTTTTCCCCACCTTGTGACATTCGAGACGAGACTCCATTCGAAAATGACTGCTGAATAAAGAAAAGTCCGAACGACGAGTAAAACAATAGACGATACGTTGGTACTGAAGTCTTCCGTCAGTCACTAGGGACTACCATATCTACGCTCAGGGCCTAGTTTCATTGCTATTTTCTGCTGCACTTGAAACGAATGAAGAAGACCTACACTTTATTGTCGTATCCAATAGGCAAACTTTTATTTAATAAGTTTTTTCATGATGTTCACACTTTTGGATCTGTGTCAGACTATCATAAGGTGGGACGGGGAAAGAAACTTCAGTTTTGTCCCGGAATCGAACCTCTAACTCCCTTTCAGTAGTGGAATCCATTAACAATTGAGCAATGGGCGCCTACAACAGGAAAATTAGCAAGCTAGATCAAAACCCTGTTAAAAAATAGCTTGGGAAAGTCTCTGTAAGCCACACCTTAGAGAGGGAAATCCGTATCAGGCAAACATGACCACAGTTTGTTGCAATAATGCTTCTTGTTAGAACACGTATCTTCGTACAATTTCGCAAAGCTTCGAACAATTACCATAAAAAGTAAGGGCTGAGGGAATACGGGCCTTGATCCTTCTTCTAACCTGAATGGAGGTAAGACTAATATTGGATACATAGGTGTACATGTACCCCGTTTTGTTTACCTTCCTAAATGAAAAAAAGAAAAACACCACGAACCAGACGAAGAATTTACAAAGTCACCCAAACGAAAATCCACTTTTGGCTTCCGTTCATTTCTCACAATTCTATTCCCCGGAATCCATTTCATCCCGTTAAGCATCCTAATTGATTAACAATTAATTACTTAAATCCAAAAATGAGATTCAATAATTAGCCAAATCCAATTATTCCACCAATTCCCCTCTCCCTCCTCTCTCTCTCCCTCTCTTAACCACCTATCTATGGAGAACCATTCAAGCAACCATCGTTTCGTTTGTTTGCTTAGCCCACACTTGGGTTGACCGGACGAAAAAGGACAATTATCGTGTGGTATACCACACAGACCACAGACACAAACACACTCTCACACAATCTAGAGGATACAAGTGCCAAAGCGAGAATAATTGAATAACTCCTTGTTGAAGTTCTTATATGGGATTACACGGGGCGATGGAATAGAAACAAAAAAGCCACTTCAAGCTGTCCCCCTGGGGGGATTACGCACAAAGATACTTCTCGACCAGACGTCACAGCATGTTTTTTTGTTTTATTTTCTGTGCATGTATGTGTGAGTGACGGTACGTGGCCAATAACAAATAGATTGCCATTAAGGCAAACAAATGAATTGAAGTCATATTTCATTTGTATCTTTGAGTGGATTTTAATTAATTCAGAAAAATCTGTGTCCTTCCATCTCTTCCAACTCTCCGGGACGGTAATGCATCTCAATCTCATCCGATTCCTTCCTGTGTAGGACATAGTTTCTCCTTGAAATACGACCGATGGGACACAAAGTAATTGGAATTGCGAAATTATTAATTTCGCTTGATGGAACCAAATGCTGACTTATGAAGGATAACAGATACGGCAGCTGGGCGTGAGGATGAGCAGCGTAGTCTGTTGTTGGATGACAAATGTCATTTTAAGAAGCGAACGTCCTTCGTTTTTATCTGATGAATTTGGATTAACCACCTGTCACGTCGCCAGTTCAGGTGATGGTATTCCGGTGATAAATATGAATTGTGTATCTTTTGTTGCCTACTTTGCGTACATAGCTTTTATCTTTTAATGAATTTGTTTTCCCCCCCCCCCCATTTATGATAAGTGGCTTAAATTTCAATCGATTATGCTAAGACTTTTAAGAGTTTTAAAGAGACTTCACTTACCTTTCCACATTGTTTGCATTTACCCTTCTCGGCACGACGATGCACCCAATGATGGTGGGTTGTCGTTTGCTCTCTATATTGTCTTACACCTACGTCACGAAATGTTGGCTTACATGCTAATTGAGTCTTTTCATTGACGAGTGGAATGCAATTTTGATGAGCGATTAGTTGACATGCAGAGCATTTCATACGAGGACCGTTTTTCTGCAAAAAAAAAGAGGAAATTTATTAAAATTGCAAAAAAAATAAAAGAAATGATAACCGATTCCTACTAAAGAGTGACCAGATAGCAAGGATACTTTTTCAAATCTTATGTTTCAACAGCTGTCAAAGTTCCCAATGACATTCAGCTGTCAAAATATTCAATAGGGTGTGACATTTCACGCTTCCTGAACGTGCTTAAATTATTAAAACGAAATTTCGAAATTTCGGTTCAGTTGTAAATACGCATCGTGAATTTCGTCGTGATGTCGGTCGTCATCATGGCTTCAGTGGCCAGACAGAGATTGTTGCGAAATGAAAAAAGACTGGTCTTAGCGGCCAGTATCGAAGAAGACCTAGAAATGTCTATTTGGTGCGGATTAGCTGAATTGGGCATCGCCAGAAACTTAAGTTGAATTTAGGCATTCATCCGAGTAAGAGCCGGACGACAATTGACAACGTTGTGAGTTGGTTAATAGGGCGCTGGAAATGTTGGCCAGATTTTTGCCAAAAAAATCTTTATCTCAGCAGAATTGCCATTAGTGACGCGAACACAATCCACAAGTGTTCAACCAAGCATCAATGAATTGACAAAGATTTTGGGCAGAGCTTCACAACATCGATATATCCAAGCTGTGGTTCGAAATAGACAGCGCTGCATGACCTACAATGGCGATCAGGACGTCAAGTCTTTAGTCTAAGCTAACAAGCCAACCACATTGGACGATCTCGAGGCCAACTTTCGAGACGTTATTGCCAGAATAACGCCGCACATATTGGACCGAGTCATCGAAAATTGGATCGACCGCTTGCAGCACTGCCAGCGAAGCCGAGGCGGCCATCTGAATATCTGAATGATGTGCTATTCCACACATAATGGCATGAATGTAGCTTCAAAATAAAGGCAGAATCAATTTTATATCTCACACTATTGCTGTTTTATTAAAATTTGTCTTCCTATTGTTCTTATCTAGTGGTTGATGCGAGCGGGAAGTCAGAAGTTCGGAACTCATCGCTTTAGAATTAATATGAATCTTTCTAAGTAAGTTCCTACCTGTGGTAAGACTATAGTTCAAGCAGTAGGGAATGCATTCAGAAAGGTTTACCTTGGAAAGCATTGCTAATGTCATTGTATTCAAATAAATCGGATAAATTCTATTCCTTGTTCCACATTGGTGGTGCTAGATGCAACAAATTTACAACATGATATCCAGGAGGAGAAGAGGTGACACTTGAATAGTTTAAAGTCACATTAATGTAAATTGGATCTGTAACTGACCACTACAATTCCTAATTAATTGAGATTTTGATAGAAGATGTGTAGGACGCAATTGGGTGCAATTCATACATACATACGAGTATGTCATGAAGAGTTACACATATATTGTAGATTTCTACAATGTGTAGGTACATACATGCCGCATTCAGTTGAATATCTACTGAAAGTTGAAAGAGTAAGGGCTTACACTACCTTTTGCCCTAAGAATATCGACGAGTCTGTGACAAGGACAAGAAGGACACATTTGCGGGATAAGAAGAAAAACAAAATTTTGTTGATAAAGAAGTATTCCCGATGAGACTGTAAGATAGTTTGACAACGTATCATCCAAAAGTTTGAGGTTGTTTATAGTGATTGGTGCAATAGACTAAATGCTCGTACTAAGGAAAATCCTGGAAGAGATCTACGACTTTAAAGCTATATACAGTGTCATCCAATTCGTGGTCCGGATTTGACATCTCTGGTTTACTTACATACGTCAAACCGAACTGTCATCCGAGATTGTAGTTTCAGGTTTGTCATTTTGCAATTTGGATCGTTTAAAAATGGTTCAAAATATTGAACGTTTTACGCCATATTTTGAATTTGAATTTGCATCCATACCCTTATTTAGTTCAACTCACTCAAGAATTAAAGCCAGCTGACCACGGAAAGGACATAAGCCCAACGGGTGCTTGAACATCAGCGTTTTTTTCAGTTCTTTGCATTCAAATAGAAGATATGATGAGGAAGACATGTGGTTTCAACAAGATGGTGTCACATCTCACAGAACATTACTCGTTTCGGCTTAATTGCAAGAAACAGTTCCTGAACGAGCTATTTCGCGTTTTGAGATGTGAACTGGCCGCCAAAATCGTGTGATTTGTAGCCGTTTGTGGGGCTTTGCAAAAGACCGAGTTAATCCACAACTCTTGATACTTTGAAAACAACAGTTATTGATCGATATGTATCGAAAAGTCATCGAAAATTATCTTCCAAGTATCAAGTTGTGCAAGAACTCCTGTTCAAAATTGAGACAGGGTTTTGAACAAGGAATGGTGAAAGAGGCGGTCTTTAACAGTGCTCGTATCCTCGATGGGGATTACTAGTATTGGTACATACATATATCTGACTCCTTGTCCTAGAGGTTCTCACCAAAAACCTGTCAGTCTTGGTTAAGGGCGTATCAGAGTAAGTTCCCTACCACGGAACAGAATCACTAGCTATGAGGCAACCAGCGGTCTCGGATGCATTAAGGATAACTCAGCAGTTGAAGCTGACAGTAGAATATTTGGATCCTTAACAGATCGGGTTTAAAAACAAATCACAGAAAAGGAAGTGCTATACAATCGTTTGACAAGTTTTGAGTTGGTTGTGACGGAAGTGGTTGATAGCTTTCATGGCTGCTTGACTATCGATGTAGATGTCTCTGTGCTTGTTATTGTCCAGAGTGGATAAACTCTTGCAGGGCTCGGTGATAGCATATGTATATTTCCAATTGGAACACACTCGAGTGGTTGGGCAATTGTATGCATCAGGGGCAATTGGTGTTGCTTTGAAAATATTCCTGACGCAGTACTTTCGTCTGATTTTGACACGTCCATGAAGATGGATATGCAGGGGGATTGATGAGCCCACCATTTGTCTAACTTTCTCCGAAAAGGATTCCAGATAATACCTTTAAAACCAGAGGTGCATAAACCAAACTCTGGCAGACTGAGAAAAGTCATCTCTATTTTAAAACAACTTAAGAAGACTTCAAGGGTGTGGATTCATTAAAATAACTTTGTTTTTAGCAGTCTCATTTCAGGGCACACACCAAAGGTTGTCTTCATAACAAAAGCTGAAGCAATATTTCCACGAAAGACTTTTGATCAAGCAAGGCCAAATGCAAGGAGAACAACACCAATGGCAGGACGCAAACCGCTTTATACATAGTCCTCCGGGAGATTGTAAAGAAGACAATACCGTCCACAGTCAGACAGCAATAGAAGCAAACAATAAAACATCAACAAAAAAGATACTAATAACAACTTATTGAAATATTCAAATCACTCACCCGGCATTCATTGTCCACACAGCAGAGGTCACCAGAAGCTGAAGATGGTTTCCAAAAATGATCACCTTGAATAGCATTCTCTGTCCAGTCTGGTACAATTCGTATCGTCCTTTTCACTGCAGTTTTTCTATAAAGAAAAAACAAACAAACAAAACCATAAAACACCACATTACACAACACGACATTCTCTTAAACTTAAAAATTCCATTTTCTGAAAATCTCAACTGACCAACACAAATCACACACGAAACAGTCTTCAAAGACACCAGAGAGTGGCAATAAAACCAGCTCCTCGTTTGATACGATATTTACATAGTCGTACATCCTCCATGTGTCGCAATTTGATTTGAATTTTTATTGCTTCATCCTTCTGAGAGCTAAGCGCCCGGGGCTGTTAAATGTCTCATTTTAAATTCATCATTCGTCCTCGCAGTGTCATAAACACAAAAGGGACAAAGGCATTACTTGGGAGAAATCCTTTTGGTAATAAACAACTAAAGAGTGCAACATGATTTGATGTTATGGAAACGAAATAGACGTTTCAGCTGACCGAAGCATTTATTACTGCAGCAGTTAATCAAAACTTAATTTGATCTATCGTCCCCGACACCAAAACAATGAGTTCTCGTCCCATGGCGGAAGCCACATCCCAGAACCCAGAATGCTGCCAAAGTTCAACCGGTGTGCAAGGAGGAAACCTGGAATTTGTGTGAAGCTACCATGGTCACCGGAATTTCCAAATCAATTATCACCCATAACTATGATATCGTACCACACATAGTGCATGCGCCTGCCCAACGGGCAATGGACAACATTCCACTTCGGTTGACCTGGCCGAATTGGAATTGGTCGTTGCACTGCGGCAATATATTTGTTTTAGCCGCTCTTGTGGTGTGCAGGTGGGTGGTGGTTATTGTAAAATGGAAAAAGGACATTTTTAGAATTTTTTTTCAGCTCCCTTTGGTGGTGCATGTCAGCAAGCACTCTGTTCGTTCGATTGCACTTGACAAGCATTCGAGAGCGCACACCGAGGGAGATAAAATATTTTCTCGTCTAATCCTTGTGTTGTAGCGGTATTTTCGTGTGTGGCACGTTTTACAGGTTTGGATTTCCATCACAGATACCATGAAGATGATGGTTGATCCACTACGTGCTGGCTTATATAGTGTCGGAGTCCTGGCTGTGGTGGTGTAAATGCATCCATGGCGGTATTCTGCGAAGTGAGTTAATAAACTTTGTGTGCAACGGTTTCATTGGGAAAGGTTAGTGTTTTTGCTGCAGCTTGGCTGAAATGTTTAATTACTAGGTTTGCGTTTCCACAAGTATTGACATGACATTTACGAAAACGTGATGAAAAGGTGGTTTTATTAAGCGCTGAACTGGATTTTCCATCATAGTTTTTCAAAAAAATACTCCATTTACGGGTAAGTAATGAAGAAGAAGTCACCTGCAGGAGATAATTTCAAATTTTAAGAGAATGCACACAGAGCGTTCTGTTTGTCAAGTCAACATATAACTTTTGAGTCGATGGCTTCAGTCGAACTCAGTGCTACGGAAGTAAACAGAAGGAAGAGTCTATTCAATGGAAGATGAAACTAAAGTTTGTTGTAGTAAGTTTGTTCCTTTTCAAACTTCCTTCCAAAAAGTGGGCGTCTTTTAATGTCTTTTCGATTTCTAGTAAAAATACAAAAAAGTGATATTTCTTAAATAATTTCATAAACATAGGTGGGTGCACACAAATAGACAGCTAAACAGGATCCGATCGACATTTTAGTCGACATTTTTTAGAAAACTAATACCTTGTGTATGTCGACCGTGCTATTTGTCTAGCTTATGGGACAGAGGACTACCTCATCTGGGCCAATAACAGTAGGTATTAGCCTACTCAACCTATTAGATCCTGCCTCATGCATCACTGTCGAATGTGGACTCTTGCATGAGGGGTCCTTTAGAAATGAACGATGTTTACTCGACACGAATTGTAAATTGGTATCAACCTATATCACTGCACAACACCTTTGATTATAGTGACGCTGTACAATGAAAATAGTCGTCCAACTAACTGTGGATATCGTCGAAAATATCGCCAACAAGCACAGTCTAACGACACTATTTGTCGTTTGGTGTTGAATTTTGTTGAACACGGGACCGTGGCAGATTGTTGAGATGCTGTTCATCAACACCCAAGATGTACCAATGAACTGGTTGAAGCGGTAAGAGAGAGTGTTGTCGAGAACCCACATGTATCGTCACCTCGGCTAGCATTTTGGTATCAGTGGAACCACGTTTAGGCGCATTTTGAAGGATAATTTGCTTGAAATATGGCCAAACAGTCGCTCGAATAATTGACATTGAACCTGATTTTTTCGAAGCAAATTTTTATAACCGCCGAGGCACATTTCGCAGTCTATGGCGCCGTTAACAAGCAAAATTGCCGCATTTAGGGAACGGAGAATCCACACGATATCCATAAAACCATAAAACCGAATTACATTACATGACCGAATTAAAGGCGTTTGCGCCCAAAACCATCGTTGGGCAATTTTTCTTCAGAGAAAGCGAAACAGTCGATGAGAGTCCGATATCGGCGGATGTTGGCTCATTATGTCTGCCCACAACTGAAAAACTACAATCCATCACGCATGGATCATGTGATATTCTATCCTCCGACTTATAGGTTACGCCTTTATAATGTGGGCGGGCCGTATTGCATTGGTGATTTCCAACATTTTTACCCTTGTACTGCTTCTTTTTCTCAAAAGCCCTGATCCTTTTAGATCAAAATTCAAGCCACAAAAAGTATTGACATACAGAGGTACGGACGGACGGACATGGCTCATTCATTTTCACTATTACCATAGGGTCTATCTCGATTATTTCTCTAAGTTACAAGATATGTATCAAACTTAATCTACCCCTTAGGATAGGTTACACAATTATTCGCGTTGTTCATTTCATAGTCTCTCTACAGGGACCAACTGTTTAAGCCCAAGATTTGTTTTAGACATTTTTCATGACACTTATACCCTCGAATGTTTGTCAAATGGTCATCAGAGACGGTGAAAAGTCGTAAAAATTTGGTGATGACTGAGGATTAAATCTCGAACGTCTCGCTCAGTAGCACGCTCACGACGCACTTGCCATTGAACATGAACTCTGCGTTAAACTGACTGAAAACAATCACACCTCCTGCATGAAATTCGTACTACAAGGTCCTTTTTTGTGGATATAATGAAGTTTCTCGAAGTGCATGTGGGTTTTTGCTGCCCAATATGTTTTTTTGTCGGCAAGGTCTTTAAATTCGCCTCAATGTGCTCAACGTGGAGACTCTCAATTCCTGTGAATGGCGTGGAATCGACTGATTTGACACATTTTGAACTGATATTTTTGAATTTGATATTTTCGATACTTTGCTCAGTGACCAATGATAGCATACCATGTCTACAGCAGGATATTCGACAAAACCTGGCGCCCATGCACTAAAACCATCATAAAGCTTTACACAACGGTAGTAAGATAGACACTGACGTAGGGTAACTTGGTCTGGTGGCAAGCCACGCATGTAGCCACCAACCTTAGGATTATGACGAGAAGTCAAAGAATGGCTTGCTTGGCACCACTGGGGTCACGAGGAAACACCCCTATAATCAAGCTGGGAACATTACTCATCGTAGAAACTCTAAACCTCTTTGTTGAAGAATCTACTATAAGTAGTGCTCTTGGACTAAGCTAAACAGAAAGCTGGAAAACCAGTATGACGGAGTGCGAGCAGATTCTACAAAAATATTGCATGGGCAGACTACGTTATTTCCGGCTAGGCTTTACATTTCTGTTCTTGAAATAAGATCGATTGAAGCTAGTTAGTCGCGAAGAGTTACGGATTCTTGGACCGCAACACAATGTAACATTTTGCTGGGTTCTCGGTCACAAAGATGTGAAAGCCGTGTGAAGGAAATTTCAAGAAATGGATCATCACTTACCCACCTCTAATCTTAGACAAACGATTTGGAACAAAGCTTTACTAGCAAATGAAAGTTGGGACAGGCTTACAACTCAAAACATGTGGCCACTTACAAATCAGTACAAAAAGCCTTTTCCTCGCTTATGAGTGTAATTTCGGGACATACGGTGCTGAAATAACACACAAAGAAGATGGAACTTAGAAAGGACGACCTGTGTAAAGGTTATGATGTTAGGAAGGTGCATAAGGTTACTCCACACCTCCTCTCTCACTGGCCTAAAGATCCATGAGTTTTTCATAGGTTTTATAGTATCGGAGGTAGATATCGCATACTAGGGTATCCCAATGGATCTACGTTGATCTAAGTGTGACGGGTGCAAGTTTCTCGTGGTCCTTCTATCCATTAACTCAACCCAACCGTGCTCCACAATCATAAAAAGGAACGATTTGAACAGTATTTGTACAGAAGCAAATTTTCGTTGTTAAATAAGTTCTTAAAAGTTATCAGCATACTTCAAGGCGAAACTTCGGGATATTTCGAAAAGTGTTTTTCAAGGTTCTTGGGCGTAAAAATGTCACAAAATTGAGTTGGTCATCCGTTTGCAAAAGTCAACGTAAAAATTAAAATTGATTGAGGTGTGAAATTCTTATTAATTACTAATTAAATGAAATACCCTATGTTTGCGTTTCTTACCTCTGCTTCCGCCAAGTGCCCACAGAGTCGTGTTTCCGTCGCCGAAAACCCGCTCTACGCTCGATGCCAATCACCGAGAGTCGTGGAACTTTTGGATTCTGCTGTGCAATAAGTGTTGATGCCTCCATTCGAAAACCGAAATCATATCATCAACCAGGATACGAACAGAAACGGTATGTTATGTGTACATATGCGGTGTTTAATTTATTTGTATTTATATTTTTATTTTCAGCACAAACACGTTGTAAGGCATTACGTAATCGCGTAATCACCAACAACAGATGCCTCTGTTGCAACTAATTAACTCGTTAAAATGTTTTCACCACTTGCTTTATTTTTAATTTTCAATTTACCCAATTATTTTCACATCAATTTTACATGATTAAAAATGCAAGAGAATTACTATGAATTTCGAATGACTATCTGTAAAATATTTAAGAAAGCAATGTCCTGCGGTTAAATAAAATTAATCGAACACCCAGCCCCTCACGCCACAGCGTGCCAGCACTCCCTTATCCTGGTAGCTTCATTAAATTGCAGTAATTTTTTACTCCTTTTTGGTTTTTTGTTTTTAACAGGCACAATGTGGACGTAAGTGGCGGCAAGTAGGCCTTTGGCCATTGGTTGGGACTCTTTTATTGGCCTGGCTGTTTTTCAGAGCCCCAGTGATAGACTGCGGATAATGGTATTACAGCTTTAATTTTATATATTGCCCTAAGCCCGTGAGTGTGCCTGAATGTGCTCCGATTATTATTCGTTGTATGTTTATTTTGACTTGCATATCGGATCAGATAAAAGCTTTACGGGTAATTTACCTTAATCATAATGTAATTACAAAAAAATGAAATAAGTTGGATGTATGTGTGTGTGTGTGCAGGGGTGGGGGGTGATTCACTGTTATTTTGTACCAATTAAGTAGCCATTATCATTAAAATTATGAGATAAGGATGTAACAGAAAATATGGTTTTCACTTACAAGACGCACTACTTTGGGGAGTTCGAGACGTACGGATGCTCTGAACATGGCATAGGCGATGTGTTTTTGTTAATTCCGTCCATTCCCCCCAAGGGTGACCCTTCGTAATTACATTATCTATACTATTAGACAGCGTAATGTGGGCACTCGAACGTATAAGTGGCAAGTTGACGGCCTTCATGTTGGGATGTAATTTTTGCGCAAACATGGGATATTTGTTGAAGAACTGTCATTAGGTGGAGATATGACAGATGGGTGACAGATGACATTAAGTGTGGAGCAGTTGTTAGATCTTCTTTTTTTTCATTTTCATTGTTTAGTGTCATAAGAACATAAGGACATAAGAAAAAAGAAGGAATGTAATTTAAGAGGGGAAGATGGTAATGGTTTCGCAAACTTATGGGCAAGATTTTAACAAAGGCATGTATCGTAAATAGCTTCATAATGTTGAAAAATTGATGGATTTCGAACAAAGTCCCTATAAAGCAAACATCCCTGGGTGAATTCGGAAACGTCAAACTGACAGCGTATTGATTCGGCATCACTGCTTATTTGCCATGCCGATGCAAAGTACAAATGAAGAATTCATAAACCTGCATGGTATCATTTTAAATGATGACATTTCCGCAGCAGGTGACAACTTTGCGAAAATGAACGTTATGCATGAAAAGTGTTGCCAAGTTCTGCGTTGTAGAACGTAATACAAAGCTGCATCACTATTGCAGTGAGGTATTTTCAAATCTAAGAAGTGTAAGTATTGGTTAAGACGGATCTGACATTTACTGCGCCGAGTGTTGGAAGAAGGACAAATATCTCTAATAGTTCAGAGTCTGTTCTTAAAAAGGCTTCTCTAGAGTTTAGCCCAAGGGGAGTTTATGACTACCCATTCGATGCTGAGGCATAGTCCGAGTGGTAGGTGCAGACTACGATATGCACATTGGTTTTAAATGTTTGGGGATTATAATGTGAGAGAAGAACCAAGCGCATTTCACATTCGTTTTTTATTCGGTACTTGGTGGTACATCCGAAAATAGGCTTCAGGGTAAACTGTTCAGAGAGGGCTAAGTGTTGCGAGAAATCTATTAAAGGAGCGGAATGCAACTGGCTATTTCACTGAACTACTGTTGGTAAAAAAAGCGACAAAACAATGAAAAACAGGAAACGTACATGCTGTATACGACTATAGCCATTAACCATTATTTTTAACGCACGATTTAACAATTTTATTATCATAATTTTTGTATGGTTTTCCACAGTATTATCAAGGAGATCTACTCGTATTAAATTTTGTCATAGGAGGCCCCATGTTTGAGTTGGAAGGAATGTCTCATAAACGTTCGAAACAGCGTTCAGATGGTGCATAGAAGAACGCTTAACCATCACCTGATGTTAGCCACTTATAAGTAATGTACTGTATCAGGAAGACTCTAAAAAGGCATTGGAGTTTCTGTAGAAGTATCCCAAAAGTTCGGAAGGGCGTTTCAAAGGGGCCCCATCTGAACTTTCCGTCTGTGTCAGCACTGGAGAGGTGAAATGTGCCACATCTGATTCTGACACGTCTACTCTTTTTTGACCTATTATGTCAATTTAGAGAAATCTGTTGTTTCTGTTAATTTTTTGAGCGTAAAAGAGCTGACATCCGCAGGTGGACTTATAAGGTAATAAGGTAGTACTTCAATAGAAAAACACAAGAAATCGAGACTCTAGACCGGGACCTACGTCAGGCGAATAGTGCGTAACTCTATATTCACAATCCAATATCGAAACAAAAAAATCGTTGCACTTCTACACTTAAGTAAGCTTACACTAGGTAACGGACTTTGCTTACTGACCTTCCTTGTGGTGATACAAACGTTATTGAACTTCCTGACATTACTGTTCGTGAATAATTCACTCTAGAACTCAATACGACGCTAGACCTCTGCAAGAGGCAGCCGTGCGTCAGCGAATAAACTGTTCCCATAAAGAGAGTACTTAAGCACTTTAACAGTAATAAACAAGTGTGCCGTCCAAAAGATTTCAGTTTTACTTCAAACCAAACTCACAGAAGGCTGTAAAATCCGACACCCTAGTCCCCTCCTACAACTAGGTACATGGCTGCAAAGCGTAAACATTCAAGTAATTAGGACCCCGATTAGCAAGTCTCACGATACGCCTAGACAAGGCTTTAACCATATTCCCAACTCAACTCTAGTAAAATTATTAATACGACCACTCGCCCTACTGCTGCCTGATGATTACCATACTGTTCACGGCAATAAACAACAAACACCTCTCATTAAGTACCGACCATTATCTGGGTACGAGCCTCCCCTTCCTTGTGCCAGCACTTATCACCTGCAATTACTTTATCCGAATTACATTTTCGTGTCGTTTATGTAACAATTCATTCATTTGGTGCACAGCTATTGACCTCTTTTCTGTCAGCGACTCTAAGCACTTCAAATTGGCTAATTACAACCGAACTCGTAAACTACATACAATACCAACCTTGAAAAAAAAAATCACATTATCTCTCCTAAGCCTGATGGAGAATATCTGTTTGAAGAGGCTATCAACATTATCATAATTAACGGTAACTGTAATCTCTTATAACCAGGTGGGGGTGGTTGGAATATAGCCATAACGACTGAGATTTTGAAAGCATTTTCGGGCGTAAAGCTGCTATGGAATATGTATGTTGCCGAACCTGTTTGCTTTTTCGTGTTCTGATTGCTGGTATCATCACTATCTAACGGTGCAGTCTTAGCAATTCACAACACTGAATGTGATAAAAATTTGTGTTCTTTTTTGTCGCCGTACAGTTAAGTCAGGTACAAGTTTTTGTACGGAAAAGTTTCGTCCCTAAGACATCTGCCAGCAGATTTGAAGAGTTGCAGAAAAGTTAAAATGCAAGAACACCTGTATCCTGTCTTAAAACTGAGTAGGGAATCCTTCCTCTTGCAACTGTTGCTGCAGTTCGAAATTAGTTTCTCCCATGAAATTTAAGTTTAAATTTAAATCTTGCAATGGACAAAGTTTCAATGAGATCAGATTTATTAAACGTAAGACTGTAGGTAGGGACAGGTTAGATTTAGACGGTGAACTTCAGGGAACACCGATAAAAACTTTTTAAACATTTTTTTTTTATGTGTGGGTACAGTAAAGGGGGTTTTTATTTGCACTTATATTTTGGAAACAAATTCGAATTTGATGATTACTGTGGGTCCGTCAATTCGGTTGGTTGGACGGATTTGCTTTAAACTTCATATCTGAGTTTGTGCACTCAATTTTTCTTCGTCGATTGAGCTCAAAATTAATATTTAAGGAAATTTCGAAACAGTCACTTTCCAATATTTTCACAATTTGACTAGAAAACCACGCCCTTTATACTTTTTTTTTTAAATTTGGCAGATAGTGTCTTTAAAAATGCAGAATTACACGCCCTATTTACTAGTAGTTCTCCATATAAAAAAAAGACCAACAGTAAGGCCACCCTTACTTATGGATGATACAAGTCAGAAGTATTCGGACAGAGGATGATTGTCAGGATTGAAAACCTTTAGTTTCTATCGCGTACTTCCTTAGGTGGACCTACAGTTCGGAGTGTATCTGGGCTTGACACGGACAACTTTAAGTTGTCAATACTGTTTTCCGTGACAGCCGATTTGACAGTTCCGTTGTTTTGAGGTTAGTATGGTTAGGCAGTTCATCATAAATAATTTCACGCCGGAGCATCCCGTAAAAGGAATGATGAAGGTTTTATTCAGAATCTCTTTAACTGTTCAAAATAGGCCTCTACTACCCAATTGCCTTCTCATCCCAAAGAAACAGGGATTACCAAGGGTTATTCTTCGTTTCTACTGAGATGTCATTGTCAGAGTTTGCAGTAGATAAAGTCTGCTGCCTCGAAGTTATAACTGCCGATTGTGACGTTCTGTCCAATTCATCGATATTGCATCTCTCTTCTTGTTGACAGAATATACTTGGTTTAGCCCTCATTTATCTTTAGACTCATACTTCAATGCATTCTCATGACAGGCCGCTGTTGACAAAAACGTCAAGCAACGTTGAAAAAAATCACATGACAGGGCGTCACCTTGTCTAGGTCTTTTTTAACATGTATGGTCTAAGTGTGTTCGTTACCGACGTTAGTGGAGCAGCGAGCGTACTTGATCGTCATCTTGGATAAGCGAACGAGCTTGGCAGGGATATCAAAGCTATAGACATGGCTCTAGCTTGCCTCTATAGATGCTGTCATATGCAGCCTTAAAATCGATGAAAAGGTGGCGGATATCGATTTGGGTTTCTTGGGTTAGGTTAGAGTTTTGACGAAAGCGGTTACACCGTATAACAGATGAAATCTAGTGTGAGATGCTCAAGGGACTAATGCGTCTGGAATTGGCCCATTTTAGGGGATCTCCTTTATTGTGGATAGAGATGAGATTCCAGTCACCAGGCATACACTCGTTTGACCAAATTTTAGATAGGAGTTGGTGTATGCTCTGTATGAAGTCATCTACAGCTGCTTTAAACAATTCGGTTGGTAGGCCATCAGGTTTAGCAGCATTGGTCAGGTGGACTTTTTGGCTATCAGCCTGTATGGTTCTAATGTCGTACTAGAAAAATGAAACGTCAACTCAATAGAATAGCTGGGTCATGGTTAAATTAAGTTTCAACTCCACCATTACCTTTAATTTGTAGCTCTGTAATCAGAAGCAAAAAAAAAAAGAATACCATTGACACGGGCGTCTCATTTGGCATGCCATCTCGTTTCTGGTTTGAGGCAAATGGTTATTTGATTACACTTCCACCACCCGTCCACCCGATCATCATCGGTCGGATGGAATTAAGTTCATTTCACACCCAAGGGCTTTTACACGTGCTATTGTCAGACACCACCTGTGCACACCCCTAGTCTACACTACACATGCTACCAATCTATTTCAGGCCACTCTACACACTTCCAGTTGAGGCAGGTTCATGCGAGTAGATGGAAAATCTCCGGGTCTTCTCCATCGACTGCCAATAAACAGTTCTAAATGAAAATAAACAAACATCGCATACAAACACAGATTCACAGAGTCAGAGGAAAGGCCAACACAAACAGTGCTCCAGGTCTGCTTTTCATCCTCTTTTCTTTCAGTTTGTATCTAGAAAATACATTTCTTCCTCCTTTTTTTCTTACTCTCATACTAGCTTGTACGAGTATATAAGGCCAAATCAAACAGTAGCAAAGCAAAGAAGAAGAGAAGAAAAAAAGACCAAAAAGGAAGGCCTGGAGGCTACCATAATTCGATTATTGTTTGTTCATGTTTTGGAAAATTATATTTATTGTCTGATTTCGTTCTCGGTATTTTCTCGCCTCCTTCCTCATCTATTGTTTGAATTTCTTCGTGCTCTTGTTTTCTACGTCGTCCTGGGTGAGATACATACCTTTTCGGTGATTTTCCTGATTTTCCTTGCCAACCAAACTCCTGGATCGTTTCGAAGTGCTATTGCAGTTCATTTAACAAATTGATTTTTACGAGAAGTGGTTGGGGGTAACCTAACCCAAGGACCCTCTCTAAGGAGTGGTCTTTTCCCGAAAACGGATTTTCTAATTACCATCGAATGGTAAGGCAAACAGAGGAGAATTGCATTGCATTTGGGAATTCGTTTGAGTCGCGTTCGGCAAGGAATACCCGTCTGATCGTTTATTTTAATGAGCTCTCGTCATCTTGTGCCGGCTTGTGTGTTTCGGTTGAGTACGTGCTGTAAATATTTAGTTCTCATTAAAGGAACTGCAGACAACCTTAACGGATGTGTAGAGGGTGCGAAATTAAAACATAAACGAGTGGGAATGGGTATCCTACTGGTAAACATTCATGATTCAGGACGAGACTCCTTGCGAAGTCTTAAAATACCTGGATTAAGTTGTTGTGCACATATTTAGTTGCAATGGTAGTTAATCATACATATCTATCTGTGTGTGTGTAATAACCGTCTTAAGGGTCCTTTTAGTGGAGGGGAGTGGCCAGATGTGTGTTTCGGAAAATAAAAATAGAGTCACGCATTGCGTCGAAATGCCAAAATTGGGTTATTTTTTAGAAAGAGAAATTCTTCTGAGATATGTATGTTTACTCGAAAGATGAGTAGAATATTAAGTAAGGGGCTTTTTTTTTCCAACTTGTAGTATGGTCATCATTAAGTGAGAATCTCGCTCCGAAGGACATATGTTCACTCAAAAGCCCACTAGAACTTAATGTCTTAGTAATCGAATGTAAGAATGCGTACGAAAAAGTCGAGAATTCTTGGGTTTTGTTCTTGCCCATCAGTACAGATGGGACAACGCCAATTATCCAGCTGTCAGTGGAGTTGGAGATACGCAGTGTATGCCAAAATGACAACCGAGTGGAGGAAGGAGGCTGCATAAAACTCACGTAGGTAGGATAGTGGTGACGTTTGCCAATTTTTTATCGCTTGCAAGCGGTCCAGCTATTATGAAGGCAGTAGCAGTATTGGTGAGTTCACACCTGTATCAGGATCCACTATTCTTTAGCAAAGGGACAGGTTTTGAACATAATTCACGACTTCGACGTGCTCACTGCAAAATTTATCTTTCCACTTACCAACTGAAAATGTTTTTAAGTTTCTAGAAAATAGAGTAGAACAAGCTGACTTGACAAGGCTAAGGGGCTCAGAGATAAATGCTGTTTCATTCAAAAGAATATTGGCTTCCCAAGCGATTGAACCCGCTAACTCAGTGAGTTTTTCATGTGAGCAAACACAATCACTGCATTAGGCTGGGGCTGCAAGTCTTTCTTCGAATAGGAGGGCCCAATGTTCTGCTAGGTTTGACTGTGAATGCAAAGGATCTCGAAACAAGTATCTCGCTTTGCTCAAGCTATAACGAGAAACCAGTAGTTTTAGTAGTTTTGTCAAAGAAGTCTCTTCAGCTACAAAAACACTATGTATGTTCAAATCATTGTTTTTAAATTGAGTTTCTACAGGAACTCTAATGTATTACGGTATTATGTCTAATTGTCTAATTATAGTAATTAAGGATCATCTTGTTTACCACTTAAAATTCGTATAGTAGCTCCATAACACACTGTCAATGCTTCTGATACCGAGTTAGTTCCTTAAATAGGAATGTCAGAGCTACAAACGGCTCTTAAAAACATGAACAATAAGAAAGCTTAGTTGCTAATACTGAAGAACGCCGACAGAAGTCTTCTCGAAAACTAAAGAGACTTTTCATTTCTTTGCTTTCCACGTAAGATATTCACTTTGGGATAGAAACGCGTGTACCGCAGGGATGTATTATGAGCCGTGTTCTATTTTTTATTTACATCAATGATGTGACCATGTGGTTACTGTAGTGTTAGTGTCACTTTGAGACTAAATTTTTATGGTAACAATTGTGTGGTGGTGTTTAGTTAGAAGCTATTGACGCAAAGCAGTCATACAAAAGTATTTTACACTACATTCACTCTTCAACCTGCGCATCTCTCAAAAAACCATGTTCTTCACCAAGAAATATACAATTTTTAATGTAGAAACGTCTAAGCTAGCATTGTACAATAACTAAGAAAAAAGTTATTGGTTTTGGCCACTGTTAGTTAAAGTGGAATAGAACCCATCATTTTGACATGAAATGTCGAACTATATCCAAACTCATCTTTCGTCTAAATGCCTGAACTGGAAAGTTCTATGCAAACAGCTTCTCAAATACAGTAGACGCGCGATATAGTGAACTGTGTAACTGACGTTCAAGAAGGCATAAGCCTTCTTTCTACTCGCACATGGAAGCTTTAGTCCCAAAATTAGTACTAAATGTATTTTTGGTGGGGGAACTGAGAAGGACTCTGGTCAATCCATTCTCTTGTGAATCGTAAAAATCTTCCAAGAAATCCTAAATCAATTAACCAGGACTTTTGGTTTTTTGGTTGACTGAAATGTCAACAGAGTGTCCAGGACTGAGTGGTATGAAAGGCTCGAACATTTTTTATCGGATTGGGAAGCCCACAAGCAAATATATTAAGTAAAAGGAGAGGAAGACCTCGCCTCAGTTGGCGCGCACAAGTAGAAGGGGACCTCAACCGACTTGGAGGGCGCACCTGGAGGCAGTTAGCTAAGGACCGGGCTAACTGGAGAGGCTTGTTGGTTGAGGCCCAGGTTCACCACGAACTGTAGCGCCACCTAAGTAAGTAAAAGGATTACTCTTGCCAATTACAGTTTCTTCAGCCTGAGAAGGTAAGTAAATAAGAAAACTCTGCCGATAACTACTAAGGAGTTTTCTTAGATTCATATTCGATTCCATTTATTTATATAAGGAAAGGACCTTGAAGATTTAATGATAAGTTATATGCGTTGGTACTCTTATTATGTTTTTAAGAGCCTCAATCAGAACATCACTAAACACAAAGCTCATCGTTGACCTGACATTTGCTGCAAGCTATAACCAAGGTTCTTCATATGAAGCTGGAACTTGAAACCGGATTAATCTTCTACATTATATCCATATTCGTATATATTTTTTTAATTTAACTATACAACAGCGAACGACTACACAACGTGTCAAATGACGTGAAACTCAGTTAAATTCTTTTCAAAAGAAACGTCAACAGTAACATAAACCGTACACTACCTCCTTTGAAAAACTTTTCTCAACTCTAGCTCGTTAACCTTTCTGAATACTATTCGAGTGTCTGACTCATTTTCCTTTCTTCAAATTTCATTAGACTCCACTGGATAGCTCTCCAAATACTCTGACTCATTACCGACGGCTGCCCGCCAGCTAAGTAAATTAAGTTCCAGTACCCGAAACAAACCAATTTGCGTCATTCAAACAGTTTCCGATCTCCCCCATTTTCAGGTTTTCAAAAACGAGAAAAAAAACCCCCACAGAAAAAACAGAAGGGAATGACTTATTGGAAACTGCCTCCTACTCCTGCTACGTACGCAAATTATGTACATATATTCTATCGGTATGAGACGGTGATAAACGTGCGAACGTGCTTAAGTACGTGATTCGCGTGAATAGCAAAGTCTCATACAATGAAGCACTTGAACGTTCCTTTTGTTTGGAGCCTTCCCCATTTGTTTTAAGTTCAAAGAGATGCTTTCGTTTTCGCTCTACTTTGGAAGAAAAAAAAAATCGAATATATTAACTAAACCTCACCGATACACACATGCACGCATCTCCTGGTTGAAATAAAAGAACGAGTATCTTCGAGTTACTTGTACGCGTTGACTCTTCCAATTCTTATTTTTAGATTCGTTGTGATTGATTGCGAATTGGATAGGTTCTTGGAAAGGCCGCATACTTCCGTTACGGAGTAATAGCGAAATTCCGCACCTCATCCTGAAAGGATTATCCCAAAACATGAGTAGGTGTAGGGGAATTTTAGTGTGATCGAATAAAAAAAATTAAGTGCACGACTGGGTCGTACGTACTTGCGAGTGGGCGTGGCATTCTTTGTGTTATTTTGATGTCATAGATTTTAGATATGAAGTTTGAAGTAAATTTGTCCAATCGCTTAGGCTGCAGTTGGGAGTAGAGATAGACAGACAGATAGACAGAATTGGTGGACGTACTTTTTGAAACTTTTTGAGTTCCAAATTTTTCAGGAAGACTATGGCCATAGGACCAAAGATTTTTCCTTCTCCGGAATGTCTTTTGCCTTCTTGTTAACTGTTTTTTTTAGAGTTTAGGCCAGGTACATAATAAACTGGAAAATTACTGAAAAGAGGGCGCAATGAAATTGGTTTCGAGTCTGAGAAAATCATCGTTTTGATGTTCCAGCAAGACAACTTTGTATTTAAAAAATAGAAACCATAAACATTCTATAACACGCTTGTACTCCTAGCCGACAGAGTTGGACAGGGAATACTAGAAAGACACAATTACACCGGTGAGTCTAAGATAGACAGGGCGTAGGAGTTTTCTTTTAGACTGACTAGCTAGAAGTGGGAGAAAAAAGGAGCTCTAATTCCCAAAGAGGAGATTTACACATTGACACGACAAGATACAATATCTCTACATTATCTCTACAAACGATGAAGTTTATGTTCCCAATCATTAGACAGCCCTGTAGCAGCAGTCCAATTGACATCACAGTACGATTCAGGTCTATGAATGCAGATTCTGAGCCAGCCCTAGCTAGTTCATCTCCACATGGTCACCTGGTTTAAACTTATATTCTAGTTGGAGCGTAGACCCTATACATTTTGGATTTAGACCCTAAGCTCTGCCGCAAAGGCGTTGACTGGTCCACAAAGCTATTTGTAAAGGATAACGCTGATCACTGGAATGCACTGAAATGCTATAGGTAATAATGGGCTATAGGTAACACATTTATTCACACATTTTTGGACTGAGAAATTGACTGCTTCCAATACTCATAAGGAGGAGTTATATCAGCTTGTGTGTGCTTATAATGCACAGAAATAGAATATTCCACGAGAATTGGGCTAAGAAAAGTATCTTCAGGATGTGCGTAGCTGGTCCTGTGGTCTTCTGCATTGATAGGTAAGTTACATCTTTGACATAAGAGATCGATCAGCTTTTACCAAGAATTACATTAGAGTGATAGGTAGGTGAAGTCATTTCAACCAATTTTTAGTACGAAAACTACTCGCTTCGACCACCACAAAATTGGTCCTGGTACATAGGAAATTTGTACGGCAGCAGTAATAAATCTCTTTAGTGTGGTTGCTTGGGTAGACAATCCGATCCGACTAAAACAGATTAGAAAAACACCCGAAATACCAAATACTAGTGAGAATGTGCCCAAAATGTGTGGCCTTTAGTTCAGCTTTCGTACAAAATAATTATCCAACAAAATATTCATAAGTCACGGAGTCCTAGATGCTAGCAAAAAGTAGAATTTACACTTCTGTTGAACTGTCAATCCTCACATTGCTCACGGTCATGACACTTTTTGGAATCACATTCATCGGAAATCACATCAAAGAAAGAAAGATCGACGGACCTGTCCCGCTGACTTAGTGGAACTTCAGACGAGTCACATTCACACTAACAAGACAGCACACATCTGCTCATAAGCCCGATGCCCCTGTTCGTCAACTTGATGACCAGAAAACACTTAAATTCCGAAAGACTGTCATATTTAATGGGACGATCAAAATCCGAACGATAACCAGATTAAGTTCGCAGACCCCCATTACAGGAATCACCCCCCGGGCAATTAAGTTGTTTGCATTCGAAAGTGTCAATCAACGTGAAGTCCTACGCACTATCTGTTTCAGCCATACAAACATACATTTGAGTATCTGACACTAAAGATTTCAGCGCATCCATTTGCAGCTTAATTTATTTCCCTTTCCTTGTTAATTTTAATTTGTTTTCATAATTTATCATCCATCCCGCCCCTGGCAGGTGGTACCAGCTAGTTGTAGCTTTTTATTAAACAAACAGCTCGCTTCTAAATCATCCTCAAGTGGACATTGATGTCCATTAAACTGAATCATCTAATCAAATTCTTCAGAAAAAATTTAAAACAAAAAACAAAAAAACAACAAATCAGGCACACAATCTACCAAATTGAAAATCAGACCAAAGAGCATCTCCTGCTCCCAGGCTGCGTCGTTAACTTATGCAATTTTTTTCTTCTTCGCCAGAGTTAAAGATAAAATATTTTTGTTTTTTTATTTTTAATGATTTTCAATTACAATTACACAAAAATACTCAAAAATAGCTTCCACACGGTACAAGTATGAATATGTCGCCCGAAATAAGACCGAAAAAAAAGAAACTAGCACTTGTTGGGATATTTTTAGAGTTCACACAAGTGATTCCGCGCACTAGAGTGGGACGCGCGTCCGTCTCGATTTAGCATTTTCGATTTGCCAAAGGTGATGGCGACGAGAACAACATCAGCCGCACTTCATAGATACGAATAGTTCGCTTAATTTTCCTAATTACACTCTCACATCAGACAACAAAACGAGGGGCGGAGGGTGGACACACGAACAAAAGAATACAACAAACACTTGTTACACAATTAACCGGGAGCCAGCAACCATTGCGCTTGTAATTTAGAATTAATTACTTTCCGTGTATTTGTGTCATTTGCACATATTCGGCGGAGACAATGGCTGACGGAGTGACAGACCGGACCAAAACGTTCCGTTCCCCCAGTGGATGTAGATAAAAAGTAAAAATGTATCTCAGTTGTGTTTTTAATTGTTTATCTATTTTTTTGCGCGAGATTCGCGATGCGACAAATATTGCACAACAATACACGGGGGTGTGACAAACAGACAATAAGGGCGCTATGCGGCAAAATACCAACTAAAGTCTACTATGTGTCGAGGACTATAACAAGACCGCGCGTTGTTGGCAGCAGCGCCATCAGCGGTGATCATTCGCGAAGCGATGCGATACAGTTCTGACGGTAGTTCTTGTGTGTATTTGGAACGGCAGCACTTGCCGACGCTGCCGCTGCCGCTTCTCGAGTATCTAGAACTGTCACTATGGTAGAATTACACTTACTAAACGTGAATCTGGTATGTGTTGCGGGTGCCATGCCATTGTGCTTGCGCTCTCGTATTTGTTGCTTGTGGAGTATGACGCGCAGACTGATTTGTTGGTTAGGCAGTCACTGTCGTCGAGTCGACACACGACGGAAAGGCAATAGAATTCATTTTGGCAGCCAGAAGAGCTGCGATTGAGTGATGACGTCAGTTGGGCGCCAGTCAAGCGACGGTGGGAGGGTGGAAGATGTGCATGTGAATGCCACACTTTTATGAAAAAAAAAATTATTACTGAAGTAGAGCGCGCAGTGTTTGTCAAACTTTTTGTACACAACGTGACACATTGTGTCATTCCGTATCCAAGTAGGGTGTTATGTCATGGAACACTTAAGAGTCGGACTGTCAGTAGGAGAAAAGTTTGTTTTTATGGGAAAATATACACATTTTGTCGAAATATTAACTATACTAGTGAGAGTGAAATTATTCAGAAGAGAAGAGCAACAAAATTGTTGAGTTCGTTGATTTCATCAAGTGTCACTCTAAGTAGGCAAAACTTGACATCGCCACACTCAGGTCAATGCAGACAGACCCATAGGGACATACATATGTCCCTTGTCCACTGGTGAACCCTAGTCGTACAAATGTGTTTCCTATGAACTACCAAACGGACACTAAATAAGAGAATGATCGAGTTCTTTAGAAGAGAGTGTCTACCATTCATGAGTTCAAACATAAAACTCCAATGATGGTTAGATTGAGGTCTTACTCGGATGTCAAACGGATCCATTGTGGCAAGGCAATAGTAAGTCAAGGGACAGCTGTTCTTTAGACACAAGAAATGATCCAGATCTAGATGGATTTAGAATTAAATTTGCCAGGCTTCTTTGGAAACCTTTAGACGCAAGGTAAAGTTGCCAAGTGATGCTGCCATAAACTTACTGACGGGAAGCGTGCTAACTGTCGACCGGTTAGACCCTAGCAAAACAATCCATGAAGGAAGAAAACATAGTTCACTAGAACTAGACGGGCTAGAAATTATGCATCTTATCATCAAAATCACACTTTACAGGCCCAACTTTAGAAGACTTGCTCATTAAACACTTCTTATCTAAATATGAAAATAATATTAGAATGTTACGTAACCACCATCTCGAACATCATACTGGATCCTTACGAATCACATCTCGAAAACAATTCATATTCGGGTTTGCCTTAAATCCGAAGAGGTAGGTTTTTGTGACAAATCTTACCAGATGGTGAATACAACTTATTCCCAAATCTTGGCGTCTAGGACCCTGCTACATCTGAGGTTTTCAAAAACTTGAATGAAAACCATCTTTCGCTGACCTTCTTTAGAAAGGGCATTCTAGGCAAGCTTATAGCTATTTTAAAGGAGTTTATAGTGGTCAGTGTTTGGCCCCTTTCTCGTGTAAAGAATATAACACGCACAGCACTAATAGTAATGAGAAACTCGGTCCTGGGTGGCATACATTTTGTCATGCCTATCAATGCCTGAGCACGGCAGCATTCCACTCCATTTCAGTCGTCCCCGACCAAACATACTGTCATCCTGACAGCCTGGTTCTTAGAACGAAGTTTCGGTCTTTTTTGTCGTCTCGAACCAGGGTGCTGTGTTTCGAAGATCTTCTTTGGTAAAGGATTCGCTCGATGTGGTCGAGCCAGTGTAGTCTACGTGTTTTGGCATTTCAGACTCCATCCACATCTTGGTACAGCTCTTTGAGTTCGTGGTTGTTTCTTCTCCTTCATTCGTCCTCCTCCCATACAAAGAGTTTTTCTCTCGAAAATTTTCAAAATTTGCTCTGCTTTCTTCCTTAAAGTCCAGCACTCGGCTCTATATAGCAGAACTGGCAGTTGTGCCGGGATCCCAAATTCGGCCATCGCTTTGCAGTGCTCAAAGTCGATGAAGATATGGTGAGTCTCGACTTGAATTTCGTTGACCTTTTCCAGGATTTGCTTTATTGTGAAAATTTGGTCGATCGTCGATCTAAAGGGCTGAAAGCCACACTGGTTCCTTTCGATTAGGGTGTTGCAAAAGAGTTTCAGATGTTCACTAAATATGTACGTTAGACAGGATCTTATATGCGATATTAAGCAGGATATCCCTCAATATGGGGCATACAGAGCTGCTAGTCTAGTCATCGGGTGTGGCTTCATCCACCTATACTTCGTTGATGAATTGATGCCTGCACCCTACCAAAACATCACCACCATGTTTGAAAAGCTCCTCTGGTACACCATCAGAACGGCCGGCTTTGTTGTTGTCAATTTTTTTGAAAGCTGCGCCGACCTCTTCAAAACTGGGAGAGAGGGTCGCTTCTTTATTGTAAAAGTGGTATACAACAAGGTTGTATACTCTCACCTCTGCTATTTTTTGTGGTTATTTGCAATTGACTAATTGATTGATGAGGGAAACCAAGGAATGACACGAACAATACATCGTATCATGCCTCATGCCATGTAGGAAATGAAGAAAGCTTACAATGTTCTATACTTAGAAACCATGAAACCAAAATCTTATCCGATGAACTGACTTTGAGGTGAAAACGTATACACAAAGCTAAACAGAATTCAAAAAGGCATTCGGTCAACAAAACCCAACTTACAATCGAATCCTTTCGAGCATACAGGCATTAACAAACCTTAAATGAAGTCTGTAAAGCGGTTTACACTATAAGTCGAGTCGAGTTTAAGCTCCCGGATATCTGACGATATTTGAAGGAAACTCACACGAGCGTTGGAAAAGCCATCCATATGTAAAAGCTTAGATTCTAGCGTTACTGCATGGTTCTCGGCTTAGCTTCATTAAATTCGCCTACCTGCCCTTTTTTTTTGAAGAATCGCACAAAATTTGCATCAGGATACGATTTTCAATATTCAAAAAGCCAATTAAGTGACATTGAACTATTGAACATCATAGCCTTTTCATTAAGAGGCCATGTTCAGCAGACCAATCCAATAAATTAAACGCCAACCGAAATGACACTTTACCAAAGTTATGTGCACACTTTAATTTTTCAATTGGAAATTCCACTTAGGCATTTGTCTGTACTTGGCTAAAACTATCAAATCGCCAACAAAACTCAATTTTAATCAACGCCACAGCTGTATATATGTATGTATGTATATCAAACCCCTGAAACCATCGACATTTGACACAAAACTGTGTTTCAATTTTCACAATGCATGGCCTTTAGCCAAAGACTAACCTCAACGTAGTATATCTCGTGATTGGTATTCCACAGATACACAAACACACACAAATGTCCACAATGTTTCGGAAACCTGCTGGCCATTTCATATAGCCAGTTCAACTAACACAATGTCCTCCTCTAAAGTGAAGTGGCCCCCCAAAAACCTCTTAGCAGTTTCAACTTGTTCGATGATTTTAATTAAATTGAACGATCAAAGTCGGATGCATGAAAGGTGTATCTGAGAACTTTTTTCTTGCTTTTTTGTTAGCCAAATTGAGAAATAATGCTCCATGGTGATATCTCAATCTATCGGCTCTGACTGTGTGTGGGGACGCAGTTTGCTAAAGAGATGGGTTAGGGTATAATCATGTTGTTCTTTGCACCTTTCATATCATTGTTTCAAGTTGGAAGATAAATAAATAAAAGAAGACGGAGCAAATGCAAATATGTGTACACCACGAATGTGGCTGATTAATACTCGTATCTACTGATTTTGGAGGAAGTTTCCTCTTAAAGTATTATCTGGATGTGGTTGCTGGAAAAAAAAGATTTAGTACACGACCCTGATTGGGTGAAGAGTGCTGGAGTAAGACGACACACAGGATAAATTATCATTGCCATGGTAGAGAGGTTTGATTTGGAAGAGACTAACTTGGATCTGAATGGTATTCTACATAAAAAGAGGTACACGGTTGCAAAACCCCTGCGTAAGCTTTTCCATCCATCCTACTCTTCTAAACTCTTCACGAGTATGTGGAAAATACCATTTGTCCAGGCCGTTCCTAAAAAAGGCGAATCGTTTTCTACTGATCCCGTCTCTTCTTTTTAAGGTCATGGAAATACTGAAAAACAATCAGCTCTTGAATCACGAAGACTTCTCCATGGGCGACAGTATGGTTTTTGCAGCAAAAGGTTTACTGGTGATCTGACGGTATATCTCACCTAAAAGTGTAACAAATCTCTGCATTATTCTGGTGAGTGTAAGAATGTTATACTTTCAAAGAGATTTGACAGTTTGCCTCCAAGCTGTTTTGTCAAAAAAGTCATACATTTGCAATCAGTTCTTTATTGGATGAGAAATTACCATTCGAAACATTCAATACAAGTTCGTTTGGATGGTTTCAAATCTGCCGTACACCATATTAATGCTGGCATTCCACAAGGCTGCGTTTTGTCACCGATTCTCTTTCTTATTTTAATATCTTCGATTACGACAGTACCCTTAGCTTCGCATATTTATTCCCAGAATGACGTCTCTCCTCTTCGGTATTGGAATCGGAGCGGCAGCGTACGCCAAACTCATTAAATTCTAATCCTCTGCCATAATCAATGAAAATGAATTGGGTTTCATAATTATCCACAAGAGCTATGGCTAGAACACCAACATGGGCAAGAGCAGAAAGAAAAGACACCATCAGCCAGCTAAGCCGAAAAAGAACCTCAAAACGCCGTTAAATGAACAGAAAGCTATACGTCCCAAGATCGAGTATAATACTCATGGCTGGCCCGGTGCACCCAAAAACCACTTTCCACTTGATAGACAGAATTTAAACTCGCGCATAAAAAGCATAGCCGATTCCATTGGCTCTTTCGAGCAGAAAAATGTCCTGAAAAATGTCCTGCTCCAGCAAAATAGGCAGTCGTACTTGAAAGACGTAAGTCATCGCATACGAGAACCAAAATCTGTAGACCAAGTAGTCACCTCGTTCCGGCTAAAAACACTGGAAAGGCAAGTAGGCAATTCTTAAGTTTAGCCTCCCTATACAAATGGTTAGTCTGTTCAGAGAGCAATTCACCCGAGTTCTATTACTAGACAGAGAAGGAACCCTCAACAAAGAAAAATCTGACTCCATAAAACTAGCCTTTTAGACCAACAAAGCACCCGATGGTAGGTTAGGTTAGGTATGTGGGTAGGCGACTAGAACACGTCGCCACACTCAGGTCAATACAGACCCATTGTGATACCCAAAGGGGAAAAAGTCCCTTGCCCATTGGTAAACCCTAGTACTAATTTATGTCTTGTGAATCACCAAACCATCCTGTGGATTTGATGAAGCTAAACATTTTACTGATTGGTCTATTTGCTAATTCTTCAAGGTCACGGAAAAAGTGTCACCGTAGAAATTTGAATCTAAGGTGGATAAGCCCAGGGCTGTGACAGAGAAAGTGGGTTGTATCCTCATTAGCTTCCTCTTCTCCACATCCCCGACATAGATCTTCATCCGTGAGTCTTAACTTTCTCTTTAGCATAATTCGGTCGGTCCTACTCTTGTCAAAGCAAGGCCATAGGCTTCTGGTGATCACACAGGTGTCCAGGGAGGTCCATCTACTATTGGCCTCACTTCTGGCCCTAATCCATGCCTTTTGCTTCAATGTGCAAGGCGGGATGAACACCGAGGTGTCTACCTGTTGCGATGTAGATTCAGAGCCTCTTCTTGCCAGTTCGCCTGCCTGGAATACCTTCGTGTCCAGGGACCTAGCAGAGTGTAACCTTGTGCTGTGTTCCAAGAACCCTGAGTTCTTCGCGACAGCACTTCACAAGCTTGGATTTTATTTCGTTTGCAGTAATCGCTTTTATTGCCGCCTGACTGTCGATGAAAAAGATCGAAGTCTCACGGGCAGCTATTGTCACTGCCAGGACCTCCGCTTGGAAAACACTACTATGGTTCGGGAGGCGGACTGATCTAGATATCCCCAGCGGTTCAGAAAAAATGCCAGACCCTACGCCTACATCCATCTTAGATCCATCTGTATAGATAGAGATGGAACGTGTGTTGGCAGGCTGGCCATCGTTCCATTCTTCCCTGCTTGGGAACGAGCTAGTAAACGGTCTATGAAAATCTAGAAACGGAGTGAGGTAATCCGTAGTATGGACTTTTCCTAGATATTTCTCCAGGATCATGGAATGACCTGTTGCATTATGATTCCAGCTATCTAACTGACTTATTCTTAGGGCACTTATAGCTGCCGAGGTTTTAACAAAAATGTCCAGCGTAGTCCTGCAGTAGGTGTTGTTCTCATTGCACTTGTGGTGCCAATGCAGGCCAATCACTGGATCCTCGTGAGGGCCGCTAAGTTGTTGGACTTGCTGGCGGACGGCCACCATACAAGACAACCATACGTCAGAATAGGTCTTACCAGCGCCGTATACATCCATAGAATAATTTTAGGTTTTGAACCCCAATTCTTTGTTAATTCTTTCATTGATATTAGGTCTTCAGTTCATTTTTCTATCAAGAACGAGTCCTAGGTATCTAGCGCTATCCGAGATTTTGAGGGGAGTACCCAATGGACGGTAATGAGAACTCAGGAATTTTACTTTTGTTGGTGAATAATACCAGCTCGGTCTTATGTGGATTGACCGGTAGTCCACATTTCTCAGCCCAGGTGACTAGGATCTTAAGCGCGTTCTCCAATTTTTCGCTAAGGGTAGGTAGAAATCTACCTGTGGCCAGCAGTACTATGTCGTCCGCATATGCAATGGCCTTAACACCACTGTACCTGAGTTGTAGAAGCACCTCATTTAGTACAATGACCCATAGTAGTGGGGAGATTACTCCGCCTTGAGGGGTACCTCTGGAGGCGAATGCTTCCATCTTTGTACCCTCGTGTTCTGCGATAATATGTCTTTCCTCAAGAATTGCAACAATCCAGTTGGTGAGTGAATCGTGAATCTTGAGATTTAACAGGGTTCTTCAAACCGCATCCGTTTTGACATTGTTAAAAGCACCTTCAATGTCCAAGAATGCGGCGAGAGTGAATTCCTTGTCTTTTAAGGACTTCTCGATAGAGCCGACAACGCAGTGTAGCGCCGTTTCCACACTTTTTCCTTTGGAAAAATACTTGGCGCAACAGGTCGATGGGACCCAAGGCCTAGCTTCTCACAACCATTCATGTTGTGCGTGTTATATTCTTTACACGAATGGATGGGGCCTACTGTTTAATGCCGTGTCCGAAGGCCAATTTGTTATTTGAGAAGCTTACTCGAGACAGTTGTGTACTCTCGGATGTTTGTCAGACGCTCGCGAGAGGTGAGGCCGTGAAAAACTTTTAGGTGTTCCCCGATCGGGATTCGATCTCGAACCCCTTGCTTCATAGTCCAACGCACTAACCACTGAGCCACGGCGCCCACCAAAGGGTAAATTGCGTCCACTTTTCAAACTTCACTATTTTACATGAAATCGAAAAAAAATATCAAGACCAAATATTTAGATATTTTAATTCTCTCCAATTCTTCCATACATTATATGTGGTTACACCCACTTTTTGGAGGCGTTTTTGTTGTTGATTTTGATGAGATTTTGCTTGATGAAAAATGCGACTAAATACACATGACCTCTGTGGTGATACTGAAGCAATAAAGTTCAAGAATACGAATGTTCTAACTTGGAACCAGAAAGACAATTTAGAGACCGGGACGATCTGTCAGGATCTAAACTTTGTTCAACATTCAGAATAGATAGATAGTAGATAGTATGTAGGTTCAATGGAGTTGTAGTTAAAAGAGTTGTAGTATATCTGCTATTGGTAGGGTTAAACCTAACTCAAAACCTGGTACTAACTATTTTCAAAAGTTCGTGCCAGTTAATTTGTCTTCCTTTACTAATAATTCTAAACCTTTTTCTTTCATCTGGAACGTTTTTTGACCAGTGGAAGACATCATGCTTCGGTTCGGTGTTAATATAAATCTGCAACCAAAAGTAAAAGCGAGTATAACTAAAGGGTTATAAGTAAGCGAGTTTTTGAAATATTGTCAAGACTAAATTGGATTTCCAGATAAGGAGCATATTGCTGATTTTTCTTGTTTCAAATACTAGAGGCTTTTCACAGTATTCGTACAACTACTTCTCTACTAGAGAGTAGGCTTGAGTAAAAGATGACGGCGTAACCATTGTAAACTAACTTTTAGTTTTCACAGTCTGACTACATAGTCGTCCAAGGAAACTCACTGATAGATTTTATTAAAGAAATGTCAAGTATTTTACTGTGAGGATCAACAATCAGCGTCTGTTCATTTCATTATTAAGATCGATACTTAAATATGCTGATTTCATTTGGAATCCAGTTCATAAACTTCACTATAATCGTCCGGAAAAGTTCAGGCGCGGTTTATGAAACACATCTTTGTACAAAATTGCTTGGAAATGTTCACCGTCCTATGAAGCTAGATGTCGGCTTCTGGGCTAACTTCCACGAAATTATAGAAATCATCATAATACAATGCAATGTCTGTACGGGATTAGGTTTGATCATGTCAAGTTAAGCTCATGAAAGACCGCTTTTTCCTGCTGGACATCGGACAAGCTACGGCCGAAATGAGCCTATTACCAGGAGTATACTCTCTCCCAATGATGTTTCCAATATTGTTTCAAAAAGCAATATTAGTATTTATTGACATAGTCCTAATTGGATCATCTTTTAAATGAGTTCCAGATCTATTCAAGCGTATATGTACACACGTAACATGCTTTGCTTCCAAAGGTTCAGATTTAATTTAATTCGAGTATGCATTTGGGACAATATTTAGGACCAGTCTGTGTGTATTTTTTTCTCAAAGAAAATTCATTTGCCTTAAGCGAGAATATTCCAACATAAAATTTGAGTTCATATTCCATGATAACAGTAAGCAAATGCCATCAAAAAATGTATAAAGTAGACAGACTTCGTACCATGAATAATTTATACACCATCCCAAGTGCTGTAGAAAGTACTTAGTCACCTTGACATCCCTTTATAAAAAAAAAAAGAGAGAAAAAAAGAATCTTTTAAACAACTCAGCCGCAAGGAAAACTTTTACTCTAAAGAAGCAAAAATTGCCATCGGCTTAAATGTTTCCCTGGGGATGAAACCTTCTAGAACTGTAAAAATTCAATCACTGAAATGCCCCCGGCCCATAGACAAAGGTAAAGTTGCTCCCGAACACAATAGCGTAAAACCATTCAAAGTCTTCTCCTTCGGTGAACCCTTTTTTGTAAACACTTCACGCACAGGATACCCCGACTTTAAGTCCCTACGGTTAGCTGAACGTATTCATCCCGGCCATTACCATTATTACCACCTCAGACATACGTGTATAATGAAATTATGGAACTTCTTAGGACGACTTCTTTTCATCGCCATTGTGTAGCATTTACTTCACAAAAAAAAAAAAAAAATTTACTCACGCAATTCTCCAGTTGCCATCTGTAGGTTTTGTTACGCAAGTCGCATTCTACAACACTTATCCTAATACGAATGAATCCTTTTCTCTTCCTTAGCCATGGCACGGGCGACACGGGCCTCATATTGTATTCGTTGGCAGGAATTCATCTCATCCAGAAAACTGTGCGTATGACAATTCAACTTTAAGGTCACGTCTTTTGATTAATGTAAGTCATCCACAATCATTTATCCTTGCACAAGCAGACAAACACAGATGCTAATTAATCTCGGAGTTGGATTTTCGTAAGTCACGTAAACGAAAGTAAAGAAGGCTGTTCGCTCATGGTTATACCAATTTGTTTTCAGAGTATGTTTTGGTCTCAGCCCTTCAGGGAGATCATGTTCATCCATTAAAATGTGTGGGCCTGTCCTCTTCATAATGAAATATCCTTCGAAAAAAAAGAGAGCTTGTGTGTATAAACGGTGTCATCCTTCGTCGACTTTTGTGGTTAGTTGGCATGCGGGAAGGTGTCTTTATGAAAGTCCCCGGTTCACCTGTAAATGTGTCCCCGGCTCCCGATCTCCTTCGACAAACAGGACTAAAAAACAAAATATCCTTTTTTCTTTGCCTGCAGATGAATTGAGACATATTTTTCTTTCTCTCATTATAATTTGAAAAAAGAAATGTTTTGCTGCCGTTTTGCTCTGCGTAGAGAGTGGCAATTTTACAGGGTTTTCACCAAAAGTTGTGTACCGTACTCAAATAAAGGAAAACAAAAAGGAGATGATTCAATAGAGAAGGACATTACCTCTTTTTGTTTGAGAGTTTTTGGAAACATTTTAAATTTACTTAAAAAGGATAACGCCTGCAGGGATGTCGGATAAAATGTCGCAGGAATCATTAGTCAGTGACTTTCTTTGAAAACTCCCTACATTTGTATATGGTCTTGACTTCGATATTTGACGCGGAGGAGTCAGTTGGGTATAAAATATCCAAATTCGCTTACACATTGCTGTGGAAGTGGGCATTTCTACAACAGAAAGGCGTTTTGATCTTAGATTCATGAAATTGCTAAAGAAAGGATAGGACTACTAACGCTGACGCATACTTTTGTTGAAGTCTAACCATCATGACAATTGATACGTTTAAGGGCAAGATTGTAAGTAGATCTAGATTTGACAGAAAAGTAAGCAATTTTTTGTAGTAGACAGGGGTATAAACTGGGTCTAACTGCACAGCATACAGAACTGAATTTATTGACATATGCGTGTACAGATTGATGGTTCTTTCTGAATACTTCCTCAGGTTTTTTCTTGACTTAGTTGTTGGCACCAATGACAACAAATTAATTGTATTAATTTCGTATTTATATTGTTTACTTTGTGAATTTGTTTTTCACCTTTTTGTCGATTGACAGCGATTGACATTTCCAACCGTCAAAGAAAAATCCAAATTGACATAATATGTCACTTCTCCACTTCCCCTCTCGCCCGTAAAATAAAACCCCAATCCGTCACTCCAGTTTGAACAGGGTCCTAAGTTTGCGAAATGCCAAAAACCAGTCGATCGGTTAGTATTTCATTTAAATGGATTATTTTCGATAAATAAACACAAGTCTCAAGCTATGTTTAGACGATTGCCAATGTTGTCAAGTCTTAATACGAAAAATTTGTCCCAAATATTTGACAATCATATACACATGACAGTTAAAAAAAAAAGCATTGGAACATCATTGTCAGACGTTTAGGACATTTGCAGACTCAACGCAAATTATCAGTTATACATACGAAGGTTATGACATCTGACAATTAATTTGTTGAATGACGTCTTTGTTGTTTTTAGGTTGGACGCATGATACATATTTTCGTTGCTGCGTGCTGGTACTATTTTCATTTCAAGCTTAGTTGTGCTGTAAAATAAATACAGGGGAGGGATTGATTATCTGGTATTCTTCATCCAAACAGTATGGCATGAAAGATCTTTACAGTTCTATAAGTTTGACAGTGTTTGACAATGGATCTGTTCAGATCATTATCAGACAATTGTCAGGCAGCCATCTGACAGTAAATTGTCAGAAATTGGAACAAAATCTAAAAACCGTGTGAGCTGACAAAATAGTTTGTCATTCGAGTAATTGTCAGCACACTTATAGACTTGAAAACATTGTCAGTTCTGACAATCATCTGAAAATAGGATACGGTTTTAAGTGGAGTCGAAATTCTTTAAAAAAATAAAGAAGCATTGTCTGTACTTCCAAATACAAATAAATTTATTACTAAAATAAAGGTCCAACGTTACCCAAATTGAAAACCGGAAGTGAGGACTCGAGTTAAGACCCATGAAATGTTATTTACTTTTCAGTCAGTTTGCCAATGCATAGAAGGCCGGGACGGATACATTTTCTTGACTCTGTAAGGGAATAGTGAGAAAAAAAAGAGAAGCATCTCTGCTTGAAAAAAAAGAAAATAAGGACATCCTCGGGAGCTCTGCAAGCAGGAGAAACGAAAAGAAGACCGGCTCTCTAAAAGCAAAGAGGGATAGAGAACCGAAAGAGATTTTATTAAACCGCAAAAAGAATGTGTCACGGACCCGTCCAAAAACTTATAGAGATAAAGAAGGACACATTGACAAACTACCTCTGTAAATGGGCTGTTCTATTTGGACGGTAATTATAAGTGTTTCTGTCATGTGTCCTTAAAAAACTCACAAACTGACACCAAAGGAACAGTCCTTTACAAATTTGGCGTCTTAGCGTACGCCAATGAAAGAATAGTTTTAGAAGTTCTTTGACAAAGTTTAGCAGCTTCAACTGCAACTGCTGTTAGACTGATGTAAGGACTTCCACAAACATTATGTATGAAACCAAACGATCCTTAGTTTTCGAATCATATTCGACCCAGAAAGAATGTATCTCTACCCTATTTCACACCTCACAGCAACAGAGAAAGTAAGCCACTTGTTTAAGGACGGATTAGAAAAGTTCCAAAAAGTCTTGGATCAACATCGGTGAAAACATTTCCACTGGCGAGCGAACCGAAAAACACTCGTCGTGTACAACTAATATTTTTCCACGAAACTAATACCTTAAGCGCCCGTCCAAACAACAAATTTCGTACATTTCCGCTCTTTTCATCACTTTATTACCAAATGTTTAGCAATAACAAACATTTACTCCCAAAAGTCTACTCCTAGTAACGCCAGCACTGACGCATCATTCATTCTTGATTCCATCACACAACTTCTTGGTTCTGGTCAAATATTATTCTGTGCAAATCACCAAAAGTCTTCCAAGAAGAGTCCCTCCAAAGCTCACTTTAAATCAAATTCATCATCACCTCCTTGGGTGTAATCATAATCAACAACAAGTGCACACGCCGCCGTCCTCTCTGCAAATGAAATGTCAAACGTATAACTTATTTATTTGTCTTTCATCAGGCAGGGCAATCTGGTGTCGTAAATCCCATGAAGAGGCGCGCAATTGTGTCTTGACGATGTGCTAAGAGTTGACACAATCTAATTTTAATCTTAATCTTATGACAGTGAGAAAGTTTACCCAAAGCAAATTCCAGTAAATTCCTATGAATGAATTAGTGGAACATACTATAGTGTGTCCTTGCTTGTAGCTGGGTCAGGACAAGTACAGAAATTCTTTTAGTTGGTCAGTAGTCAGTAGTCAGTAGTAGTTGGGAGTTCATTATTTGCTGTCTTGTAATGAGCTTATGAAAATGTAAACAGTTTTTCGAAATCACTTCCGAGAAGAGGTGTTATCCTTACGAAAGTGTCTTCTACATAATGTATGGACATGTTCCATGAGGAACCACATGGATTTGTGCAGAATATAGAAATTTATAGAAAATTTCGAATTAGTTTCTGTGAAATAGATGTAAGACTTGCCACAGCTTTGCGGGCTCTACTGGATATGGCATGGGTGCACCTAGTTGTAGATTGGTGATAACAATTGGAAGGATTCAGGCCAGCTTTCTACTGAAGCGCCTTATAAGGAGGCTTTGTTTCGAGTTTCTTAGTGAATGGTATGTCGGACTGAGGAGGTTTTGAAAAACCCACCTTTGTGAGCATCTGACTAACATCCGAGAGTATGACGTAAAAGGTTCTTAAACGTCGAAAATTGACAAAGGACCAGGACCAGGACCATCCATTCTAGTGAAGAATATAATACGCACAGGACGAATGTTTGGGCTTGAGAGTCATTGCTTAAGTCATAAAGGCATTAGACTGGCCCACAACAGATCGTTGGAAGGAATAAGCTGCAGTTCAGCAAACATTGACTTAGTGGGCGACATAATCTTTGTAAAAGGCCAAGCCTCTGGACGGACAGTTCGGTCAGTTCGTTTTTTGAAGCCGGATCACTTTCGAGCCAGAAACTGATTTAATTTTGACGAAAGGCTTAATACAAGCTACAATTGAAACTTAAAAACTGTGGCTTAAGAACTAACTTACGACCTAGTGTCCTCAGGTTAAGAAGAAGGGTAAAACAGATCGTGTCGAAGCCATATCTAGCACTGAGGTTGATGTCGAAAAGTAAAAGACTTGAGTTACGAAAAACTGGTTCGTTAGAATCATAAGAGGGTTTCGTAAATCACGAAGATTGGTATAGAAGAAAATTAAATTTTAAAGGGACACCCAAACGAAACTTAAGAGTTGTCGATGAATGAAGAGAATGTCAGCAGTGTTCTTGCAGGATTGTTACGGCAGTCGCGATAAGGAGGTATGATGAGAGGGTGATTCCAGGGTAGACCTCAGAGGACAAAACTAAGACAATGACGTAGAATATTCTCAATACTGTATACATGAAATCGCTGAAAGGTGGACCAGCTTGGCTGGCGTAGTCAACGAGAGGGCGAATGCAATGGGTTTAGTGTAGAATGACTGAATGAGTGACGTATAGACTGGAGAGTTCTTTTGACCATCGATTGACAAAACCTAGCTTTAAGGAATAGCTTATGAATGTGAGAACATAAATTGAGCTCACTGCCACACGGAAAGCCAAGGTCACGATGAGCATGAGCTACGGGTATGGGGTAGCCGTGGAGAAGATAAAATTGAACCTCCGGGATGTTATTTGGCGATGTTGAGCTCTAACCGATTTTCAAGACACCAGATCAAAAAACTATAGATTGCTTGTTGAAGGAGATCAGAGTCTTGGGAAGACGAAATGTATTTTAGAAATTTGGTGTCATCAGTGTAAAGGGAGATGTGGGAGTGTTTAGTGACTCTATCAAGATCGTTGATGGCCAAAATGAACAGAAAGGGACTAAGAAGTCTCCCTTGAGGGACTTCGAGAAGCCGGACCTAAGGTGAACGCTCTAAGATTGGTTTTCCAAGTAAGGAGATATCTATTTATGAGAGGCAATGGGAGGGTAATTACTAAGATGATTCTTCGATTTTAATGAAAGCGCTCTTCCGAACTGAAGGACATTCGCATTGTGATAGGAATAGAGAAGAGCAAAGACAGATTGGAGGCACAGTTTGTTTAGGAATATGGCAGGGATGCCATCAGGACCGGGTGAGAACTAATTTTTGAGATTCTTTAACTTATTATCTATCAGAGATGGGTCAACTGTTTCGGAAAGAACGAGGCCAGTAGAGAAGTTATAAGTAGGATGGGACCGGTATAGAATTGTTGGCAAAAGATTGGCTAAAAAATGTGGCAACAAAATCGGCAATTGTAAGTGAACCCATTGATGAATTGTTTTTGAAAAACAAAGAGGTGGGGTAACCGTCAGATATCACAATTGGAAGAAAGGTATTGTCGTTCATAGGCTTGTGCGTCATTGAGGAAGCATTGTTAGAGAGAGTTGTAAAGTTGAGTAAAATGAAGACAAAAACCGAGATAGTTGGAATAGTCAGAGAAAGATCTGGAGCGAGGAAAAACTCTTTCAAAGCTTGTTTCTTTTTAGAAGAAGAAGCGAAGCGAAGGCTACTATTATACCATAGAGGGTAAACAGGTGATCTTTTATTTGCTTTTAAGAATAGATAGGGCGTTGTTCAATGATAAATTATCCAACTCAAAGGAACACCTTCTAAGATAGGCGTTCAATTCGCTCTATGAAAATGGTACCAAGGTAGAGCTTCGAAAGGAGGGGGCTGTCCAGGGGAGTTGTGGAAAAATAAAAGTAGAAAGTTAGGCTGGTAGTTATCAATAGTTGATAGAATGAGGAGATAAAGTGAAATTGAGGATTTAATAGAATTGTTTGAGAAAATGAGGCCTACTTCCAGGTTCATGAAATCTGTGATACCACTGACTTGATGCAGATTTGAGACAGTCAGCTGATCTAGATATAGACATTCGATGGAAAAGGAGTTTATATCAGATGGGATCCAATGGAGTTGACCCAGAGTAAAGCCGTTAAAAATAAGTATATCGTCAAGGGGGTCAGAAGCGTCAATTATTTGGTCAATAGCATCGACAGCAAATGGATAAGAGTAGATAGATTGAATGTAACAACACATAATGTAGAGAGACCTGTTTGAGGCTATAATTTTTCTAGCAACGAAGTCAACTTTGGAATGGAAATAATGAGACACGAATTCAGACTGTTGTAAGTAGGGTCCTTCTGCCCCTCGACTAAGAGTCTTATATATATTTTTAGCTAAAGAATAGCTTTTTGTTCTAAGGTACCATTTCGTAAAGTTTTGATATCGACGAGCGTTAAGTAAATGTGTAGTTCTCCTTAACTGTCCCGTAGTCATAAATAGTGATAGTCTGTAGATTTTGCACTTTTACTCTACTTTGTCTCGGTGGTATTCTATTGGCAGTACAGTCTTGCTGATAGCATGGTAGAAGCATCCATTGATGTCAATATCATCTGTCTAATTTAGCGGCTAGAGTGTGACTTCTTTTACTTTTGAGTTAACAACCGTCTACAACATGAGATCAAAAAAGGCGCATATCTCTTCGCTAAGAGCTCCTGGAAAACCTTCTGTAAAAGCCTTCCTTAAAACCATGATATGACCCAGTCTTTCACTTTATATAGGCATATAGGTATAGGCTCTTTATAGGTATATATACATACGTTTCTGTCTTTCTATTCTTTACGAGGCAGTATCACAATGAAAGGTTGTTTCCGGCAATTCTTTATTTTTCACAAAACTCGATCTGTTGTTCGTTCAACGTTGTCCTTCTTAAAGAGTTGTATTTACTTCCTTAACACATCTTAAAGACATCATAACGCTTATGATTTAAGCAACAGTTGTACTTCATTTACTGCAGAGAATAAACCAACCTAAAACGTTTCTTTTTTTTTAAAACATATCCCCGAGGAATCAGAGTCTCATAAATAACATTTAAATGTATGTTCACTGCTCCTTTCGATACGATTAAGTACTACATCGAGCAAAATATTCCGAGCCCCGAACGCATTAACAATTCGACAAATCTCCATGGAAATGTACCATGTCCCGGCAATTTATCACTTTTTTCCAACTTCAGGAGCAATGACACTACAAGTTAGACTCGGAATTTTAAATAACCATTCCGAAGACCCTAGGGTTGCATTTAAAACAAAGCCAAAACCAAAAAAAAAACTGGAATCCCTTCTCTTCCTCTTAAAATTCAAAACTCTAACTCGTTACCTCTCTTAACCGCTATATCGAGTTCGTTTGCCTTTTCGCAAATTGTAGGTACATACCTGGAAATAAAAGGAAAACAATAAAACATTATTACTCATTCAAAGGGGGAATAAAAGAAAAAGGATAACAAACACAAGAAACCCGTAAATCAAATTCAATTTCAGATAAAAATCGATGACAGCCAGCACTTTTACAGCATAATTTCGATCCTTATCGCGGTTTACGATCCTGAAGATGCGAATCTCCGGAAAGAAAAACATTCCCAACCACTGATTCAGTCACGAAAGGAATAAGAATACCGCTCACCACAAATGAACGAAACACCCACACCCAGTTGACAAAAAAAAAAAAAAGAGAAAACAAAAAATGTCCTGCTTCCGCGATGAATTGGGAATTATCCCTCCCTCTCCGGGGACACAAGGACACAAGATAAGCTGCAGATGAGCAAAGGATAATCCAGAAGTTCACGAGGTTACGAGAAACAAACAACACCAAGAAGAAGAAGAAGAAGAAGAATAATAAAACAACCAGACCGACCCACATTGTCCTTTCGCAGTGTAAACACGCGCGTGTGTGTGTGTAAAGTGCGTAACTCACCATAAAGGAAATTGTATTCAACTTATGTGATGAGCTCGTAAAGAAAAATATTTACCCCTACCAGCCGTCAAGTGGAGGAGACTTAATCCTTGCGGGTGATGATGATGCTGTAGCCCAGGATCTATTACACGTACTCAGGCATATTTTTGTTTGCTCAGTCAAGTGAAATGGAGGCGAGGATGTGCGTGTGTATTCTGTAATTCACAGTAATTTACGGATGTGCCCAACCATCGAAACTTGATATCAAGCAGTTTCGGAGAAAATTAGTTCAAGGGGTGATTGGGCGGGTGGATAGTTCGATGGCCTTCGCAGATGTTTTAAAGGATGTTGATCTATTCCTCCAGCTTTGTTCGTGAATGTTCGTGTGTGCATGGGTATCGCATGCGATAAACCGTTGTCGGTATACAACACATTTGATGGAATAATAAAAATGAAAATAGTGTTTATTGGGGGATAAAGTGTTATTGGTGTTCGAATGGATGGGGGAGGGGGCACTTTGGGTAATGGGATGGGATACAGTCCTGAATCACTGGCTTGGCTGTTATGATGCGAATTCACTTTGCGGATGTGAATGTTTGACAGAAAGTCGAAATGATTTATTATTCGTAACAGTTTTATGGTTTATTGGACTCACGGGAAATATGGTGATTGGTTCGAAATGAAATGGTTTATTGGAGGAATGTGAAGACCTACCATCCGTTTAGAATAAACTACAATTTCATGCTGGACGGGTCATTGGTCCATATGTCTCCTTCAATGATGCGACCTTCGCGGTCACAGTCAGTGGAGATCAATGCCGGACCATGTTGACTGACTATTTTTGGAATGAATTGCAGACGGATGAGTTGAAGCATATAATGTGGTTTCAACAAGTTGGCTCCACACGCCACCTATTCGGTTTTTTCCACAGTTGTATGATCTGAGACGCTTGAACTCTCTTTCTTTAGACCTGCATACATAGAATGTACATACATATGTCAAGTTCGTGGCCTTATGACCATCATGGAAACCCATCATGGCATTTAAAGAACGCTTACTTTTCAATCGTAACAAGCATCCCACTAGATAGCTTGCTTTTTTTTGAAAATCTATTTCTCCACTTCAAGAAAGGCGATCCTATGTCTTGCAAAAACTACCGAGGCATATCCCTGCTAAATGCCGCGTATAAGATCCTATCCAATGTACTGTGTGAATGTCTGAAACCTTTCTGCAACACACTAATCGGCACGTACCAGTGTGGCTTCCGGCCCGGCAGATCGACGATCGACCAAGTTTTCACAATAAGGCAAATCTTGGAAAAGACCAACGAATTTCAAGTCGAGACCCACCACCTCTTCATCGAATTTAAAGCCGCATACGACAGCATTCATCGTCTTGAGCTCTACAAGGCGATGGCCGAATTCGGGATCCCGGCAAAATTGATCCAGCTATGCCGCGTGACGCTAGAAAACACGCGGTGCAATGTGCAATTTGCACCAAACTTGCACCGGATTTCGGCAAGGAGATGCGCTGTCGTGTGATTTCTTCAATCTAGTGCTGGAACAGATAGTGCACAGGGCAGTTGTCAACAAGGAAGGCACTATCTTCAACAAATCTGTCCAGCTGCTGGGATCTGCAGACGACATCGACATCATCGGTCGCTCCCAGCGTGCCGTTATAGAAGCTTTCACGGCAATTGAAGAAGAGTTGGCCTTGAAGTAAATGAGGACAAGTCCAAGTACCTGTTGTCAACAAACAAAGAAGCATCGGTCCACCGTCTAGGACAAAACGTCACTGTTGGCAACAGTAACTTTGAGGTAGTAAGGGAGTTTACCTACCTCGGAGTAAATATCAACTCCACGAATGACACCCTAGTGGAGACTCGACGAAGATTTACCCTAGCAAACCGCTGCTACTTCGGTTTGGCAAAACAAATGGGTTCAAAACTCCTATCTCGGAAGAGGAAATGTATGCTCTACAAAACTCTGATCCTGCCAGTTCTGCTATATGGAGCCGAGTGCTGGACGATAAGCAGGAAAGCAGAGCACATGTCCCATATGCGAGGAGGGCGAAAGGAGGAGAAGATACAACCGCGAACTCTACGAGCTGTACCAAGATGTGGATGGAGTCCAGAAAGTCAAAATACGTCGACTACACTGGCTCGGCCACATCGAGCGAATGGACAATAATGCTCCAGCAAAGAGGATGTTCGACTCACAGCCCCCAGGTTCGAGACGACAATTAAGACCGAACCTCCATTTTAAAGACCAAGCTATGGCGGATGCCAGAGCGCTTGGTCTGGACAACTGGAAGCAGCGTGCCTGGGATCGAAGAGAATGGAAGGCTACCGTGTCTCAGGCAGGGACTCTTCACGGGTCGGGAGCCCGTTAAGTAAGTATTTCTCCACTTAGGACTAAGCTCCTTTGAAGTTATAAGCCCAGTGATGGAGTGTTGGTAGGAAAAGGAAAGAGAGTTAGGTGACGATACGCGTTGACTTGAAATCTTTGTAAATCATAATTTGAAGGAAATATTGAGGAGGAGAAGTCAATCCACATATGTACGTGTTGAGTAGGTAAAGAACGAGCTCCTGAATTTCATTGTGTGACCAAAAATACATAGGTTAGGGAGCTCGTGTAGTATGGTTGAACTGGTGGACAGACGGGACACAACTATAGATTTCCTCCGAACAACTGTGGTGGTACAGGACCGATAAACATTCAACATTCTGGCGATGCTCTAGCGAAGAGATTTGATCGCGAATTGAATTGCTGGACACGATCTAAAAACCTTAAACAAGTTGCGGGAGCTGCCGCCCGAAGATGTGAGTTAAATTCTAGTTTCGGATGAACATATGCTTTATAAATAGTAGTCAAGTTTGCAGGACTGAAAAAACGTATAAATATCTGGAGGAGTGGCACCTAGTGTCACTTTTTGCAGCTTTGGAAATCTTTTGATTCCAGCGAAGATTTGGGGTGTTATTAGATTCATCAATATCAGCTCTATTCATTTTTGATTTGGCTACATAATTGATGAATCGATGAGTTGTACTCAATTCTTAGCCGCGAAATCATTAAATAATAAGCGACGTCCAAAGTACTGTCATCTGCAAAGCAAAGAATTGCGAGTGGGAGAGAGAAAGTCGTCAATAAATATTAGAAACAGGGTCGGAGAGAGAAGTGAACCCTGAGGTATACCAGCATTGGTTGAGCATGAGGTAAAAGAACATTCTTACAACGTGTAAGATGTATGATGAGAAGATATTAATGACACCGTAAGCCTGGGTTTTGCTTAAGAGGGCACTGTGCCACAGGGATATCTAGGGCAACTGAAAGGTACACCGTAAGGTCCTATGTGGAACGTTGTTGACGAAAACCGTATCTCATAAGATGGACATTTATAATGCTTTCCATGACCTTAGAGACCACTGACGTTAGGGCTATGGTTCCATTGTTTTAGCAACGTTTTTAGGGATCGGCTGGACGTGCACAAGTTTTCAGCTAAGTATCTGGAAATATGCCTGTAGAATATGACAGGTGGTAGAACTTACGTAGAGGTCTAGCCAGGGTAGAAGAACAAGTTGCAGCTGCTGGCAGATAGTCTGATCGTTATGGACAAGAGCTGGAACGTGGGATTGAACCAGAGCTCTTGTTTAGGTTTAAGACTAACAGTCTAACTAGGGATGAAGGAGCGTATTCCAAGTAAAACCAAGCCTGTGATCATGTTAGTGGTGCTGGTGGTATTAACAAATCTATCCAGGAAGCCCCTCCAATCGGCGTTCTCCTATTGGATAAATTCGAGTCAACGTTCAATGGCTTTGTTAATTGTACAGCATTAAACCAAACCCATATGAGCTTCAAAGACAAAAAGTGACAGTGGTGTGGATTCCATGTCCAATCACACAGGACCATATTTGTTCGTCGATGAAAATGGTTGTCATGTTACAGTCAATGGAGAGTGCCAACATGGCACTATTTTGCCAACATTAGTCTATTTTTAGTCTATTTTTGATCAGAATTGGATGCACTTGGCGTCAGCAGTGATATATGGTTCCAGCAAGTTGGTTCCATACACCTGGTCAAACAATTGATCCATTGAAGAAGGAAGATCGGTAATCGTGTAATCTCGAGAAATGATCCAGTCAAATGGATTAGGTAGTTTGTTTATTTCAAAAAGCCAACAACCTTCTCAAAGACGCTCAGAAACAATATCGACCGCAAAGTAGGCAACGTTTTCGACCTATATGTGCGAAAGAGTGGTAGAAACCATAGCAGTAAGGTGTTTTGAAAACTGCTTTAAGTACTGCGCAGAATAGCACTGGTAAGACTGGATCTCCTTGTTCGGCTCCTCTGGTCAAATTGAATTGATTGCCCTTAGACTCTATTTTGGTATTGACTGATCTTTTCTATGTAAAATTTGGTTTATAGCAAGTAAGTGGTCTCTAGACTGTTGGCCACCTAAAATTGTTCTTTTTTTCTAAATGTAATTTTGTTTTCGGATACAGCTTCAGTGGGGCGTAAACCTGTGCAAGAGCAGCTATTCTCTTCTTCACAACCAACCAATAACAATGGGAAAATGTTGCTTTCCTCTTTGCCTACATATTCCGGGTATTGCAGACATCAGTTTCAAGAAAATATACACTTAAACGTTTCTAAGGTGTTGGCCACCACATTTTAGTCGTATTTTCCCAGAAACTCATTCAAAATTCCCTCAATTTGTGATGAATGAATTTACTTGCAAACTGATAAAACCCAAAAATTAACAAAACAGGACTTCGAGTCCCTATAGCATGCACTATCCACTTGCAAACTTTCCCATCACAGAATTAATTAAATTCCCTAAGTTGACTCTACATATTTTTACTTTGCATTTACCCTAGTCTCCGAAAGTCATACACATATGTATACTCGAACATGCGAGGCATTCTTCTTTAACCACGTGTAGTCCTGAATAAACAAACCGAAACAAGTCTCCCCCCTATGGCATAGGATGAAACCAATTTCGCACACACGCACCAGCAAAAGTAGACGCAAGGACCTTTCTTTTGGAGCCCCAAATACCTGGACAATAAGACACAAAACTCACATCGAATCAACTTTCTGTGAATTGTTTGTTTTCTTTCTCTTTCCCTCTTTGTGTTTTGTTTCTTTATTTGACAACAAGAATTAATTTATTACACTTTACCAGGAGTCTGTGTGTGCTGAATGCAGTCACTGCAAATGAAATTTATTAAGCAAATTGTGTTCTAAGTTTGTCAGCAAATATTTTTCCTTTTCGTCTTTTAATCTCGTTCTCTCGTTCCCTCTGAAGCTATTTGTTTTTGTCAAAACATTAAATTGGTTTTTATGCAGCAGGGGATCTGGGTTGAGTGGTCCTCCTGTCTGTGATGTCTTGAAACAGAACTGGCAGAAGCTAAATCAATTTATTTTTAAATTTTAACTTTGACGGTTAGCGTATTCCATATTTTACATTACGTCAAACCATTTTTTTATTTATTAAGTTGACTTGACAGTTTAAAAATGAGTTTTGCTAAATGTCTTTCTGACTGCAATGAAGAGCTATGACTATTCTTTTGGATATGGAAAGAGGATATTGTGCAGTTCTGGATTAAAAAAGGGTGACCAGATAGCAGTGATACTTTTTTCATTTATTCTGTTGCAGCAGCTGTCAAAGTTACGAATTACATTCAGCTGTCAAAATATTCAGAAATTATTAAAAAAAATTATCGAAATTCCGGATCAGTTAATCAGATACGCAACGTGAATTTCGTCGTAAGGTCAGTCGTCATAATGGCTTCAGTGTGCCATGATCGCCATGTCGCACCGTTGAACAGTTTGAGCGCGAATACAATCTTTGGACCTTAAGCCACCAACCAGACAGAGATTGATGCGAAATGAAGAAAACGGCGCCGGTCAGCTGATTGGTCATCGCTAGAGAACCTACCCGGCTTATTTTGCGGTTGGACTTGGGCCTACATCCGTATCAAATTGTGCTAACGCAAGAATTGAACGCGCACGACCATAGGCAACGCCATGAGTTCGCTACTTGCGCGCTGAAAATGTTGGACGGATATCCAGATTTTGTCCAAAATACATTTCACAGCCGAGGTGCATTTTTTGGCTCAGCGGCTATGTCAACCAGCAGAATTGCCGAACACAATCCACAAGAGTTCGGCCAAGCTTCAATGCATCCACAAAGATTCATTGTTTGGTGCGGTTTATGGCACGGCGGCATCATCGATCTTTACTTCTTTTGAAACGAGGAAGGAGACATCGTAACTGTCAATGGTCTTAGGTGTAGAGCTATGTTAACCGACTTTCCAACAAGACGGCGCTACATGCCCTACATGCGACGCAACGCTCGAAGTTGTGAAGGAGAAATTTGGCGACGATCATGCGGCTGGACACCACTGAGTCTACACTAACAAGCAAACCATTTTGGACCAGCTCTAGGCCACTTCGATACGCATTTTGTTTGGTTATTATCATCCAGAAAATGGCGCCCAACGCAGGACCACTTAAAGCTAAGTAATTGTTCAATAATTTAAAACTCAACATCATTCAGGCAACAAATTTTTGGGCTCTCCATGTGCCGGTTGGGGCTTCAAAAAATCTCCCTAACATTCCTAGTAGCCCATCTATCTTCTGCGAATCGTCCTTGTACAACCCGAGGCGATCAATTTGCATTTACCTCATTTTGTGTATTACCCACTTTCTCTTCTTAAAGTACGACCATCTCCCATCCCAGTTAGCGCTTCAACTACAATCGCCTTTGCCACTAAACTCTTTAATTGAACAAGTCCTTATCCCCCTAACCCAATCTATTCCCAACGTATCTTCTCTTCATTACTCGCATATTGTTCACCCATTCCCTATGTTCTTACATAAATGAACAGTATTTTTGTTCATATTATTCCCATAATAGTTACAGATACTGGAAATTGGTGAAGATACATAATTTATGCTCTCGGAAGCCGAGCGTATCCTTGCCTCACAGGAAACACTTTCGGATGCAAAACTCTTTTTCCTGTGTGCCCATCCAACGATCCTGCTGGAATGAATTGGACAAATGATTAAATAAGACCCGGCGGGAAAAATGGATAAAATCACAATACCACTTAAGTTTGCCCCTCTTTCCGGGCTCCGTCTCATCCAAGTTGGAGAGAGAAATTTCATTTGGAATGCTGGAGCATTAATTTGAGTAGTTAAGTGCCATTGTATGCATAATAAGTTCGAGGAGCAAAAAAAGCAAACAAAAAAGATTTCAGAAACTCCACCAGATGGAAATCAAATGAAGTAAATTGCAATCAGCGAGAGAGATGAACCAAGGATAAGCTCAATCAAGGAATTGAATTCCTGATTGGTACTGGCACCGTGATGTATTGCGAGGAAGATGATTTGGGGTAGTGCTAGCGCATACTTGATGAAGAGACCCAGATACTATGTATACGGTATAATTTCGATTATAATTTTTATGGATAGATGGCTGAATGGCTGGACCGAAATTAAGGGATTTTCCCTACCGAGTTAAGCCTTTAAGTGAATGAGTTAAATCAACCCTGACGTGCTTGGGGTTAATATATAACGAAAAGGGCTTTCTTTTACCAACTTGGTTATAATACAACAGCAACAATTAACTAATTGATTTTACGCTGAACAGATTATGGAATTCATTGTTATGCTTTAGATGTTTCATGATTACCAGCAATCAGATCAGCATACGGGTGCTTTAAATAGTTGGTTCAGTTTTATGCTGAAAGAAGGCTTAAAATATGAATTTTTCTAAACAAGAGTGTAAACTGTCAGTTGCTGATTATTCATTCCTTTTCATGTGAAATACATATAAATGGAACTCGTATATCTGACTCACCCTGTATTTAAGTGAAATTTCTGAAAAGTTAAAGGCTTCTTTGAAAATGTAAAACAGTTTCAGTTGCACCATTTCATCGGATATTACTGATGAATAACAGCGAATCACTTCGTTTCTGTACCAATTCTATCTGAGGAGACATATTGTCCCTAAATAGGATCTTGCGTTTGTATTGGTAGACATATAAGACCTTCTTTTAATACGAGTTGCCTTGAGAAATGCCGGTGTTTTTCGAAATCTTTGCAATGTGTGGAAATTATTCCAATTTTTGAGAAAGGACCACACGCAATGTGTGTTACTACAGACCCTGTTCTCTGCTTCAAACTTTTTCAGAATCTCTTTATATCACGCACTGTCTCCTTTTTCGATAAAATTAATTTCCTTTCAAACAATCAATTGGATTTTAGGTCAGGTACTGGTACGAACTCGTCAATGGGTCTTCTTTATAGACAGGACGAAGGCATTTGACATGGTTGACCACGATTTGCTACTAAATAAACCGTGTACAGCTTATATACAAGCGATAGAGAACAAAAAGTAACATTAAATGCAACCTCTTATATTAAAAAAAGATGTACCACAGGGCTCCGTACTTGATCCAACTCTCTTTAAACGAAATTGTTATTGTGAAGAGTTTTTCAATAAGGACATAACAATTTTGTATTTAAATAAAACACAGAATAATGGAGATACCGGCTGAACATTATTCCAGATGCCGTACATACTTATGCTAAAGTTTAATTAGATCTCCTTCACATGGCCTTGAACAGGTTTGCAGTGATTGATTCTTTGGAGGCAATTCTGCACCAATCTATCACACGTCGACCGAAACGTTGGCCATTCTGCTTTCGATATTGTTTCATGAAACACGAGATTAACTTTCAATTAATGCTTTTTACGCTTGCAGCTGAATTTTCAGTATGAAATGGGGCCCCAAACCTGCCACTATCCATGGATGTATACTGCTATAGTTAGACCAATTCGTACTTACGGATGCCTGGTCTGGTGGTGTGCTGCCGTAAGCGACAAACCTGAACATCCTCAAAATAGAGATTCGGACTTCGAGTCCTTTAATCCGTAGTCCAACGCACTAGCCACTTAAGCTACGGCGCCCACAAATACCTGACCGAAAGCAGCTCCCAGAAATACTGAGCCGATTATGCCTGGCTAGAATCCAATATGGACGCACTGGTTTACGACAAGACGTCTTTACGCTGGCACTGAACGACGAACGACGAAGTATTCTTTCGAAGGGTCTCTTCGATGTCTTGTTCAAAGGCTTTCTTTAGAAGTTTTTAAGTCCCTACTACTCTTTTTGTCCCACCTTGTCCTCAAGAACTACATGTCCCTTGCGTGACTTATTGATATGTACCTACAATAGTCCATAATCAGGCTGAATAAAAATTTATGGTATTCCCGCTACGTGACACTTCTGATAAATCTACTCAAGACCGACAAAGCCATCAATTTCCATATGTCCCTTCGAATCCGTAAAATAATAACTAAATTAGCTAACAAATCAGTTTCACGACCTAACCGCCTGTTGTGGCATCTAACAAAGTAGAACTATAAAACTTTCCCCACGCATAAAATGTTGACACAAAGTCGCTTAGCTAAACCCAATTTCCCTTTGAAGTAATTTGCATTAACCCCCCGGTAAACAGCATAAAATCCCAAATCACCATCTCAAGGCATTTTCACGTTTTCACCCCTTTGCTCGTCGTTACTTTCGAAACAATGTCTCGCCCGACCTATGAATATTTATAGACATTAAAAGTGAACCAACACACAAAAAACACAAAAAAAAAAAAATGCCAGGAACATAAAGCCGCCATCCTTCATCATAAACCAACAAACCTTGTGTGGGAAATAGAACCCTCGTAAAGCACCCAGAATCAAGGTGTTTACCTTGGTCTCTCTGGCGCTCGGTTCAGGTTAATGTCTGTCGTGTAGAAATTTTTTCAAAAAATATGAATTTTTTTTTTTCGAATTGCCGGAAACGCAAGCCGAGCATTTAACGAGCCTCCGTCTTCCCTATATTTGCGTCCTCCTCCACGGAGCTCAGCGATAATTTTATGATGAATCGGTGGAAATTTGTTTTATTGGAACGCCCATTTTCTGGGGGCGGGGTAGGTGTGCGTGCTTTAGATCATAAAACTTTGCATTCCACAGAAATGTGTTGCCATTTATAATTTCGTTTCTTTTTTTTTTTTCCTTATTTTCGCTGTTTACCATTCCCAGTCATAAGTCAGAAGGCAACAATGTTATTTTGCGTGTGAGACGCGTTTTGAATTTTCTTTGTCGGTTTAAAGGAAAAATTCAAGAGAAAAGGCCGAAGGGGGCGGGGGGAGGGAAAAAAAAGTTGAGGGAAAACCCCAGGGTGATTGAGTGTACTGCGGAACCAGAGTGAACAAATTATTCGCAAAATTCCATGTATCATGCGGTTGTTAATAATTATGGATTCGTGTAAGTCCCATGAGTGGCGAACTGAAATATGTTATCCTTCTACCGAGGAGGAGCATACTTGTATATGCCCTCGGGATAGATGAAGTCGTTGTAAATGTGGGAGGATACCCCAGGAATGAGGTGGAACGAAGTAAATAAAACGTGAGAATGGCAATAAGTCGTAGGGGGATTCTTTCTTTTTTACTTTCTTTCATTTTTTTTTTATTTTGTTTTTGGCTGAGTAAGAGAAGTTCACTTCGTCCGTAATTGGATTTTGATTTTTCAGGGCACATAGAGTTGTAAAAGGTGTGAGAGGGTTCTTAAATATTTCATTACTTTAGCAGAAAAAAAAGGCGAAGGGTTGAGTTAAAGTCAAAAGTGAAATGAAATGAACTCAAATGTTAAGACTTTGTTAGGATTTTGAAACTTTTTGTTTGAAAAAGTGTAAGTGGACCTACCTTCTACCCTCTCTAATGGTTTTACGTTCTTCAGTGATTTAAAAATCCGTTTAGGATTAGTTTTTCAATGCATAGGAAGCACGGATGATAGAACCGTTCAGGCAGCACCTCAAAGTGTTGTTTTAGTGCCATTAGGCCATAAGGCATTAATTCAGCCCGTCCTGTTCAAATATGAACTCTTCTCACATAGACGATGAAGAAGGCTTAATTTTAAAGAGCCTAATCACTTAAAACACAATTGCAAATTAGTCTTGAAGAAGGTCTACCATGGTGGGCTAATAAGCTCGCAAACTTAAGAATAAAGGTAGGAAGGTTATGAAATAAAAGGATCTAGATCTTGGAGTGCGTATATGTAATATAGTTCTTATGACCTTGAATAACTATGCTACTATATCAAAGGCAAGGATAGATTAACTTTGAAGTGGCTGGCAGCTATAGGTCCACCTGGATCATATAACCCTCCACACCTACTAAAGAAACTAAGATCATTGAAGAAGAGTGTTCCTAATTGAAGTTTTCTATTGTGAGATAGATCAGGTGAGGCTTTTGATCTCTACATCTTCTGCAAACATTGTTTGAATGTTGACACCTATTATGGGCCTGATATGCAGTCTGCTAAGAGAGATCAAAATCTTAAAGCGTTTCAGATCCAGATTTGGGACAACCTGCACTTGTCCACCTGAGCCTTGATCTATCAGTATTCATCTTCTATTAGCTTGTGCTGGAAGTCCTTCTGGCATTCGACTCTTACATATAACTTTCACACGGACTACGTGGACAAATGCGCTAAAGTTCAAACTCCTGTGGAACAACAGAACCAACAATCTACCTAGATATTTGAAAATCCTTGAGAAAAAAAGGTCTTTCAACCTCTCAGTTGATAGCTCAATTCAAATGGCGGTTCCAAAATGTCCAATGGGGTGGGAGTCGGCTACAACCACAAATTGTCAGCGCCCTTAGCCCACTTTACTTTTACCCCCCAAGGAGAAGTTTTTGATGTCGAGCTCTGTGCTGGACAGTGGATCAGAAAAAAACCTCCGAAGACCACACATACCATTTGACTTTGAGTTTAAATCCTCCTAGAGGCAGATAGATGTACACAACATAATCATATTAACATTGTTCCTCGGGGTAACAGGTAACTTCTTAAGCCTTCTTTAGATTCATAAAGACTTCCTACATACAACCTGATTTAGCAAACAAGATATCCAGGGTGCTTAACAGAGTCCATTTCATCGTGCAGACTCTGGAGAATCACTCTCAAAACAAGAATACATTTCAAAGTAGTAACTTCATCCGAAACAGTGGCAAACTCAAAGGATACTACGCTGATGCATCCATACCTGACCGCATCAACACAACACCTTCTGTCGTCAAAGCTATTACCAGACCTGAAATCCTTTTCCCATTCAATTCCCATCTGAGTCACATTTTCTTTTGGCCCCATGGCCCATCAAAAGATTTATGTCCATTGCCATGTCATGTCTCCTGACCTATCTCTCATGTATCTCCATTCGGATGTAACCCAAACATCACGAGCTATTAACATCTCTCGTCCTTTGCAAAGACGAGTGCCATAGGGATCCGCCTATCTGTCAGAGTTTTAACACATTCTGGGGAAAAACGAAAAACTTCTGAAACACACACATCATTCGCAAGGACCAAACAAGGAGTCAGCATAAAAAAATGGTCCATCAATCACTTAACGAAGCACAACATGACAACAGGAACAGAAACAAACAGACAACAAAAAAAAAAAAGAAAATGGAAATAAAAAAACACAACAACTATACTGAAACATACCCATCAGCGTAGATTCCCGATGATCCAGTTAAGGCCAGAGCCTTGTAACGAGCCTGTTCGTCTGTAGGTAGGACAATGTCTACAGAACGCGACCTGGTTGCGTTGATATTAGGAACCGTCAGAAAGCATCCGTCATCACTAGGCTGCAGCTCCTCTGTTTTTCCGCTCGACGAGAGCTTCGAGAAACATGAATCCACGGAAGCAGCACGGTCTCGCTTGAGGTCGGGTACTGCCAAATAAATATCTCGCACAACAAGAGCTGGTGGTTTCGCTGCACCATCTGCCTCATCGACGATGGTGACTTGTTGCGTTTGCTGTTGCTGTTGCTCTTCCTCGTTGGAGACATTCTCCAGAGAATTCCCGGTTGGTTCGACAAATATTGCCTCCTGGCGTGATATGGACCGACGACGTGGTCGCAGCTGCAGTGGAGGCACTGGTATGGAGTCCTCATCGTCTGGCGGCGCCGTGGAAATACATGGCTCCGGGGGCGGGAGCTCAATCGAAGGCGAATGTGGAATGAATTCAATCGAAGGTGACTGCGGTGTCGCCGCCGACAGGTACATGGGTGACACGGGCGATATTGGTGGTGACCCATGCTCGAAGGGAAACGCGGGTGGTTCAAAATCGCCATTTGTCGGTGAAAGGGTAAACGTAATGTTACACGGCGTCGTCGGCGGTGGTGGTAGCAGTGTATTACCAAACTGCGAGCTATCATCGTCGACACCTTCATCTTCACTAGTAGTTGCTGATGGAGTCCTCTGCAGACCATCATCCTCGTCTTCACTACAACTCGTACTGTAGCTAAGCGATTTCAATTCTCGATGATCTATGAAGTATCTCTGATCAGCGCTAACCTGCTTCTCATACTCTTCAAGATACAGGCAATGATAGCAGGGTGGCGGCGTTTTGGTATTCGAAGCACGTCTCGCTCGTATCCGACGCGGTACTTCCAAAAAAGTTCCAGAATCATCACTGCCAGCGGAATCGAAACTACGTGAACGTTGAGATTGTGGTTGAGGCACTTGAAGTAGTCCCGCATCAGAGGAACGTTCATCGGCTGACGAGGAGGATTGCTGCTTGAGCAGATGCGAAGTGGCACGTTGGGCTTCCAGTTGCATTTCATCGAATGATGCAGAACGTACCTGTGTGTTTACGATGGGGGTTATTTCATTTAATCTGATTAGAACAGAAACTAGAACACTGGGCGGATGTGGATAAATCGCATGCAAAGCTTGTATAGTGTGCAATTAAAAAAAAAAAAAAAAACGAACAAGAATGGCAGTGTGGTGTGGGAATCATGGCAAACATCAGAAAGGAAAGCAAAGTTTGTTTGGTTTTTTGTTCATAAATTAATGAAAACAGAAAATAATAATGTTATGCGAAGAAGCTAACAAAACTTATAGACTTTCAATGGATGCCCTATGCCTAGGGGGGATACACCTTGCGCGCCAATTTGTCTGTACATTCCCAATGGACCTATACTTTGCTTACGATACGTTGAATGGTATTCTTTTGTGGGAAGAACAAAGTTGGAATTTATGGAGAAAGAAACTTGGAACCTTGACTACCAACTGAAGGTAACCTGGCAACTAAGCTATAGCCTAAATCTATTCGCAATTAGTTCAGATTTAGAATTAGATTATATTATTAGAATTAGATATAGTTACGTATCACTGTCTGGTATCCAATGAGTAGCCTACTACTTGTATTATTAGTTAGGTTGGAATGCCACTATATCCCGCTTATAGTACTCAATTATAAACTTGCATCAATTTGAAGTAGATTCTAAAACAAAACACGATAAAAGCTAGTTTATTTAGAATTGAATAAAAAGAAAACTGGCGCCCAACGCAGGGCTACACAGTAATTGATACCAAACGAAAGGATTATTCCAAATTCAACATCTCAATTGAAGTTATAGAACAGCGCAGACAAAAACTAGCACAGTACTAGCAAGGCTCAACAATTTCGACAAAGTTATCCCCTTGGCTAACCTAGCAGCACCTGTGAATCTCCTGTAAATGTATCTACACTTTGGAAACTCCCAATTTGTTCAATTGAAAGAATAGCGAGCTTATAAAGAATACTACGAAAGGTTTTTGGTTTACATTTTCCAACTCGTTCAATAGATACAAAATGTCAAATTGGCATGCAAAATGACATTTCTGTTCATATGACATCTGTCACACAGACTGCAACTTGGTCTAGCACTTTATCCAGAACTTAGCTGGGAACTTAACATTGATCAGTGGGTAAAGAAAGCCTGCATGACTTTCAGAGCTTGCAGAGAAACCTTCGATAAGAAGCGTGGATTTCATGGATGTATAGTGTTGTGCTACATCCTATACTTTCTTCTGGATCGGTGGACTGGACAACAATTTTCACGGACACGGTCCAAAAATACTCTAAGTGGCTATGACATGACTTTCCGGCTTTTTGACTCTTGCAGAATCTCCAGATGGAAGTTTTTGTCCTACGTGTGGTGAGGGCCCTAGTCTATTAAGCTACCACACCCCTAATCACCATAGTCATCCTCATCGGATGTACATATGTGGCAGTGCATACTCAAAGCTTGTAGAACAGTGTCAAGACGATCTTTCCTCCGTGGATCATAGATACAGACTACTTTGGGTACCGAGTCGCAGTAACATTGATGAAAATGAGTGACGGGGACTTTGTTCCTAATGATCCCTTTGCAGGCCCTTAAGAGTAGAATCTGTGCGCACTATCTATTAAAAGCTGAAAGTAGATGTAGATGGCAAAGGGTTCGGAACGGGGTTACACCAGAGTATTTATGGCCCGAATACTGCAGGAATAGGACCCAGGAGTAGGCAAAAGTAGGCATTCCGTTTCATGTTGGAGCTACAGTATCGCTATCGGTAAGAAAGGAACAATTCTATACCCGTACTTCCCTTCCAAGTGTCGGTAATGACAAGTAAGATACCAGAAAAAGTGGCTGTGAATGAAATGTCAAAATTTTCGAATATTCTGCTCATTCCCATTCGCAGGACACTAAACTGTGAATGAACCTTTACATGGTATTCCCCGAAAAAGTGGTGACAATTTCATCCAAACTACACTAGCAGCAAGAAAACTCGGCTAAGACAACTTCGCTCGAGGTCCTTGATTGAAAATCTCGCACACACAACTTCATACTACTTTCTTCAATTTTTTCCAAACTATTCTTCGGTGGTGGAAAGCCCTGACTGTTAAGCTCCTTAAAAAACTGTTGTAACCTTAAAAACTATTGTTCCACTGCACTGTCATAGTGCAAAACAATGTCTCGTACAAAACGAATTCATTGTCGGGCGCCAATTACCAGAATCCACACAAAACATTTCTTTCATTTTGCACTTAACGAGTCACCGTGTCACGAGCATGAGTAATTTTGCAACAAACTGTTTGCACACTATAAAATGTGTTGCAAACGCACACGATGAATAACAACGCATAATAAGTTAAAAGCTTACATATTACGATGCAGATATGTACACGAAGTATACATCCATACGTACATGCAGTGGCTTCGTATGAGTATGTAACAGAAAGTGGAAAAGGATACTGTTGAGAGTGAGGGTCGTTTTAAGGAGAGCAAACGCTAAAAAGTGGGAGGAATTAATTAAATATTTTATGGTATCCCATAACATTAATGCTGCTGCAGGATATGCAGTCTGTACGTACATGTATGCGGTTATTTGCGAGCGAATGAGTGACTGATTGACGGTCGGATAGAATTGTGCGATGTGCCGCGGTGCAGTGAGCAGAGATTTGTGGAAATGAATTGTATTTTCAGCTCGTCTTGTTCCAAGTTCCAAGTTTTCACATGAAATTCGTTCACATTTATAGGTTTTTTTTTTAAATAATAAAATCGAAAAGTTGAGAATTAATTATATGCAAATGGATAAAAGAAGTCAGAGTCAAATTGATGGAAATGGAAGCCGTGCCTTATAACAATGGAGGGGAAATATACATTAAAACTGAAATGCAATCCGTGAATTGAATGCGCACGTGGGTGGAACCGCGGATTGGCCCTGAGGAAAATATTTAATTGGATGAATCATTGACAGGATTCAGTGACGTGAATCGCTGGCGTCTTTATTTTTCAATGTTGGTATTTCGCAATAAATCTGGAGGTAGCTGAATAATGAAAACCTGTGTCAGTGTCAGATGCACTACAAATTTTTGTCTGACAATACACAAGATTGTCAGATTATTGACAGACAATTGTCAGACAGCCATCTGCAAGTATTTGGCAATCGTGTCAACACTCATTAGAGACTACTGTCAGAAATTAAGGACATTTGCAGACTCATTGGTAATTGCCAGATGTGCGAAACTTGTGACATCTGACAATTAGCTTGTTGTTGTTAAGATGTCTTTTCAGTTTTCAGTCTGTCAATGGAACCACAAGGTTTTCGTGAGCAATTATCTACCGACCATGTGAACTGACAATTTTGTGATCTGAGAATATTGTAACAAAAAACAATTGTCAAATCAACCGTTCACACGAATGTAAGAAATTAAGACAAAATCTAACAACAGTGCAAAATAATTTGTCGTTGTCAGTGTATTGGCATGTCATTTGGAACAGCTGTCAACACATTCGTTATAATGGTCTGAACATAGCTTCAGTTCTAAAGTTCACAGTAATACAGTAGTAGTAATGGTAGTGGTAACACCTAGCTCATTTGGTGCATTTGTATGAATTATGTAATCTAAACATTATCATACTGAGTAGTCACCGATGCCAAAAAGCCTAGAAAAAGTAAAGGACAACAATTACGAGTGTAACAGCTTAAGGTCAATTAATCTCACGAAAGTAAATGAAAGTCCTGCAACAACGGCTTGAAAAAGTAATGGCAGAAAACATAGAGGCATTCAGGCTCGGATGAAGTTAATTACTTCAATGAAAAACCTCTAGATAGCATCCGTAGCCCTTACAGTGCCTCCAGACAACATACCTAGTGACATTGTGTGCGGGAGACATGACGATAGGACTAAAGTCTTACATGCATATGTATCTCTAAGGAAAGCAGATTAGAGGGCAATTTCAAAATAAAATGCGACGAGTACCTACTTGGGGACTACTATAACTTGAAGGAATCAAAACCGCAGAAACCGAACTGTGTCTGAGGCCAAAAACAAGCGATTAGACTGATTAGACTATGTAGTCGTAAAATCACTGTGGCTAACGAAGATAGGCCATCCACTGTTAGTTAAAAAAAAAGAAGAAGAATAGATTGAGTTGACTATGGTGGCCATAGCATGGCACGCTTTGTAAAGTTTTGAAGAGAATATGAGTCATTGGAACATTTTTTGAACTTTTTTATCACCTGGACCCTCTTTTACCAAACACTTTCGCTTTGCACTTTCCAATTTGCAATTGATGGTAATTATTATTTCGACAAGTTGACAATTTCCTTTCTTTGCGAAATAGGTTTCAATAAACACAAATTTGCAAAGTGATAAGTATGTTCTGCAAAGTGCAAAATTTTGTCAGTTTCTATAGAAATTCGATTTGCTTTATTCATTTGCAGTTCAGAATTTGTCGGGAAAAGTTGGTGCAAATAATAAAGAGAACTGTTTAGAGGGACGGACGTTTGTAAAACGAAGCAAAGTTTGTATTCAAGTGTACAAAGAATTGTAAACTTAAGAAGGCATTTTCAATTTGAAAATAATTCTTCAATCCTGGGAAGCTTTCAATTTACAAAGTATTCAATGTGTTTTGTAGAAAATTGGACATTCTAACAAATTTTGTGCACACTAGGTTGCATTAGACATGGAGCTGTTTGTTAAGTCGTCGCAAACTCCCAACTATGACATGATAAGTAAAGTTACAGCCTGCAGGGTAGTATCTGATAGTTTAATAATTGTTTGTTCAAGGAGGATTCCCTTGTTAGGTGGATGCGTTAAAGGCACGATGATCAATGCATCAATCCCATGAAAATGAAGATCAGTTTGTCAATAGAAATGTAAAGCATGCATTGAATGCGCAGATGGTTTGTAGACGAATGGACCTTTACTTGCTGTTAACATAAAATTGTCGGGTATTGTATGCAAGAAAGTATATAAAATTTGCAAATAAAAATGAATGCAGGATATCAACATATTCCAAGTGCAGTACTTTCAAAAAACTGCTTTTATTCAAATGGAACGAACCTGCTCTGCTCTTCACTAAAACAAGGATCTTCTTTGACGTCGTTATGCATATACTTTCCAACTTTGCAAAACACTATTTCAAATGCAAAGGGCTCTTTTCATTTGCTTGTACTTGTACACTTGTACTTGTACTTTTTGCTTTTCAGAAAACTCTTACAAATTGCAAAATGTTTGCATGTGAAAGATTTATATTTAAATGAAGCACTTTGCAGGGATTATTTTTATTTTGAAAATTTGCAAAATTCAAAGTGCGAAGTGAAAAGTGATTGATGACACAGGACTCTAATTGCCAGATTCCACAGTTCTTCCTGTGTAGTTTAGATAAAGATGACCGTTTAGCATAAGTATTCATGTCTTTCCTACTGACTCGTGTTGTCTTGGGAATCCCCAAGGGAATGACAGTTCCACATGACAAAGGTGGTCGTTTGACCTTTTGCGATTACTGAATCATCTCACGCAAGTGTGTTGGCACCAGAATACATTTGCACTTGAGACGAATGTCTCCGCCGCAGTGCCCTCCCTGACCAAAAAAAAAAAAAACACTCTTCTAGTGGATGCTCGCTTACATATGTAAAAACCAAAAAAAGTGAAGTTCAAACTTTTTTACGATCTTCGTCTGTTGAGCAAAAGTCAAAAGTCAAACCTTGACTAATGTCGACCAAATTCTTTTATACAAGCCCGCCTTCTGCCGAATGAATACACTTAAGAATTCATGTACTACAACAAAGTCCTAAGTAAATACAAGCCGAATTCGCACATCCTCCACGAATGACGTACCTAGACATCTCAATTTGTTTCTTCCCTTTGTTGTTGCCTCATCTTATTTTAGACAAACGAAAGCCATTAGTATGTCGATAGCAAAATAAACCGTAAAAAAGTCAATAATCACATCAATTGTAAGTATCTAATAAAAAAAAAAGGGCAAACAATAAATATCAACAACATGCACTCCCTTCCGGAAACGAGGTTAATATTTGCATATTCCGAAATAAACATTCTGACTGCGTAGAATGAAATTTATTACATCACGACAATCATTCCAAAGTAACAGACACAAAGGGAAACAATAAATAAATCGAACAAGGAGTGATGGAATAAGAAAAGTAAGAAAAAAAAAAACATCGAAACAACGCCATCTATGTGCCAATGAAAGTAGTATACAATGAAGCAGAAAAAGTGAACTGTTAGAGGAAAACAAAAAAAAAAGGAAGAAAAACAACAACATTTTTTTGTTCAGACCTGCTTAGGGACTTCGAGGCTGTTTTGAGTTTTCATTTCGGCCCCAGTTGGTGTACGTGACCTTGTGAATGTGGTGCGCAATCGGTGCATTCTTCCAGGTGAATGTGGCTAACCCACCAACGCGCACATTCACTGTTGTCGCTGTTATTGTTGTGTTGATGTTGTTATTGATGTAATTGTAGGTCTTAGGGGTGTTGTTGTTTTTAGTTATGTTATTGGGTTCGGGTTGGTTTCTTTGTTTTTTGGTTGCCCTCCCCACCCTCAAACGACGGTGGTGGAGGCTACATACCACCCCATCCTCTCCATCTGGTTTTCCAATCCATTTCTTACACCCTCGTCTGTTGTAAAGGAATCCTACTACAGTTGCTACAGGACCTGTTATCCGTCTATTGATGGTGTTGTCTCTGAACTTCTGGTTCTTATAGTTATTATCCTTACTCAGAAAATCCTGATGTTGCTGCTAAACCAACACAGAGAGAGAACGGGGAGAAATGCAAAAATACATTGAATGACATTGTTATCCTAAAGGTTTAGTTCTGAAAATAATAACGGCAAAGGATCTAACAACACAAAAAAAACGAACAAAAGGACATTTATATTAATTTAAACAGTAACTATCCAGTATGGGATGACGAATGTGCTCTAAAATTATCTCAGGTGCATTGTTATAAATATTTTATTTTTGAAAACAAAAAAACAGTTTTAACACCACAGCACGGGTATCTTAAAGCTGTGCTTGTTCGCCTGTTATCCGTTTTTATGTTTGCACGTAAAAAAAGGATAACATTTGCATTTTAGCTTATGCACAGCTTCCTGTCAAATCCAGTGATAGCGCCCGTATTTGCGAAGCATAGAAGGATGTAGGATATGGGTGGGTGTGTGTGTGGAGAGGATGCACTCAAAAGGAATTTACACGGATCAGGACTGAGAGGATATTGTTTTTTTTTTTTTTTGTTGCTATTTACACTGCAAGGACGAGTGCAAATATTTTACGCATATTTACAAGGGTATAGTTGGGTTAAAAGCGGTTGTCTCTTGGGCGAAGGCAAGGATTTAAGGATCAAGTTCACTTTAGCGCGTGGACACCGAGGATATAGCTTGGAAACTATAAATAACGCGACTGTCCGTTGGAAATCCTCAAAAAAAGTCCTTTAAATATAGGACTCGATTAAGGAGAGTGAGTGCTTTATGTGGGAGAGGTGCCCACAATGCAGAGGGTTTACTGAGCGGATTTTATTCACACCGACTTATTGCAGGAGAAAGGGATCGTTTCGTTCAAAGAGTGAATACATTTAAGGTACAAATGTAAAGTGAAATGGATTAACACGGCTGATAATATTGAAGGAAATATTTGAAATAAAAAAAGGTTTGTTTGAAACAGATTATATGATAGGCTTCCTCTCCAGCTATCCACTAGTTTGACAATAGAGAATATAATACTCACACTGCCTCGCTCTCAATTTTTCTAAAGAACCGAATGGAGCTATTAAATATGGTAGAACCTGTCATTCATAAAAATTGCATATTTCGGAAAGTATTTTTAGTTTCTTTAAATAACCTGCAAGGTACAGGAACTTGGGCAGAACGTCCTTTTATACTGGATTCGCTAATTTTGACGTAAGGACGATAGCTTTGTGCGATATTATTATCACGGTAAAAAGTTAGACGAAGGTAATTTTGAAGTACTTGACTGTTTAGCGTTCGAAGTTGATTCTGAAAGCCTCTGGCTTATGCGATAGATCATGGACTTGACATAGTTCCAAAGAAAAATGTCCAGAAGCATCCAATTACATGACCGAGTTGGGCAATTAAATGGTTCATTTTCAGAGGAAGTACAGTCACTGGACATGGATTTCAAAACTCGATTCTTTAATCCTCTGTGTTGCATGTGACGCCGTCTATTGGAAACCCCATATGATTCAAGTCATTCTTTTCGAATTTATACCAAAGATAATCAGTTGTAATCGTCCGATATTTTCATTGACAGATACTGTCATTTATGACATTTTGTAAATGACGTCGAGTTGCTGGCTTGTCCAAATGCGACAATTTTGACTAAGAAATGGTCTTCAACGCTGAGAATGATTTTGCGGTCAAAATCGGAAGAAAGTGCGCATAAAGTAGTCATAACCAAACGCCAACTTGATGTAGAATTTGGTTAATTACCAAACGTTGTTGAAGCGTGTAGCGTGTAATTAGTTTAGTTGCTAATAAAACGTCAAACAAACTGCAGCTAACTTCACGTCAGTTTCTTGTCAAGTTGTTTATTTCAGTATTTCCTAATTGTGTTGAAAACAAAAAGTTTGTTTCCTAAATTTTGAGTGGTAAGAAGTAGTAGGCTCATCTAATGGTCCAGCCAGTGAACCCAGTTCGCCTATATTATCAAAAAAGGAAGCCCGCAAATGGAGTATTCTTTATGGGACAGAGCTGAACAATAGCATAGAAGGTGGAGAAATATTTCTTCCTCCAGCTTATCCCATCAAATTCTGTGAAAGTCATGTCAAACGTCAGTGTTCAGTGAGAAGACAAATTACTTGGTTGATAGAATAGAACCAACTTCGCCTTACATTTCAGATCAAGCCTAGGCCGGCTCTATCTTGAAATATTGCGAGTAGAGAGATTTTCCCTTCAACAGTTGGTACTACTAACAGTGTCCAGGCTTAGAAAGCGAAGGGGAGCTGCCTTGCAATTTCCTGTGATGTCTCGGTTTGACCATACAGTATAGTCTCTAGGAGATAATTGCTAATATTGCATTACATATCAGTCAGGACATGGTTTCCTTGATCACCGAGATTACTTCCTGAAAACGCTACTGGGAGTATGGACTGAAATGTGCTCGCAAAGGGAGCAGTCACCCATTCACTACGGTCAGGGATGTTCATGCGGAAGTTTCGATTAAATAACAGAGTCGACGGGATGTAGTCTTCTAGGGTGATGAGGAGTGGCCTTCATGACAAGGAGGAGGATATTAAGTTTAATAGCCGAGCAAGCTTCCAATTTCTTACCAAGAATGCCATGTCCTGAGCCGTTGAAGAGAACGTTCTCAGAAGATTGAGATGAGCTGTCCTGTTTAGAGTCGGTCACCAAACCATCACACCACACATATCTAGATCTGATAACGAGCGCTAACAACCCGGGAATGATATTAGATTCAAAATCTTACCTCTCACCTATGCCCGCTGTACAGGAGTAAAAAGCTTACTTCACGTGTACAAGTAAATTGGGTTTCCAGTTTAGTTTTCTGACCAAAATAAAGCCCAAGTATTTTGCACTAGGTATTCCTAAGGGAAAGACTGGTACTATTAATAGCAGGTCGCCAAGGAAACCTTAAAGTTCTATTTTTAGAGGATTCACTCCTGCTCCCACTATTTGAGGTCCATCTAGTGAGCAGATGGAGAGCACATTGGAGGATTCCGTTGAGAGTATCACCGTGTTTCTCGGATGCAGCTATACCAATGTTTTCTGCATAGGCGACACCCTTGCAACCAGTCCCTTCCTTGTCTCATAGCAGCCCTGGGACCAACAAACGAAGTTAACAGTATATCTGTCTCCTTTAACTTATTACTCATTCGAAATATAAAATCTATAAGTTGATGGTCTTTAGATTCCTTGACGACCGCATTCTAACCTAGTCATAGGTAATTAAACCTGGCATTTAAGTCCAGTAAAAGGTTTTTCTGTTTGAACTATAACATATGAGTAGCATTCAGGTGTCCTTGGTTCTGATTGTGCCTCCTAGTTAGTAGGCCTTTTCCTCTGAACTTGTGTATACTCATATATTGTGAATCCCTGTCAAGCATGTCGAGCCCCCACCCGACAATGAAGCAATAAAATCATGTTTAAAAGTCCCAAACCGATGAGGTTCCAGCATTTATTGAAAATTCCATTAACTTACTCATAAATACCCATCCAGTATGCATGTTATTTTATGAGCAATCGCCTTCCTAAGTATCTGTGACGAATTTATCTTTAATTTTCACCATAACATGTGAGTAAACAATTTCCCACCCCCCGACCAGCTGAGAATTGATTTCCTTGAGATATATCCCAAAATAACATTTAATCCATATCGATCCGTTGATTAGTATGCATAGCTATGGGCCAATAAATGTTGACAAACCCAAAACGGATTCCCAAATTATTTGCCAAGGAATCATTTGCCGTCCCTCAAAATAACCCATGCAAACAGATGGACTGAAGAAATTCAACTCCCACTTGTTCACCATTTCATGTGAAACACCCATCAAACTGTGACCAGATGCTTGGCTCAAACCGCCTCCCAAAGGACAATAAATTAAAAAAGCCTATTAAATAGTGATTAAAGACGTCCGGCCGGCAGTGTGTCCCCTCTCAAAGTTGACCCTCATTTACATGTCTTTCAGAAAGAATTATTAAACTTTGAAAAGTAAAAAAAATTGAAAAACAACTCTCCTCCAGAAGGTAGAGTCCTTTAAATAGAATTTGCATGGCTAATTTCTTGCGGAAGTTCTATTGAAAAATAAAAATCGTCCTACTTAGGACGAGCGTTTGTTCCTTATACCTACATACATATATATGCACACCGACACGCTATTTAATAAAAAAAAAAAAAAAAAGTACAACCACTAGGATGTTAACGACATAATCGGTAGGGCTTTGTGAAATTTAAACAAACGCTTAGACCTTGTCCCAAAGAAAAACCACTTCATCAGAACTACTCGTAGTTGGTTTTGTTTTTGCTACTTGTTTTCGTAAAAGTACGTACTTTTGTTTATTACTTGAATTTTCCTCTTTTAATTTTATTCTTTTGTGGAATTTTTAACGACTAATTACGGCAAAAACGAATTGAAGTGAACCGAGGCTCCTTTGAAAATAAATGTACGTATGGTCCTTCGAGCTGGATGAAATTATTGTTTTGTTTTCCATTAGCTGATGTTCACCCACTTGCATGAAACAGAATCGTTCTGTGGTTCTATTTGAAGGCCTACACACAAATGAATCAAATCATTAATTATGCATAATTAGACAATATTTCAAATAAGGCCCGAACAACGTTGCAGAAAGAGAGTTGAATCGACACAATAAATCCTGGTTCGTTTCGTATGAAATATTAAGTACGTATGATCGTTGTGTTGATATTAAAATGATTGAATGTGAATTATCCTGGGAAATGGTACGAGTGTAGTGCAAGTAATTAATTCCGTACGCGGCATGGATGTATGTTTGTATCTATGGCTATCTGACAGTACTTATAATATGCAATAATTATTTTTGATGATTGTATTAAAAATGCATTGAAAACCTTTTCATTGTGTACGCAGAGCTGCTTTACAGGGTGGTCCGACAGTTGACTTTAACAAATTACCTCTGTCATTATAAGTGTTGCCATTAAGCCTTGAGCACATGTTAGCTAATTGCAGACCTATGCCTAAGTCAAATAGTAAGACAAACACAAAAAAACAGGTCCCTATTGGCCTAACTTCTCAAAACAATTTATGGTATACTCTTGAAACGAATCGAAGGGTGCAACCAACGACGTACACGCCCGTACACGTACACAGTATTTAAAAACTCGCCAAGAGCCTGTACCTCTGGTATCACCAGAACTACAGTCCCTGCAATGGCCGGTGTATCACGTAAATTCTAAGAGAACTGTACGGAAGTTTGGCTCTAAAAACCTCGAAAGACTGAGCCGTCGACATACAGTACAGGGACAGTCTCAAAGGAGATCGCATTCTAATTGAAGTTGCAAAGAAGGCCCGAAAAGAACCGAAAGAGTCAGAGTAAAGTCACTCTCAGACTCACCTAGGTCCCCGAAAAGAATTCAATAGCTGATAGGTTCGAGTTTAAGGTTACGGAAGTAACCATACCTCGTCCAAACGCCATCGGAAAACTGACGGGATCAAATGACAGAGCAAAAAAGACAGACACGATGACTCAACCGATCCGCCAACAACCGAGAGGAAAAAGCGGAGGAATTTCAGTCCTATAGCCTGATGCGGAAGTGGCTGTTATCGATGTCAAAACAATTAGATTTCAAATCACGACAGTGTATTCCAAGTGAAAGTACTTACTAGCAATCGTATAGGAACCACCAGAACAATCCCCAAAAAAAACGATGATCGACATTCAAAGCCCTACAAAGGACAGTCGTCAAATCCGAACTTGTGAACTCACTGCACTTACAGCAAACCACAACGTTACACTTCTTTGGGTTCAATGACACAGCGAGGTTCAGGGAAACAGACTAGCGGACGATCTAGCAAGAAAGGTTATTGTTAAATCGCATATACAGCAAGCCTTAGCGCCACTAGCCTTAGCAGACTCTCATCTTGTCGTGTCTCCAAAAAACTTTGAGACAAAACATGGTAATCTCCAAACCAAGCTAAGATTATTATCAGTCATAACCTCCTAGCGGACCACCGAAGAAGAAAACTAGAAAACTAGACACTGATGATTCACTTCCTATGAAGCCTGTGAAGACATGTGCGACCTATGAAGCTAGGTCATCATAAGTCATCTCGAAATTCATAACAATGCCGAAATGGCTCAGGAGGAAGCTTACTTAAATCAAAGCAAATTTGTATCTTCGCCTTTAGGTTACCCATGTCAGGGTCTCAGAATGGATTTATTGCCGTCTGAGTGCTGGTCCCTTTTGAGGACCTACCTACCTACAACTGATCCATGACACCCACTTTAAATATTTATATACATATGTGTCTAAATTTAAGTCAGCTTAAACACAGTCCATTTAGAAACAATAATTCAAGAGAAAATCAAAATCTAGTTTCGAGACATAGTCCTGTGTTCGTACAAGCACTAGTTCCTAAACTTAAGTTCTCACCCACGTCCAAGTCTAGCTCTCACACTTAACTATGAGAATGGAATTTGTATTTGTAAACCGGAAATAGTAGTTTAGCCTACTTTAGATGAATCAATCAATGCAGGCAGTCATATCTGTCTTTGAAACTTTTCTTCATTTCTGACTTGGAACCTCATTTTCGAACAATGTAGTCATCATTGAATCCTCGGTCAGTGAAGACTGAAATACTGCAACAAAATGGACTATGGATCTATAATATAAACTAATCCTTCAGCCTTTTGTTCCTTATGCTAAGATTTGATGAAAATACTTTGCGCCAAAGGATAGGCAATAAATACAGAACTTATCTCATTCCGTAGTATACTCTCAGGGGATTGATATTGATACTTTCTGGCTTGCACTGGCATTAATCAAGCTGTTCAGGAAAATAAAATGATATAGAAATGTATCTTATCTGAAAGGTGTCCTTAACAGCGCTTTTCACTTAAACGACTCCTTTTTTATGTCGTCACAGGGCGTTTGTATATGCCTTTCTGTTGGCCTTGGACATTGTAGAAACTATGGTTGTCGTTCTCTCACGAACCTTGATGACTGTTTTACTTGTGTTGGACTTTTAAATTTTTTTTTTTTTTTAAAGTGTTCCACGAACCAGTAATTAACTGCGAAACAAGTATCCATTGTGCTGTGTATACACACTTCCGCCCACTAGATGGATACTTTAGCTTCGTTTGTTTTATTACCCCAACCAATCACTTTTCTATGAGTTTACTAAAAGAGAAACCATTTTCTGAACCACCCTTTCTTCAACGTTTTCCTCCATTAAATGAGTTATTAAAATTTACTCCCCACAGTCAGCACCAGCAACAGCAGAAACATATCCTTCTCCTCCGGTTAAAACCGACAGAATAAAATGCATTGTGTATTAATAATCAATGGGGGAATTTCAGGTTTTTCTTTTTTTCCCGGAAGTCTTCCATTAGACGACAATATAATTGCAAATTTAATGTATTCAGGTACAAAGAAAAAAAAAGGATATACACGGTGTCCAGCACTGCAAATGACATGAACAATAAAACAATGCAAATACAATAACGTTTCCAAAATAAATAAAAGTAGCCACCGCTTAAAGGATACCCCCAGGGATATAAAAGCAAACCCCACAAACAAACTCAGGACACCGTCATGCGACAAAAACAAAACAAAAAAACCCACCCATCCCCCCGCTCATATTTTTAATTGACAACCGCTGTCAGAAATACAATTTATTGACCTGCATTGGTTAAAACACATTCAGGGAGGAATTTTTCGGGGTCATTTGCGTGGGTGTGGGAGGACATTTATCATATTTACGGGGGCGTTTGGTTTTCAACACTAAATGAACGCGATACCGGTAGTTAATTTTTAGAGACTGTTTCAGCTAATAAACTTTTAGTATACTCGTATCCTTGCGAATTGGGTGGTGTTTTAGTTTATGTTTTAATTTGCGAATATGTATGGGTGTTGTGGCAAATTGACGCTGATATTTACTTGTTAATTAGTTGAAATGGTAAATATTGATTTATAGTGAATTGGATTTGTTAATTGAATTTCGTTGATCGGCGAGGATGTATAGAAATATGTACAATCAATTGGCCTTTTTGATGTTTTATTTAGCGTGTGGATAATTAGGTGTGCTGGTGACACTGTGTGCCTTTTGTTGCTGGATATATTTTAATTAATTCACTTTGTGTTGGAGAGCAATTTATTAAAACAAAAGCTGAAAAGGATCGGAAAATACCCTAAAGTGGTCTAAAAAAACAATGCATGTCATTATTGATGAGAGTACACTTTCCGAATATTTAAGGAATAGCTACATACTTATGTGCCTGAATTGTTTCTAGAAAATCTGGAGTGGATAAGACAGTTAATAACACAAATCAGTAGGAAAATAACCTGTAATTCAAAAAGAATTAAGAAAAGTAGTAAATTCAAGTCCTTATTCCTACAAGTCAAGGTGCATGTGTCGAATAATTTTCTCGAAAATGTGATCAAGTTTTGCAAAAGTCGTTCATGTTAAGCTCGCTAGAAGTACATGGTTACATCTTGGAATGCACTCATTCTAACCTCTTTTCTGTCTTTCTAGTTCGAATAACTTTAGTAGTGAAACTACTGCCTTTAAAAATTTACTTTTGTAGAAAGAGTTTTGACTGAGTCTTTCAACGACTCATTGCCACAAAAGCAGAATACCTGACAAATGATGGCGCATCTTCGTAGTTTCGCTAATTCGTTATAATTCACCCCTTACCCATGACATTGTAGTTTTTAGTAACTTTGATGTATGTACATTGATTATCATGCTTAAACCTTTGTGTATTAGACAACAGATGCGACAAGTCAGCAGTTAACGTCAACGAATCACTGTTCCGTATACTTGCTCAGTTAAGCCCAGAGGTACCAGATTAAGCTAAGCGCTCGGAACTATGTTAAAAATGCGTTTTGTGTCATAACCTGAATGGATTTTAATTAGTAGAATTACTTCCTTCATATTGAATAAAAGTCCTAACACATTATCCGCGGAACCTACAAGTTTTTATCCAAATCCCTCTCAGTTTTAATGACAATCTGAAAAGTATTCTTAGTGTTGGCTTAGATCGTCACCTTCAAAATGGTCTCCCTTTCGACCAGCAAGCCAATGGACCTGATGAGCAAGAAAGTATAAGTGAATTTGGACCACATCACGCACACATTTGAACTGCATAGTGAACACAATTGATAACTATAACTGTGTGGCGGGAGCAGCCATCTTTGACCATATAATGTCAAAAATTGAAGAATTATGGAGGAAACGCTGTGCAACTGCCAAAATTTCTCCGACAGGGCTCTGCAAAACTTTGAAGAAAATCCTGAATTTCGTGAGAGAATCATATTCAATTCATTTTGGCTTAAATGCTGTGTCAATAAGCAAAATATGAATTATGGGACAGCAACAACCACATTCTGCTTCAAGAGACTACATTGCATCCACCAAAGTGACCATGTTATGTGTGGACAACATTTTTGGCCAGGATTAGATGAATTTAATATTAGTGTAATGTGGTTTCACCAAGTTGATGCCACATGCCACATGGCTGGTCAAACAATTGACCTATTCAGGAGAAACTTCTTGGTGTAATCTCACGAAATGGTTAGATCGAATGCCTACTATGACTCACCAAAACTTGTCCCACTTAAGAGGACATTGGATGTCGAAGGTCTAGTGGGGAAAATTTCAAGAAATAATGAAACTATGCAGGACTTGTAATCCGGTTGACCCGGTGAGTATCAAATATGGACATAAGGAGATACTGCACTGACCTTTCACTGCACTTTTTCATTGACAATTTTTTGTTTGCTGATACAAGCTAGTGTTGTGGCTACAAACATTAATTAAAATCTGAAATGTACACATTTGCGAATGATGAACCAGTGTATTGCATAACATGATATTAACTAACTGCACGGTTGACCTGGTTAACAAAAATCAAAACAAAGCAGCTAAGCAAACAAAATAAAATCAGCGGCGACAGGCTGAGTTATGAGACAGTTAATTTTTATTTTCCAATAATGCGTCTTTCAGAGATTTTTGCATGTTATTTGCACATTTATCTGAGTCTGGATAGATCTGTCTGTTACAAAGGTACAAGGATCTATCGTCGAGTAACAAAAAGTTGTTGAATGTACCAGTAACGTCATCTATTCTGTTCTATTTGGTACTGCCTTTTCGTCCATTTGTAGGAACTCTAAAGGGCAATAACTGGTACTCACTCTTGTGTAGAATATTCATTTTTTGAAGCTGATTAGCAAAGCATCACTAAACGACACTTCCCATCATTAAGTCTGGCAAAGTTCATCAATTTATCTAGATTTCAAATTCGAAAGCAACCATCAAAAACCAATAAAAACATTATAACCTCATTAGCATTCGCCAGTGCGCCATAATGCGTTCAAAATTCAATTTTCCTTCAATAAATCCGCATCCGGCCACTGTGGGTCCGATTCCCGCCCACACACCGTTGGACACAACGACAGTGAGAGGTGAATTGTAGTGTCAACATCGCAGGTTATGCTGCCGCAGCTTATCAACTATGTCCACTACATTCATATTATGGACCTTCGTCAGTCTCGCCTTCATCCAAGTGGCGGTCCAGGTGAGTCGTGTTGCATTTACCCCTCCATCCAAACTAGCATCTAATTAGCTGAGTTAATTAAGAGAGATTAACTCATCATGTTTCCTTTCCCGTGCATGTACTCAACAGTTCTGCTACAACATGAATCTGCTTTCGTACAAAAAGACCGATACAAAGAACTACCGATTGAGCATGGAAATTCACAACAACAACACAGTATCCTCGCTGACAACCGTTTACAAAGAGATTCCCATACCAATGTGGCATCTGACACTGATGCAACGCAGCCATAGTCATCAGAAGATGCACTACAATGGCACCATAAGGGTCTGTGACTTTTGGAAATTCGTGAAACGCGTAAGGGTTTTCCGTGAAGTTACCTCCGTGTTCATGCAACCGGAGAGTGGAAATTTATCCTTGGACTGCCCCATGCTACCGGGACGCTATGTTCTGCACAACATGATGGTGCCTCCCGATTCGAACTTTCTAAAGTTCATATACTCGCCGAACTCGATGTACACACTATACGGAACGATCCTGTCACTGCTGCCCAATAAGCGAATGGATAAACTGTGTACGTATGAAATAAACGCAACCATCACAAGGATGTGTTAGGAGCTAAGTAATAAATAAAATTAAAACGAGTTACAGACTTCTTTTGTGTATTTCTTTGGGGAAAAGTTCCAATAAACTGAGATAATCTTTCCCGAGTCTCATTTGCTTTGACAGTGATTTAGTGGTTGAATATATATTTTTTTCCTTTCTTGGTTTATCCTCGGATGAAACAAGTCATTGACAAATGGGCATAATAAAGAAGTTACGCTATCCGAGAATATCAAATTGGTCGTGGTGCCGATTACACTCAGCGCCGAAAATGTTGTAACCTTCTCGACTCAGTAAGAAGCACATGGGTTGACCTTCAGAATAGCAAAGTCACACATCTAAAGTCTGCATCTAAGCTATGTTAGATATTTGCATGATTATCTATCTCAACCTGTTCCTTATCCTGATGATCCAACAGACCGTACATTTCTCTGTACCTAAGTGTATACAGCAGTCCCTTCAAATTTTCTTTCAAAATACCTAACGGGGGAGAAACCATCCCTTTGGATGTTGAATTAATACTTTCGTTAAGGGCTTCCCTTTTGCAGTGACGTTCTTTGTAATTGAGAGTCGAGTTTCTGTTTGTAGCAAAGATTATTCGTTTGTTAAGATAGTGGATAACCCAGCACGGGGTATCTTTCGAGCTCACAGTAATCTAAGTATGTTTAAACGGGCTGTTATCCTATGTCTATCTATAGATACACATTCTAATGAATTATTCAAAATAATCGACATGAATTCGTAGGTTATTCGTTTATTTCGGATAGAAGGCACTACAAAGGAGCAGAAAGGAAGAAAGTTTTCTCGTTCGGATAAGTTAACTAAAAGCGGAAGTTCCGAAACGTAAAATGCAGTAATGTTATATTTAAATCAATAATTGGAAGTAAGGTACTGCATTAAGCATTCTCTGGCACAACGCAGCTTCATACAGAATAAATATAATCGAAACCCCAAAAGCAACGAATTGCAAATGAACCAGAATTTCACAATCAATTCCATAAATATCCGGAGTCTGTGGTGACAATTTCGTTTATATTTTAAATAGAATTCTAAATTTATTCTCAGTACAGTATGTGTATACACATTTGTAACCAAACAATTGTTGCATTTAACATAAACTGAAGGCTGACAGACAGCCTCAGGTATTCTCTTCTGCGCAATAGCGTTTAAAATTTAATGAATTCATTAGAAGATCAAAAATCAATAGAACGGCAAAAGGGTTACCCGTAAATGTAGTTGGTAGAATAAATTAATAATTTTACTTCACTCTGTGTTATATGGCAAAGTGATTCGGTTAAGGGAGCATAACCTATGCAAAGGTGGTAAGCGGTCGCTGTTCATTGATTGATGAAACCATATTAATTAAGTTTGTGGGTGTCTTGAGCTTTCCTTTAAAACATGAATGACTGTATAAAACCACCGGTAATGGGAGCATATACATACACACATACCTCGCACGCACTCATGGTTAACATACTTCATGTGAGCTAATCAATCATTAATTAAAGTGGCGAAGGAACGCTTAAATATTTTATTAGTTTACTTTGTTACGCATTAAGGGTGAACACATATTCGAGCTGAAGGAGTTAACTTAAGATGATGTGAAGTTAACGGGAAGATTAATGTGTCCTCCGGGTAATTGAGAGCAAGTTGCTAGAATGTTTGATTTTTCGTGGAGGATGACGGGCTATTATTAAATAAATTATTAATGATATGCTTCCCTGCGGAAGGGATTTTAAAAAAAAAGCTTAAACATGTTGAAATATTACACTGATAGCATACTAGCCTTGTTATATTGAGACCTGCAATGGCTTATAAGGCTCCACTGTACACAAATCATTTTTCGGATAAAAGTAAATCGATGTCGGATAAAGATAAATCGAGATCGGATAAAAATAAATCGCATTTAAATAAAGTCAAAACACTTTCAGATGAAATTCCAAGAACTTATGACATCTTTATGACTTATAAGGCTCCTCTCTATGCAGATAAATTTTCCGATAAAAGAAAATCACCTTCGGATAAAGGCAAAACGGGTCCGGATAAAATTCCAAGATCTTATGACACTAATTGGTAATAAAACATACATATTAGAACCTCTATTCTGGCAAAACAATTGTAAGTACTTGAAAAAGAGAGAATTGTAATCGAAACCAGAACAAAAAAATGTGCGGATAAAGTTCCAAAATCCAATCACATTTCAAAACTAACCCTCGATCATACGCAAAAGTTCAAACTCAGTTTGAATATATTGGAATAGACTAAATAGTCCAAGCGGACGGTTCCAATTTCGGATAACTCATAAAGTGGACTAACTTTCAGGATGAATATTCTTTTGTAAAAGGTCAACAACTCTGCAACGTTTTCCAATGAAAACAGCATTCCCCTGCAAGCCAATTACCGCATATGTACTCGCACTGGTATATGAGAAATTTTCCGAGAACTAAAGGGCGAGAAGAGTTCGCTCGAATCCCATCTGCAGAAGCGCGACTCTATTTCGGTCGTTATAGTTCCTTCCCAACCCGCGGTTCAGGGTTCATGTTTTTCGCGAATAAATCACCACATACATAACTACGCCATCACTCATAACCCTTATATCTGCGCACATGCAATTAATTATCTTGACAGAGGTCGTCGCCTACATTTAAAGGATTTTAAAACTCTCTTCTGGTTGTTTACGTGGGCCCGTTTGTGTATGACGGATAGGTGCCACCATAGTGTTCGTATTCGTCGCACACAGAACACCAGCTCCAATGAATTACAAAATCTGACATAATTAAACGCTGCGGCGTTGAAAACTACCAACCCGTACATAAAGTTCGTGCACCCACTTGCTTTTTTTTGTTTCTTTCATCAAAGAGGTCCTGAGGCCAAACCGAGTCCATGGAAGTGGGGAAATAAAACAACGATGCGCGAGCGAGAAATGGAGGGAGACTTGCCGTACTATAATATTTATTTGAGTAATAATTATTTTCCCAACGCACACACACACAGAAAACCCTGTCAGGAGTGGAAGGAGGTTGTTTATCCTGGTTTCCATATGCTGAAACTGAATGCTTTTCTATCTGACAGGGTAAATCGCGTGTCCGTAAAGGTCCGACGCTTCTTTTTTTTTCAATTAAAATAGAAACCCTTCTCCGATGGCATAGTCGTACAATTGCGGAGCAGATGTCACCTGTATGGTGCGGTTCATGAATTTCGAATATTTCCAGAATGGGTTGGTCATTCGAATTGCTCCATAGGGACACATATCATGGGTGTGGGAGAAATGTGCATTAGGCAAATGGCCAATTTATGGCGGAATGTGCACAGACACACATTTTCAAATTAAAAGTCCTTTATGCGCTGAAGGACTAATTTCTTCTTTATGCGGTGTGGTTTTGAATGTATGGAGCTTTTAATTGCTGTATTCCAGTGAGCGATGGTGTAATTAAGCCATCAATGGTGGTATTTCGAGTGCTTAGCTTAGGATGGAAGGGATAGTTATTAACCTTTATTGCTTGCATAAGCGGATGTTGTTAGACTCCACGCGACAAGGTAGTAGCTGAATTATTTAATGTAGAAGTTTCTAATGCTATACGAAAATGATTATAGCGTTTCAAGGTAAACATATGTGTTTTGTGGACAGAAAACCATGTTATCCGAACTATTACGAGGTACTATGCAGGTTGTTATTGGCAGGTTCTAAGTCCAGCATATTATTCAAGGAAGTTCAAACGAGTCTATAATCCTTTTGCTGAAACCAGAATGTTATCCGAATGAAGTTAAGAATACTTAATCGTTCGGATAATGGTGCGCGGATAGAGTTAGTTCTTCAGAGACAGAAAAACTTATTTTTAAAGAAGAGTTGGATAGCTTTAGAATGATTTCTAGGTTTAGCCCATATTTTTCTCAATTTATCAAAGTCATAGACAGAGAACCATGTTATCCGCACTATTACTAAGTACTGTATTTAGCAGACTCTGAATGCAATTTATTATCCGAGTAAGGTTAAACGAATTTATAATCAATTTTCTAGATCCAGAATATTATCCGAGTAAAGTTAAGAGGATTTGTGGTGGTTTTTATCATTCGGATAATCTTGCCTGGTAAAGTAGGACTAACTTTAGAATGATTTCTTAGTGCAACATATATTTTCCTCATAAAGTTTGGAATATTTTAAGTAATTGGTGGAAGTAATATATATATAATATATATATATATAAGAGAAACTATTTGAAAAAAGACACTGGATAGCGTTAAAAGGCTTTCGGATAACAGATATATATATTAGTTTTATGAAGCATCTTCGGACACAAAAGTGACTAATAAATTCGGGCAAGATTCCCCTTCGAGACGTAATGAGATTTCTTTATCAATGTGTCTCCACAATTTTGTCCTGCAAGGCGTTTTAGTAACCTTTCTGTGTCTTAAAACACTGTAACCTTCTACAACTTCCACATTCTATCATTAGCTCCCCTAATACCAAACATTATCTGCGTTTTTTGATTTATGTATTACAAAATGTCTTCATCCACGCGCTAAGATAGTTCATTGAAAAAGTTTTCCCCAAGATGGTCTTAAATGGATAAATGATCGCTCACAAGGAAAACAATATTAAAGACGCCACCAGTTCGCCGAACTTCCTGCCCTACGAGCCAATGAACTTCGTCACTCCACTTTGTTAGTAAACAGCACCCGCTGTGTCCTCCCAAATAGCGCTATCAAAAATTTAACTTTATAATTGGTTTCTTGTTTGTTCGTTCAATTAAATTGAAAGACTTTCTCTATCCCTCCTTCAATCCATAGCCACCCCATGAAATGTTCGTCCTTTATTTTGTTTGCTCCCAATATGTGTGCGCCCACCCCTTTATCAAGTTAACCGAAGTGAAATATTTATACTACGCATACACGACCGTGTGTTCAGGAGTAGGGCTCTATTGCGTAATAGAAAGTGAGACGAAAACATGGATCAACCTAGCCACCAAATACTCCCACCTTATCTCGTCCCACTTATCCCCACGTATCCAAACATTTATCCATTCGACTTCAATATAAAATTTTCATTTTTGCGTGTCTTGTTGTTGTCTGCGTTTCGTTTGTAGTTGTCGGCACTGCGTATAATTTGAAAACAAGATAGGTACGTCTTACTATACATCCGTAGATACATCGAATCCAAGAGTTCTGAATTTCGTATGCAAAATAAACACAGAGTTCTGTGTCGTAACCCTGTTGTTGTTAATTTCTGCCAACAATGTTGAGCTATGTATTATTCAATAGTCAACTAATTTGGAAAGACGATAGATACATCATCGTTTCTATGGCGGATGGGTGGAACAAATACAAAGTGAACGTTTTGAGGACCATGATCGCGCGCTAGAATACTATACAGCCAAGTGGAGTGTTTAATTTCCGGCAATCATTGTTTTCTCAGCGGATATGTTGGAGCGCCATTGATATCGAATAATAATGTATTGTATCACATTATTGTGGCTTTGACGATGACAATGATGTTGGTGGTGATGGTGGTGGTTTCACGTTTCAACGCGAACTAGTCTACTGGAAGGGTTTCTATAATGGAAGGAAACCAGAGTAGAACAAAGATTCTCTGGTGAAGAGAAAGCTTTGTTTTTGTTTGTTCTTGTTGCCGGTGGGCGTAATGATGTATTGTTTTGGAGTTTTTTTTTTCGTTCTTTCGTACGTCATTAGACTTTTAATGAGTTATCCAGAATCCGGCTCACAATCTTGACATGGAGCCTAGATAGCTGGTAATAATAGATGATTTCATTCGTCTTGCATTATTCAGAGAAACATATTTCCGTAGCCTGAAAAAAACTCACAATAAATCGGGTTATAAGTGGCTTCAACAACATTTATACTTTCTCGGATAAAAAGTTAATTTATTCGGATAAAGAGTTTTGATTCCCATTGTGTTGAATATGGGCTTAGGACTCCTTAGGGTTGGGTTTCACATTAGTAGCGTGAAGGAAAGTGAAGGTTATCTTCTGGAGTATGTGGCACTGGTCATGCGGATGACGTAGTAATTTTCAAAAATGTTGGAATCAGCTCTTCACAGTCTTGGAAAATGCGCTAGAGACTGACTCCATGTCAACGCAGACTAAACAGGTCTGGTACTCTTCATTTGAAACTGGATAAGTGCCTTTACTTACAAATAAAACTGCAGGCGACTAAGAGTGCGCTTCGGTTCACTAGTAGACTTCTTCCCATCTAACAGTGTACAACATTGCTCAGTTCAAAGGGAAGCACTTTCCGATAGCCTTGATGAATCGGTACTCTAGACTTCGATACAATTGGCAGAGGAAAGCTGTCTTTGTGCGAAATCATACTACAATATACACGGACGGTATATAATCTAAAGTCCTGCAGGAAGCCCTAAGACTCCCAAACACTTGCAGTGTATTTCAAGCAGAGGTTCTAGCTGTGCCCAAAGCTGCGGAATTTCTAGATACGGGATCAATATTTGACACGAATACCACTATCTACACTGGATAGTCAGGCTACTTTGAAGGCGGTAGTATCGAAGATCCTAAGATCTATATTAGCCAGGAATTGCCCCTTAATGTTCAGGGCAGTATATACGGAGAACCTTGTCAGGGACGATAGGCCCGCCGAACTGCCCAAAAAAGGATCAGAGCTTCCACAAAGGAACACGCATAGAGGTGTAAAACCAGCTATCTGTGTAACTAAGAGGATTATTGTAGAGAGGTTCATCAACAGGACTGGCCAAAAGTAGTCCAACTTACGAGGGCTTATGGTGTCTATGGCTTTATATGTTAGCTCGTAAGAAATCTGTGGAATCTGGAATACAAGGATCATACACGGATCATACCAGATCTTAGCTTAAAGGAGACATGAACGCCTGCGGAAGTATTTCTTTGACAATTTAGACAAAGTTGGGTCTGTGAACCATCCTGCAGGGATGTCAAATGCATGGAAGAGATCGTTTTCGTTTAGGTCTGATGGTTCTCCAGGAATCGCAGGAGTGTCTAGAGGTTTACAATAATCTTATAAGCCGACACTACTTTCCTATCTACCTATTGTACTCTGGCAGATATGTGCGTGATATTACGTCCTTTTGTCAAGCCAAAGGCAAGCAGACACTTAAGTGCATGAAGTAGACGGGCTTGTCTGACTGTTCTGGAGGCAGAATTTGTTGAAGACAGTTTTTAGTTGTGAAATTCTTTTGAATATTTAGCATTCTTCATTGACTGTCTACTTTTTTAAAGGAGTCCAATAGACCTTCCAGGGTTCACTCAACCTGAAACCACCTTCAGGGTGCGTGTTCTCCAGCAACCAGTGAAATTAAACTGCGTAACCCATTAATCGCTTCATTTCTTCCCAATTTTTCGTTTTGCTTCTTTTTTTCTCAAAAATTATTCAAGTGCACACATTTTTCGGTCGCTTCGGATAGGACACTTGTCGCCTTTAAGAATGAGAAACACCAAGGAAAAAAAATATTTTCTTATTATCGTGTTTGGATTTAATTAAATTTGAAACAACGCTGAAGAAAGCTATAAGAGGCAGCAATTAATTATGTGTCATAATTTAGTGTTTTTTATTTTTCTTTTTGTTATCGTAGCCGCCGCCGCCGCCAAGGACCGTTGTTTGACCGAAGTTGCGACGGCTAGTAGAGAATTTTTGTGTGTTTTTTTCGCGGTGAGTTTCCTATTTCTGGTGGAGGATATTATTAATTTGTTGAAGTAGCTGTCGGCGTTTTTTGTTCTCCTGCCCCCCCCCCCCATTTCATTTGTTTGCGGTAAATTAAAATTTAGTAGCTTTGTTATTTATTATAGGCAGAAGGATGGTTAAGGAGTTCATAAGCGTTTCTAAATGGTGGGGATTTCGATACGGATAAACTGTGGGGCGTTCTGTTTATAATGCCAATTATGAGTTTAAAAATAGCTACTGGGAGTAGGGAGGATTAAGACATAATACTTGGGGTAACTGACTCTACTGTCTACTTTGGATATAAGAATACTGATGGGGTGTTCATATTGACAATTTGTTTGGAGGCAGACTTATAGATGATCTCGAAACGTGTCTGACAAGAGAGAAAAGTGTTCGGGTAATACGTTTTGGTTTTCTTTTAAGACTTTTCTCAAACAAGGTCATCGATATCGGGGCAAGATATTCGAATAAATGACAACATAACCTCAATGGATAAATTTAATACTTAAGTCGGATAAACGTGCATATATTCTGACCTTTCTAAAATTCATTTGGAAAAAAAAACACTGGATCCACATTGAATAGAACTCGAATTACCAGAAACCACCACTTTTTGGGGTTGGAAACAATTCGGATAAAACTTAAACAATTCCAAATCCAAGATAAGGATTTCTGGGATATGACAAATTCATTGGGTAAACAGTAAATCAATCGGAGATATTGAAAAAAAAAGAAATAATTATGGTTTGAGTTGAAGTGGGTCATCCAATTTGTGGTTCGGATTTGCCATCCCTGTTTCAAGCAGATACGTCAAACGGTACTGTCATCTGAGACTGTAAATGTTCAGTTTAAGGTTTTTACATTTTCAATATGGAAAATTGTAAGACATTTGATTCTGAATTAGGTATGTTTTACAAGCAGATTCTTCGAAAATGTCAATTTGAATCGCTACAGCCAAAAGTTCACCAAATTTTGTTGGCTTCAAAATGAAGATGTGAATGTGGAAGACATGTGGTTTCAAGAAGACGGTGCCACATCTCACACAACATGGTCCGTTTAGATTTCACAACAAGTAAAATTTTCTGATCAAGTTATTTCACGTTTTGGTGATATGAAGAAGCAACCAAGATTCGTGTGATTCGTCGCTGTTGGACGTTGGGTATGTTTCGAAATGTCACTGAAAACTACCTTGTCTGAATCAAGTCCTGAGAGAACTCCCGTGGAGGACATTTGAACGACTTTATTTTATTTAGTTTGGCAAGATCCACACTATACATATATTGAAATGCAAATTTGATCGAAATTTAGGTCACAAAAGTGTTTTGTTTAAATTTACTTTCGGAATCACAAAATGGATGACATTTTATTCGAATAAAGTTGACAATGTCAGTATGTAAGTTGGCATGTTATTTTGAATTCCTTTTTAGATAGATTACCACAAGTTACCGTAAACTGGACAACAACCAACAAAGTTACACCAATTATTATATGGGTGTTCTATAGTGCTACTAACTTGCAGCATAGTAGCTGGCTTCTATTGTTTCTCGAACTATCCGTATCACACAGTCCATTCTCAGTTTCGTACCTACATGGTTTAATTTTATAAAAAAAAAAAAAAAAACAGAAGTTGGCGGTAGCAGGTAGCAACCTGCATGCAAGTATACTTGTCCCTACTTTGTAAAGTGCACACGCGTGTTCAACCCTCACACACCCTCAATTGACATGCATTCCGTGCAACTTTAATCTGCAACAGAAAAATAAGAATTATCCTGCAAACAGCCACCCACCCAGTGCAGTCCTTTGTTGGAGGATTTCACAATTTCAATTTACCACTGGCATTCCTTATTTTTTGCATCCCAAGCATACACTTTGTGTGCGTTAGTGCTTATTGTTATGATCAAACTAAGGGCGAAAATGTTGGGAATTTTCTTTTGAAAAACATTATTTTTTGTTTGTTTTCTCTTTTTGTAGCATTTTTACGTGCAAGGAAACAAAAATGAGCTGAAAGCACAGGATTAGTTCTTCAAGTCCGAGCGAAAAAAAGAAACAAAAAAACAGGTTGCACATGCAAGAGTCCTTTGTTGAAAAGTTGCATAATTGATTGTATCTTTTGAGTAAAATTAATTGTTGTCCAGAAAATGGGGAAGAAAATTGTAAAGGTTTATCGAAAATATGTTTCTGACATGTACTCGTATATCTCGGAGAGGAGAGATTTGGACAAAATTTGCGGCAGTAGATGAGATATTTTAATAAACTTTCAGTGAGTTTACAAAGTGCAGATGTACAGTACACTATGCATGCTGAAAGTTTTTAATGAAATAGTTTGTGTGCAGAAAGCGTGGAAGGAATCTGTCTATTATCTCGGATTTGTATAAACTTCTTAATAATTTGAAAACTTACATAGTTCAACATGGGAAGAGTAAGACAGTAATACAGTGAACTGTGTGCTGCCTTCTTAGACGGAAGTACAAGGATGGTAATCTGGAACTCAAGTAAACAAAATATTCTCATAGGCACTACAGCTATTAGCAGAGAATTATGAAAAACGAATTTAAAAGTACCAAGGTTCTCCAAACAGTACAAAACGAAAAATTATTATTAACTACATATACGAGTACAGCGTTACCCATGGTTCCGAAAGTAAATTTAAATAAAACACATTTATGATTAAGATTTCGACTAAATTTGTATTTCATTGTATTATTTGGAAGTTATCCTTATGACTGGAATACAACATCAATCAAATATCCACCGCAGGAGTTCTTGCAGGACTTGATTCTGACAATGTAATCACTTGCGATGACCTTGCGATACATATAGGGCAACAGCTCGGCCATAACTTGACGAAATTTTGTTTTAAGCGTTGAGGACTGTGTGCATAACCATGATCCTTGCATAGGCCCACAATCCAACAATCCAGAAATCCAACGACGACGAATCACACAGGTAATGACGCAGAATCGGGTCGTGTTGTGTGAGATGTGGCACTGTCTTGTTGAAACCATATGTCTTCCACATCCATATCTTCGATTTGTGGCCAAAAATTTTTGTTGTCATTTGGTTATAGCGATGCGAATTGACGGTGACGGTTACACTTTCCTTATTTTCGAAAAAATTTGCTCGTAAAACCTATCTACTATAGCATCACTATTTTTGTAGTAAGTTTTCACAATTTAAACACATTCAGCGAATGTTCAAACTTTGTCAAACTTTGTGAACATACACAGTCTCGGATGACATTTCGGTTTGACGTATGACATTGAAACAGGGATGTCAAATCCTCACTACGAATTGGATGACCCTGTACTTTCCAATAGAAGTGACATTTTAAGCACAAATCATTCAGAGTCCAGTCTCTTAAACAAAAACTTATTCAAATTATATTCCACTCCTGACAATGATGATAAATTGTAGATATATATGAACATACATGTGTAATCGCATGACCCAAACTATGAATTTTTCAACCCATTTTGTCAATTCGTTTCTATATTCGGTGCTCGAAACTTAGAATTTACCAAACTTGGAAATTATACAAATTGGAGCAAAGCCCCAAGAATACTACAGGAAAAGAATTATAAGAAGACATGAACGAAATTTCGATCCGTCACAGTGGTCTAGAAGATATTTTGGCTCCGCCTCCTTCCCTCCAGTAAGTTCGGACTATACTTCCTAACTTGGCTTAGAATTTAAATGTCACTATTCCCTCCAGATACCTTTTCCATCTTTTTACGAATGATTTTTGCACAAGCTGCTGCTGGATGAAGAAACGGAGGTAACCAGTCCCCGTTTTTTGTTCCTGCCTAATATAGACATAAATAGTCTCCTACGCTTCATTAGAAGTTCAAAATGCTTTTAACGAGCAGGTAGAGGAACCTTCCATCGGCGTGGTATCACAACGAACCTTCTATTCGTCTAGTATGGCTTATTGGCAGCCACTTCAACCATATGGTGGAGTTTTCAAGTATTCAAGTATCGAACTCTAAATATATTTCACGAAAGAAAGAACAGAAGTCCAAGACATTTATCTACGCAATATGCCCGAACTCGCATTTGCCAAACAGCAAAGAGTAAAGTCCTTGGAAATATTAATTAATATTATCATATTTTCTCCGTTTTCCTTGCGAAAATAGCCCCAAGTAGCGGCATCAGCTGTGATAAATCCGAAACACAATCTATTCACAAAACTTCTCTCTTCTAATGAAACTCATCTTCCCGCCTCCCCAACAGCGTTGTCCTTGCGTTGATCCTCATGAAAAATGACAGAAAAACAATATTTGCAAGAACATAAATGTGCCGACGAGACGTTCATAATCGCCATGAACAAGGACGAAAATGTGTACCCCTAGGTGTTTTGGTTCAATGGTTTCCTTGACCCTCCTCATCGGAGGTAAATAAAATACACACCGACCCAATCGCGGTCCTTAATTAAAACTCGTGTAAGGCGATGTAAATAGTATCGTAGACAAATGTTATCCTCGCAACCAAGGAGACTTCCACCAACCAACCAACCGGGGTAACCGAGTAACTAACAATAATCGTTTGGTTATCATAAATTCAATTTGCTTATAATTAGCTAATTTAAATTCTTCAATTCCTCTAATTATAAGCGAGCTCCCCCAAGGTGAGTGCCACAAACAGTGTAACCCATCTCGCGCAAGGATATCACTGCCACCTTGTACCGAAAGAAAGATAATTAAAATCGTCTGCGTGTCAGTTGTCAGATTCTACTCCTCGAGTATTTGTCCCTTTTATGCCCTCCTTCGTAGTATTAATGTTTACTTAATGTCGATTACAATGCCTTTGATGAGTGTAATTAGAACCGAAGGTAGGGTAATGAGGAACAGCGAAAAAACCGAAATCAGTATCACAAAACAGAAGGGCTGCTCCCGAGGGATTTTATTTCCGCTGACTACTATTGACTTCCAGAGAACAGATTCGGGAGCGAAACAAAAGTATTTAAAAGCAAACGGATCAATGCGCGCCAAATCATGCCTTGAGATTGCATTCGACGGGAAGAAATAATAATAAAATTCGATGGGGCGTATGAGTACTTTTTTTTCGAATGTTTCATCCCTGCGACGCTGGGGGAGGGGGTGGAGAAGTATTGATTTTGGATTCCTTGGTAAATAATATCAATAATTGAATAAATGTTGGGCAATTTGTATGTTTATTTCAACGTGGTGTTCCTTCTGTGTAACGAGTGTCCTTGTTCCTATGGCACCTGCTACCAGGCATATCAGTCACTGTTTTTGGAATATACAGACATCCGTATGTATGAGTGTAAGGCTTTTGGTTTCGAAATTTATTGAAAATGCGGTTCGCATTGTGTAACACGTTAGAAGGGTATAATCGGCTTAGGGTGATGCATAGGACTGCTGGAATCAAGAGGAGTATTTTTACATTTAAAAGAGTCGACAGGAAAGGACTAAATTGCATTTATGAAATGTAAAATATCCGGAAATGTACACATGTACATAACTCCAAGGTACACTCCGCCTCCTTAAAACTTTTGGTGAACATCAGTAAACATCGAAAATATTAATTATGGCAAACACGCAAGAACGGATCGTAAGATACCATAGTTTCTTTCTTATGCAGTGGGCGTGGCAAGCTATATTTTTGGCGTATAACAATTTTTTCGATTTCTAGTCAAAATTCGACTACTGAGGGGCATATAGCGGCATATAGACGGATAGAGGTGGCTCTATCGTGTTCTCTATTGATACTGATCCCGAATCCCATACTTTCGCTGATTCGCTGCTAGAAATGGAGGAACAAGATTATGATTTTTTACACAAAATTTTTGTGGATGATGAGCCTCATTTTCGTGGGATTTGGGGCTTCGAAAACACAAGAGAAATAGTGGAACAACCTCTCCTGGGGTTTTCGGGTTGCCGAAACTGTTTCAGTGCATGCCTTGCGTTCCCGAACGATGTTGACTGACTTGTTTTGCTCAACTGACTGTTGTCCTCAACATGGCGATAAATGCCTGTAAAATGTGTCAAATTTCCTGGTCATTTGATTTCTCCAAATAATGACTTGATTTGGGAGCTGAAATTGTGGGGTTTAACACTTTTCGACATTTTTCTTTGGAACCATTTTATACATTTGGTCCACGGCAATTTTGCAGCAACGATTCATGCAATACAGGAAAATATCGGAGCTATTAATCGCTACATGCAGCCATCGTAAAAGTACTTTAAAAACTCTGCCTCATTCTCCGTCCCAAAGTATTTTTCCAAACCATTTCTATAGGTTATGGTTCTCGGGTTTGTTAAGATAGAATTACTCATCTTGTTTGAAGGAGAGGTGTTCTTCTATCCTGGCTAAATCTCCACAGGCATTTTGCGGGATACATGGAAGTTCGCCAGTCAATCCTGCTCTAATTATCGACCCATAGCGCTTAACATCAGTGTTTTCTAAATTACTTTCTCACGAGATATATTGAAAAAGTAGTCCTCTACCTGACCGCCAGTATAGTTTCAGACAACGGCCTTCAACAGGGGACCTTATGGCGTATCTAAGGGCAAAATGGAACTAAAGAATAAATGGTGTCCATAGGATGCCCTTCTAATCCAAGCTTACGGTGTCAGTATCAGCGTCCCATCGTGGGCTCGACTTCACTTATTCTTGAACGACTCAATGTAGTTTACCCAAACCTGTGGAGTCTCAACGGCTAGCGAAAGACCATTGAGGAAGACGGGACTGGGACAAAGTATGACAGTCACCGACCAGATAAAATGTAAAATAGTAGCCTCTTCCCTTTCACCTAAACATATAAATGACTCAAACCTCAGAGAACCACGTGCTGCCCCGAATCTCGTTGGTGTAGTCCCCACCCATCGTACAGCAGTTTGAAACACAATCCCAAGATGACAAATGCCGGGCTTAAAACATCAAAACGCACCATCATCTCCTCCCCTGGATACACCTTCAACATTAAGAGGTGAAACGTTCCCCAAGCTCATATATCTTTCCATCATTAACCACCTTTAGTCACCACAGTCAAGATAAACAACTCATAACATTTATCTACAATTTATTCATCTCTGTCACAATGCCATCGCATGCCGCCGTCCCCCCTGCCTAGCACCGCTTAATCACGGTGGCATTTATCTCATACGTGCACAGCTTATCCACCCTCTTATCTGGTTGCTGCGAGAGCACCGTCCCATACAACGTGTATATAGAATTAGGAGCATAAATAAATTTCAGGATACCCGTATCCGGTGGCACGTGTACATTCTGCAGCACATAGTTCCCCTTTGGCAGGGGACACGTCAGCGACATATTACCACTCTCCGGGCGCAGAAAGAAAGAGGCGACTTCTTTGAAAACCCGGACCCGTTTCACAAACTTCCAGAATTCGCAAACCTTAATCGTTCCGTTGTAGTGTACCTTCAGTTGGCTGGGTGTTCGTTGCACCAGCATTAAATGCCACAGTGGTATCGGGATATCCTCCAGCACTGTGGTCAAAGAGGAGATGGTGTTGTTCTTATACAGTTCCATGTTGAATCTATACTGTGGCGTCCCAGTCGACCGATACGACAGCAGGTTCATCTTGTAGCAATACTATGGAGGAATGGTATAAACTAATCCCTCATCATTGAGACAACAGCGACTTACCTGGAATGCCAGTCGTATAAGGAGAAAATTCAGAAGCAGATGCAGAGTTCCTTTTATGGACATTCTGTCTTTTATTCTCGTTAGTTGGCGATGCGCGGACGGTTTCACAAGACATAGTTTCGAATTGGGTGCGATCACACTCGTCAGGGATTCAATGGAATGGAAATCATGAATTCAGTGGGGCAAGCTAACGAGATTATAATTTGCTGGTCATCGCGCCAGTTTGTGCTACTGAACCGTGGCGAATGTCAATTAAAAAAGCAATTTATGCAGATTAATGAGATAACTTGTGTGCAGACGCGAGTTGTCGGTAACTAGGTTGGTGGATCGGGCTAAACGACTAATTACCCAATTGGGGGAGCACTGTGGGAGCTGTATGTGTGATTAATTTCAGCATGGAGGTTTTTATGATGAATTCCCGACAGTGTCGTCTATCAGTAGCGCACCCATAGAACAAGTTTGTCAACAGCAGTTCACCAGAAAAGTTGGTTTGCAAAGTACGGACGTTAAATGGCAACCTTCCGGTACCCCAACGACTGCAGTCAACGGAGAGCTATGCTACCTTCCATCTATGGTTTGACTTCGTGTTGGAATGACCCAATTACATCCTTACCTGCTATAACCATAACCATTTCGGCTTTTGTTTACAATAGTTACGTTTATCCAACCATTATGGACTGTTTGACTACTTGCGTAACCTAAATGTATCCCTAAACAATGGTTGTTTATATTGTTCATATGTACATATTTCAATCAATCACACAAACTTTGCAACGGGATTGCTCTCCCTACATCCATATATTTGACGTTTGGCTTGAGTGGAGACAGAAGTTATGGCTAATTGCGTTACATCCCCTAAACCAAGTTTCTCCTCCTCTCTCGGTGTCGTTCGAGGGGATGGAATATTGATTCGAAGGGATAATGACAAATTTATGATAATCGATTGTTTAGGATTAAGCAGCAACCTGTTAGTGTATTCAGCGACGACTGACTTAGTGTGTGTGTGTGTGTGGGGGGAGGAGGGAGAGTAAATTATGATAATCTCTAGCGAAGGTTGTGCAACTTCTAAAACAGGATAATAAGTACGAGAATAATGCTGGTGGTGTTTAGTGTGTTTAAGCTCAGGCTATTTGGAATTAAGTTGTGCTCTGTGTGGTATAATGGAATTGTGTGTGATTGATGGAGATGGGATTATCTACTAGCTATGTTAATGGAATGCGTACATTGTATCTGTGGATATTGGTAAAAGGATTATGTGTGTAAGTTGCTGTGGGGGTACCAAGGTTACAAAAATACTCATTTAATTGGAGATGCCATAGTAGTCTTGTCGTTTGTGTGATTTCCCATTTTGTGAAATGTATAAGGACGAAGTAGGACTGTCACATTTATTAGAGAAAGTATTAAAGTAGCTTCTGAACTCAATGCCTACAAACATTTGGGGACAAATCGTGGAGTAAAAACTTCAGATAGAGTACCTTCTAGTTTAGTGATTTATCCAGGGCACCAGCATAGTGGAGAACAATATTGTACCTACGACTAGTTTCACTGCCAAGAAGTCCAAACGAGACTGTAAATCCTATATCCTCTTCCTTGATTTATTGAAACAGCACAAGGTCTCTCAGAACACCTCACAGAACAAACGCAATAGACGCGGTAATAATGAGATCCCGAACTGCTATAGAAGACAGAAAGGGCATAATGCCCGCAAGACCGCGTTTAACTCGACGAACTGGAAACCCATTATGAACTATATCTATCGGATCCAATCTGTAAAATAATAACGAACAACTTTGCAGACAGAGTCCTTCTTTATGATGCTGAAATACGAATCAGATGGTGTGCCACAAGGCTGTGTACAAGGGCCTTTACTAGTTTAAGTCTCTTATTACGTGCCTAAGCCCATGACACTGAGATTATCGGCAGAACACAGCTAGGTATTACTGGTACATTTTAGGAAATATTGGAACAGAAGCGACTAAAATGGCAAAACCAGGTATATGCCGTCAACAAGAACGGACACACAACATGGATGAATCGAAGAGAATGGCACAATTGTCAGCAATAACTTTAGTTAGGGACTTTGTCTACGTCGGCTCCGCTATAGACTCTATTGTCAATCGCTGTTTCTTTGGTCTAAGAAGGCCATTATTGAGTAACAAGTAACACTAAGGAGGCTACATAAAATATCCTCATCATTCTTGTCCTATTCTCTGGCGCAGAAGAATAGACGTTTTTGCAGACGTCCAACCAACATTTTTCTGAAGATTTTCGGTCTCATGGGCGTTCACAGGCTGTGAAGATTTAACAGCGAACTGTTTGAGCTGATAGTAGTAAACTTGTGTAGTTCCCGACAGAACTACATTTGCCTGTTGAACTGGGGCGCAGTCTTGTTGATAAATCTTCTCGTTCGTTTGTTGAAGATACTTTCTTTTTAACATCTTTCCACGTTTTCATTCCCATTTCGCAAAAATGAAGGAAAACTTTTGTAATAGCTCAACTCTTGTGTGCGTACATGCATGAGATTGCAACCTAATATTCTGTCACCCACATTACGTTGTAAAGGTTTCTGTTGATGCCTATTTGTCGTTAGATTGCTCATGCCTTCCCCTTTGAATACCTCATCGAATTCTGTGTTTGGGATTACATTTCATCTTCTGTGGGAGTACCCATGTTTGATGATGCACTCTGTGGTGTAATACGATCCTCTGCCATTGCAACTTTCTCCGGCTCTTGTAATACATTTGACGTAATCTTGTTAGCTCCTCGTACGCACTTACACCCCTCTTTCTGATTTTCCACAAGAAACGTGTAAAACCTACTAAAAATTCTACCTTTTCCCAAATCTCATTCTTCCTATACCCGTCACGGGTCACTATCCCCTGGAATCCCCATATTGCAAAACGATTTCCTGTCGGAAACCATCAACTTCTGTTACTTTGTAGCCTGCGAAGTGCACACACACAGGATTATATTTCCAAAAATATTTCTGCCAGTCTCTCGTGGCACATTGACTCTCAGATATAGGTATTATATTTCAACCGAAAATTCCATAAACTTTCCCCAAACAAACATGGATTTTGGATTAAAAAACAAAAAAAATGAAACACATACAGCCCTCCTGGCTCTTAACTAACATTGATTACATCATTACAGGATTAAGTACACTTGTTTGACTTTCCAGGAGGTCTATTCCAGCTTATCAATTTTTCAATACCCTCGTCCTTCGGTATGCCTTTGCTTGGCTCCTTCGCTGACAACGGAAAAAGTTTCATTCCACCCCTGGGATCTTCGAATGGAATCAAAAAATGGCTAAAAGGCGCACAAGCCGCCCTACGATTACTCTGACCTGCTGTTTCTCCTCAGCACAGGTGAATGAACCGAAGAATTACATGAATTTTGAAAGAGTCTAATTTAGGCTGAAGGCGGAAAAAACAGTCATCAGGCAGGAAGCAAACGAGTCGTAAGCACCCGTCTTCACATCATCTTCACTGGAAGCGGATGCGAATGGGATTGTAGCACTGTGCTGTGCTGTGCTTTTTGTGTGTAATCAACCAAATCGACCTAATTCTCTGCATTCCTTTTGTAAAGGTGTTGTATTAAGGGTGGTTCACCACCAGCTTTTGTTTCTCTTGTTGGATCGACCTACTCATACCATACACACCTGTAAGCAGGAAAATACCTGAGTAAACGGAAAAATCAAAAATTCTGACGGTAGGCGTGAAATTCCGATTGGCCCAGCCCCGCCCACCCACTTAACTGTGACACAAGAGGAAGTGAAGTACATCTGCATGGCATGACAATGCAGATAAAAGAGAAGTCCTTTACCGACCACTCAGCCTAAATTACATGTGAGTGGTTATTGTCAATTTCCACTCAACGGCCCCAGTGTGCGCTGTGCACTCTCTAAAAACGTTATGCAGGTCAGTGCATTAGAGTGGATGTCCGCATTTGGGTTTCCGGACCGCAGAGCCTCTTTTTTTCGTCCTTAAAGCCTTCCCTTTAGCGTGGTGTAACACATTTTTTGTGAAAGAATACAGACTCTAATGAAACGATAAGTAAAAATAAATAGAAAGGGTTTTGGGGTTTGTCTGTGCCTGGTTATCCTTTGGGGCTAACTTGAAAGGAATAATTTACTGTGTTTGCTTTCTTTTTTTTTCTTCTTTTCCTTCTGTGGTTCCTATTCAATTTGCAAATGAAAATGTTCCTTTGTGTAGTTGTGTTGGCTTTTCTTGGGAATCAAGTGTATATCGGGGTGGCCTGTGCTAAAAAAAAAGGTTCGATTAAGGAAAATTAATTGAAAACATCTTTTGAAAAAAAAAAAACGAGGTCAGCGGGGCATGTTTGTGAATGGGAATTTGAGTATTTTAAAAATAGATCCTGTTGACCATATCAATCGAGCCACGTTCCATGCTAAGTCTTGTGTAAATATCCAAAACAAATTCGTTGTCAGACTACACCACGTGCAGGCCAATTTTTTTTTAAAACCAACCAATTTCGTTATCGCCTGCTTAGCACATGTAAATCTGGCAATAATCCCCACCAATGGCCATCGGATTCGAGTGGCAAAATCTATGATAAACTGCCTAATGCGCGCTCGTGGTGGAGGCCAACCACCACCTTCTTGTTCGAAAAATTATCGAATGCAAATTGAAAATTAAATTTCAAAATACGAGCACTCCACCCTTTACAGAAGCAAGCTGGTGCTGGTGCTGGTGCTGCCTCCGCGCTGTGTTTACCTGAACATGATGTTAACGATTAGAACACCTGGTGATGTGGGTGCAATTAAAAACGAATTAAAAATCAATTTAATAGATTACCATCGCGCACGCAAATTGAATTAAACAACTCTCGGATAAAATGCATTTTATCTATTGAAGTGGAACGTATTTATGGATACATGTACTCGTACTCGTATGTAGGTACATCGTCACTCATTCGGAAGACCACATACACTTGGTAGATTGAATTTGAAGTGAATTCTTGCTCTGCATGTCGTAGTCGTATTGAAAAGCGAGGGGAGATACCGTACTCCTTCACGTAAGTCGTATCCTAGATACTCATCATTACGTTGTAATTCCAGGAATAGAAATACACATAATCGAGCAAATAGTCGCATCTGGAAAGTAGATTACAGGTTTTTGAGAATAAAAAAAATTTCACTTCGTATACAGGGTGTCAAGGAGTCATACTTAAAGCCTTAAACTTAAATTTAAGGAGACTTTTAAAGGGTGACCAGATAGCAAGGATACTTTTTCCAATTGTTGTGTTACAGCAGCTGTCAAAACTACCAATGACATGCTACTTACTTACTTACTTACTTAGGTGGCGCTACAGTTCGGGGTGAACCTGGGCCTCAAGTCGGTTGAGGTCCCATTCTACTTGTGCGTGCCACCTAAGGCGAGGTCTTCCTCTACTGGGTTGTCCCTCCGGGTTTGATTTGAAGATGCATTGATGTCCATTCGCTCTACATGTCCTAGCCATCTTAAACGACTGATGCGCATTTTTCTGACAAGCTCGATGTCGCTGTACAGCTCGTATAGTTCGTCGTTGAATCTTCTCCTCCAAAGCCCGTCAACGCAAACGGGACCGAAAATTAGACGAAGAATCTTTCTCTCGAAGCTACTGGGGATTTCTTCATCCGCTTTAGACAGAGTCCATGCTCCAGCGCCATAAAGTAGGACTGGGATGATCAGGGTCTAATAAAGTGTCTCCTTGGTTCTTCGGGATAGGGCTCTGCTACTCAATTTGAGCCCCCATCCGTATATGACTGTGCTGAAGCAAGAATTGAAGCCAAAAAAGAGATAAAGATGATTTTTCGATGATATTCAGGACTTTCTTCAAACTTTTGCAGAGCCCAATCCGGCAAGTTTCGATGCTTTAAGGCTTCAGTTCTTGAGATAATCTTGAAGAGGGTTCCTCTCTTGTGTTTTAGGAGTCCGATGGACTTGTTTTCGTATAGTGTCGGCCAGAGCAGCTTAGCGGTGTTGCATTGGTCAAGATGATGGAATCGATGATTGGCCTTCCTTACCGCGATGGTCTCGGCGCTTCGCTCTCGTTGATGAGACTATCTAAACCAGAGGAGCCTCATCTACCCAGTGCATCAGCCTCACAGTTCCTTGGTATGTTACCGTGACCTGGTACCCAGGAAAGGGTGAGGTTGTACTGTCCAACAATTTCGTTAAGTGGTTCGCGGCAGTCTTTGACTACCTTAGACCTCATACAGGTGATGCTTTCCTGACTGTCGCTGTATATGACAATATCCGATATTGAATCAAATGCTAGACGAATGGCATTGACTTCGGCTAGAAAAACGCTGGAATTTTCCAGAAGATTAAAGGAAAGGTGGGATGCCTAGATCTTCTGAGAAGACTACGGTACCGACTCAGTCCTCAGAGCACGACTTCACGATGAGTCTATTCAATGTTAAGCTGTACACCACTATCACTCATTTAATTAACTTCTCAGAAAGCCATTCCTCTGCAAACATTAAGAATACCCACAGCCTTGTATCCAAGCAAACAATGTGACTTTAAGAATCCTTAAATCAACATCACCATAACCCATGGACTTTCAATTTCGTAAGGCGTTATGTTCTGCCTGACATTTGAATAAACTATTATTTATAGGATATGCCCATCATTCGCACTGCGTAGGCCTTAACTTGAAACAATGCTACTTCGGGCACGTTTTCAGATTCCTAGAAATGGGATACCACACACACACACGTACACGTTTTGATTCAGACTTTATTTTTGAATTGAAAATTATTTTTCTTTTCTTACTCGTCAATGTGTGCAAAGTTTTTTCTATGGAATGAGTCTTTTTTTTTTTTTGCAGTATTGAATGTATCCTAGATCCTAGCCTTTGTCTTTCAATTTCGAATGACATTTAGTTCCAATTACTCTTAATTTGCGGTTGAGTTGACATTCTAAGATTACTATTGACGTTATTTTAATGATGCCAATTTATTTAGTTTTTCAATGCTTAAGGGGTTTTTCAAAAGGCAAAAAAGGATCTTGACAGTGATTGCGGTCCGGAGTTGTGGGCCGTCTTTTAGGTTGCATTATCCTTGATTCGGAAAATTTCGCACTAGCCCCGGAGTCATATCAAATCCACTTAACCCAGAAGTATTTGTAGTTGGGTGAGGAAGAAAGTATGTCTCATTTGCAGTGAAACCCACATAATTGAAAAACTATACTGCCTGGGGATAGTTTTGGTACAGGAACGTCATCGACGCCTGTCTTTTCAAAAACCAGTAATGGAGTAAATGGAGTATGGTTACCGGATGGTAGAGCATAGGTGTGAATAATCAGTGACCTATTTACAAAGACAGTGCTGGTGATTGAATCAAAATTGGTCAAATGAACAAGGATCCGGATTGGAAGACACGCAATACAGCACAAAAACTGAAGCAATGAGTAGTCACCTTCCTCCAGAGAAGTGACTCACTTAAATGTCATCTTAGAAGGAATCGCGGTTCCTTTCTACCAACTTATAGCGATAATAGCATCAGACAATTCAGCGCTAAAGAACCGACTGGCCCCTCAATAAACTTGTATCAGAATGGGTCAAGAACTGTGAAAGGAGTGCTGGGATCAACAGAACTAGCACCATCCTGGAAAAGTAACATTGCAATGGAACTGGTCAGAAATAATAGACTGAATAGAGGTGAACGAAACGGAAGTTAAATTAGCAGGACAAGAACTTGCAGAACCAATCGTGAGCCCTGAGCTATTATGTGGAATATGGTACCATACGAGATCTTAGGCAAGCTCAGGAACGTTGATAATTTGAAACAAAAGAGACTCAAAACATTCTTCGACAAACACGCACCCTAACAGGCTCCTATCGGGCTGTTAACTTAAGGAACACATGTAGATATATCAGACCAGGGTCAGAATCCAGTCTGGAATTTTGTGTGTTACTTGTTTACGAAAGGTCTACAGATGGTGCTATAGTGTGAAGAATCTTTGCAAGTGCTAAGCTAGAGTACACGGCTCTTCAACAATACCTCTACGACACGAGAGGGAGGGAATAAACCTCACCTCATGTTTGTCAAACACTCACGAGAACTTGGGTTAGGAAACACTTACTTAGAGCACGCAGACGCAACTGGTCTGTTATATGTACTAACAAGAAGATTTTACTGGAATTTCTTTGACTTTTGGACAAAGCCGAGACTGAACTTCAGCGATGAGGAAGGCGCTGCCAGTCACTCACGACATCAGCACAGAAGATCTGTCATCTGATGCGAGCAAACGCAGGATAATACCAAAGAAAATGTATGGAAGTAGCACAGGCTTGCAAACAGTAATTTCTCTGAAGCCTAGCAGCACTAAAATGCTACAGGCATTAGTAAGGACTCCAACAAGTTGCCTGCAGACTGAGAGACTAGAATGGTGCTGATTTCTTAAAGATGTCACGAGCATGCGTTTAGTCTGCATGCACTCTGAAGAGTCATGCCACAACACATATGTGTCACACAACGCAATCGTCAATGGAGGACCCAACGCAGGGTTCTGAGAAATCAACCCCTAAGTCATGATCAGCAAACGGTGATCTCATTTGCTTCATTTCTCAGAGTGACCTGGAACCCAGAGAAGAGTCAAAGAGTTCAGCCTTGCAACCGAGTTCAAGTACATATTTCTTGCATTTTCGAACTTTTTTGAAATGGGTTACAGGCCCTAAGCGCAATCTGACTATCGCTAAAGACGCTTATACTCCCACCCTCTCACTTATTCCTAACAATATAGTGGGCAGCCATTTGGATAGCACAGATGTTCGCTTGAAAAACAGATGCATTCTTGTCTCATGAGTAGTGAAGTCTAGTGTTGCAAGACACCAGTATAGGATCCCTGACCAGTTTCAGACCCAACTGCATAGGTTACAAACATGTTCCATGAATCGTGGGGAAGGTCCTTATACAACTTCGAACTAATCGCATCGTCTCAGTACTCCTGAGAGGCACCAAGCAATTTGAACAGTCACCTAACGTAGTTTCCCCCAATTCCCCAAGTGAGTGACATCAGCATTTAATACAGAAAGCCTTTGTCTAGATCCTTCAAGAATCCTGACAACTTTTAAAGTGGGTCCACTAGTAGAGAGCGAAAAACTTTCTCCTTCTCACATCGCTTGTATCGCACCCACGAGACCAGCTACATACCCGAAATTTTCAATTTTCCCAAACTTTCCTTCTTACTCGAACATCAACGGCACACGCCCATGATCTACAAACCCCAGGACTACTTCAAAATTTACACGAAAGCAGTTATCTGCTCCTCGTTCGACTGCAAATAGAAAACTAAACCTGGTTGGGGGATAGTAAACTTTTGGTGTTTTAAAGTCAAAAGTAAAACCACAAAAACTTTTAATTGAGAAAACATTTGAGGTTATTTTTCCCAACACTCCCTCCTTCTCGATTCTCACTCAAGGGAGTACAAAAAAAAAACTTTCGAAATTTTCACCCGTCGTCCACGTACATAGGTACAAAAGCCATAAGGACGACGAGGAGAGATAAACTATTTCCACTTTCAATACAAACTCGTGTACTATACTCGTACATATGTAAATGGCAGTTGTGAGGCGGTAACACTATACCGCCAGGACACAGAGGATTTAAATAGAAAATACTTGTCGTTTATCTTTTTCAATTGAAAAAAAAAAAAGAAACATGCATGTGTGCGTACTCATGAATGTGAGCCATATGTTCCGGGCAGGACATTGATAACGTCGCTTTGTTGACTATTCCGCCTGCTTTGTTCGCTCGTGCGTGGGTGTTAAGTACCGAGTGTCCGGCATTTCATTTGATAGGGACGACTGCACAAATAGTGGAAATGAATAGGAATCGCACCACCTACATGGCTTTACCGATGGTGATTACGGCGAAAGAGGATATTAAAGCTAGTTGGAGGTATTACTGGTTTGTTATTGATGTCATAGCTTGGGAAGGGGATTAACTTTTGACTATTTACCTACCTATACATTGTGTTGTGGAGCTGGTAGAGGTATCCGTTTAGTTTAGAAATTCTAGGTATCAATTTATTTATGTACAGGGTGTATATAAACAGGTGTTACTGTTTTGTAAAGGACTAAACCCAAACCGGGGGAAAAAGGGTTACAAATTGTTGAAGATTGGTAACGCAAAACAACCTAAAAAGTACTTTTTTAAGTTAATGATACTTCAGACCTGTTTCAATACGATGCCCCATTTTTACAATAGAGTTCCTGAATTAAGCGTGAAGTTAGTTTGCTTTGACGTTTCAGCTCGCCTATATTTGCTATTTAATCAGGGAAGAGAGCACGCTTTGGCGACGTTTTTATGTCCTCCAAGCAACCTAACCTATTATACGCACGATGAACCCTTTTTCTGGTTCAACGACTTCGTTAAAAAACGTTTGTTTGGGGCCCGCTTCATACCAGGAAACAACACGAAATTCAGTGACCGTATTATGTCCAGAAATGAGTCGATCAATTGGTAGCCTGGTTTATGTCATTTGATGCTTCTGTATAGAAAGGATTCAGTGTAGGTACGATCAGTAGGAACAGTAAGTGAAACTAGAATGCAAGCAAAGGCTGAGCACCAGAATCGATTACTAACATTGATTCACTGACGGCGAAAGTGACTGGTCCCATGAGCGAATCTCTTTCTTAATCGTGTCCCATGAAAAGATGTAAAAAGTCCTCCATTGTGGACTTCTGAACTGAAGAAGCAGAGAAAGAGCAACAGGAAGCAGAACCAGAAGCCATCGTACATCCTGAAACAGTGTATCAGTGCTAGGATAAGGACTGGATCAGCTAGATGGTAGTCAACAGGTTAATCACATTAAAGCATGGGCAATGCAAATCCAAAAGATCAGTTCAGCATGGCCCACCATAAGGAGGTGTACTGTCACCACAATAGTGGATCCCGCTCACCGTGAACGAAAAACTTTCACCTTAGAAAGGAATTGTACTGCCCCGATGAGACTGGTTAAGTGGGCATATAACTCCGAACTTATTGCCAATCCGACGAAAGCGGAGTTAATACTTTTTATAAAAAGACATAGAACCCCAGAGGTAGCACCGCAAAAAATGAAATTCACTAAAATTTCTCAGACATCTTATACTAGGAATCTGCCATGGAAGCTAGGGTACTATACGCCAACAAGAAAGACATAGAGTATACATGGCGGTAGTAGACCAATACTCATGTATGGAGTCCTAGTCCGGTGTAGATCATGTGATAAAACCAGCTATCTCTCTCTTATAACCAGGATTCAGAGAACGTCTTGCATATTCGTTAACAACGCCCTCCATACAACTCCTACGATTGAGCGGGAAATGACACTGTATATCCTTTCTCTGGATATTTATGGGAAAGAGATATGAATGAAATCGGCATTGTGACTAAGGAATCATAGCTATGGTTCCAGCATCCTCAACTCTCCGTTTAAAAAACTACGAAATAGCCAGAAGTGGCACAAAAACGACCTCTCGACTGCCGAATTGGGGATTCGTCTGCATCAGGTAAATGTAAGATGGTGTGGTCTTGATACGTGTAACCACGACAGACAGAGGTTAGCACAGTTGAGGAGATGACAACGAGTCTGCTACTCATCAGTAGACCACGCGCCTCGTGTGGTAACACAATAAATCGATCTCTATTGGTCCAAGTGAATTTTACCATAAGCGGAGGTAACCTACTTTAGAATTTTGCCTTGTCAGACTGTGCACTAACTTTCGAACTCTTCACATAACTTCGTTCCTGATCCATCGTAGATCGCCGTAAGCTGAATAAACTCTCAACTGACACTGGCTACGGAATTGGCGACCGACAGAGGATCTACTTGTAAAGCCTGGTTCCATGTACTATTTTAGCTATTATCTTAGAAATCAAAGGATACGCGCAAATCCTGTATCAGTTGTGCCTTTCCATTCTTAGGAGGCTTACCTCACAAACTTTAGACTGCACAAGTTCTGTCAACTAGTAGGTGGAAAAGTTTCGCAGAAATTCTATCAATTCTAGCCGCTTTATTGTTTTTGACTACCTCGACGGTGGACATGATTTTCTTTTTACTGGGAGCTGTGGTGTGTTTTGGGGAATGCTCAGCGAAATCAGGGGTCAAAAACGTACCAAATTCTTCTTCCATTCTTTCAGCTAGTTCTCATCCGAAATAAAGAGCTCCCTGGTAGCTCTTTGGTATTACTCTTTCCGATTCTCAGGCCAACGCACTAGTGTAGCGCCGTCAGCTCCTCGTAGTCCAAAACACTCGATTTGAGGCCATAAATAGATTCAATGACAAACAGATAAACAATCAAAAAACTATTAGCCATCCAATCTTTCAAATTAACTCCAGTATCCCGGGAGGCACCCTCCCTCCATTTCCACGACATGCGATTACAATACCATCGACAGGATACACGATTATATTTCCTAGGTATGTGTATTTCCACTCAATTGCTCATGCAAGCAATTTGACGAAAAAAATAATCGACATTTCGATTATTGGAATTCCACAGCAAAGCGAGTTCCTTTAATACTATTTCGCCTTCGAAGCATATCCTTGCAGGTATTGCGCAGCACAACATTATCGCCTGCTGATTTGGCTTTAACGACCATTCGCCGTGAAAGCAATTTCCATTCCAGTGCTTTCCTTTCATTCCTCCTTTTGTTTTGCTGCCACTTCTCGTGCTTCTCGTGCTCCCTGTGCCAACCAGCCAACATAAGATGAAAGGACAATGGATACACTTACATGCGGTTCTCCCTCAAAGGAATTCAACTTCACGCACACAAGAGAAACTTTCGGGATATGTATTTCTTTTCCTTATTTTTTTCTTCCTTTCGGTTGAGTGTCATTAGGCGGCAGGAAAATGAAAGTAATCTTCTTCCTTTCGAAATCGAATATCCCGCAGGTTAACCATAACCACCTACTGTGGAGGGATGGTGTGAGCCTTAGGCGGGCGGCGAGCGGCTCCCACCTTCCTCCGAAAGGACAAAAAGGGAAAAGTCATTGAATTTATATTGGGGAATTGCAATTTCCTTTTTCAGACCGGACTGTCATCTATCGCCCACAGACCTTTTCGATTTTCTAAAGACCACCACCACGTCGCCAGCGACCGGTGAGAAATGTCATGGTGTCCTGGTTGGTAATTTTCTTAATGTGCTTGTGGCCCCCTGCTCCTGAGTGTACCTAGGATATTTTCTTTGATGGGCCGGCAATTTGCAGATTCATCAAAAATTTATGTTCAACTTCTTGTGCGGGCCGGGCCGAGCCGGGCCGGGCAGCAAAGTCTAAATAACTGCAAAAAGGGGTGAAGCCATTACCCGATGACCTTGTACAACACAGCACCACATCTATCTGCATCATTAAGTCATGTTATATTCAGGAAGAAGTATGTTTGGCTGTTGCGTTCCCTTTTCGTCAAGCCACTTGGAAGTTGTCGGCCTGTTACAATATGTATCAGGAGAAAAGTTTCCAAAGCCCAAAATGGAGAGATTTAATTTAATAGTTTGGCTCAATTCAGAGTGGATGTCAAGTTTAGAGGGAACTTCCTGAATCTTAAGTTGGTTCGAGTTGATGGTTTTCTTGTTTTTTTTCTCTTCAAGGAAAGGAAGGAAGTCAAATTTGCAAATATATAATCCTATCACTTTTTAATGAATTCCGGATGGATGGTGCGTGAGGCCTAATCGCTTTTACACTTTAGAGCATCCTTCCTTGACTTGGTTGTTCTTGTTGTACACCAGGACATTGAGGTTGATTTAAAATGAAAATGAAACCATTCAAGCAGCTGGTTCTGATGATGATGGCGATGATGATGAAGAAGATTTTCGGTCCAAGCTGATGTTGATTTTTTCTTTCTTTTTAAAGGGAAATGGATTTTTTTTTTTTTTTTCATTTTATTTGTGGGTGTAGTCCACCGGGTGTAGTCCCCGATGGCATAAGGGAAAGGAAAGGATATTCGGGATTCTTAATTATCAGCAAAGTAATGCGTTCAAGTTTATGGGCAACAGCAGTCGGTTTTAATTGTTTTCATTCTTGGACCGAAGAATCCTGTTTTTTTCTTTGCTGGCCAATCTTAGAGTGAAAATAAGATTTTGCGTTGCTGGCAATTTGAAAGGATAATGGGCGATGAAATTGTATTAATAGGGCAATCTGCCAATCAGTGATGGAAATACATTTGCAGAAGTCTGAATGCGGTTTCAAAGATCAGACTGTCTGGTGTGGCATTGTAATGAGGGTCTCCATAGCCTTTTCTTTTGTCTTGCGAGCCAAGGTTCTGCTGTTGAAATAGGACACCAATTTCGTTAATATGTATTATGTCAACGTAAACTTTCAATGTGGACAAGACGATGGGCGTTTATGGGGACACTGGGAGTTCTTGATGAAAGCAAAGGAACTTTTGCTTTAGTAGTTCTAGTAAAACAAGTGGTCTCACTACTACGTAGTTGCCAAGGATAAACTTTAAGACTCCGTATCCTCCAGATCTGTATTTTGTTATTAAGCGAGTAGTCCTAAGAGCACTAGGCGTCACCTGTCCAGTCTTAGGTTTTGATTATACTGCAGCCTGGAAGCCAAATGATATGAGCCATTTCTGGAGATATCACCAAACTTCGATGACTGAATTCCTTGGTTACCTGTGTGACATTTGGCGGAGTCTTATTAAATCAACTTATGGTCTAGGTCAAGGGTGACCAAGGAGTATTGATGGGAATATATGAGAGAACAGCATTCTCGAGATAGGCTCTAGCTTTCAACTTCAACTCTACACCTCCACGTTGGTGGCAGTGGATGAATTCCCTAGATGAAGTCAGTCAACAGTAACGCCAGCCAGGGTGTTGGACACGATAGCGCTCATATCCCCACCATGAGGACAATGACTTTCAGATCTGCACGTGGAATGTTAGGTAGGTAGGTGCAAGTAGAACTATAATGCAGACATCCAATGGTGCAGGCCGGGTTAAAGTAGGATTAAAAAAACGGAGATTACTGCGATTCCTACTAACAGGAGAAGTGGCGTTTATTTGGATTCGGATTTGTTATTGGAATCAAACCTTAACAAAAAGTCTTAAGTTTCAGACATGTGAACTAGCCCCTCGTAACAATCTCCATCAAAGGCTGAATTCGCCAGCAGTAGCCTGATATGTCTCAATGCCCCCACAGAGGAGAAACATGATGATACCAAAGACAACGTGGTCTGGAAAAAATTTGGAGGAAGAGAGAATACATTCGGTAGCCTCCAAAAGATAAGGAAGTTTGACGTCGAGTGTCCTTTAATTTCTCAAGGGGCCCTATAACTGGCATCGAGTTTTGAAGACCACTGGATGCAATGTCAAAAAGCCATTAGGGGTACCGTCTCTGACGTGCCGCGTTTCTGGTAAAACGGAGAATGCCGGTAAACAAATGAAAAAATGACATAGATACTAAGCGGCCCTGCATAGAAGGACCAGAGCTACTCACGAGCTCAACCAACAGAAGAGAAGGAATGAAAACCGCCTTCTCAGAACCAAAAATAAGGAGCATGGTAATCGCGAGATCGTGGAAATAGAGAGAAGTTATTGGAGGATTGAGGTTCCAAAGTTTTATCGGAAGGTACACAGAACATGTTAAAGCTGTGGATTTGAAAAGATCAATTCTGCAGACTGCATAACGACGATCACCAACATTCCACTGTCAGCCAGAACGAACTATTCAAACTGGGCGATGATAACCAACATGTCTGTCCACCCGACCTAGATGAAGTTAAGATAGCGAAGTCTAAGCTACAGATAGCTTGGCTGGCAGGTATTTAAAGCAGCGGCGGATGACTTGGTAGGCGCATACAACTCAGAGGGACAATCTTTCAAGACTCCGTGTAAATGTTTGCATATGCCAATGATATTGTGTAAATGCCTTCTCTCGAACTACTTAGGTAACCCTGATCATCCCAGTCCTCCTTCATGGCAAAGAGGCATGAACTATGTCAGAAAGACGGAGTATGGATAAGCAGATGCAACGATAAACTGTGCGAGTTGTATACTGACATCGACTAAGTAGACGGCTGTGTCATGTAGAGCGGATGGACAACAACGCTCCGGCTCGGAGTGTCTTTCTATAAAGGAAGACTTCGACTAAGGTGGTGCGATCAAGTGGAAAGGAATCTCAACCAACCAGCTGACTAAAAATCAAGCTTGTTGGTTGAAGCCCAGGTCCATCCCAGACTGTAGTGTTACTTGTAAAAAGTAAACAGTAAACAGTTAACAAAATTTGGATAAAAATTGTCGAACATTGTTGCACATCGGGCACATAGACAAGTTGGAAACACCGACCAAACCGCAGCCAACAAAAAATGACGACCATGGTCTACTGTTTCAGAGGAATATTAAGATGATCCATTAAAAAACACAAAGCTGACCATCAAACACGACGAGGAACATTCTGTTTGTAAATATAATTTCGCTCCAAAGTACCGCGACACTTTGTGCGCCACTCATCAATTTGCATTAAAACTTTCACCCAAACAAAGTGCACAATTAAACTTTAACGAGGCTTCTCAAGTGCTAAATATTTATCTTTTTAATAAAACATAAATCGCACACGAGCACTGTGCACATTTCTGTTTAAAAAAGTAAAAACAAAAACAAACACTTCTCGATTTTAATCGCAAAAACACTAAAAGTCCTGTCCTAACGCCTATAATCGTATCTCCTCCATTTTAATTGGGAAAGCCCTTCAAAACCCCACAATTTTTCAAAACAGAACGCCATTAAGGGAAGTTTATTCTCAGCCCCTCCATACCTTGCCTCCTGGCCGGCAAAACTTCAAAATGAATTGCAGCTGAACAAATATTTCAACTGACCTCAGGGATAAGCTTACAATTATGAAGACCCAGGGATAACAATCTAAGTGTTACTCCAAACGCACACTCCTCCGCTCTAGTGTACTTGACAAATACGTGGGGCATGCCTGGCAATAAGTAAGCCAGCCACCCCCCTCCGGGCCACGTCCAATGAGGATTATTAAATTAAATGAGTCTCGCAAATGAAACACACTTGCGACGCAGAGTGCTGTCCTGCCAATATGCCACGCAGGTTTGGACAATGAATGGGGTCCTGTCTGGAATAAACCGACAGGGACTGTCACAGAAAAACTATTACGATAACAGGGGGAGGGGGGAGGATAAAAAGAAGAAGAAAAAGAAAAACAAATTGTAAACAAGGATAAGCACCTCTAAGGTTGGTGACGATGACGGATCCATCTGCACGTACAACTAACTACTCCGGTCATCAACAACACTAAATGATTGGAGGAGACAACTTAATGGCAATGGCGGCGGCGGCGGCGGCGGCTCTGCCTGGATGTCGGATCCTTCAACAGCGGCTGAATGTCATCGTCCAAAGCATGACATGACAGATGAATGAAAACTCAGTCAACTGCAAGCCAAGCGCATACCACCTGAGATAAGTGTCGACAAGTCTGAAGTGCTTCTCTCCAAAGACGTCCGCCAGAGTCCTTTCATGTCACTGCCGGACTGGAGTTTTAAATTACATACATACATACACATACATACATACATAGTATATACATTTTTTTTTTCAACTTACATTTGTTCAAATTAGAGATGACATTCTATGTCCATTACCCAGCTTAGGGGGTGAAAGCAGAGACACGAACGGAAAAAATAGGACGTCTGCCTCAGGAGGGTGGCGGTTGAAACGGTGAAGTTTTAATTTCACGGAAGTGGCAGTTAAAAGTTTTTTTTTTCCATTTTTTTTTGGTCGTGTAACCAGGAGGAGGAAAAATGACAAAGATAAGAAAAAGGATTTGTTAATAGGTTGTGGCAAGACATTTAATTTCGGATTTGCATTTGCCAGAAGGAGGTCCTGCACATGGCGGGGGTAAGGTCAAGTTAATGGAGTTTTCGTGTCTCGATTTATAAGTTAAATTGTGTGTAATTGAGATGTGAGTGGGACTGGGCTGTCTTTTACGTTGAAAGTGATTTTTCAAGTAGTAGAATCCACTTTGCTTTTTGGCCAAAAGTGGAGGACATGCATCAAGATGAAACATCTGAGTTATAATAAAGAATGGGACTCTTTAGTAATTTACAGATACTTCAAGTGAGTTAGGAAAAAAGAACTAATTTATGTCAAAGAAAAGGGCAAAGATGGTTAGAACTTGGAGGTTTTCCAATAAGGACATAACAATTGTGAATTTAAACAAAATGGGGAATTATTGAGATACCGGAATGAAATTAATTTCTAGCGTAGTACACATGTTGAATTTAAGTACAAAATTAGATTTTGTTCAAATAACCACCGCGAGCATGTTTGCAGTGACCGTTTCTTTTTCATCACTGTCCCGTACACATTGGCCGAAAAGTTCGTAATTTCGTGTTCGATATTGTTCCTGAGCACATCTAACTTTGTTGGCTGATTGGCATAAATCTACGTCTAGACGTAACTTAATAGAAGCGGTTTTAAAACGAATCAACGAGGTGGCCAATCGACCGGAATATTTCTCGAGATTACACGACTACCGACCTTTTCCTTCAATAGATCAACTGTTTGACCAGCTGTGTGGCATGTGGCACCATCTTGTTGGAACCACATGTCGCAGATGTCAAGTCTAGTCAATTCTGACCATGAATAGTCGTTTAACAAGGCATTTTGACTGTAGCATGGCGATCTCTTTTATGAGTTTCATCGCTGAAAATGATTTTTCGATGAAATTCTGGATTTTTTTCAAGCTTTTGCAGAGGCAAATGTTTTTGATCTTGTAAGGGTGTAGGGCACTGAGAGAAGATTCCCAAATCCTATGAATCCTGCATGGAATCCACTGATTTGCCTCATTTTGAAATGAAACGCATACGGCTGTGATATTTTTGGTCCTTCGACCGGGGCGTTGTCTTACTGGCACAGGAACATTCAACATGTTTTAGCGCCATTTTCATCTGATTGTTCATTTTATTATAAATCTAAGGAAAGGGAGCAGAAGTGGGTACAACCACCCTGTAGGATTTAGGAAAGGTTGCAGGTGTGATACTCAGTCTGGAACACGTCCGATCTAGTGGACCAGTGATCTGTTTCAAGGAATTGGATCTATCTGTATAAATTCATGGTTTATACATCTTTATCAATTGATCTTCATACCAAGAAGTCGCTTTTAAAGTTAAATTTTAAAGTCAATTACGTTCGTAAAAATACCAACATGCTGCTTCTCCTAATCTAACTACGGTAGGCTAAATGGCATGAGATGCAGTAAGATATTCAAGGCTCCGGGTCGACAAGATCGCACTGCACCCATAGTGCCTATAGACGATGTTCTGTGCACGTTGTTCAGTGCTTAGTTCAAACAATCGACTCGTATGAGGGGATGATACTTACCAATGCGATGTCCTTGTACAGAGTGATTCATTTAGAGGTACTATTTCAAAAGTAAACAAAATTAAAAACTCGATTTCTTTGTTATCGAACAACAATTCTTGATATTTACTTTTCTAATATTAATTTCTTCAAATATTGGTCGTAATCACAGCTAGCATGGTTCATTCTGAAGTTCCAATTTTCGGTGACAAGACCGAGCAATTCGCAATTTTTTTTTAGCGAATAACGCGAGTAATGTTGCCTTCCAATTCCTCAATCGAACCCGACTTATCCATGTAAGCCCCAACAAAAGTCTAAGGGCTTGATATCATAGGATCTAGGTTACCGAAGGGCACAGAATTAACACCGAATTGTTCTCGCAATGACCATGAATTCACGGACTGTTTGGCAAGTAGCGGCGTATTGTTGGTACAAATGTCCTAGAGAACATGAACTTCAATTTGAGGTTGCAAATAGGACTCATCATAGCGCGATTCTGGGCGAAATTGACAGTCACGTCCTGGCCTGCCTCATTTTTGAAAAAATATAAACCGATGGTTTCATCAGACTATAAACCACACCAAACCTTACTCTGTCTGGACGTATGGCAGTTCTTCAATCTCTTCGGATTGCTCTTCAGCCCATATACTGCACCTTTGCTTATTAAGCCAGAAATGAGCCCACCCGCTGAACAAAAGCTTTGTCAAAAACCGGGAATACTCCTCAAGCTTTTCAAGAACTCAAAGGTGACTGAAACGATTATGATTCGGTACGTCAGCCTGCTTCAATTCCTGCACGAATTGAATTCTGCATGCCTTTAACCAAGAAGCCAAGCTGTTGATATGTCAATATTTCCTTCACTATGTGCCGGATGTGGTTTATTTGGTCGCCTATTCTCGAATAATGAAAACTGGGTCTCACACTTTTCGAAGGTATCGTGGAGAATCGTGTTTTCGAAAGGCTTTAAGTGCACGAAACACATTCCTCGTAGAACAGTGATTTTCGTAATACAACTGATCCTAGTAAGTGTGGCTGTAACTGCGATCTAAAAAGATATATTGGGACTCCCTAATGAAGGAAAGCACATGCCGGCGAGCATGTTACCCTATGGAAAATGTACCACCTCAACCAATGCAGAGCCGGGCATTCACAAAGAATGTGCTCAGATGAATCGTCATCTTCCGAGCAGAACCTACATTCTATGTCTGGGCACAGCTTCAGTTTGTTGAGGTGAACAGTGACCTGTTAAAAAGCTCACCAGCTTCCTAACACTACCTCTGTCTAAGCTAAGAATTTCCTTGGCTTTCCTAAGGCTTGATTAATCTTTTGGACTGTCCTCCCAGTGAGCTAGAGGAAATTTGTGTTCTCTGTGCTGGGCTTAGTCTTCCATGATGAAATGTCAAACACGCGTCATCTGTCAAAAAAGTACCTCACCCTTTACTTGTAGGACCATCTTCCTTCATTTGAATAAGGATCAGCACCCTTAGGCTAACTAATGTTCCTTTTACATAATTTAGCAATCCATGATGTCAAAGTGTGACAGGTTGAGAATAGGACTATATCAGTCCACCAGAACCCAGGTAGTACAAAACGTTTTTTAAGAGATTAATATGCATAAAGACTGCACTATTTCTGTAGTGTTTACGCACTGTAAGCCTTTAGTTTAAGCTGGTCCAACACACATAGAACTACTTCATCGTCAATGGCATTAGTTACATCGTCCTTGCATCACAAATGATACACCTAGTCACTCAAATATTCCGACTAAGATAGCCATAAGTTCTGAGCTTCCCTATTCGTTTTGAAAAACAGAATTTCATAGTTTTAATCTTCTTACCATCAGACTCTCATCACCCTACACTCAACAAGTCAGAAATATAAGTCCCAAACAAATCTCGAGAATATTACTTGCAAAACTTTCCTTAATGTTGTTTATAATTTGCAAAAAGGATGTACACATCCACCGAACATCTCTATTGCTGAGACTGCATCAAGGAGGACGAGGTAAAAAATAAACCGAAACGCATTTAGCTTCCTTTGTACGTTTACGTGGTAAGGGCTTCAACCAGCAGCAAGGCACGTTCTATGAGATAAAATTTTCATCAGCTCCGTCGTTATTAATAAATTATATTATTCTGGACAAGTTTTCTGTGCGTGGGATGGTGTGTGTGTGTGCGCTTAAGGCAGGACATAACCTTTATCCCTTGGATAGCCCGAACCATTCTTAACAGCAGGAGGAGGTTTACAACTTTTACCTTTACGGCCAGAGAATGCATATCCTTTGTGAGTTTGCGGTGCAAGGGCTTTTCGTACACACATCTGTCTGCGACTACAATGAAGTCTAAAGGAAGTTAATGTACATGTCCACCCTGTGGGCATTAAATTGTAACCATAAATTGATATTCAGATTTATCTTCTGGCCTGCAATAAATTTTCTCTGATTGAAAAGTTTTTCTTCCTTCCAATTTGTGGCGAAACACCCGGTGGAATGGGGGCAGTGTGGGGCAAATCATAAACCGCCTTAGAGCCTCATCAATCAAATTTTGTGGGGAAAAATTGTGTGCCAACGACCACCCCAATGCCGTAACATCCCATTTATTCCCATAAACAATGATGAATGGATGTAGATATTGTACAAGTATCTCCGACACAGAGAAGCAGAATTAGATTTAGGAGGCTGCTGTGTTTTTCTAAATTGAAATCGATACTTGTTTCGTTTTCGTTTCGCCGGAAAGGTGGCAAAATAACAAAAAGAAACGAACTCCAAATAAAGGACAAATTGATTCACATCAAATGGCATGAATTATTGATCACTGGCGGATGTTTCAAATGATTTTTTATTAAAACAAAGCAACGGCTCCTGGCGCATTGGTACGAGGATAACTGATGTTATTGCGCGCTGTGATGACTGTGATACCTGTGCGCGTGTTTTTTTTTATTTTAAGGATGCGACTTTGTCCTTTGTCTGTGCTGTTTCTTGGAAAATTGTCCTCCGAGGATCGTTTTAAAAAAAAAGATTTTTCTAATGACTACTGGCATGAAACCTATTTTTGTTGTTCGTAAGCAGTTCAAGGCTACGCGGAGTTTCAAGGACTTTTTCTTTTCTTTTTTTTTGGGTTTTTAGGGTTCAATCGGCTTTGTTTTCTTCTGTGATGTGGTGACCTTCAGATACATGGCGCGTGAAAAGTTGTTTACATGATTACCGTCGCAAAACAAATGTACGTACATATGTACGTCGTACTAGGACACTTGATACGGACCTGTAGGCGACCAAGTATGAACACTACTTGCTTTTGTTATTTTGTTTTCTTTCGAGGGGGGGTTTCCCTACTCTCGAATGTTATGTCAACCTAAAATTCGGTACTTTCTCGTGTCGACGAAGTTGAAAGGAAAACAGAAGCTCATGGCTATTATTAGGGCTTTCAATGAGTTTGGTAAATGTCACGGCTTGGACAATGTTAAAGTGTCCGAACGATTTTGAAGTCGAAAGGGGGACGCAACAAGGTTAATATTTTTAGTCGTCATCAGCGATGTTTTCTCGGTTTGGCTTTCAAACGCGCACAGGATATCGAATCTTCTTCCATCTGAAGCAAGCAAGGATCTATACGCCCCTCACCAGGGCTAAGAGGATTTAAAAAATAATACACTAGGTGAACCCTTGCGTGCATGAAAGGGTAGTAAGTTAGAATAGAGAGGCAAAACGATTACTTTTCTAGTTCCACTAGTTGATCCAACGAACATGAGTCTTTTAGTTTCTTAAAATCTAATTTTAACCAGATTTGGTATCATTTAACAGTCCTCTACGAGACTACCTACCTTGCCTCTCAGGAACTACCACATGGGAACCACATCTCACAAAAATAGGAAAACGACAGTCGGTGAATACCACTTCGAAGACCAGGGCGACCTATCAGGAAAGCCACTATTAGCCATCCTAAAAGTTTAGTTTTTCCAAAGCCACAATGTGATCGGAGTGCTGACTGCATATGCGGCCACTCCTTTCTACCTACCTTTCATAAGCAAGGATTCCCGAAGCCGTACTGCTGCTTGACCCACCATCACCTTCCCAGGAATTTCTATTGCAAAAGGTGGAGTGATTCTACCCTGTATGCCGACTCAAGGTAGTCTCTGCACCTTCTCGAGTATTTCAATGTGGCTTTTTTTTTATCCAGTAACCTCTACCAGACTCCTACTCCATACAGTGCAGTAGGCTTGCGCATTTTAGTTCAATTCAAAGAGCGCTTAGTTTAGTTCACATTTGTTTGCTGAACTAGTTCGTTCTTCTAGTTCATTTAGTTCAGTGTTCGGGAAAATCAGTTTTGTGCGATTCAGGCACAGACATTTGTATGGTTCCCTTCATATATGTAGATCAACAGAACGATGTCCTCATGCTCCTGTTACATGGCACCATGTGTAGTTCACCTACTGAACTGTTGAACTACTTAGTGAACTAAATGAACTAAAATAAAATGGAAGCTAGTTCACTTGTTAAAGCTCTGTTGTGAACTAGTTCGTTCATAAACTATACAAGTAAAATTCACAGTGTATCCGTATGCACATCTTAAGATGATAGCAACTTGTACTAGTTAAGACCTTCAACTAGATACTTGTGTGGAATACGCTCTGCCATCAACTCACTAAATTCTTGACTGAAAGACAATGTAAACCCTCCTACGTCTTCATCTCTACTCAGATACCACCTTGAACTCTTAATTATATTCACAAAACATCCAGACCAGCAGAGGGAGGATAAGATCTACGCTCTTAGAACTCCAGCCTCAAGGAACTCCAGACCCCCATGGCAAGGTAAGAATTAACTTTTCGAAAAGAATTTAATTTTCAAGATGAATATCGTTTAGCAAGAATTTCGGTAGAAAGTATTTCTCTCTTTGCCAACACTTTGCAGACGAAGTATAATTGAATTGAGATATGTGAAGAGGTAGAGTGTAGCACCTATTTACGACTGAAGGTTAAATTCCTAGAAGTGTCATGCCGGTTCGAAGTTCTTGGGAGTTCGGGAACCAGCAGCTGCTTTATATTAATAAACATATGAATACGAAGAAGATCTCATCATGAATTTTTCGTTATGAATAATAAAAATTTGATAAAAGTTTTCAAATGCATAAAATTAATGGAACACGCAAGTACGAGGTCGCTGGAGAGCGGTTAAGAACAAAAAGTGAACTAGGGCTCGCCGGGGGGATAAGCCAACAGCTAATGACATGACATGACGTGAATTCTCTTAGTGAAACCATGGACTGATGACGGTCAGACAGACGAGATACTTTTGACTGGTTAAAGGCATGACAGTGCAAGGCTAAGAGTGGGACTACAGGTGAGTTTAAACAAACCATTATGTTCATGGAAAGAAACAATCAACTAGAGTCCTGTCGAACAACTGAGAAAAACTTTAGGACTCACATTTAAGATGTCATACCTGACTAACTATTGTCCTCCAAGGACACTACTTGCTGCACACAGTTGTCTCGGAGTTCTCAGTCAGTTTATCTTTCAGTTGCTTACACTTAGCCAACTCTTTCGAGTAAAGAAATGTTCTCCTGACCATTGCCCAAAAAAACTATTCATGCTGCTAGAACTGAAAGCAAAACACTTTGGAGGACAAAACCTAAATTTTTCTTCTCGCTGATAGACATAAACTTGATTCGGTCATTGCTAGATCCGTCTTGACCTCGTTCACACATATTAACAGGCAAGACGGTGTGGACCTAAAAATGCAACGATACATCGACTGCTTAGTAGGCGGATTAGCCAAGTTATGTCAATGGCTGAATGCAGGTACCAATGCTGCTGTAATCAGGTAAGCCATGACCATGCTCGCGTATTGGACACGTTTAAGGGCACATTATACTAAAGTCTCAGTGGTACTGCGTTCGGTCATTGAGTATAAGGTAAGCAGGTTGAAGCCTCAATTGTATCCAGTCTCCTTCTAGAGAAGTAGGAGAAGTTGCCTGAACATAAATATTTCCTTTCGCCTTCCCAACGACTGTAAGGTCAGTCTTCAGAGGGAGATCGTGGCGATCAAGTAGTCCTCGTCGTAGCTAAAGCACAATCGGATATCTAATCGAGATGGCAACATTTATACGTCAGCTATGCTCAAAAACTGTCCTAAATTGTCGCCTGTCTCTTAGCGAACAATTCAACATTGGATGCCGGGACACAGTAATATTTCAGAAGATTGTATGGCTAACATATGGGCCAAACGAGGTGCAAACTTCCATCCATAAACCAAACTTCGATGGACAAATGCCACGATGTGCCACAAACCTGGGCCAAGTAGGATCAGAAACGTTCCAACTATTTGATTTGACAGTCATTACCGGGCACTGGATTATCGGTAGGCAGACCACTAGTCTGGACTGGCTAATGACTTCTGAAGAAGTTGCACCGACGAAGAAGAGGTAGAAACCATTCTACACCCGCAAGTTCTCTCCGCTTGGCACTTAGGCATATATTTCTTTGGTAACCTACATGTGTGCATCTACCTAACGTCAACATCAATACCCTCCAGCGCTTTATATTAGATTCTCGGTGGTTTCAAGGATAGTTTCTAGAGATGTGTATACCTAGATTCATGTGATATCACAATGGACCTAAATGTGGTCCCTAGTGGAGACTGCCATGGTAACCTACATACCTACCACAGTATTACTACCCTCAAGCCATTGAAGAAGTTCACAAAAAGCATCACCAGACACAAATCCTGTCCACCGCAAATGAGCTCACAATGGAACTAACCACTGCTTTGATTAAGTTATTTCACTCGTGGTTCACTGCTGAGTGCAGTGTTTGTCTGTGCTCACCAGATAGCTCATTGGCAACAGTTGCCCTAGGGGAAAATTTCTGGGAAGATTCCGTCATATTGTGGGCAGGGATTGTAATGAGCGGAAAAATCCAGCTGTACACCGTCCAAGGATCGATGAACTCTACCTATTAACAAAGTAACATCCTGGAAGAATATGTGGTTCAATTCGTACCAATTAATAAGGGAAACTTCTTGTTGATGCAAGTCAAGAATAGACCAAACGTCGTCACCAGGCGCGCTATCCAGTGCTTAGATGAGCCCGGACATGATTTCCATTGAACACGTTTGGGATCTGCTGCCCTTCCAGACACTCTGCCGTACTCTGATCGAGAAATGACTCAATTTGGACGACACCATCCTAACAAATCTTATTCGAGGTATGGTCAGACCAACTATTGCTTTATTAGATGCTCGGGAAGATGATACCCACTACCAAAGGATCAAGGACTCACAGAGGAGGGATTTTTCTTTTTAAATACGAATTGTTAGCTTTAGTTGGGTGCACCCTAGTTGCGTTGACAGAACGTTTTTGTTTTTCAGATCCCTGAGCTCTAGCTTTCCTAGCTATTCTGTGTTCCAAACAGTGTGATTCGATTTGTCAACTTAATCCGATGATTTGATTATATCCTGGATATCCTACCATTTCCTACACCCAACTTAAAACATGAAATGACTCCCCAGTTGGTATATAAAAAGTAGGTCAGCTGAGTGTCCTCCTACCTCTGCCTTAACCTGACAAATGTACAACACACATCAATAGTGGAAGTAAGCCGATAAAAAGGACTTTCGTCCTCTTTTATTGAACAAACTTATTCGAGATGAATTTCTTTAGAACACCTTAACTGACTGACATAACGTAATAAACTTCAAAAGCAATTCTATTCCTGCATTTAAATCCTCTTGGGAAGAGGAATCGCTTTAGTTCATAGAAATTTTCATAAAACGTATCTATCGGTTCTAAGAAATTGTTGTTAAAACTTTAACAATCATCCTCGACATACATACGGTCAGTGCACGTGCATACACAAGCTCTAAAGTAATTTTTTTTTTGTTTTACAAAAGGGTTTTTCATTAAGAACATAACAATTTTGAACTTTCATAAAACACAGAATATTTGAAGTATCGGGCTGAGATTTATTCCCGGTGAAGTATACATGTTAAAATTAAGTATGGGATTCCATCTTGTTCATATGACCATGGAGAGTACGTTTGCCGCGGTCGATTCCTTGGAGTCCATTTCCCAAAACTCTTTCACACATATCGGCCGAAACGTTGGCTTTTTTGCATTTGTTGCTAACTTTGTTGGCTCTTGTCAACATCAACCAACGACTTAACGTAAATCAATTAAAAAAAACAGTGATAAATGCATGAGCGGGGTGCCCATTCGACGAGACCACTTCACAATTATCGAACTTCTCCTTCAAGAGCTCAAGGCACCATCTTGTTTGACTCACAGATCAAAATAGCCTTCTATCATGGCACGGTAGGAAACTTCATTGATCGCAACATGGCGATCAATTTCATCGATGTAAAAATACGATCCAATCACACTTCTCATGAAGCACATTGCTGATCCACAAAACCATTGGGCCAAATGTGAGTTCCGTCACTGAAAATGGTTCTTCGATAACATTTCGGGTTTTCTTTAAACATTTGTAGAGCCCAATCGGAGAAGTTTCGATCAAGAGGCTTTAGTTCTTCAGTTGATTTGATCTTATAAGGGTTGGTGCCCAGGCAAAATTCCCAACAATATAAACCTGGAATCGACTGATTCAGCTCATTTTGAACTGAAGCACTTATGGCTGCCATATTTTCAGTACATCGATCCGGGCGTAGTCTAACTGGCACGATTCAAAGGCAAATATATTGTAATTGTCTGAACAAGGTTTGTATGAACAACATGTTCACCGGAAAGTTGGATATCCGATGTGTGTTGCAAACATTCAATCTCATTTCGTGGTTTATTTCTTTGAGAAAAATACAACCAGTTGGGCGTCGAAATATCGGTCGGCTTACGCGCAACCTAACTTCATAATCCTCGAATCAATCAGACTCGAAAAGAATAAGAGATTCTCAAGCGCGATCCATTAGGACTCCGGAACAACGGATACAGTCTTTGCTGGAGTTAACGCACAAAATAATTTGAAACAGACGACGAAATGTGACAATTCCAAATGAACGTTTGGCGTTTAGATACGATCCAACAGTGGATTACGCCGAACACAGTGGACAGTGTTTGTGAAACATTGGGGTTTCGGCTCGAACGACCAGGATTATGTTGTTGGATTGGTGGATTATGTGGATCGATTATTATAACCACAAACGACACAGGATCTGGCTGACTGACTGGCAGACAACGCACAGCCTAAACTACTGGAAATAGAGGCATCAATATCTGTTTGATAAGTCCACTTCTCATTCATTTACTTACTTCGTGACATGACTGACAGATACGTTCCCAATGAAAAACTCTTCATATACTTACTTTTAGGACAGACTGTACATTGTTACCTAATATGATGCCAACGCAATCGTAGTGATACCAATCACCCTGATTAGACGGCGATTGTTCAATCGCGTTTGTGTCGGCAGTTTTGTGGGTAAGAAGAGTGAGGCGTAGATGGAGAGCGAGGTACCCATTTTAGCCACAAACTAACAATCACCATCGAACCAGGTCCAATCATTGTCATATAAACCCAACAATACAGCCTACGCACAAAGAATCTGCCCACTCACATGGCTGCCGTTTGTCACATTATTTGTTCTTTACCACCAAATTCTACTCAGGTATACATGCATATGTAGAGGTACATAATTATCTCTAATTAACACCTTCCACTCATCAGCTAAGAACCTTCTTAGAACCCTAACCCTACCCCAAGTCTTGGACACGTTTTCTCAGAAAGATCACTCAATATCATCGACGGACTGTTTAGTGGGATTTCTGCCAACACAGTCATAAGTGGGGATATAGCTCAGTGGTAGAGCATTCGACTGCAGATCGAGAGGTCCCCGGTTCAAACCCGGGTGTCCCCTTGGAGCTTTCTTTTCATAATTTTTTTTTTTTTTTTACTTTAAACTGAGGCGCCCTACTTTAATTTTTCAAAAATATTTTGTTTCATTACGCGTCCCATGGGCTACTCGTAAATAACGTCCCACTCCGGGAGAAAACTGGTATACAAGTCCACCCTCCTCAAGGATTCTAAATAAAATGCATCAGCAATGTGGGAATCTGCACATTTTAGTCCTCATCCGGACACGGAACGAAAGGAATTCATTTCGCGCAACAAAATTAAATTTATGTCCCCGCGCCGCGTTATTGTCGCGCTCCGGTGGCTCCTGTTGCTGGCTGTTCCTTATTATTATTATTCTCAGCTGTCAGGACAAAGAAGCGGTGACTGTGACATGAAGAAGAAGAAAAAAAGAAGGTTAAAGCCTTTAATCCTGACGTTCACTCGACGGGTGGTAGTTCCCCCATTTCATCGTTTGTGTCTTCCAGTATTTGGGTGGAGGATTTCGCTTTTAACTCAGAGCCTCATATACTTGTAATTGATGTACGTTATGTCCTGATCTATATCTACGCAGTATGTACGAGTATGTTTGGGAATAACAATAAAGATAAAAACTCTGTCTGCCTGGCACACGCGTGTGCGGTGTGTGAGATGAATAATCACATATGTGCAAGGAAACAGAAAAGAAAAAAAAATTGTTTTTATTTGTCTAAGTGCCTACGCATATCCTTCGAGATGACACTGGCATGCGAGAGTGCGTATGAGTGTGTGATACCATCGTAAATGAAGTCCCTTCTAATGATGTGTACGACGAAATGCTGTGTCACGTAAACCGCACAGACTTGATTAACATTCTGAGATACTTTTTGGCAAACGTCTGCTCCTCTCCCCCCAAAAGTGACTGTAATGTGGCAGATATCCTCCTAGACGTACTCGTAATGAACGGAGTTCGGGAAGAATGAATTAAGTTTGAGTTTGAATTAGATCGGAGAATAAACTTCCGCCAACACGCCCAGGAGCAGTGCAACAAGTGGCGCAAATATTGAAATTCATTGGAATGTGCTCGTGTGCCTGAGTTTGGGGACACGTTTTGGCACAACCTTACCATTTTCTCTTATTTTTCGAGATATTTGTGTGCTCGTGTGGCAAATGTTTTGCGATAAGCATATGAGTTGATCCGAATCTTTTGTGAATGAGTTGTTCAAAAACGGAAGCAAAGCCTGTGTACATATAGTTGGGTTGAAAAGTAAACGAACTAGAGTTCAATTCGAACCTGAAATATTGGTCTCAAGAGGGATATTGGTTGGACACCGATGAGCAAAGCCCGTAGAGCTTAAAAGGACTTATTTACTGGAAAGCAAATCAGCGAAGGGATCTGACGAAATAAAGTGAACGAATGGATGAGCATTTAAATTCAAGTCTTGCTCTACTTACACACGAAACTCAGTTAAGTGGGCGTGACATTTCTTTTTAAAAACGCCTTTAAAAAGTGGGCAAGGCTACTCGTATATGTGGTCCTCATGTGAATTATAATAGAATTTCAAGCCCTACAACTTTTGCTTTGTAAATGGTTTCGATTTTGAGTAGAAATGTTTAAAGTGGGCGTGGCGCCTCGAATTTTGACCCGACAGCCTCCAGATATGAAGTTTGGGGTAAGTTCGCCCAGCCGTTGGACGTACAGACAGGGTGCAGGTGTTTGAGTAAAATCTTGAGATATACTACATATGTAGGTCCAAGTAAGGAGGGCCAAAAAGTGAAGGGAAAAATGGAAAATGGAAACAAGATGCAATAGGGGGTTGAGGTTATGCACATTAAATATCTCGATATCACTGATAAAAGCAAACACCGTACCATACATGTAAGCTAGAGCCTCCAGACCGCTCAGTTTATATTTTATAGATGGAGTAAGTAAGAAGGAATTGTAGAAATTATGGGAGGTTAGTCTATGTGATGAAGGGACTAAATCTTAGACAGGATCTTTCTGTTACATTCTATGTCGTGAGGTTCGAACCTAAACGCTTGTTTCTACTGATTTTGAGGAAGCCTTCTCCTTATATGCTAGGTGCTCTTGTTTGGTGGAAGGCTATGATTAAGAAGAACTCAAGGGGCATGATGAGCAATTTCTAAAGAACAGCCAGCATTGCCATCACTGGTGTTCTGTGCACTATACCCACGGCTGTACTCGAGAATCTACAATTAAAATTACAGGAAGATAGCAGTGCTTTTGGACTCACTAGGCCAGGACACGTTTCAGAACCGGCTATGTGGGACATATTATGTACGTAACTTCATGTCCGAAGAATTTTTTCCTGACATCTCTGACAAAGTGAAAAAATTCTTAATTTACTTGATGCACTAGAAGTAGTTGATACATTGGACTTTCAAACACCATACGAAGTTATATAGGATCAGGATAGCCAGAAGGACCCCTCGAGTTAGCAATAGGGTGAGCAAGATCGTCATTGCGGAAAGCATTAAACGTGAGAGGGAACAAACAAGAACAGCAAGAGGATGGGATTGGCACAAAACAGTAAGGGTTTTGAACGCATACGTCCTGCATTCTCTGACACAAAGGGGATGCATTTATTGTGATCAATCCAGATCTATTCAAGATGTGCGACTCTGTGTAGATAGTTACCAAATACAGCAACATCATCGTCCAACTTTTGGGAGGTAAATTGCAAATCACATGATACTGGGCATAGAGGTTCCTGAGAAATCGATGGGTAGGCCTCCATCCTGGATGGAACCCGTGACGCTTGTTTTCGTTTTCTCCTTCTAGCAAACTGAGTCGGATTTATCGCGTAAGTTGGCCTCTGAACCTAGAGAGTGCACATTCTGAGATGTTGAAAGTTCCATGCACAGCTGGTGACAATAAGCAGATCCGTGAACGTGCTAGAAGAGCAGAGTGTGGAAATGGATATGGGGTTGGGTGTGGGATTGGACTACAAATCGGCAGAAGTGGAGTTAGGAATATGGAAGTTATTGAAATACGGAAGCTTAACCCCAGTAGTAAGGTGAAAATGAAGACAGAAAGTGCCCGTAGGAGCATCAGTCGGGCTTACGTTGAATAAGACACGCTGGTTCTGTAAGCTTGGGTCTTATGCGTTAGTAATAATGGGCTGGCAAATTCAAGAGAAGAAAGCAGATAAAGTACGTCCTTTAAAACTCGAGTTGAGATCGGGTCGGATCGGCCCTTGGCTTGGAGTTGATTAGATAGTGTTAAGCTGAACTTAGTTTGACATAGATTTGAATGTCGGCTGTCCATTTCTTAATCACCAATTTTAAGGTTGTCGGCGACTGAAGTCCAAAATCATATCTAGACGGCAAGCTAAATTTAAAGATGCAGGTTTGAATGGAATTATGGTGATACCATATCTGCAGTGAAAAGAATTCCGCACATATGATGCTTCGCTGTAATAAGATGGGACTCGCATAGTGAAATGGACCTACATGTGGCTCTGAGGCTTCATGCTGTGAGATACATGCAGTGTGTTTGAGACAGATGTTCTGATTGTACACAAAGCTGCGGGCGTACTTGAGATGGGTATATCCACCAAGAATATCATCTACATTGGTAGTAAGGTTAGTGACTTACATCACCAAGTTTGAGCTAGTTAGGACTTCCAGCATTATGTTTTTTGTCAGATTATGCTGGGTACCGAGTTATTGGCCATAAAAGTACCAGAGATCCCTCAAAGTCCTATAATTGAAGGCATTCGCGTATATGAGGTCAAGCTTAGAAGGACATAGGGTTTCAAAAACCTTGTGGGCTGATTTAAATCGGAACAAATCTAGCGAAAGGAAAACTTTCTGGCCCTTGCCTTCTAAAGAAACACACTACCAGGATTATCTACCACCTGGTAGGTATGGAAATGACCTCCTTACATGCGGCAGTGTCTTATCATTTCTCAGACTGTCTAAAGTACCTTGGAAAATGCTTCTCTAGCAGTTTAGAGGAGGTTGATTCCATAAACTTTCAATGATGGGATGTGTAACTTTCTGAAATAGAAACGAAATGTCTGGTTCCCCAAGGATGATGAAGCAGTTTCAATATCTAGTGGTCAGAGAGCCTCCAACAACTAATGGCTTTAAACAATAATAATATAACTTCAATCGATTCGTTACGTTTCGTACCGACTGTTCCCAACCGCAAAGCGGGCAATCACATTTCAATTGCAGACGACAAACACAGAGAGATAAAATGAGTTAGCAAACGAACGAAAGTTTAAGTATCTGTGGAATCTCATTATCTCAAAGTACGGTACTTCGTCTCATTTCCTAATGAAGGACAACTTTCAAATGAAGTTGAATTCAAGAAAAAGTAGCGGAACCCCTTGAATCAGGAAAGAATCCTCGGCAAGTTCCCTCCATCATCACGATGGCGCACACAATGGCTGACCGAAAGGAATTTTTTCATTTCTTTTCCCCCATCCCCGGGCACTCAATTTATGAAAATGCACAGTTTGTCGCATTTGTGTATGCGTGTGTGTGTGCGGGAAGGACTCCGATATCTGAAGGGGATAACCGACAAAAGTCACCAACGATAATGAAGTGAAATACGTGGTGATGGGTCCCCGTAGGATAATTGTTCTTCGATGATGATTCGGAAAATTGAGACTCTAATTCAATTGGAATGATTGGCATGAAATGTATTCACGATTAAATAGTGGGACAAAGGCTGATAGGAATGGTTGGTCTTCCACCAAGAAAAAATGACCATAGACGTGACAAAATTCGCACTGAAGTAGAAACTTCCAAAAAAGCAAGAAAATCACCAAAGATAAGCCGTATCTGACGAATGTGTTGACAAACCCCGAACAGGGGTAAGATAGCGAAGCACCAGCCGGCAGAAATGCTTATCTGTAGTCTGTTCAGTGAGCGTGGAACACGTCAGTACTGAAATTTTTCAGAGTTTATTGCCCGAATGGCGTGAGAGATACTTGCCACTTGGAGTACGGTGTCTATTGGCAGCACATTTCAATGTATCTACATATGCATGTAATCCCTCCAATGCTCGTCAGAGGAGAAAAAAATCAATCAAATCCCGCCCACTGTGTTACATTGCACAATCTTCTAGTAGCATTCTAAAAATATATACTAACATCCCCTCGCTGGCGCATACACAAGCTTTATTTTTCATATTCCTGTTCCTTCCTTTTCTTTTTTTTTTTTTTTTGACATTTTCCAGTCCCAGACGGGGGAATGGGGGAAAAAAATCATCTCAACCACGCGTGTACGAATTGTGTGTACGTTATGCGCTTTTCGATGTTGAAATGCCTTGGTTTTTTGCGGAAATACATATGTATCTACTCCCACATGGTTGATACTTCCTTTCTATACCTGCTCGATAGATTTCATCCGCCATTGAGGCCATTTCATGTTCACGATATTACCATTTCAAGTCGCACGTAACTGACTCAATAACAATCTGCCAGCATTACGTAGAACGTGCGAATATAATTTCGTATACACAGATACTTTCTTGTTGGAAGCTGATTAAAAGATAAAATTGCAATTTTATTAAATTGAAAAAGGAAATCCAATATAATGTCTTTCACTGTCTGTTTCGGAGGAGAGGAACTGCGACTAATAACGCTCATGCTCTCCATATGGATATGAAGTACTTCAGTCAATAGATGGATTCGCATGAGATTCTTGGAATTTCATTTTCAAAAGAACGTTTGAAAAATGGACTCATGCATAGATAAGTGATTCGTTTATAGGGCAGACCTTGGATTTACGAGAGATTATCGATTTGAATACACGAATGCAGCGATTCAGGGAGGACGCTAAAGTGCAGCTTAACATCTTGTCCTTGCTTAACTGAGGAATTGGAAAGAAATCAATCAATTAGTGCTGTAATGCCCATCAAATTGGAATACTCTTCTCTGAATGGGCTAACGTCAAGCGGAAATGACCAGAAACGTCCGTAGTCCTGGCCTTCACAGTCAATAATTCGTTGCACGAGAATGTCTGAAATGGCATCAATGTCTGATTTTCAATGTCCCGTCCAGTCTCGGTGTCGGGTATCCTGGGATTTTATTCGCACTTTGACCGATTTTGACGGTTTATGTCATATTTGATTCTCACAGAGCGATCTCCTCAGTTTTGCTCCTTTTGTAGGGCATCGTGTAACAGAGAAACAGCACTTGGAAAAGGATCTACATGACTTGAGAGCATCGTTCTTTGGGACACTATTGACTTTTATAGATTCTGGAATCAGCCTTAAAGAAGCCTGAACAGAAATGGGATTGGATTCAGTGGCCTTGTATTGATATATCTATCTTCAAGCTTTCCAATTGACTCGCATGTTTGAGTCATGCTCTAACTGAAGCTTCCACGCCAAGAACAAAAAGATATCGATTAGCTTAAGAGATACTGGAATATGCTTTTCAGACGAAGAGAATGATTGTAGCGCTTAAAGATCTATTCAGTAAACCTTGTCCTCATTCTCTCATTTCTAGATTCTTTAGAGAAACTGGATGGGGGGAAGTGTTTACGTCAAGTATTCTCGTCAAATACAATGAAGATGAAGAAGAGTCAATATTTTACGACGATTTTCCATACTATGTCACGAGATCCCCATGTGACACAAATCGAACACTTCTCTTTTTTGACAGCAAACGTCACTTTCGTGTGCTGACAAAGAAATGAAAACAAAAACGTCAGATGTATTCAAAGAACAATGAAGATTTCAGTTTCATTTCATTTTTGAGAAGAATTTCGATAATTTTAGATTATAATGAAATAGAATACAACTATAACCAGCAGTGACATCTATTTGACAGCAAACGTCAACGAAAATCAAAGTGGATCCACCATTCGTAGTTCTAAATGCCAATTCGTTAAATGACGTCGCAGATTTAGTTTTTGGTGGACACATAGCATGACAAATTTGTGATTAGTAGGGGTGGACAACATTAGGATATTTATCCAACAAAGCTACTGTTGCTGAGTCCCTAGGTTAGTTTGTAGAGACCACCATTTAAACGCAACATACTAAGACCAAATGTAAAAGAATGATGGGACTTCGAGAGATACTGATGAACTTAGAAACAAAACACGTAAGGAAAGGCTTATGTTACGCCTATCAAGTAAATACCTCTACCTACCTCATCTTTAATTCTAAAGCCTCTGATCAATAGCAACAAACTATCTTCATAATGTGACAACCATTTACCTAAGTTGATCTGTTTATCTTTCACCATCTCAGACAGAGATGTCCTTTAAAATGTTTTAAATGAGGCAAATGGCATTATTGACTGACAATTTAAGGTTGGTATTGAGTTGAAAGTGTCAGATTACAGACTTTTTTATCGCAACTTGGCAGATATATTAAATATCGTTTGTTTTTTACCCACTACTAACTTTAGACAGCTAAGTATATCTGTCAAAGCAATTGTCAGATTGCAAGCTGACCAAATTTTAGAAATTTGGGTCCAATGCGTGCGTTAAAGTTGTACATCATTTACATCCGTCATAAAGGACCATTATAGACCCCTATTCGCCATATTGTTGAAGAGAGTATTGCATCACAGTGTTGAAGAATGTCCAAATGTCATTCACAACAGCTAGGTATTTGTCCGTCCAAAGATCTTGGGCTACATGATCTAGCTCATCCAAAGTGCCTAGCTCCCAAACTGTAGAGCCAGCAAAATACCCAAAGGACGCTTGTAGAGGCGAACCCATACCTCTTCTGGTCAGGATTTCAACTTTTGTCCACAAAGCACACTGATAGCAGATATTTCTTTAAAATGTGCTCCGCTTTTAGTAGCACCACAATCACCATCTCTTCCAGTAGTCCACTTTCAGTCTCGCAGTTCGACCAAACATACTCGCCAGCATGGATCGTTGGAGAAATCGCGTTGCCGTAGTGACCGGCGCTAGTTCTGGTATCGGTGCTGCCATCGCTAAACTGATAGTTGGCTCCGGCGTACAGGTAGTCGGTTTGGCGCGTCGCCTTGAACGTATGGAAGAGCTCCGTCAGACACTGCCCACCGATCAACAGAGCCGTTTTCATTTCAAGAAATGTGACGTCTCCCAAGAGAACGACGTACTTGAAGCATTTGCCTGGATCGACAAGACTCTGGGTGGCACAGACGTATTAGTCAACAACGCCGGCACAATTCGAGAGGGAAACCTAGTCAACATGGACATAGCGGCTGTCAAAGAAGTTGTAAACACCAACTTCATGGGACCCATATACTGCACTCAACAAGCCTTTCGCAGCATGGCGAAGCGCAACTATCCAGGACATTTGATATTCATCAACAGTACGGCTGGCTTGGCCGGCTACAATCCGGGACATGAGTATCCCAGTCTAAACGTGTACACACCAACAAAATTCGGACTGAATGCAATCAACGAGATCTGTCGACAGGAACTGATAACGTTGAAGACCAAAATCAAGACTACGGTAAGGATGCAATGAAGTACATACGCCCACCGCCTGCAGTAGACTCAACCCTCACCTCTATGGGGTGGAAGGAGGCACCCTCATTACAAAATATTTTATAAGCAAACCTTACAATTAACTCATTAAACGGGCTCCTCCCCCCTCCGTACGGCATGAGCTCATTTTGCAGTCTTTTTGACAAAATAATTACGAACTTCAGAACCAGCCAACCTTACGAGATACTTTTTCTTTAGATTGACTTTCAAAGTGAAACTCTCTGCTAAAAGCAAAATTTTCTTTTTCAATTTACAGAATATCAGCCCGGGATGGGTATCAACCGAAATTGTTCCAGATGAAACGAAGGAAGCCCTAGGAGATGTAATCCTTCAAGCTGACGATGTAGCACAAGCTGTCATGTATGCACTGTCAACGCCACCGCACACACAGGTTCAGGAAATCACCCTCCGAGCAGTAGGTGAATGGTATTAGCTGAGCAGACACACATTAGTTGACATTCCATGTACGAAGGACGTCTTTTGAGATTAATTAATGAACTTAAAATAAACCTTTTTTTTACTTGTTAACTCTCTGCAAGGACGACTTTAGAGCTACCTTGCAATACCGACAAGGATACACTTCGGGGTTAGGCATATTTCATTCAACTTTGTAATGATTTCCTTCCGCAAGTTTCAGAGATGTTTCTCAAATTAAAAATTCCTTGATTCTATCATTAAAATTCTTTAAACGCTTTGCAGCAGCCCACATCCCATTGCGATGTTTTTGTTCGGATTAACAAGAGTCTTCTGCCAGAGATCCTTGCCCTTTGGCCGCGTTCAGCGCCCTAAAGTCTCCCGAACACACAAATTAGCTACATAAACGGATAGCGTTTGAAGTCGACTTAATTAGTGGCAAATGCAAATCTGATGCCACCATCCGATGAGGGAGAATCCAAACAAACAGAAATTTAGTGCCTAGTGGCATTAAGTGCCACTCGTCCCGTTCTCCAGAGCAGCAGACTGGAAAACCCACAGAAAGGATTAAAACGAAAATCCATTTCGAATTTTTGGACGTCATGATGTCTTCAACTTCAGTGAGTGTGTGTGCCTCTGGGGGAGTGAGACAGAATGAACTTTAGGCGAAAATTTCCGGTGGTTTTCAATTAAAAAAAAATATTTTCCATGAGACGAAGAGGTCCTTTTCAGTTAAAAGTTGTCCTTGTGTTTAAAGGGGTGAAGTTGTATTTGATTTGTGCGGTGCTTTGGTGGGTTTGGCAGTGTCAACACGTGTGGCTGGTGTAAGGACTCTTGAATGCAAAGCAAATATGGCAAGTCGTGTTGATGTTTGGTTTGAAAGGTCATTTGGAAAGGCTTCAAGGAAACGGGAATGGGCACTGTAGTCAAGTCTAATTAGGTTCGATAGATATAGTACTATATCCTTGACGATATAGTGGGATGAAGTAGAAAGAAGAAATATTGACTTGCGAACTTGTTTGCGTAGGTATCTACAGAGCACATAGACCGTTGCAATAGGTGAACCTATTGTGTGCATACTGTGAACTCCAGTAACCACTGAACCCCCAGAACATGTCACACGTTCTAAAATATTCCAGGCTTCTCTTAAGAATCCACTACTGTTGCAACAAAAAGAGGAACCCAGCACTGGCTGTCGAGAGCGGAGACTCGAGACAGTGACTAGAGCACTAGAGCACAATTATTCAAATTGCCCTAATTTCCACATCCTCGTCTTCTTTCGTTGATAGTAGTTTTTTCCTGTGATATTGGAGATTGTGCCTTATAATGACTCCTATCAGGGTAGCAAGGGATTCCCTTTTCTTTTGCATAAACCTCTCGGGCATTGTTTTGCCGCGCAAGGGTCTTCAGTGTGCAAAGCGATAAATTCACTGAGGAGTCGATTTGAACTGATCTATCTTCAGAACCTGCTACCCTACAAAGCAGTGCAATCTTTGCTATCAACTCAGGCACAGTGGCGAATATGCTGATGACGTTACGCGGACGAATACACGTAGACACCTTGTACATTTTCAAAGCTCCATAGACCAACTAGCAACGACTTCAGAGAGGCTTCTATGCAACTATGTCCAGCGAAACTACAATGCAACCCTGCACCACAGATGTGGTGGAGAAGTTAGGAGAAGACCAATAACGAATCATAGTCGAAGTCAAGTTAACTACCATCTCGGCAACCAATGGACATAGGCCATTCCCCTGGAGTAGTGTTTGCGATGACAGCAGTTAAAGGCTATCCCTAAGAATGTGTCCTTTCTCCCCTTCTGTGGTCACTGGTCATTGACAACCTTCTACTTGATCTACAGAGATCTACACAGGGTAAATGCGGCACAACTATGTCCAAGGTCGTACAAGCTGCTTCACTATACGTTGTAGAATGGGACACCAGGGAATGGCTATTCAAAACCGTTTAAGAGCCTTTTACGAAAAGAAGACCGTTCCACATCTCGACGTCATCCTTGACAACCAGCTTAGCTAGAATTCTCGTATCAAGTTCGCCACCGAGAATGCCATTCTAGGGCCAATGGGCTACTAGACGCCTTTATGGAAGCACTTGAGGTCTATATCCAAAAATTATAGACTTGATGTATACAATAATGGTGAGGACCATTAACACGTCAGCGACCATCGTTTTGGTGGCTGAAAGTTCTTGAACGGCTACAAAGGATTGCGTGTATGGGTATTTCAGGTACCATACGACTTTGAAGACATCGTTGGGCTTAGACCCCTTCAGTGACATCGTAGTCAGTGAGTACTGTTTCGTTAGGTCATTTGAGGTAGAACTATTAGATCGTCTAGCTGGTCTAATGGAGGTCTAATAGGACTGGACCCCAAGTCTGGTTCAGAGACGGATTGAAAATGAACTAAAAGACAATAGCTGGTGTATTTGGACCCAACACCAAAGTCTCGATAGTTATGGGAATGTGTTCCAGTGTTTTCCAGGCTTGGCTTAACTACATGCCATTGAGATCCGTGCGGAGTTCAAGCTTACTTACATCAAGGGCACTAGGACTTATATCTTTCAGATAGCCTGGCAGTACTTAAAGCGCTGTCGTTCAATTTAACCGCTGCTCTGAGGCACTAAAATCTCTTGCCAGACATAATAGGATGATACTTCCTTGTCATCAAGGAACAGGCAACAAATTTGGAGAGAAACTAGCTGAGGGTGCGAATCTGCGTTCGTACTTTTGGGATCTGAACTACTGTGGTATCAACTGGGCCACAGTGCCACAGTGCTGATTGAGGAGACTTCGTTTGAACATTAATCAAGCCTTATTGCTACTGAGGTATTATCCCAGAAAGTTGGTGAGCTATAAGTCCCTATGCCCTGAGACATCACCTTAGCAAACCTAATCTGTGCTCAGATACGCAATATACGTTCTGCTTTGAAGATGAAATCATCTGAGCACATATCTCTATCAATGTCCAGCTTTACGTTGGTTAAGATGCCCCATTTCTATAAGGAAACATCCTCGTCAGCAGAAATGCAAAACTCTGCGACTAAGGACGTTCTCTCCTTCATCAGGGAGGTGCTTACGACGCTTAGACTAAACACAGACACTTAAGATAGAATATGGCTTTTCAGATCGCACTGTCAGTCAGTCTTCAAAAGTAATATCCAAGGAGACACGACATCCAGTTAACATGGTCCAAACTGACATGTAGTTCATGTAGCCACAGTTCTGACAACCACAAGCCTTTCACTGATGATTCAGGTGTGTTCATAGGTTCTGTGGTAGATGAGAGCTCAGACACCAAGGGTTCTCTTTTTATCTCGTACAACTGCATTTGAATCTGAATATCTTAAGCCGACACCTGTACATTACTTCCATTGAAGTCAAGACTGTCATGACCAGAACAGTTCGAAGGCCTTTCCACTCGAACACTCAAAATGCGCGAAACCGTCATTTTTCGAACAATACCACGGCTTATTGAAAATTTCCCAAAGTACGCCTCTCTCTGCCTCCCTCTATTGGTCCATGTTCACCATGACGAACAGTCACCCCCTCTAGGTGGTGTTTCCATGGAATATAGTGAATTGAATTTCTAATGTCCCATTGATTTCGTCGAAATTGCAGATACAAAGGTTAGCATTCCGTTGCTGTAAAACCCACAACTTATTTCTGCGAAAAACATACCCATAGACGTATCCAAGTCCCATCATCAAGTGAGCCGTGAACTCTGACTAGCCGCAAATCCTAGAACCATCCTCACTCATCCTCAAAAAAGGAACAAAAATCCCAAAAAAAAAAATAACCATCCAGTTTCCAAAGGAACCCGCGTGTACTTAGGCGTGTCCCCTGAAAGCAATCATAAACCGTTGGTCTGGAGCGAAAACGAAAACAAAAAGTGAAAATCACTCTAAAATCCATAGCTACAGCCACTCCTCTGTCCTCTCCTTTGCCAAAGTTTCAATTCAAAGAAAAATATGAAAATATTGTCTTTTTCGCTTCGTCACACGTTTTCTGTTTTTCTTTTTTTTCTCCATTTTGGCGGCAAGAATGACGTCAATTGAGAACCAATAGAAAAGTCCTCCATCCTGGGGTAAAGTAAAGAAGTGAAAAACTTCGCGTACACATTCTTCATTATTAATTTTTCACCCTCCCCACACAGCAACCCCTCATCGTGTGCTCAACCCCACTGTGTTTTGTCACAAAACGTTTTGAACTTAGTGTCGAGCCCGCGCGTATGTATCTCGGGATCTTAATGAGCCACGTTGCTTCAATTAAATGCAGAAAATCGATATCGAAGCACATGAAATAATATCCGTTATTATTTGCCAGGATACCCCAAAGTCATTCCCACAGAAAAAAAGGACACAAAGTGTGGGGAAAAAGTCATACTTGCAGCACTCCATCAAGGAGGGATTTTTGTTCCTTCGTTTGTTCGCTACTGCCACCGCCGCCACCGCCGCCACCGCCGCCACCGGTACACGAATAAATAAACTTTCAGGAGTTTTTCTGTTTGGAAGGGGCGTGTCACGAGAGTGGGTTTTAATGGGGATATTCACGTTTTCGATACATCACATGAAAAGAACGCGACACGGGACGAACAATAAAATTCCTTGTGTAACCGAAACGCGGAGGTGTCGGTCGGAAAGGCACCAGGAGTCTGTTTCACGACAATGTTTCGAAAGTAAACTTTGGGGTTTCATCGGTATCCCCGTGAATCGCATGACTTGGAGGCTGCAACTCATCGATACGAGGTGGGGGCGCATAAATTGTTTTATTTTTATTATTTTTTTTCTTCTGCTTGGGGGAGGTAAATTGACGACTCACTGATGTGTCGTGAACTACGAGTATGTACACATGTACATATATTTGTCGAATTATATTGACGTAAACGGAATGGGTTGATGGAATTTGTGCTGGAATGAGGGCAACGGCATGAAAATGCGGCTCTATTGGGGTATCTACATATCTAAAAGGAATTTTTCAATAAGGACATAACAGTTTTGTACCTAAATAGAGCATAGAATAATTGAGATATTGGGCTGAAATTTATTCCAGGTATAGTACACGTATTGAATTTAAGTATGGTATGCGGCCTTGTTTATATGACCAAAGTGAGCACGTTTGTAGCGATCGATTCTTTGGAGCCCATTTTCCACCACTCGTCCACACATGTCGACCGGAATTTCACGTTCGATATTGGTTCGGAGCTTCTGTAATCTTGCTAGTTTGTTGGCATATCAACAACTTAGTGTATTCCCATAAATTTCCCGTTAAATTTCATGAGTGATGTGGCCATTTCTTGAGATTTCACGATTACGGAATTTCCCCTTCAATAGATCAACTGTTTGACCAGCTGTGTGACATATGGCACCATCTTGTTGGAACCACATATCACTGATTTCAAGTCCAACCACTTCTGGCCAAAAATAGAACTCCATTGACTGAAACATGGCAATCATTTTCGTCGATGAAAAAATACGGTCCAATCACTCCTTTAGCTTGTAATCCACACCATACGGTGAAGTTTTGTGGATCCAATGGAGTTCCTTGTGGCACTCCACATGGTTTGTTCATTGACAAAGTTTTGGATGAAATTCAGTACTTTCTTCAAACTTTTGGAGAGCCCAATGGGAGAAGTTTCGTTGCTTCAAATGATCAAGAAGCTTCAGTTCTCGAGTTGATTTGATCTTGCAAGGGTGTAAGACAAGAATGGACGGATTTGGATCACTTTGAACTGAAGCAGTGCTATATTTTCGATACTTCCTCCGGTGCGTTGTCGCACTGGCAATGGAACATTCAATAGAGAATTTGTTAACTCAAATTTATCCACTATAGCATCCATAGCTTGTCGGGTGGGACGATTGTTACGACAGAAAATTGGAGTAAATGCTCTTAAAGTTACGAACACCAAATCAGAACGTCGATAGTTATTTTCAATAAATTCCAAACGTTGGTCGTTTATGAACTTCACCATAACAAAAATGCAAACTTCGACTGACGTTTTAGCATTGACAGATAGTAAAATAAGTTTAAGGATGCGTTTGTATCAAAATACAAAATTGTTATGTCTTTATTGAAAAAACCTACTTTTTAACATCTTGTACTAAACAACACGAAAAAAAGACTCCAAAAAATACATACAGACATACATTGTGTAAGTATATAACTTCCAATCTTTTCTGGATGTCAAGCTTTCACTAAATATTCATTTTGTTCAACTTTTAAACGTAGAACAGACGCCATAAGTTTAAGGATAAATAGCCTTCTTAGCCTTTTATGTCATCTGCGTAAAAACACACATCAGTTGTGTGCGTATGTGCGCGACGCAAATTCAAATTTTATAGCTCAACAAGTTCTGCACTCATCCACAATAAACGAGCAAAATATTTAATTAAAATTTAATACGATACCCAGGTCTATAGTTCCAATTTTCCAAAGGCCCACATTGTCTTTTAATACCTCGTCGACGTCAGTGAATTCCATTATTCAAAAACAAAATTCACCAACTGAAGATGCTGTGTTTAAAAATACATATTCAATTAATTCATATTTCCAGTGAGATGCCTTTGCCGGTACAAGTATTACATGCGCGTAAACGGCCTCATTTAAGACAACAGCCGGCTGTACATCGGTAAAATAAGGTGTAAGTAATCAGAAAGGCAGCACCTGCTTACTTTTATACCTTTTTACTTGCACCCACATATACCTAATAGGGCTGGTATTGGTTTCGTGTAAATTTTGGCATCGTTTGTCGGAGAAGTGTCAAAAAAGTGGGTCTGTCTGTTTCATCGATTACAGCCTAAAGAATGGATTCATATCTGGTGTCTGTAGGGTCACATAACGAGGTGAAAACGAAAAATGGTTTCACCGATCGATAGAGAAACCTTCTTATATGACGTGGCATTACAAGTGCAATCAAACCATATCACAACAAATATATCAGAGATATGTGACAAACCCTGGCAAGGACACAGTTTACCAAATTTCCCAATAGCCACGCCCACTTCTTTCAACTCTAACATCACAATATTTTGACCAGAAATCAAAAAAGTGTAGAAAGTAAAGTACACATCAACGTTATATAGAGCGTCGCCCACTTTTTGGGGGCGTTTTTTTAAAAAAAAAAAAAGGCTTTTGATGTATTCTCGTAATAATGCCAACAAAACTTCCGACCGCCACGCCCATTATGTTGGACCTCATGAATGGGAAAATAAGACTTGAATTGTGCTATCCTCACAATTTTTTAAACCTACGACAAGTACATACGACCCAGTTGTACACTTTATTTATTTTTTTAATGCGCTCATCACAAAAACGTTACAATGTGCTTTAATCAGGATAACAAAATCTACATACGTATAGATACAGATATGACAACACCAAATACAACTTATGCATCCTTTCAAGCAGAACAAAGAAATAAGGAGCAGTCTTCCTTTGTCTCTGTTTTGTCAGATTCCCTGCCATCCTATTAGTCACGTTCATGTTCACCTGTATAAGCGGAAACTCATGCGGAAATGCTTCCAACATCCAGTCAAGCCACACAGACACCACCATCGCCACCATCACTCTCTCCCATCACACCCCACACCTTCACAGCCGAGTGGAAGTCACTTTAAATTAATTTTTCCTTGTTCTTCCCAAATTGCGAATGTGTAGATACTTTAAAAATAATTTCCAAACAGCTAAGGGAATTAGACGAGAATTTATGAAAGAATCAATAAATTGATCTTGAGATACATTTTTTCTTACACATCCCTACACATAGAGGACTCGGGGTGGTCTGTATGTGCTTTTGATTGGATTTAATTAAAAGTTTTTCCGCTATTTGAAAGGATACACACAACCCTAACATGTAGGACGACGTACCTCGTGTACAAGAATCCAGGACACTATCCTTTTTTTTTTGGTGTACCGTGCCAGTATTTCAAAATATGTTTTTCAAGGAATTTACATAAAAAGTGCATGGACGGGCAGTGGCAAGGGAACGAGATAATTTTGCATTTGTCCATTTTTCTATAAGCACCCTTGTGGCAGATGTACGTACACGTGTAGAGCCACCATATCATGGCTGTGGAAGAGTATAAGTTTCCTGCAATTGTTGCAGGATAGTAAAGGAATGTTGCAAGTAATAGCCGGATGAGCGCACATATTTTTCGTACACAGTATGTTTTATTTATTTTTTTTTTCCGTGCCGGTCTGTTACAGAATGCACAATCAGAAATGTAGATTTTTTGAAATTACGGATTCATGTTTGTGATGTGAATATGTTGTGCACTCGTATGCAGATACTGGTAGTTTTTAAAGAGATCTTTAACAATTTGTTATGTGACAGGGAAGTAAAGTACCGCTGAGGGCGTTAGTAGTCTCGCATATAGGAACCATTTGAAGGTATCAGACAGGTGCTAGAACTTATCCACTTAAACGGGAAGGAACGACGATATAACACCAGCACCTCTTGGTGAAATTTTGCAATAGCAACTCCCACAACACTGGTTGGACATAATCTACGGCATTTGAAAATCTTTTACTCGGATTTTCCAGAAAAAACTAAACTTATGCCCTGTAATGTAAGGACACTGCAGGTTAGATCATTTTGGCCAGCGCCTAAGAGTATGCAGTATGTTATGCGTATCCGAGGAGCAATTTGTTATTTGAGAAACGTTCGTGTGTACACTCAGATGTTTGTCAGACGCTCGCTAATGTTGGGGCCATGAAGGACATTTTAGGTGTTGTCTAAGGATTGAACCTGGAACCCATTGTTCGGTAGTCCAACGAACTAAAGAAGAGAGAAGGTATGATAGATTTTTCAGGTGTTATCAGATTCCTTGCTCTGTAGGTGGTGTCTGAACTAGTCGGGAGCAATTGTATGGCTTTGTACATTTGATTAGAACTGCAGTATTAATTATGACAGTGTCTTGAGTTCTTGAGTAGGCATCTCTCCTTTAACTTCCCACACTATTGCAGCCGTTTTCAAGCCGAAATCAACGCCATTCCTCAAGCAGCTGATTGGCTGGCGGTTAATGCAGTATCAGCATCGGATATTGTCATCTACATCGACAGTCAAGCAGCCATCAAACCTCTCGCATTCAGCATTACGAGATCTAAGGCATTGAAAGGCTGGCACCTTCATCTTAACGAAATAGCTGATTAGTAGAACCTCACCCTTTGCAGGTCACTGTGGGCATGAGCTAGAAGAGTCTCCTCTGGTTAAGATACTATAAACGTTACCGGCATTGAGGCGCCAACGTTTTATACTTAATACCTTATCAACGTCGACGCGGTAAGGCTGGCCAATCATCTTGCTTGACCAATGCAAAGCTTAAACGAAAACAGGACCATCGGACCCCTAAAACACACGAGAGGAACCCTCTTCAAGATAGTCAATACCCTAACCGGCCACTGTCCTATAGGAAGACATGCTCAAAGACTGGGCATCCCCTTCAACCCTAAAAAAGCTAAGATAAGCTCATTCATAAAAAGGAGCGGATGGTTCCCAGAGTAAGAGGGCGATCTGCCCACCTTACACAACGACAGCACAGTGGACTTCTCTGATCTAAGTGCATCCTTATCAATGAGCGGTCTAAATCAACCAACCGTGTATTGGCTTACTAGATGGAGATGGAGCGTTAGTTTTGACAGATTTGTACTTGAACCCATAACGTGCCACCCAATACCATGAAAACGAACAAAATTCAAACGAAATTGGCAACGTTCCGGGTGATAGGTGTGGAAAAGTGGTGGAAAATTGGCTCTAAGGAATCGATTGCTGCAAACATACACGCAGTGGTGATATGAACAAAATCGAATTTCATAGTTAACTTTAAGATGTATTCTGTGCCTGAAATAAATTTCAACCCGATACCTCAATTATTCTGCATTTTGGTTGAATACAAAATTGTTATGTCCTTATTGAAAAACCCTTTACATACAAAATACAAAGTGGAAGGGTCTGCTCTGGAGGAGACCAGAAAATGGAACATTCTTTGATCTTATTTTCGACAGCAAAGTACATAAACTGGAAAGTCAGTTACGAATGAGAAATCTATTCCTGTAAAATGGATATGGGTATGAGCCAGGATATCCAATCACATGTTGCCTGTACGTATCCGTTTGGTGGCCGATCTAAAAGCCTAATCGCAGTGATCCAGTTCTCAAGTTAGCCACTCCTCGATCTACTAAACGTTGTCTGCCTCTTTCACACCCTTGTTTGGAATGCCATCGAATCCTGCATGATGTAAATAGTTCATCCGATGTGACATATTGTAGACAGTCTTTGAGGGAATGGCTGTTCGACATGATATTTTGGAGGAATTTCAGTGCCTGAACTCAGTCATTACCACACAAACGTTGGAAGGATCTTGTTTTGATTACGTTGATCGTCTCATTTAAGTCTCGCCTTAGTATTCGGAATGTGTCCAAATGTTCTTTGGAGTCAGGTATGTATATATGTCCCCAGCTTGCAGGATTGGAACCAATATTTGACTTTGAGTACTACATCTTGCACCTCCATTGGACGTACTTTTCTTGTATCTACTCCTACTGCAGCAGATATTAAAATATGGTACATATAGGAGTCGCGGTTCTGTCTGGCATTGGCATCGCACCTAGCAGTTTGATGGCCAAAAGCCTTGGACCATATTGATGCCAATGGTTCCTCTTTTTGAAAGATCATCAGATCTAGGGCTCGTAGGCTTGTACAGATAGGGTCGCTTGATATGCGAATAAAATGCGAGTTCAGGGTCTGCTCGGAATGTCTCTAACCAGAATCAACTAAAGTCTCAAGGCATTCCATGTCACGTATTTTGTGAACGCAGCTGCTTTGAAATTCTTCGCATTCGATGACCTTGTATCCTCTCCTGATTTTGACTGAATCAAAGGAGAAGAGTTATACTACGGGAATCAGGCTCGATTCGCTTTTGTGTGATTGTAGTGCTTTTCTGAACTTAATGAACTCATTAACAATCCACTGATACTTTATTTTATCTACCAGCATAGTTACTGTGTCTACTCCTTTAGAACACGTATTTCCTGCGCTGCAGATACTGACGTGGTAGAGGGCAGTACTTCGAATGGAATTCGTCCTATTCAATGTGGAATCCTGAAACTGGTAATTGGCTGGCACTTCGTAGGTAATGAAAAATAATAAAACCAAATGCTTTACAGACAATAAAATAGGTTCCTCCTCAAACACACCCGCCTCTGGTAATTTGCACAGACAATCTATTTCATTGCGCTACTGATGTCTGATGTCTCCTACTCAGTAGGCACCCTTAAGACCGGAATAACGACCCAAAACTACCACTTAGCCTTCTATTTTTATGTCCTTCGTGACCTTGCTGGCTTTTCATTTACCGAAAATGTCCTTTTGCTCTCTGAGATGGACCCAAGGTCTATCGGATCGGAAGCGCTGCATATTTTAAATTCCTCGAATCCAGCTTTAGATACAAATTAACCTGTCTTATGGTTGGCCATCTACATGTATGTATGTGTATTGAGAAAAGAAAAACAAATTTGATATCCATGGTCAAATTTGAAGTCCTTCGCAGGACCAGAGTTGACAAATCCATTTAGAATGTGAGAGATACGAGTATGCCATGACTACGAGACAACAACGGTTCCAAATCAATTATTCTACAAATAATTTAGTATCTGTTTCTCATTTTATTTATTATCTCTCTCCACTCGGTCGTCCTATTTACGACATCGTTGTCACAGTCTATATTGCCAAGGCAAAGGTCTACGGTTCGAGTCCGTTTCATCGGTTGGCCGTAATTTTAAGCGTAAATATCTGTAACTTTGTGTCGCAACATTTTTACGACTCCTTTATCGATTTCCAGTCACCCTTGGGCTCATTTAGAAGGGACACGGGAAAGGACCAATAATTTTATCTCCACTGACCGTGTTTGGTCTTGAGTTTGTGATTGGGTCACACTGTGTGTGCTGAGTTATAATTCCCGAGGTTTACCTTTATAACTTTTACTTTGATGCTAATTTGCATGTGCTTTTGGCTCTTTGGGGGATAAGCGGCAACAAAGTTGTGGTCTGGATATGGTATGCCGGACGTAATCAGGTGGAAATGTGCATGTGACAGCAGTTTGAAGGACTTTTTTTCTTTTGATTTCATTTGGGTCTGTCTAATTAGAAAAACGGTGGGAGTGGGCACAGCTAAATCGAATGTATAGAGCCATCCGATTCGACCAATTAATTCTGGAATAATAGCTCATTAATAGAAGGTGGGTGCGGAATTTTGGCCAAATTATATTAATCAACGAGCGCGAGGGCGTGTGCGAGATGGTAGGGATTGTAGGGAATTAATTATCTGGAATAAATAACGACGTTCGACGTCTTGAACGGTGGATTGTTTGTTATTGATTGGGGCGAAACCTTGGGAACTCACTTGCGAAGAAATTCGATTTGTAAGAGACGTGTTCCGAGTTAAGTGGATTAAATTAAAATCGGCTCCTTGGAGGATTATGTCGTTTCTGATCGATTTTGTCTCATTTGCGAAAGAAAGCGAAATTATTTCACTGAAAGACGAGTTTTGTTTTGGTTTCTATTTTTCGAGAGAACTGTGGTACGCAGTTCTGGTAATGAGGGTGTTCATGGTTCATATCCTGCGTAGATGTTTGCTTGAACAAGTTGGACAATGATTTCCATTAAAACTTGTTGAGTGTCATCAAATCAATTTCATTAATTAAATGTTAAAATTAGTAGATACGAACTTAATCAGCTATAACATATCTACAGCCAACAAACAAAGGTATATCTGTTTAGGACATGTTGCCCTATGTGCAGCCACAACTTTGTGGTGATTAACTATGTTCAGCGATTAGGCAATTCTCATTAGAGAGTCTGACAGATCTAGAGAAGTTTCTTTCTTTAAGGAAATCTCATCCCCCGCAGTCCACAGTATTGGTTAATACATTTTACTCAATTGGTTTTCACTACATTATATTCAGATTGCTTTTAGAAGCTATGTGAGACAGATTAACTTTTAGATGATTTCACAATCGTAACCTTTTATCATTCGAATATCATTCACCCACTGTCGGACAACACGTCCCCTTAAATAGTTCTTGTCGGGCTAAGAATCACTAGAGCACTTAGACGGAACTAGTCCATTGTGCTACCAGGAAGCAGATTCCAATCTTACTTATTTCACTCCAATTGCTCCTACTTCTGGGGAAAGCCGGGAATCCGGATGAAAAGCTTACAGTACCAGCACTCACAACATCAGCACCGATGTTGTCGCCTCATCCAAACAAAAGCAAGACAATAACAAAGGAAGTGATCCGCAGTATCATTGTTTTCTCCACAGGCATCGCAGACAGTCTAGCATAGTAAGATACCTGTCAGAAGGAAACTGTCTCGTAAAAACGTCAACAAGTTGTCCACTGTTTTTCCGTTGAGCGACAGGAAGAATGCCACTGATTTCTTACAGACATTCAGGAGCATACTTTCGATTCGATGCTACTCACCAATGGAGGCCCAATTGTCAATGGACCGCCTGACCGAGTAAGTGGGAAGACCCAACGCAAGTTCAGGTTCTGAGAAATTATCCTCTGACTCTTGGTTAGCAACCTCATCAGAGATCTCATTATTCACAATCTCAGTATAATCTGAATCGGGAAGTCTAAATTTGGACAGCAGTCGAAGTTCTGGTGGTATTGCATCAGACGGCATATCCATGGAACTATTGTCGTAGGATAAATGTCAAGCAAGGTCATCAACACTGGAGTGTGGATAATACCAGAAGCTGTAAATTGTTTTGATACTACAGCCTAGAGCATCTAGCGCAGAGCCCATAAGACTCATGAAAGTTCCCGTACAGTCGAGACAGGCCGGTCTTTGTAGTTTAGTGGAGTGCCAGTCACATATGAATAGGAAAGTCCCCCCTACTAAACAACCGACCCATTATCATAGCCGTATGAGTAGATCCAACATTCCTATCTTGGGTGATAAGCCGTAAAAAATAGAGAGCCCCTTGGATGCAATTGACTCGGCATGCTTTACCCAAAGAAGTATCTTATCTAGGGTCACTCCCAGAAACTTCGCTTTACTGAAGATCTGGTCACAATCCTCTGTTTCGTAAAGAGAACAATCTCAGTTTCCAGAGGATTGATAGAAAGCCCATTTCTGATGCACCGTTCATCTACCATACTTAAGGCGCGTTGGCACAGACAGTCTGTAGGCATGACTCGACCGAAAGTATGGTAACATCATCCGCGTCTGTCTCCTGAGGGCAGACGTTTGAACTATTCAGAGTATGCAACAAAGACTCGACTACCATGCACCATAACAGTGCATTTCGTATCAATTTCATTTCGTACAACAAACGTAAAAATTCGCAACAACTCCTCGCTCAGTGTGGATACTATCCATGGACGAAGTACTAAAACCCAATGTCACCAGAGTTTCAAAACCATTAAACCACACAAATCTATTCTCTGCGAACATATTTTAAAACAAAAAAAAAAATTAAAAGCAGCGGAGCTTGGGCGAAGCCTTGGGTATCCCAACTGTCACTTTGATTGTATGGAAGCATTTGGTGTTTCAGAATAATTTTTGGATCTACATTTGTCTTAGATTGCTAGTTCTATCCAGTTCTAGATTATGTGAACTGATATCGCTAGACATATGCAGGCATTTAGCAAACAAATGGCAGCAACTACAGCTCAGAAAAAGAATTCGACCGCGCATCTATGTATTTTGAGCAAACTGAAAATCCCTTCTGAAAACATAGACTACACCACTCCATGTAAGAATATCGTTATCACCATCTCCTCCAAATCAGTCTGAAAGGAGGTCAGACTCTTAGAAGATGAGATAATTTACTTCTACACAAAGGACGATGTGGGTGCCGTGGCTCAGTGGTTAGTGCGTTGGAGCAAGGGGTTCAAGATCGAATCCCAGTCGGGGAACACCTAAAAAGTTTTTCACGGCCCCACCTACCGCGAGCATCGGACAAACATCCTAGAGTACAGTTGTCCTGAGAAAGCTTCTCAAATAACAAACTGCCCTTCGGATACGGCATTAAACAGCAGGCCCCTTCCATTCGTGTACAAAATATAACGCGCTCAACACGAATGGTTGTGAGAAGCTAGGCCCTGGGTCCCATCGACCTGTAGCGCCAAGTATTTATTTTTACACAAAGGACGATGTTGGTCTGACAGTCCTAATCTTAAGCTCTCCTTCCGCCTTCCCAATACCTTCCAATATCAATTCTGCATAAGCTTTTAACTGGCGTGTTCTGCGGAGAGGGCTGAATATTCACGTGTGTGGGGTGCTAGGACATACTTAGTGACATTGACAGTTGAGCCCGCCAGAGGCAATATAGGGCTACCCATCCCAGCGCTCAAATCAAAACTTAAAATATGTCTAGCGACATTTGGTCCAATCTGGTTCCAACCTCAATCTCTCTAATCTTTCTCAAAAGACTGTATAGGCATCAATGCCACAAGATGGGAACTTTTTACGAATGATTTTTACATTCCGACCTGAGAAATGTAGACATTAACAGCCTCTTACGCTTCTTAAGATGTTCGAAGTGGTTTTAACGTGCTCTCACCTTTCTCACAATAGCCCTACTATTAGTTTAAATGTTATATATAACATCCTTAGATACTCCTTCTTAGTTTGTTCCCACTTTATTCATTTTCATACAACCTGACAGAGGTTATGTAAATATCTCTTGGCTTATGATCCACAAAGTATCGCTTTTAAATATCCTGCCACGGAAGTCGTTCAAAAGGATACATGTACACAGTTCTAAATCACCATTCGCGTCAAGGTTTGAATTTTTCTCTCGAAGATGAAGCAGGCAACAAGTCGGAAGTTTAAAGGCACATAAAATCAAAATACTTCCCAAGTATAATACTTAAAATAAAAATATGGCCGATATTTTCACGGACATAAATCACGTCGGAAAAAGTTGAAATTAAATTTCACTTCCTTTTGAGAAATTTAAGGAGAGTACTGCGTCCTGCGTCTCCGATACTTTAAGATAGTCTCAATTGAAAAACTTTCTTCTTTTCCCAAAAACAAAAAAACCAAAAAAAAAAAAGGAACAAGACATCTAAAAAGAAACCATGAACAACACCACTCACATCGCATCCCATTTACACACCTCCGACAAAGGTGGGGGCAGGGGGAAGGAAAAGTTTGATGAAGATTCTTTCGAAATAACACCCTCACATCTCATACATCAAACATCAGCGATCCCATTCCCTCGATCGTCGTCGGTCGCCATTGTAACTTTAGACATAAATTACAGTTTCTTATTTCTTCTATTTTCCTGCCTCTCGTTTTTCTTATTCGCTTTTACAATGAACTCCAATTAAAGCATATTATTCGTACTCGCCTCCTTCTTCCTTGTGTTCGTGTATTCGTGTGCTCTGTTCGCAGAAGTGAAGTGATGTTGAAAACTCAATTAGTCCTGCCACACCAAGTCGGCACGGCGGCGGCCCGAGCCCGAGCCCGAGCCTGATGGATAATCAACAATGTAGTGGTAGTATAATAATTGCTTCCAAACATGGAAACGAGGGTGAGTCGTCAACTCGTTTCCTTAACTCACGCATTTGGCAGGAAAAACTTTCTCTTCCAACGACACCATTGACAGGCTGTACTACAAAAGCCTGCTGCAGTAAGGATGTTCTAACTCTTCTGGGTTTTTTTCTCCTTTTTACTGGAATAACTTTTCCCCATCATCTGACATAAAATGTTTTTGTGTTTCGCATTTTGGAATTCTCTCAACGTACACCTAAATACCCTCCAAGCAAAGCATCCTTGGACAGAGAAAGGGTCGTCGTGTTTCAGTAGGACTAACAAAACAAAACAAACAAAAAAAAAGTTCAAAGACTACGAGTTAACTGCTTGTCAAATTCTCCTGTTTGTTGTTTCGTTTATTTGCTGAACTCTATTTTTAGGTTTCAATTTCTTGATACCAAAGAACTGCAGAGAGAAGCAGAACACAAACCTTGTTATTTAATTAAAATGTCATTAAAATCAAAACAAAGTCGGTCGCTGGCGTTGCGTCGGGCGCCATTTTATTCAGTTAACCAATATTTGTTTGCAAACAATTTTCTGAACATGTCCCATTTTTCGGGCGGAGGACGGAGTCACAGCCGAATGTGAACAGAAATACGTCTTCTTGTGTCAAAATTTTTCCACACGCTGCTGATGTTTGGAAAAAAGTTGGGTTTTTATTTTGGGACGAAAAAGTTTTAATTTTTTTTGTAAAAAGGATGGGATTTTACGGGATCCAATCTGTTCAACGAGTATCAAATGAGGGAAATAATATCTGAAAACGAAAATACGTTCAAAGTTTGTTCAATGTGACAGGTATGAGTATTTATGAGTGGGTGTGGTCGAAGTTTGTGGTAAAAAGAAGTTTAAATGAATGAAAATGACTTGTTATAGGCGGGTGTGAGTACTATAATTGGTATGGGAATTATGGTGAGGGATTTTTTCTCACGTTCGTGTTGAGAATGTCTATTTGACTGGATTCTACATATCCTTTTTTATTCACTAGTCGTTAGGTCACAACTTCAGAAGTTATTGGGAAGGAGGGTGAACCTTTGAGCATGTTGCTCCTTCTGTAGTAGATGTTTATATTTAGCGAGGTTTTGGGTGCGTCTAAGAGTCGTACTTCCGTCAGAATTCCGGTTTATCATAAGGATCTGTGACTTGGCATTCATCCAAATTCATTGGTCATTGTCATAATTTTCGTCTGAAAACGACAGGAAAGCAGAAGTATGTGCTCGGATTGAGCCTTTCAGAGAAGGCACCATAAATCGCACAAAAGATTACTAGTCGTAGCAGAGGAGAGAGGAGCAATGTCAGACCATCAGACGCGCTCTACTGTTGACGCATACAGGTGTTACAGGAGAAAGATGGTATAGTTGAAGTGGTTGCCTGTGTATATCACCACACATTTAGACCAATAGCAGGCCTATTGTTAGAAAGATGAGAAATTTACCCTACCAGCACGTTAAAACCAATTCGAAGCGTAAGATACTATTAATGTCAACATTTCTCAGGTCGGACTGTAAAAACCATTCGTAAATAGGTCCAACCTTTTGGCATTGTTGCCTATAAGATAGTGTCCCGTGAGTTGTCATGTGCAGTCTGTTAAGAGAGATTAAATTCTTAAAACGTTTCAAATCCAGATTTGACCTAAGTTGTCTTTTTCCGTCGAAATGGAATGAGTTGCTCCTCATCTCTCGAGTTCATCGGCTTTACAACTCTTTGGAATGTCATTCGGCACCCAACACAGGTGAATGTTCAGCCTTTTTCGTAAGATGACGATGTCGCCGTACAGCTCGTACGACCTTTATAGAATACGATTATTCTCCATCATCATCCTGCAAAATCTGAAGGAATGACAGGCAGGGATGTCAAAACTAGACATGACTCTGTGTAGCTCGTTTTTATTAAAACTAGGGCTCGTTGACTAATGATTCTAGACCTTCACACAATCCGGCCGACAGGACCTTGTATGCAATGTTAAGGAAACTAATGCCTCGCAATCCTAAACACAAAATTTTTCACCACAAAACCACCAAACAAATAGCAGCCAACTAGTCCATTAAAACACCACCTGAGCAATTTTTAAGTTGAAACATCCGCCTGCCCACATGCATATTTGCAGGCAGTTATGTCGGCCACAAATGTGCATTGCAGGCCAAATTCCTTGGAAAACTGCGCAGATAATGCGAATATTTATCCGGCTCGTCAGCTTCCGAATTTTCATCTATTTATGCTAAAATCCACGCATTACTGAACTTCAGATCGATACCTGGCATAACACAACCACATTCTGCATTCCAAAGCACACATAAGATGGATTTGGTTTTCGAGTTATTCTGGAAATTTTTCACTCCTTATGGCATTCTCAGTTGAGGATCCTTGCAGGTTAGTTGAAAATAATTTCCACATAAAAATATCTACGTCATGGGCAAATGTCCTGGAATGGCATCAAATAAGAGCGAAGAAGAGGTGAAGGAAGAATTCTTAACCTTTATAGGGAAATATTTTGATTGCATTGCATCTACTATGATGCAGATGTACGTGGATGTGTATGGGTTGGGCATAGATACGCGCTGCAGGCGAGTGACTTAATGAATTTGCAGTTTTCAGTTTAAGTCGGAATGCCAAATGATTTGCTTTGTTTAGTTTTAGTTATTATATGCAGCAAGGAGTACGGCATCCTTGGCATTTCGCCTTCTAGGGGCAGAGGCATTCATCATGGAATAGATGGGGTGAAACAAAAAGTAAAAGCTCATGCTGAGAGATTTCTCGGAAGAGTGCACAGATGCAATGCTAGAAATCAATAATTGGATCGTAGGAGCATGGCATGGGTTTGAGGAGCAAACAAATGAGTATAAGTGCTGTCGTGTAGAAGCATCGCACGATGGCAGTAATCCTACTATACATCGCATTCATTCTAAAGATGTTCACAAAAAGTCATTCTATAGCTTATATCACATGACAGGCTGGTCATAATCTACCGAACCTGAGAAGAGTCGCTACATCACTGCATTGCTCAAGAGCAGTTAGATTGAAATGGTCTTAATAGGGAGGCAAATCATTGGACAGCAAATCAAAGAAAACGACGTTGATTCGATTCTGGAAATTAGCTCAAAGGATGACCAAGTATGACTGGCGTGCCCGTATTATATCCTTTACACGTATGGAAGAAACCTACTGGTTATACGCTCGGATGTTTGTCAGATGTTCGCAGGAGGTAGGGCCGTGAATGAAATTTTAGGTTTTGTCTAGAGCATGCAACCCTTCGCTCCGTAGTCCAATCTACTAACCACTTGACCCACGGAGGACGCTTAGGAGGATCTCCCTTTGGAAATGTCACTCAAAGATAAAGTACAGGGATATGACCCAAAATGGTTGGTGGATTAACGAAGGTGGCTGCAAGTTGCACACAACTCATTGGCCAACAGATAGGAACATCCGTAAGGCCCCTGATCTTGTCGACCTTTAGAAAGAAACAAACACAACACAAACAAAATGAGAGTAAAAGAAAGACCAGATCTGCAATCAGATTACTCTACAAAACTTCTGACACTTGGAGATAAAATAATAACGAAGGAACGTAGACCAAAACTGTACTAGGAGGAACCCAATTAGAAGTATATGGCTCCAGGGGCACACCTCAAGGTGGAGTCATTTCCCCGCTAGACTATGCTGTTAATGATGATACTTACTGAGCAAATTGCAGGAGCCTTAAAGATCTTGGACAACTGGACAACGGATTGGCAGTAGACCTCCAAAACAACAGAACTGGTATTGGGCCTAGTGGGACTAGTCCTCGATAAGAAGATAAATTTGAAACTAAATATCGAAAAACGAATAAAGAAATCCATCACGAACTTACGAAGGCTAGCGTGGATTGGTATTACCAATGCAATGAGAACAACGCCAGCGGCAGGACTCGAGGTCATCCTCAACCTACTCCCGCTTGACCTTTTATACAAGAATCAGCACCAACCCCTTAAGGATCAATCAGTAGGACAGATGGAGGCCGAACACGTACGACCCTCTTTCGTAAGTCAATGACGTTTATACCGATGGGTACAAATTGAACTTCGGTGTAGGAGTAGGTATATTTTCTGACGCGCTTGGCATCAGAAGCTAGGCTGGCAAATAGCAGTAGCATTTTACATGCAAAGATCCCAGCAGGGACCACGTGAGCATATCACCTTTTTCATCGACATGCCATGCAACGATAAAAGCGATATCTGCTATAGAACACAGCATGAGATAAGACTCTCCTGGATCCCTGGTCATGGAGATGAAAGGGCTGTCGAACTGGTTAAGAAATGCTAGGCCAGTAAGCCTAAATAAGGCGATTCTCTCCCAGCCAATCCACCTACCTATCTAGAGGAATTAAAGCTGGTGTACCACAAGACAGTGTACTAGCTCCAGTATTACCTAGAGATCTATCAGAAACTACTGCAGGAACTTTTACAAATGGTACTCCTGTACTTGGTGTGGAAGGAACTGTCCAAAGTAGCAACAAAAAAGGTTCAAAAGGAACATGTTTCATTCATTCATTTTTTGAGAGCTGTAAGGCGTATCACCATAGTTACTTCCATAAGAAACAACCACTGAGCCAAGAACCCAATTACCATCCATCAATCATTCAACTTAACAACAGGAAACCGACTACACAACTAGATATCTCTCATCAACACTGAAAATCTCCCATCAAGGATATGCAGACCAGAGAGCAATAAAATAACACAAACTAAGTGTACTTCGCATCAAAATAAAAGGACACCTCCATGTCCTCGTCAACCAGCAAAAAAACCGAGACTTTTATTTGCCCAGGATGAAATAAAACAAAAATCAATTTGCACTCCGTAAGTTGGCTTACTGCCATCATCAGACAACGAACGTAAAGAAATTTATCCACTTTCATCAGTTCCCAACCACTCAAACATCAATCCTAGATAGTTCTCCGTCCAATATCCACTAACAAATGCGTTTGCCCATACATCCGCACAGCCATATCCTTGCATCGTCCATCACCGTCTAGTAAAATTCCTTGCAATATAAAAGCCAGAGACAGAGAAGGAGTGGATGCGACAGACACCAATAACAGTCTACAATAAATCGACAAAGAAGCCAGCAAAAGGCGTCCAAAAGGACCAACACGACCAGAGCTCTTAGACCAGAGAGCCACACAAAAAAGGGGGACAAACTTAACAACTTTTTAAATGGAAAATCCTTATTGAACAGGAGTCTCCTTTGATTTTTTGTTTCCAGACACATTAGACTGGCCTTTTGAACGAACGAACTTTAAGGGGACGCAGTATTCCTACAGTCACGTGATAGATTAAACCAATATATTGAGGTGCAGCTAGGGAAGGAACCGTTTGAAGGAAGCAAAATTAAAGTTTAACTTCCGGAATGGCATCTCACAAAGGGAACCTCACACAAAAGACGCGCGCTGCCAAAGCCAATGAAATGTACAAAAGGTGAGACTTCACAAAATTCAGGAAATGAAAAGGAGTATTACGGCCGCATGGGGGTGTACTTTGGGAATCGAAAGGAGTTCGTCATCGAAAGGAATTTGTCATCGAATTCTTGCGAGATAGAAATTTGTATGTACAACGTCCTATTTCTGTGGGGAGCACATCTCGTGCGTTGGCATTCCAGTACCACCCACAAAAGATGAGATCATATGTGCGAGTATCTCGAAGACTACCTCCCGCATGAGTGCTCGCATGTGGTGCGCACTAGTAGGAGGAGTTACAACAATGTGCGGGCGCGTCTGCCACTAGCAAAATAAATGAAACCATCCAGGAATGTTGTTTCACGAATAGTACTCATGAATTCGAATTTAATAGCGTCATGTTCTAAAAAGGAGAACAGCGAGTGCATATGTTATTGTCTAGTTGTTTTCCCATTATACTGCGAGACAGCGTCTCTCGAGCAAGCATTGAGATGTCACGTTGGGAATGCGAAGGTCACATATTCTAATGGCTACTCCTAGCCAATCTTATTCCAGCTTCAAACTTATGGGTTCCGGAGGAGGTTTTTCATTAACTTCCCAAAGGAAAAGGAAAACGAGAAAGACAACGAGTTCTAGAACTTTCATCTATACACTCTAAAGCCAGATGTTATTGTCTGTGACGTGAATGGCTGCGTTTTACTTGTAAATCCCACTTCACTGGGCATCGGTCAGGGAATACAGGGAAGAGGCATTGTCCTTGGTCTTAGAAGGACATGTGACATTGTTGGCGTGTGGCACATGTTGTTTTGTTGGTTGTCAAGCTATCAAAAGTATGCACGACAGACGACAGGACACTCGGACAATGATGAGGGACACATAAAGCTAACTATCATCGAAAGCATCCCGTCCCATGGCTTAGTTTCAAAATCAGTGTTCATTGGAAATCAAGAAAGGAAAGGAATCAAGAAGGAAATAGTCCTTTTCGTCAGGTATTCGAATTAATTTTGAGAATCTTTTGCACAGGACCATCTAGCCATTCATTGAAAGCGAAAAAGGTGCCTTTTGGGTGCAACTTTCTTCCCAACAAATCTACTTTCTGATATCCTTACGAAATTGTAGAGAAATCATTGATTGAAAACCGCCAAGACTAGGAGATCCATTAATCACAGAAGGCTTCTATCACATTAGAGTTCAACATAAGATTTTGAACGTCGCGTTGTACATACGTGCATCCAAGTGAATCGAATGCTGATTACCAGGAGAAATAATTTGGAAGGAGCAGGGAAATAAACTACATGCTGGCAGATACGTCTACTCTTTCATTAGATATTTGGAAAGTGGCACAGCAAGGAGGAAGTTGGCAAGTTGTCCGCGAAGGCTTACCGTCATAACTTTTCCAATATGGAGGCACTGTTTCGACTAAGTATAGGACAACTACAGCATTCGTCGGGCTTGCTGGAGTGTGAGGTCTGTTTGCCAATGTACATATTTATTGCCCCAATTTTCGAGGCATAAAATCGTGTCCAGTATGGCACCCGGCATTTGGACTAAAAGACAAATCTTCCAGTTAAGACAATTTCTGAAAAAGATCAACGAATTTGAAGTCGAAAGACTAATGAATTTCAGTTTTAAGACTACGGATGACAGAATTCATTGCTTGTATGTAGATCTAGGAGGTGATGATCGAGCTCGTGATCTTGAAACTACTGCCTCATCATCACAATGTCTACTGATGTCACAATGTCAACACCATAGCTACAGTCTTTCACAAGTCAATCCAGCTTCTGGGATATGCTGGCGATATCGACATGAATAAGTGTTCCCAGCGAGCCGATTGTAGAGGCGTTCACGGCCATTTAAATTAAAAGGCATTGGTCTGAAAGTAAAGAAACTCAAAACCAGATATTGGTGGTCGTCAAACAAACCAAGGAATATTCATTCAGCTACAACTTCGAAAAGGTCAAGGACTTCACCTTCCCCAGAGTAAATGTTAACGCCACGAATAATGAAGGTGAAGGTCCTGCAAAAGAATTGAGTTCTCAGTTCTCAAGCGGAAAAAAGAAGGTGATGCTCTACAGAACATTGATCCTGCCAATCCTACTATATGGTGCCGTGTGCTGAGCCGAGTGAACCAGGTGCTACTTGGAAAGCAAAATTTCTTCAAGGATGAATTGAACTGTATCTAAATTTGGATTTAGTTCCAAAGACCAAAACACATCAAATACATTGGTTTGGCCACATAGAATGAATAGATGACACCGATTCAGTCAATAGCGTCTTCGAATGTCAGACCTTAACTTCAAGAGGTTAAGAAAGACAGGACCATCGTTATAAGAATCACACAATCTCATTTGTCAGAATGCTAAGTCTGGCGAACTGGGAGCAGTATGTCTGGAATCATCGGGGTTGAAAGACCACAGTCTGAAAAGTACATAAGTAGCACTATACCGGAATAACTCTTTTTGAATAAGACGGAATTTCCTTTCTAATTCACCGCAACAGACCCAGTTGCTTGGGCGGGTAAGGTACAGCCTGCCATACTAGCTTTAGTTCCTTTGCCAAGCAAGGTCTTTTCAAAATTTCACATCCAACCGTTAGGAGGACAGCAATTGTTCCAAGAAGCACATATCTAACATCAGATACTCTGATAGATTGAATTCTGTCAGAATATAATTCAGAGGGTCTTCCAGACTTACATGTACGAGTAAAGGCCTGACAATTTTCTTCTACTAGATTCGAAAGCATTACGCATACTTTTTATATCTTGAGAAAGTTTCTACAGGGTCAGCCAACTTATGGTCCGGATTTGACATCCCTGTTTCAATTATAAACGTCAAACCGAACTGTCAAACTGAATGTTGCAGATGTCTTAACGGCTATCCATCATCGAAATGGACTGTGTACAGAAAATATTGTTGGATTAAGTGAACGACAGGAACAGCATTTAGACCTGCCTTCTACACCCTTAAAAAGTTTAACTTAGTCAAGAATTGAAGCTAGCTGACCACAGAATACGTGGAACATACCCCGATTTAGTGCTTGAACATCACCGTTTGGATGACCAATTTTTTCACATTTTCTTTAGCGATGAGGACCATTATTCATTCGGTGGATATGTTAACAAACAAAATGGTCACACAAGTGAATGGGAAAGTCAAAATCTACATGGAACTGTCGAAAGACCATTGGACCCACAAAATGTCACTTCGTGGTGTCCAATTTGGTCTGGAGTTTTCATTGGTCCATACTTCTTCACAAATGAGGAAGTTGTAACCGTCACCATCAACGCTTATTGGCCTGAAATCGAGAATATTGAAGAGGAAGACATGTGGTTTCAACAAAACGGTGCCACATCTCACACAGCCTTGTTTTGACTTCATTGCAAGAAAAATTACTTGGACGAGTAAGTTTGAGTTGGCGGTAATAAAAGATCGTATGTATATGCGCACAATCCGCAAACTCATAACGCCTTGAAAACGAATACATATTCGTCAAGTTATGCCCGAGATATTGGCGGAGTTGTGTCGAAAAGTCATCGAGTACCCCAAAATGGATGACCCTTTATTAATACAAAAGATTACTTGACTGAGGTTGAAAACACATGAATATGCAGATGAGTACTCGGTATTTTGAAAATCCTGTAGCATGATATGTATCCTAAACTAAGTATTTAGAGGAATTCATTCCAATTACCCTACACTCCTTTCTTGTGAGCAGTGAGGTAGACATTTTCTTAGTAAATCCTTAAACAGCTTAGCCTCTTCAAAACACAGTCAAACTCTCCATTTTCCATCTGAAAACTGTCTGCGAACACCCCTCATCTAATCTCCCAATTATCGCCTTAAAGTTCATCGATCTAGTTAATCAAGGATACTCCGAAAAGGACCTCTTTTCCATCAAATTTATTCCCCCCTCCAACAGCGGGTTCCCATTAATTTTTAATGATCCGTAAATGGCTCTTCTCCGAAGTAACATTCCAATTCTTTTCCAAATTGTTCTCGAATTGTACCTTTTACAGATCTCGTCTAATGCTAATGAAATTTACTACAATTTCCTTAGACAACACACACAAACACACAGCAGGAGTATAACCCACACATTCTGCCGAAACCACTAAATAAAAGTCTTCGCATTAACAACACTTTCATGTTCACCATATCCTGCTAAAAGGACTTCCGTTCTGTCATCAGGTTCGGTTGTTTTTTGCGTGTATCTTCTCATTTCGTTTGGTTTACTGTTATTAGAATATTACTTGTGTGTTTATCTTAGAATCGTCTCAAGATATGCGTACACCGCATAGACAGTGAAGGAAGAAAAAAACGAAGAGGATACGTGAATAATTTAGACATATCTCTTTCTCAGTCAACATTTGTTTAGTCTCATAAAGTTTACGTTAGATGAGACAACCGGATATGGTTGCCATAACAAGGACTGAAATGGAAATTTTAGAAAAACAACGTGTGTATGCGCAACAATTTCGAGAAACTTGGCAGGATACTGCTTTTGTTTTCACCTTAATCGAAACATAAACTCCATGTTTTCACGTCCTTAGCATCGCCTGAGAGCGTTGCGGTTTGGATAAACTGTGAGCCACTAGGATAATGCACTTTAGATTATGTACGTGACTTGTAGTGGCTTCCTGCTGGGCGTATCAATGGATATCAATCTGGCGAGCACTTTACCTTCCCAAGAGGAAAACTTTTCAGTCGAAACTATAAACTCCGCTCCTTACTCTCCAAAAATGTAAGTAGATTCACGCGAGTGCAAGTTTCTTACAAAAAAAGGAAAAGGAGCAAGGAAAACTCCTTGAGTTGGGTAAATACTTCATAAATTATCCACAAGGCTGAGTGCAGGAACAAAACTACAGCACAGAACGTTCTAAGGATACGTAGTCGTATCAAAACTTGTTGCTCTGATCGCTGGTATTAATCTCGTGAATATTCCTCCCCCGGTCTTGCTTTGCTTCGTCCTTTCCGTGTTTGGTTGGGTGGCCTTTCCTGCTTCAAGTTTACGTGTAATGCCTTATGTCCTTAACTGCTACAAAGGATTTTATTATTCATTTTTCAAATCATTCCTGAATGTTGTTTTTAATATAATTAAAAAAAAATAAAAGATAAAAACAAGGAGCAGCAAGGACAAGGCAGATTCGTGTCCTCTGGCCATTTTGCCGAATATCCTTCTTTTAATTTAAGTACTGCACTAAGTGTGATTTACATTTATTTTAGTAAGAAAGCCGGCACTAGGAATAGTTGGGGTAATTTGTTGGCATACGCACTTGATACGGGACGGGATAAGGGTAATGGGTCTCCTTTTTGGTTTTGCTGTGCCGAGTCGAATAATGTACTCTTCTTGGGAACATTACCAAGGCGTGCTGCAGTTGGGGTTATGCTGAGTGGTTGTAGAAAATAATGGAGTTTTTACAGAAGTTTTTAGGTTGTTTAGGGTTTTTTTCTTAAACTTTTCTTTATAACTAAATTTCCGCTCGAAGGTCAATGTTTTGTAATACCTTTAAAGCAGAAGGTCTTTCTAAAAGACCTACAAGGTAAGTTCAGCAGGACAGCATAGATCTCATGGATACACCGTAATAGTTATTCGTAAATAACTCTCAATCTTCACGGTAAAAACAGATGTACTACTTAGAACGCCGTAGCGCGAAGGATCATAAAAGTAGGGGCACTCTAGCCCTAGGAAGCTAGGGATAAATACTCTGCTTCTAATCCTGGAAGATGAAGGGTACAAAGTAATTTCGTATGCGGATGATGCCATTGCTATTACGGGTAAGCATCTCAGAGATATCCTGCGAAACCCACTCTCTAAGCGCTCTAAAAGGGCCATAGGATGGGAGCTTAGGATTGACCCTAAAAAAACAGAACTTGTCCCCATCACTAGGAAATACAAAATTCGGCAGTTTGACCCCTCGAAACTATGCGGAGTTAGTCTGACCCTCTCCGACAAAACTAAATATTTGGGACTCATCCTTTAAAAGAAACTGAGCGCAATATTCTTGCCACGATAACTAGCCTGATCTATGTATTACTTTAGATATGTATGTGAAAGGATTGCATAACCATACACCGGAACTTGACGGCATCCCAAACATACCTTTGTCAAGGGAAGGACACACAGTCATGGAAGCCTTTTCCAGAAAAGTATAGACGACAAGAAGACTACGCCCCTCCGAACAGAACGAATCATTTGATGAGCTTTCGCCATATCGTCGAGTATGCAGCGTACTACGACCCGGTACCGTGCACTATCATGTATGATGTGTCTCCATTGAGATGTCCTTCGACATTCCACATGCTGACATGTGTAAGTTTACACTGTCTGGTACGACCGGGTCAATGGGAAGTTCACTTCTGGAATCGACAACCAAGACACTCCATGCGTCAAAAAGGATCGAATTGACATGGCACTGCCAGTGGGTATGACAGAAACTAGAAGAAAGTTAAACGTCTTAAAGGAAACTAACAGTCGTACAGTAGGGATAAGTGGTAGTATGTACTCAGTTTTATATTTAAGAGACTCGCAGCTATGACCAGAAAGAACAGTAAGTGTAAACAGCCAGGATTCTAACGACTATTTTTAGCTGTCTTAGGCTCAGCTCTAATGCCTTTTAAGAACTATCGAGGCATATCCCGTGCTTAATGGCGCATTTAAGATTCTATCCAACGCATGTCTGAACGTCTGAAACCTTTCTGCATCACACTAATCGGCACATACCAGTGTTGTTTTCAACTTGGCAGATCGACTTAATTTTCACACAAGACCACCGAATTTCAAGTCGATACTCATCATATCTTCTTCGACTTCAAAGACACATATGACAGCGTTCATCGTCTTGAGCTCTACAAATCGAAGGCGGAAGGAAATTGTAAACATGAAAGCCACTATCTTCCATAAAGTTCTCCAGCGAGGAAGTACACTAGGAAGCCCCTACGACTTTGATTTCGTGAGACCAATGGATTCAAAACTTGTAACTCAGAAAACGGAATGCATGCTCCACTAAACGTAGATCCTGGCAGTTCTGCTACATAGAGCCGATAAGCAGGAAAGTAGACCAAATTTTGAGCACTTTCGAGAGAAAATTTTTTCGTCAAAACTACACTTAAATAATCCTCCATCGAAGAGGATCTTCGAATTACAGCCCCCAGGTTCGAGATGACAAAAAATACCGAACTTCTGATTTAAGGATCAAGCAGCTATCGCGGATGGCACAGCGCTTGGTCTGGACAATTGCAATCTGTGGGCCCGGGACCATGGGGAGCGGAGGGCTGCCATATCTTTGCGAGTCCCGTTAAGCAAGTAAGTTTCCTCATCAAGGTCTAGGATATGAGACCTTTTGTAGACCCCACAAAGACTTTCGCCCCTATCTTATAGTTCCTCCTCCAAGACTGTTCTTAAGGCAATACTATTGATTCGCCTTGATCATTTCGCTCCTTAAACCAGTGTGTACCGACAAGTACAGGAATACCCCTGGAATCCAGAAAACGCTCGGACAAGTTTAAATCTGTTGCCACTTGCTTCTAAAACTTTTAGAGCATCCTTCCTCTCAAATGTTCCCTTCTGTGAACTCTCCAAAGTGGATGTGTCTATCAAAATCGAAGCTTCAATCCTTGCCTGACAGACCATAGACATAAAACATAGTCTATACATGTACACATGACCGTCCTGCATCCATACCTTTCATCACCACGACGAGAATGCTTTGGTACTTCCATTAAAAAACACAGTCTCCAACCTACCTCTTCTAAAAGAAGATCTCATAAAAAACGTTCCAAACAGCTCCAAACCGTTCAAAGTATAACAAAACAAAAAAGAAAACAACATTTCACGGATCATGGATAACAATCAGCCATTCCGTCACAATGGATATTTTACTTCGCTTTACAAATCGTAAACCTCTCACCGGAAGTCAGTCTTTTTCAAGCTCTCCTTTCAATTATCATTTCATTTTACTACCCTCCTTGATTGCAGTAAAAAGGTCATTATTCAATGGGGCACCAAGAAGCAATACAGCAATACAGCAAGGACCGACATGGCTCCTTGCAGCAAACTTTTAATTATTCCTGCAATTAACGAAAGTGCATCAGCAACTTGACGTCCAGTATTCCTTCAAATGATGATAATTGGAGACTTCTTGCACTTTTGCCTCTTCATTCATCAGTAGGTCCTATGATTGTCTATCGCATCCATCCCTAAAGCAAAACGAAAAAAGGAGCCCATCTCAAGTATGTTCACTTTAATTAAGACGCAGGACCTCGTTCGAGTTCCTCTCCATTTTTATGGCTAAATAGCCATAAACTTGGAAATAAAAATATTTTCGTTAATAAAAAGCAAAAGGACTTCAAGGTCTCCCGCCCCCTCCCTGCATTGGTTGGGCAGCAAAAAGCAATGAATTTCCATTTCTTCGGGAATTTGGGGCAAATTATACGAGAATCCTGTTTATATCCCCTTTTTTCTGGGATTCCCTGTTACAGGGAGTGTCGTTGGCCCTCGTTTTATTTTTATAGCTCCGACTTGTATATAACTCGTAAATATTGGTTAAATGACGCTCGGATGTTGGAATGCACTCGTGTGTCCATTTCAGAGTCGTAATTCTTTTCAGGAAACTACCCAGACGACAGGAACCTTCATGGTGTGTCGTTGTCATCGTCGTTGTCGTCGTCGTCGTCCTCGTATGCATACAGCAAAGCCTTGAAAGACATGGAGGATGCATAAAGTCAATTGCGAATCGCAATTGTACGTTGAGTGAATGGCGGCGTCCTGTAGGAGAGAAGCGTAAATGGAAACTAGAAATTACGTTGACTTGGAGGTAACAACTTCGAGGAGAGATAAAGAACGTACGGTTCGTTCGTTTTATTGATGACAAAGTTAAGGATGACATGAGTTATTTTATTGTTATAGTCACTAGTACTATGTTTTTTTTTTTCTTTTTTCTTCTTTATTCATGTCCTTAAGAATTTTTATCCTTCCAGAGGAGTGACTTTGACAGTTTGACAAATTGTCGAAGTGAAAAGGATATTAGTATTCATGCGGAGGATAAATTGACTGTGACGTTAAAGTGGAGAGCATCGAGGTACGAAGTAAAAATTGGAAGTGATTTATGGCTACTTGGGTAATTTTTTTTATGGAGCTTTGGACTGAATTGGGCGATTGTCGAAAAGATTGCGACAAAGTGGTTCCAGTTTGTATGACTTGATGTGTTTTTAACACTCAAATAGGCCTCGGTGGTAAGATATTCCATTACATTCGACCAATGTCAATAAATTATCAAAATAGCATCTACACCGGAACCCTGTGGTACTTCATGTATCTTTCATGACAGGTATGACAAGCCCACTTCTGCACGATGACAGATGAATATTTATTGTGAAACTCAACCAGTATCAGGTATTTCCATATCCCTTTGAAGCGTCTCCCACTAAACATGCTTCCAGTAAAATTGAAAATCCATATAAACTAAGGAAGCATCCCCCAAGACACTTCATAGAATTTCCCTATTCCGGTTCATTATTCCCAAAGATCAAAGGGAAATACGAAAATCCTTTACAGGCAATCTTCTCCTGCTGCCACAGGCCTTATTAAAACTTCTTAATAATCCACTATGCGCCCCTAAAGTCCAATCAAGCCATCACCATTCGCTGGCAACAACGGTCGGCCGGCAGTCGCCATCATCTGGAGCACAGTTGGTGGCTTTGTTGATTTTATTTACCGCTAAAAACACCCGATTGGCTCCGTGAATTATGGGTTTATGGTTATGGTTATTCCCGTGGATTTTTTTTTTCATTTTTGTTGTGCTATTCTCGTTTGATGGCCACTGGTGCTTCTACGTCATTTCAAAGATCAGAGATGCTCTCCGCTGTGCCGTATTCGTGTCCTATTGATTGGAAGCAGTAACCTTATCTGCCGGTCAGATAGATGGATGGATGGATGGATGGACGGGTGGTGAATGAGGCGCCACTAGACATCGACATCGTACACAACGTGGCAGCGGCAATCATGCTCCTCATCCTTTTCCTATGTTTTCCCTCGGCCTTTGTGTGTTTATTTATCTGAGTAATTTTATAGAACAGCTGTTCATGTTGATGTGCGGCTGCTTTTGTTGTTTTATCGTCATCATGACGATCATCATCATCATCATCAGTATCATCAAAACGAAACGACGGAATGATTAATCATTGGTGGCTTTGATTGATTTACACCGTTTGATGGTGGCGGCATACAGTGGATACAGAGCGAGTACACTCAGAAAGAGCCTGAACAGGTGAGTGGCTTATGCTTTGAAGCAGTTGACAGTAAGTGGTTGTTAAGTTGACTGTTTACAGCGATGGCTGGATGTTCGTATGGAATGTTTGCAGACGCAGAGTCTATTTTATTGACTACGCAATAAACTGGAACAAATTCCAATGAGAATGAAGACATTCTCAGGGTTTTGAACTTTCATTGGCGCGAAGTGTTATTCCAACTTTAATGGCAATATTAACTTTATTAGCTGATGAACTATAGCTTGTCTACTAGTACATTCCGTGGGACATTTTCTTTAGTATTGGATTCATTGAAGGATAGAAGAGACCTGAACTACTGCCTACAATGGTTTTGAGAACAGTGTTTGTTGACGTTCATTAAGGTAGACCAGGGTCCTAATCCCTAATAAGCTGCAACAATATCTGCCGAATAATGCAGCAATCATTTAGACAAAAACTACATAGAAACATATAACTGGAGTACCGCAGGGTAGTGCATTAGGACCCATTTTGTTCTTTTATACAACAGCCACTTACAGACGAAACTATTGCGGCCACACTTTCTGTCTCTCGATACATAGGAAACAACTGCTTTATAAACAATCTGGAGGTAAGCAGTGTAGGTTTGAGGATGGACAAGTAAGAAGGGTTACTTCAAAGTATACAATGTTTTCAACACAAAGTCCTACGCAATGTTAATTATGATACACGACCGTGATGCAAAATTAGTTCTGATCTATATAGAGATCTAAACGTAGAATTAATACAGGACTAGGTCAAAAAGATCGCGAGAAGACACGACAATTTAGAAACATCTGAACTACCTAATAATACGAATTTAGTTAGAACATTGAAAAGGATAAGACCTTTCGAACTGGATAACAAGGGAAAGGATAGATATAACCTAACATCATCGCATGGAATGAGTGAAAGGCTATGCAGAAAGGCTAAAATAAAGGATAATTGGGAAAAAGTATCTCCTTAATGCAGGGACATCCAATTCGTGGTCCAGATTTGATATCCCTGTTTCAAGTACGTCAAATGAAACTGAGACTGGAATGGTAACAATCGCTAAAAGTGTAAAAACAGTGAAAAATTACTGATTCTGTATAAAAGACGTTTTGCACATTACGAGCCAATAGAGGTAAAACTGATATTTCAGATACAAGATTATTTCAAGATACAGGCTCTGAGATATGTCTTTCTTATCCCGAAATCCATGCTTTACAGAAAAAAGGGTGCTGTCCTCGTAATGCGAATGTTTGGCCTAAAATCGAAGATATTGATGTGGAAGACATGTGGTTTCAACCAGACTGTTCCATATCTCACACGGCACGACCTGTTTTGGGTTTATTGCAAGAAAAATTTCTTAAATTACATATTGTACTGAGACTGACTCTGGTACATATGTATATCTTGAGGCCTATCCATCACTGAAATAGATGCTGGACAGACAATATGGCTGGGCTTAGAGAAAATATTAAAAAAGAACGAAATTTATCGATTTGACGGAGGGTACTTGTGGTGCATTTTGAATTTCCATGTACGCCTTTATACATAGAATACAACTCACTTAAGAATCGATGCCAGCTGACCAGTGTAAAGTAAACAGGTCTATGGAACCCAGGACCTAGCTTTTGACCACCATTCGTGTTGTGCCTGTGATATTCTTTATACGAATGGACAGGACCTACTGTTTAATGTTTGTAGGTATCCAGTTCTGTGGGCTCTAGCCCTTTTTTTCATACATTTTTCGGTTGAAATATTTTTTGTTTCCAATCTGCATTTGGAGGCAGCAGCTGAGCTAGTTTGTCCTTTAAATGCACAGAAACAGAACAGCTGGCACGACAAGCGTGATTGTGACATTTCAGAAGCTTTCTCAGGACAGTTGTACTCTCGAATGTTTGTCAGATGCTCTCAACCAGTTTTCGAGAAACATTTTCTTCAGCAATGAGGCTCATTTTTCACTCAGTGGAACTGCCAAAAGATCTCACCCGGTGTAGTGGAGTCATTGTCTCAATGTCTTCTAAAAAGAGGAAGGTGTAACCGTCACTGTCAATTCTCATTAATAGACAAACGTTAACCGATTTGTTTTGCCCTCAAACCGAAGATATGAATGTGGAAGACGTGTGGTTTTAACAAGTTATTTCCACATCTTACACAACATGACTCGTTTTGACTTCAATCAAATCCTCGTTTGTGGATGACTTAGTTCGAGGTTTCAAGGGTTTACCAATGGGTAAGGGACTTTTCCACTTTGGGTATTACAATGGGTCTGTATTGACCTGAGTGTGGCGATGTGATATTTATCTAATCGCCTACCCACATACCTAACCTAACCTAGTTCGAGTTTTGGTAATATGAACTTGCCTCCAAGATCCGCTTTTTGTGGGCCTATGCAAAAGATCGTGTCTTTGCATACAATCCACAAACTTTCGACGGCTTGAAAACGAATATTCCTCAAGATATAACCGAGTTATTGGCGGATAAGTGTCAAAAAGTCATCGACAATTGCATATCAGAATCAAGCCCTTCAAGTCTTCCCGTGGAGGACATTTGAATGATGTTATATTCCATTCACAACGGCAAGATCCAAACCATATAGTGAAAGAAAAATTTGACCATAATCTAAACAACAAATGAGTTTCATTTAAATTTACTTTCGGAATCACAAATCGGATTAACCCATTCAAACGAACTCACAAAGTGAGTGATAATTAAGTCATATTTATGTGGAAAAACGTGAAGTTTTTCAGTACGAATCCTTCGTTTACATTGAGTCTCCATAAAAAAAATTGTACCCCCACGTTAGTGCCTTTGATTCAGTTCAACTTAAAATACTTATTTATGTGATTATATGGATATTTTCTTGGAAATAATTTGCAAATAGTGCTTTTAAAATCCTTAATGCAATCTATTGTGTCTATTTTTAGATAATCAATGAATCAGTGCCCCGAATACGTGCCGTACTAAGAAATTCCTTTTCTATTTTAAGAAAATTTTCAATTGAATTTCTAAATTTATTGCATTTTTCAGGGGAACGCAAAAAAACAACCAGAAACACAAAACACTGCTGCGCCTTTCCCTGTTTTCAAAACAAGAAAAAATAAAGGAATGCGGAAACGCATTGTCTCCTAAGGACCGAACAAAAATCGAATGAAACGTATCTAGTTCAATTTAAAGATACACGCATACTTATTCCGATTGAAATCACATTCCCATTCTATCAGCTCCTTCAGCTCACACTTGTCGTTGAACTTGAAAAGCAGACGCACTTACGATTCATTTAACAATTTTATTCTGCAAATAAGAGCAAATATCCGGGATGACAGCTCCTTATGGTGTTGGCTATTGTCGTACGTTATCCGCATCTAAGAGGACAATTGTCGCATAGTTACTAGCCGTGTCGTTCGAAATACTACGTATCTTAAGTATCTTCGAATGTCTCTTTTAAGCAAATCAATCTCCATTCAACTCGGTGTAACAAGACATGTCAATTCCATTCGTATCCTCACTCATTCAGCGTGTAGCCAAGCACATGTACCATTTTCCACTCATGTGCATTCGAATTCGAAGCAGATTGGCCCCCGATTCTTTTATCATCTCACACGCAGATTAATTAGATTCGGAGCACCCAACCGCCGGTTTTTTGTATCTATTTTGAGTATCCGTCGATGTAATTTTAAAAACTTCATAATTGCACTTTGCGATATACTAAATTACATTTGACCACAAATTGGTGTGCATGAAAGCTTCAGCAAAATGATGGTCACTCCACTCCGCAGGAGGGTTTAAAACATCAAAAGGCGTGACTAACAAACGCCCAAGGTCCCACAGTGGCACTCACACCCCTTACCCAATGAAATGAAGAAATTGAAAAGAATATACAGAAAAGAAAGAAATAGAAATGAAAGAAGATTAAAGGAAGGAATTAGCTTTGAATCGAAGCGACACATTCAGAGTGGAATTCTAGGAAAAGGAATTCCAAATAAATCTGTCATTAGCCTATTTGATTTCGACGTACATACTCGTATACATCGAGTGTTGATTTGGTTGAAAAAAATAACAAGGAATGGTGCCTGTCAACGTTTTTCTTCTTTAATTAGATACAAACATGTGCTTCATCGCTACAGTAATATGGAGAGATATTTGACAGGTCCTGACACATGTTGCCATGATGTGCTACTGTTTGACCTGTTTGACACGGGTGGCAGTTTTTCTTCTCAACAATAATTTGTCCTGAACTAATCCTCATTCCCAAGTGCACGAGTTACGTTCCACTCTTTGCTTTAAAGTCACAAATAGTTGAGCAATTCCCAGATAAACATGATCCACCTCAAGGTAGTCATCTTAGACCTGTTTTTTTTTCTTATGATGATTCTCACACCATAAAAAATAAAGTGGACGGCTGGGTCGTATGTACATGCACCTTAATGCTCAAATGTTGTTCCAATAAAGTGGGCGTGGCATTTTCTATACAAAACAAGTACAGGTGCAAGTAAAAATGTTCTCAAAAACTCTGAGAATTCCTGCAGGAGATACATATGCATACAGGCTGTTTCTAATCCAAGACTTCGAGTCATTAAGCCAGGAACCACAGAAGAGGGATACGTTTGTCCAATTCACGGACGAACCAGTTCAAAAAACAGCTCTTAAAAGTGAGCTTAGTGAACTAGTTCTAAATGCCATTTCCTTTCATTTAGTTCAGTTGTTAAAAAAGCTTAGGTATACCCTGCGTACATGTAGTTCAGTAAAAAAAACTACATTGAGCGCTTTTAGCGATGTGTGTGGTTATTGTGCAGATTTAGTAAAGGTTTTTTTTAACGCAGGACGAGCACATCGTTGCATTGGTTAATGGAATTTTAAAAATATATGTGCCCGAATCGCACAAGACCGAATTTTCTGAGCACTGAATCAAGATGAACTAAAAGAACCAGTTCAGTGAACAGATTTGAACTAAAGCGAGCGCTCTCTGAACTGAATTAAATTCAACAACCCTAGATGGGACTCACCAGCATATTAAACCACCCAAGGGGGCCCTATCTGAACCAGCAGTAGAATTTGTGAGAGCAAAATTTGAACGCAAAACACTTAAGAAAGACGTTTTCCGCTTTTTTTAAGCAACCTTTACACTAAGCATACATTGGAAGCACGGAAATGAGACTAATTACAGTGAATAGCTGTCTAAGAGCCAGACACCTGCCCATCGCATGGTATGAGAAGAAAATGCACGTTATGGCTGCGCAGCACAAAAAAGTTGCGATTCGTGACCCGAACGGAAGCCACAAAAACTGCGCTTGCAGTCAGACTGCTCTTGCAACCTAAAGTATTCAAAATAACTCTGTGTGAAGAGCTGAATAATAAGTTACAGTGACAGGAAACAAATGTTGTTTCGGTTAAAATTTTTGTCGCGACTGCACCAGCAGTTTTTTTAATTTTGCCACGCCCCATCAGTGTTTTTTACGAGTATGCCTTGAAATAGGTATTTTTTTCACTGTTTCATCGATTTTTTAAAAATAGGTTTTCGGTAGCTGTCTTTAGAGAACAAATGTGTGTGATTTTCAGTTTCATGCTGGCATGGGTCAAGGTTTGCTAGTTTGAAAGATATTGTTAACATTCAACCTCCCAATGGATTTGAATATCCTTTGAGAGATGGTGATCAGAAAACCCATACAAACACACAATTTGCAAAATATTTCCCCAAAATTGAAAGTGTTTGGTTGGATTGTAAACCCGCACTACGGGTTTCGTTTCTGTACCCTTTTCCACAGAAAGGTCAGTTAAGTGCGTTTATAATTGGATCTACGCTTCGAAATGAAAGAGGAAGTGCCTCTCGTATTCTGATATGAAAAAAATGTATATCTACACCACAGTCAGTGGAAACTCAAACAGACAGCCTTAAGTGGGGGAAATGTAAAACATAAAGCCATGCAACACTGAGGGTCGCTGGGGTATTGAAACCAAGCAGTGACGAATGACAAGCCCTTTACGATACACCAAGTGCAAGAGGATGATATTTTGCAGTCAATTTTGACGGTCATGGATGGAATGATTGAAGTTTACTGCATTTTTTTATATAATAAAGTTCAACAGCCATATATGGCATTGACACAACTTGAAGTCATCAAAAAGCCTTTTCGTGTGACGTGATCAAAGGAATTAATACAAACATCCAGTACCCCAACACCCAGCTCTATCCATATGCGCACATGCAACCGATTTACAAGAGATATTAGAGTATCTATGGCTTCCATGACAAACTAATTGTATGATTGTCCTGTCAGTCTGGGAAAGCACACACCATTTAAGTAAAAAGATACCAAGCATATCCGGAACTACAGCTTATATGAATAATCTGCCAGGACCTCATCCACTTAGTAATATACGAGTATGGCCATAAGGCGTTAAAGTTTCTTTTTTAAAAAATGTCTTCTCTATTACTTTCCAAAAAAAAAACACATCCACTCCAACACAGCCCTCCGGGGAAAATGTGTTCCCAAACTCACCTCAAACTCATTCAATTAACCCATCACCTCACGCTCCAACTGACAATAAATTGAAATCGTAAAACTTTCTACTTTCCATCGAGAACTATCTTTCTATTTTAAACATATTGATTAGTCTAGACACCAGGGAGCACCATCACGCTCGTACATCATTCCAATCCAACAAAGCGCCCGTTTACAGTTCGTAAAAGGTACATCCTCGGTGAACAACGAACGAACCTCTTGCTATCCTCAATACTACACAAAGCGATTATTCATCTTTGTGTAAACCCGTGTGATAGGTCTGCACATCCTTTGGCGCCTTTTGCGAACGTGTTAGACCCCTTTTCTAACCCACCGACAGCCCCCCGCCGCCCAACGGGGAGGTTAGAAAAAACTTTCTATGTTTGTACAGCCAATTTGTTCAGTTGCTTGTCATCAGTTTAAAAACGTGCTTCTCTCCTAAACCTGCTGCACAAGGATATATGTCGAAGAGTTTTATTGCACCTCTTCCTTGTTTTTATTTTCAATAAATCTATTGGAAATGTCCTTTACGCTATGTATAGCTACGACTAAGTTCACCGACCTGAGATGACGACAATTATGTATGTACGGCCAACAAAAGTTGTCACTTTCAATTGAGGGACATGGCGGCAGGTCCTTAAATCCTTACTGAGTGTGAGACATACATTTCGTAAGAGTTGTCGTTGGTGAATTATGTAATTCGGTGGGCGTGCGCCAAGGGGGTGCCTTTTCCTTTATGACGAATCATATTTTACGTCCGGTCCTTGAACTCCCACTGGAATCGTAAAATGAACAGAAAGCAAAAAAAAAAACTTCACCTAATGGGCCGAAAATATATCAAGAAATTCCATTAAATACATTTACTATGGTAATCAAAAAAAAATACAAAAAATATGAAGAAAAAATGTTCCACATACGCCATACACGTTTTATGAGTTAAACTTTGCGAGACATGGAGAAAATTGTTTCGGAAACTTTTGTACTTTTAAGACGACGTTATTGGGGCTCTTTAAATTAAAGATACATAAAAGTCGAAGGGGGTTACTAACTGCTTGTTAGGATCACATTTTCCTTACGAGAAGTCGATAGCATTATCCCAAGGAGCTGGGAATCAAATCAAAAGACTTTGGAGTTTATCGACTATGTAACTTTCAAGGGGATGATTGAGATTGAGATTTAAGAGTTTCGAAAGGGAGTAGGGGGTTCTTATTAGAACCGCAACAGTGGTCATAGAATTTGAAAAGGATTGCAAGATAATTGTACTTTTAATTTGATAGCAAGGACTGAACTAGGCTACACAAAATCCGCGGTGAGGCCAACAGCAGACTGTGGATAGTATTTCTAAAGGGAAGAAGTCAATGTCTAGAAGCGAAATGGCAAATCTGTAGGAATATGCTGAGAGATAAATCAATAGGATGGGAAGAGGTCCCTGCATCTGTAAAGCACCTGCACATCTCATTAGATTAGAAAGATCCCCTGATCTATGATCGCTTAGCATATCTGTATAACGAATCACTTGTGTTTAAAGCAGATCAGCGTAAGATAAGTAGCTCCTTTTAATCCGAGTCCTTGGAGTTGTACCATTTCCTGCAAACTGAAAGTTTTGGTGACTGTTGAGCAGCTCTCTATCTGATCTGTCTATGGAGTGAAAGAATACGATTTCAGTGAATTGATCTGCACTTGACAGTCAGTGAAAATGCTACTATTCCTGACAGATATTGTACAGGCGGACATCTCCCTTAAAAGGACAAACGTATGTTTCCAAGCAAACTTTTCAGATTGCATACATTTTACGTTTCCCTAGAGGATCGACCCCATTGAGCGGACAAAAGTGGTGGCACCGTCGCCGTAGGTAGGGAACAAGCCTTTTTTAGTCGCCATGATCGGTCTTAGAGCAGTCTGTGCTGAAATAGACTAAACTACCACCCAAGGTGGCATCATTAGGCCTTCACTGCCAGGCAGGAATGCTCGATCGGAAGTTACAGTGAAAACTCACTTTCAAACGGGTGTAGTCGATCCACTCATGTATGAAGTTTGGCATGGTAGCTGGACCTCTGCCAGTGAATGGCCAGTCATTTGCTTCCCGTTTATATCTGCAGGCGAGTTTCCAAAACTCCTCCACTGTGCAGGCAATGAAACAAAAGTCCTCAAGTACCAGTGAATAACCAAGAAACTGAAACTCAGGCGGAAGAGTTTGTGCAGGGATTTTCAATAAGGACATAACAAATTTGTATATAAATAAAACACAGAATAATTCAGGTAACAGCATGAAATGTATTCCAGGTATGGTAGACATGTTGAATTTGAGGAATTCGATCTCGTGCATGACCACTGTATACACGTTTTGGAATAAATTTTCCAGTACTCTTCTACACTTTTGATATTGCTCCTGAACCCTTCTAAGGTTGTAGGCTTGTTGGCATTAACCAATGACTCAACGTAATCCCACAAAAAGAAATCCAAACGCGTTACATCGGATGAAATAGAACGGAGCACTTCTCGAGATCACACAATCACCAAACGTCTTCTTCAATAGACCAGGTGTGTGGCATGTGGCACCATCTTGTTGCAACCACATATCACTGATGTAAAGGCCATCCCATTCTGACTAAAAATAGTTTTTTAACAGGCCACGGTAGTCCACTTCATTGACTGTACCATGGCGATCATTTTCTTTAAACTTTTGCGGAGCCAAATCTTGTAAGGATGCAAGCCCAGAATTTTTGCGCAAAAAAATTAATCCACAAGGACTGAGAGATTCCTAATTCCTGTCAACGACATGTATGCGATATTTTTTGGTCCTTCGACCGGTGCGTTGTCTCACTAGCATTGGAACACTCCATAGTGGATATGTTAACTCGATGTTATTCACCATATCACGCACAACCTGTCTGGTAAGGCGATTATAAGGACCGAAATATAGAGTAAGAGCTCTACAAGTTGTGAGCACATCGAAGTCGAATGATTTTTAAACTTTATTCGTTCGTGAACTTTACCATAACAAAAATGTAATCCGTGCCTGACGTGTTGACAGATCATAAAAAAAAGTTAAAGGATGCGTTCGTATGGAAATATGAAATTGTTAGACCCTTCACATACTATACAACGTAATAACGACCATATTTTGATGTTGGTTTTTTAAGGAGCTATCAGACCCACCTTTTTGGACTTCTGTAGCATGGAAATGCCAAACTCTATTACAGATGTAGGTGTAAGTAAGAAGGCAAGAGGTTCCTCTGGTCTAGATAGCATATACGTCACCGACATCGAGGCGCATATGTCGCGTGCTAAATACCTGATTAACGCCGACGCAGTAAGGGTGGCCAACCAACGTTGGCAACAGCTTTACTATTGCAACACTGCCAGACTGCTATGGCCAATCTTAAACAAAAATAGGACCACGGGTCTCCTAAAACACACGAGAGGAGCCCTCTCTATGATAGTTAATACTCTAACCGGCCTGGTTTAAGAAGACATGGTCAAAGACTGGGCATCACCTACAATAACTTTTGCTGAAGCCGTAGGGATGAGGAAGAAGAGGAGACCATCTGTCACCTCCTATGCACATGCTCTGCAGAAAGGCCACACTAGGTAAATACCTCTTCACCGATCTCAATGACCTGACCACCGCCTGCACAGCTAGAATTGGCTCTTTTATAAAAAGAAGCGGATGGTTCCAGAAGTAAGAGGCTGACCCACCTACCTTACTAAACGGCAGCACAATGCACCTTCTCTGGTCTAAGTGCATCCTCATCGAGGGCCGGTCTAAATCAACTAACCAAGAGGAAACTTTTTTCAAAAGTGGGCGTGTCCAAGGGCCTAGCATACAAAGTTTCATCATTCTTCAAGGGACCAAATAATCCATTTTGGTTACACTGACGGTAGACCATAACCTGCACCAGAAGTCCCTCAAGTCCCTTAAATCTACTGCTAACGATTGAGCTGAGCTCAGGTTTCAGAGGATTAGAAAAAGACTTGAGTCTGAAGGTATATTTAAGGCTCCAACCCGTATTGAAGATCACGTGCTACCAGAATATGCCATACAACTGTAATAGAAAAAACCAAAACATACTTTTCAAATAAGAGTAACGACATGTCATGACCTGTGATTATTACAGAGGAACGTGTGGAGAATGTTCAACCAGAAGACAAATCCTTGTATCATCAGGTCGTAGTACGCTGACCTGATGATATAATTCACTCGAAGTCCATTGTAGATGTAAGCAAAAGTTCTTGAATAACTCCCGCAGTCTCTATTCGATTCTGTTCAAAACTAAAATAAACTCCCCCTCGCTCACTTCATTAACCAATTAATATTCCATATCAGCGGCGAGTGGTCCTACTTATCCATTCACAGACGACATGGCACCCACAAATGGTCAAGGCACCATTTATCCTTTTCCTTTCAAACTCTCTCGACATTTGTCGTCTAGGTCGAGGACGCCGTCAGTTTTCTATTTGGGAAACTTTTTCTCTGAAACGTTTACTCTTTTTTTTTTTGCGTATAACTAATTCAATTTTCCTCTCAATTAACAAACAAAAAATAAAGTCCTTTTTCCTTCAAAGGAATGGGGGACAAAAACACTGAAAAATGAAAAACTTCTGCGAAAACATAACTCTTTCGATCGGTCCTCTCGGCATACATCCAAGGCATTCACTATCAGGTAATTTTCCGTTCCATTTAACGTCTATACTCCGTTCTTGCTCCTTCTAATCCTGAACCCTGTTGCTCTGTGTCAAGGCATAGCAAAACAACAATCCCACACAAAGCAACGCCGTATCCCTACAAAAGCAGTGGAAAGAGATACAGAGACCCTTTGCGATGGTTGGAAGAGAATAACAGATGAATTCTTCCATCTGCAAATGATTACATGAAAAATAATCAAAAAGGACGAAACAACAACAACACGCCAAGCCAAGCCATTAGATGGAAAGTTTGCAGACAGGTTTATGTTATCGTCTGGATTGGAAAAAGATTTCTTTACACATCATTGCTCCCACATGCTTTCGAGAATATTTTCTCTGCTCACTTTTCAATTTTATTTTTCAGGATGACTAGGGAGAGAATATTTTTTTTTTAAGGACTCATCCCTGCATAGAAATGAATTCTTCGTCATAGGAACTAATTAGTTTTCCATCATCAATTTCACTCCTGCAACAACCAAAGGAATGTCAGGGAGTATGTGTGTGTGGGTAATTTATAAGAGGAGAGCAAAGTTTTTCGTATCCTTCCAAAATTAGAAGACGAATAAGTCACTCCTCCTGTTACACCAGCACGTGTAGAAGTCTTGTAATGAGAAATTGCGCTTCATAATTCACTTTCTCTTCATTGTGGGGTTTTTTCGGTTTTTTTACTCCTGAATCCTTGTTAGTTGCCTGAATCCTTATGGAGTCTCTCCAAATTGACTTATCAGAGTGTTTTTAGTTGTTTCCTAGCGGTATAGCCGGAGTTTTCACGGCATGTCGGTTTCTATTTTCTCCGAAATGAAGTCGTTAAAAAGATTTATTGGTTCGGAGAGCCGATTTTATCCTTGTGGCGTATTTTGGTGCAATTTCACTTTTGACTTGTACCTGATGGATTCCCAGGAACTGCACGGAAGGTACGGTACGGTCCACATGCTCAAAATCGATTTCAAGATATACCCGATACAGAGAAACAAATTTACATTCAGGTTCACTGAGCTTTTTGTAGAAGTGATGTGTGTATGCAGAGGTAGAGGAGCCAATTTGAGTGTGTTTCCCCAGTCCTAGTTGCCAGGAAGATTCATTGAAACAGAGATTTTTTTTTTTCTGTTCGTTTTGAAAGTGGTTTACGGAGTGCTTTATGGGAATCTTAGCCTTCAGAAAAAGGGATAAATATGGATTCTTCGTTTCTATAGGAAGCAACAAATAAAGGCCTAGTTGTGCGGTTGTGGCTGGGAAGGGGTGGGGTTTGAATATCGATTGGTTGTTAATACCGATTGTGGAATGTGTATGCTAAGTATTTTTTGGAGAAACAATAATATTGGCTTTGGAAATGCAAACTGGCGAGTAAATTGAATTAAACTTCCGAATTGGGTGCGGGCTTCAATAACCGAGTTGTTGTCTTTGTTTTTGAAGTTACAGTAACCTTTTAAAAGTGTTCAGTCCAGAGATTCGGGAATTATTTTGACAGAGTTCGTTTAGAGAAGGTGTGGATCTTCTCCCAAGGAAGTGGTCAGTGTTTTGGTTTCCAATCAATAACTACATTCAGGGTTCCTCAACCGTGGCTTTGTGTTCGCATGATTAAACTCAGGCTAACAGGAGTCCTAAAAAGTGTTTTTGAAGAAGTGGCGGTACAGTGCCACTAGAGTTATACAAGAAACAAGATTTCTTCTTCTTTTTAGGTGGAGCTACAGCCTGGGATGAAACTAGGCCTCAACCAACAATCATCTGCAGTTAGAGCTGTTTTTGGTTAAATCACTCTAGTTGAGCAGTCCAAGGTAGTTGAGGTCTTTTTGGTCTTCTTCTTGCGGAACATGGGTGATCGCTGTTTAACAGTCTGCAGAAGTGGTTTCTCCATATCCCCAACACCAACTCAACCAAGAAGTTTTCTTGTTCATCTCTGCAGTTGTTTGGGTCTTGTTGGCTTGACACCTACATTGACCCACACAGAAACCTGTAGAAATGAAGAAAGAAACGTCATAGTAGAGTCACAGTCGATGCTGAGAAATTAGGAAAGACCAACATCCCGCTGTCAGGCAGAATAAACCATTCAACAAAGATGATGATAGCCAATATTTACATCCACCTGACCAAAGCGAAGGAAGGTTAGAAATATCCAATCGGGAGATGAGGTACAGAGCTTACGCTCTGAGTGTATGCCTGATGAATGGAATCTCAGAATTGTTTACCCGATCCTCAAGAAATCTGTCACGCATGTGAACGGCAAAAACTTTTGGTCAACACTCTGAACGGCTACTATCAGTCTAGTTTCAGGCCACAGTCGATAGATTCTCATCGACAAACCAAAGAAGTTCAAATCGATACTCATCACCTTTTCATCGATTACAAGGCGACATGTTACAGCGTCGATAGAGAGTTTTACAAAGTTAAGTCTATCTTTGACATCCCTGTCAAACTCGTTCTACAATGGCGACGCTGTCACAAAGCAACACTTGAGGTAAAATCTGTCAAAAATCTATTCAACTACTAGTGTATACCGACGATAGTGACATTATTGATAGAACGCAGCGTGTTGTCGCTGATGCGTTTGCTACTATTGAAACAGAAGCGGCAGAAATGGGTTTAGCGATAAAGTAGGATCAAACCATGCATATGCTATCAACAAGAAGTGACAACAGATTAGGTCTTACAAGTGGAAGTCCAAAAAGGGCTCTTAAGTTAGCCATTAAAATATGAAATAAAGGACTTTTCCAGATCTAGGGAAAAGAAACGTTTTGTGCTGCTGCCCAGAGGGGAAAAACTACCAGATGAGTCCTCGTCTAAAAATGGCTAAAATACTAGAGCGAATCAAATGCCTAATGAAGCCCGAAGACTCTCAGACCAGCAGTTTGGATATAGAAACAGACGTTCAACAACAGATGCTATACGGAGATTGACTACAACTTTGAGAGAAGCTATTCAGGACAGGAAATAGAAAAGAGGTGCACAGAAATATGGTGCTGTAGTAACTTTGGACGTCAACCATCCGATCAACTCAGCAAACTGGGGTCTCATAACACTTAGGTTAAAATAATCCTAAACTACTTCAGTTCTACGATTCCGATGTTGAAGTAAGGCTATCCAACATATCTAATGGACTTCCACAAGGATCGATATTATGACCCATCTTATGAAACATTATGAACGATAGGGTTGTAAAATTTGGTTGCTTTCGGGCGTACCTCAACAGGGTTGGTCTCAAAGAATCTTCTAATGTGCATCACGTATTTTGTCAGTGTCCTTGTAACAGCAATACTCATGAAGGTATTTCGACATTAAGAAAGAGTTAGGAAGAACACCAATGCAAATCAGTACCTCTTGCACAAGGTTGTTGGTTGACGCCCAGGTTCAATCTGAACTATACCCTGACCACCTAAGTAAGTAAGCTAGTATTCTGATTAGTGTCGGTTCAAGAATAACTTCTGAATACAAAGCACTAGATGATAGGAATAGTACTTGTATCCATTTAGTCGAGGAAGTTCCAATTCAGATATTTGGTTTGTTGGAGTTGGAGCCAAAACCCAGAGGTTAACATCACTCAGAGCATTTTTCAGGATTTAACTTACCATAGCTAGAAACTCTCCTGACACTCACGCCATCATGTCACCTGCATGTCATTTTGATTCTTTCTCTTTCACTGACTAAGGTATCTTTCGAGTCCTAGCTCTATGATCGACTATGATGGAAGGATGGCTTTAGTATGCACATTACTAAAGGCTCCTTCTACGTCTAGAAAGGTGGGAAAGTGTGTTCTTCTCTTGCGCTGCTACACTAAAGAGGTAGAAAAAGATAAAATTGATACCATTCAGTGTACATAAATGGACACTGGCTCTGGAAAACTTTTGGTAATTACGTTATGCTCGACTGTACTGGGTAGAAGATCCGGAAAGAAAATTCAATACTCCATGGATACACGACGCTTCCTTCTCTATTTTGTGATGGCAAGCCAAGCATAACAAGGCTCTTTCAAAGGGGAAAATTCACAACCGGATATCTGGTTCTGTGTGTCCAGAAACATGAATGGATAAACAAAATCCTTGCTCCGACAAGCGACTTCAAGAGCAAGCATGTCCTCCATAGGTACACACGTTTTGCATTAAATTTCAAAAAACACAACGTGATGCCAGAGCGTCATTACGAATTTTTATGTTTTTTCGATCGGGAATCTTGTATCTTTCACTCAAATCGTATCGTATCCATCGAGATTCGTTATTGGGGATGTCAGCCATTCATGAGAATTAACAAGTACGGACAGCGAAATGTTTCCTTCAATCAATGTGTACATACACATCTCAAATAGGATCAAAATGTGCGAATTATTCCACTCCTCTGACGGGAACGATAACTTCTTCTAATTGGTTAATTATTTATCAAAACACAATGTGTGCAACCTTACACGCGTACGTTGCCCTGGCCAACATGTCCCTCGTCCTTCCGTAATTAGGAAGTATCACCACGAACTCACCACACCACTCATGCAGCGCGTTTCCCTTCCAAGGATTTACTTGTGTCCCTCCACCTCCACCGATAAAACTCTATTTTAATTATTTATTCCGCATCTGTTGGTGTTGCCTAGCCCGGGAGGGTGAGGCCTTAGTAATCTGAGGCAACGAACTCAACTAACCATGCCAAAAACCAACCAAACTGTGTATGTACCTCGGGACTGGAATTTATCTTTCTCGGATTGAATATCATAAATTGTCTCTGCTTTCAGGTTCCCGAGGAATAATTTATTTTTTTGTTCATTGTTGTCACTGCGATAGCGCGCTGGCGATACCTTGTGTGGAGTGTCACTTGCAGTGCGTGCTAGATACTGTATCTCAATGAATATTTTATTGAATCAGTAATGGCCCTGCCCGCAACATGGACATTAAACACGGTATATCGTTGTGCAATCCGAAAACGTATCGACTGCAGTCAGACAATTAAACTGTCATCGGCGTGAGTTGTGACAGGGTATCTCTGTATCGATACATGGGCAGTTCCTGCAACTATGTATCTAACACAAAACACCTACCTTTCCCAGAGACTGGCTCAACAAATAAGAATAGGGAATGTGAAAAACTGTCCTACTTTCGGCAGTTGCTCCTGCCATAAACAATCAAATGGAGGGTGGCGCTGCTGCCATTTGCTGGTGATGAAATGAATGTTTTATTGTCAATCCGGGGGAATTCAGGCACGAATTAGTTTTTTTTTTTTCTGGTTGGATAGGGGGAGTTACTCAGGGAGGAAGTATAGTAATTTACATCCGCTCATTAGGGTAATAAATCCACGAAATTAGATAGGACAAAGTTAATTTATCAAAGAGGCGAGAGCGCAACTGGTTGTGGCTGGGAATTAGGCGGCGGTTTTCGCAGTAATGGTGGTCCTCTTAGCCCCTGTGGAGGGACAGTCAATAAATTATGTCCATACGCAGAGTAATTCGAATTCGAATTTTGTTTGTGCCACGTTGTGGTGTCATTAATCGAAATGTGTTCAATGGTGAGGGACTGCGTGCGTGTGATTAGTTCTGGGGGAAATGGTGTTAATACTTTAAATTCTACGGCATATGGACCGGATTTGATTTAATCACGAATTACTTTGGCAAAGCTGGTGGAGCCATGGATTTAGTAGTAAATCCTTTAATCCTAATGGCGTTGACTCTTACTTCCTTCTGCGGAAGTTCCAACTAAAACATACGAGTACTGGTTGGAAAGTTTACTGAAACAGCACCTAGTAACATGGCAACCTCATCACCGATAAATGAATAATTAAACAGTAAAATCTAAACAAGTAAGCCATCGTATGGGGGAGGCGCTTTCGGGGGAAAGTTATGGATTGAATTCAAGTCGATTTGTAGTCAAAGAGAATCGCTTTAAGGCTTGCATGTCGTCCGCATAAATAAACAGACTCCAGTCTTTAGTGAGGTGGGCAACTTCATTTATTGTTATGGCAGACAGTAGTGGACCAAAATGTATGCCTTGAGGAACACCTTTGTTGTAGTCAGTGGTAATGACATCCACTGCCTTATCTTCTTGTAGTGCTTGCAGTGTTTAAAAAAGGAATTCTGTTTGGTTACTCGTTGAAGAATTAATGCTGTTGTGGGGAAAACATGGATTTGCCAATCCTTTCGAAGAGCTTGGGGACCGAACAGAGTTTAGCTATGGCTTGAAAGTTTTTCAACAATAATTGGTATGACGGGCTATGGGTAGCCTGAAGAAGCACCGCGATCTCATAGAGATCTTTTGTGCTATCCCCTTACAGATGCTCAGAGGATTTGCCTCTGAGCTGAGGAGGAGGTGATGTCAGAAGGCGAAGTAAAGTCTTTGTGGAAGGGTTTGAGCGTACTCCAACCAATGGCATAAAACTTGTTCGGCAGTTTCAGTATTCTCGAGGCATAGTCGGCACGTTTCTTCAGGTATGTGTTGAGAGAGCAGTGACCAGATAGGACGTCCGCCAGGATCTTATTTTTAGTCATTGCTAGAACCTCGTTCGTTTATTTTTTTTTTTAAAATGATGAATTCATTGCCTTAAGCCAGTTAGTGCATTTCAATAAGAAAGCTTTTCATTATGTTCCTACTGGTTTAGCTCTATCCTTCTCTGGCTGACAGGTTGACAGGTTGAGAAGCGGTCTCATTATCAGAGATACTCATACACATGAACATATTTCCTAAGACCCATATTCGACTCATTTCACTATGTGCAGCTAGCTCTAGGAGGGTTTGAAGACAGTTCCAAACCAGCTTAGACTTAAAGTCAAAGCACTTGAGAGCTTTCAGAGCTGTTTGGCTGTCCGATATTTTCTTCTGATACACTTTCGATAGCACCTTCTATCCAATTCTACATTTTAGAATGGTTAGTGTATCAATAAGCATGAGGAGTCAGTTAAGGGATATCAGGATTATCCCAATAACTACGGTTCGTAGTTAGATATGTGGTTATTATTACCTTTTCATGATTTAGGAAAACCGACTTGAGATAGTAAAAGTCGACATAGAGTTGTAAGAAGCTGTAAGACAAGATTAGCACATTATTGTTTATGAATACAGCGGGCAGACCATCGAAACCGGGAGAAAACTTTGACATCTATCAACCGATTGACTTGAGTAGACATGTTTTTGAAACGTCAATTCAGTAGCGCACATGATTTTTGAAAGCAAATTTGGTGACCGACGAGTCCGACCTCGCACTCTCTGCCGCCATTAACAAGTTAAATTGGCGCATTTGGTGGAACCCGCACTGATCTCGATGCAACACCATTGCATGACCGAAAAGTGACTGTTTGGGCCGGAGTTTGAACCAAATCCATCATTTGGCCATTTTTCTTCAGAAAAGGCGAAACAGTCCATGGGAATCGATATCGGTGGATGTTGACCCATTATCTCTGCACAAAAAGGTCTGGACGGTGCGCCATGCCACACTGCAAACCAAACAATACAATTTCTGCAACAAAAATTCCCTGAACGTGTTTTGACAGAATGGCGACATTGTCTGGCCACCAAGATCTCCGGATTTGACATCTCCGAACTTCTTTTTATGGAGCCCAACATACTCGAAGAAGTGATTAAAACTATTAGACAATATTTACCTAACCAAACTTAAGACTAAGAAGTATTAGAATTCTCTGTTGCTAAACCTGGCAGCACTAATGCCACTTAACCTTAATTTGCAGCATTTTACCAGAGATGGCGTAGGTAGTAGATTCTTCATTTACTACCTGCGCCAACGTCAGTCTCTGATTGAAGCGCGAATATAATATGTCCAACTTTGTTCCAGATAAATTGTTTTCGAAACATCCGAGGTAGGTAGGTAGGGAGTAAATATCAACTTCGACGAAGACTTACCATAGGAAACCGCTGCTACTTCGGTTTGGCAAAAGAAATGGGTTCAAAACTCCTATCTCGGAAGACAAAATGTATGCTCCACAAAACATTGATCCTGCCAGTTCTGCTATATGGAGCCGAGTGCTAGACGATAAGCAGGACACTTTCGACAGAAAAATTCTTCGTCGAATTTCCGGTCCCGAATACGAAGAGGGCGAATGTAGGAGAAGATTGACCACGAACTCTATGAGCTGTACCAAGATGTGGATGTAGTCAAATACGTTGACTACACTGGCTCGGCCACATCGAGCGAATGGACAATAATGCTCCAGCAAAGAGGATCTTCGACTCACAGCCCCCAGGTTCGAGACGACAAGGAAGACCCCGAACCTCCGTTTTAAAGACCAAACTATCGCGGATGCCAGAGCGCTTGGTCTGGACAACTAGAAGCAGCGTGCCCGAGATCGAAGGGAATGGAAGGCTACCGTGTCTCAGGCAGGGACTCTTCAAAACATTACTTGGAGTTGATTTGTCAACGCTTTAAGTCCATGGAAATGATCCACAAGTACGATAAAATGATTTTGCAGCATTGGACGGACAACACCTCTGCCCACCACTCAGCTACTTTTCAATTTTTTCGCTAAATTGTTTGGCTTTGGCTTTGACATCGAAACAAGTCTGTTGTCTGTTGCAGGTGGTAAATCTGGAATTACTCCTGTAACTCAGTGTAGGTGGTCTTAGCTGTGTGAGGGCCAGAATTATCCTGATGGATTGCAACTCTAATATCGACTTTAATCTGCACAGCTACTGACAGTATTCAATGCGGTGATAGCCTGGTTATGAGACAACAGCTCAAAATGGATTATTCCCTCAGTACCCCACCATACACTCTGTAACGCCTTGAGTGGGTGAAGTCCATCTCTGGAATGTTGTGCTGTTGGACTAAGCCATTGGTTCCGACGTTTAATGTTAAACACATTTTTCATCTCTGGTAGCGATCCGGTTCAAAAAGGTGTCTTGATTGTGATGCGATTCCTTGATGAAGATTATTCTGCGATATGTGGCTTAAGTTGGACTCGCTTCCGAGTTCCGCTCCCGTACCAATGAAATATCTTTCGAGTGTGACCTCTAGAAGCGCATCATCTAGCTACTGTGCCTTACCCGAACGAGGTTCATCCTTTTGCTCAAAATCGCCATTTTTTTAACGCTATAACCTGATACATAAACATGTAATGTTTTAATGGTTATTTAAATCTAAAAAATCTTACAAAAAACGTCAAATATTTTTTGGAATTAATTGGATCTATCTTGGTCCGTAAAAAAAAAAAACTTGCTTCGCGAGAACGATTAGTAGATACCATTGCCATCGTCAATTCCCAGGTGACTATGCCTGTTAGTTCATGCATTTCATGCACAAAGAGAACATCAGCTACTAGATACATATGTTATGGATTAAATATTTAACCTACACCTAGAGTTTTCCATGAAAGCATAATGCAGTGAAGCATCAAATTCAAAAGCTTTTCCCCCAAATCATAACATCCCCCCCTGAACAGTTAATAAAATAAAAACTATCGCTAAAAACAACTCATTGAAACATTATGAAACATATTCCATTGAAAGGTTTGCAATTTTTTTTTTGCATTTTCAGTTTAAGCACATTCGTCGGCGACAGGGTGGTGAGGGAGTAAATAAAAGCCAAACAAAAACAAAAAGTGGGGGAAAAAATTGTTGTTTTCCATACACAAACATACATACCTTCAGCAAAGTTTTTCCAATGAGCATCCTAGGAAAGGCATCTAAAACGCCTCCCTGCCCACTTGTACAACCGCCAGGGAAACCGCCGCTCTGCTCTCAGAGAGCAGCGCCAACACCGATTCTGCTGTACTGCCCGGCTACACTTTCACCAAGTTAATGTAAATTTAAGTAGTGATATTCCGTGGGAGAGAAAATCTACCACAAGTTAGTGAAAAGGCGGCGGGAAAAACCCCCCCGAAGACCTTAGGGGTTTGTATCCCACTTGTCTGATGTTTGACTTGTTTTGGTAAAAAGTTTTTCTCTTTTTTTTTTTTTTTTGTGTGTTCCCTCTTCTGGTCGTACTCGGTGTACTAATTAAATTTAGTATTCAATTTCAATTTAAAATTCCAATGACGGGATTTTATTTTGCTTTTTGAAGCTTTTGCGCATTTTTTTTTTTTTATTTTGTATTTCTATGTTTTTTTTTGTGTAGTATCTAGAAAAGAAAATATTTAAATTCACATGAAATGCGGGGAGAATGAGAGAAAAATTGAACAAAAAAAACCTGAGTTCGGAATACTGCTGTCGAGGGGAATGTTTTTGAAGAATTCCGTGTTCACCCTAACTCTCACATTTGCATACAGAACGTCTTGAGGAGGGACGCAGCTAACGCGATTTACATTGTTGATATCTTTTAGATAGGCCTTGTGAATTTTCATAATATCCACGTGCTTAGGGAAGAATACTTCAACTTTGGAGTTTGCTCCACAATAGCAAGGAAAAAGTTCCGGTAAACATCTGAGTACGTCTGGAAAGGATCGGATGACACACACCTTCTTATATCTGTTCTAGTTGAAAATGATTCGCCTTTAAGTGGGCGTGGCTGTCAACCAGTTCATGCCAGAAATTTCGAGTTCTGAGTGAGTTTTCGAAATAAGGACTAATGATCGTCGTACATAGCTTGGGATCCTGGCACTACCGAAGCCGAATGGAGTGTATATCACGGGATTGTCCCGAAAACAATGAAACAAGTTTTTAAAAAATGCAGAAATATGACACAAAAAATGCAAGAGAGTAGAGCACATTACACTCCATATACATATGTATCTGAAACCAGGGCAAAGCTTTTGAATCACAGCACATGATGTACGCAGGAGAAACCCTTTCGACAGTAGAGCCGCTGTGCAGATTAATACCAAATATTAGGGAACCCAGACCACAAATCAGAAATCTACTAGCCACGAGGAGCAATCCTAACGACGAACCTGAATTCCTGTTGTACATGACACAATAAGTAGCAATGGAGATGGAGCACAATCACTTAAGCAAGATGGACATAAACAAGATAGAGAGTTGACTGGTGGAGGACCACGAGAGCTGAACCATGATACTTACAGGAGTACCTTAGCGAAATCCAGAATTTACACCATGTTCTGTTGGAATGTGGAAGACATCCAATGGCCAGAAACGTAATAGAAAAAGAAAAAGAGGAAGACTCCGAGAGAAGTAAGAACTGCAATAATGCTACGCTTGAGCGAACGGACACCCAAAAATGGACAAATCGCATCTAAAGTTCTGCCAATCCAAGAGCGATAGTCGAAGAATCTCTTCACGAGTTACACGTTTGGTGTGGTTTTCCGTTCGCCGGAGTCATTAAACCGTACCTCTTCGAAAATGAAGCTGGTGAATACGGGTCACAGAACTGGATAGGAAAGACCTTTACTTCCAGCAGTACGGCACTGCATGCATGTCCCTTTACTGAGTGAAAGATTTGACGGTATATTACGATTTAGAGATTTCAATTACTTTTCAATTACTATTCGAAAACGTCTAACACCTGATGGCGGGAGGAACTTGCCTGTCGTCTAGGTCACTATGTTCTAGGTTCTTTGAAACCTTGTTCGCTACCAGTATCCATAGCAAATAGAACCCAACCTTGTGAAGTGCCTATAGAAACCAATGTATTTACTTCGTTCTCTCTCACTTCTGAGTTCATATTCTACCCGGTACGAGACTACTGGAGCTAGGGTTTGTTGGTTCAAGCCTCCCTCTATGTTTTGGAAAACCACTGGCGTCAATTCTTAGTGGTAGGGTGAGCTTTCGACTGTTGGTGCCTCTTCATCCAGACACCACTGTCTTTAGCATAAGACTGGTTTTCGATATTGGACGGAGGTATCACAAGACTGACCGTCTGAAGCAGGAATGAGCCCCGGTGAGGCTGGTTAAGTCTACAGATAGCTGCGGACTAGATCTAAAGCATAGAAGCTAAACCAACATGAACGCACTAGGAAGGCTACTACGGTACTAAACGTCTGCACGAGAGCCATTGGACGTAGGTGCGAGAGTCCTTCCGCAAATAATGCACTGGTCCTACACGGCGGTAGTAACACCAATACTTGGGTATGGAGTCCTTGGCTATCTCTCACTCTTTGATAAGCAGGATTCAGAGAACGGCTTGCATTTTCGTACAACTCCTCCAGCTACGCTTAAAACGATGTTGCATATCGGTCTTCTGAATATTAATGAGAAAGAAATCGGAATGAAGTCGACGTTGATACTGAAGGAGTCATTGCTATGGTGCTATGGCGAGACAGGGCATGCCAATATCCTCTAGCCTGCGGTCATACAAATTGAAACCATGGGCTATGTACCCCCGTTTCTGGACTTCAAAATTCAATACCACGCACGTATTTGGCAGAGAACACAGCAATAAAAAATATACACCAATGGGCCTAAGACAGGCGAGGTCTAGGATTTAGACTCCGTCTCAGACTTCTAGACTTTTGCAGTTCATTTCAGGCAGACGTTTGGCGACAGGTTTCAAAAACGAACAATTCCGCAAACGTCACCACTAGAAAAATACGATTATCTGGACATAACTATCTTCACTTCGATAGCTGAACACCTACCCTTTTCACCCATGCGCTTATGTGAGAATTAAAAAGGGAGATACTCTTCAACAAACTAAGCACACAACTGCGGGAACAGTCGTCATCTCAGACAAATCATTCACTTTACGTTTGTGTTCATCTCCAGAGAATGGTCTCCTTCGGGGACGGGACCAAACTACTACTCAGTAACTACACTCCATAGGTATGCGACAACAAAGCAATCAAAAGAAATTTCCGTTTTCTAACGAAAACGTGAAAGAATATCACTTCAACATCACTCAATCGTATCACACCTCCTCGTTATTAAAACCAGAACGGAATTTCCCCCCATTTGCCAGAGGAAACCCAAAACCACTTCAAAAACACGAAAATAATGTTTACAATGCATGCGAATGCCTCGTTTTAACATGCAACATTGAAAAACAAAAAGAATACTCAAAGTATGTTCAGCAAGGCACTCTCTACAGCCACGGTTGGACAGTTGCCAACTGATGCCAAGCGATCTTTGCCCGGTATTCGTCGTGCAATTTTTTTCGAACATCCATCAACAATCATCATGCGTCACAGACGTATGGAACAGACTCGTCTCAAATGGATGGATGGATGCCTGGAACGCACCCATTAGAAAGGTAATAAAACAAAAACTATTTCCACTTCAATAAATATTTTCGCAAAGATTAGCACAAGTACACAGTTCAATGCATAGTAGCAGCAGGAGAAATCGAACCTTACAGCCATTATGTGAATGTTTAAACATTCAGCACAATTCAGCGCAATTCAGCACTCCGAAACGGGTCGAGTACGTTTCGTCTTCGCTGCTACTGAGCACTGAGTGCCGGTTGTTTGTTTACTCTTCGCCTCACTTCGCGTTAAGTAAACAAAATCAAAAGAGAAAACGAAAAACGAAAAACGAAAAATCGTCTTAAACAACTTAAGGGCGTGTTATGCATTCCGGTAGTGTGATGGAAGTGATGCTCCTTCTTCCGGTGGGAGTAGCAGTGTAGCTGTGCAACAAGATTATGGAGAAAGTTTTCCTTCTTATCCTTGGGAATAACTTTGTTTCCAAGATCTTTCCGGCGGTATTGCATTTCAAATGTGCAAGGAATTCATTGGAATGTTGCAGTTACTTTAGATGCGAAGGAGGGATCCTTAAACTAATGAGATATCTCCTCGCGCTGAAAAGTTTTCCTTCTACTTCTTCAATTGAAAGTTTTTGCTTTTCACCTTTTTTTTTGTGACCCATTACCCAATGCCACGTGTATTTTAAGAGTTTTATTAGTAGCATTGGGATAATTACCAAAGCTTTAGTTTCATTGCAGTTCGATTTAATTAGAATTCTCCAGCGAATCGGGCGGGTAGAGTAGAGCAATTAGGAGCTCCTTCGGAGGATTAACTATTCGAGTTGGTATAACGAATCGTGTCCAAGGTAACTAAGCCGATTTGGGATTGACAGTGAACGGTGTGTAATCTATAAGCGAACACTCACGTTGCGAACACTCAAGTTGTAATAACTTTTGACTCGGTTCACCAAAGGACATACATAAATCCTCCTTGCAGTGCGATCGTAAATTGCTTTCATTTTTTGATGGCAAACTTTCTCGTAAACTCTATGTTTTATAACCCATTGTGAGTTTGAACGATTTCGTGTGGCGTAAAACTATTTAAGCTTTGAGTTGAGTTTTATGATTGCTTGAGGAGTTTTAGATGAGGAGGATGATCCTTAATAGCTGTGTTGCAGCTGAATTTTCCACCACTTGTGGGTTAATGTGAGAGCTGTCTTGCAACAATGTGGAAAATCCTTTAAAATTCGTTCGTTGGTGATGATGGACAGGCATTACTGACGACACTCAGTTATAGGAGAACTTTTTGCAGATTATTCCTTTAATGGATACAAATTTTTAATCATTTCTGGGAAAGTCAATCTGTGGCTTTTGAGGACTTCGGGATTACGGATTGTATGGTGTTTCGAAAGACCACTATAGGCAGCTGAAGTTTGAGTGGATTACGAACAGACATTTAGAAAAGTTTTGATTCGTTTAGAACGAGTCGTGCTTGTCCTTTGCATCGACCCAACTATATTTTTAATTTACATCTCTTACCGTAATGGGTGTCTTTTTATATAATTTCACATACAACACAAGTTGATATATTAATTCTTTGGATTCTGAGCCTCAGTTTCAGTACTAATATGACTACTAGAGCATGGCAGTCTGATTTAGGAAGAAGCGAAGAAGCCTAAAAATAAACATCGCAAGAAGTTACCTACATAGTACTAGTATTGTCCAGTATTGCAGTTTGTTATTTTTAAAAAAATATAAAGCTAGAGCTAGAGCTATACAATCAAGCATGGAGCATGGCTTACAAGTTCTAATAGATAGTATTTCACTAAGGACATAACAATTTTGTACTTTAATGCAAACGCACCCTCAAACTTTTTTTTATGATCTGTCAATGTCAAAACGTCAGTAAAAGTTTACATTTTTACCATGGTGAAGGGCACAAGTGAGCAGCGTTTGAAAAGTATTATAAATTCCTACCGAATCGGTTGTCGAAACTTTGCTAGTGTTTACTCCAACTCTCGGCCATAATAATCGTCCCAGCAGATAGCCTGTACGTGCTATAGATGATAGACTTGAGACTTGATCCTGTGCCAGTGAGAGAACGCACCGGTCGAAGGACCAAAAATACCGCTTCTACCAGGTACAAATCACTCAATTCCGCACTGTTCACAGGAGTTAGGAACCTCTCAGTCCACTCAGTGAATTTTGAGTAAAGATTTTCGCCTGCAGATCAAATTCAGTCTCAATCATTTGAAATGTGCAAAAGTTTGAAGAAAATCCTATATCATCGTCACGGACGAAGCTAATTTTTGACTTAATGTCTTTGTTGAACAGGAACGAATTCACATGAGCTTCAAGAGACAGATGAAAACGATCTTCATGTTACAATCAAAGCAGTACCCTGTCGTGCCATGTTGGAGGATTACTTTTGGTCAAAATTGGATGAACTTGAAACCAGTGATGTGTGGTTCCAACAAGATGGTGCCACATGCCACACATTCTCAAGAAATGGAGCAATCGAATGGCCACTTTTGGATTTCTTTTGATGGAATTAAGTTAAGTCGTTGGTTTATCCCAACAAGCCACCAATGTTATTGCAGCTCAAACTTCATTTGTTTCTTAGAAGGGTCACAACTAGTGATGGTAACTACCAAAGTTTATTGCTTCTTCTTTTGGTCGAATGTTCACTCAATCAGTGGTGGTAACCGATTGTCACATTTTGGCTGTCGTTAAGATTTCATGCTCCTTGAGGGCAAGTTCAGACTTTTTTCTGGGTATCAGCTTATTGTCCTTAAAATTTGACTTAATTCCAAGAAGAGATATTGCTGTGACTTGTATTCGTATTGTCATCATTGATGTCATATTGACTGCGGAGCTTTGCTTGCAAGACACAGATATGGTTAGGAGGAGTGATTTAGCTGTCAGTTGTTAGTTCTTCGCAGAGTCTATTGTCGTCTTTGGCTACATTGATGTTTGATTCCTTTGTGTACCTAGATCCACTAGCTTTCTGTTCATCTTAACTAGGGAATGGGTTTTGTAAAGACAAGGTATGGTATGGTGTGAGTTTCATTTGACATTTGGGTGATACACTTTGTCCTCCTAGAGGTGCACATTTCGACTCTCAATCTTCAGTGGTATATGCACATACTAACTACATACTTGTCATATTGGCATTCCACATCCATTTCCTTTTATTTTTTTGTGCAGTAAAAACCGAATAAATTATTTGCATACAGTTTGCCAGAGGCAATCAATTCTCCTGCCCACCTCAGAATGTAATCCCACCGCACTCGACCCTATTGCAGTCGGTTTTCATTTCCGCGAACATCAATATTGCGCCCACGTGAACCGTCGAATAACACTCATATTTTTGATTAAATTTTTCATTGCCCATCAGAAGTATTAAGAGATATCCTCCCGCCCTCAATCCTCCAATCAAACATCCTTAAGTGCAAAAAAACTGAGAAAACCCATAAACCACTATAAATGGAAACAATCTCATTGGAAATACGCTTCACGCCAAAAGTTCATCTCATAAATCAAACCATAAACCTACACCTATACGAGTGGATGTATGTATATTTGAAAAATAAAAAAAAGTTCTCCTTAACCGTTAATAAAAATTACATATGTTAGTATGTTATGTACAGCCAGTCAAGGCTTAGAGAGGCCACTTCGCAACCCTACAAATGGAGTCATAGGCACATAGGCACACCCTCAGGTATTAAATATTTAATTACAGTCGAAAACATGATAAAGCCCCTAAATAATAACCACCACATCATCGCCCAGCGGAAGGTCCTTGCCGCTCTTGTTGCGCTTTCGAAAGGATAAATGCTTTTGAATGATGATTACCTGGGAACGGTTAGTACCTCTTTACAGTCGCAAATGACACACTTATTCCATTAGCCTGCTCGTACCGGGTATGGGTATGGGTATGGTTTATCCCGGAAAATCCTCCACACTCCCGGAAGCGAAACACACGAGGAAAGGCAAAACTTAATTACATACTTTTAACCTAAATGACCGAGTGGGGTAGTGCGAGGACATCCTCCGTCGTTACATTGTATTCCCCCACACATTCACATGCCCGTACACAGCCGGCTAAGGAGAGAAAGATTGATGCTGCCAATGCCAACACCATCATAACGTACTATGTGCCATCAATGGAGGAGATTTGCCGGATTATGCGTGCTTTTTGTTTACATTCGCATTCGGAATGCGTGAATAAATGGTAGAACTCTGCGTGTAATGAGATTAAATACTTTGGGGTGACGTTAGAGCCGCCCTTAGCCCTTTCACAATGGCGAGGATAAATGAAAAAATTAAACAAAGCCCGGATGTGCTGGTTAGGTAGCTGGGTTGTTTGATAAACTGTGGCATTTGAAATGTCAAAAGGAGGGAAATGACGTCAAACTGTTAAGCCGGCTCGTTATAGTACATACTTTTGCTGCCTGAAGGGGAATTGCATTTTGTCCAAAACGATTAGGCTTTGCTATTTGTGGACGAACTGTGGTCAACTGTGGTCATGATGTCACCGAAAATAGAATTTCCTGATGCGAAGGAACCGAATCTTCCTCCTTCCCTGAAATCCCAAATAAATAGGAGAATGGATTGCTACATTCTGTTAGAACATCTAGAGGGGGAATTTGGCCTTCCTGCCTTAACGAGCAGTTTACATTGTAGCATGCCTATCAGAAGTCAAATTGGTGTTCTAAGAGCCCACTTGGAATTGTGTCAAGTACACACAGCAGGCTACCAGAATCTGATCTCGGATTGTTGACATAACATCGATCCTTCATGGTTCCCAACAAAAAAAAGTCCAAAGTGGTCAAATCTCAGCTCCGAGGCGGCCAATTGACATCGCCAAGACGGCTGATAACACAATTTAGGAATTCGGTGTGCAAAAGATCGATTGTGGCATGGGCTGTGTGGCATGGCGCGCCATCCTGCATGAACCATAGTTCGTCCAAATTCATGTCTTCAATTTCAGTCAAAAAAAAAGTCGGCTAACATGGCTCTGTAACGCGCACCGTTGACCGAAACGTTGGTCCCAGCCTTATTTTCAAACTCCACTCCATAATCTGCACTGTCAGTCTCTGACTGCCCAGATGCGGCAATTTTGTTTGTTAACGTAGCCACCGAGATGAGAATAAGCCTCGTCCGAAAATATGATTTTTCGCCCAAAATCGTTGTCCAATTTAAGCTGCTCTAAGGCTAGTGGTCGTGCGCCTTCAATTGCTCAGCCAATTGTATCTTGAAAGCGAATAATCCGAGATATTTGTGCAGAATTCTCCTCAGGCTAGTGCGTGAAATGTTAAGCTGTAGATCGATGGCGAATTGGTATTCGTGAATTGAATCTCACATTCTCGGCTACAGCAGCCTAATTCTCGTCTGTGCGCCCTGTACGACGACCGGGGACCATGAGTGTTCTCCACTAGCATACCAGTCTCACGAACTTTTTGCACAAACTTGCGTACAGCAGGCGCTGTGGGTGTTTCATTTCGGCCAAAACTTCTTTTCAAATAGCGCACTGTCAGTGTCAAAATAACCTATGATTTGAAAAGAAACCAGTAGATGGCCCAACCTTTAGATGTTGATCAGTTCGTCCGCAGGAATCAGAAGGATGTTCAGACTCGATCGATTCTTTGGGGCCAATATTCTACCACTCTTCCATACATATCGACCGGAATTTTGGCTAATGTTGTTACTTGTTGGGATAAGCCAGGGCATAGTGGCTCAAGTGGTTGGTACATTGGATTACGGAGCAAGGGGCTCGCAGGTTCAATACCCAGACAACGCCTTAAAGTTTATTTCACGGTTCCATTCGAAATTTCTCGACTACCGAAATTCCTCTTTAATAGAACAATTGGTCATCAGCTGTTGATCAGCTGTGTGGCATGTGGCACCATCTTGTTGAAACCACACATCACTGATGCCAAGTCCATTCAATTCTGACCAAAAATTGCCAGAACTAATTTGTTGATGAAACCTAAGATTTTATTGAACATTTTGCAGAGCCCAATCCATTTACCTTTCAGATTATGGCTTGAATTGATCTTGTAAGTGTGTAGGTCAAGATCTTTGCGCAAAATTCGCCGCAATGTGGGCTGCGAGATTCCCAATTCCTGTTAACAGAGTGTAATCGAATGATTTGACGTATTTTAAACTAAAGCACTGCAATATTTTTGGTCCTTCGATCGGTGCGTTGTCTCACTGGGACTATGATTAACGAAAATTGGAGTAATCCCTCGTAAAGTTGCTACCACAGTCTGAGTTTTGGCAGTAATTTGTAATCATTTCCAATTCCTGCTCATTCGTGAACTGCACCATGATAAAACTGTAAGCTTTGATTGACGTTTTGACATTCACAGATCACAGAAAAAAGTCTAAAGATTTGATTGTTTTAAAATACACAAATGTTATGTCGCTGCTGAAACACCCTTGACTTTGGGAGAGAGAAGTTACCCGAACCGGAAATACTTTAAGATCCACAAAGTCAAGTGACATCCAAATGAAACATAAGAATTTTAGATTACGTATACGTCACCGAATGACACAGACTCCAACATCTGGTGGTGACTGTTCCCCAACTTGGCTTGCGTACCAAGGACTCAGGCCAATATTTTTCATGGCTGCAATAAACTCTGTCAATGACTGGCTATCACAAATGAACATGCAGGGCAACCTCCAACTATTATGCAATCCTAATCACTATAAGCGTTCCGCTGGGAGATCTTATCCATCATCTCCTCCCAGACTTTTATGGATTTTTGTTCTTTTTTTTTTTTTTAGAAAAACCTGCATAAAATGCATTTCACCACACACCACATGGTGTAGGAACACTAGAATTATGACCCAACGTCGAAGCATCAGTAGCTGTAAAATCCATAGCAATTACCCCATAAAACACCGCTATTTCGAAAAACATTCGCCATAAACCCCTTAGTCTATATTTAACAGGCGATAAATGCTTTCACTTTACTGATTACATTCCGTAATTAGCTTTAGAGGTTTTCCATCTAACAACCGCTCTAAGTATCTTTTAATTCCACCAGAGTGCACGGCATCTGTGACAGATGTAATTCACTTGTCTCGGAGCGTTAAATGTCTGACTATTAAGTGTCGGAGTCCCTGGCCATAAAAACGAACTAAAAGTCGAAACGAACTCTCTCTCGGCAAAGGATTTTATGTTTACGTTACTCGAAAATCTGCTAGATGATCTCAGTGTCAATGGACAGAATGACTGCATATTTGTTTATCGCATCAAATTATACAATGTCTTGGGATTCGTCTTCGATCTTAATTCAACGAGAACCAGACTCCTATGTATACATACAGACTAGTGTTACGTAGTCTTGGAATTGTGCATCATTGTCTGGTGAAATAATCAGATACAAGTTCATGGTCCGGTTGATTGCACTTTGGAAAGCAAAAACTTATTTTGGATACTTTTTCGTGTTCAGTGAACGATGAAAATAAGAAAACATTATGAGTTGTCGGTGGTAATGGGATTATTTTTGGTCAAGGCGGGTCAAGAAACTATGAATGGAAAGTACCGCCTTCGGAGAAGCAATAAATCTTACAAGTTTTCTATCAGTTTGCAGATAAATGAGGCAAAACATATCTCGGATGGGATGAGGAAGTGTAACTAAGTTATAAATCAGAAGAGTGTTTTGGGAGAACGAAAATAGAACAGAATTCTTTTCGAATTTCAATTACTCGAATCTGTCTGCAATGAGTCGCCTGAACAAAGTCAAGAGATGCCTGCAGACACTGGTTTTGCTCTGGAATAGCTAGAGAATGAATGCTTCTGAAACGTACGTATTCTAAACTGAACGCGTTCTCCGGTTGTTTTTGGACCGCCTTATGACCTGACCTTCCAGATTCCTGGCCGTTTTTCCTACTCTAGTTTCCTGAATTCTTTTTTGAAGATATGATCTCCTATTTAGCAAAATGTTTTAAGATCTATGAAGGTTTCTGATGCTCCTCTTCTCAGTAAGTAGGTAGTCGGCCATTTCTTTGCCCGCTATTCTCACATCTCTAGGTAGAGAGTCATTTAGTTTCTGCAGGCATTCCCACAAATCTTTAGACGTAATGACATAGGTGCCAAGTGTAATTGTAACAAGTTTGGCTATCTGACATTAAAGCTGTAAAGTGTCACTGTTGGCGTGGTTTGTGTCAAAACTGATTTGGACAAGTCTAGCTACATATGACATAAATTTCAGTTTGAAAGATGCTGGTACCTTTGCCTATAGTTTCAGAGCTTTTAGTCCCAGTCTCAAATACTCCTGCTTTAGTTTCTGACAGTAAAGCAAGTTTCTAATAGAAGTCGTGCCATCTTTGCCTCGTTTTCGATGAAACTCTGATCTGGTTTACGCTTGCCGCAGTCTGCCCAAAGCAGGAGTATAAGCTCTCTCGTTTAGCTTTTCTTATTTCTTTATTATAGGACGTCAAGGTCATTCTATAGCTCTGAGAGTCTCCTGTACGTTTCGCTTGTTTAAAAGGTTTTCGCGTTTTAAATTGGTGTCTTGTCAGTCTTGTTGTCCTGTTTATCGGGCACTTGTTTTCAAACGCAGCTCTGATGCCTCTTGCTCTCCATTCTACAGTGTGTTCCAGTTTTGGATAATGAGCTAGAGCTCTCCTAACATCAGTATACTTTCAAGACTGTGATACATGTACGAGTATTATTTACGTCAAAAGCTATGAACCTGTGATTCGACTTAGATGGCTCACTAAACACTCCCCAGTTCCTAACAAATCTACTCAGACTATAACACCTAGTTTGAGGTCTAGCTCTTCTCTTAAGTCAAATTCTAGTAAAATATAGCCTCTGACATCGCCGGAAATCGGAGCAATTGAAAAGCAGGATACAGTGTTCAGGAAAGCAATACATTCACACAATTTGCCGTGACACCTTGTTTTCTTGTCACAGGTCAAAGTTTCACGGATTTAAGTTATAACAGCGTCTTTGCTGACAAATCGAAAAAAAAAACAAAATGGCCGCTTACTGTCAGCAAGTGCACTACATCAGCTGTAAGTGACAGCTCTCTAAACTGACAGTTGTGTTCGATCAAGTGTCTCCAGTTGTTTGGTTAGAGGAGGATGTTTGTAGAAATTATTTTATAGTTCCTTGGACCGTTTGTCATGTCTGAAACAGAACTACGATTTTGAGCAACATTGGCATTAGGTTTGATAATGCTGTTTTCCATATGCTCGAAAACGTCAGTAGAAAATCGGAGATGACATTTAATGCCGAATGCCCAAATGAGCGTGTGTGAAACGAGTTGATTGTATATTTGACGTTTGTTGATTATTGACTGTGTTTTTGTCGTTTTGGAAACTGTCTTATGCCGAACACAAATGTCACATTTGAATGCGAAAAGGACGCACATTTGACGGTTTATCGTTACTGCAAAGGTAGGGCCGTACGAACACTTATTCCCCACGAGTTGAAAGGCATTTTTGGAGAAAGACGATGGTCGATCAAGTTCATTGGAGAGTTCGATGTCAATCCGAAGTAAAAGTTCCTAAATTTTCAACAAAAGCTAAGAGAATTCTTCTAAGAATCGAACTTGGAACTTCCACTTGTCTCGTCTCTGGTGTGAATGTCCTTCGTCGTTGGAAATGAATTGCAGTGAAATATTATTTCCGTTTCCATCGCCTAATTCAGAAACGATTGGGGCTGTACACAACTTGAAACTGCTTGAGGATTTGCAAATATGAAAATAGTAGAAGTCCCTTTCACCTCTATCCAATGATGACGCATTGGAATACCAAGTTTTAGCTCACCAGAAAGACCAGATTGAATCGTTGCATATACCATGGATTCTCGCCTAGTTAGGGCGTTTACTTGTAAGTTCAGATACCCTTACGCGATACTCGGTTGTTAGGAACGACTGACCGTACCTAAAGCCGTGAAAGTGCTCCACTAGACAGAAGTCTCTGCAGTTGCATCACACAAAATCCTTTAATTTGTAAAATTTCATTACTATCATTGCAGCACCCACACCTCTTCAATACCACAATCCTTAGATTAATTGCTGCACAGGTTATCAACACGAGTGCGTGCTTAAACAAGTCGATTGGATCTTAGTACATTTAATTAGAAAACCTCTTCAGGTAGCTCGAACTGGATGTGGTTGTGTACGATCCGCAAGAATTGTATAAGCATCCCTGAAGAGTTGTGATGATGCATTCGCTTCGCTGTACCTACGCAACATTCCGCCAGTAGCTGGGAACCATGATAATACCTTCTTCGAGCTGATTTCTTCGAGAGTCTACGTAATATCGTATCCTGCAGTAATTAGTTGGAAGATACTCCTGGACTGCTGGCAGTAGAAGGTATGCACTTACTTAAGTGCTGTGGATGTATGTATCTGTAGGTACCTTCTCGACACTCAATTGTCGTTGTCATCATCATCATCGTCATCATCATCGTGTACATCGTCATCACCGTTGTCGGTCGATTTCATTGCAGTTGACGTTTAAAAATAGATTCTCATTCAGTCTCAAGTTTCTATGTGAGTGAGTTGGGTAAGGCGTCGAAAGGGTTGGGGAAGCGTTAGGGCAGGCAGAAATGCTTCAGTTAGATTGTTCAATCTAAAAATAGCCACTTTCATGACATCCTTTTGCTGGCTGAAAATATTCGTTTTCTCTTTGCCTGGTTTACACCCATTTTTTCCACCCTCTGTGTTCAGTTTCGTATTTTTTTTGTTATCCTGCGCCTGCACTTAACATCACAATTTTCCACATACTCAGCAGAGAAGCACTTTGATTTCTTTAGGGGCTGTGCTGCTGCTGGTGTGCAATCTATTGCATCAGGAGTGTAAATGTTGTGATTGTCCGTCCTCTTGTAGGGTTGAGAAAAAAAAAATCAATTTCGAAGGTAAAAAGGTGTGAAAGGAGCTCGCTGAAATGGGGTTACGACGTAGATATGGGAACAAGCATTTTTCAAGCACTAATGCTATCGAGTACAAGTGGGTACGTAGTCGTAGGTAATTAAAGTAAGCCAAACGTTTGACTTGCCAAGCAATATAAAAGATTTTCACTCAAAGAAATTGTACATTCAGAACGAACCACTTTTCCGAAATGAAAATGTAAGGAATATTGAAATATCATAGCAAACCATAGCCATACATGGATCGAATCCATTCCCGGTGTACAGTGTGTCAACACAAGTTTGCCATGATAATGGTATCGTTTACAAGTTCATCTAGATTTTAAGGCATAACCTGTGATCCACTTGTGCTGTACGTATTATATTCCTCGCAAAAATTGAAAAACCCTTAAGTTTAGCACAGTTTTGTTACAATTATACTCTCGGATGTTTGTCCGACGTTCGCAAACATGAAAAACATTTATGTTTGCTAACTTCGAACATTAGTTGCTCTTAAATAACCCGTAGATCCTTAGGTAAAGCTATAGCCTTGTTCCAAGCAACTGACAGATGGCTACAACGTTTCGTCAACACTTAGTAAAAGGTCCTCTTTATTCAGAACCTCTTTACATAGTCGACTCAGTGCTCAAGATTCCTAAATTCACATGGCATCCTGCAAAGCGCAAAAGATCGATCGAAGGAAATACGGTATTTTCTTGGCAAAACAAGCTCCAAAGGAGTCAGACAAGGTTCCACACAAAATTACTACTTTCGTGACAGAGGCAAACTCCAATCGAAGACCAAAAAAATAATGGCCAGGAACTTCACACAAGTGTCTAGAGAGGACCATCCACTGTAAGCCTCTCTAGGGACCTTGATCCCTGCTTCTTGCTTTTGTGCACAAGGCGGGATGAACACGAGCTCTCTACCTGTTTTGATGATGTTGTCGGTCCTTCCTCATTGTCTGGTATATACATATTCATGTCCAGGGATCAAGCAGAGGGCAACCTTGTGCTGTCGTGAAGAGCTTAAGGTTCTTGGAGCTTCTTCACAACCTTGGTTTTTATTTAAGTATCAGTAATCGCTTTTATTGCTGCCTGGCTATCGATAAAAAAAGGTGATACCTTCCTGTGGTATTTCCTTCAACGCACCTTTCTCTCAAGCAGCTTGGAAAGCACTGCTATGGTTCGGAAAGCGGACTGATCTGGATGTACCCAGCGGTTCAGTGCCTATTCCTACGCCTACATGTATCTTTGAACGTGCACTGGTAGAGTGACCGCTTTTCCATTCATCTCTGCTCGGGAACGAGCTTCTGAAGGGTCTCTTGAAGGCTAAGTACGAAGGTAGTTAGTCCGAGGCATAACCTTTCCTAGATATTTTCCAGAGTCATAGAATGACTCGTTGTATTATGTCCCCAACGCCGGACTTGTGGGCGCTGAGGCTCAAGGGAGCAAGAGGCTTGAGACTCGAATTCCAGCTAAAATTTGTTCACGGCCCCACCTCTTTCGTGCCTTTGACAAACTTCCGTACGCTCGAACTGTCATGAAAAAGTTTTTCAAATAACAAATTGGCTTTTGGATACGGTTACACGAATGGTTGGGAGAAGGCCTAGGCCTTTAGCTGTAGCGCCGAAGATTTGTATTTTTTTTATCTGACTTATTCTTAAGCCACTAGATGCTCCCGAAGCTTGAACGAAAATGTCCAGCAGTAGCAAATTAAGGAAAGCCTCTAGTACTGCAATGGGTGGCACTTGTGGTACCAATGCACGGCAGTCTATGTGTCCTTAAGTTGGTGATCTTGCTGCCGAACTGCCTGTATGGTGGCACCCATATGTAAGTCAGAACAGGTCTTGTTTTTTTGGTCCCCAGGTTTTCCCAAAACATTCTACTGCACATATAAGGAGCAATAAAATATTCATTATTTTTTTTATGAATACTAAATCTCCAGTTCAGCTTTTTATCAAGGACGAGTTCTAGGTATCTGGGGAAACTCAGGAAGGAATTGTTACCAAACAATACCAGTTCGGTCTTTTAGGGATTGACCACTAGTTCACATTACGTGGTCCAGGGGAAAAAGGTCTTCGGCGCATCTTCCAATAGCTCACTAAGGATAGGAAAGAGCTTACCACGCACTGTACATATACCCCATATTCGAAAAACCAGTCCCGTCCAAGATAGAGGCTATTGTGGACGGAGATGGTGCAGAGTACAACTAATTTACAATCAATGTCTCACAGTCAACCATCACAGACCTAATAAACCTGCATCTGAACGATCCTTAACACAACATACCGACAACTGCACTACAAGGATAGAGAATATGCTCAACAAAAGAGATCCTTGCCCTTATTAACCTCATGCAACGCAATTACACCGAGTTTAGCTCTCCTTACATGCAGAAACCCATTAAGCCCGAAAATCCATGCCATGCTCATGTGTATCCCCAATACGATGATAACTCTAATTCCCTAATGGCCTCGAGCTCCCTTCATTTTCTACCAGCTTTCCCGAAACGTTGAACTGCATCCAAATACGAATGCGAATACCACTGCATCCATTGTCCTGGCTTACAGACAAGACAACATTTGCCTCAAAAATTATTATCCCTAAACTTCGACAGTAATTCGGTAATTTTCTGCTCCATTGTATCCCCAATTCCATGAGCACAAAGCTCTGTAATACAAAAGTAGTTTCCAGCTTTTGAGAATTTTAAAATCTCCACTTATCCTGTGTCTCCTTCAGCCAGTCGTTCCCTCCTCCTACCTCCTTTCGATTATTATCCACAGAAGTCAACCAAACAAAGCGGAAAATCCATTCGAGACTGCATTGTGTTCTGCTGACTATGTGTACTCGTATGTGGTGCTGCTGCAACCAAAGTTGACACGAAACCGTCAAGGGAAATGTGTGTTCTTGTACTTATTTATCTTTCGCAATTCCCAAGGGACTTTGTATCCCCCGCCCCACCCGATGCAAACAAAGAAAGAAGTTTTCATCTCTCCGTGAAAGTTGCGAAAAATTCATAAACAAATTTCCGTAGATTTTGACCGTTTTTTGTCAGCCCTGGCTTTTCGCAAGGAGAGCCACTTTATTGACACGTTCTGCGTGTTATTTTCCCGGCCAGTGAATAAGACCGAAGACATAGAAAATAAAAGGACGAAAGTTTCTTAATTTACTTTAACTTTGTTTGTGAGTGAGCGGGAGAGCGTGTTCTACACCGCACTCCTTGGCCCAAGTACCCCCCAGGTCAACGACTGTGCCTACAGAGAGTATGGAACAACTGTGTGATGTTGAATATTTGTTTATCGAAATGTGATGGGAATTCATGTATTCCCAGGACTCTGGAGGAGGCGCGTAATCAAAATTGTATGAACAGGATTTTGATCTTTCTGGTTTTTTTTCGTTCGTTCTTTCTTTCTTTTTTGTTGTTATTCCTTCTTTTGTTGTTATTGCTTGGTTGTTTATTGTCATGAGATTGCCTATTTGACTGTAGAGGCTTTTCTGGTCTTTTTTTCCTTTGTTCGGAGAGGGGGAGCACAATGGGAATCATAATTTCAAAAGCATATGCATGTGGTCTACGTTTGTGCGGCACATGTGCTTCCGGTATTATTTGTGACGTGTGGTTGTGGAGGGGGAGAGGGGCTAGGCAATCAATAATAGAACGCAATTATTCGGACACTATCTCGCACTATTCACTGCATGTCGGGGGAGCTCTTGAGACAAACAAACATTTAGGAAAACATGTCAGAAACATTTCAGATAGGTACGAGTGTGTCTCGAAAACATTTAGGACTGTCTTTGGGTAGGTTGGTGTGTTCGACGAAGAATGCGTCAAACCAGAGGGGCCGCGCTGCATAGAAGAACCAGGCCTGCTCATGAGCTGTACGAGCAGAAGAATAGGGATGTTCATCCCACCACCAGCACCAGCTTCGGAGAAGAAAAACGAGGGAGCATGAGGCGCGGCGATCTTGGAAATACAAACATGTTGTTCTGACGTTGTTCCAGAAAGTAAAAAGAACAAACATCCAAAGGCTACGAACCTCGATCCGAAGCCTGCAGGGACTTAGAAACAAAGCTAGTAGTAGAATCATTGTTATTGCTGAGGATATGGAAAGATCATGTCTGCTAAGCCCGATAGACTGGCTTGGTAAGGAGCATGCATAAAACTCATATGCAGAACATGGTCGGACGCAAGAATACCCAATGAAGGGAAACTAAATATTGTTTGCTCGAGGAAGAAGCTTGAAGCGTTAAACCTGATAGGTCCGTGTCCAACAAAGCCGACAAAATTTGAACACTATGCCAAGTCCTGGAAAAAATCCAGGAATTTCAAATCAATGCCACCACCATTTTATTGATGTCAAGACCGCTTATGACAGAATCCATAGGAACCAGATATATGGAGCTAAGTCTGTCTAGTTTTGTCATCCCTGTCAAACTTGTCGATTTGTGGAGGACAACGATGAAGAATGCACGCTGCTTCCCTTAAGGTCAGGGCAGACCTCACCGAGACCTGTCATGTCAAAAAAGGATTTAGGCTACGGGCTGTCATGGGATTTCTTTAAGATCTTTCTTGAAAGAATAGAAACTAAAGAAAGTACAGAGCTAAGGAACAATCTCTCAAAAGTCCGAGGAACTGCTTACATATGCCGATGATATTGGATTTGTGTAGCAAAGCCTTCTCTTGGGCAACTAAACTTACCCTGATCCTACTCTAGGGTGCAGAGGCATGAACTATGTTCAGAATAGATTAGGTTGCTCTCGGTTGTTATGAGACGAAAAACTTCTGGTGAGTCTTGTTGGTTGAGGCTCAGATTCAATCCGGACTGTAGCTTCACCCAAAAAAAAACAGTTGTTGGGGTGACTACATCTGTGGGAATGCAGCCTCAATAGGATCTCAACGAATTCTTATGTTATACGGTGTGGGTCACATGAAATCAAGAAACAAGACAATTACTCCAACTGTTTGTCTATGTTGCAGAGAAATCGTGTTGCGTCGGAATTATCTAAGTAAGGTTCGACACACAGCGTGCCTGAGCATATGCGGAGCTCTGCGAACAGCACCTTCTACGGGACTAGACATACTCCTAGTCATATTTACCAAAAAAATGGCAGCAACTGCAGACGATCGACTCTAAGGTACCCTTTCGTGGTCAAGAAAGGAATTTGGCCACGTCTCCATTCTGACCAAATTCAAAATTGTTTTCAAAACCAAGGACTACACCATTATGTGTCCAAACTTTGTTAACAATTTCGCCGTCACCATTCCCTCAGACTTTTTGAAGATGACTCTTCCTTTTTTGCCAGATAAAGCAAGCATGTCGTGCAGAAGCCACAAGGATAAAGAAGAGGAAGAAACCGCCCCTACCTTCTTTGTTTATGCTCAGCTCTTAGGAAGGAGCCTTCGCCTTTAACGACTTAAGTGATCTGACAAAGACGACTGATGGGCCTTGGGACCGGATATAGTTTAGATCCAACCTGTGAATCGAATCCTTTTTGAAAATATATCGACAAGATTCACGAAGAAGGGTTTTCCTAGGGTGTGCTCCGTGGTCTTCGCTAGGCCAAACATCTACAAACGAAGGGATGTACAGATTCTATCTCTTTAGTATCATTGCAGCTTCAGCGAAAAGGTACTGTGAGCGATGCCGAACTCGGTCGCACGGTCCCCAACTGACCAGTGACCTTTAGTAATGGCTACAATTCTGGCAACTTCTGGTCATGATATACCAACTAGTAGTGACACAACTAAACGATTGGCAAGCTGGAGACGATGTGTATTACGCGGACATGTCCCGCGAAACATCGGTTCTATTCGCTAGCCAGCCGTCGGCACGCTCTTTACTTTCATAATGACTGTACTCTGTGAAACAGATGAGTGTAATTGTTGAGTGGACACTTCCGTGATCTTTTTCGAATCGATATTGCTCTACCAGTTTAGATTACATGGCAACCACATTAGTAGCTTGGCTGTCTGAATATACTAAATGAAGAAGTCTCAATCACGACTATCTCACAAGACGTCCAAGAGTTATTTCTTGCTCTGTATCCACCTTGAGCCATTTCTTTCCCTCTATCCCTCCGAAATTCAGAAAATTCAAACCCCAATAGTTTCAGTGATCAAGAAGAGTAATAGCGAAAAAAAAACACTGTGAAACAAATTCCCTCGGAAAAACTTCCCTTCTTTCCTCTCGATTCGCAACTTTCCGAAATGTTTCCAAGAGCAAAACAAACTTCCACCCATCAGAGACAAATCATTAGATGAAACCATTTGCCACAATCCCATCAAACCAGCCACAAACAGTCGAAAGCACTGAAATTAAATATCGCCATTAATCACCCGTCCCAAGGGTCGATGGTGAAGAAATTTCCTCTGCACTGCACAAATGGATTGTGTGAGCCATTTATTTTTATTTTAACCAAACTCAAATCGGATACGAATGTGGTTGCTGATTGCTGCGGTGTTACGTGATAAATGGATTTGATTATACCCGTTTGGTTGAAAGGAACATTATATTCCTAATGCGGGATTTTATTCGTAAATTTCATCCCTAAATATCTCAAATTATCCACAGGGATATTTGTTTTGAAATAAATAATCATAAAAAAAAAATGTTCCCTGTAATTGAGTTTCAACTTTTGAGTAGGGTTGCGAGTATATCATAACACATGGAGGGGGGTGGGAGGCGAGAGTGTAAAAAAGCCATCTTTCGGGGAAGGGCCTCACACAAGTGACAACTTTCATCTTCTTTCGAATGAAATTGACAGCGAAAGGTGCTTCCCTTCCATCAATCAAATTTGAAAACACCCAAACTCGACCTTTTTTTTTTGCTTCTTTTCGTTACTCGTACTCCTATCACTATCCCCTGAGGGTGGACTTGCACTTGTACGGCCACGAAAAGGATACATGTATGTAAATATGGATGAGCGGCCATAAATGATTTACAAGTGACTTCCTGTGGGATTCCTGCGAAAGTCTAAAGTCATCTGCTACACTACTTAGTTCTGCTGGGTGGTGGGGGCTATTTTTAGGTCCTTTGTCTCCCACCTCGCTTTTTCTTTTTCCCTGCGATGATCAGACAAGCTTTGCGATTCTGTCGAAACCGTCACAGACACATTGTCTCACCGCTCCGAATAAAATGCTATAAAAAGAAGCCAAACAAAGCAAAGAAAAAAAAAAGCTTAATTCCTTTATGACCGTCTTTCGCTTTGTACAAAGTAATTACCCTGTGTTTTGCTTTTTTTATTTTTATCTATCAGAGCCAACACTATTCCTTTGTTGATGGTGTGTTAAGCACATTATTTTTCAAATAAAATTTCACACAACTTTCGCCAGGCAGCTGATGTTCCAATTTTATAAATTGAACAGCATATCCTTCGCATTCGAATACAAACACACCGAGCCACACAACTATGATTAATGATATAAAATTAACCCGCTGACAAATAGGTTAAGAGGCCCGAAAAAGAAATGAAAAATACAAATACCTTCTTTAATATAATTTTATGGCCATAGGGGAGGTCGGGAACCCGCCTAAATAATGGGTCTACGGTGGGGAAGTGAAGCAACATGTGTCCCATCCATAGAACCTCCAGCAGCAGCACCACCACCACCACCACCTCCATCGGCATTCATAAGGGAATTTTCGACGTTGGTTTGGGCTTTTACAAGGAAAAAACTTAAATAGTGAGCTATAGACACCCTTGCACACACACATATACACGGACAAAGGACAACGACGCGAGTTTTGGTAGAAAGGACTTCCTGACGTTTGTAACACAAGAGGGACAGAGAAAAACAACCAAATTGTAATAAAAAAGTCGTCCTTTTTAGCTCTACACAGACGTGACGCTGCTGTTGCAGGGTGTTTCGGAAGGATATAGGTGCCGGCCGGACTGTGGGTGTGGAATAATTGTTGCTTCTGCAAGAGTTGTGGGATTTGGTAATTCTAGTCACTAATTCCTTTGGTGACCATTTATAGGCGGCAGTCAATGCTATGGTGGGATGGGGTAGTAAATTATCAGTTCAACGAATTAGGGGGAAATTAATTTTGACGACCTTGCATAATCAGGCTAAATTGGTGTGACTACATTTTGGTCACTAGATGCAATCAAAACGAATTGAATAACAAGAAAGCTATGACGCAGGAGTCAAGAGATTCTAGTATGGCATGGATGTTACGTGAAGTTGTGATTAGTAGGGAGGGTTTTTACTTTACACAACCAAGTGAGGTTTGAATGAGAAACCAGACTATATCCTCACTGACACCAATAGAGCTGCATTTAATGAATACAATTGCCCTTGAGCCGAGCCGGTATCCAGATTTTCTAATACCATTTCCTAACTTCAGTCCAAACGTGAAAGCAAACAGATTCCAAAGAGGCGATTGGATGACCGACAGGGCTATAAGTCCGAATAAAGGCACGATATGCAAGAATGGGTCCTAAAGTCGTGGAGGGTTATTGAACCCGAAATTGAGACTTCCAAAGTACGGCTATAAAACCCATCCGTTGTTGTCAAATCTGAGCTTATGGCCCGTTGCCCAAATCACAATATCAAACTCTGTAGAAATCCAGGACACATTGGTACCTAAGGGAAGGAGTTGCCAGATGAGTTAGGCAGAACGAAGTCAAACCAGGATCTGAATGACTATGTGCTATCTTCCTTAGCACTTGTAAAATTCAGTATAGCACCAGATTTCCAGGGCATTCTAACCTTGCATCCTGGGTACGTAGGTAGTCCGATCATTGTGAGGCCAGTGATCACATGGATCAATTGCATGGACAAAGAGAACCAATCTGGTCACCACGAGGCAGACACTTAAGAAGGTGTAATGACAGGCATGCCTGTGTACTATAGGAGCATGCGAACACTCGCCCAACTGCAGCCATGGAAAGGATTCCTCTTCACCCTGTGGTTGAAGAATATACAAGTGAGATGGTTCCAAGAATAGCCAAAGAGAGAATGGGGAGAGATAGTTGCATTACACTGAAACAATTCGTGGTACTACTCAAACAAATACAATCCTAGCGACAATATCATTAGAAGGTTCAAACCCCGAAAGAATTTCGAAATTAAGTTCATCAATTAAAAGAATTGGTACTGAGCAATCACTCAACAAATTGGTACACAGATGGGAACTGGAGCATGAATAGCTGACCCTACTATGAGTCCATGGGGACAACTACCCGCTTTTTGCAGACTGAAATCCATGTCATTGAGAGATACATCCAAATCTGTCTGGATAGAAACCATGCCAACATTGAATCAGCTATAATGTTAGATAGTCAAGCCCAACACATGGCACTCGACTGTGAGATTAAGTCTAAACTCGTGTGGAAACTAATTGAACTGGACCCAGAAAAATAAAGTGACCCTCTGTTGGATGTTGGATACTCACCCATGTGGCCAAAGAGGGTAATGAAAAGGGCGAACCATTCGCAGAATAAAGAATCATACCCTCAAAAGTTGAGAAAACAACAGAGAAAGAGCAGGACCTGAAATAGCACTCATGAAACACGTCAGGAAACTTTTAGGACAATACAATCGGAAAAGATTCGAAGCATGTATCACAATAAGCAAGAACAACCTGCATATCCTGACAGGGCACTGTAAACTCAGGGAGCATCTAAGGAAACTAGAAATATCAAAAGAAGGACTCTGCAGATTCTACAATGAGTCCACTGAACATATGCTGGAATCTGATTGAAATAGTTGGCCAATTATCAGATCAGGAAACACAGTCACCAGAGCCAACTGTCATCCTCAAATTCTTAAAGGAAACTGGATTAGAGAGTGCTCTAGGACAGGTTTCTTCTTCCGAGGATAAGTAAGAGAATACGACCTGAATTCTAATGAGGGTATGTATCTATCCAAAGTGTTACTGGATGACATAATAGATCAATAGAACCCAGTGGAACATACCCTTTATTCAAATAATATAACATTTTCGTATCTCTGTCCTGGCGGGCCACCTAAGAAAAGTGAGACTAAACACAGGTCACCCCTTCAGAGGCTCTGGTGATAGTGGCGCAGAAAAAAGGACACTTAGTGCGATATTGGTGATAGCTACAGGCCATGAAAATTTCGGAAATCACCTAACTATGCCTGGAGAAAATCCGGATGCCAGGACACATAGTGAGTGACTGTCCGACGATAGCTAACAGAAGAAGGAAGGTCTTATAGAGCCCCGCTGGGTAGAAACACAGAAGGTGAACCAGATTTCTGTTAAACAGATGCTACCGTTGAAATGAAAAATCAAAGGCTAAGATGGATCGTGAAAGAGAGACGATAAAGGATCCAACGATGTGGTCCGGTTCTAAATTATAACACTGTTTGGACGGTTCAGAACGCACCATAAACCCAAAACTATTAACGACAAAATGTCATTAATTTTATTGAAGAACTTGGGTTTCTACATTCTAAGATACATCACAGATTGGTCTGATGTTGAAGCTACCCCTCCTGCCTAACCTACAATTAGGTATCGTCAACTAGTGGCGTCAAAAATCATTGCTGTAAGTCAGAGCTGGATAGTAGGCAATATACACCAAATGGCTCACAAACTGGAAACCAGTCGCGAACTCAAGCTCAAACTTCTACTGTTCTGCTAAAACGTCAGTAGGATGTAGTACATAGAATGTTACCACTACTGTCACTCCCAAACTGGAAAAAAAATCTACGTAGTAAGGCCCAGAACCAACAGAGAACACCAAATGGCAAAGAAAGTCCCAATGAATCAGTGGTCAGAGCTTGTTCCAGGAAGACAATTCAGGTAGAAGAGAGGGTCGTTCAAGGCAAACATGGCACAGAATATTTAAAACATAATCGAGACACTTCCGATGAGTTGGAAAAAGATCGAACGTGTCGCATAACTCTGAACAAGACAATGTCCAGGCGTACCTGAGGTCCTACATATCCGCAAAGAGTGATAGGAGCTTAGAAGAAGAAGAAGAGGTCTGATTCTGGTGCAATTAATGGACCGCTACTCGAAGAAGTCACATTTCCCAAAATTAAAGCAAATCTTGCAAAAAAAAGGTCGTCTAGAGGACATTCCAAAAATAAGTGAAGGAGCCAGGATTTCTTTTAAAATCACATCGTACGCTCGTGGACTGCTCTTTTGTCTTTCATCATGGAGTCGTGTTCCCCACTATGTTTTGGGCCTTTTTTTGAACTTCTTACAAAACAGGACTCATTTCTTTGATTACACGACTGTCTACAGCCACAACGTCTATTCCCGGCACAATGAGCGTTGCATGGTTCATAGAACCACAAAGGTGAAAACCACTCCATTGTCTCCTCCCCTGCACCAGTACCGGAAGACTCTCTCTCTCTCGTTGTATCCCACAAATTATTATCTACACCCGTATTCATCAGGATATTTAAAAATAACATTTTTCTTAAATTTCAACAAAATGACGCAGTTCCGCTCTACCGGAAGACAACACCGAACCGTGTGAGCCAGGCGGGGAGGCTCCTTTAAGATTAAATATTAAGTGTGAACAGTTTATTTGTTTAAAAAATAATTCCTTTCACGAAAATGGAATTGGTCCCATAAATTCGCGCAGCACAATTCAAGGGGAAGCCTTGAAAGTGAATATTTCACCGGAGGCTATTACAAGTAAATTAAGGCAAGACAAATCGTGAAATTTATATTTACGGCCTCGGCATGTTTCGAGATCTTCGCCCATAGGAGATGATGAATGGAATCTTGGAGCACACACTCTCCAGAAGTATCTATTATCTCCACCTTCACACAAAAGCAATGCAATCAGCATTTCAATGTTTCGAAAACAAGAGAATTCCTTCAAAAACAAGAGGATTTTGTTATCCCAGACATGGATTCGATTGCTTTGCTTTCGGCACTATCGATCCGTCATGTGCTAGGTTCACGGGTACATTAGTTGAAGATTTGTGATTCCACGCGAAGTGGGACACTGCTTCTGCGAATAGATGGCATTCGGGTATTACCTGTGTCTGCATACTTTCTAACTTCGAATTCCCTTCACGTTCGTCGCTATTTCGAAATAGAAGAATGTAATGTTTGCGCTTCGTTGTCGCATAAAATATTCCTCGGAAGAATCCTATTTAATCAAAGGAAAACAGTAGAAACATCCTCTCGTCCCTGATAGACAAGACAATAACATCTGTCTATTGGCACACTGACAGCGAACACAGTCCAGGACACAGGGGAGACTTTTTTTTCTTCTTTTAAATATCAAATCATCGACAGGGGCTTGCATGTGCCCCCCAGCAGTGTCTTCTGCTGTCTAAAGTTTTTTTTTTCTTCTTTTTGTTTGAAGTGGGTGTCTTTGACAAACGGATAACTTATGCAAGGACGAACTAAAAGAATGTGAAATAGTTGCAAGTTGCTGGAGTGCCGGGAGCTACGAGTAAGATATGCAAAAGAGTTGCTGAGCCGGGCAGGGTGAAGGATAAAAGTCATTGCTAAAGGCTGTTGAACTTTAATGATTATTTCGAGGCTGCATGTGTTCTACATGCTAGAACGTCTCCGAGGACATGGAAAGCATCCACATCACACAAATAAAATAGAAACACTGGCTGGACGTCTGCTCTACTGTTCTCTTTTGTTCCCTAACTCCATCAACTCAAGACTCTAGTATTCGCCATAGCTTTGAAGACAGTTTTTGACACAACGTCCCATGATTCATGTTACATGGATGGTGTCCTAGGAGTGTATTTCGAAACTTTGTCGTAACACATGGATTGAGAGAAATGGTTAGGCCGACTTAGAGTCCTGCGCCACAATTACTCCTAACTCAGCAGATAATGTCGTAGTTTGTACTACGTCGCCAAAAATGTGAAATCATTGTACTTATTGAACACACTCGCAGTATGACATTTAAATTGGATTTAAGTAAAATTGGGAAGAAAATGGACCCTTGAGGCACTCCAGCGTTAGCACAAAACATCTGCTTGATTTCCAACTTGGTTACCGTAAGTAGGAGTTCTAACTTCAACAACTAGAATGAGTGGATTAAACAGAAGGTTACACCAACCCATAGAAGTGACAAAACCCTACCCTCGTGAGTCCCAGAAGTGCCTGACCTAACAAAGAAAGTACAAATAATTTTGGAAAAAATATGTTTTTTTCTCTACATAATCTCCTTTTAGCTCGATACACTTCTCCCGGCGATGTCCATAGCTTCGATACATTATTTACTAATGAATCGCCGAGCTGGTCAAAATAGCCATCAACCGCTGACGCAACCTCTTTATTGTTAACAAATCTTTTGACACCAAGCCATTCGTTCAAATTTGGAAACAGAAAAGTCAGGTCGTGTACTTCTGGGACTACACTAGGTGCATAGACTAAATCATATTCATATCCTGCCGTTTTCATGACTGTTATACTCTCGGATGTTTGTCAAACGCTTGCGAGAGGAGGGGCCTAAAAAAAATCTTTTAGATGTTGTCTGGGGATCAAACCACGAATCATTCGCTCGGTATGCTCAACGCGCTGATCCACAGCGTTCACTCTAAGCTTTAGTCACATAATTTGATAAATATCACAGGTCCAAGATGACTGCCTTGAGGAACTTCGAGTTCGTTTGAATGGTATCTGATACTTGAATCGGAAATTGACGGGGTATATGCGTTTTACCAGCAGTTTTATACTCAACTCTCGATATTAAACAACCTAGCCTTTCGAGCTCTTTCTTCCAACTTAACATTGGTGGACAAGAGCTCTATAAAATGCAGAGCTTTTGTTATGTGGAAAGCACGATCTGGACTCGCGGCGGTACCGAACTCGATGTTAGTAACAGAATCGGGAAAGCAAAAGTGTGGCAAAGCAATGTTTACAGCACTAAGAGGAAGCTGCGACTGTTCCGCTTCAACGTCAGTACTGCTGTATGCGGGCAGTACTTGGAAGGTGATCACAGCAATCAGTCGGAAGCTGCAGTCCTTCGTTAACAGATGTGTCCATTTTTGAGAGTCTCAAACGCAGAGCTCCATTTTAAACCAGAGCCGGGTATAGAAGAAGTTGGAAATGGTTGTGAATTGATCACACTTTGAGGCCCAAAAACAATTCAATTGCAATGAAACCCGCTTACCCAGTTAGGAAGAAGAACTGGTCACCCAAGTCGAACATGGCGCAGAACAGTACAAGAGGATTCAAAGACTTGGAAAGATAGTACCTTCTCTCTTAGGTTAGCTTAGTTTTGATTGGCAGGCTGCAGGAAGTGCAGTCGCACTTACAGATGCCAGAAATGTCTCATTGTGATACCACAAGATCTAGTATCCTCAATTTACCCTTGGAATCAAGAAGAGTTTTGAGCAGGGCCAGCGAGTTTGTCAAGGCTGAGAAGGCTCCGTGGTGTGTAGCTAACAATAGTCTCTCCGTATCCCTCGTTCATGCAACTTCTGCAAGAATCGTTTGCCGGGAGACCAAGCCTGAGGGCATGCTTCTTGATGGTGCAATGTCCACTAGTAGGTATCCCTACCTACTATTGTGTAGTCCTCTTTAGTCTGTTGGAGCGCAGCTTGGGACAGATCTGTTTCGTTATATACCATTTAGTGCAATCCGATCATCTTGGTTGATCAAGAGATACGAGTCGCATTTTGCGATCCTCCTTCTCCAATAGAATCGACAAAGTTATCTCATGCCTGGCGAGTATTTGGAATGTCCCAATGGCCAAGCACCGAAATAAGGTGATTTTTTTTTAATTGTTGCGCCATCTCTTTACGGGCAGCCTTGGAACTAAGGTGTTGAAGGAACGAGCCCTCTTTATGACCAGGAAGGCGGAATTCTTGCAGTTTAGATCTGCAGAAGATCTCCTTTTTTCTGGTTTTTATTTTGTATTCTGTACCACTCTTCCACTCAGTCCTGGAGGGTATACATATATCTGGGGGATCGCATAATCACTGTCTTTTGAGATAAATTCTAGTTATTCAGACTAAACGAGTAGGCGGTTCGCAAAAGTATTGTATTCATGCGGCTGGTAGTGCCACTTAAAGTGTTCCATGCAATTCTATTTGCACGCAGATACATCTACATATTTCGAATCATCAATCCTCTCCAAAAAAAGGTCAATAACACATATGTACATATGTCACTTGATATATGTAATTTTATTAAGTTCTCTCTAAAATAAAAATACAAAACACACGATGGTGTTTAAGGGTCATTCAGTTTAATAAGAACAAACTCGGTCCCAAATCGAAACAAAAACCATCATCAAGGAACATCGATTTTCGTCCCTTTATTGCCAGAAAAGGGTTTATTCCCCTTTTTTTCAAACGAGTAGTTGGGTGCAGGACATTTTAAAGAGAAAATGCTTTCACATACTTTTTGTTTGGCAAATGTCCAACGTTTAACAACCCTGGGGTGATCGATATACATAAGCAAATGTAAAATAAAACAAACTGTGCTACGCCATGTTATTTTTGAAGGTTTTATGTTTTGTTTCGATGTAATTGAGTTTCAATACACTCGCATTGTAGGGATAAAAATGAAACGTAAAATGGTTGGTTTTGAGTACTTTTGGCCTTTTTGGGTGAAGGTAAATAGTTTCTTTGAGATAAGATTGGAGATTCGTTTGAATATTTACATAAAACGTAGAAAAGGTGATTCATTTAGAGGTACTTGTTTGTCTATGGATTTTTCGACAGATGACGCGTGAGTCGTGTTAACCTGTCAAGGTATTTTTGCTCAATATTATTTGACATTTCATCATGGAAAGACTTAGCCCGGCAAAGCGTCTACAAACTGGTAATGTATCGTTCACCAGTCACAGTAACTGTGCTACTGACAGCGTTCAGCTACAGCGGCGATATTTTCGTCGAAATGCACTTCGAATTGTTCCGGTGTCTCTTCTGTTACTTGTTGTTCCAGTCTTTTTGAGGCGAGTGCCTAACACCTTAGTATTTGGTCAGTTGGAGTTGGAAGGCCGGGAAATCTGTGCCAAACTGACGAATTATTCTGTAGAGAGTCAACTTATTAGAATATTGCGTGTATAACCGCAAATGTCAAAGCAAAACTGACAGTTGCTGCCATTTGCAAATATTATAGCATCTTTCGATAGGGTGCTACATATCAGCCTTAGAAATTCTTGTAATGTATCATGCCTGAGTTTTTCATTCGACGTGGTCCTGACAAATGAGGTTTTTTTAAATCAGCAATCTAATGAATGTCTGACTAACCTTGACCAACATGAGGTTAATATTCAGAGCGTTTCAATGGAGTTTAAAAAACTCTACATAAGAACGAATCATGTCATCACTTACCACACATTTCATTTAATTTGTAGTATGTTTCGTTTTAGAACGATATTTGTTTTTGTTTTAAACTCAAAGTGGTAACCGAATGGAAAAAATAAACAAACCTTCCATTTCCCGAATTAAACGTCAACACACAAGCCACACATGTGTCATACCAAACGTTGTACACTTTCCGGCCTTCAGTCCCTAAACTGGTCAACTGAATTAATTTCCACAAACAGTTTTCGACTTCACTGAGCATTACCTGTACAACTGGTTGACCATTCAGAGAGGCGTAAAATCGAGACAACTTCAGCCGGAAGGCGTTTATTTGGTTACGTTTTCGACAAACATTGAAATTTGAAATGGCTGTTGTACATAATGTACATATAGCCTTCTTCTATACATGTAGTAAAATATTTGGTCAGAATGGGGCCGCAATCCCGCTGTCATCAATTGAATGTACAAACCCATCGTCAGACCCATTCTTTCCAATAAATGCTTAGTGTGGTGGGCACCAGCAGAAAAGTTCTCAAATATAAGGACCACTGCAACATTCCTTAAAACAGCACTGACACTCATTCCATCAGAGCTCCACAATTCAATCTTTGGGAAGAGCCCGATACGGGCTACCGAACTATTGCAGGTTGGTCTCACATTGGTTCTGAGACAAAGTATATACATACCTAGGGACGACTGATTTGACTGGAGCGTCATACCAGAAAAATAGTTCGATTTTACCGGACGAGTCAAAAAATAACGAAGGAGTGGATATTGGTATATACCCACCTGCTCGACCTCTTAGACTTCCAAAACACAGCAGTGTGCTCCAAGTTATCTCATCCACCACCTTCAAGTCTAAATTGGTAAAACGATGCCGTAAAGAGTTCAGAGCACTCACAGGGAATCACTTCTTTGGATCCATTACTATGGATCAGTCCGCAAGGATCAGTCCCCATTGCTCGAGAGCCCAACGCACTAATCACTTAAGTCATGGCGCCCACTTGCGCCCACTCACTCCCGTCTCCATTAATCCGAAAATAATGTTAAATCAAACCCCAACTCTGTGTATTATCGATCAATTTGGTGAAAATATCCAAGAGTAAGGAATATAAGTATGTAAAGGGTGACCAGATAGCATGGTTCAACAGCTGTCACAGTTACCAATGACATCCAGCTGTCAAAATGTTGAGTAAGGTTTGCCATTCCATCATGTATCGATTTATGCTTGCCAAACGTGCAGAAATTTTTAAAAATTTTATCGAAATTCCAGCTCAGTTGTAAAAACGTGATCCCAATTTTGGCCAAAAAATCATCTTCTCGGACGAGGCTCATTTTTGGCTCAGCGGCCGTTGTTGGAGCGAACACAATCCACAATCAATGCATTCACAAAGATTGACGGTTTATGACATCGAGGCACCATTGGACCTTATTTCTTTCAAAAGGAGGGAGGAAACACCGTTACCATCAATGATTTCAGGGACAGAGGGATATTAATCGACTTTCTGTGGCCAGAACTCGACAACATCGATAAATTCGAGCTGTGGTTCCAACAACAACTGATGGGGCTACATGTCATACAAGCGACGCAACACTCGAAGTTGTGAAGGAGAGATATGGCGACTGAGTCATTTCACGGCGAGCCGTGATTATGCCACTTGACACCACTCGATTTTCTCTGGGACTACGTCAAGTCCGAAGCTCGAGCCCAACATTCGAGACGCCATTGCCGTAATAACGCCTACATATTGAACTGAGTCATCAAAACTTGGATCGACTGCTTGAAGCACTGACAGCAAAGCCGAGGCGGCTATCTGAATGATGTGCCATTCCACACATAATGGCATGAATGTAGCTTCAAAATAAAGCCAGAATCAATTTTATATCTCACACCGTTGTCGTTTTATTTAAATATTTTTCCTATCGTTTTGATCTGGTCACCCTGTATATGCATTTAAATGTATTTCTGTGATGTATTTCAAAAAAAAATTCTGTCAAAGGTTCGGTGCAGCATATGCAAATTCAAAAAGGAAACTAAAATACCCGCAAGTTGAAAACATTTCCATCAAGCAACAACGAATCGATCCGAGTTCGAAAACGAAAAATTGCTTCATTGGGTTTTATTTCATTTTCTAGGGCTTGTCGCTTTTTAACCACAAACAGTGGGGAGCCAGACATTTTCAAGTGGAAGGTGTAAATATTTTGAGTGGTATTCCGCACATCTCTGAATATGTATCCTCTATCTACATGAGGTGTAAAGTTTGAAACATTCAAGGACAAAAGAGGGATTTAAACCCATACAGTGGCATGGTCCTTCGGATGCATTGCACATTTCCACAGAGTGGACAATCTTTCGAGTTATTTCCATACCCTGGGAGCATTGGGAGCACTCCCTTCAGTTATCGACCAAACTAAATCTCTCAAGCCACATGCACATGTATCTTCTAAAGTGCATCTCGTAATTGACGAACGCTCCCATCCATTGTCAAAGGAACAACAAAATAATGCACCACTTCAGTTGTCAACTATAAAAATTCGATGCTATCTGTATATTCCTTTTACAAAAAACAAAATAAAACTGAAATCAAGTATAACTTTTGAATGGAAGTGCATTGTCTCAAGACACACTTTTAAAGTGGATCCATAATTTGACTACGTTTGGCTGCATTGCACAAGCACTGCAAATGGGCATACGGAATTCCTTCTTGGCAAGCAGAGACCGTACGTGTTGAAAACACTCTAACAAATGTAGGTCAGGAGAAAAGTTGTTTGATTTTGGAATCAGAAAGGAATCAAGTACAACTTTTTGTGCGGAATTTTAGTTTCAAATGCACTGCATGTAGGTATAACGGTAAGGTATAAAATTCGGCGTAGTTTATTTATTTATTTTTTGATTTGCTTTGCTGCTTTGTTTAGATATTTCCAAAGTTATACGAGAGATGCATTAGTTGTGCAGTACTTGGAGTACCTTTCTACTAATCTCTGCCTGCTTTCTATGGATTTTACTATGTGAGGTAGTTTCTTTGCCCCTTTGGTGAGAGCCATCACAAGGAGCAACCAATATGCAGAAAACTCCATTTGGTGTAGTACTCTATTCCCTGAAGGCATCAGAGAAATGCCGCGGAATTGTGACTACAAATCACAACCAACATCCTACAGTTCGTACTTGTTGATTCTCATAAAGACAGCTACAGATAGTATGTCGCTAAGCCGGACTACACTGCATTATGCTGTTTACTTGCTTAACTGCTCCAGGGACACCTATATGAAAATTAAAGAAAAACTGAATGCAAGCATCGAAAAAGACTTCGAAAGATCCGATTTGAATACGCCGACATTTTCAAAATTCAATGAGCTTGTCGATGGTGTCTCCATTGTGCAGTACTTCCCAGGGACTTCATACATTTGTATACCCAACTGCGGCGTCACAGAATTAATCGTCCAACTGCGAAAGGAACAGTATTTGTTAACTAAAAATCGATGAGATGACCCAGTTGTTTTTATCAGCACTGACTACAAGACCTTAGACTATCAAGTATCTAAGGTCAGTTTTGTTCATGATTTATCGAGAATAACTTTCTTAAGGTAATTTTATGACTCCGGCCATGTCAACTCAGTTTTCTTTTTCAGTAGTATTTTGGCACTTTCCTTGCACACTATATTGCAGTTCGATTCTACGTATATAGTGCTAGGGATGTAGTCAAAATACTGAAAACCTTAGGTTAGGTTAGGAAACCTAGAAATTGTCTAGAATTTGTCAGAAAAATAGTACAATACGTCAGAAGAGTTCAAAAGTTGGTATGAATTTTGTTGATTTTTGAACTGCATTTGCTGAATGTCCGAGGAGCCATATTTCTTCCAAGACCTCAGTGTCAATACTACAACACTTACTGGTGACCGGTACAACGATGTTCAAAAATTTTCTTGTGTTCGACTTAGAACGTGAAGTTCCCACAAGGCGGTGCCACACCACGAACAACTGCGAATTTTTCAGACATTTTTCCTGGGTGAATAGTGTCGCAAAGAGATGGTATCGACTGGTCCGCACATTCCCTGATTTGACTCTTCTCGATTTTACAAAAAGAAAAAACTTCATGCCTTTCTGTATCAAAATGATACTGTGAATGTACTTCCATATATGGATGCCGAGAAGGAGCAATTAGACACAGAGACTGAGGTGCTTTGGGACTATAAGTGCAATAAGAACTACACCTGCAGCGAGACTAGTAGCTATCCTCAACCTGCTACCGTTGGATATACATATGTATGTATTCATCTGTAAAAGCCTCAGAAGCAAAATAGATTTTAAAAGACTTTATTTTCAAGCTCATTACCGAGCAGAAAAAAATGTCTACATAGATAAATTAACGCAAGACGTAGACGTGTATGTATTTTACAGCGAGGATATTAGCATTGACAATGAACGATTAGGGCAATTTTTGGTATTAAAATATAATCCGAGCACTGTCGAGAAGAGGTACCGATTCTTCGAACACCAAGTAATGAATACCCTAACGAATTGGCTAGAAAACCTTCCCAATCTAGATGAGAACAAATAGTCCCTAAATCAGGCACTCGTGTGGCGACAAGAAGATGACCTTGGTTCGACAGAAAAAAGTCCGACAGGCTTTTGCTAAAAGATAGGAAATCGTCATCACGGGACGAAATGGCGAACCTTTGGCAATGAGTATGGGTTAGCACTTGGATCCAGGTAGCTCTCTACTGATAGTTAATGCTCGCCATTTGGAGAGCAGAATAACTACTAAAAAAATATATTTTTCCAGAATTTTTAGAGTTCCTCCAATGTGTTGACAGCTTTTTTTACTTTCTTTTGACCAATATCTTTTAACTAGCCTAAGTTCTTGCGAATTCAGAGGGTTGGCCACTCTAGGCATCACCGAAACGTTGTTTTGCTCATACCAATCCATCGCCTTCCTTCCATAGTGACGTGATGCAAGATCACACCGAAATAGGGCTCATTCTTCATGACTTGTGCCGGCACTCAATCACATAAATTTCGCCATTGAATGAGTCAGTAGTGGTGAGTTCTAAGCTCACAAGAACAACTTGCTTGACAAATCAGGATTTTTTTGGAAATTTTGCTCTTGGTTGGGTTCCAAATCTTGCTTCAAATTTTCCCCTGCCTTCGGTATAAAATACCTGCACCGGAAGCTGATTAAAATCAGAAAAAATCGTTTCGTTTTGGACTTCCTTCTTACTTTGTGAACTGAAAAAATTCGAACAATCTACTTCTGTTGCTAAATTTCGTTCGGAAATGTTTGGATTTTTTTCAAGAAGCTTGAACATTTTGGTGCCCTTTCCTGGGTCCATAAAACACCAGTTTTTCAACACAGTTCCCTCTTTTCTTTCAACTGACAGATCCTCCTTATAAGTTTTGATAGCAGTAGCAACTATTTTTCGGTTAATTTTTTGATTTTTTGCGATTTTTAGATACTCCGACCCTGGGTGTGCTAAGATGCAAAATTATTGCACTAACCAGTAGTCTATGTAACGTAAATTTTGATCAGTCCTATGACCTGTCTAATTTGAAATCCAAGGAAAACTGTTTACACTTTATTTATTTTGCGTCCCACAATGAACCACCAAACAATTAACTACTTCGGGAAGAGAACACTGACAATGGAAGAAACAATCAAAATTTGGTTTCTGGAAATAACTCCATTTTTCCTGATTTTAAGAATTTTGTATTTCGATTTATTTAAAGCCAAGTTGCTAACCAAGTTTACGGTATTGCCATGACAGTAAAAAATGTTATAAATAATGCAACTTTCAAGGTCCAAAAATGAATATTTCTATAAAAATAAAAAGCCAACTCCTAGACTATTTAGGTATACAGAATTAAACAAACCATTAACAATTTTTGAACTCAAAACCATGATCTCCACCAACGGCATGGATTTTTAACAAAAGTGTCTACCACTTCTGAAGGAAACGACATTAAAGTTGAAGCTCTTGTAAGACTCTTACTTTATGATATGTTTCCAGTTTATCGATACACTCATAGCTCAGTGGGGATATTCACCAAAACTTTTTAAGCCTCAGTTACAACAGAGTTTTATGACAAAAATTGTATACAGGAATTTTTATCAAATCTCTATTCTTGTAGAGTTGACAGGCATTAACCAGAACTCTTATGATGGTGCATCCTGTCAACACTTCATAAACTTCCATCTACAGAGCTGTAAAGCTACGGATCCAGGGATCTATGTTCGAGAACTACATACCTATGTACCTGTCATACAAATTTGACAAATGGATTCCAATAAATTTCGCCCTGTCAAACACAAATATATTCAAATTTTCTGAATGACTATTCAAAAGCAAGCTCGCTCAACCAAATTCTCGCCAAAGAAGAGGAATTGAATAGAAATAATTCTTCAAAAACGATTCCACTCATAAAAAAAAAAACAAGAAACAGCTTAACAAAACGAAAAAAGGAAGAAAAAAACAAAATGTCCACCCACCTATTGAAACTCCTTGTGGCGTAAACTCTTCTCGAAACAACACTTGTTCATGTGTCTCTACACCACCAGGCCAGGATCATCATTAATCACATTTTCATTGATACGCGAAGCACTGAACAGATTGTAGCGCAAACACACAGACACTTAATTGTGCCTCCTTTATTCAGCTGCTTTCGACTTGTATTCCACCCTCTTTTATTTTTTTGCAAACCGAACAGGAAAGGTAAATAGATCGACCGAAAACAAAAAGGAAAAAAAAAAAAAGAAAATAAAAAGGAAAACCGTCGTCTTAAGCAGGGACAACCCCACCCACCTATCACTACGAACAGGTGTTCACTATATCATCGAAAAGAACACACATTAGGTGCAGCAGTAGCAGCCGCAGTATAAGGACGAAAAGGACACTATACAACACCACTTCACTGTATTCCTCCTTTACGATGTCATTCGGCAGGCGTGCGTGTGTGTAAACAGAAAAACCGACCGACAGACGACAAAAATCACACACTCACGTGAAAAGCAACAGGGAGGAGGAAGTTGTTTTCACTTTTGTAACTCTTTTTCCTCGGGTTTTACACACAACAACAACAAATTAGGTAAAAAGGTAGCCGCACAGGAGGGGGAAGGAGCTGAAATTAACAAAAGCAAGCCTCTCTATCGGGCAAAGGACACACAAACTACTCGTATTTGTGTGGCTTTTAACTGAATCACTGACCGGAAATGGATTCAAATTTTCTTTAGTTTTTCCTTTTTTTTTCTTTATTACTTGGTTCACTTGCGCTAAGTTATTTCACAGGCCATCGTTTGAAAATTACACACAGGCATGGAGAATTGTTTCCTCGAACACGAAAAACGAACAAAACTCGCCGAGAGAAAACCGTAAACTGAATTTGAAAATTCAGGCGATTTTCCCGAGGAAAGCGCGTTGGTTGGGTTCGTTCTCATGCTACACAGTGGCGATGTACAGTGGCAGGTTCTGTTTCTGTTAGTATGGATGGAAAAAACTCACTCAGAGCGCAGGGCATTCGCTATACGTTTGCATGTGTGTGTGTGTGTGTGTGTGTGTGCTGAGAGAAAGATGCGAGTAAAGAGAGCAAAAGCCTGGCGAGGAGATTTATGTCCTTTCGAGTGATAAGCACCCTCCACCTGTTGTAGGTATCCAGGTTTTTGTTGGGGAAAAAGTGGGAGATTTACAGGCCATTACCTGTGCCCGGAAGGATCCGGGAGAGATGAGAGAGTTGCGTGGGAAATTTATGGGTCTTGAGTGAGTATCAAGTTCAGTTGAGTATTCCTACATATGAACGAGTATGCATACCCAAAGGATGTGGATTGTCAATCCGATTTCAACGAAATCTATTCCAAGATTAGGTCCTTAAATGCATTCCTTCAAGTGACACTGGCTGGATATCGGTGCACAGTCCACCTGTTGTCATGAGCATCTGCTTGAGTATCTGTTCGGATTGAAAGCTCTCTTGAGTGGATTTTTTCATTTCTTTTTGCAAATGTCCACCTGTTGTGAGTGCCTACTTGAGTGGTAATTTTGAGTAACAGACACTTGTTTGAGTAGCTAGTTACAAAATCATGGCGCCTCCCCGTAATAGTCACACCGATATAAAAATGGACACACTTCCCCTCTCTCCCGGCCAATCGACAAGACAAGACAAGAATCTATATCCATATTTTATATCAACAGATGTTCATCGGATGCTTAATATAGTCGCATTTCCTTTGAACTCCAAATACTCATTCATTCTTGTGAATCGATGGTCAAAGGGAAAGTTCTTTGCGTTCTTCTTCGGTTTTATGACGAGCAGAACAGGGTTATAAATAGCTTAACACGTTGCGAGCTGTGTGTATGGCATGCAACTTGATGCGCGTCATATTTCATTTAACTCGTTGCATGTAGGGACGTTTGGCAGGATAACGATGAAGGAGATTCAAATAACTAATCTCTCTTGTTGGGCGAATTACTTATTCGGGGAGAGGAAGAAAAATAGAATTCGATTGAAAATTCGCGTGATTTTCTTTTCTCGGTGACTCAGTGTAGGAAGATGGTGCTCGTAAATCGTGCAGTAATTAACAACAGCAGCGACTGGGAAGGGGAAAACCAATTGGAAAGAAATTAAAAATACATACTCCTGCGATTCTGTTTTATGTGCATAGGTGGGAGCTATAAATACATACATTACACAAATTTAGGAAGGAGATACACACTGTGGAAGAACACAGTCACGCTATCGCAAGAGAGTTTGGACCTATTAGTCTACCCTGAGTGGATTCATGGAACGTGCTTACTTTATAAAAGAGCTTTGGAAAACCTTAATGTCGAACACACCACATATTAACAACAGAAACGTTTGCGGAGACTCTTAGATTCTTTGATTCTTCGACTAAAATACACCGGATACACCGAGTATGTACACTGACATGCAGGTACTCAGGGCAATGATGCAAAGATGCCTTGAGGTAGGACTTTTCCCTGAACCATGGAAAACTTAACATCTGCTGTTGCTATCTAAAGGGAACAAACTTCCTGCACAATCTTGAGCATATCGACCGATATACGGCAGACTATAGAGGAGGATAGAGGAGCTTTATCTGACTACCAGTATGGTTTGAGAACGTCGCGCTCTACCACTGACGCCATAAAAAGAAGAGTTAGCTCCTGAAGCGATCTAGGGGAAAAGAAATTTGTCCTGCCATAGGATATCTCTGACCAGAATGGACATAGCACCTTACCACGTAAAGATAGGCAGGAAGCTGAGGTACTATACGAACAATGGCCTTGATTTCTTCAATGTTTCCGCTGGAGTCCCTCAGGGGTCAGCCATTTGACCTCTCCTGTGGAATATAACGTATGACGGAGTCCTGCGATTAAGGCTCCCAGATATAGATTCTGCTGACGATATCGCTGTGACAACCATGGCTAAACACATCCACGAAGTAGAATTTCCGACGAACGAAGCGATCCCAAGAATACAAATTTAGCTAGAGTCTGCCGACCTAGAACTTGTTGACCACAAAGACTGAGGCTGACTTAATAACAACCTGTCGAAGGACTGTGGAATATGCAAACTTCCAGGTTGATAGGCAATTCATGAGGTCTAAAGAAGCTTTAAGATACAACCGACTGAACTTTAAAGTAGTAAAAAGGCATTATAGATGCAAGCAGCGCTTTCCAGGACACGTGTGGAGGATTTGGCGTTTTAGAATGTAACTTCAATACTTCTACTGGGCAGGAGCTCTTACTACGATGGAGACAAATAGGCTCTGCGCAATAAGATCAAGATTACGGCTTCCGATCAATCTCGAACGAAGCAGCCTATAGTCGTCAGCAAACTGACTGAATGCCAACGTTGGCAGGAGGATAAAAGCAGAAGGAAGCGCAACTTCTTGCGTTGCTTTGGTACTTGTCGTCGAGGACTCAGCCATCTTTTACTGCGTTGTCTTACTGGGTTGGTTACGGAACCTCTTCGTGAAAAGAGTGTTGATGTCCGTCATTTGGCACTACATTCCGAAAATGTGATTTTTTCGTCGATCAAAATGATCGCCATGTTACGGTAAAACAAGTTCGCTATCGTGCCATGTTGGATGGACTTGACATCAGTGATGTGTGGTTCCAAACAGATGGTTCCACATGCCACACAGCTTGTCAAACAGTTGGTCTATTGAAGGGGAAGTTATGTCCTTATTGAAAAACCCTTTAAAAAGCGCAGGAGGCTATTCATGTTGGCGTTGGCGTTAGCCTGTTCACCTAAATTGTGAAAAAAAAAGCTTGGTGCAAAGTTTCTTCCTTTTTTTCGTTCATGCAGCCTCTACAGAAATCATTAGCGAAGACGCTCAACCTAGTAGGCTTGCTCAAGTTAAGTTGAGCTTAAGCAACAGATTAACTGAAACAAGAGGCATATGCGCTGATGAGCTAGTCGATCATACAATTCCCTCCAATGTCAATGTTCCGGCATTGTGCTGAAAGTCTGAATTGGTTAACCACCTCGTTAAGAGACAGGCGGAAATTTATAGCAGTTTTTGAATTTCTTAGATTTGATCCTTTAGTTCCGGCTTGAGAAGATACCTCATTCTGCTCCTGACTCCGATTTTGATCTGTCCGTATAGAAGCACATAGATCTCGTGTTTTTCAGTCACAAGATCCAGTCAACACTTGAGAGGATGCAACAACAATCAAAGCAACAAGTGAAACAGAAAAAATAGCTATGGCGGTGGCTCTTAGTGCTCCATTGATGCGAAAGACAAGCTGTCCTTTCTCCAAAGCGGTCCATCAGACGATCATACCATTTGTTGGTATCAGCCTGTAGGTGGATTCATAGGACCAAAACTTGTCTTTCTTTCAGCAGTACAGGGCTGTAGTGGCTTTCTCAAAGACGTTACCAGCTAAGTTCTTAACAAGTATGAGACCCAAACACTTAGCTTTGTCGGCAAATGTCAGACTAATGACACATAGTTGTAGAGCGTCTAGCTGCGAAATTTCGTATTTCCTAGTGAAGAAGACGAGTTCTGTTTCTCTGACAGTTGACACTTAGCCCACACCCCAGTTATGAAACTGTCACCGCCTTCATTGCATCAAATGCCGGTTTCATGGCAAAGTGCTTTTGGTTTCACTCAAATATTTGACCTGAGATTGACACAAATTCAAATGTCAGGAGCCCCACAGAGGTGAACTGATTAAACTTCGAATAAAAGCGTGTGTGTGGGTCGGTTGATTATTTTCCAATCAACTTTTATACCCGCCGCCCCATATTGACTACCAAAACAAAGTTCTTGCATATAAATCACAGTCACCTGTCAAACTGTCGGCTATCATCATCTTCCAATCAAAAGCACTTTACAGAGAAACACTTATCGTTTCGCTGAAAATTGCATCCATCTATTATTAATAGAATCGCATGCAACAAATAGACAACACCGTTCGGCACTCACGGAACCCACCCACTCCTAGCCATGCACTCAGTCAATGGAGGCGCCAATGATTTTTGAAAAAAAACCTTAAATGAAACAAACCACCTCGCCGGGAGAACGTACATAGGTGAGGAGAGTTCACTGACACAGGCCACCTGGGAGCTGGCAGGCAGTACTACCGGCTTTGGCAATTCTCTCACGGATCCCGAATTATCTGAATTATGGCTTACGCTCGAGATAGAAAGCCCGGAAATGTTTTTATCGATTTGCGCCCTCTGATCAGATTAAATGTATTATCCGCGATTATTAATGTAAAATATTGAACACTGTATGGCAGGCATTAGGCGAGTGATTTCCTCCTTATCCACGCCGGTCGGCGGCGCCGCGAATTTGTATACAATTACACTGAGTGCCATGGGATGGATGTAATTTGGCACATTTGGCCCCCAGTGCGAATGGTTTTGGGTGAGAAGATGCTACTGACACGGTAATAGATAGAATTCAAAATGGATATCTGTTAGTGCCATTGATGGATTATTTTTGGATAAATCTGTGCTATTCTTAGCCTCGGAGGAGAGGCTCCTTTGATATTAATTTGTTGCTGGAGAGGAGGTGTACTGACGCAAGAATACTTTTCAAATCGTGAAGTGGATGTGATTTGTTTTTTTTTTCTTCGACGGCTGATGAGCGAAATATGGAATACATTTCGATTCTAATTGGAATTTTATTGTATTTGGATTATTTTTGCAGGGAGACGGTATTGTAGAATGAATTCGATTTTGAATAAATAAATATGCAGGAGCAGGCATGCTGTTTGACATGGTTCTGTCAAAATCACAGAGAAACATTTAAACAAACCAGAATAGTGGTGTGACGCAAGGATCTAGACTTGGGACCATGCTCTTCTTTAGTCTCTTGAAAGATTCATAAGAAGATTTCTGTACTTAGATTGTGGCAAGACTGCAGGGTTGGTATGAGCTTGTCAGCTACTAAGACAGATCCTCACATTCATTAGATTTGAAAGTTCGATTTCTCCAGCACTTTCCAAGTTGAAGTGTAAAGAAGAAATCGACTGTGTTTCTGGTCTCAGAAAGAGTGGGACACGACAATTTGGCCAACAAACGACAGTGATGGATACAGACCCTGTATTAGCACAAAATTTCTGCTAGTCTTACCTATAGAGCGATGGTAGAGCTTACCGCGATCATGGTTCGACATCACATGAAAGTATGGGCCTTACAACTTGTTGCTTACTAAGGACACCAAGCAAGAACCACCCGATCAAAGTATTGGTAACAAACTAAACTCCAAGTAAATGTATCGCTAACATCCACTATGACTTAGAGTGCTAGCAACCAAACTACCCAATGGATACTAACGTAACGAACTCGAAGACAGCGGAGTGTCATGGTACTCTATAACAGAGGCTGTATTCAGGATCAGGTCCTGTCTCCTCTGCTATGCTGGAATACGTTGACTCTCTATTGCATACTTTTGATAGTTGTGTCAGGCATATGCAAATGTTACTATACTTTCTATCGGGTCATGTCTTGACTGTACGTGCAAACATGACCTTAGGATTGTACTGTCGGTCAGTCATCTCAAATCTAAGATTACCTTCCTTACAAGAAGGAGGATTAAGACCAATCAGACTCAGCCAAATCTAATCTTCTCCCCATCAGTACCGATTCAGACATATTCCCTCCTTTGGAGGGCAAAGTACTGTCTTATTTGGTAGGCGATTATCATACCTCAATATTCACATACTAGAGATCGGATTAGGCAGCTATAACTTTCAGGTAGTAAAGGATTTTATCTACCTCAGCTCTGTTAATGTTCGGCTGAGAACGCAATTGAGTAGCAGAGCCCTATCCCGAAAAACTATGGAAACTCTATATAAGACCTTGATCATTCCAGTCCAGCTCTATGGCCCTGAAGCTTGGACTCTAAAGCGGATGAACCAATCCTCAGTCGCTTTATGAGAAAGATTCTTCATAGAATTCCAGGTTCTACTTGCGTTGACGGGCTTCGGCTTAGTCAAAAAGTAGTTTAAGATGTGTACGACATATAGAGCTAATGGATGCCAATGCTCCAGCCTGCAGACTGTTCGAATCAAATGCGGAAAGACAAGACCTGCAGTAGAGAAAAACCTCGAATTAGGTGGCGCGTTTAAGTAGAAGGGGACCTCAACCAACTTGGAGCGCGCAACTGAAGCAGTTAGCAAGGAAAGCCAAAACTAAAGCTTGGATTGACGAACGGATTAAGATCTTACCAAGAGCTCCGATCTTACCAAGAGCTTAGGAAGATCCTATATATAGCTTCAATGCCAAGAAAGGACTTAGACAAGGCGACGCACTCAACAGCGATTCCCGGAACATCTTATGGGATTGTAACGCATCTATGTACCCTGTGCAACGTGGTATTTTGCCAGCTATGCTTCAGAAAGCCCCACCAAAGGTCAGGGTCGAACTTATTGGCTTATTAAAAATCTTCGAGCAATGTTTAGAGTGCGCCTACCTATCAGTAGCGTCGAAGAAAGTGAGGGTCACCTTCATACCTAAGGCAGGTAAATCAAGTGTCTCTCATCGGTCCTTCTTAAGACACTAGAGAGGGTTCTTGATTAGAGGCATTAGAGGCAAGTGTTGCTTCTGTGGTCTATGCAAAGCACAGCATCAGTGGAAATCAATGGAAACTGCATTACATGAGGTGATAGGAAAAATTTCTACTACTACTACTACTACATTTACATAAACAAATTTCCTAAACGTGGAAGGCGCTTTCAATAACCTAAACGGGAATGACGTCAAAGGAGGCCTAGAAAGCCACCATATACAGCATAGCATCACCAAGTGGATTTTGAAAAATCCTTATCTTAAGCAACATTGATTCCACTCTTGGAGGCGTCATATCTTCCTTCCCCTGGCTGCTGTTATGAACTTCACGTCAACTAGGATAAAACAAATCTGGTACTCTTCAGTAGAAATTCTAAGATGCCACCCTTCAAAATGCCGATTGTAGATGGAGTGGAGGTGGATGGCGAGGCTATAGGCTATGATACTCAGACCCATCCTTACATATGGGCCCTTTGTAAGGTGGAAGGCCACTTTAAAGACGGATGCCCGAGATATGTTGGTTAATGTACAAGTAGTCCCAACATCCTTGATGAATCGGATGACATCTTCATTACCCTGAACTTCGATACACCATATCCGGAAAGGGAGGATCAGCAGAGAGAAGCTGTCTGTCTACAAACTAGCCACGGACTGTTCCAAGACCGATATCTCTAGAGACATAGATCTGCAAGTAGCCCTGAGATTTCAGAACACAGGAGGAGGTTCTACCCGTGCTCAAAACTGCGCAGTTACTAGCGATATGTAGGATCAGTGCTGGAATCCAGCATCATTAAGCCTAAAATATTCAGGGCGTTATATACGTAGGATCGTGTCAGATTATGCTTGGTACATGGACACTGCAAAAGGGGATCAGAGTAAGAGGTGTAAAACCATTGATCTGTGTGGCTAAGAGGATTATTCTACAGAGATTCTTCAACATGGTTTGCCTAAAATGGTTCAGGACGACATTGCCTTGTGGGGATTCTCTCTGGCAATTGTTTTCTTAGATTATCACCCTACACTACCTTACTGGATATATGCCCCATTTTCGGTGATTCAAAAAGTTTTTCATAAAAATATTTGGAAGACATCGCATGAAAAATCACACTGCATTCAGTTGCGACTTAAGTCCTGAAATCCGGTTTGAAAAACCACGACCTGCTAGCAATTGACCTGTGCCCAATGAGAATAGAAGTCTTCGTCGTGACCAATTCACTTCGCTTTTCTAATAGAATGCCAAGAAGTAATCCCTCATTTTTTTTTACTGTGTAATACGTTCCAACACGTCTGTTTCAGACACTACGTCTGTAGTGCAACTTTGTTAAACCAAATAACTATTCCGATTACCCACAGGGACAACGTCACATAGTGCATGATTGGCAAGTAAAATCCTTGTCATCACATTTACTGTGCCATTCTCTTCCTCCTTTTTTTCCAATTATAACGAAAGCAAAAAAAAAAGTCCCATCAAACCCCCATCGTTCAGCTGCCATGGTGCCCCATAAAGGGTGAACAGAGTCCACTACATATCTATTAGGAGAACGAAAAAACGTAGAAGAGCTCCCCTATTCGACGCCATGGCAGTCGGTTTTATAGAGTTTTCAATTGAGATTGACATCCAACACTGTCCCGTACCCGGTCCACACACCCACATGCATGGCAGAATCCCAAATGGCGGAAATCCCACAAATATTTCCTTCGTTCAGAACTCGATTACGATCCTGGATTTCCACCAGACCACCCACCACCTGCACAGTCATATCTATATATCAAACGAGAACAGGTGAAATGAAAATCTCCTACGATATACCACACAACATTCACAACACAAAAGGCACCAAAGGGAAGAAGCGAAGCATAAAAGTAGAAAACAAAAATAAAAATCCTTCTTTCACTCTGCCGTCGTCGGTTGTGTCCTGATAATAATTTTCCGTTGCGTTCCGGAACGCGATACTGCCAACGCAAACGACACGACTGGGAATCAGGTATCGCGTTCACCATTGAAGTTTAAAGGATCCACGTTGGCTTAGTTTAATAGAAAAGCATTCTTATGTGCCACCCAGCACCCGACTAAGCCGCCCACAGACATTGAAGTTGAAGGTTCTTCCGATGTGTCGTCCTGTTCTGTGTGTTTATCCCTGTGTCGATGCGTCGAAATATTTTGTGTGTAAAATGAAATTATTTGAATGTTATTATTATGATCGGGATACACGTCCTGCCTGTTCCGTCTGTGTGCACAGCTGCGTCGATGTTGGCGTCCACACTCTACCACACTCTAGCACACTCCGGCACACGGTTGCATGTGAGGTGCTAGGTAATGTGTGGATATCCGTTCGGGATATTGGTTCTTCAAGTTTTTTTTTTTTTGGTTGGAGTATCCTTTTCCCGATAAGGTCTATAAATGGACTCATGGAGTGCTCAGGTGGTTGCCGTATAAACGGATATGCGAGCTTGTGGCAGGTATGCTTTTCGGAATACTGACCAATGTATCGTAATTAAAGGACTTTTAGCTTTTACGGAAGTTGCAGCGAATGATTTGTAAGATAGAAGAGGTGGACGATATGTCTCCTTTTTTGAATGAGGTTACATGTTGTTTTGGGAACCTATGGTGCCGGTTTAGTACGTCCACATATTCAGGGGGACTCTGCAGAGGTATACTTTTCATTAGAGGATGGATTGATCGATAGTTGAGGCATTTCAAGAGGATGTGTTGTACAATGGAGAACTCCGCCAAAGGCAATCTGGCTTCAAACTTACTGAACACTGAAACTGCCGAACATGTTTTATGTGAATGTCCTGCAAAGGTTCTCCACAAGGGCGTAGTGTTAAGTCTACTTGAAAGCACATCAACCCAATTATCCTAAAAACCGTTGAGACTATTACCATACTATTGCTCGCAGAAGTTGTTACCAACTTACATTCACTATCACAATTGGTGTGTGAACATGAAATGTCGATTTGACAGATGACATAACTACTACATATGGTTTGTGCCAATGATAACAAATATGGCGTTTTGAAAGATAAACATCTGTGCCATAGGTTATGATTGTGCAAACAACATTTGTTGTCATTTATAGACAGTGGTACACGTGTTACATTACATTTTTTAAAGAAAATCGCTGCCGAAAGTAATCGATTGTTATTGAAAGTTTATGATGAACATGGCCCCACTCAAAAGACTTGTGATCGTTGGTTTGTTCGTTTAAAAAGTGATCATTTTGGCATCGAAAACAAAGACCGTGGAAGGCCAAAGAAGATCCAGAATTGCAAGCATTATCAGATGAAGACATTATCGACTCGACAAGAACAGTTCGCAGAAGCATTGAAAGTTAATCGTAGAACTGGTTCTAAACGTTTAAAAGCCCTGGAAACTATCGAAAAAGAAGAAAAACAGGTTCTTTAACAAAGACCATTTCAGAAATAATGCTTGATCGGCATCGAATTGTTACTGCCGTTAAAAATTCAACCCATTTCGACAATCCTAAGCGCAAATAATTAATGGGTAGGCCCAGACCAACCATAAACCTCGCAACTAGTAAGCAATTCCCACCGAAAGAAGGTTATGCTGTGTATTTGAAACGATTACTGGAGATCGCTACCGTCAACAACTGATAAAATTGAATCGAGCAATGCTTGTTCTTGGGAAGCTCTGTTCCACCCCATTGTATTCACCAGACTTGACCGCTTTTGATTGCTATTTGGTGAGTCCATGCAACACTTTCATTTTTACCAAAAAGTAAAAAAAATGGCTTCGTGAATGATTTGCCTCAAAAGACTAGCAGTGGTTTTGGCACAAAATCCATAATGACGACTTGTCAAATTGGCTGACAGCTGACAGTTGACACTTGGCACTTTATGCAGTACAGTTTGTCATTTTATGATGGAAAGGGCTTTCATTCAAATTTACTTAGAAAATTACTCGTAAAGATCTGAGTTTACATCCATATTAGATCCAGCTGATGTAGGAATAAAAGCCTCGACCTCATGGGATTTATCGTACACTCCCTATTTGAGCTGTGGATGTGTTGGAAGATCCATTTTTTTATCAGACTCATTTTTAGCTCAATTGATTCGTGAAAAAGGAAAACTGTCAGTTTTGGGAATCAACAAACCTTGGAAACACCACTGGATCTGGAAAGTCTACAAGTCTACAACGAACTACAAGTTCAAAAAGAGCTCTTTTAAGTGGCAGTAAATGAACAAACTCAGGTATCTGCTTACGTCTAGTTCAGTAAGAAGAACTGAACTAAATTGAGTTCTTTTTGGGTTATGTGTGGGTACTGCACAGATCTGGTAAAGGTTGATTTTGCTTCACCCATAACAGCAGAAAGACCACATTTGTGCCCGGATCACACAAGATCAAATTTTCTGAAATGAATGAACTGAAAGAACGAACTAGTTCAGCAAACAGATTTGAACTAAATTGAGCGCTCTCTGAACTGAACTAAAATCCACAAGCCTAGTTTGCATGCTGGCGGTATAATCGCCTTTTACTTCTTTAGAAATTCTGCTGAAGCCAATGTTACAGTTCATGAAGAACGTTATCGAACTATGGTCAATGAGTTCTTGTTTCCAAACATGGAAATCACCATTTCACACGAAATCTAGTTCTTACAGGATGGCGCCATAGCCCATAAATCTTGTCCAAGTATCGATTCGTTGAAAATACAATTGGAAGAAAAAATGATTTCGGTATTTGGACAGTTGGATCAAGTAGCCCCGTTGAGTCCCTAGTGAACGTTAATAAGCCACCAACAGTCTGAGATCTGGAAGGCGACATTTAACAAGTTATGGGTTGGTTGGTTGGTTAAAGCCGGACTTCGGTAAGAATGCACTTAGACCAGAGGATCATCAGCCAATGTCTATTAAAGCTATACGTTCCAAAACATTGGGCTGACAGTCTGTGGTACATCTGGAGCAGCCGAAATGACCATCTGTCCGAAATCACATTCAAACATAAATGGCGTAAAATAAACTTCTAAATAAAAATAATTTTCTGGGTAAAATTAATTCGCTTCAAGGATATAAAACTATATCACTCAATCCAGCCTGCAATTTATCCAAACTTCTCCATTAAACTTTTATTTCACACCATGCCCCTGAATTATAGTTATTCAGCACTTATTGTACTTACCTCAACCCGAACTATTAAGGAAGGCTCCCTCCCATCACAGCAGGTCACCGCTAAATCACCAATTTCTGACGCATAAAAGCCATCTACAATGCCATGGCCATAAAGATAATTTTACGAATAGTACCCGAGCGATTCCCATAATCGAACCAGACATCGCACATTGGACGTCGTGTCGTTTCGTTGTGATTGTAAAAACGTAAAATTGTTTTCAATTATTTTTCAAAAAAAAAACCCTGCACTAGAACTTTTAGTTGTCAGGAATGACACAATCGATTTTTATTATACAACGAGATCGTAGACTATTTTTGATTTTTTATTGAAATCTGTTATTAATTCAGTAATTTGTCTGCACGATGACACGCGCATTTTAAAAGTTTTTATCGTCGCATAATGTCAAATTGAATTTGATTTCCTTTTATCGAATATGGGAAACTTATCATCTGGACTTACCCTGGTTCATCAGCACTGGAAAGAAAATAAGAAAGTCATTATTAAATATGCAAATTGAATTAATTTTTGTATAAATTTGATGGCACTGGGATGTGAAATAAGTACAACCCGCAGCGAAACTGACTGCGAATTATATCGACAATTAAAAGCTTATAATGACATCAACAGTTTTTACTGTGTAAGGGTTTTTCAACGAGGACATAACAATTTTGTATTTAGATAAAACGGAAAATAATTGACATATCGGGCTGAAATTTATTCCAGGTGTAGTGTACATATGAAATTTAAGTATGGAAATCAATCTCGTTCAAATTACCACCGAGAGCAGGCTTGCAGCGACCGCTTCTTTGGAGCCAGTTTACCAGCACTCTTCCACGCATATCGGTCGGAACATTAGCAATTTATCGTTCGATATTTTTCGGAGCTCTTCCAACGTTCTTGGATTGTTGGCATAAACCAATGACTTATCGTAGGACCATTTGACGAGGTTACACGTTTACCAAACATTCCCTTCTTCAGTTTACAGTTATCATCGCAAAATTCTTATAAAAAAAATCATCTGGCTTCCTGAAGGAGAACAGTTTCCTGTTGCCATTGTGCTGCACTCTCTGTACAAGTGGGAACTTGATCTTGGAATCGTGGAATTGCTTGACGTGCACACGACGAGTCCTGCTGGCGGCAATAGTCTCGACTTTGATGATCTGAATAGAATGGGCACGATCACGATGATGAGCACCCATGTCACGGTAACACTGACTGACGGCACCGCCGACAGTCAAATCATGGTACTCACGGTACATGATATGTGTTCCTGATCGGGAGTCATAACGCAGTCATAAGACCTGCTTGAGTGATACAATTTCACCGGTGTTCTTCTTGAATTTTTTTCAGTTGACGCAAGAAGTACCAGAATCGTGACTTGGCCATAATGTTGTCCGGAGCTAAGATCCTCATTTTGTAGAGGTGAGTCTGGGGCTCCTTCGTATTCCTTCAACTGTCCCTTAGCTTTTATTTTGGCAGCATTCTCAAAAAAGGAAAAGGAAACAATGGATCAATTGTTCGACTAGCTGTGTGGCATGTGGCACCATTTTGTTGGAACCACATATCAATGAAGGCAAGTCCATCCGAGTTCAGCATGGCAGCAGTGAACTCCGTAACATAGCATGAAATCAACACCACACGATCCCTTTTTGTGGATGTACTGGAGTCTTTAGAAGCACATGTGGCTCTGTTCCTATCCAATTACACATATTTTCGTCATTGACAAAGCCATTAAGCCGAAAATGAGCTTCATCGCTGAACATGATTTTTCGATGTAATTCAGGATTTTCTTCAAACTTTTGCAGAACCCAACCAGATAAGTTTCAGCGCTTCAAATGTACAAGAGGCTTCAGTTCTTGAGTTGACTTCATCTTGTATGGGTGTGGCTCAAGATTTTACCCCAAATTCGCCACAATGTGGACTGAAAAGTCCCATTTTCTGTAAACGGCATGGAATCAACTGATTTGGCTTATTTTGAACTAAGCACTTACGGTTGGGATATTTTTGGTCATTCGACCGACACGTTGTCTCAGTGCCACAGGAACATTCAATGGTGAATATTTTGACTCAAGTTTATCCACTATGACATGCACACCTTGTCTGGCGATTACTTTGACCAAAAATTGGAGTAAGCGCTCTTAAAGTTGGGACTCTCGTTGGCTTTTTCTATTCACAATCAGGCCAATCTCCAGGCCAAGAAAACTCCACTTTGGTGGAATGCATCTCTCGGTGTTATCAAGAAAATAGGCTCTTTTTTAACCTAGCTAGAACTCTCGTAAGACGATTGATTGGATGGATGCCTACAAGCTGTCTCATAGGATATACAAAACTTTAATGCGAAAGAAGAAACGAATTCCCTGGAGACTTATTTGCGAAAATATTGAAAAGTTCTTGAGCCCTCTAAAAATCTAAAAATCCTCTCTAAAAATCCATCTATTCTTAGCTACCTAATGCGACCAGAATGCTACTGAAAGAGCTCTAGTAAGGAGCCAATTGATCTTCTACTGGACACGCATTTTTCTGGTAGCTTCACCGTGTATCAAGCCCACGAAAATAGTGACTACTGAAACATGCACAGTTTCAAAAGTACCAAAAGTAGCCCGGATGGTATCGTAAGTATATGCTGATCTTATGTTCCCATACCTTAAAGTCATCTTGTCCGGTAGTCTAAATCTATTCTAGACCGAGTTTGAAGTTGTTTTCATACCCAAAGCAGGCAAACGCTCTCACGTGAAACCTAGGGATTTGTACGTGAAACCTTGGGACTTGCACCTGAAACCTAAGGATCGGTCTATCGTCATCTCAACTGAAAACTTTAGAAAGACTAATCGATATCAACCTACGAGAATACCTGACCGTAGTAAATGGATCACTACCCTCTTTCCTGTGGGCAGTACAGTCCACTTTTACACGGATGGCGCCAAGTTTGATAAAAGGGTGCGTTGCAGACTGAAATGCAATACAATATCTGTAAGGAATATTCCCATTTGTTCTGACAGTCTAGTCCTAGAACCGTGCTTTTTTACTTCAAAGCCCGCTTTAAAATGTCTGGAGATCTCTGAGCAGTTCAAAATTCACTTATGCTGGGTGCCGGGCCACAGAAACATTGCAGCAAGTTGCAACGCTAACGAGCTCCCCTGATCGACTGCGACCTGCAGTATCTTGCCGAAACTCTTGCTAAGCCTGGATGCTTTTAATAGTACCAACTGTTGATACGAAAATCGCCGTACGTACCTTTTAAGACAGAACAGGCCAAGACTTGACCTGAAACAGAGTGCAAAGTTGGTTCTGTTGAAGTGATCACAGATCAGCCACGGTATTGGTTTCTCACTGGACACTGTTTGATAGGCTATAGAAGGAGAAAGAAAACGTTGTCCACCTCCTATTCACTTGGCCCATAAAATACTACTCCATCTAGCAACTCCTCTCTTTCACAACCTAGGCCAACTGGCGTTCTCATTCGTTTTATTAAAAGCTCCGGTTTAATTAGTAAAATTGCCAAGATAGACTGAACCGACCGCTTGAAGCCATTTGAATGATGTGCCATTCTGTAGATAATGGCATGAAGGTAGCTTCAAAATAAACCCAGAATCAATTTTCTATCTCACACCGTTATTGTTTTATTTAAATTTTTTTCTCTATCGTTCTTATCTGGACACCCTATGCATCGCAAAAGTGAAGGCAGTGAGACACCTCCATTTTCTTCGACTTTAAAGACCCATTTCCTTCAACAGGGATGTGTTTTTTTTTTATCCTCGTAATTAACTTAAAAGCTCGACATAAACCACAAAGGCAAACAGCACTAGTTTTCCCATGTTCCCCACTCCCAGACAAAGATAAACACTCACGTTCATGCGTAATTAAAAATGCGTCACTTTACACTCTTCAGGACTGACCAAGTCCTGCTCGTAAATTTTTCAACACCAACACTATCAGCACCATAAACAGTGAACAGGATATGCCCAAGAGAGCCAGACATCATGCGATGATTACTGTGTTGGGATCTAAAATAATAAGCTCTCCCATAAGGTCAGACAGTAAAACTTTTGGGTGGTTTCATCTACGCCAGGACGATCACAACACCAATGGGTAGTGATGCATTAGACCGTGAACTTAAAATCCCCAATCGTATTACCGGTTTTTTTTTTTCTGTTTTATTTTTTGTGTCCTTACTTACAAGCAAATTTCATTACCTCTTGCACATAACGAAACAAATTGAAGGCCCGCTGTTGACTTGGTGGAAGAGGAAACATTTTCGGTTTTTTGGTCAGGAGCCATAATGTAAACAAATTTCATTGCACCAAGGATGTGAATCCTTTTTGAGTTTTTGCCATTCATATGCTTTGCATTCGTAGCAGCGAAGGCAGGCAGTGGCGCAATGGAAATGTTTAAATGGACAAAACGTCATTCGTTGCCTGGAAATGCGCTTTTTGTGAGGAGTCTCCTTTTAAAACATGTGTACGTACGTGTCCTTTGCATTATTTAGACAGAGTTGCAGTGACATTGGCAGTTCGAGTGTAAACAACCATTTCGTCGGGTGCGGAGATAATGTTTTTGAAGAATGATTTCATCGTGGATTCTCGGGAAGGGAGATTTCGAAATTAGATTCTTTGGATGCGCAACGGTCGAGGGTTTTGACATTCTTGGTAAATATTTATAAGAACATCTTTTTCTTAAGCTTTTTTTGCAAAAAGAGGGAAAATGTTTGAAGTGCATGCCAGAGGAATACAAATTTACATTTCATTGGGAACATAGTGGAATGGAAAAGGACTGTAGAGCGGTTGAGAACGCTAGCTGCTCAATCTATGGATGTAGGTCGACTTCAGCGAGATTTTTTATGTCAAAAAAAGACAAGTTGATGCGCCTGTCACCTCTGATGTCACCTGTCTTTTTAACACCTTACTTGAAAACAATGTTGCGAAATTCAAAACCAACGCCGAGGGTACATTCTTTCAAAAGTGACAGAACTGAGCGAAGTCGCGCGAAACTCAAAAGTCATCACTGAAGTTACAATCTTTCTAAAGTTTGTCCAACTGCCAGCGTACGTCGACTTTATTGCTATAATTGACAGAACTGAGTCAGCTGTCACCAATGTGTTTGATAGTATTAAAACGGTCGCTGTCAAAGCTGATTTAGCGATAAATTAGGACATTACAGTCAACAACTACAACTTGGGGCTAAAGAGGCCTATTAATTCTAACAGTTGACAGACTTCAGAAAAAAAGATTCAGCGACGAATTATAGAAAAAGTAAACTGACAGAGACCAAGTTAAAAAAAAACATGGCTAATATGGCTCCTAGGTTCACCCCGAAATGTATCGCCACCTAAGTAAGTAGGTAGGTTGAAAGGCTGAATGCAACCAAGAGGCGGTGCAGTCTCACTAAGATCTCGACGGATCCATTGTGTTTCCCGGTGCGGGATACCTGAAAACAAGAATTATTCGAACTGATTAATCCATGGCAGGAGCGGTTTTCCTGAACCAACCCGCTTTCATTATGAGTTTTAATGTGGTTTTAGGGGGTGTGGACATCCACAGAAGTGCGGTGTGTCTTCCTCCACCTCAGCGGCGACGCAGCCTATATACAGGTCTGAGTTGTTGATTCCTATTCTTCTGAGACGAGCCGGCATTGGATTGTAGCCTGTGAAGACACCGATGACGAGTGATAGAAGTTCTCTGGTCCTTTTTTTCTGTGTATTGGGTCCAAATTAGCCCAAACACGGAACACGGTACGAGGAGAGTCCACTCCATCTAGCATTGGCCATGTTGCCGATGTTGTCCGATGAGATTTTGGAAAAGGGAGACTAATGGGCGGTTGGACGGATCTGTTGGGATGTCGTTTACTTCCGAGGCTGTTCTAGCTAGCTAATCGGCCCTTTCGAAATACAGCACAGCTTGATGCTGTGCCTAGATCTAAGGAATTTGAGTTCTTCTTTGTATCTTTTGACTAGTTTTGAGTTGGTTATGATGGAAGTGGTCATTTTGATGGCTGCTTGACTGTCGATGTAGATATCTATGTATATGGTTCTTGTTCTTCAGAGTGGATAGGGTCCTCGGTGACAATATATATTTCTCCGTGGATCCTACCTAAATAAGTAACTAAGTACATGACTGCGGACTTCGATGGTTAGGACATCGAATCAAAGCCGAAGAGCTTTCTTAGAAATATTTATGTTGACGGAAATAAGTCTACTGGTTTGCCTATAATCCAGCTCTGGCATGACATGTGCTAATATTGTTCCACCTACTGATGGCAGCGGTTGAGCACTTTCTTTCTCCTGAAATGTCTCTGCGACTTGCAACCCAGCACAAGGATACGTTGGACCTGATAGGGTATTATTACGACGATTCCAAGGCTTTCATCGCTGCTTGAATCTTTACATCTCGGACTAGTGTAACTTCTCCTTGAATAGACTTTAGTGGTGCCAAAGTCGTATTGTGCTATCCAAGACGCTGGTGGCTTGATATAAAAGTAATTGTATACTCGTTAGGGTGTTAGATCCACTGGGATAACTAATCGAAACAATGTTGACATCGAACATGTAAAAAATGTTGAAAACCGATTTTTTAAACAGGCTCCCGATCTATGAAGGATCTCTTTCTCAGAAACGGCAACTTTCCACTCCCTTCAATTCCGGGCACGTTGCTTCCAGTTGCCAAGACCAAGCGCTCTGTCATTTGCGATACATTGAGCCTTAAAACGGAGGTTCGGTCTCCATTGTTCTCTCGAATCTGGGAATCAGACGTTAACAGTACGTTGGATAGGATCTTATATGCGACATTAAGTACGGACATGACTGGATAGTTCTTACAAATCATAGGATAGCCTTTTTTTTTAGATGGGGCATATAAAGCTGATAGCATGGCTTCATCCACCTTAACTTGGTTGATAATTTACTGCGTGTACACTACCAAAACATCACTACAATGTCTCAGAAGCTTCGCTGGTAGGCCATCAGAGCAGGCAGCTTTCTTGTTTTTCAGTTTTTTAATTACCGAGCCAACCTCTTCCATACCGGGAGTGGGTATGGGTTCTTCATTGTAAAAAATGGGCGTGGCTGTAGACAATGTATGGGTAAAATGGAATACCGCTCCAAACTCTACTCAGTGACCAGTACATGTTTTGGTAAATGTATCAAACGTACCTAACCGAGTAGATCTCACACTCAACCCAAAATGTTTATAAGCCCGACCTAGACCTCAATCAATTCTAATTGTGAAAAACTCGGCTAAAAACTTTCCAAAGAAGCCAAGTCGATGCCGTGAACCATGCATCCATCCCATGATCCAAAGATACCCTCCAAGCAAATGTTGGAGCGTTAATAATGAAAGCAAATTGTAATTACCGTGTAACTCCAATTAAGTATCTTAAGGTTTCACCATGTACACGGTTCCAGTACCAGTTACGTTCCCGACATCCAATTAAACTCTTTTCTGAAAACCTTCTCCCCCCCTCTCGCCACTTTCTTCCTAATCAACGCAGATAATAGGAAAATCCGAATTAACTTTAGTAAAAATCCGTGTTGGACCTACAACGCACAACACATTAGGATCTGGAGATTTTTGTAGATTGCCCCCCGCTGGGGTGTTTCGTGTCCTAATTAAAATTAATGAACCTCTACTTCATCGGGAGCAGCGTGTGAGCGCAATTAAGCTGATTCCATTTGCAGGCGAACACTAAGGGATTCCCAGACATTCCAGCGATGTTAGTCGCTGATAGGGACGTGTGAAGTGCGAAACAAATATACGAGTACCTTGTACCTACGTCAGAGTCCGGAGATACGAATCGTTAACATGGTTTACGACTTTAAATGTAATTTAGTTTTAAGGATGTCAGTGTGTAGAGTAAACCGAATAATTACTAAAGTGCATGGGATAACAGAGTTAAGATGAAGACGCAGATAGATGAAGTGGTACTTGACGGATGGAAAATATATTTTACAGGATACATTTGGATGTAAATTGTGAACTTTGGTTTTGAAGGAGCATAATGCGGCAGCGATGCCAACAGAAACTTTGGTGTCTTTTTGATGAATGTAAATTTTGCGACTGATGTCTACAAAGAAAGTGTACTTAAAATGGAAATTTTGTCCATTCTACTGCGGAATGGCAGTGGAAAATGCTAAGCTAATCAATTTCCACTGGAGGATGAGTAATATGGTCTTGAAGTGGCATTAAGCCAAGAGTAGTGTCTCGAATTACCATAACATGGACTGTCCAGCTTTCTTTTTCCTCGTTTGTTATTCGTTCGTCAAACAATCTTTATTGTGCGACGAATATTTTTTTTATGACCGTACAGGGTAGTGTTGACCTTGGACTGAACTTCATTGAAACGTAATGTCATCAGGGTGAATCATCAAACATAGGACATGTTCCAGGCCGACTTAAAGGTACGCATGTATCAATACGAAGACCAAGTGTCATATCTAATCGCTTAACCTATGTTCAAACTAAGCTAAGTTTACAAATATGCTACAAATAGCTCAAACTGAGCTGCCAATGAGCTGACTATTAAGTAACGTTGAATTGTCAGTCCACACGGTTGTTAGATTTTTTCCCAATTTCTGACAATTCATTGGCAAATGGCTGCTCTGTCAATTTTATTGTCAGACTCATAGCATTTCATAGAACTTTTTTCTTTCATGCTTCATTCTTTCAACGATTTTGGCATATCGGAAAGGAGTGAAAACAAAGACGGATCACCATACAGATACCGTCCTGTTTGGACGAAGGATTGTGTAACATAAAAAATCGTACAACAAATCAGTTGTCAGATGTAAGCTTCCCACAGTCTGGACACCTACCAAACGTCTGACAATGGTCTGTCAACGATTCACAAGATATTTGAAATATTCATTGTCAGATGGCGGTCTGTCGTTGGACCCTGTTTATGCAGGACTGTCGATTTGGATTTCCAGGTTAAAGGGGAAAGAGTAGAGGTAACATGGTGCGGCAATTCGAATTTTTTGACAATCGCTGTCAAAGAGTGGCAGAAAAATTTTAAGACTGAAAAATTCTTGAAATACGAAATAAATTAATTTAATTGTTGTGAAAAGCACTCCTTTTATTGTAAAAAGAATTTGTTGTTCAAAAGCTAACCAATGACAGATTTTCAGAAAAGTCAGTCATCAGACAAAAATTGATGGTTCACACGATTGTCAGACATTCGAGAAAATGTTTCATTTGTAGAAGTGACAATCGTCTGAGCATAGCTTAAGATTTCATCCTTGACATAGCCCCAAAGGACAATGGACGTGGTGTTGAATCTCACGATCTTGGCGGTCAATAGGAGAGCCATAGACACAGCATTTTTGTTTACGTTCCCCGATAAGTACATATGTAAATGAAAATAAGCCTCATCACGTACAATAGTTCTGTTTGAAAAATCATTATTTTTGTCATTCATTTCCAGCATCCATACCCCCAAAGAAAGGCGGAATGTTTGGAGTCTATTGCCTACAATTGTTGTGACAACTGGACCTTATAAGCATGAAGACTAAGATCTTTATGCAAAATGCAGTGCGGTGGTTGCGAACAGGCCCAATATCTATGATTTTCTCAAAATGAAAACACCTTAGATTTCAGACACTCTTTTAGCTGACATTTCCCAATAACTATCAGTCGGAATCTTTGTATCCCTATCCTGTCCGATACGTTAGAAATAAATGTAACAAAAATTGTCAGAAAGAGCGACATCAAAACTTGCAACACCAAACGTGCAACTGCGCTACCCATGTCAAAACACTAGCAGTTCTGCAAATTTGTCAAAGACAAGGCATGACATTTACTTTTCATTTACGTACTGCCTGTCACGTAGTTTCCTGTCACTACACCAATAGGTTGTCACATAAAGAGACAATGTTAAGTCAAGTTCGATACACGAATCATTTCTTATATTACATGAACCATCTGGAGCTCGAGCTTAGTAATGAAAGGAATGTACCTTTAGAGAAATTAATGATTTATAACCAAAAACACAAATGTGAAAAACGCCCAGGTTCTGTACTAAAAATATTTGATTCGAAATTGAACGAATTGAGGTCTACATACATATGTAAGTAACATCTTCGATAGAAGTTGCCTGAATCATACGAACACCAACAGGAATATAGAAAGTCCTTCAACTGATTTAAAAGACAACTTGTTATGTTTTCATGCATAGTTTTCATTTGACAACTGTTACTTGACAGCTTTATCTTGTTTAGCACGAGTGCATACTTGGTAAACTTGCGTTTATTAAAATCGCAGTCCAGCAGCAATACTGTGCTTACGTATAAAAAAAATTAAAAATTTTTGTTATATTTTTGAAAAAAAAGATGTTGCGCATACGCCCTAGTGGGCAGAAAAGAAAAATATATCGAAAAGCTATAAAACAATAAATGACTGGTATAGCCAATACAGACTACAAGAACAATCAATTCCCAACAACCCATGAATTGGGAATAGTTACACAGAGCTTCATATATGTATGTACGTGTCAATCCAATCGCTGCTAGTATTTTTCTAGAGCGTAAGGACGGATTTTTCATTTAAGGACTAAACAGAATGGCCGCGTTCCGATTTCTAGGCACTATGTAGTCAAACGTTTCTGATTGGTGTAGGGATTCAAATTTGACTGAAAAGTAAGGCAATTTTTTGTGAGGTAGTGGACTGGATTGTAAGGCAAACAAATTCTCCCGTACTTACAAGTCAGTTTTTGAAGTGTGAAGAATCAGCTGATCGGCAATATTTTGTGTATTGTTCGGCTGTGCTTTATAATTTGAATGGATTATGTGCAATAAATAAACAAATTACTTTCCAAATAAATTGCAGGGAAGTGATCATCGAATTGATACAATAAGAGGATATGATTATTTGATCAATATGCGCTGTGTTTTCATTAAAATTTTATATTAAAATAACCGTCCAAGGTTATGAGTGAAGCAGAAATTTTTTGGAAAAAGTTAAGGGAACTTGTTTTTATTATCGGCTATTTTTTCCCTTAAGCCTTCTTTACAGGTTCCAATTTCATATAAATATATTTATCAGTAAGATCCCTTGACAAACACAGCCCACACTTTGTCTAAAGTAAAACCTGGAAATGAGGATGTGAGGTGTGACACTTGAAATGTCACCTACATTTTCAGTCAGTTTGCCGTTCCATTTGTTAGACTTTACCTGCAATTGTAGTGCCTAGAAATCGGAACGCGCCCAATGGGTCTGTTCCAAAAAGTATTAAATACGTCATAGATGTAATGTCATGAGCTGCAAAAGTCAAACGAAAAAATGTTGACAAAGTCATAAGTTCCTAACCGCATCCTAAATGTCATCGATACGCATTACCTGAGCAAACAACTCACCACATATGGCCATGAATACTTTTTGAAGGCATTTTTATAAAAAAGAAACTGGACATAGCATCAAGTCTCTCCACATAGCATCAGTCCAATGTTATAATAAAAAAACAAAAATATGGGACCCTGGGCCTAGATTCTCACAACCAATCGTGTTGTGCGTGTTACATTCTTTACACGAATAGAAGGGGCCTACTGTTTACTGTCGTGTTGTTGAAAGGGCAATTAGAAGTTTTCTTATGACAGTTGTACTCTCGGATGTTTGTCATTTGCTCGCGAGAGATGGGGTCGTGAAATAAATTTCAGGTGTTGTCTGGGGATTGAACCTGGAACCTCTTGCTCCGTATTCTTACGCATTGAGCCACGGCGCTTACAATGTTATCATTACAATTTCATCAAAAATGCAGAATGTCACGCCCACTTTACTGGGCTTTATGTATAAGAACACCAAGGCTTGACTTTAAATCCTCATAAAGATTGTATAGTTATAGATTAAGATGAAAGTACCTATGACCCAGTTATGCAACAGGCATTCTAAAAACCATGGACTAATTTCTAACATCTTAGGCTCTAGACGGACTCTGGAGAAGGAGATTCAACGACGAACTCTACGAGCTCTCCTAGCTCGTCGGAGCTGGTCAAAATACTCCGCATTAGTCAGTTGAGGTGACTAGGACATATGGAATAAATGAACATCAATCCTCCGGCCCGCAGAGTCTTCGAATCAAATCCAGAGGGACAACGCAGTAGAAGAAGACCTCGTCTCAGCTGTGGCGCACAAGCAGAAGGGGACAAGCAACTGGAGCCAGTTAGCTACCGAACCGGGCCAACTGGAGAAGCTTTTTGGTTGAAGCCCAGGTTCACCCCGAACTGTAGCGCCACCTAAGTAAGTAAGCTAGAAGCTAAACAACTCTGTTTAGAGGTTGTACGCTGGATTCCTAGTCAACCGATTCTACTGTCAGTTGTACAGCTCTATTGTACTTTCTTTGCTTTTTGCGTGCAGGAAAATGAGTTGTTGGACCCCAGTTTGAATAACGGGCAGTCAACAGTTTAGACTTCAGTCGAAGTCACAGATTTGTTTGATTAAAATCTCAAGTTTGTGTAAGAAAGTAGCGGCTGGAGTGCCAAAACCAAGAGAGTAACTTAGAATCTAATCCAAGAAAGAATTCTAGATTTCTTGCTTCGATCTGAGAAGAGTGTTGTGGTGAGAGAACCACAAGATAGGATTTTAGGAATAGTCTGCATCAGGATCAAAATTCATGGCGCACCAGTCAAGGACTACGTAAAATTCTTACCATCCTAGTTCCAAGTGGATATAGACAGCGATGTATAGCAATGGTTTACTATCGTTCAAGGATAATGAGACAAAAACGCCTTCTCTTCCTCAAGGATTAGATTTATTAGTCAGTGATTATCTTTTTTTTTTTTTGTTTTTGTTTTTTTTTTTTAAAGTAGCGCACTAACCGCACCAAATACTAGTAAATCCTTGAACAAAACTTGAGGAAAATTGTTTCTTTCGACAGCAGTTTTAGACAAAAAAAAATTCTTTCATTTTGTGCAACATTCCAGATTGGACAAGAATTCCTTTCCATGCATGCAAACTATAAAAATGCAACAATGACTCTGGGACTCGTATTTATGTATTGCAACGGCAACATCCAAAAAGGAGGAGAAAATAAACTTACTTCTGCATCTCTATGTCATCGGCATCATCCATGTCCTCGTCGTCATCGTCGGTCCTTCCACCGAAATCATCCTCATCACTGTCGTAGTCGACAATTTGGTTCTGACGGTATCTATTATCCTCCGGCATTTTCCACTAATTGGTTGCAGATATCGACTTGGTTGGAGATATGCTTTTGCTTTTCCTTGGAGTTATCCGTAGAATTTTTTTTCTTTCTTTTTCCAATATGGAAACGAAAACACAAAAATAAGTTTTATATCTTAAAAAAGATTTCAAAATCGAAATGTTCTCATTCACAGGATTTTTCGCAAAACGACTTCGACTGCTACAATTCGAATATTTTTCACTTGGCGGCTTGATAGAGAGGCACCTTGAAAATTGAATTTATTGAATTATCCTGATTAATCCTTGGGAGAAATTGGTCACTACCGTGAGGTATGTATGTATGTCAACAACGCGAAAATTGGACATTAATACGCGAGAGCCACCTTAACGAAACTAGTTGCAGGCGAAGAGAAAACATTTCGAACAAGTCTTTGGAATCACTAAGGTGATGCAGTTGTAGGGATTCCTTTGGTTAGTTTATGTTTGCCTGTTCTAAATTCGATTAGTAATTGCACCACTAAGTTCGGACAGGAATGACGGAAACTATGAGGAAATGGAAGAGAATCGCATGAACAATGTTCAGAAGAAAAATGGAAAACAATACGAGTGAAGGTGGAAATTTTGCGCGACCTAGTAAGGCGTTCAAAAGACCGAGGTAATGCTATGGAAGCAGTAGGAGTTACTATGCCTAATTCTTCGTCAAGGAGGAAAAAATTGGAATTTGCCTCGATTTTTACTTCCAACTAAGCATTGAAAAGAAAAGTCGGGTATTGTTTTGCTTTATTGTGCCCAAACTACGTCAAGGAGGGAAGACCCAGTAGTTTTTCAATTGAATATGGCGCGCGAATTTATCGGTAAATTGTGGGTGATTTCCTCCAATCGAAGAGGCTTGCTTACCTGTGAATATTTAGTCATCAATCGATACGAAGAATCGATATACTATTGCTTGTAATGTTACGTTAAGTGACTTTAATTGGTTATTACAAGAAATGCAAAGCCCCTTATTGGGCGCCAATTACATGGGAACTTCTCTTGACTATACGATCGAGGCGTTTAGCTAGAATGGATCCAAAGGTTCTCTGTTGGAGATCAGTAATGAAGCCTTCGTGTTTCATATTCACTTCGAAATATCAGTGTCATGTCACGTAATCCAACTATGAACTCGGCGAGACTGATAAGAGTGCGAAGCCGTCAAACTTGCCAGCACACATTTTTGAATAGAACGAGAGGAAACTATGTTCGCTACTATCTCGACTGAGGACGCCTTGACTCTAGTGGTTAGGGCATTGGACTACTGAATTCCATACCTAGCCAACACCTAAAAGATTTTCCCGGCCCCACCTCTCGTGAGCTTCTGACAAACACCGCAGGGATATAACTGTCACGAAAAAGCTTCTCAGAGAACATAATATGTATGTACTGCCGCTCGGACACGACATTAACTACTCGGACACAATGGTTCATCTGATGTAGAAGTAGCCGCTGAAGTACGGCCTGTAGTTGGTTTGTCGAAAAATGAGTCCACTATTGTGCAGCGCGCTTGGTTGTGAGAACGGTTGTGAGCAGCTACGCTGGGACTCATAGACCTGTTGCGCCAAATATTTACTAAATTTTTTTATTTATCTCGATCACGGCTACTCCACCATTCTAGGACCGATTATGACAGTTTAGACAGATCTTGCGTTCTCTCGTTCAAGACTGGCTTTAACCAAAGACTAAGAATGGACTGGGCTTCAGCCGAATTTTCACAAATGGCTTCAAACTCCGCCACACTGACATGTCTAATCTTTGCTACTCGCTACGCAAGCATGCTTCTGTTTCCCAATCGGATACTTATGCTATTCTGATGGCTACTGATTACATATATTGTAAAAAATATGTGAAGAGATGGAAAACTGTCTCTGTAGCGACGGCCACACTGCCCTTAAAGCCTTGCCCTTCAGTATGCTGATCTTGAACGCGACAATAGTGCAGACGGTGACAGGTCTTTGATGGTGACGTGGTGAGTACTAATATATAGACAACAATGTTTCGTTTCTATTCCGCGATCTCTGGTTTCGGACCAGAGAACTCCGAAGTTGACCCATGCTTTGCTAGAGAGTCCGTCTTTTTGCTCTTACCCAGAGCAGCAGCATCTCATTTCGAGATGACACTCATTGAGTTAATGAACAAAATCCGGTGAGTTCTAGTACTGTAAAGTCTTTATCAATGAAGTGCCTTCGCAGCTCTTCCGGATAATCGAGAAAATTCTGGTAAAATGGGTAGAACTGCATTTTACTTCTGGTAGGACATACATACGTATGTATGTACAATGGACCAGTAGTGTCCGTGTTTACTAAGCCGCAAAAGAACCTCTACCTATAAATCCATGCAATGATTTCTGCAAACTGGGGTTATCCGGCAAGTATTCTGGCTCCTACGAAAAAACTCGGTCGGAAACTCAGTACGAAATTCGATACGAAAGATGTACCGAAGTAAACAGCTTACACATTCAACATAACTTTCATTTCGAATCACATTTCTGGTTTAAACCGACTTAGGCAAGTAAGAATTCAAGGTTCATTTCGACAGGCCACAAGAAAAAGTTTCAAGATAAGAGACGTGCCGCTACCCTAGCGTCAATTATGTGGCACCATCGGAAAACGTGCAAAAGGCAACCTGAACCTAAAGCAATAACGATTAATGTGCCGGACTAAAGTATTCGCTAAATATTGCGAATAGAGCACAAAGAGAGGAAACTAAAACGAGCAATTTAGTTAGAATTGCTATGAAAAGTACTATGTGTGCCTTCATGATATATTGTATTTTCTGTACACGATGACTTTTTCGCAGTTATACTACAAATACAGCTGAGAAGCTATTGCTTTTACTTACTTAACGGTAACGGAGTCTCCACCCTTCCACTCCCTTCGGTCCCAGCCACGCTGCTTCCACTTTCAATCCGCTTTCATTCGCTTTCAACTTGATCCTTAAAACGGAAGTTTGGTTTTTCTCGTTCGTCTCAAGCCTGGAGGCTGGGATTCGTAGATCTTGTTTTTTGGAACATTATTGCTTATTCGCTTGGATTACACCCACTACATTCAATGCTCTGCTACATACATGCTCTGCTTTCCTGACAAACCTGGCATGGTCAATGTCTTGTAGAGCAGGCATTTCGTCTTCGGAGTCAGTAGTTTTAAACCCATTTGTTTCCCCAAACCGAAGTAGGAACAGTTTTCTAGGGTAAATCTTTGTAAATCTGTGGAATTGATATTTACTCCGAGGTAGATAAACACCTTAACCAGGCGGTGGACCGATGCTGTGTCTTTATTTAGTTCAAGACCAACTCGTTTTGCCTGTTTTGTGGTAACACCTGGCATACGCACTATTTGTTCCAGCACAAGATGGAAGAAATCACTCTATAGCGCATATCCTAAGCGAAATTCTGTGCATGTTTCGAATAGTTCAGAGAAATTGTTCTCGAATGTCGCATTGCACCGCATGTTTTCTAGCATCATGCGGCACAGCTTGATCAGTTTTCTCTGAATCGATGAAGAGATGGTGAGTCTCGACTTAATCTCTTCCAGGATTAACATTTCCAATGATTCGATTATCTTGATGGCTTTCTACAATCTGGTTCTTTACATGAAAACTTCAATTAATACGTGTAAGTACTTTTAATTAAATTTTTTTGAGTTCTTAACTGACCCACACTCGCTGAATGTGTAAAATCTTTATCGCAATTAGCCTGATGCTTTCCGATTGAACCCAAGTATTGAAACCTATGACCAGATAACTTATTCCAGTTCCATAGATATGTGCCATCTTTGTATTTTACTTTTGCGTTTAAGTCGCATATATCCTGTGTCTTTCTATCTCTTGGAACTTGAAACTCTCTGAATAGTTTTCTCCAGATCGATTTTGTAGAGAGTTTTCAAGGTGGCATCGAAATATTTTACCATTTTTATCTGAGTCATCTTTGCCTTACAGTGGAACACTACTACACTAATTGGGCAATTGAACTCCTTTCATAATTTATTAAACAGAATAGCTAGTCATTTGCAATCCTGTAATACCTCCAAACCAACCACCTTATTCGCCGACGTATTCCCATCTTGTTTATTGAACACAGGGTACGTCTATTCGCATCTGCAATCACTTCCGCTAATCCTTGAGCTCTGACACGAACATTTCTGTTCGCTCTGCAGCTTCTTTTTGGCGGAGTAGAAGAGTCTTAACTGACATTGGTTTCCATAATGCAAATACCCCTTATTTTTCCATGATTTGACGTCTGAACCACCGATAGTCTCCTTACAGACCTCGGCTTCGTGTTGTTTTAAAACTGTTAAGAGCACGTCTTTGGTAGTAAAATGCTAACCTGCATGTTTTGTGTGTTTGAATACCTTTCACGGAAGGCAGGGAAACGCTGAAACGTTTAACCTTCTACGGTATTAAATCCATTTCAATTACCCGGGCAAACAGGAGCCTGCAAAGATTAATTTAGACATACATGCATAGTATACCACAACCGCATTGTTCTCAAAGCCATTACTCGTCTAATTTTCCAAGTGAGTAACGGTTGGTCACTATTTCCCGAGTTAGATGGCATATGCGTGTGTAATACTAATGCAACCGCATTCCTGCTTTGATCGTTCATCACAGTTTAGGGAGGGTGCAGTCTGTTCGAACTAATCGAATTCCAAGCTTGATTATTGAATTCAATTGTAATCGTCTCACGACTGATTGATTGGCTTGACCTCCATCAATTGATACGTCAGTGTCCCCTCCAAGCGACGAATGGATTGTTGATTTGATTTTCACACAAATTTCAGTCTAGCAGACTCTCATAAATGGCGTTCATTGCTAAAAGGCGACTTAAGCAATCGTCGCCCACAAACGTCTTCTTTAATTAATTAACAAAATCCCCATAGCATCGTGTTGCCTCCACCCACGCCACTAATGATGTTTTCAATCGACACCGACCCAAGTTCATGGCCAAGAATCGATGCCACAAGTGTTTTCTTCATCGTACCCGCAGTACAGCGACAGCTTTTGTTTCAACTCCCAAGAGAGCTAATGCGTGCCAATGAAACTACATTCTAAGTGCATTTCCTCACAAATCATTTGAAAATGTAAAAAAATAAAAACAAACCTTGCTTCAACGCGTAGACACCACAAACAACTCGTAGTCGTCATCACTTGCCGCTGGCTCTATAAATAAACAACAACACGCTGCCACCCAGGCCCCCAACAATGCCCGCTCGCTGGCCTAGCGAAATCAATTGGATGGCTCATAAATAAAATTAATCACCGCGATACCCGAACTAAGCGAACGATTAAACTATTATCGTGTGTAACAGAAGTTCCGTCCCCGATTACGCAATTCCGCTGAGAGAGAATGTCGGCGCAGCGACACAGCAGCAGCCGCTATCAGCTGAAACTAATTAGCTATCGATTTCTGATTGGATTTGATAGCTCGTCGATAGTGAGCTGACGACATAGACTGCTTGTCGGACTCCCTCCCTCCCTGACCCAACCCAATACAAAAAAGCTAGCGCGCGCGATGATTACACATCGTCGGTCTCGAATTGATAAGGATTGTAGTGCGCGCGTCAGAAATTCTTATCAGAAATTTGCCAACAAGGAATTCCCTGATAAACTTACCCATTCGGCTCGTCCGGTGGTCTCCCATCCAGTCCTGGTGACACCGTCGTTATGGGGCGATAGATCAGGGGTCGAATGTTTCGGCTCGCATCCTCATCCAAGAATACCATATCTCTGACTGGAGCCACACGATCTGTGACGGGCGCAGTATGAATATCACGAAAGGGAACATTGAGTAGGAAACGTAAGGCAGTGACATGCTCATTGGGCATCTGGAATGAGAAGAAAATGGGGAAAAACTGAGAATTTTCCTCGCAATCGAAAAAAACCACTAAAATGTGTTGTTTCCTCTCTCTTTAGTGGATGCGTGCGTGTGCGTCTCCACGGAACAGTACGGGGCACACGCTCCATGGGGGCTGGTTGCTGGTCAACGGATGGTGGTGGTTATGGATTTACCTTTGTTTTAGAGGAGAACATAGGAAAAGCTCTTCATTATAGCTAACTCTGCAGCAGGTGGGAGAGTTTTCTTTTTCCGGCACTTCCAGCTTTGCGGAAAAAAATTGTTCCACGTTTGTGCCTTCGTTTTCTAATTAACGGGACACGAATACGCGATTGTCAGTGTCTAATGCGAAAATTACAATTAACACGTATACCTTGCAAATGGTTTTAAAGTGATTTTCTGTGACGAATTTACAAAACAAGTGAGTTTTTCTTTTTCACAAATAAATACAAAAAAAATGTAAACAAAATCTGGGGGAGGCTGCCTTGAAGTTTATCTTCTCGCGGAAATGTCATTCAGTCAAGAGAGGGAGATGGCAAATCTGCGCAAGAGTCGGTGTTAGTGGGGATGGAAGAGAGAACGATGGACTTGCTGTAACAGCTGTGTTTTGTCTAGTGTGTTCTGCGACATCTCTGTGTGGAATGTGAAGCGCGGTTTCAAATGGAGTGTGGGATGTGTGCTTACACACTGCTCAAAGAAAAACTGAACAGTTCTCCGTAGAGAATGGATTGCTATCCGAATAAATACACAAAATCGGAAAATGTTCACAAAAATCGAGGTCGGTTCTCACTCAGTTGGGAGAGTTATAAGACTTTCGGTAAAAGAAGACGAGAGTCGTCTTGTATATGTATTGAAAATTCACATCTTGATACGAAAGGGCGCAGCAAGTATGACTATATGGCTGTTAGGTTGACTGTTAGATTCTAGAATTGCACGAAGCACGTCAGAACAAGACATGACTGCTTTCAAGATGAGCATATAAGTAGTAAAAAACCCAAACAAGTCAACTACCACATTACGTGACCACATTCAGCAAATAGACACTACTGACCAAATCTTGAATCACATAACACATAAATAAGAATTATTCTGTTAAGTTGTTCTGTTTTAAACACTTTCTAACACATTTTAAAAACTTGTTTTTTTTTTATCCACTTTGTTTAGCGCACAGTGTGAGTAGCACCAAAACAAATAATCAAAACCCCACGAAGTTAGTTGCGCTTCCACTCACCTCACCACCACTTACATCGCTGAGAAAAAAACCAAATAGAACGCCGTCGAAAAGGAATGAGACAGTTATAGCGCGCACAGTTTTCCATTTATGAATTCATTCCGTCAATCAATCGGTTCTGTAAATTTATATTACAATTCATCCATTTTGCCAACAAATAGCCATCCACAAACATTTGCAAAAGGTAAACTTCAATTAGCGGCAGAAAATTTCGCAACTCTAATGCAAATTCTAAATATTTCAGTTAACCTAAAAAAAGCTCTGCCGCCGCTGTCATCCAGAGAAGTCGCTCTTCTTTTTTTTTTTTTGTTTTCCTCATCATTTTTGCCATCATAGCTCGGGAATCACCCGTCCACTCGTAGCGGCAATGTCACACACCATCCTACTAGTTCAGCCCGGCGTCCGACCAGAAACTCGTACCTACAGTGACTACGAGAGCGTCAACGATTGCATGGAAGGAGTTTGTAAAATCTACGAGGAGCACCTGAAGCGTCGCAATCCAAATACTCCCACCATCACCTACGACATAAGCCAGTTGTTCGATTTTGTCGACCAGCTGGCCGATATCAGTTGTCTAGTGTACCAGAAGTCAACAAACACCTATGCGCCCTACAACAAGGAATGGATCAAGGAGAAAATCTACGTGCTCCTGCGGCAAGCAGCCGGTAGTACAGATTAAAACAAAACAAAAAAACGTGTTAATTACATTTCTCAATTGATTTCTACTAAGTCGTAAGATGTTCTTTGGTTATTTTTGTGTTTAGTTCGCCTTCATCGTTTTACTTTTCATTTTTACTTGTTTTTTTTTTCCAAGTAAAGTAGTTTTGGTGTGTTTATTTCGCACGGCAGTGACTTTGGAATCAGATAAAACTTTTGTTTTTTTTTTCTCTCTTGTTTTCTATTCACAGAAAGCAACATTTAAAAAATAAGAAACATAGAATAGAGAAGTGAATTTTGAAAGAAACAAATAAAAAATGTTAGTCTTAGCTTTTGACTGAAATGAATTGGTTGGACTGACTACGAATTGGTTTCTATCGCAATCGCAGTGTGTCCTTCAACACGACGGCTAAAGATCAGTTGATGATTTGTTTTCAATGAATTGGCGATAAGTTTTGTTCAATTTTTCTCTCTCTGGGTACTGGAGTTTGGCATTGACTTGCATTCACGCATGGATGCATATTTTTCTGTAAACTTTTTTACAAAACAACTGAATCAACCATGAAGTGAAAACAACACAAATACCTAAAAACCATTTGTAAGCATTACTAAAGTAGACCACACGAATTGAAAAAAAGAAAAAAAAATATATACTTGTAGAATATTAGCGAGTAAGTTATCGAACGTAATATATTTAAATAATTAAATTTAACGTATACATTTTCCAAGAGCGGTGTTTTATTTGCCCAAAGCGGAGTTCCGTGTGGGAGTTGCCAGAAGATGGAAGATATGATGAACCTACTGGTTGAATAGACGGTATGTATGAATTCGAAGAAAACTTCGACAGCTTTTTACGCTTGCAGCAGAATTTTCGTTGGGAAATGGGGTCCTAAACCTGCCACTATCTACTGGACGCATACTGCCAATACTTACTATCGGATTTGAATTAGTTCGGTTTTTATATTGTTATTGGAGCGGAAAATAGGAAAGACTTTAGGAAGAATCATGGCAACCAACACTCATTCGCCTTGGCAGTATTCCTGAACACAACAGTGATGAGAACAGCTTTAAACTCTATGTATCTGACTGGATATAAAGCATGGTCCATTTACGGAGCTGCAGAACTAAAGTGGGTAATATCCAAGCGCATACTGTGGCCTCGAGTGGAACCCCAAAGAAGGGTTCTTATCCCCATTTCTATAGAATATAAGATTAGATCATAGCGGGGCTAGGGAAAGTTCTCGTTGAACGGCCTGAACAAACTGGGTCTCGGTATTAACGCACAGAAAACAGAACTAGGTCAATTCATAAGTAGGATACACAAACCCTATTCCGCGCCATCAAATGTAAATGGAATCCGACTCCAAGTATCAAACAAAGCAAGATTTCCTGCACAAAGAAGGAGCTGCCAACATCCACTACATGTACACTGCTTTCGTTAAGCTTATTCGTATATGGCTGTTTGGTCAGAGCCATCTGAGCGTCCTCACAAGACGGTTCACAAGTGGATGAAGGCGCAGACTCAGGAATCTTCTTAGAATAACCACAAAATAAAACTCTCTAACCGCGTGAGTGTATTCAAGGCGGAAATATATAGTATCGCCCAGGTCTGCAGAAGCTTCCCGGCTCTAGAAAATAACGAACATATTGACACCTACATCAACAGCCAGGCAGCCAAACCCACTACTTCCATTACAACCGATTCGAACTCAAATTCTTGAGCTTTAGTATCAAAAAGTATCAAACACTTTAACTTTAACATTGCTGGATTCCGGGACATATGGGCTCTAAGAAAACGAATAGGGCCGATGACCTAACGAGTACCGCCGCAGAGTTAAAAGGTGTATGCTCTCCATCAAGTCATCTCTGTTGCTTTACACAATTCGGCCTTGTTCAACTTAAGTTTGGATATTGTTATCCTCATTTCATTCTGGTCGGGTGGACGGAAGTCTGGGTTTTCATCGTTCAGGTTGAATGGTTACTCCTCAACACCGACTGTGACTCAAATACGAGTACCTTGTTGCCTTGACACGTCCTTTTTACCTATTGGCAAAACTTCCAAACATTGCTCTTGGAGTACCATCTCTCTACTTCCTCGATCGATGGTGCGCTTCTTATGCTCTTTGCTTTTCTACATATGCTTGCCGGAATTCTTCATCAAACCAGGTGTTTTGTGGAGTTGGTCGGGTAAACCCAACACATCAGTTGTCGCACTTCTGATGTCTTTTTGGCATCGATGCCACTGGTCTTCAGCATTTGATGCTTGCTGCATAGGACTTCTCGAGGGGTTGACAACTACCCGATTGGTCCTGGCTGTTTGTTCTGATTGCAGCCGATCAACGTTAAATCTTCTCACAGTATTACTTGGCTGCTGTTCTATTTGAGATATCCGTAGGCTTACCTTGGCTGCAACTAGGTATTTGTCCGAGACAACATTGACCGCCCGGAATGTTCGAACGTCCAGAATACTGCAGGAGTGTCTTACGTCGATTGCAACATGATCAATTTAGTTCCTTTTTGAATATCGAGATGAAGAAACCTTGTGCTTGCTATAGTAACATTACGTCCCGCAGCAAAGTCAATAAGCCTGAGTCCGTTTCCGGACGTGGTATTAAGTAGGCTATGCTTTCCAAAAATGCTACCAAAGATGTCCTTTCCTATTTTGGCGTTAAAATCACCTAAGATGATTTTAATGTCATACTTAGGACATTGCTCATATGTCCTGTCGAGGAGGCCGTAAAAATACTCCTTTTCCTCTGTGGGGGCGTGAGCGCATATCAGGCTGATGTTAGTGAAATTAGGCTTAATACAAAGCTTTCGGATCTTTCTGAACTATTTTTTTTAACGTGGTAGGGAATAAACCCCAACGTGGAGGACCATGGTATACCCCTATGGTCAGGGGTCTAGGAGCCACTTCAGGGATATGGGTGCTGGCATTGGCCCATTGAGAGCTCCTCCGCCACTAACTCTTGTCCAACACCGTGACTCAGTGTTGGAGATCACTATAGACCTACAGTTCCTACAGAAACCACTAAAAGTTCATCCTGTCTGAAACTATAGACGTCACCGTTGTTTCCATATATGGAATTCGTGCGTAGGATATTCTTCCCCCCTCTCCCGTCCGCCAACGACTTTCGAAAAGATACCTATTCTTCAGTCGAGGTACTAGGCAGCCAGTAGCCACTAACTTGGAGATGTAGAGTAGGAGTTAACAGTGAGAGGATAGTGTGAGAAAGCTTGTGTTACCATATATGCGTATCACTTCCCTTTGGCATGAATGTAGGTTAAAAATAAAGTCAGAATCATCTCAAAATAAATAATACTCCACGCCCACTCTCGTAGGTCTGATGGAAAGTAAGAAGGATAGAGTATCTATCATCATCAGATCCGTTCCAGGTAGATTGTAGCTTTTTCATGTTTCTCATCACTTTTTCTTCTCATTCTCGGTACACCGCGTACATTAGTTACGGATATACATATGAATACTGTATCTGACTAAAAATAATTGTTGAATCACTCACTATTCACTAATTGATGAGCAAACAACAACGCATTTCCACAAGAAAGTGACGCATTGCATTTTAAAACGCGTTTATAGACATTTCCAAGCCAAATTCAAAGTGATTATTCCCGAGAACGTACCTATGTGTGTACGTATCTGTGTTTGCTGAGTTCTCACCGTCTTCTAGGTAATAACTCTCAAACTATTGCTCGCAGCTCGTACACATGCATGTTAATTAATCACTAATATTTACCCATCCTCTCGAAAGTACCTGTTGAACTTCAGAATATCACTTAAATTGATCGCACATACGTACGTGCATGCATACATAAGCTTTCAACTTAGATATGGTATCTAATCTTTGTATGTAAGTAAATAATTCATTTTTAATAGTCAATAAAAGTTTATTGTATTCCCATTTGAACTGGTGTCGAAAAACTTAAGGCTAATGATTGACAATCCTTTTTATGGATCCGATAAATACCACAGATAGTTTTTTTCCGCAATAGCGAACCGGCGAAATCCACAACACGTGAAGTATCTGTTTCGAAGAAGTGTTGGCCAGCATAAATCACCGGCCGTCACTGGCTCTGATCAATCGGTGGGCTTAGGCCGTGCTTTTGTTCTGTCATGTGACGTACTATAGTCTTCTGTTGGTCGAAAACCTCAAAACCGGTTAACACCTTTCACAGCTGAGGTCGACGGTTTTGCGTTAGTCTACTGTTAGCGTTTATGCTGCCAAACTCAAGGTTATTCCGGTTCGAGCGGGAATGCCATTTGAATGTTTATTTCAAAGTTGTATCTTTACTATCTCTGTGCTGGCTCGACAGACGTGACTGAGTGTAATTTAGCGTATTGCGATGGAGACTGTGAATTAATGCGCACCATCACTTGGTCATTATTACCATTGACTCCCCGGCTAACAGCTTTGGAGTGATTTAACCACATACTTGTACAATTAACAATTGTTTCGCAGCTTTTTTTGCACTGTTTTGTCTGCATATTCACGAGTTAATTGCAAACAGTGCAACAAATTCATTTTGTAACGTACGTACGTGTGTTATGACTTTTTTCAGTTGTAACTTATAATTAAATATGCCATGTGGTTGGGATTGTAACTCGGAAGCCTTAAAATGGCATTAGTCACGGAATAGTTCGTTTAAGCATCCGTGAGGTAATTTTGCAAGATTTTAAAGATCTATGTGGTTTTGAGATTGAGATAGGTGTTGACCGTGAATACAGGCACCTGAAGCATATGCCGTGACCTAGTTTATGGAGAATCAAAAATGATTATTGATTGACTGATTGATTGATTGTTCAAACTTGTCTATGAAGTGTATGAGCCTATACCATGAGGGCTTGTTCACACATCGTTTCTTACTGAAGGTGCCCGGTGCAAGGACATTGAACTTCCACATATTCGCTGCATGCCATGCTTTGAGTAGACGCATTGAGTTTCCGTTCACGACGTCTGATGCAAAATTTCTAGTGATTGTTAAAATTATACCTCTCCAGGTACATATGTACATATATGTATGTGTTAAAGTTCGATTTAGGATTTGCTAGAGTCGAGTAGTAGGCCCAGGTTCACCCCGAACTGTAGCGCCACCTAAGTAAGAGTCGAGTAAAGAATACCTTAAACCTTAATATTGGGTTCGCCCAAAGATTAGTAAGTTAACTCTTTTAAACCCTCGGAGTCATCAACAGCGCCTTGTTCGAATTTCGGCAACGCGTTTGGGCTGCCCCCAGCTCATTGCTAGAGACCTCCATTTTTTCTCACCTGTTCTGCCCCACGTTTGTCTGGGGCCTCCCGCTGGTCTGCCTGCTTGAGTGAGGAACTGATTTAGCACCGTACGCTGTGTCGTATCCACGGCCACTCTTTCCTCCGTATGTCTCTAGGTTTTAGGCTCTTTCTCCGACAAAGTTGTTCGTGCAAGATACGATTGGGCCAAAAATCCTCAAGATAGTTCTTTGACATTTATTTACAAAGATCTGCAGCTTGTGTGTGGTAGTTGTGTGCATCTTCGAAGTACTGCACCCGTAAAGCAGTACTGATTTTACGTTGAATCGGAAAAGTCGTTAAGCTGATCCAGATTTGGGTTAGCATTCCGAATACAGCTTAAGCTTTATCCGTCCGTATCCTAGGCATTTGTTTCCGTTTCGGAGCGATTGAATTTTTTACGGTTGCGCAGGAAATTTGCTATTTGCTGGTATCACGAGGAGGTGCGACTAGGGCTTACTAACAAAACTGCTAGGTCTTAAGCTGCAGTGCCTCTTACTTGTTATATGGCGGACCAACACCCATCGGGAGATGGTGCTCTTACGAGGGCTTTGTTAATTGTTGGTTAAAAATTGTATATGCTAATTTGTAGATGGGCTGCAACATGATGATGGCCAACACCAAGTGTGGCCTTTTCTCTCAAACTAAGGTTGTTCTTTTACGAGAAGAAAGATTGTGATTTTGTCAGCAAAAAAGGGCTTTCTTTTAAAGATTGACAATGAAGACTACTATCTTAGGGTGATCCTCTTTGTCTTGGTTATTCAAATCTTGGTGCGACGAATCTGTACGGGAGGACCCAGGACTTAGTTTATGTACGTAGGTTTCACACTACTGCTAGCTTTTTTTTATTTGCTTTTTCAAGGAATTAATACTCTTGGGTGTTTGTCAGACGTTCACTAAAGGTGGGACCGTAAAAGAATATTTTAGTATTATCTGGGAATCGAATGGCGAGACTTTGTAAGAATAACACCAGAACCCTGACGGTTGGTCCAATCTGACACAATCGAATCGCATATTGATCCAAAACTAGCCGAAGGTTTGGTATTTTAGTGCATGCAGTACGTACATATGTCACTTTCCATTCATCCAGGACCCGTGATATCCTTCTGGTCATAAGCTACATTTATTGCAAGAATAAGTTTGTGGAGTGTGTGTGTTCCAAATGTAGAAATGTCCAATTTGTATCACAACAATGAACTCTTTCAGGGTCCCTAGGTTAGAGCTTCCATTGTAGACAGGATTTCTTAACTGCGTCATGAGCCTCTAAGACTGGATTGAAGGCTTGACGATGACTTACATGTGTATGTAGAGATGTAAAACTCACTGGAAAGAGTCCAAGCAATTACGTTCGAACGGGTACACCTCAATGTGCTAGAGTTAAATGGCAACACGCCCCTTTCTTTGTCCATATAATATGGCGTAGAGTCCGGTATTGTAAACTTTTCGTCACCGAAACGAATTTTATTAACATTTGACCAGTTGTTAATCTGAGGGCTTCAATGAAAAGTTTCCAGTGTCGTGTTTAAAAATTAACTTTGAAATCTCTGACTAGATATTGAGGAAACTTGGATAGTTGTAGAACCAATGAATAATTGATTGAATGAGTGAAAGTGTAATCGGAAGACGTAGAGATAAGATACGAATGGTTAAGTACGAGTTTTTATAGGTTGAAAAAAAATTCTCTGAAAAATCTCTCAGTCTAGACTAACTAAAGTTATTCTTAGTCTCCCATACAGTCATCTTCAGATATAGAAAGAGTTTGAGCTAACGCCATCAAGCTTATAGCTAAAGATTATTCTAACTTCTGCCTTGAAACAGATGACATATCTGTCAAATAACCCAAAGATATATGTATTTACTTGGACTTATCAAGAATTCAAGTATCATGAGCCAGCTCGGATTGGAGCAAATCACAATATGCCCTTCTGATTAGGTTAGGTTGTAGTAGGTGTCAGCTTTGTATCCCTATCACGCTTACATCAGTGATAAATCCGTTGTGATACTAAATGGATCATACTTACTCGTAAAGCTAGTTGGAGCAGTTTTAACAAGATCATCAAGATCATTGAAGTTTCCTTTGCTTTAAAAGAGAGTAAGGCAGGTGGGATTAAGTTCATCTGGCTAGTCCATCTACCTTACAATTCCTTTGAATATCCATACGCCAAACATCTCTAAGATAGTCTAGAGCTATGTATTTCCGAACTTGGAGAGAAATATTCAGGGATTTTATTGGCGGTTGGGTGCCCGAAAAAAGCATGTGAAGATCACGTCTTTTTAAGATAGCAGTGATAAGCTGACCTACTTCTCTAACTTCTCTTCGTCGTTCGGAAGTTCTTTTAAAGCAAACAAGATAAATTCCAAGGCTAAATATTCTCCGAACAGAATAGACAGACTTGGAGCGTCATAAACAAAAAATACAAATTTTTGACGCAAAAGGTCTGTGGGACCCAGAGCTCAGCTTCTCACCATCATTCATGTAGTGCGTATTATGTTCTTAACACGAATGGTAGGGGCTCACTGTTTCTCAGGAAAGTTATACGCTCGCATGTTTGTCAGACGCTGGCTTGAGCCACGGCGCCGTGCTGAAGTACCACCAATATCATACTCATACAAGAAAATTTGACACTGTACATGTACATATGTATATAAATATAAAAGTAAACTCAATAGTTTCCTTCAAAATAATTGAAAAAAAAAACAAAAATTTTTAAGTAAAGCTGTAAATTTGTTGTGCTATCCTATCAAAACAAAAAAAAATTTAAGTGTAACTCTCAATAGAAAAAAATGAAATGTACAACATCTAGAAGACCAAAAATGGCAAATAATCGAGAACCTCGTCTTGGTCCTAAAGTGAGAAATCCCTATCTGAACTTCCTGCGGGATTTTAGAAAAAAGAATTTCAATAAATATGGTAGTCGGGAAATTTTAAAAAGAGGAGGCAATGCCTGGCAAAATCTCCCCAAAGAAATCAAAAATGCATACATCGCTGATGTAAGTACTCTCGAATGAATCTATTTATTTATCCATCGACTCATCTATGTATATATAATTTAAAGGCGTTCTATATCAAGCGTGCAAGAGTACGTTCCCATAGAAGTACGAAGAGTTCAAGAAGCGCACACAGGAGGTATGGTACTCGCTATTGAGTTGTATGTAATTGTGTGTAAAAATAAAAAAGAAATTAAATTCCAATTGTAATGAATTGAATCTAGTCCTAATGTCTGAAGTTCAGATTAAATAGTGAAGTTCTGGTCATCGGTTAAGAAAGAGTGAGTTGTCTACGGCTAAGGATCTTATTTTGACTTTGAAGCCAAATGAAGTCAGCTACTTAGAATGGCAGTGCTACAGCTAGATACTAACTAATACTACAATTTTTCAAACCCCCTTGAGTCGAAAGCGCACGATTGGAAGTCGATTGCTCTACCAATAATATAGCTTAATGCTACCCACGTTCCAAACCAAAAAAAAAAAAAAAACAAGTTAACTCTTCAGTAGAGAAGGTTTTCAGTTCTTATAAAGTGGGCGTGGTACTCTATTCTACTTTCTCGATTCGACCTGTGAAGACATGTTCATATAATTTCGAGACTGCACCTTCTTTTCCATGAGTCATCTTCGCGTGTTTGACCAAATATTCACTAGAAATATTTTGACTTCGAAGCCAAAGCCATTGGGTTGACAGCCCTGACAGCGCACGATTGGAAGTCCATAATATATAGCTTTCCACTTTCCAATCAAGTTTGTCTCACCAAATCCAAATAGCAGCGATTCCTTAGGGTAAGTTTACAGGGAGTCTCCACTAATGTAGTTTAGTGCCATTTGTGTTCACACCTGCCTTGCCATCTTCACGAGACTGAAAAAGTTTTAGCCTTGACTGCACTTCGGAACTCTTTCCGAATCTCACCGGCATAGCTGCCATTTTATTTCTTAAAAATAAGAAAGGTAGACTAAGCTAAGCAAATACAAACATTCTTTTAAGATACCTTGTACATTCGATAGCGTTAGTTGATATCGTTTAGAAGACGATCATCCTTATATTTGCGTGATAAGGACCCAGGTTTATGCTTTTCATAGACCTAAGCCAGACTCTGTTCTTCTCATATTACTCTATCTGAAACCCTGGAAATACTGCTTAAGCACATCTACTGTACTCTGCGCATTGGTGCCTAGATTTCCTTTGATGATACTCCACTGTGCCGAATCCCAAGTGACTTAATGAACCCAAGCAGTACTTGAACAAATTTAAAGGAGCTCAATTTAAATTAATTTTGCTGGATCTACACATGCCTATCTCTGATGAGCACGCTGGTTATGAAAATGTTATTTGGCCTCAGATTACTCCCGATCCTATACCAGCCATACAAGCCCCCAGGACAAGATGGGATTTTTCCTGTGCAACTGCGAAACTGTCATAGAAAGCTCGTACCTTAATCAGGAAAAGTATTTTTTACACTTCAGACCAACCTCCTTTCTCCTGAAGATTCTCGAATGAATCTTACATTTCTTTCTCAAAGGCTCTATAGATAAAAACGAACTAAATTACAGCATGAGTATCAACGCCCAGGTCCGAAGGATCTTCGCACCAACCCGGAGTGACAATGCAGTAAAGAAAGGCCACGCCTTAATTAGGTCGCACAAGAAGAAGCGAACCTCAACCAACTTAGAGTGAGTAACTGGAGGTGTTAGCCAAAGATCGCACTAACTGGAGCTACTTTTTGGTTGAGGTCCAGATCCACCTCGGACTGTAAGTATCAAAAGGGCGAATCAGTTGAAAAGACTGGAGAGGGGACTATAGGCAAGACTCATGCATTGGTTGTATACTTCAGTAATTAACACTAACCTAGATACGGCATAACTTATGGTGGCCTGCAATGATGCTCGAAAAAAACCCTCAGGACGCTTTCACTGCAGCGCTGCAAACCATACAACAACATATAAACATACAAAATGTTCACAAGAATCGCGAGAAGATTCCACAATCTATCAAGTGAACAACTAGGGAAGCAGCTGGATCAGAAGTGGTTTAAAAAAAAGAATCTCCTCCCAGATTGTGGGCCACTGAACAACAAAAGAATGAAAATCAGTTTTAGGTATCATTCAACGATATAACGACCAAAGCCGCGTATATCCCAATCTCTGATTCAGGATTAGAGGAGCTCTTCTTGTATTTGGAAACAAGAATCGGGTTAGTGGGTTAGTTCAGTATATAGCTAGAGTGGATTCATTCATTCAGTTGAGTTTCGTAAGAAAATTGTTTCCAAAGTTGAGTTTCCCAATGTAGGAATCCTTAAAGAATGTTAGAATGAACATTTTGTTTAAGGAGGGAGTGGATGTTTCTCGATCTTCTTACAACAACTCAAGATGTTCGATTTACATAATTCTTCACAAAAAAGAAAGGGCCTACAGCCATAGCTTTGAACATCATTTCCGAAGGCCAATTTTTTTCAAGTTTTTCATGAATAAAATAAAATTTCAAGGACTGGCGGTAAGATTCTCTCAAAGCGAGGTAAAATCACAAAAAAGTAAACGAACGCGGTAGCTACGAAATGTCAAATGCAAATGTATACAAATACACAAAAAACAAACAATTTCGAACAGGTATCTGACAGATTTGACAGATTTCATAAATCAGTGCAAAGAAATTTCTTGCACTAAAATTCGTAGTATGGGGGAATTTCTTACTCTCTCGTGAGTGCTATCTTCTACAAAAAACTACGAAACTTTTGCGTACTCCAACAGGATTTGGTGACTTTTCGTAGATTTTCAGGAAACCTCGTTGTTTTGGGAGAGTACGCGAACATACCTAGTGTTGTCTGCGAATTGAAAGTACCTTTACCATCCTTACGATTGTACGACAACTAGAAGTTTTTCTTACATATCTGCATCATCCCAGTAAGTATAAAACACACTACTCTCAGATATGATAGAACTCTTACATCGTTAATACATATGATACACAATTCTCACAAGTATAACCAGCCCACCGTACATAGCCTTCGGACAAGTGAATGCAAAATGCAGTACCATTTACGTCACCGGTCCCACCTCTCCTTTTGTAGAGCATCGCATGTTCTAATTGCAATCAATGTTATGGTTAATTAGTATCGCGAAAAGCCCATTTAATGAAAATGGAAAAACAATTTGAAGGTCGTCAGCTCGATTTCGCTGAACATATCAAGTCACGAGATGAGAGAAAAACGAGTTTTTCGTTTTAACATTATATTCAACCTGATGATGACAAATGATGCCATGCCATGATGGCATTCAGTTTTGTGGGAGTTTACCTGCCCAGTTTATCAGAGTTTATTTTTAATGAAAAAAAAAGGGAAAGAATTAATGACTGAATATGATGATCATGAGTAGGTACGAGTATGTAGTTACGATTAAAATTTAAATACACTGATTTTTTTGGAAGCTAAGTAGTCGCGTCACCTTTTAGGCAGGTTTACGATGTACTAAATGTTTTATTTGTTTTGTTTCATATCTAATATTTAAAGCAGCACCAGGAAGTACTGTTTTGTAAGCTTGTGTAGACCAAACTAAAATTCTACGAATCATCAATTAGTAGACGAACACGTTTTTATTTATTGATACCTGCATTACGCGAAATTATGAAAATTTGATATCTCATTGTTTACTTTCGCTAAATCTTGAATGGAATTTTTAAATCATTTTGTATTTACTTAACCATTTAGAATCAGAATCAAACGAGTAACTTCTTAGGAGAGTCAATAATTTATGTCATATGTACATTTATCATTGTATCTTTAAAGATTAAGTAGAAGTAGAATAAAAGGGTAAAAATAAATCTACAAGTACCGGCGTTGCAGATTTTTGTTTCCGGTTATCGCCCGGATACACATTTGCTTGACAATAATGGTACATTAAGCAAATATTATTTGGTCAAATGAGTGTATGCCTGATGAATGGAATCTCAGCACCGTTAGCCCGATCCAAAAATAGGGAGAGCCCAATAACTTCGCCAATTACAAAGCTATCCGTCTCCTCTACATCGCGTATAAGATCGTCTGGTAGACGTCTGAAATCCTTCCTTCCCCTATCAGTGCAAAACCACATCAGGAAACCAGAAAAGTTCACAAACGACCACATCTTCTCACATAGGGAGATCCTGGAAAAAACCCAAGAAGTCCAAGTCAATACCCACCACCTTTTTATCGACTTTACGAAGCATATGACAGAATAACAATGGAGAATTCCCGCTGCTCTAGCAAGATGGGTAACGATCTCACCGAAACATCTGATGTCAAAAATGAAAGGAAAAGGTGACGTGCTGTCATGTGATTTTTTCAAAATCGTACTTAAAAAAATTTTACGAAACTCATAAGCCAACACCAGAAGCAGAATCTTTCAAAAGTCTGTGCAACTACTAGCGTACGCCGACGACATTAATATTATTCGCAGTATTCAGCGACCTGTCACTGGAGCGTTCACTAGCATTGAACCGAAGCTGCCAAAATGGGTTTAGGGGTAAACGAGGGCAAAACGAATATATGTCATCAACGAGAAGGGGCATAACATTGACGAATTGCACAGAAGATCACAATCGACAGTTACAACTTTGAGGTACTAAGGGACTTTATCTATCTCGGCTCGGCTATAACTTCCAAAAATAACACCTCAGCAGAAATAAGACGAAGAATAATTCTTGCCAATAGCTGTTTCTTAAGCCTAAGAAGCCAATTGACTAATAGAGCCCTACCCCGAAGAACTAAGCAGACTCTATATAAGACCCTGATCATCCCACTCCTGCTTAATGGCTAAAGCGGATGAAGAGATCCTAAGTCGCTTCGCGAGAAAGATTCTTCGTACAATGTTCGTTTGCGTTACTGGGCTTTGAAGGAGATTCAAGGACGAACTGTACGAGCTGTATAGCGACATCAACCTGTAAAGAAATACCTACCTTTTTTTTCACAATTTTTATATAAATTTAATTCAATCTGTTTGAACTATTTCGTTCGTTGTTTAACCGTATTTTCTTAGGTTTTTTATAGTTATTAGTTTACGTTCAGAATTAGTCCAAAGGACTCTACGGCCAATTTTAACAAGTTTTCAATTTTCTTACAGCACTGAAACATACCAGAAACCTACCAGGAACATACCAGAAACTACTATTTCAATAGCAGCAAGATCAGACTTTACTTCAGAATAACTAATGCGGACTGCGAAACTCCTTTGTTTCTATTAATTTTTCCAGACAAAATCACGCCTTCGCTCAAACTATTAACCGCTAAACGCAAACAAAAGATACCGTTTAGGTATAAAAATGGTTTCAATAAAAGATGCATTGACCAACGAGATAATCCTAGCAGACGCCAATTATTTATTTAAATCCAGACCCTGCACTGACCAGAATCCAGACCAAGATTTAACACGAGGTAATTTTTTTAAGAACACCGTGCTGTACATGGAGTCGAAAAGATCCACAGTACGGAACTTAAATTGCCAAAAAGACATTCGGCATTTGCAGTCCTTTCATTAAACCATCATCTAATCATTTACATCACAATGTATTTTCTACCTGTTTATCTACTATCTACCAAATTTAAGATTTCATTTTGTTGCTTGTTTAACGATCACTCTTTCACCTTTTTGATGAATCACCAGAAATATCAGGTACTTAATTTTATTTTGTGCATTTGTCTCTGAAGATACGAGAATGGCGAATGGAGAAGTCGAAGTTAACACGACATGTCAAAACAAACTTACTTTTAAGATTAAACTATAACCCACGTAAATATAAGAAGAAACCTCGAAGTAGAAGGCTATACCATCTCACAGTCTACATCGATTAATAGCCAAGTAAGTTATTAGCAAGTAAATGAACTAGTCTTCCCGAAATTTGAAAAAACATTGATGTATACAATCACCATTCTGTTTTTCACTGATTATCTCGACATGGTACGACTGCATTATACGATACGTAACTTGATATGTTTTTATAATTGATAGCAACTGGTTCATCCACCTATTTAGATCAACGTCAATTACTTGGGTTCTTAAATTACGTAAATCAAAGTAAAATCCGCTTATATTGATACCAATTTCGATAAGGTCTGTACCTTACCCTGCACTGACCAGAATTACTGGTCATTAATACCACAACCACCACGTTTCCATTAAGAATTCCCCATTTACTGGTACACAAAACACCTTTATTGTTTGTTTTTTTTTCATTTTAGATATTAAAAATATTCTTTCTACATTTATTAGCTTTTCTTTTTGTAAATTATTTATACACAATCGAACTTTGTACCTCACTTATGTATCCTTTCCCTTGTCGGGGGCTCAGCTTCCATTTCATATTCGATTTCCACTTGTGGTTTCTTGAGGCGTCGCTTAACTTTGACAATTTTTCTGCTACCTTTGCTTGTTGTTGCTGCGTTGTCTTTTCCTGTTTTGGATGGTTGTTCATTGTCCTTGCGGAGTTTCACAAATGCACCAACACCATTCTCCTGAATATACAAAAAAATTTACCACATTTATAGAAAGCACCTCTAGGAATATATTTATATTCTTTTTCTTAAATTAGGAATTAAAAATCAGGGGATAACTAATAAGATCTTCTAGAGAATCAACCGTGCGTTAAGCTTGCCGGTGTTAATTTCGCCCACAATTAGAATTCACTCTCGATTCGATCTTAACCTTGACCGCAAGGCGACGCCAAATCATTGACTGTAAGCGAACGAAAATAGATAGATAGAACCGATAAAAGCGCGAGCGCACAATACCGGAAAAGAAGCAAAAAAAAAAAACAAATCTCAGAGCACGCTAGTTTGTTTGTCACAACACCACAACGAGAAGTAGACGAGCGCACGAGAAAGACTTCCAAAAAGAAAAACCGCTCAGAAACGTTTCGACGGAGATACGTATATTAACGTGACAACAATCGAGCTTTCGCGATACTACAATAATCAACCGCTCTTCAGGTGGTTTAAGGCCCCAGTGGCAAGGTTTTACAGAGTGTCTGTGTACCGACCGGACTGTGTTGTGACTCAGCCACTAAGAACGACGAATCAAGTCGCGGCGAAGTGTAGACGAGAGCGGCATAACGAGGATTAATTAACACGCTTTGGGAGTGTATTCCCGGGTAAATGAGCTCGAGATGTGATCTCAGCATCGAATAGAATGTAAAATTCAACACTAATCCGTATCCGTAGCGCGAAACGCGAAACGCGGCACAAACAGATAAACGGAGATAGTTGAAATGGAAATGTAAACAATAACACACGGTGATTATGTCATATGGGTGCACATTCCCAATGCAAGCTCGTATGGAACATGCAATGAAGTCCACTCAACCTATACACGATACAAAGACCTCGATAAGATAATGTATGTAAATTAAAACAAATCGAGCGGCATGCAGACCAATTAGAATTGTATGCAATTCCGGGCATCTTTCGCTTCGCTTACAAGATCAGTGAGTCGTTTTTTTTTCATTTGAAGCCGATTCGGGGATACTTATGAGAAAATAGGAGAAAAGAGTAGAAAAAAAACGTGCAAATTGCAGAGGATTAGATGTACAGAGAAACTACAGGTATTACGCGAAGCTATCGGCCATGAAATTGCTTTGGTTTCTCATACAATATGGTCTCCAAATAGTGCTATAATTATAATGGCATTGGAATCGGTGTATTTGATGTTTCAGGGAGATAACGTACACCGTATTTGATCTAATCAAGTATTTGCACAAGGCGATTGTTGTGATGATGGCGGCTATATACTAGAATAGCCCTCCTCCAGTAGTGTAGTCATTTTCAGAACATAACTTGTAAAGAAATGATAAGTTAAATCCGCAAGTCTTTTCAAAATTCATACGACAAGGTGAGATAGTCGCGATTGAAGTCACACCATTGGGTGAAATGAGTGATAATTTAAATTCGACTAAACTAGAGTCTCGTAATGTGCTCTTGTTCAAGGCGTAGTAGAACTCGTGTAAATTACTGGAATGCCCATAACGATTACTTAACAACTTATCTAGTCTGAAAAACTAATGAAATTATTTGTTAACAAAGAAAACTTGATTTGAGTGGTTTTAGATTAGCTTTTCCAAACAATTGTGAGGAACTTTTTCTTACAATAGCCACTCCCCAAGAATTCGACACATTTAACAAAAAAGCCTCCAAGCGATATCAAAGTGAAACTGGTATTCCAGGAAAGGCCATGCAAGGTTGTCTGATCGAAATAATTTGTCACAGCAAATTATTCTCTCAAACGAGGTGTTTACCCGAGCAGTTTAGTGTGCGGTGGAATATTTCTAGATTGTGTCACAGGTTTGTTGACAAAAATTAATCGTCAATGGTGGCGCCTGCGGATTGCAATAAAGTACAGCTTTACCCAATTATGCGTTAAATAGGTTCATTTCTGGCAATTTTTTTATCAGTTTAACGCCAAACTGCCTAAATTAAATTTTAGTAAAGATAGGACGAGGAAGAGCCCTTAGTTCGAAAGCAAAGTTAAGAATTGAGCTGTGAACGTGGTGACCAATTGTTTGTGAAACCAGCAGAACTATGAAAAAAAAATGAAAGGACGTGAATCTACTGCTGCAATAGCTGCAGAAAAGGGTTTAATTGTGCGATTGGGCTCCAATTTCATCACTCAGTTCCTAAAATAAGACCAGAAGCTGGAGTTATTGCAAGTGTTTCCACTGTCCGGTTATTAATAAAAAGTGTCTCAGAACGGATGAAGTTAAAAAAAAAACTTCCATTAAATCCACAGAGGAAAGAAGTTCTCTAGGCGGCGCCATATAACGTCGAAGAAGCGGGCGCAGTTCGTGTTTTTTTCAAACGAAAAAATGTTAAATCTGGACGAGCCGGATGGTTTTAACTATCATAACCACGATCTGAGAAAAGTTGAAATTTTTTTTAGCCTCATCATAGCCACGAGGGTGGTGTTATGCTCTATGGCGCTATATCGTTATATATAGAACTGAGACAAATTCATAGAGGGGAATCCTTGAAAGGCCGTTTCTGAAATTTGATGAAAAATTCGGACCCGTCAAAGGGACTTTTCAGCAGGATAATGCCCTAGTCCATACCTCTAAAGCGGTGAAAGTCTGGATTAATCAGCAAAAAGTGGTTTTCTTGGAATGGCCCAACACTCCACGGTCCTAAACATTATTGAAAATGTGTGGGCATGACTGGTTCGTGAGGTTTACATGTCTGGCCGACAATTTTAAGGCATAGAGCCGCTTACAAGAAGGGGCTTGAAAGAATATTTTATATGAATCTATGCCCAATCGAATTTTTGAAGTAACAACAAATTAACGAGGTACCACTCATTGCTAAAAGTAAGAAAAGAGTTACTTAAAAAAAATGTTTCTGATTTAATTTTCTGTCCATTCTCCTATCTAAAGCAGTTGAAGCTATTCAAATGACAAATGAAAATTCAACTCATTTCTGCGTTACTGGACAAACGGTTGAGAGAGTAAAGAGTTCCCAATACATTGGGAGTACTGTCTCAACCGTTGACGGTACCGAACTTAATTTTGCCAGTCGACAAGGCAAAGTAAAATGTTAATTTGGGATGCTATCCACTATTAGGCAATGTAATGCAATTAGGTTAAACACCAAGCTACGATTGTTCCGTTCCAACGTTCAATTCGTACTGCTATATCGATGTGGTGCTTGCAGAATGATCACCACTATCACGAGAAGGCTGCAAAAGTTCGTTAGTATGTGCCCACGCCATATATTCAGGATTTTCTGGACTGCCATGTGTCGACCGAACAACCATACAACGACAACGGCTTACTAAGGACACGAGGCAGTCCAATGAATAACAGACATAGCGCAGAACAGTCGAGAAAGAAGCACGACAACTGGGGAAGACCTGAGGCACATTGCCAGAGATCGCACACGATGGCGCGTGGGATTTGTAGATGTCCTAAGACCCACAAAGCGATATAAGACATAAGAAACTATGTCTAGACGTCTTGAATAATGACTCGGGCCACTACTTTATAAAAGTCAAGATAATAATGTGCACGAAGGCACGGAGAAGTTTGATGACGGATGACTATAACCGGTTAGGTTGTAATGAAAACCACTAACTACTGCCGAAATATCATCAGGGATGCCGCCTCTGATAAGCTGGGTTTCTCTCGACCAGGACAACGAAATCCCTGGTTGAAGGAATAACACGGTCAAACAAATGCAGAAAATTTGGAAGCACACAAAGTAGCGCTGCAGACAGACCAGACCTACCTACCTACTTGCCGACTCTACGAACAGAAGAAAAAGACGGAGCATGTCAAGAGGGTGATCAAGGAAATATATTGCTGCTCTTGGGGAAATAAAGGTCAGAAAATAAAGAAGAAACTAAACACATATCAAGAATACAATTCCAGATTCGAAGCCTGCAGGGATGAACAAGGTAATCGACGTATGACGTTATCAGGCAGAAAGAATTATTTAATTTGGACGACATTTCTTCACCGCCCGACCTGGATGAGTTTAGAACAGTAAAATACAAGCTAAAATCCAAAAAGAGTTGATGAAGCTGACTACGGAGGGGATTCATGACCAAAAACGCTTCAAAACCACCCTAGACTGACTGTGGAGTAGAGAAACTCCTCACCTTAGGTGGAGCTTTTATGTGGAAAGGAACTATAGCACCTCCTAAATAAATAAGTGGGTCATGTAAAAGTGATTCTAGCATACTACTAGCTCAACAGAATTTTAAAAAGTGTACCGTATCCTGATTTAAGGAAGAACACTCACCTCGATATCAGATTCATCTGATGACTCGAAATCGCTGCTCAACTCGATCTCTTCTTTATTGCCCGAATCACTTTCCACATCTTCATCATCATCAACCTCCTCGTCATCTGAATCCGCCTCCACGAATTCCTCATTCATATTCAGCTCACGTTGCACGTCCGTATCCAGCTCCATTTCCTTTTCAATTTCCATCTCCTCTTCTAGTTCCTCCTCTTCCTCCTCCACCTCCTCAGCCTCTAGAGCCTTGTTGAAAGCCGTCTGCGGGAAGTTGTAAATATCCTGATAAGTACCCTTCTTCAACCGTTCCAGCAATTCCTTCTCAATATGATTGTCGATCTTCGCTGCAATGAGTGCCTTCTGTTCTCTGCGTGCCTCCCTACGTTCAATTTTCCTCGACAGCGGAACGATAAGTTTTTGCCGACGTAGCTTCAACTTTCTCATTCGTATCAAGTACTGGGTGATCTTCACAAAACGTTGTTTATTCTTGGCAATCATGTACTTTGGCCAAAAAACCAAATTTTCATTGATCTGTTGAATGGCCTTTTCGAAATTACGCGATAGTTTCACCCGTTCCCATAGTTTGTTGGGCATGTGTGACCGTTCGGCGGTTTTCATGAACAAGTAGATGATTCCATTCTCTTCACGGACTGTTGCATATTGACTGTTGGCTAAGGGACATGTGCGTCTCGTGCAGAGACCTGTTAAATTGTATTCATGTCGGCAGAATGTCCGGGTGTCTGTTCTGTAATAGAATTTGTTAATAGAGTTCGTAGAGTCTGTGTACTTCTTGAAACTTACTTGACTTTGTGCGAGCAGAAGCTTCTGTTGATGATACTCCAAACGACCTGCAAAAAAAACAGTTTTCATTAGACCAAGCGAAGACAACAGTAGATTTTTTTTATTTCATGTATTGTATTGAATTGTTGCTTACATCGTCGTGTTGCATTTTCACTGATTTTCTTAATAATTTAACGAAAAACTATAAAAATGCAGAAGTTTAAAATATTTTTAAGTAAAACACGTGTGACGGCACGGTAAAAAGGAACGTCAAATTGTAGGGGCAAACAAATGAGGTGAATTTCAAGTAACAAATAACAAAATGACACATTAAGGTGGATTTGCAATATTATTTGAAAGGTGGGATCACATGTGTGATTTTTTGACACTCAATATTTGTCAGTAAATAATATTTGCATATTTTATCACTAATTAGTCTGTTCGCGTACTTTCTGCACCAAAATTGGTAGATTATTAAATTTCAAGGAGTGGGAGTAAAATTCTCTTAGAGAGTTGTAAAATCAAAAGCAGCAAATTATGCAAATGCACAAACAGTAAAAAAAATTATGTACAGGGATCTGACAGATTCGACAGCTTTCATAAATCAGTGCAAATAAATTTCCTCAACAAAATTTGTTGCATTCGTTCTCTTCTACGAAAAACTACGAAAGATTTGGTGACTTCTAGTAGATTTTTGTGAAAATTCGTTGTTTTGGCGGTGTACGCGAACAGACCTAATATTTTGACAACTAATCTAGCGGCCGCATGAACAAGATCTGGCAGGTAAGTAATTTACATGTACTATGTGTCAAATTTCTGTTTCCGTATTTCTTTTGACGTAGACTGCACGTCAATTACCAAGCAAGTTGCTGTTAAATACTCTCATATTTTGTTTGGGGAATTCCCTACCAGTTCCCGGGTAAGAAGCAACATTGGTATATGTTCGTAAAAAAATGTCAAGTATTACAACTTGCCTTCCAGTATGGGAATCGTTTTCTTGAAAGTGCTTCACTTTGCTTTGCATAGATCCCGACATGCTTAGTTTCATTCAAAACACAGTTGATTTAGAATAATTTTTTACAAGGAATTGTTCTTAAGAAAAACTCCTGATGAACTACCTGAAATTCCTAATTGTAATTTCTAAGTACATTTTTAAAGAAATCATACTTTTCACCTCCATGACATTGCCAACCTCTTTCCCACCTAGAATCGGTGAATATTCCACCTCACCGGCATGACTGTCAACATAAATTCGCGCGCATGGTGGAAACAGAATTTATTTTTTTTCTTCCACTCGAGCGTGTATGTGACAGTTGGCGAAAATTTCTTGTGATTTGTTTGTGGAAAGAAAATTTAAAATTCACTATCCAATCGGTTGTGTTAAAAGTTCAATTAATTAAAAATGCAATATATATTATCGCTTGCGGTTAGCCTTGTACCGCTGCTTGCAATCGGCTTTGTAACAATTCTAATTTTCTACAAAATCTACGTTAAAATAAGGTGAGTTACCGAATCACTGTCGCCGGTGTCTAGATTGGAAATTTTCCGCGTTTTCTTTCTGCGAAATATTCTAAAAATCTATTTATAACTTTTCGCATATATTAGATCGAACTTCAATGTGACTGCGAATTGCTGGTTTTGTAATCAAAATACAAAGGTCTCCTACTTGGAGGCGAATTGTTTTACGTGTCCACATTGCGATCAGTATAATGGTTTCACGAAGGATGGGGACTACAATCGGGAGATCTATGAACAGCTGGACTGCAGTAATTTGTCGACATCGAGGAAGGATGATGTCCTGCCTGATTGGGTGGAAATTAATGAACAATTTCCGGCAAATGGATTTTGTGTAGCTTGCAACGAGGGACAGCGATTGAAGGTAGAGAAATTGGCGCAATTCGAGCCGAAAAACGAGTCCAAATTTACCGAAGAGCTAAGGGTATACAGGTAAGCAAAACGTGTTTATGTTTTTTTGTGTGTTTTGTGTAAGAAAAAAGTGTTGTCACGCCTGCTGTCGTGGTGTTGGCAGATGTTGGAATACTCGTAAAAGGAGATTTCTACCTGCCCAACCCTGATTTTCCTTGTTTGTAGGTTTTTTACTAACTGCACTGACTCACAGTTAAACGATTGCAGTCACAAGACTACTGAAGACTGGATCTGCTTGCAGTTCGAAGGTAATGTCGTTTTCAATAATTCAGCTCCAGGAACATTTGCTTGTAGGTTGCATTGGGAGTGGAGCTTTTATTAGGACAGCTGAGATCAAATTTGGAAGGAAATGCGATGATTCTGAGGTGGAATTTCCATAATCGTGCTAACAATGGGAAAGGGGTGAGTGGGTAGGTACATAGGTGGATTAAGGAGGTGAGTGCAGTCGAAGGAACACAATCTCACTCGGCGCATCCATTGTGTTCCCCAGTGTGGGATAGAGAACAAGAATTAGTCCAACAGAATAGTTCATAGCAAGAGAGGCCCCTCTGAACCAGCCCGTTTTCGTTCTGTCGAGGATTGGGCATTGGCATAGGAAGTGCGTTGTGTCTCCCTTAACCACTTGGTCGTCGTAGCCCCTACATATGTATGTATGTCTGTGCTGCTAATTCGCATTCTTCTTAGGTGGGCCGCCATTGGGTTGTGGCCTGTGAGGATACTAATAAGGAGAGTCAGGTGTGGTCTATTGAGTGATAGGAGTTCTCTCGTCCTTTTATTGTTGCATTGGGCCCAAAATAGATTCGGGAGTGGGGTGGTTGGACCGAGTGATTGATTTGTTGAGAGGTTGTTTGATTTCGATCCTATTCTAGCTCGCTTATCGGGCCTTTCACTTCCTTGGGAAATCATGTGTCCCAGAATACAGTATAGCGTGATCCTGTGCCTTTGACCAGTTTTGAGTTGGTTGTGACGGAAGAGGTGACTTTGATGGGTGGTTGGCTATGTGTTTGATATTGTTGAGAGTGGACAGACTCCTGCAGCCTTCGGTGATGCTATATATTTCCGGTTGGAACACACTCGAGTGCTTGGGGAATACCAATGAGCCAATGCCGTCGTCCGTTTTTGAGCCGTCCGTGAAGATTAGTATGCAGGCGAAGCTAATAGCATCACCATTGTTCAGCTATCCCTGTGAGGAAACTTGGATTTGATGATGAAGTGGAAGTCTGTGTGAAGATAACCGGCGGACCCATTCACCTTGTACCACCTGGTGATGGTGATGTGTTTAGTAGTCTTTCCACATCAAGGTTTGGCGAAGGGCGCTTTTTGCCGCCATTTCTTCGGAGTGGGCAGACCCCGAGCATGGTTTCCAGAGCAACCACTGTTGTCGAGATTGGGCCAGTATTCCCTATTTGACGTTGAACTCTTGTAAGGGTGCTTAGATTTGTGGCTTTTCCGGCAGAAGCCCACCAGACCAAACAGACATATGTACGTACTATTAACATTAATGAAGGCAGTGTACACCTAGCGGATGGTGCAGGTTCAAGGCCTCTTTTTGTACCGAAAATTCTGCTGCAAGCGTAACACCTATAGGCTCCTCCTTAGTGCATGGACCCAAGAGATCGTGCTTTGTTTGATAATTGGAATGGGATTCCATTTAGATTTGATGACACGAAATAGGATTTATGGATCCTACTTATGAATAGAACTAGTACTGTGGTTCTGTGCGTTAATACCGAGACCCAGTTGTTCAGGGCGTTCAGCGATGTTTCAAGTAGGTCAACGATTGTGGTCAAGAATTTTCCTGTCACTTGTATGACGATATGGAGATAACACCCCTCCTTGGGGCTTCCCTGAAGGCCACAGCAAGTGTTTGGCTATTACCTAATTTGGTTCTGATGCTCCATAACTGGAGCACGCTTTGTATCCAGTCAGATACAGAGTTTAGAGCTGTTCTAATCGTTGTCAGGCTTACAATATTCCTTCTATGTTCAGGAATGCTTCCTGTCCTCCTTTTCCTATTTTCCGTTCCAATAACAATATAAAAACCGAACTAATTCACATTTTTTTTCCAATTTCAGGAATCAACTGGAAGAACAATACCGCCTCTGTACAACATGCGATCATCACTTGAAAAGGGTTTTACGTGAAATGAAGAAAATGGCATTGGGATCACTGTGTCTAGACTTCGTAAAGAAAGCACATTTATTTAAACAACCACATTTTGCGCACATAAAAAGCGCCCAGAAATCTAAATTGAAGAAAAAAATCTCCACCTATCTCGCGATTTTGGCAATTGTAAATGCATTTTGCATTCTCAAAAATCTACCTGGTCTAACAAGGGACATTGTGACCAGCGTTTTGGGTGATCAAGTCGGACACTATACATTTCTGATGATCTCACATGTGCTGGCGTTGGTCAAAGTGTTTGCAACTTATTGGGAGATTCTTAGCAGCCATCATACAGTTACAAAAGTTAGCCTTTTCCTTAAAACCATTACAATGATGGTTCTGTACTCGATGGGAATGAAATTACCTCAAGTGGCCACCTTGGATATGACCGCGCTGTTGGTGTTGGTGTGTCCTTTTCTGATGTTAACCCTCGCCTTCACCCACAATCTCATCGATGGCTTTAAACTGAGTAGATTCACGTTGATGTTAACTCTATGGAGCTTATGCGCTGGAGGACTACTTGATCTGAATGAATTGACAACGTCGAGGGATATCATTTTGGTAATTCGTGTGTTATTCATTGTTATAGGATGGCGATTATATTTGTTTTGTTTTCAGTTGATGACATCAGTGTTAACGGTTTGGTTGTGTCTATCATCCAAATCGGAGTCAAATCTGGCTCCAAGCGATGGCAGTTTTGGTAGTTTTCACAAAATTTACTCCGAAGACTATATGAGCGATGAAGAGATTTGTGAAACGATTAGTTCAATTAACCAAAAAGCCAATAGCAGCGGAAATAGCGTACTAAGTGGATGCAGTGGGAAGTCGTTCCTGTCCCAATCTCATATGTCCAGCCCCAATCGCGAGCGCCTGGCCAGATCTCCGATCACTTCTTCAGTACAAAGTCTAAATGGCGCCCAACGGTCGCCCACTTTCAAAAAATATTTCTTTGCCGATGATCAGGCGACAGTGAGAAGTCGTAACTATGCAGCTTCTTTGAGTGACTTCCCAACAAATCGTTCACTCTTTGCTTCGAATTTAGAGCTCAATTGCAATCGTCCTCTGTCCACCTTTGGAGCGTCCTTCAATTCTCCACTGGTTATGAATTCCACAATATCATCTAATAACAAGCAAAGCGATGATAGTTTCCAAAAAGTAAATCACGCTTCGCAACTGTACGCAAACGCGCCACTAGCTTCACCCTTCTCGGTATCCAGCAGCGCTGTGTACCAGAGATCTAACCTACTAACCCCCTCTCGCTTTAGTACTAATAGCTTGGCAACTAACAATCCTTCGGCTTCTTGGCTTTCAGGCGGATATTTCAATAATGGTCGCGCAGGTGCTGTTCCTCAGCCTCCTGTAGAAAAGCGTAATTTCTTCTTGGAACATCGTAATGGAATGAATTCAATTCATGAAAATATATCGCGTGCTTCATCGCAATCGTCGGGTTTTGAATCTCAATCGAGTGCAACTTTAAGGGAAAATTCCACTTGCCCCGATCAGGAGCAATATCCACATGTTAATACCTCAATGTCCGATTGCCACAAAGGTTTCTATCCCATCGACAATGCTGGTCTATTTCAACGACCAACTTCTATACTAAATACCTCGTTTCAAACCCCAATGGCTAGTCCAGTTGGTTCACTTCGTGGATTCTCATCAGCAGGCTCCCAGATATACCTAAATTCTAATATTCAACCATTGTCGGTGAACTGCAACCAGGATTATTGGAAGCCCATGAACTCACATCCCAACAACTCCATGTCAAATGCATTTAACCTCCGTAAGATCGACGAAGAATTGCCCCCCATTCAACGTGGTGCCCTGCTGAAGAAGTGGAAGGAGGGTCAAAAGCAATCATAGAAAACTTTTATGTTTAGTATTTAAGTTAACCTATTGTAAATAAGGATAAGGATTATATACAAATATTTAAATTATTCAGAAATTTTATTTAAACAAAAAGAAACACAAAACAAATGTCACTGCCACGAAGGAGTCTGCAGGAAACTGTTCAAAGACAAACAAGACAATGCTCTTTTTAGACATTTTTTTTATATTCCTAGTTGTAGTTGAAAGTTGTTCTGTTGAAACGGTTTACCTATATACATTTTAAAGACTTAATTTTTAAATAAAGGCTTCACCTTTCTAACAGCACCAAATCACTCTTATTCTACGTAGAACTGAAACAGACAAGTAGATATACACAAAAGAAAAACTACCAATATTTGTTTACCTCAGTTTGCACTACAAACTTGGTGGGAGGCTATTTTTTTTCAGATATTTCAAGACATCGTTCGGAAGGATAAACCCGACAAACCTTAGCAGAGCAATTTTCTTTAATTTTTTTTCTTGACTGAAATATTTTTTAAAATTAAAATAGTTCAATTTTGTTGCATCAATTATTAAGTGAATTTATTACTAAAAAATTATGTTTGTTTTTAAGATGTTGAATCAAAAAGACTATAAGAAGGAATACAATTAATTTTAGTTCTTAGATTGTAAGTTAATGTTTTGTTTTGTTCTGTTTTGTTTTTTTTTTCTACGCATTTTAAAAAGTAATAAAATACGCTTTATTTTCAAAATTGAAATGGAATTGTTTTATTAGCGCGATGATAGTCGATTTTTCCATTGCAGCAGGAGCTGTGGCTTAAGTGATTAGTACGTTGGATTACAGAGAATTCGAGGTTTAATCTGCAGACAACACCTAGAAGTTCTTTCACGTACCTACCCGAGAGTCTGACAAACCTCCGGTATAGGTAAATTCAAATTTAGTTAAGGATAATCGCATGAGTTGCGATACACTGCAAACTGCTTTCTTCCCGATACCATACACAACAGAAAAATTATAGCTACGCAGGTTCTTGGTTTTGACTTTCAGTTGCCTTACAACTGCAAAAATAAACTTTTGACTTGATCAGCAGTCTCAAATCGTTGCATATTTGAATTCGTTGCTTTACTACTGCTGCTGTACTACATTTTTGGATTTGGAAACATTTTCCCAAACAACGAATTGCCCTTCGGACACGGCATAAAACAGAAAGCCCCTTCCATTCGTGTAAAGAATATAACACACAGAACACGAATGATTGTGAGAAGCTAGGCCCTGGATCCCATTAACCTGCTGGGGCTATAATTTGTTTTTTTTATTTTAGGTTTGGTCGCAAATAATCTTGAACTCATTTAGGCCGCATGCTTTTGCACAGTGATATACTTTGTCTTTGAGAAAGGAACGACAATACGTAACTGGGGGAATCCCGCATACACAATGGGTTACAATGGAGTCCTTCCTCACGGAGCAACGATTATTGTTTTCGCCGATGTGAGTAGCTAAACAAATCGTTGTAGGAGTAACTAAACAGATCCGTGAGATGGAATCACCTACAAATGAACAATCGACCGGATAAAATAGCAGAGCTAGACGTTCATTTTTGAACGTGGAGACTGCAACCAATGGTGTCTCGTATCTCAACGGATCCATTATGTTCCTCGGTGTGGGAAAGTATCTTCCAAGGGTTTATGTAGTATCTAGTTTTGCTGAGGTTTAGGCATTTGCAGAGGAAGTGCTTTATATTTTCCTCTACCTCTGTGTAGTGCCGTAACCTGTTCAACGTCATTGGGTTGTGTCCCGTGAGGGTGCGAATAAGGATGGTATGTTGTAGTTTATTGGATGTAGGAGTTCCTTTTTTTTGCTGTATTGGTCCAACAGTGGCCTCGAAATACGGCATGATGAGAGTGTGACCTAGCATTAGTCATGTTGTGCCACCGGCCACCTTGATTTAGGATCTGAGAAGGCTAATGGACGTTTGAATCGAGTGATTTGTTGGTAGGTCATGTGATTCCGGGCATATTCCAGCTAGCTCATCGGACCTTTCATTTCCTTGGAAACCCATGTTGTCCCGGATTCCAGCATCCTGTAAGTTGCAGAAGGAGTCTACTCTCTGGGCAAAGGCCCTAAGGACGAAGTCAACTTATAGATTCTGGTCGTCGTTACGGATGGGAAAACTCCGTTGAAACCCATTGTACTGAAGTGGGCCGCCATTGGGTTGTGGCCTGTGAGGACGCGATGAAAAGGGTTAGCTGAAAATCGCTCGTAATAGGTGATCAATTTTGTTTTACGCTGTTTTTTGTTTAAGTCTCTGGCGTCTCTCTCTTAAAACAAACCAAATATCAAATGAAGAACATATGGTGTTTTGAAACAAGGCAAATCTAATTTAGGTGTAGAAGTCGAACCTACCCAAATAAAAGGTCTTAGATAATACTTTGCCCTGAAATAAGGCTTTTATAACACACATCAGTCCCACAGCAGTTACCAGAGACACAATCTTTCAGAAATAGCTACATTTACTCGCAGATACTGTCCATATTGAAATGGTTGGCGATTGGGATAAGTAAAGTTTCGGTTCAGTCCCTAATCATCCGCGATCTGCGAAAGTGGGGGCAGATCACCACATACTTATATGAAAGAACAAAATTGGGTGGTTTTATTTTTTTTTTATTTAAAGAACTTTTACTACAGAGTTATGAATGTACAAAATAGTTGCATATTCGTCGTATATTTATGTATATTTGTTAGAAAATGGAAAAATACTTCATATTATGTTTTTCTTTTTATATTTTGCTTAAAATCTATAAATTACAAAACCATTCTTTAATCAAATTGCATTCGTTTCAGTTCAATTCGTTTATCTCTCAGACTACATTTATAGTAGATATCCTTAGTCTAATGCTTATAGCTATCGTAATCGAAGGCCGGAGTGTTTTTAAAATCTAACAGTCGCTTTGTTTTCTCTTTCCTTTCCTTTTAATTTTTCTTATTCGTTTTCGTTTCGTTTTTTTCTCCTTTTTAAGATTTATTCGTAATGTGTTTGTGTTTTTATAACCATTGTACCAAAAGCCTTATCCATGTTTTCTAACAGTGTACACATTTTAATGCTTGGCAGTTATTTTATTGGTAACATGCATGTTTTATGATTGGTTGATAGTACTCGAAGATGTTTTTTTAATGTCCATAATCATAAAATAAAGAACAAAATCATTAAGAAAAGCAAAGCATAATAAACAGAATGGCATTAAATAAATGGGAGAATCGATATGATCAAAATTGGAAGAAATATTCCTCCCTGCTCTGCACCCTGCTCTTTTCATAAGGAAACATAGAAGGTATAAATACGTATACATCATCTGTTGTAGATAAAACTGTCTTAAAAACCCTGTGCCCTGAGGATACGTAGTGGACCCTAACAAGAATGGTTGTGGAAAATTAATCCCGAATGGATCTCTTCTGTGAATATTTTAATTTTAATGCGCCTTTTTGGGGACCGTAACGGACACTGGACACAATATATCAGCTTAAACCTTGATATTAACAAACCGTATCTGTAACGCACAACTCTATTAGAGAACAGGCCATGAACCGATAGGCACAACAACACGACGAGGAAAGCGGCAGTGGATTGGACATACTCACCGAAAGGGTGACAGGTCCATAGTTAACCACGCGACGCAATGGAACCCGCTTACTCAGAATGGCAGGATACGCGGCGGTCCTAGGAGTACGTGGCGTAGAACAGTTGAGAAGGAAGCACGGCAAGTGGGAAAGAGTTGGGGAGAACAGAGACATGTTTCCAGAAATCGCACACGATGGCGCGTAGGCATTGTCGAGGCCCAAGGACCCACAAGGGAATACAGGACTTAAGTATATTAACAAAGGCTAGGTTCTTACCCATTTAAAGATTGAGAATAGGTTAAAGTCGTTTTGACCCTAATGCCTCTAATGATGAAGATGAAAATATTTGGAAACTGTTTCACGGGTTTTGGAGGAGGAGATTCAACGACGAACTATGAGAGCTGTACAGCGACGTCGACCTAGTCAAAAAACTGTGTTTAAGTTATTTGAGTTTGCTTTGTTCTATAGATTCGGGAGTGAACAGCCCTTATTCCCCGCAGTAGTCGAAACAAACTCGGAGGAATAATACAATAGAGGAAAATTTCGCAGGAAAAACCGAGAAGCTTGTTGCTTGAGGCTTAGGTTGATTCCAAACATAAAATCACATCGATTTCCCTTTGCGAGAACACAACCGAAGTATGTTTGGGAATGCAGGCTACTAACAATTATTTAAACTCAAATGAACTTATTATATAAATTACATTCGCTTCGCTTTACTTATATTTCCATAACTATAGATAAGCGGAAGCTAGTTGTTGACTTATGACATGGTTGTGATATCCATCATCAGTACAACCATATCCTTACTCATTTTATAATTAACTGAATGGAACTGTACTTCTTTGACCCAACAAGTCATCAGCATTCTTAAAAGTTCGGTGAGCTCCGTGGGAGTGTCTGCTCCAGCGCAAGAAACTCCCAACTGAATTCTCTGTATACATACATACATATGTACATGTTCGTTGTGTATATTGTCCCGAGTAGGGAACAAAAACCAACAACCATTCAACCATATAAGGGATATTAATATATAAAAGGTGAATTTTTGCTTGTTCAATGGACTCACATCTTTTCCAAATGCCCTGTGACCTGGATGTCATTGAAACAAAAATACCTTCATCTAGAAAAAATAGATGTAAAAGAAATTCCGATAGAAAAAATTAGCATCCTCCCCAGAATGTCTCCGCTGTCTCTTTGTTAGAAAACTTAAAAGTAGAAGGAACTTTTTGGTGTCACCTTCTAATGGTATAACAATCTGAGGCTTATTCTCCTTCTCTCCTTCATCCGCATACTACCCATGTTGAATGAAGTGTAGTTTCAGAGGGCTAAACCTTTAGACAAGTCTTCATGAAATGTGAAGTGAACGTGGATAAATGCATTGACAGTGATAACTCCACAGAATTACAGATTTGTTTTAATAAAGATAAATTTGTTCTTTCTAAGTTTCTCATTATATTCACATCCAAGTTGCTGTTCCTATATTTCTTTCAATGTTTACCATTTATTTAATTTTTGTGAAGAAACTCTCGTGAAAGCTTTCGAACGTTACAGAAATTATTTCACGGGAACAAACATTTTAGTGGGAAAGCAAAGTTCTCCCAGAATTGCCAATCCTCACTTAAATCCTTCAGAAAATGTAAGACTTCCTTACATGAAATCAGAGAAAGATCTTCCTCCCGCCATCCCATCACAAAACACAAATAAATTAAGTGCACGACTGGATCGAAAGTAGTACTTGTACCTTAATGCTATAAATGTACGATCTTATTCGGCTTGAAATTCAAATCTTGCATTTGTCTTATAACCTAACCTGCGTCCCTGGACACGAAGGTATTCCAGGTAATGAGAAGGCAGACGAATTGGCAAGAGGCTCTAAATCTACATCGCAACAGGTAGACACCTCGGTGTTCATCTCAACTTGCACACTGAAGCAAAAGCCATGGATAAGGGCCAGAAGTGAGGCCAATAGTAGATGGACCTCCCTGGACACCTGTGTGATCACCAGAAGCCTTGCTTTGACAAGAATAGGACCGACCGAATTATGCTAAAGGATAGGAAGTCCCTTTCTGTCCTTATATTAGACACATGAGAAAGTTAAGACTCACTGATGAAGATTTCGGGATTGTGGAGACGAGGAAGCTAATGAGGACACTTTTCTGTGTTCTTGAAGAATTAGCAAATAGACCAATCAGTTAAATTTTTAGGTTCATCAAATCCACAGGATGGTTTGATGATTCACAAGATGTAAATTTACCAATTTAAGTTTACCAATAGGCAAGGGACTTTTTCCCCTATGGGTATCACATTGGGTCTGTAATGACCTGAGTGTGGCGATGTGATATTTTATTCTATTTGCCTACCCACATACGTAACTTAACCTAATCAGTCTCAAATTTTAACGAAATCGAAAAAATCCATTTAAACTAAAATCGGCCTAAGTAAACTACCCTTAATTTTGAGGTTAGAATGAACATTCCGATTTCGCCTCGAATTGTGACCCCATTGACTCCAGATATGAAGTTTGAAGGCAATCCGTCGAGCCGTTTAGGCTGCAGTCCTACTTTGTTGAACTTCTCTATCATAGTGATGTCAAGTTTGTTAGAATTATTTCAGGGAAACAATACTTGCCCTGTAGGCATAGGTGTAAGCAAAAAGCTACTAAAGATCCTTCCAATGAACCGAAGACAGGAGTTTAAGTTGACCTTTCTAAAAAAAACAGGCTAACAACGTAAAATCAGAAATCAATAAAAAGAAAACGCAAACAAAATCCAAGAAATCCTTTTTTCAACAAAATACATTTGTCCTTTCGCAAATTCTATTCAAATTGTTCTTTCTACCCAGATTCTGGTTCCCCGGTTGAAATAAAATTGAAAAAATGAAAATTTATCTTTCCCTTTGTAAAATATAAGACTTTGTTTTCTTATATTTTATTGTTTTTTTTTTATTATTTTCAATAAAATAATACAATAAAAATATTTTTTTTATTTCTTGTTTTTAAATATTAAATTTAAAACATAAAATAAAATAAAAAAAAATACTTGGGCGTTAAAATGCATTAAAAAGTATGTATTTAAAAAAAAAATTAATATCCCTAACATTGATTTTATTACTTGTTTTTTACTACTTTGCTTAGCGACAACAAAAGACAATGATTGTAAGCTGAATATAAGAAAATTTACTTGTAACATGGCCAAAATAAAATACAAAAAAAATGCTATAATCTATTTTGTTTTTCTTTAAATTATTGTTAATTAGATTTCACAGAAAAATTACTTTTTTTTTTAGTTTTAATAGAAAAAAATGCATCGGTTCAATTTTTTTTTATGTATACTCATCTCCAGACTACTTCGTAGTTAAGTTGTAGTTTGTTTTCTTTATTCAGTTTTATTTAGTAATAATATTTATTTAATAGGAGGAAACAAAATATATAGAACTATACAGAATATTTTCACTACCCTATCTTCAGAGAATTAAAATAAAAAGAAAAAGAAAGCAAAAGGATAATATAATAAAGAGAGGAAGAAGAAAAAAAAAAAACAATTACATAATAATAATAATAATAATAGTCAAAAATTCCCCAACTTTAAAAGTAAAAACAATTAAAAACAATCATATCTAAAGAGAATGACATTATTCTTTAAATATGCTTTATTAACTTTTATTTATAAAGTGTTTCTTATTTTATTTTTATTTTTTTTTTTTCGTTTTTTTGTTTTGTTTTATTTAGTTTAATCCGATTTTTTGTTTCATTTTCTTTCGTTTGTAGTTTTGTACAAAATATTTTTACACTGCTGCTGTATAATTTTTTTATTTATTTCAAAGGCCTTCATAGTTAAGTATTTGATTCAGTTGTGTTTTGTATACAGATACATAGATACATTTTATATAAAAAGTTTGTTTGCAAGTACATAATAGTGGGTTTTAGTCTTCTTTTCTGTTTTATTTGCAAACTGATAGTTGCTACATACAACTCATAAGAAAGAAAACAAAAACTATTAATTGTAATACAAGGACTTGTATTGATGAGGATATAAGAAGAAAAAAAAAATTAAGAATTAAGAAACAAACAAAGTTTCTTAATGCAAAGAAAAATAAAGTAGTTTCGTTTTTTTTTTTGTTTTAATATTAATAATATTGTTTTGTTTTTGTTTATTTTTTCATTGTTTGTTAGTTTCACCGACTTTTTCTCTGCTTTAGTAATTAAATAAAAAAATATAATTATTTATATTTTCGACTACCAATTTTTAAATTTTTCTTTTATAACTGGACGACTGCAATGGCGTGTATTGGTGTTTATTTTAATGTTTGTGTTTTTGATTATTATTTTTTTTTTCTTTTTTTCTTGTTTTAGTGGGTGATTCAAGCACTTTACATGTTTTCAAACTGATCAACACGACGTTTCGTGTTGCCCTTTCGAATTTCTCGAAGTGTCTTGTATTTATCACGGCCTTGACGCACGTTCTCGCGATGAATCTTATCGTTTAATGTCTCCTTAGTCTCGTCACGAGATTGTGCCAAATCTAGTTTGAGAACCTGGAATGAAATTTAGTAGAAAAATGTTAGTTTTTGGAGCAACCAATCTATTAGTATTTTATAATGAGGAATTGAGACATTCTTCTACCCGAAATATTGATACCAAAATGATTATATGATCAGCGGCTTCGATTATTTGAGAAACTAAACGGTAAAGGGTGACTAAATAGGTAACCGAAGTTACATCCAGATATGCCGTTCCATCATGCATCGTTTCACGCTTGCTGTTCAGCATTGAAATTATTAAAAAAAAATATTATCAATATTTTTGCTCATTATCGTGAGGTCAACATGGCTACATGGTAGAGGCAAATCGTAGCACCGAGGAAAAAATGAAGCGTGAGTACACTCTTTTTCACCATAAGCCAACCACTAGATGATTGGTGTGAAATGAAGAAGACATAGCCGCCGTAGTGTCCAGTATCGAAGAAGACCCAGAAATGTCATCGCCAAAGAACCAATCCGGCTGGTTTTGCGGTTGGATTTGGGCCTATATCCATATAAGATGGTACTGACACAAGAATTGTAGCTGGACGACTATAAACAACGCCTTGAGTTCGCTAATTGAGCCCTGAGCAAATGTTGGCCGGAGATCCGGATGTTGGCCGGAGATCCGGATGTTGGCAAACAAATCATCATTTTCGCCTCAGCAGTCGTTATTGGTGCGAACGCAGTCCACAAGTGTTCGACCAAGTATCAATGCACAAAAGTTGACTGTTTGGTGCGGTTTATGGCATGGCACCAACATCTGACCTTATTTCTTTCGAAATGAAGAAGGTGACACCATTACCTTCAATGGTCTCAGGTATAGAGCGATGTTAAACGACTTTCTGGAGCCAGAACTCGACAACGTCGATATATCCAAGCTGTGGTTCCAACAAGATATGTATATCCACGCTAACCACTTTAGACGAGCTCAAGGTTTCCATTCGAGACACTGTTGCTGGAATAACGCCGCCGAACATATTGGAAACAATTGGACCGACCGCTTGAAGCATTTGCCAGCGAAGCCGAGGCGGACAATTGAATCATGTGCTATTCCACACACACTGGCATGAATGTAGTTTCAAAATAAACAAAGAATTAATTTTATATCTCACACCGTTGTTGTTTCATTTAAATTTTACTTCCTATCGTTCTTAACCGGACACCCTATATGTAATTCGTACTCGTATATGTAATACATCTTCTTGGCTTCACGAATTGTAATCTAGTAAACAGTATAAGAGCAAATTTAGTCAATGCACTTACAGTCATACTTCATTGGTCAAAGAGAATAAGAATTGGAAGGTATTGGCTGAGTCTAATAGAAGAAATTATTGTTTGATGCTTATTCCAATTCTAATTTACAAAGAATTTTCGAAGACGGACTATGCATTATATTATCTGATAAAGACGCTTGCATAAAGAGGTTTAGCATCATCGGCATTTCTTTTCAATGCATAAGCAATATAAATGACCAGATGAACTAGAAAGTTGGTGGTGCAACGAAAGTAAATTGGACAGTTTGTAAAAACAGATCTGTATGTCTAGTTTGGAAAAAAATGTCTTTTCTTGTTTTAATGCACACAGGAGGGTTATATTGAATTTTTATCTGATAGAGATACCATCGAGTGTTGTTGGAAATATGTTTAAAATGGCCAAGAACTGACCAAAAGATACTCAGGGCTTCTGTGAGGCAGCAACTATACATGCTCGAGCTGAAAGTTATCTGACGCTGGCAGGATGTATGTTGACGCATCGAATTGCTACAAAAAGTTGGATGTAGAAGATGTGTGCCGTGTCTATTGGAAGCTATTGATATCTACACTGAACTTGAAGTCGTTTTTCTTGCAAGTGCATGAAATCCAAGCCACATTTTAATTAAGGTAAATGTAAACAAATTATTACGAACAAATACGTATGGAACAGATCATATAATTTGAATCAAAAAACAATTTGTAATTAAATTCAATCTTACCTTCAATTGATCATGAAGTCTTTCATTTCGTTCGGCTAACGTGCGCCTATCCTCAACTGGATCGTTAATGTGTTCGTCTGTATCCAAGTCTCGTGATACATCACCGCCAGCATCGCCATTAGCCATATCCTCTTCATTTTCATTCTCATCTTCAGCAACATGATGATGTTGTGGTGTGGTCGATGCAGCCAACAAAGCTGCAGCAGCTTCAGCCTATGAAGAAATATTTCATTATTATTTCTCAACTTCACCATAAATTCATTTGCTTTGTAACCAACCTGCTTGCGTCTGGCTTCTTCGACCTCAGCTTGCAGCCGCCGTGTCTCATCGTCCTTGGCATTGACCTCCTCTTGGATTCGGAACACTTCAGCCTGTTTGGCTTGAATTTCTTCTTCTAGTTTTATCTTTTCGGTTTGTTCCATATGTTTGGCCTCTTCGAGACGTTGCAACATCGATTGTAGCTCCTTCTGGTGAAGTTCGAGTTCATCCTTTGCCGCCTGCAACTGTTTGAGTTGCTCTTCAAGACGACGAATCATCTCTTGTGCCTCCATGAGGTCCTTTTGTGAACGTTCCATCTCCTCTTGCATTTGCTTGAGACGATCCTCGTACTCTTGTTGCTTTTTCTCTGCGCGTTCACGTGCGGCCAAAGCCAGTTGGAGTTTCTCACTAACGGGCGAAACAACAAATTAGTAAAACAAAGACAAAATTATAAAGTTTTTTTAAACAATATTTACTTACCGCTCCTGTTGCTTGGCATTCTTTTCCTCTCGGGCTTGTGCTTTCATCTGTTGAACATCAATTGTGTCCGGCTTACGTCTGCGCATATACAGTTCATGATTACCCATACACAATGCCAAGATCCTCTTATTGATCCTGACACGTGGCGCAAAGAAAACAAAGTCTGGCGCTTTCTTGTCAATCGGTTTAATAATGAACCGCTTTTCAGAGAACGAAATGTTTCTAATTTCTGACCATGGGAAACCAATTTTCGGTGTCAATTTGTCATCTTGTTCGTAAATATTCAATCCCAATGCATCGACACCCAACCACAAATCTGTGCCTTTCTTGTTACGGATTTCAAAGTAATTCACTCCATACATTTCCAAATCCTGTGCGATTTTAAGATACTCCATCATGGCATCCTCACGTAACATACCACGATGCTCTTGCCACCAGGTCATTATCGACGCTTCCCATTCGTCTTTCGACATTTTATGCTGATCAATGACACGCTGCGGAAGAAGACGGTCGTTCGATAGGAATCCAGCGGAATGAGTGCTCTTATTGTGATCACCATGGCGCGCTTGTACGGCATACGAGGCCAACAAAACTGACGTCTCTGGCGGGCAATAAATTTCATCGGACAATATGGCATTCTTTACTTGCAAATAAAACAGGCGCAGAGTAATGTCTTGGATAAGCTCTTCGGCGACATCCTCCGGATAGAATTTGGCCCTGAAGCGGAACTGTAGGGGATCCTCTTTCTTTACATCTTGATTCATTACCTACAAAAAACAAATTCGAACATAAGTTTCAAGTAAAAACAAAATGCTAGCTCCAATGGTTAATAGAAAAGGTGAAAACTTTAACAACTTTACCCAAGTGGAAAACGGCATTGATCCTGTCTATTACAAGACAATGAAAGCATGGCAGGAGAATAAAAGAAATCATGTAATAGATGGAACAGTTGATTTTTTTTTTTTTTTAAATATGGAAAGCTCTACAAAATCTAGCATTTGTTTCCTACTACTAGCGGCGACATTGGCGTTGCACAGAGCACTTTCTCAAGTCTCGTCTTACCATATCCTCGGTATCTGTGTCGTCATCGATTTCAGGATTATCGTCGTTTGTTTTCTTATCCACGTACTTTTTAACACGCTTTAAATATTTAATGGTTTTCAAGACCGCGTTATCTGGCTGCTTGTAAATGTATAATAAACAACACGTTCTTAATTTCTGTTTGAGTGTATGACAAATGCTTAAGAGGTTCATGTGTAGCACGGGATGGGTTGTCTTTTAATGAATGGACCTAAGATTTTTAGGCTCTAATTTTGAACGTCAATTTAAAGAGGAAGGAAGAGTCTTCTGATATACTCCTTTTAAGGTTGATGTGGAACCCTGTTACCTGAACTATGCAGCAAAAGTTGGGCTTTGTTCTACACTCAATCGTTGGTTACCCACAAAAAAGGAACCATGGACCAGTTTTCAGGTTGCATTGAGTCGTAGAAATCCACCAAAGTATGCAGAGGGTTTTTTTAAATGATTGCGATTCACCATAATTGGACAAATTTCTTTCATAAACAAGTATGTATAAATCCAGAGCATTAGCTTTGAAGATCTACTCAGTTTGGCTTAATAAAACAAAATATCATGGAGGTGATAATAAAATTCATTTTTTCTCTAAATGAAGTTACACCTTCTAGTTCGCTGAAAAAAGCTTGGTTCGGATCGTAACCCTAAACCTTCTAAATCAATTCCTAATACTAATGCTGTTCATTTTCAGAAAAAAAAATTTGTATAGCAGATGTTGCAATATCATCGATAGCATTTGAGTTTTCGCATCATTGATGGAGACAGTCATGAGGTTGGGGCGTGGTTTCTGTGTAAATAACATTTGTACACACTGCTACCGGCACGGTAAGACATTCATCATCACCAGTAATAGTACGTTCATGTGCGAAGAATATGTCATGCTGCTACTGTAATGCTGTCCTTAAACCACTCCTTAGGTACGATTTTCCGTGATTTTTTCCTAATTCGTTTCTAGATCTCAAAAATTGCAAAAACTTTCAATTGTTAGGGAACATATCCACCTCCTTGAATCAATTTTGGGAATTCATCAGGAAATATAGAAGTGGATCCTGTAGCTACAGAGATTCAAACTGTTCAAGTTGGCTATTTGTTTCGTTTTAAACGACTGAATCAGCCTTTCCTTGCTGTAAAATACGTGGATTAGTGGAGTATTTTCTTGAAATTGCTTATCAACTCACATATCAAGAAATTTCTGCATATCTTCACCAATTTATCCGTGTTTGTGTGACGATACGACAATAATGTTAGCGGTACACATAGAACGAGTTTTATTTTTATAATCTTGATCGTATCTCAGGGGCAGTCGGTCGTTTCATGAGAAATAGGTGCATAAAAATATCGGTTGTATGTATATACGGATACGGGTTGTTATATCTGGGGCTGATCATCGTAACTGAGGTATTTCTGTTTTGACTTTTCAAAAAGCAAAATCCATTCAATTTTTTAAAAGTTTAAAATAGCTCGCTGTTATAAGTGATACCAGAACAGATAAGCATGGAGAGAAATCCCATGAATCAGCTATTAGTCTTGCCAATACATACTGGGTGCACTGGATTAACAGAGACAGACAAGCAATTATTTATACGAATGAAAAGATTGAGGGGACATATAACAAAATATTATACTTCCGACATAAAACTGGCAGTTTATCAGACATTTTAGTTTGTTATAAGCTCGGACACTTCTAATGGATGAGTTGAGGAAGTCGATTTATCAAATATCTTAGTTTTATCAAAGCGACATGATTCAATCTATAAGTAACAAAAAACCTGATAGCATAGTAGTATCCAATTTTTTGGGACATGGTGATAGTTTCTTTTTTAAACAATATTCATTGCTGTTTCGAGTGACAATGATTAGACCGTAATGATGCATAAAAATACAATAAAACCACCTCCAACTGACTATATAATTATCCTTACCTTTTTGTACAATTTGATCCATGTCAAGTCACCCCTCGAGTCGGTGTATTGCAATCCAAAGAACCAAACCTCACGTAGACCAATTGTCTTAACAACTTGGTCAAACAGCTGCTTGCCTGTGGTAGTCGTCTGTATGGCGAACTCCAGTTCGGCATCCATTGTGGTAACTCTGACATTTAGCTGCAAAACAAAAGAAGAAAGATGCTTTGATTAGAGGAATTGTGTACTTGTGTATATATTTAGAAAGAAGGCCACCCTGCAGGTAACAATGTATTTTCATGGGTGTGGTGTTGACTTTTTCTCTTGACCAAAAGTGAAGAAGACAACTTTCTCAGTTTATCATTAAGTCGTCGTCGTCGTTGTAGACGACGTCACTCTAGAAAGTCAGTCACGGTTACTTGGCACGTGGTAGAGAATTAGTTAGTCGTCGTGAGGTTATATTTTCTATTTCTTCTGAGAGAGAACCAAACGGGTATTTATTGGTAATGAAGTGGATTTGTAATTATAACAGTTGTCACAAAAAAAAAAAACTATAGTCGGCTATGCTATAAGTAGAATTGCACTGATACTTCTAGTACTACTGCCAAATCCAATTAGCATTTGGGGTTAATGATTTTGAACAAAAAAATAAAAGAGAATTGAACGTAACGCGGCATTGGGAAGCCATATGAAAGTTTATATGGCATATGCATCGCGCAAAAAGTGGCAGGCCGATGGTTACAGTATCAAGTAGAAGATTTGACAGAATTCAGCTTTTACTGACATGTGTATCGTCATGGATTGTGAAATTGAGATGACGCCTACACCAATGTTTTGGATTGACGTGAGCCTTGTTCAAAGAGCAGTAAATCAGATTATCAAGGCTTAAGGGCAGGGCTGGGTAAAAAAAAGCAATAAAGCAAAGCTCACAACATGTTCAGAACATCAAAGAACTAGTTGAAGTACTAGTACTGCACACTGCAGTGCAAACAGATCATCTAGTATATGCACATCTACGTATTATGAACAAGCTCCTGGTGATATTGAATTAATTTACAATCCTTAACCTAAAACTATCAAATAGTCTATAACACTGCTCAGTGTAGTTTTGCAGTGCGCAGGAGAGTGTTCAGGAAATATTTCTCTATTTACCATCGTTACTTGAGTCTTTACATTTCTTAGAAGGCACGAGAGAAGCAGATTCTCTCGCCAGTTAAAGGAGTATTCGATTTGCAAGCTACTTCTACAATTTTGTAGTATGAGAAAGTACATAGATTCATACTTTTTTGAAAGTCCTAAACCAACAATATTATTCCAGAACTTTGTCCTGGACAGTTTCAGGAAGTGTCGTAGTTGGTTTCGGTTGTTCTTTACGCACCAAAATATGTATATTCTTGATATATGCCACAGTTAATGGTTTTAAATCTACTTGTAGCCCTCAATCGCGGTGATCGGTTCTTTTCACGTAATGTTTTTGGCAGTCGATTTTAACTTTCTGTTCTATTTTGTTAATTTATTTGTTTGGATACATCAGTGGCATATGTATGTCCAAGTAAACAAATGAGAAACTAGTTATGATACCAAACCATCCGTAAATGTGGCTGCATACTGTTTAGATGACGCAACAAAACAACCAATTGGTAGGCAATTGGGCGAGTACCCAATCAACGTTAGCCACTTAGCAGATTTCAGTTGGATTTTCAAAATTACCAAACAATACGATATTGATAAGATTTTCCAGATATGATGTTGCAGAGTTTTGCACTGCGTGCAGTGAGGAAACTACAGAGTCAGGGCCGTAGAAACTAGCTTTTCAAGAGACGTTTTTGTTGATAACATTTTCACAAAACTATAACTATAGTCACTTTTTAATATGAAAGTGGAAAGCACTCGCCACTTGCATCCACTGCTGTATCGTTTACTAGAGTTACTTGCACTATATTTTCAGCACTATTCGAAAAAACCACCAACACCAATAAAAACTAACCGTTTTTTGTTTTAAACTTCCGTTGTGACGGATTCGAACCCGATTATCAGACACAACCATGTTGAAAAACTGGTTTTTTAAATTTATTTTAGTAAAATCGTCCCACAAATGAATTGTATGACCGTACTCCAGGTAATTGTTTAGCATACTAAAGCCAGGACGCTAGCATTTTTACGGTTTTGTCTATTCTTATTCTCTTGTATCTAAAATTCGTACACCATACCCCATACTCTTGTGTGAAGGTGATTCGATGTTAGTGGGGTGTTTGTTGTTTGCTTTTTTTTTTTATCTAATAAGCACACTAGCCCATTGACACCCTCACACACCCTCTAATGCTGGTAATGACTCACTGAAAGAACCATACAATAAAGTCCGTGTTGAAAGCACTAAGGGAAGCGAAGAGTGTGGAAACTAGGTTCTGTTTTGATTCCCTGACTTTTAAATTAGCACGCTTGTAGAATTTGTAGAACATAAGGGTATTCAACGTGCGTATGGTATGGTGTTGCAACCAACGCTGTTGATTGTTAAGCTAGCTTACATGTGACCAGAGCCACAAACAGGCCGACTGCAAATAATGTGAGTGTTTCTTAGAGCAGTGTTCTATTTCACATGTTGGCAATGTTTGACCCAAATTGAAAACGATACGTTCTTAAAATGTGTATCACTTCGATATTTATGTAACTTTAATGGAGTGGAGTATCGTGTCTCAAAAGAAACGAGTCTTTAAATATACAAAAAAGCTACGGATGGTATGATACCCTATCCTTCTTCCTTTGTGTCGCCCATAAACTTCGAATGCTTGAGGATTTTACATGCAAAATATAATCCAAATCGGTTTTTCAATGAAAACATCCCCAAAAGATGGGCGTAGCCATAGACAATGTATTAATGAACTGTAGAGAGTTGGAATATTCAAAAAATTAGGTTTAATGGTTTTTTTCGATGTCACTTGCACTGCTTCTCTTTCTCAAAAGCTCAGATATAAAATTTCAATCTTCCATACATTCTATTTGTACTTTCACCTCTAGTCTACCATTCCCGGCAAACTCTCATTATTTTTGAATAGAATAAATGGTGTCGCACAACCATTTCCAAACTTGCTAGAGAAATTCGGATATCTATGACTTCCGCATTGACTGGATTACATAAGCTTCGAAAAACAAATGGGGTCAGTTAGAAAAGTCCCGGCCTTAAGGAGATATGTTGGTTTCAGGCCCAGATTTACCCCGAACAGATCTAAATAAAATGAAATACCTACGACACAAGTCACAGAAGAAAAAAGATTCCGACATTCACAGTCCCTGCGCTATCGTCAACTGGAAAGGAACTTGGTTGTGATTGGTGCCTGCGTTATAACCAAGCACAAGTGTATATACATACATAGTGTGTATATAAAGTCTGTGAATCCTACACGAATATTACACAATAAATATATCTATGCACACGCATGTGTCAATCATTGCTTTGATGGCGTGGCAAATATACATATAAGTATATTGCACCAAATGCTTAACTGATTTCCTATTAATCAAAATCACAACATACACGAAATGTTTCAAACATTGAAAATCTGCGGTTGCCGCTTGATGACTTGATAATCACTCTATTGTTTGAAAGGTTGATGAGTTGAGCGAGGAGGTTCAAGGTAGCATGAATAAACCTTAACAGATGCATACATAAATATGTATGGGCGATGAACTTTGAACGAGTAATGCATTTTCAAGGATTGCTACTCCAGTCAAGGTGTTATAAGTTGCAAGTACAAGTATTTCTTACACCGACACACGAGTTTCTTACAATATTGCTTTCAATTTTACAATGTTGTAACAGTCCTACACAAGCTGTGGGATCGTCATCTATTTATTTACACCAGCTAGCATCGTCGACCACTCAGACTAGGGTCAAATAACTTCCATAAGCCGTCTGCAGCACTACGATTGAAGGGAAAAACAATTTGTACTTCGCCGATCTACTCAGATGATTCAAAAGAACCCCAAAACTGTTTCATATTTCATAAAGCAAACTATTGCATTGAGGTGCTTGGTTCTTGTATCAATAAAAGAGTTTTTGTTCAATGACCCATAGATGAAGTTCGACTGTACTGTTGAAAACCAAAACTATGTACAGTCAGACTAGCCGGCAGTGAAACCTTCTAATTACCTTTACGCTCCCAAGCGGATACCCCGCATATTCGAAAAAAGCTATCGCAACAATTATAGAATGAAAACACCCGACAAAAACAAATTTCATAACTATACCAACAGCTAGATTATCGAACAAAGTTACCGAAATATGTACATTTATAGGTAAATTTTAATTACGCTGGTTGCGTACATAGCATCATCATATACCAGCAGCATATGCAATTTCTGTTGTTTTATCTTTCGATTAGAAACTCGCAATAAAAAGGTAATTTCCCTTACTAATGTATAAAATGGTATTTTTCTATTTATCTTGATTAGGCTAGAGGTACATGCTCTTGAATGCCCCAACAAAATAAATATACCCGTCAGGTATTGTAAAATAAAATTTGGTCAGTCAGACAGCACTAATAATGAAAGTCTCGTGGCGATTTGATAATCCCTCCAAAATATGTACGCATTTCAATGGAATTTATCTTCTGGAGGTAACGTCAATCTAATGACGTCAGCGTCAGCATTTTAACGCAAATGATTTGTTTCGTTTTTTCGATTCACCAGTAAATTTTTCTAAAGAATTATAGAATTTCAAACCGAGATACACTCAACGATAAAAACAGACAAAACTCGTTATCTGGTAGTCTCCACCATGGACATGTTGTATTATAAAAATGGGTTAACAACTTTTTATTTATAACAGTTATTGCGTCAATCGATTTGTTGTTTTTTTTTTTTTTGTTCGTAAGCCGATCAAAGGTGGATTAGAATATTACTTGTTATCATGTTATGCAATTGGCAAATGTACTTACAGATGATGATTTGGGCTTCATTTTGATGGAGTTTCTAGTTATATGTCCAAGTTAGAAGGCTGTTATAATCTGTAAATATATGGAAAGATGCATTTATTAGTGGACATGTTCTTAGACAAAATTATTACTTAAGGCGAGCCGGTGACACTGAACATATACATAGCTTAATCTAGAGATCACCGAGTTAGTTAGTCATTTGTGTTAGAAAAATTCTCAACAGCACGTAGTTAAAGATAAAACTCGCATTTGTGTGAATGAAGTAATGTTGATAAATATTTCCTCAGTTCGTTTAGGAGGATTATGACCTCAGAGGTTGGAAATTTTGTGCAGGTAATTATAGATTTGAGCTAGAGGTTTATGTATGTAGGTATCTGGGCAATATTTTCACATACCTCAAGTATAATTAATCAAGATACAGTCAAAATAATCACCACATAAGTATCTTTAAATTTAAATCGAATGTACTAGATAGTCATGGGGTGGTAAGCGATATTTGCACTCAATTGCTTTAAGGGGATTTTAGCTGATCTTTGAGATAGAGATTTCTGTTTCACGAGAAAGGATCAATTGGTATCAGAGGGATTGAATTTTAGATTGTTCTAATCTTAAAGTTGTTAATAGAGCATGTTTTTTCTATTCCATGGCAAGCCTTATAGTTTAATTGAATACTATTATTCTTCTAAATCTATTTCATCGCCTTCAAAGTATTCCCCTACGGAAACAACACACTTATGCCAAAGGTTTTGGCAATCCTCGAAGCAATTGTTAAAGTCGATGTGCGGAATGGCTTCAAACCGCGCAACGATTCAGTTTTTATCTCTTCAAACGTGTCGAAACGGTGTCCATGGAGGTAAGGCCATAAGTCACACGGTACTAAGTCAGACGAATACGGTTTTGTGGAACGATATGTGTTGGAAATGGTCTCGAAGAACCAATACAGTGTGTGATGGCGACAAGCCAAACCAGATTTGTTTATTTTCGGGCATAAAACATCTTTCAAAATGGTTTGAACTTATCCAAACGAAATGGTTAACAGTATCAGCGAGGTCTCTTATTGTCTATTGACGACTTTTGAGCACCAAATCTTTGATTTCCTTGACGTGTTGTTCATCAGATGATGTTCTACGTTGACGTCTCTGCCTTCTTTGAATTGTTTGCAGCACTTGTGAACATTTTTTGTGACATTGCCTGGTCACCAAAGTCCAACATTCTCAGTCATTTTATAAATCGCTAAAATCACTTTTTTGTTGTTCACAAAACAGGTTCGTAACACTAGAACAGATGCAGATTTTGACATGAAATTTCATACAAAAGTCATTGATAGTCCTACCAACTTGGATTTGCCAGAATCGAGGCCTCCTTGATAAACTCAGACAAGTATTGGAATACTACTGTGGTCATTCCCATTTAACAATAAGAAACTTAGCAAACAACGAAGGACCCACCAGTAATATTGTGAGGTCGTTGGGTCAGTGGTTTCTCGCGTACTAAAAAGCGAACATCTGGTTCTTGAATAAGACACCATATAACATTGACAAGTGTTGGATTATACAATAATGCCAATTTGAGTGTAATGCTCCATTTGTTAAACCACTAAAATCCAAATATCGGAAAATTCTAACATGGTTCTGCATCTACAGGTGACAAAACTGCGAACGGAATCGGTATACAAGACACTGAATTGTTCGAATTGATCGTTTACGCCTCATTAACTTCCGTCGATAGTTGCTATTCCAGTTTTCTCTCTACATTTGCATTTCCTTCGTCGAAAGAGAGAGAAGAAAAAAAACGTAAATAATATATTTATTCAATTTATTTCCATTTCTCAATGGAACTAAATGACTCTTGAAAAATTTCAACGTCCGTCCAAACAGCAGAGAAATTAGTCACATTTGCTACAGCACTACTATCGTGTTTTCTGGATAACGAACATCCGAGAAAAAGACGTGATATCTAGAGGTTTCTTGTTGAATGCACACATTACTCAATTGAATCAAAATTACTTCATAGCATATAAATGTTTATATTGGGTATACCGAATTGATTACAGATACAAACATACAATTGGGATGATTCAAAGCATTGGGGAAAAACAAAACCACAACCCAGTAGAAGGCTAAGATTGCTTCAGTGCATCTTTGACAAAACCCAGATTGCATTTTTTCGGTGTGTTACCATACTATATTGAGTTATTATTTCCAAATCGAAGGTGGAGTAGATTTTCTTTATTTCTTCCATGAAAACCTGTTCATCTGCTCTCGTGTATGACTGTTACGAATTTCTAATACATGACCGCAATTCAAGAGGCAAACAACAACTGACAACAAACGAGTATGACTCAATGAAAGGATGAGGAGGAGAGAAGTACACCAAAGCCAACGTACACAAAAGATGAAGTCACATGAAGTCACAGGCACAGGTAGTCACCTCACCGCCGCCAGTCAGCAACATGGGGGCCTTCAATTCTGAAGAGCTGGTTTTGCCTTTTATGCACATACGATTTGGTTTTGTATTGATTTATTGTTAAATTGGATTCTATTGTAGAGTACGTTCGCACTTGTGTATATAAAATATGCGTGACTTTGTTTTTGTTTTATTCTAGATATTTAGGAATACATCCCTGACTGAGTGTGTAAATATTTTCTAGAGTTAGTCATCAAACTTCCACTTTTATTTGTAAGCCATTTATTCAAAGTCAGATTGTGATAAAGCAAAAACTTTTCTGCAAGTAAGTAGCTGAGAAAAGGAGAGTAAAAAAATAAAATAAAACGTAAAATGTGTGTAATTTTGTTGATTTTATGAATCATCAACAGTTGCTGTTCAATGTGTTTCTGGTGACAAGATTATGTTATAAGAACATTTCTATAAAAAGCTGTGTGACGGATTTTGTTTCTCCCTTCAGAAATACTATTTATTTTTGATACGGATGGCATTATTTTTTTTTTTTTTCTAATTTAATCTTTTTGAATATTTATCATGGAAACACATGTATGTATGTAAATTTGGTTTCGATAAGTTTTGCTTATCAATAATTAACAGCAACACGGGTATTTATTTATGTACATAAAAATCAGAACTATAATGGGACCGGAGCATTCCATTTCTAAAAATGTCATTGGAAATAAAATTAGTATACTTAGGATTATTTTAGTTTGAATGAATTTAGGGAGAGGAAGACAAACAGGAAGTATGGATTTAAGAGCACGTGAATATATAGAAGCAAATGACATATGACATATGATCCTCAGTTCGCCAATAACAAGTTAAGCAAATTTAATTCACTCAACTATTTCATTGGCGGGCTTAAATCACATGTCAGGGCCCACTCCTACTTAACCTAAACATTAGTTTCAACCCAGTCGAGCCACCAGTATCTTTCTCTATTCAATCAATAAGTCTCTTTCAGGTACACTTACGCAGTATCTCAGATCAGCATTTCCATTATCCGAGGATGTTGGTTCATAGAGAATAGGTTTATCTGTCGCCCTTCTAGCAAGATGATAAATAATTGGTACGTTCTTCGAGTCTGATAAGTAGCCATGTGCATTCAGATATTGGAATGCCTCAGGTGGGATATAACCACTCCCCAAACTGTTTCTGAAATACTCAGGGTTGGGATAAAACAAGCCCGAAACAAGTTAATTCTCCGCAACGCTGATTCCTCACAAGATCCAGAATGACATTGTCAATTCTAGATATCTACACCGGAAGCATCCAATAGTCTCTTATTAGAGACGTAATGCTGAAAGTCGGAATGTGCGCTTCTATACATCCGCATACAAGCTCGAAGACATTTTCTTTCAAATAACCGAAGCTTTTCCATGTAAGATGGGCTTATGTTCCACCATACTGGACTCGCATAAGTTAAAATTGGACAAATGAAGGCTTAATACTTCACAACGGTCTTTGACTCTATGTGGAAACCATTTGAACTCGTTATCAGAACATTTTTCCAATTTCGTCTCAAATCTGAATTACCGCGTCTTGCTGGCATGCGAAACAGTATGGTTTCACATTTCATGTGGTTGATCTGTAGCTTCCATTCTGAACAGAATGTCTGTAGCTTATCAAAATTGTCTCGAAGCTCTCTTTGAGTATCCTGTATTTTTGAGCCACTTGCATGCAGAACAACGTCGTCAGCAGGTTACGTTAAGCAAAACGTTTTCAAATCGATTTCATCAGTCGATTGTCCCTGTACGTGATGAGGGCCCTCGATCAAATACTTTTCTATCATAATCTACAGTAGATTGTGGAGAAGCGTGAGGATCATAGTCCTGTTGTCCTATATGCTAGAGGTCTATGTTTTGAGTTTATTAGAAAACGACGGTTAGCTTCCTGTTTCTGACATTTCCCATCCAATGCTGGACAGAAGACGAGGTGTTACATCAAGAACTTGCTAAGATAAAACGTTTAGAAAAGCAAATAAACCATTCATTTCAAATAGACTTTGTATAAGTCTAAAGCTATGATCATACGATTATCAAATCTACAATTACTGTCAAATGTCTGTAAATGAAGAGTTTGTCCCAAATATCTGACAATCTTGTGAATTTTTGCCTCAAAATTTTATTTTTTTGCAAAGCAGTGTCAGACTATTGACAGACAATCGTATGAACACTCTTTGGTATCATTATCATGCCAAACTTACGACGTCTGACAATTAACTTATTGATGGCTTTAGTGATATATTCTGGTTGTGTGATACGCATTTCCCCAGTTGAGTCTATTTTCATTTCAAGTTCGATTTTGTGCAGCGAAAATAAATGATGATAGGGGAGTGAATGAAAGAGAATTGAATTATCTGGAGTCGTTTATGCGGTGATTTGTCTTCAACTTCGCTGCAATCTTACACGTATGCGGGCAAGATCGTCGGAAATGCGTCCTTATATTCCATTTTGATTTCAATTTTGCACTTTTCCAGAATTTTGTGAAATATTATGTGTCTGACAACGCCTGACAATGGAACTGCAAATTTTTCGTGAACAAATTATCTACCAACGATGTGAACCGGCAATTTTTGATCTTACAAATTTTGAAGGTACAAGCGTTGCTAGACTATCGCCAGGCCAACCATGTGATAATAAATTGTCAAGAATCGGGACAAAATCTAACAGCCGTGTGAAATAACAATTTAATTTGTCATTGTCAGTTCATTTGAAGCAATTGCCAGCGCATTTGTGGACCTGACAATCGTCTGAAGACAAAACACAAAAGTTTGTTAAAGGAAACACAAAAAACAGCAGACCACCTCTGCCGACTCAAATAATTTGGTAATTGGAATATAAGAACCAACTAATATTCTTGACACCCATAACATCAACTTGCTCAATCATCTGCTACTACGTTAGAGTAACTACTTCCCTATTTGCAGGTTCAACGATTCGTGCACATTGTACCTCCTAAATAGAAAAATTACTGACCCAAAAGATCAAACTTTAACACTGCTGCAGCTACCACTTCCAATTCTGGTGCATGTTACAGACTGGCGCAATGCCTCATACCCTGGTTCTACCGCATTACTTTTTTTCACTTTAACTGAGACTGCAGTTAAATTACGTTCCAGCACGAAACCAGCTACATATATTGATTGTTTGGAATTCTGTCTGTGGGTTTTCTGGTATAGAAAGCAAATCCAGTTTTTTACCCGACTTCTTCCAGTGTGGTTCTATTTCTATTTCTGTGATTCACAGTTTTGCACGCGACTTGAATGCAATTTGGATTGACATCCGCAAAATGCTTTTTCGCCAAATGAAAAATGAGTCCACAGGGAGATGGTTAGCTTGCGTTTGGTAATCGTCGCGACAATTCAGCTGGATTCGTATCCCTTTCTTCCGTGTGGTGCAGACAGGCTGCTAAAAGACAGTATCTGTCAGTTTGAGTTTTAAACAAATTCCTTACCATCACGACGCGCCTTTCCTTTCAATTTCAAATTTGTATCTTTTTCTTTTCTTCCAAATTCAGCGCGAAAATTCAACGCTTCTCTTCTATTTATAGATTCCATCGTGTCTGCGGTGTTGTTCTCACTTTTTTTTTTTGTTTCTTCTTCCCCCTTTCAATTGTATTGTTTCATTTCGCATAAATCACGAAGCAAAAGCCTGGAATTTGTGTCAAGTTTAAGTGGTTTACTGCAGTTTTTATGTTTAAATTTCATTAATTCTTCGAAAACAACCAACTGCCTCTTAAGAAATTCGAATTCGAATTCAATAAGCATCGCACAGGTGAAAACTTAAAACCGGCAACCATCACATGACCTCACACAGCATACAACAGCAACAGCAACAGCAACGACTACTATCATGGGAATGACATCATTTTGGATGGATGCCTGTTTTCAGAGATGTTCTCCCTCACTTTGAGAAATATCTACACAGTTGTTTTGCTTTCGGATTTGAATTCCAAAAAGGTGCTTTCGCTTCACTCCACTACATCTGTTGATCTTTCTATTGTGTGTATTCACGTAGTAGGTACCTCGATTCCAGCGAATGATGGCTGTGCACACGGCACAGACCTTGACACTGTACACTGTATGACGATTATGTCGCACAGATATGTAGTATGTACGAGTATTTCCAATTTCAAATACGAAAATCTTATTATTCACTGTCAGTACAAGCCACCATTCGATTAATGTTCGAGTTCCGATTTGAATACGTTTTAAGGTAGAACTTTGACAAGTGGTTCACTCCAGAAGCTATGGCTACTGTTCGCATGCAGTTTGCGTTTCTCGAAAACAATTTTATTGGCTTTTTTTCGTTTTTAATGGTCGCATGGCGAGTTCAAGTACACAGATACACAAGTGAATTAAGTCGAATACGATAATAATTGTATATTTTTCTGTGACTTCAAGATGAACGACGCCGGGTAGCGAGATGTTGACGATGTTGCAAGTCAATTGCGGGGTAAAGAGAATAGCAATAAATTAATGTCGTGACTTTTTTGGCTTAGCCTTACAAACTTTTGTTAAATAAATTCAAAAGAGGCCAGATTTACTGGGTAGCATTGGGAAATGTACCCAACCTCAGTCAATTGTTTAATAATTGCTATGCTAGAGTCATTACAAATGCGAATTTGGGGTACATTGACCGGAATGGATGTATAGCTAATGAGTCTAACCGTTGAACTATAATTATAGCAAGTATGTTATGATAAATTGTTTGTTCAAATCTAGCAAAGTGATTACAAAACACAACTTAGAAAGAGTTTCGAGAATATTTTTAGAGTCAAATGTGAAGCTAAACTAACAGATGCTTGATTTAATTCATCGTCAGAAGTTTGTATTACAAACAACGTTTTGACTTGACAGGCATTTGACTTAACAGTGTTCGATACGACGGCAAAGGGACAATATCGAATCGTAATCGGCTTTTTTTTTGTTTTTAAATGGAAAAATTTGCGAATAAAAAAAATCCCAGATGGATGCTGTCTAAGGGGACTCTTCACCGTCTATGACTTCAGTAAGAACTGCCCTACACCTATTCTTGATGAGTAGCGACCAGGCTAGCCGCCAGGAAAAGACTTAAAAAGACTTATTATGTGATTCTCGCTGATCGCCGAACGAAAGTGCGCGAGGTAGTAGAGACGATAGGCCTGTCGTATAAGACGGCATTCAATATTAAAGATGATAAGTGAGGAAGAAAAAAACTATGGGACCAAGAGTGACCGCGATTGCTCATGTTAGACAATAAGCGTTAGACCATTACTAGAACCCACGGCTTAAACCACTATCAAAACAATAGATTTTTCCAGGTGAATCTGGTCAAACGAAGGCAAAGACGGTTCCAACGCCCAGAAAGTTCATTACTACAATTTTTTTTGGGAATTAAAGGGCATAAGTTTCATCCACTTTTAAAAAAGAAAGTACAATCGAATGTACTAGGGAAACAAGGATCGATTTAATAAGAAATTGGAAGAGGAAAGCCGCCTTTTTAGCAAAAGGATTACTGGGATCAACTTGGATCAACTTGGATTACTGGGATTAGCAAAAAAGTTCAGCTCAGACGAAGAAGTCTTCGTCGAGACTCCCTTCGTGGACTAGAAAAGGCAGACGTATAAGAGATTTCGAAGGTAAATTTGATCAAAAGCCGGGCTACACCATCAAATAATTATTTTAGACACAGTTTCGTTTTCTGCTTTATTAGATGACTATGATCAAAAAATTATTAGATTGACTACTCGTGCAAATCTAATGTTACGGCGTCTGAAATTCTATCCCAAAGTCAGTACAATATCATAATTAATAAATAAACTTGATTATTTAATAGCTTTGTACATGTCTTGTTCAAGTAGCATATAGCAAAATACATATATACGTACAGAAATAAATATTTAATCATCTGATTATGCGATGGGATAAGGTAGTAATTATTGTTACTTTCCGGAAGTGTCTTCCATTAACGAATAAGAGTTTAAGCCAACTTGAGAGTGTGTTATGTCAAAAGTGTGTGAATTTTATTTGTAAAAACAAATTTAGTAATAAATATTCATTGAATGCGCTCATCGATTGACGCCAATTTGTTTTAGTTTTATTATAGTCTCACTACGTAAGAACTTTAGCAAGTGCTTACTTTGGAGTGCGCTACTGCGCTTCAAACCACTTGAGATTATGTATTGGAAAGGCATTTAAGTGCCTATTATGAAAATACAAAACAAAAATCATTCCTTTGTGAAAGTATTTGTTAATAGACACGCAGTCTATGATAATTAAGTGCTAGAAGCGTTCCAGTTTTATTTATATTCATAACCCATTTTTGTAATGCCAGTGACAGGGTTGGTGAAAAATGTAACGCCCTTCCTTACCGATAATCTTTATAGCCTACATGAACACGATGCGCATTCGAAATAAACTCCGAACGATTCAAGTTCGGTATAATAGTAACTCGATTTTCTGTAAAAATCCGCCAATAACTCACAAATGCGATAACAACATTGACAGTTTATTGGCTTGGGTTAACCAAAGCGTAACCTGACAGGTGTTTCCTTTTATATTTAAGTAATCAACTCATTAGTACAGAAGGTGTATCGATACTATGATGTGATCTGTGAAAACTGCAATAACTGACATCACTATTGTGTTCCTATTCGCCTAGAGACGGACTTTTTGAATGTCGTTCATATCAGCTTGGTTCACACTGGTGAAATTTTAAATCTGCTTAGCGAGTCGCTCGAAGAAAACCATCCAATTGCGTTCAAGTTATGAATATGTTCATCAATTTCTTCGTCAAAGCAGCGACACAAGTGGTTGTTTGAGAAAAAATTCATTTGATGGCCGTACTTGTACTGAAAACACTTGTGGTAGGCAGTATGTTAGAAGTAGAACCAGAAAAAAGGACACGTGATCCAATATTGCAATAAATGAATTTAAAATTTGGTTACCGTATTCGTACTGAAATCACTCTTACCACGAGCGAGGCATCAGTCCCCTAATTACGGACTGACGTTATGTAGTCTACCATAAGTAAAGTACACACTATCACTCGGTGCTCACGTTCCGAACTTAATGGCAATTAACTAGACCGATCCCATGAAATTATAAAATTTTTCGTGCATTTTCCAGTTTCGATAGCCAAATTTACGAAACATTTTATAGTTTTATGTTGGTTCTTGAGTTTTGGGTTCGACTAGTTAATTCCGAAAGTGGATCGGCCGCAAAATATACAAACAACTCATTACTTCACTTGTTGAATGAGTTTCCAATATAGTAGACATACTGGCGCCACCGTGGTTCAAGCGTAGTGCGTTCGGCTACTGAGTGAGCGTCTGACAAACATCCGAGAGTGTAACTACACATTTGTCCCATTTGTTCAAGGTACATAACACACAACACTAATGCTTGGCCGGAGCTATGCCTGGATCCCATGAACCTGTTGCATTCAATTTTTGTAGACTTATTGGGACAACCACACATCATAGATACAATTCTAGGTGAAAGATTATCAGAATTTCCTGAAGATGGACCCAGAAACACATGAAGAATTGTTAGGGAAAGCTAAATCGTACAAAATACAAACAAATGGTGGACGTACCCGAAGGTGGTACGTGACCGTGGTAGGTGACCGACACTCGCAGTATCTAGAATTTTACAATAAAAAAAGATTTCAATTTGGTTCCTGAAATGTCCTGAATTCACATCATAAAAATGCTCATCGAAATCGGTCGACAGAAAGTACTAATCTCAGCAGGTCAAATTTTAGAAGACAATGTGAAGAAAAAGGAAGCGAATTTTGAGGGAAAATAGAGCCATACAACGCGTCCAACCTCCGAGGAATGAAAATATCCCGCGCTCAGTTGTGCCGTTCGTAACTAATGCCTAGAAGTCATTTTATAAATACTTTCGCTTTTCATATCAGTAAGAGAAATAGTATAACTTCTTTACATGATTAATTATAAACCTGATATAATAAAAACAACCGCCTAATGATTTAATTCTCCAGTCATTTGTATTACAGATGACACTCGTATGAGTCACAATGTATCAATTAGGTGGTAATCAAATATACAATCTTTTATTGACACCAGAATGTGTCGAGTTTATTGCAATATTGGTTCAGGTAATTCCGTTCTGTTCTCAAAAGCCTGTTCTGTTTTATGAGTACTAAAAGAATTCGATAACCAGTATTGTTTGCCAACATTTTTATATTTTCTAATTCTAGTTTGAAATCCAAATCATATTTAGAATACCAAAGCGGATGGTATTTTGCGTTGTCCATCACACTTAGGCCAGTAAATTTCCATTGTGATGCAGTGGATCGCACTATTTGACTACCCGGAACGAATTAAATCAACCGTCAAAGAAACAGAGGCTGGCAAGTCTATAGGAGATGGAGAATGGTTTTTTTCTACCTCCTCATATCAACAGCTTTTTTGGGAAGTCACGGGAAGACGTTGTCTTTTGACATTTTGGGCTATCAGACAGTATCCAGTGGGAACAGTGGCTGATTTATAATCAAAACAACTCTGCACTACATTTCTGGTGAAGTCTAGGCTCGATCTGTCTTGAAATCTCCAAGTAGAGAGATTTCGTGATACCAAAAGCGTCCAGTCTACGCAAGAGTTTGCATTTCGTGAGGGGCATTCAAGGACTTCGCCATTTCGACAGTCTAACGAGCTTAAACTTGCAATTTTCTGCAATGTGACCTGGTACCCAGCATAGGTTAATTGGTCGGTAGACTTACTGAAACATATCCAGGTTAGGCAACCTGTCTAAAGTGACCTTTGAAATAAAAGAGCATTGCCGCTTGACTATCAGTGAAAGTGCTAATATCCCTAACAGATTTTGCATTACATTACACCCAGGACAAGGCTTTCTTGGTCACCTGAAAAACGCTACAATACTCTGGAAGCTTGTTGGAGAAAACACCGCAACCCACTCCTTCATCAGTCTTCAAGCCATTCGTGTAGAAGTGGACTGAGACAATTCAGTTAGAAAGGGAAGCAGTGACGATTTAGACCGACAGACACTATAGAAATAATTTATACAATCTGTGGAGCCAGTACCCCGACATTAGGTAACCAAGACCACCGTGGGTTACCAACCGCCAGAAAATCGCACAAATAAAAAAAAAACATTTGCAAGGGTAAGATATTTGTACACAATTTGGATCTGCAATATTCCATTGATGTTAGCATTTTATCTCTAAAATAATTAACTTAATTATGACAACCAAGTACACACATCATTGCAATCACTTCAACCATCTGCACTACCTTCTGTTCTCATGAGTCAACAGGTTGTGAAGTCTCTCACTGTGCCAACAGTTAATTGTAACTTGTTTCAGAACTTAACTTGTCATAAACGGTTATTTAATGGGCGAAAATTACAATTACTTAGTTCCCTACTGCTGTTGTTAGGCCACCTTAAGCCACCGTAAAGATTTAGACAAACAAGAATAACAAAACAAAAAAAAATACATCTCTGAGAATAGCAACGAAGACTTGTGCAACATACTTACAAACATACGTACGTATGTATGTACACCGAAAAAAAAGGGAAACTTCTGAACGAGTTGTTAATTTATGCAAATTACAAGCGAAAACACTTTGAGTTAATAGCAGAACTTAAGATTAAGCCACTTTGAGGAATAGGGGGCATGTGGAGAGAATATGAACACCATAACTCACTGGTGTTGATGAAACTGACACAAAATGATTACATAATGTTGTGCTAATAGATTTTCTGTAAAACTTTTAAGAAGAAATACAAAAAGAATCAATAGGAGGTTTGTAGGAAATATGCGAGTACCCTATAACTTTTAAATAAAGGAAGTATTCACAGATTCAAACAAGCAAAAAGGTACGGAGACGTTTTAAGCAAAACGAGAAACTATAGATTTTTGACGGATGACGATAAGCATGAAGAAATTCTGTGACTTGGAGGTCCTGCTTGCAATCCAGGATTCCAAAATTCGAGATCTCCAAAAAAAATTATTAAAGAGTAGTATAAGGAGGTTCTGAACAATTTGCGGGATGGCCAGTTCAATTGTAACACTCACAAGCAAGCGAGAACGATTTTTCAACAATTTCCACCTTTTTCACAAATGAAGTCTATCAAGCATGTAGTGCAGTTCGAACGCTAAGCATTATTTGGTCGTCAAACAAGTAAAATGAATAGTTGAGCTGAATAGAACCAAAATTCAGTCGATATCTGGACGGGTCTTTTTAAGACACGATTGCGATGGTCTAAGGTGAACATTCAGTTGTTAAACATTCTCCCTTTATCGAGAAAACAATGATCTTATTCAAATACGTATTCGTTAAATAGACAAGCATACATATTTTGACAATGTTCTTCTATTTACATATCTACGTAGTTTTGTAGCCGAGGTTAAGGTATGAGGTGGAATTCGGGTTCCCAGAAGACACAGATTCATTGCCAAAGTCTATGTGATGAAGTTAATTTTTGACTAAATGCAGCAGCAAACCCACAAGTGCTTCAAGAGACTCCAATGCATCCACAAAAACTGACCGTGTGGTGTGATTGAACCGTATTTTTTCGTCGATGAAGATGTTCGCCATGTTACGGTCAATGGAGTCCTCCTATCGTGTCATGTTGGAAAAGTATTCTTGGTCAGAACTGTATGTACATGACATGTGTGATATGTGGTTTCAAAAAGATGGTGCGACACAGCTAGCCAAACAATTCTTCCATTGAAGAGGAATTTCATACTCCACCTCGCTCATGCGATTCAACGCCGATCTTTGTATTCTAACAACGTAAGAGGAGCTCAGGAACAATATCAAACGCGGAATTACCAACGTTTCGGCCGACATATGTGGAAGAGCGATCGCTGCTAACCTGCTCACGGTTGTCGTATGAACGAGATCGAGTTCCATACTTAAATTTTACATCTGAAATAAATATTTCAATTATTCTGTGTTTTCTTTATATGCAAAATTGTTATGTTCTTATTGAAAACCCCTTTATCCCGACACAGCCCTGTAATAGTGCACGATTACTGGCTGGTTTTATGGATATCGTATCTGTTAAATGAGAAGCATGACCTCATGCATAGCCCTACTTAACCAAATTCATCCAATTTCAAATTCACTGATCGACATCTATGGAATAAAAATGAGATTATAAAATGCATAACAATCAAATATTCTTTAATAGACAACAAAAGCCATAAAAGAAAGACCAAGACCTTTAAGTTAATTTATTTAACTTCCTGCTTAAACGTTTACTTAATTAAATGTTCTAATTTGTATCAAATTTTTGTCGCTCTACGTGACAATCAATTTGTTTCAGCCTATACACCCTATTTTCGCTCTGTGGCTTGAGAGTTACCATTCTGGTTTTAAAGCAAATACAGTTCTCAACTTGGTTTCTTCTTTATTGTTAGCAAAAATTAACAAGAAACGAAATTAACAAATGCTAATTAAGACAAACATGAAAAAACTCCACTATTCGGTTAGCCATCTACACAGATCCAACTTATATCTGTAACATTACATCACAAAAGTATAAACAAACAGGCATTTCCGTTCTGTCGCGCAAACATCATAAATTTTTTTCACAAATAACAGCAATGTACCTAGTTTTTTTTGCCAAAATATAATCATCTCCACCGATGAGTAGCATTCTAACACACACCCGCCAAACGAAATTCAAATGATTCTAGTTTATTTGTGGCAGGAAAAAAGAAATGCCTGCCCCCCACCCAGTCGGACACGCTTTTATTATTTACATTCGAATGGCTGCCAACTATTAGCAAGCAACGCTGTCGGCAGTAGCGATCCCCGCCTTGTCCCTTCTTCCCAATTCGAACGTCAACAATTCATCGAAATGGCAATTAAAGCAAATAAAGGGGAACCAAAAAATAAATAGAAAAAAAAATAAATCTTATGAATGAAATTACGACTAGATAGATCGGCTATATATGAAATCTATTTTTAATCTAATGACTCTGACCTATAGCAGAGAACACGGCTAGCCAAGTAGGTATTTATGTACGTAACCAACAGGCAAGTGCGGCACGCAAAATCGTGAACTTTCTTATTTTCTATTTTTACCATCCCATCGAGTGGTGGTACTGGGAGATTCGGCGGCGCTGCTGTTATCACTAACTAACAGGTGTCAGTTAGTCAGGCCGGTTGACCTTCCTGTATTGAATATTTATAAACAAATGGAGTTTTTTTTTTTTGAACTTGCTGCTTGATAGATTCGGATGGAGGGGGATATTTTGTTTAGAAAATCGAAATTTATTACGATTTCATCTACATATCAGGAAAATAAAGGAAACGATTTTTCTTTTTTTTGCTAAATTCATCTCGAAACAAAAAAAAACAATCGGCTTTTGATGTGATCTAGAGGGATGTGGTTAGTTTTTCATTAGAAAACCTCAAGTTTTGGAAGTATGTATGTAAAACTGCGAAGAGATTTGTTTTGAATACGTGAGGATACAAATTCAACTACATGCAGCTGCATGAATGAATGAACAAAAAAATTGCATTTAAGCACCCAAGAGGCGCGGGTACCCAGATTTTCTAAATTTTTAAGTCAGACGTAACAACACTGCTTCTAACTGAACTTCTTTTCTATTGGGCCCTACTATCAATAGTTCGTTAAATATCATTTGTTATTAATTGCAACTTGTATCTTCTTGACATGGAGTCCACAAGCGTTTGACACCGATTTTGTACAATATTAGACCAAGTGCACGTGACAATATCCCACAATTCTATATATTTTCGATAAAATTCATATCAGGAGATTGAGCAGGTTACTCCTACCTTTTCGCTGAAACCATTACTTCGCTTTGCGGCTGGTTTGTTTTCTAGGGGCATATCCTCTTCGCAATATGGCAGCATCCCAGTCTCCAAGATGTGAACATACACATGCTGATCCTTTGTGCTTTAAAATTTTGTAAAAACATACGGAAAACACCGGCACACCTTAATTGAATTGCTTTGTTTAGTAGTTTGCAACTTAGACGTGGTGTTAAGAGGACGCCGCACATGTTGCCAAGTACCAGCCCTACTGTATACTATCATTTTGGATTTAATCACTTCCGAGAGCTACTAGTCGACGTATTTTTTTTAAAAAATTCAGGTCCCTTTGTGATGTTTATGTGACTACGTATATTCAAACTTTATGTCTACGTACTGTCATACTATAAACAGACAAAACCATATCAGTTGTGATTTCCAAAGCGGACTTTGTTGGACATTTTTTTACTAAAAGGAACTAATCTTCGATTCTCTAAAAGCACTCGTTTGTTGTCTTATGGTCCCTTGTTTCCACTTTTCTGTCATCCTAAACAGTGGGTGTACAAGTGTACCCGACATATCGATCGGTTAAATCAACAGGTCGGGACTAAGTTCAGATTTCGAGCTGGAGCAAAACGTCATTGAACTTTTAGGTCAATGGAACCCAGAATATAACTTCTGGCCTATTGTTTAATACCCTCTCCGAAGGACAAATTCTGTTTTGCAGTTTCAAAACAGTTTTACTTGTTGACAGACACACCTGAGGTGGGATTTTTAGACAACTTCCATGGACTTACTTGGCGCCCATTTACAGGAGCTGTCAACCAAGTTAAAAACTAATGGATGGATTCAGAATAGGCTTCTGATTAAGTGAGAGCTCTAGGTTCGACTGCAAATGTGACATATGGAATGTCAACTGCACGTTCAAGCTTGACGGTCAAACATTTAGGACTTAACTGAAATTTCTTCTTTGGTTGTGGTCACGTATGGTCTTTAAAGATTTGCGAGGCGAGATAATTGCGAATTGAAAGCCAGATATATAAGAATCTACTTTCTATGAAATCTTGTAATCTTCTCACAATTTATCTTGTCTACACCAGTTCGTACTCATCAACCATTTATCAGTGCTCAGAAATCATGATTGTAATCAAAATTATATATGACCCAAGTATTATCTAAATACGTCAGAAATCTCTAGCAGAACTATCAATAGCATCGAAATACACCTTGTTCTAATTCATAAAGATTTATGATAAACCATTTAATTGAAATCTATTAATCACTTCAGAATAAGCTCGTATAACGTCATTGCTGTCAAGTGTAGTACGTCACGAACAAGTCAATGCGAACTGATCCACGCCATTAGGGTTTGACGTTAAATATTATCACTGGGCGTGTGGGTTAGAAAATCAAATTGACATCAGCTAAGACAATCAGAGTATTCAGCAGACAAAAACATATCAATTCATCTTCGTTTAAGAGGCCACAAGTTAAGAGAATCGTCAACCTACCCGCGCTGTCATAAATCATCCGCAATGGATTGCATTCACAAAAATAACGACCCCATCTCTGTGGGGTAATAAAACTGATATCGATGTGCAGTACCGAACTGAATTTATGGGCATTTAATCATAAATAGATTAAAGTAGATGTTGGCCTCATTTTCGAGGCAAGTTGGAAACTTCTCCTAGTGATTGGGTTGCAATTTTGTTTTTTTCTTTCTCAATGAAGAAATATTAAATCGATTTTTTGTTTGATTCGTATATGGAAACTAAACAGGAAATCATATCAGGCAACCAATGACACTGATACACATATGGCCAATCATACTAAACAAGGCGAAAGTTGAATCTCTCTCTCTGGATATATCGATTTACTTTTCTCTCCAATTAACAGTGCGGATTCGATAGATTCGTTAGATTGTTACTGATAGACGCAAGTGTAATATAAACTACACATAGTGCAGTCGTCTGGCTGGTTCCGTCAAGAAAAGAGAGAAGATAATAGCAATGTGAAGTCAGAAGAAAAATAGTCACACAGCGTGACTTTCTTTCCAGCTCGAGTGTACGACTAGGTAAAGAAAGAAGCCTCAACGACGACGACAGAAAAAGACTCTTGACGCTTTCAAAAAGTTGGTCAGTTCATCTACTCCACACAACAACTTCTGTATGCTTCTCTTTCTCTATTTACTTATTCTCATCACACAAAGATGTGGTTGGAAACAAGAACGAAAGAAAAAAGTGAATTGTTAAGTGAAATACTTGTACACATGCTGGTGTGCTGCTGTTGGTGCTGCGGCTGGTACGCATTCGCCTGCCTTGTTGATGTATGTCAAGTTTATTTACTGATTAAAAATGATTTAAACTCATTCTAGCAATGAATATGTGAAAAAAGAACCAATTCGTTCTACATGGCTATACATAGAATTACAACCAACAAATCTGACTAAAGGCACCTAACAAGACTGGCTTAATTCATCCCTTGAAACAAGAACTATACCCAGGCAAATCAAATCATGCTACCCTCCAAACCATGACATTTAAAAATGTCACTTAGCTTGTATTCGACAGCCGTTGGAAGCAGACAGTTTTTCATATTTTTGCAAACAAGATAGAGTCACAGTTGGTGCTGAGCATATGAGCGATTTCTTCTGCAAGCTGTATAACGTCGAGAAAACCAAGCTCCTGCTGTCAGGTAGAATGAAACACCTGACCAAAAAGAAATAGTCTGCTGAAATTGATGGCTTACAGGTCGAGTTGTTCAAAGCAACTACAGATGACTTCGTAGAGAGCATAGACGAACTCTTCTTAAAAATTTTGTCAGATGATCCGCAAAAAGGAAAATTCCTTGAATTCCCTCAAGTACAGGAGCATTAGTCTTTTGAAGATCTTATCTGTCATACTGTGTGAACGGATGAAATCCTTTGTCAACGCTCTGAGTTTGATTTTAGACCAGAGAAGACCATAACCGATCAAATTTTCACACTTCGAGAGATCCTAGAATAAACCCAAGAAGTCCAAATCGATATTCTCCACCTTTTCATCCGATTTTATCGGCATATGGCAACATCTACAGAGAGGAGCTATAAAAGGCTACGCCTAGCTTTGACCTCCCTGCCAAACTCGTTCGCCTATGAAGAATGACGATGGAAAGCACTCGCTGCTCAATCAAAGTCGGTAACGAACTTACCAAGACCTTTGATGTCAGAAAAGGACTTAGACAACCCAATGCGTTGTCATGATTTTTTAAACATCGACGAACTGGACAAAACGTCACAGTCCACAGCTATAAACTTGAGATAGTTAGGGTCTTTGTCTACCTCGGGTATGCTGTAAAATCTGACAATGACCTCTTAGCAGAAATTAAACGAAAAATAACTTTTGCCACTCGCTGTGGCAACCTTGACCTGACAAGGCTATTGAGTAGTACAGCTGTTTCTCGAACAACTAAGGAGAGTCCTGCTTTATGACGCTGAAGCTTGGGCGCTATCTGAAGACCGTTTTCTGGGATTCAAAGGGAATAATACACCTCACCTATTTTGAAAAGATTTCAACAATAATCATCTGGCTGCTTCATCAGGAAAATAGCTCAGCTCACACCACTGACATTGCATTACTTCATCATTCACCGCAGCTTAACTTACATTTGCCTGTGAAGACACAATTTCGGTAATTTTTCGGATTAAACTGCGAAGAGGATATTGTCCTATCCCATTCCTTTCGCGATATTACGCTTACCAAAGGGTCTTCGAAACTCAGCATCATGTATTATTCATTCCAGAGCATACGTACCAATTTGCTTGCACAAACAGTGGGAACATGGCCCAAGTGAATTGGTATCTGCGCTCTGTTATTACGAAAAAGGTTTGTATGGAGAAACAGGCAAAAACCTGTCCCATACAAATTTGTGTGGGAACAGCTTACGTAGCATTCGAACTTTTAACTTAATTCGTATGCTAGTAGAATACAAAGTTAAAACTAGTATGATGCAATGCAATGCAATGAGATTAGTCAGCAAACAGTACAAATCCTGACTCAGACAACCCTGCCCGATGCAATAAATATTTGCTCTCTGATCACATAAAATCCAATAAACTTTTACTTTCTCCAATCACGCATACACACACAGTAAGACTTTGAGCTTGTTTGCAGTGAAGTTATAAATTCCGACCCTACTCCTCTAAATACCTTGAACTTTGGTCAAAATACCACAATTAAAGCCGAGAAAATAAATAACAACCAACTGACTGAATTTAATTACCCCCGCGCGCACGGCCACACAACACATTATCACTTAATGACTCCGAGTGTAGTACAATTTCGATATAATTCACATTATATAACTTCAATATAGTGACTCCAACTCTCGCTGCAAATCGCGAAGATACCAGAGCAACAGCCGGCCATAGACATGATCCATCATAGACCAGCGAATTATAATTTTCTTTTGACTTGGATATCGCGTGATTTTCACACTTGTAACTTCTTAGAAGGTTTTTTTTTTTTGAAAACGCGCGTTTGTTTTAACTGCTCAAAAATGTTACGTATACGTCTCAGGTGACCGACAGTGAAATGGAAATCCATTTCAACAGATACATATAGATTCCATGGTGGTGTATTTTTTTTTTCCTTCGTTTTGTTCTTCTTAATAACGTGTGTGTACACTGATAATGGGTAGGAATTAGGTAAAAACAAAATTTTTTTGGATGCCGCAGATAAATATTTGCATTTCCCATTTTTTTTTCTTTTATCTCAGAATATTTACGCAAATCATAAGCAAGTTAAAGAAGAGGAGAGAAAAAAATTAGCCGCACTCAGATGATGAAATCATTTTTTATTTTTAGCTACAGGTGTGAGATTAGGAGGTAATAATTAGACAGAGTATGTATTTGTTGCTACTCACGAGTGGGGGTTGGAGAGCACTCTTAAATGTAGAAGGATTCAAGATCAAGGGGAATGGAACCATTTATGGCAGGTTGGTTTAGTGATGATCACCAAGAGAATTATAAAGATAAGTTTGGTAAACAAATCGGATGTAGACGTGCATCCGCAACAACAAAAAAGCAACACCTTGATTCAACAACAACAAGATGACTGTTTTGCAAAGCTGTCTTGCCGAAAACCACTCAATCAGATCAGTAATCAAACTTCCCAATTACTTATCATTTCTATTCTCGAATAACTAGTCGTCTTCGTCATCAGAATGTTGATAATGATGATGCAAACAACTACACTAGGAACAAACATTTGTGAAATCTGTAACGTAATCATTTTCGTATTGTATTTTAAGAAAATACTGAGACTAGATTAATCCCATACAAAATGAGAAGCTAAACGTGAAGTAATTGGAAACAGAAAGACTATAAGAAAAAAACTTGGGAATCCAAACTCTGAAGAGAGTTGACACACTACGACTGCTGCTTGAACTGATGGCCTACAGACCAAGTTGTTCAAAGCAGCAGGAGATGGGTTGGTAGAGAGGATACATCAACAAGAAAGTAAACCCTCTGAATTGCATCTTCAACATCGCATACAAGATGTTATCTGTCACACTGTATGAATGTCTGAAACCCTTCGACAACACTATCGGTGTGGTTTCAGGTCAGGGAAGTCCACAACCGATCAAATTTTCTTACTTCGATAGATCCTGGGAAAAACCGAAGAACTTCAAACAGAACATTCGCCGCTGCTCCATCAAAGCCGGTAAACAACACAAGCAGATTGGATTCGCTTTCAGAGGTTGATGGTTGCTACACCAGTTACATGCAGGATGTAAACGATGCATCTGCTTTAAAAAGTATTCTCCATAAAAACGTCTAGTGTTGATTCAAGCCTCTAATTTAAGTTCGGGAATCGCAAGACTCGACTTGTTTCCTTTTGTGTGCTATAAATATATACCCTGGCCTGTTAAAAATATATCGAGTTTTTAAAGCGTTTGAACCAGGTAGTCAATGTATGCACGGTTTGAACTGTACAGTGTCTGTATGCAGTGTCAGATACAGTGTCAGAAGCGAAATATTGAACTGGATGCTTTGCTAGTTTAGAAGAGTAGGAACCATTTCTGTGGAACTAGGGTTAACCAATGGGAAAGAGACATGTCTTCTCTATGAGTACCACAAAGGATAGACCTCCATACCTTCCACTGGCTTCCCCACATACCTAACCTAACCTGGAGGTTAGGAGGAGTACTTGGGTGTGGTCTAAGCACGGAATTGTAACAGAATTTTGCCTTTTATGTCTCCCACATGCATACATATGTATTTTCTTCCAAATTGCAGAAGAATTCAGACTCCGATTTAGAGGCAGGTTCCAAGAATATTTTTTACTGTCATAAGCACCAAATAGGCTTTTAATCTATGTCAGTTCATTCCCAGCGGAGGTATGTTCTAAAAAGTGCAAAAACTCTCTTCGACAGCACTTCCGAGAGAGCGCTCCACATACCTCTTGATTTTTGATCTTCGAACTTGTTACATCCACATACAGATCCGAATGTCCAATGCACAACTGAAGGAAAAAATTGCTTTTCGTATAGTTTACATATTTCTCTAACGACTTGAGATAATTATTTTTAAAGTTACCGGAATCCATTTGTTTATTTTAAGTAGATTTCCACTACATACTGTTAAATCACTCTCTTAGGTAAACACCTCCCTTAAACAGGCATATGTTCCGAAACTTTCCGAATTGCATACATTTTACATTCCCTTGGGCGGACAAAAATACTGGCAACTGCCTCCCTAAAGGAGTTTCCCCGTACATATTTGATTGGAAAAATAAAATCGAATGAATCGTACGCTTAGACTAGAAGTTTCGTCTGTGTAATTTCCTCAAGTGAGTGACTCTATCGGTTCATTAATCACATTCTCATATGACTAATTTCCAGCTGAAAACCGGATACTATCTAGACATTTCCCTTAGGTGCATACCTAGTAATCAACCGATCTTCTAGAAAGATAAAACAAAAATGGAGTTTAAGTACTCAATTAAAATTATGTATTTAAAAACAAAATTATATTTTAAACCGCAATGTGTTACCAGCAATAAATAAGCCAATAACAACTCCAAATAGTTACCGATCCACCATCCATTCATTACTCGGAATCAAAATCAAAAGGAAGCAAAAAATTTAACAAAAAAATGTTTTTACCCGGAATTATGTCATCATAGTGTTTAAACTGACAAATTCGCTCGCATGAGCTTAACGTTTTCCTCTTAATTAGTTTTTTTTTTCATCGCTTCCTTTTCATTGGTTTTTTTTTGTTGATAAAATTCCATTCCCAGTTAAAAGGCACACTAAACGCGATTATAGCAGTAAATAGCACCTAACACAAAATGCGTGAATCACGACTTGAAAAGAAGAATGTCTTGACTGCACAGCACAGCACATAGTTCATAGATATTTGTATTATAATAACCACATAGTGGAAGCAACAACAGTCGAAAACTCTATTTTTAAATCTTTACATCTTCAATGTATGACACGCTGTTGTTTTTTTTTTCTTCTTTTTTTTCTATTCAATCATTAGTTTGTGTGTCGAGTTTTTGTCGTTTTGTGTGGCATTCGATTTGATGTGATATTGTGTGCTTGTTGTCAATGCTACTCCAGCTTTTTGAAGTTTTTTGTCAGAGTCGTGTACATTCAGTGCAATCAGTCAGGTTCTAAGTTAGTCATACATACAGACAGACATAGACAGGCTAAATCGATATGGCTAAATGGGTGTAGAACGACTGAGATGTGCATTTGCATAAGTCATGCGAACGACACGAACACACTTGTGAAGTACATTCGTTTTCCGTTTAATTACCATTTACGTGGACATTTGGAATAGACTGTCATAAGTTTTCCAAATGGGAATATGTATTTTTTTTTTGCTTTTTATTCCGAGAAAAGCACGTATTCGATGTCAGGGGAATTTTAACTTTTTTTTTCTAATATCAGTTTGAGTCGTTCTATCTGATAGGTCTATGATGTAATCAGATAGCACCTGCGCGCACTGATTATGCTTATAGAATATGCGATTAACTTTGGTATGTATGTCATAGCAAAACCAGTAAAATAGGCAAAGCAGAAGATCTAGGTTAGGTTAGGTTCGTGGGAAGACGAGTAGAAAAATACACCTCGCTCACACTCGCCCAGGTCAGTATAGACCCATTGTGATACCCATAGTCCCTTGCCCATTGGTAAACCCTAATCAATTTGTTTCATGTGAATCACCAAACCATCTAGTAGATTTGATGAAGAATGTCACTATAGTGGTCTATTGGATAATTCTTAGAGATCACAGAAGAAGTGTCGCCCAAAAAATCTAAATCTAAAGTGGATAAGCCCAGGGCAGTGACAGAAAAAGTGAGTCGTATCCTCATTGGCTTCCTCGCCTCCACATTCCCGACATATACATATCTTCACCCGTGAGTCTTGGAGTTTTTTCATTTGGCTCCGAAGAGAATTATACCCCGTGATTACTTCTATTAGGATAAAAGGAAGGGATTTCCTATCCTTTTGCATAATTCGGTCGGTCAAAGCAAGGCCATAAGCTTCTTGTAATCACACTGGTGTTTACGGAGGACCATCTACTATTGTCCTCTCTATTGGCTTTGATCCATGCCCGGGATTAACACCGAGATCTCTACATTTTGCGATATTGATTCAGATTCTCTTCTTGCCAGTTCGTCTGCCTTTTCATTTCCTGGTATTTCTTTGTTTCCAGGGACCCAGCAGAGGAAAACCTTGTGCTGTGTTCGAAGAACCACGACCAGACGAGATACGACAGCTCCTTCTAATGTTAAATGGTAAACAATCGAAGGTGATCACCAAAGACTGTACCATCTTTCAATTTACTTCATCGTTGCCAAAGGCAATAACTTATCCTATTTCCCTGTTGAAACAGTACCTAACGTTTGTTGCACTTATAACGTCATCAATTTTTACTCGAGAAGACTATGTAGTCTATGTGCGTCAAGTACAAGTTTGAATAGGTTCAGTTCAGAATAATTATTCCAACATAGGCTTAGTTGAGTCTTATTGCACTTTATATCCACTGCAACACTTTTTCAGTCGTCACTCTGTAATTAACTAAATATTTTATATCAACTAAAACTTGCCACTTTTAACTACTTACTACACGATAAAGCGTTAAAACAACCAGATACGAGAATGAATGCCAAATTGATGTGCGCAAGTACCAAATAGATAGAAATATTTCCATAAATTTCGGCAAAATTGATTCATCTGTTGCTGTGTACACAACTTCCAATGTCTATTTGTTCTGTTTCGCATTCAAAGTTTTTGGTATTTTCGTTTAGAACCAATAAATTTAGTTCATTACTGTTCCTATTGTATTATTTTACCTATAAACCTTGAGAACGATAAATATACACAAATTCAATCAACCGATACACTACTTTGCGTGTAAAAACCGCATTTCGTGATGCATCAGTTAAAAAGGGGAATGTTTTTTTTTTTTTTCTCATATACTCGTCGTAAGAGGTGATGATTTCCTCATTATGATGAGAGTAGGGTAATTTGTTATTAAATTTAGCAGAAAATTATTGTTGAGTAGTTCTAAGAATTTATGCATTACATTCATATATGTATGTAGTGTTTGAATGATACAACTTTAAAATAAAAGTTTTATTGCTTTTCTGGGAAATATCGCGCGATAAAAATGATTAGGTACATACTATTGTTGACTTTGGAAACTGTGAGAACTTGTAAGGGCTGTATCCAACGAATAAAACAGACTGGACACGATAGAGAATTATACAATATTAAGTTATCAAACTTCAGTTTCTGCATTAACACTCATAGGAATGTAAATTCAGACGACAAGCATTTCCACCGGCTTTACCCGCACTATGATCTTTTCTTAGATCCCCTTCACTCTATACGGTAACGGCAAAACAGCATTCCCATCCCATATAGCAGGCGTATACTCTACCTAAACCCAGGACCCTTCCACTTGCATAAGGAACCTAGTTTATTTCAAGTCACATATTTGTCTATAAAGACTAGACACTATCCATAGTTGAGAAATCCTACTTTGTTTTATAATTTTTGTTTAAAGGAAATCCAAGTCTCAGACGCTGATTCGGTCTTGTACTTCCAGATAAAATCCCTCTTTTGGTGCAATGGTTCGAAAAACTCGGATTTTATTCGTTTTTCTCACATTGTTTGGTGCTTGCGTTTGCTGTTCCCTGCTTCGGCTCGAAACTCCACACTAGGCAGTACAAAGGGAAGTGTTGCCATGTCTCTCATAATCCATTAATGAAACTTAGGTTTAGGAGCTTGTTGCCACCGCAATAAACATCAACGTGAAACAAATGGGAAAAAGCATGACTTAAACATCAGTGCAAGCTATATTTTTCACTTGACACTTGAGAACTTGATGTTGCACGTGCAGTGCAGGACGATTGCACAAGATCTTATCTAAGACCCTTCCACACAGAACAGACAAACTGGATTTTTTTGGATTGATAGTCCTGCTTAACACTTCCGCAGACTCTTTCTGGCGTTTTGGTTTCCACAACAATTAAATTGGTTTACTTTCGTTTTTCTTTTGTTTACTTCCTGAATTTCTCAGCTTTACACCTTTTTTGGTTGGCGATTGCCTTTTCCTAACGTTTCAAAAAAAAAATCTAAGAAACCTCTCCGCCATGTCTGTCAGTCCTGTGAAAACCAGGCCTAAAATATCTGGACCATCCTGATGTTCTCATACCAGTGTCGTATACATAGATGTTAACGTACGAAACTTAAGATGTATTGACGGAATCTGGGCTCTTATAACGACCGACAACAATCGCCTGACGATATAGTTTTGAAATAGTTTTGCTTCATGGAACAAAAACACAGACATATCGTTATGACCAATCTTTTGCTTCAGATAATGCAAAAACTCTCAAACACTATCGATGGAACCAACTAAAGACGACAGAGTTCGTTGCTGTCCCAAGTGCATCCTTATCGAGGGCCGGTCTTATCCAACCAACTATGTCAATCAGATATTGCCGCTTTCGTACATTGAATTTGTTCAAAAGCTCTTGTTGTCACCTCCACTTTGGACACCCTGCCTGTCAATGGGTTTCAATTTCCAGACATTTTTTTACGGCCCCACTTCTCACGAGTGTCTGACAAATATCCCACAGTGAGGTTGTAACTTTTTTTCAAAGATAGGTAATGACTATAGGAAATTATTTTTAACTGTCTTAACGTTCACATTATACAACACAAAAAAAATGTGTCAAATGTGTTTTTATGAAACCGTCAACTAGCTGAGGTTTAAGTCCAGTAGTAAATCAATCAGCGATACCCAGCTATAGGCGCTAAGTAGTCATACTTTTTTATGTACATACATACGTAGACATATCAACGTCTTAATGAAACGTTCCAAGTTCAATTGTAGCTAAGACAACTACGAGTTAACGAGGTGCTAGTCTTCGAACAAACTTGGAACTTTCATCCGAGATGCGGAAAAAGAAAAAAAAATTATACCAAGTTGTGACTTCCGGTATTATGCAAAAAAAAAACTAAATGCTTCGACGCTCTAAATAAGGAATGGATGTCCACTTTTGAAACAATTCCAACTCACTCTTTAGATGAAGGAAAATAGACTATGATTCAATCGGCGGCGCTTAAGTACAGACTACAAGTTAACCCAAGGGCCACATAAAACCATAAAGGAAATGAACAAAAAAAAACGAGATCTTCGAGAGCTCAGCCAAAGATGAGTCATAAGCGACATGCTTGCTGACTGCATCAACTTTTAACATTCACGAACCTTGAGACAGAAAAAAAATTACAGAATATCTTGTACTGTACATCATAAGTTTCTATTTGTTTATTTTTTTTTTTTGTTTTAAATAAAATTCCTCTTAAGCCTACCAATTGATATCAATTGAAAAAATTATGAACACTCATTTAATTTTGCCACAAAAAAACAAAACTGAATAAAAGCCATATGTAGAGAAAAAAAAATAAAACAAAATCCTGCAGAAAAGTGGCCCAACAACATATAAGACTTTACAAAGCAGCAACTGCAACGAATACAAGACTGCAATCAAAAGGAAAACTAAGCAATTTATAGAAAGTATGTCAGTTTGGAAGAAGAAAAAAATAAAATGAAAAACAGCAGTGGCCCGGTTTGTACAGTCCACAATCAACTACGATTATCACCAGTCAAATATGACCACAATGATTACAAGTCATCATTGGTAACAGCCAGCAATAAAAAGGTACATGCATTCCACCACAAGAGATATGCTGCTGCACTCTCTCAGTGCAGTACTGAACCGCAAACAGATTCCAGTGTAAAAGATCATAAGTCGAGAATGGATTAAGAGTGTAGAAAGGAAAAACAAAAAAAAAAAAAAACTTACACAAATTATATTCGAATTTGAAGTCCAAAACGATGGAGAGAACCGCGACAACCGACCTATCACACCACGGATATTACTTTTTTGCCGACTAAGGAATTTTTACTAAAATTTATTTTATTTCTGAACAAATTTGATGATAATTTTTTTTTTCTTTTCTTTATAACTCGTTCTCACTCTCGCTTCTTCTATTAACCCATGGAGAGTATCACACATAAACGCATGATACGAGAGGTGGAGGAACAACAGGTAAGGCACTCAAGTTTTTTTCTTCAATCTCCAAATCAATTAGTGCTATGGAGAATCATATCAGCAAACAGAACAGAAAGAGAGAAAAAAATAAGCACAATCAAAAGAATAATGTCATGGGTATTTAAAATATCGATAACGCAACCAAACAATAAGTTTACTTGAACTTATTGTTCATTTGGTCACCCGTCAGCCCCTTCGACCCGTTTTTTACGTACTTTTTTTTTTCCCCTCTGGTTTCCTATTAAATAATTGTAGTCTTCACCACCAATTTTATGTTCGATAAGATAAGACTGTTGCGGTAATTGTTTTCCTTTACTCCTACCACAGCAGGTGAATTCCGACGAGTCGAAAATTTATGTGAATACAGTGTGTCTCTCGCGGTGAAGAGGATTTTTAAACAAACAATTAAGTTTCTATTTGCGCATAGTGTTTAAGTTAAATAAAAAAAAAAAAATATAAAGACGATGACGACAATAAACGACAATATAAGATTTTTCTCTCACTCTCTAGTTGTTAAGTACACGGCGGCGGCGCACAGGCTTAGAGCACGGAGTGGAGTAGTGGAGAAGGCAAAGATATATGGAGAGATAGAGAGGAGCACACACACAGCGGAAACAAGTACAACGAGTTTGTAGTTTATATCGTTTTTATTATTTTTTTTTTTTAAACTTTTCTTTTTGTTGATCACAATTCCACTTCGTCGACGACGAACGAAAAAGACTGACTGTGCGCGAGGCAGAAAAGAAACTGAAACTGCGGTTGGCGTCAAAAGCCGCTGTCGCTTGCTGTTTTTTCACGTAGCACTAGCGATCCTCCAATCTCCACACCATCGACCCCCGTTTTTCTTCCATAAAAAGCACTAGATCGGGCGGCACGGGGTATTTCGAAATACAGAAATGTTTTTTTTTTTTTTTTTGCTTGTGTTGTGTGTGCACAATACCTCGGCTATATGCCAATGTGAATGAAAATGTTGAGAGCATAAGGGAGAAAGAGATAATTGACGGCGCTAGATTGAAGATCAGTTCGGCGTGAAGGAACTGTGTTGGGAGCTCTGCGCTGCGTAAGACAAGACACACCAGAACAGAACCATGAGAATGACGGCAATCAACACAAGTTGCAGAGGGCTTATTGATGATCATCATCGAACAAAAATGTCTCAACCAGGGATGACCTGTGGAACTTGGGTGGGGTTTTACTCGTTCGTTTTCTGTTTTTTTTTTTTTTTTCAAAAGAAAATTGTGCCAAATAGTTTGTGTTTAACAACACTTTTTAGATAAGATAAAGTAAAACAATACACGCGGTAAAGTGTGCGAACGAAATGATATAAATTGGGGTTAGAGGTGATTGAACATTTTTTTTTTTATTTTTTTCAGCAAGGCTAAGGTCTTAGACATGTGTGATGAATAGTCAAAGCTTAAACTTTATGTTATAGCCTTTTCATTGCTATATGTTCATAGGTTAATACATATGTAGATAAACCCTAGTACAGTGGGCAGGCGTAGAAGAAACATTTCAATCTCATTACAGGTACTGCTGTAAATGTTAAGATCAAAGTTTGTTGGTTCATGGAAAGCATTAATCTGAAACGACAACTTTACAGGGTCAACGTATCACCGAATCCTAGCTCTAGACTGAGCCTTAAGAGTGACTTTTTTGTACATATTCACGGTAGATTTGCATCATCATTGGAAACTAAAAGGAGTACACCTTAGGTAGGTTTCGCCTCCCTCGACCGATCTTGGCCATACCCGATCCTATCGTGCAATATAACAGCTAAGGAGCGTTGTTACATAACCAGAAAAGGCTTTGATCCATGTTACAACTCCACTACTATTATTTAACGATCAGACCGCCACCGCCTCTATAGGCTGAAAACTCTTGCAGCTCCTTACTTCTTTAAAGTTGTGTCTTGATCAACCAATAACGTTTTTGTTAGGATTTTCTTCTTACTGTTTTACGATCATTTCGCCTCATATGTATACGTAAGGCTCAATACCCTCTCTTCCTCCATACGTACTTGCAGTTGTACCTTGATTAACCACATAAAGTTTTTATTGATTTTGTAAAATAATGCCAACCATATTTGATACAAATTACGCATAACTCAGTCAAAATTTAGTGAAAAACATTTAAAGTATTCAAACCGCATTTCAATGATTTCAGCGATTGAATTACACGGAATTTATATTGCCAAACAATAGGCTTATTAGGTACCTGATTCATCTTGAGTGCATCATCATTGGACAGGGGAAGTACACTCATTTTTTTGTATTCACTGATTCATATTAATTGTATTTATTTTACAAATAATCTAGAACATCGTATCGCATGATGTTGATGGCATATTTTGAACGTTCTCAGTATGTTCGTTCACTATACACCTCGGGAGATCGAAAAATAGCTTCCAGCACTTATCATCACTTAGAACTAAAGGCCTTTAAAGTTATAAGCCTAGTGATGGAGTGGAAGGAAAGGGAATAATAATTTCGTTTAAAATCTTACAAAAAAAGTGATGCGTCTTTGATTTTTTCGAATAGATACGCCCATGGGAATGACTACTATCTAGTAATCTCTGATGTTTTAGACAAATTTACAAAATTCATCATAAGATGAAAATCTTGCCTACCTACCGAAGGCGAAAGTATTCAAGTGTTATTAAATAATACTCGAGTCAACCACTTGAAAACAAAAAAAACAAAACATTGTTTTAAAAACGTGACTCATTAGACTTTACAGTATGAAGTTGTAGTGCAATGTAATCAGTAGATAGAAAATAGAAAAGATAAAAACAAGGAAGCAAATTAATTCTCTATTTTAATTCTATACGCAGAGATGCATAACCAAATCACTAATTACAGCAAAGGAGATCCTATCCAGCGTATTATGTAAACGTAACGAACATACACGTCTGTATGTATGAAAATATTTATGAACTTCCAATTCAAATCGACATAAAATGACCCTCATTGCTCTAAACACTACTACACGATACCTAGCTATCAGAAGCAAAACATCAAGTTGTTCCAAGTTACACTTGAAAATTCGTAATGAGCTATCCACCTTGGTCAAGCCTCTTCGAAATCACGTTCGCCGGATCACAATTTTGGTTACAACTAAATGATGAGGGACCTTAAAAAGGCAAAAAATTGAACGAATGCGATTTTTGATATCACGAAGCAGCTCTCAGTTCAGTGCTGCTGATCATACAAAATCATTTTGTCTAACATTCTGAAATCCTTTACAGAGGGAGAAACAGAATGTACGCCGTACAAAGTCTTCAAGATTGATTGCAACGTTCCTGAACACCGACTACATTTCCCTCATTTTCCTGCCAAAATAATCAGCGTTAGTGTCCAATAAGTTTTATCAATTTAAGTTCTTGATGCAAGTCGATTTTATTTGGATGAAGGCTCATTTTTTCGTGTAAAATAATGTAGACTTATGTATTTAGTTCACGAACGAACTAGTTCAATGAAGAGCTCTAACAAGTGAACTTAGTTTAGAACTTCAATAGTTCAACAAGCTCAAATAGGTATACTCTGCATACATGTACTTCAGTAAAAACTGCCTTACTAAATTGAGTGGTTTTTGATTTGTATATGGATATTGTCCAGATCTAAGAAGGATGCTGTTTGTTTAACCCATAACACAGCAGCACGAGGACATCGTTGTGTTGGGCTACTTGAAGACAATTTTCAAATGTATGTCCCCGAATATTACAGGACAGAATTTCCTCAGCACTAAGCTGCACCAAATGAACAGATTGGAACTAAACTGAGTGCTCTCTCAACTGAGCTAAAATCCACAAGCCTAGAATCCTGTGAATTAGACTTGTATGCATGTTTTAATGAAAGTTTTTCTTAACCGTCTAGCGTTCACCGTCTGGAGTTGTTTTTTAAAAGTGAGCTCTCTCAAGCAAGATATGGGAGACTCATGAAGGACGGCTTTATCTTTCTAAATTCTTTGCTGATCTGCAACTGTTTACTCTTGATGTTCATATTTTTGCCATAGAGATTGGAAATTACGGATCAGGAAGTCATGTCTAATACACAAAACCTCCATATCTACATATACAAACATACAAAAAAAATGTAAACTACATTACTCACAGTCATACTTGAAAAGGTGGGCGTTTTATCGTGGTAAGCTGAGCCCACATTAGCTAACCCGCGTACTACCAAGATTCAATTTTTCTCAAACCGACGCACAGCCAGTATAGGAAGACTATAATCTTTAAACTCTCAAAAATATAGAACATATCCTGAATTCAAAGAAAGAATTCCCCTGAAACTGTGGCAAAATATTAACCTCCGCTTGCCAGGCACACTGGATTCCACACTTTTCACATAAAAGAAATTTTCGCTCAAATAACAACCCTGGTTTAAGTGTTTGCCGCATTTCTCTTTGTGATTGTGAGCACGAAATGTACCCGCAAACATCACCAAACAATGGCAATTTTGCATATGCACATACAAGCAAAAAACATCATAGACAGTCTCATCCACGATGGTGATAAATAGACTATAGACTGGGTGTAGTTGCGCCACAACTACCTGTACTAAGCTAGACAACATTGAGGCCCACTTGCACATGCATGCATAAATCAAAAAAGCACACAAGATCGCCAACACATCGAAAACAGTATGAGGATCTCCCCCAAAATACTATAGCTTGGGCGCGACAACTTCCACTGTGGAGGCATAGAATACATAGTTCGAAAGCACCAAGAACTGGAAGAGCCCCTTAGCGTGTTTTGTCTCTCTCACCGTCCGATATGACTTGTTGACAACAACCAGCTCTAACTGCGAAGATTTATTTTGTTTTGCGACCACGACCATGCAGCGCTGGAGATGAGATGGCGGCTGCGGTTACTACCATTACTGCCGACATGTGTGACGGCATATCTCTCCCTTGTTGTATGAATTCATTTCTTCCATTTTACATAAGCTCCAGCCGGGAAAAAGAACATGCATCTCCTCCAGCACTCGGTTTTATAAATTGCAAAAGATAAAAACCAGAGAAGAGGAAAAAAAAAATTCTCCCGAATGACTCATGGAAGCAAGACCTTGAGATGCTAGCAAAATCAGTTATTTTAATACTTTACACCGAGTCCAAGTGGATAAATTATTGTACAATTTTCAAAATACAGACTAAACTAGAACTCACCTTTGAATGCGCGAAAAATGCTGATTAAATTCCGATAGAGTAGCGCGCGGATAATTTATCGCCTCTTCGCACTCGAGACGAAAAAAACTGGAAAATTACCACAAAGTTTTCTATTTTATATGTCACACACTTACTGGGCAGAAAGGGGCTGTTTTTTGGTCTGTAATTTATACTCAAAAAATCTTAGTTTTGCAAAATCGAAGCCAAAATAAGAAAAAATATAAATTAATTGGTGGATTTTCTTTTACAATGCGATTTCACTGAACACAGAAAAAATAATTTTTTGGACAAGTCAAGTGACACCTCATTACAAAAAAGCTCCTTAACGAAAATGTGTCGGTTTCCATTCGGCGGGTGTTCGTTGAATTTTTGAATTCCAAGCAGATTTGCCGGGAAATTTGTACAAGATGGATATCGCTGGATACTGCGCTTGGAGTTCATTATTGTAGTAGATTTTAGTTTGTGTTGACTGGAGTGAAATCAAATTGGATACATATTAGATGTAAGAAAATCCAAATCAAGTTGATGAAGGATCTTAGGCTTGCACATAATATTAGCTGAACAATTCTTTGACATGCGCACACACGACGGATGAACTGAATTTTTAACGTTTACTGGCGAGGATTGAGGAGAAGTGACATCCACATGTTTGTCATAGGTGTCACTCTAAATGTGAACAAAATTTTAAAAACAAAAAAATTCGTGAGGCAAACGAAGAAAAATTTAAAAGTAAATCAATTAAATGAAAACAGTTGAACTATAAGTTATATTTTATAATCTAAAAATTTCATTGGCGCTGACAACTCATATTCCACTTAGACATCGTCGGAAAAAAAACTGGCTGCCTGCAACCCACAGGACATGCCTGCATACTATTGATGCATCGTTTTCTTCCAGAGGTCACAGACCACCACACCACCAATATGGGCTACAATATTTCGTTACCCAATAGAACCCAATGGACTCAACGTCAGATCTTGTACCACGAATCGCTGTCAATTTTTACGGACGGAGTCAGCGCCGGAGTTTTCTAAGAGGACTTAGACATCCAACTCTCCTTCAACCTCCCACACTATTGCACCGTTTTCAAGCCGAAATCAACACCATTCGTCAAGCAGCTGATTGGCTGACGGTTAGTGCTGTATCATAATCGGATATTGTCATCTACATCGACAGTCAAGCAGCCATCAAATCTCTCGTATCCAGCATTACGAGATCTAAGGAAGTGAAAAGCTGCCGCGTATATCTCAACGAGATATCTGGGTCGTACAACCTCACTCTTAGCTGGTTACCAGCATTGACACATTGGCTAGAAGAGGCTTCTCTGCTTTTGATAGCATAAACGTCACAAACATCGAGGCGACAATGTCATATGCTAAATACTTTATCAACGATGACCTGGTAAGGCTGGGCAACCATCGATTGCATCAGCTTGACCAAAGCAACACCGCCAGACTGCTCTGGCCAATCTTAAACAAAAATAAGACCATGGGACTCCTAAAACACAGCAGAGGAACCTCTTGGACAGATAGTCAACGCCCTAACCGGATATTACACGTCTAATCGGGCTCCAAGTTCTTCGCGATCCGAAAATCTCGTCCATTCTCTAATCTATTACTGCAACTCGATGAAACTTAACGAATTCCGGTGCTACTGCTGCTACCCGGCAAAATTCCTGCACACCTGTTTTGTTTTGATGTAGAAAATCTGCACAGCTATTTGACAGGCAAACTGTCAAATCTGACAATATCTAAATAAAGAACAAGAATCAGAAACTTCACTACAAAATATATGGGAATTATGAAATTCGCGTGTGCGTTACGATTATTTGGAGGAATCTCGCGAAATTCTTTTGTAACAACACTATGTGCACAAAAATCAGGTAAATAATGAGAAATTGATCAAAGGAGTCATCTGACAAAACTAGTTTCCTTTGACAGTGACACCAACTCTCCTACACAAATTCTCGACCGACAAGGAACCAGAGTCTGCTTTGGATCCCTTAACGTACGATAAAGTCTGTTCGGAAACCTTAGATTCGTTATGTTACTACTTTGAGGAAATAACGGAAAGAGCCACGGACCTGGGTTCCACTGATGTCACATATGGGGTGAGTGTTTAACAATTTTGTTAGCATGCACATTTAATTGAATATTTTTGTAGGACGGTGTGCTCAAAGTTGATCTAGGTCAAGAAGTCGGAACATATGTGATTAATAGACAAACACCTAATAAGCAGATCTGGTTGAGTTCACCGTCCAGCGGTCCAAAAAGGTATGACTTTGTGGGCCCGCGTATAGGCAAAGGAAGATGGATCTACAAGCATTCGGGCGAGTCATTGCATGAGCTGCTGCAGAAGGAAATACAAAATATTATTAGGGACGAGGTTGATTTTTTCAAGTTGCCCTATAGTAAATAAGATTGAAACTTAATTGTTAAATAAAACGAGTGTTGGAGAGATTTTGTTTGTGGAAACTTTTATTCTGTTGAACTACGAGACGAAAAGTTATGCTCAGCTGGGTGGCAGTGGATTGGTGATTTAATCGTGTTTCAATCGACTCAGCAGCGTTGGTATTGTTAGTGCATGAGTTACTCCAAATCATTGCGATTCCTGATATAGTGATAGCCCACTTACAGAGGGGAGTTATTCCATTCAAACTGAATTAGTATTATAAACGAGAAGGTGCAAAATATCATTTTGCTTGTCATCTCAGATCATCATCATGAACATGTAGGCTGCCTTGTCCATAGTTGGAGATAAGGATCTTCTAAATATTTCCGCTCTATCCTGTCGTGTGATGTGCGGATCCAATTTTCTCTACTACTGCTTTTACGTGGTCACTCCAGTGCGTCTTCCTCTGTTTCTCAAGTTTTCTATTGGTCTCCATACTCTCAGTGTCTTTGTTCTGACAATCTCGGCACGTGTGGCCGCGATGTGAGTGGTTATATCGGATACACATGTTCTTCGTCAGACTTCTCTGTTTGTTACCCGGTCTCTCCTGCTTATTCCCAGAAACACTCTCTCCATCAGTCTTTATGTCATTGGAGCTAGATAATGGCATGCCTTCTTAGATTGGTCAAATACTCCTCTTTTTTTTAAATGAATGGCTATGTGGCTCTTCAAGATGTGTTTCATTTTTCCAAAGACTACCCAGTCGACCGATATTGGATTGGATTTTTCTAGTTTGGTTGTCTCTCGTTATTCTCAACGCATGACCAAGGTATTTGTATTCCAACTACTGTTCCTGTTTCCATATTCGCACTGGAGACCAGGTTGGTCATGACTTCTGTTTCTCCAAAGTTGATACCTAGGCCGACATGTTTGGAAGCTGTTCGAGTTCTTCTAGCATCTGGAGGTTATCGGTTATGATGGCGATATCATAAGCATGGCAATGGTGACTTAGGTATTCGCCGTCGATCTTGATGCCCTTGTTGTCTGGACTGGTGTAAAGAGGTTTGGTGAAATAGCATCTCATTGTCGAATGCCTCTCCCTACTCGATATTTGCAGACATGTCAGAAGGCTGGGTGGCCTCTGAAACAAGTTCTAAAGAAGGTGTACGTATGATCCACCAACCCAATCGCCTTTGAAAAGGAATACTTTTGGCGAATACTTCTTCTCACTGAGATAAGATGGACTGGACACAGGAGACTATCCTCCCCCGCACCAGGCGCCAGCGCTCAGGAGACTGGATATAAACTAGAAACAGCTTACCAGTTGGCAATACCAATACTTCGTAGACTATCATTGGGTTGTATGTTGAATAGCCTTATCTCAACCTCCATTCCAAGGATATGTAAGTAAAGCATCTACTTACTCAATTGCGAATAATGAAACAAAAAAACGCACAAAAACTCGATAAAGTTATTTTTTCAATCACGTTCCCCTACCCTTTTAATAAAAACAAATATTTCACCCTTATGCATCTACAACTTGGATTGAGCACCGGCAATTCTATTTAAATACTTATGTGCAGTTTCATAGTGAGGTTTGGTAGCAGTTCTCACTCTGTTTAGCCACACCTTGATCTTTGGATATTTATCAGTCGCATCGTACCCAGCCATTCCTAAATAAAACCCAACTTTACTGAGTGTTCCCTACAGTTACATTATTTCTACTCACTGGTCTGTTCAAGTTCACTTGCAGCAAATATATCCGCCGCCGTCAGCCGATCTCCAGCTAAATATTTCGTCTTCTCTAGCCATACATTCTCCAAGGTGTCTAAATTACCCTCCATAATCTCTTGAAGCTTGTTGATTTTCCCAGCATTCGGCTCTATGCCAGTCATCAAGGGCTCTAAGAATTTCTGTCGAAAGAACAACGAACACCCAAGACGAATAGTAAGATGTTGCCATTCTAGGTACTCATCGACACGGGCTCGTGCCTTGAAATCAGTTGGATAGAGTGCTGGAGAGATTTTGCCCTTCAAGCTAAGATACCTAGAAATATCCACACAAATAACATTTCACTTGCTGTTCACTGGAATAAAGAAATGTAACCAACCTCAAAATGGCGATACTCTCAGCCAATTTAAAGCCATTATCGTTTATACACGGCACCCTTTGGAAGCGATTAATCTCCCGTTTATACTCCTCAGTCAAGTGCTCTCCTGCAGAGAATTTCCGATTAGATTTCCAAACATATAAATAACACACAGATAAGATTGTGATTTACCTTTTCTTAGTGCCACCGGGCAGTCCTCAAACGATGTCCCACTCATTTTAAATATGATCCACATAGCTCTCGAAGGCTGTGACAAAAGATCATAGTAAAAGGATATTGGTCGCGCCATACTGCAAGGTAAATAACGTTGCACTTGCAGTTGTATCAGTCCAAAGGTCGGCTACGTTTGTTTTGATGCCTGGGTTGGAAGTGGAACTGACAGATCAACACAACTCACTGGGGGCGAACTGACAGCTGAACTAAAGAGATCTGAACTTGTTTATGACCACTTATCGTCTCTAGTGCTTTCAAAGCTCTTATTTATGCTTATCAGGCACAGTATGCGTTTGGGGGGGTTATCTCTTCCAGATGTGTTCTATTTGTTTCAGTAAAAGAGAGGGCTCGTCTTAAGCAATAGCGTGGATTCTACATTTCTATATTTGTTCTTGGTGTACTTTGAACTGGTGCAAAAAAATATGTCAGGCGGATTGAAATTATACCTCGATTTACTGTCCCAGCCCTGCAGATCTATGTACATTATCCTTAAGCAGAGTGGGACAGCATTTGAAACAGTTCCTCTGGCGATACGAAAAGGTAATACATATAAGCTAAGTGATTTCTGATTTTATGAAACAAAATTGTTTCAGGTGAACAGTTGACGAGCGAGTTCAAGAAAGTAAATCGATTCCGAACGATCCCCTGTATTGTCGAGGACGATTTTAAATTGTCTGAATCTGTAGCTATTCTGAGGTAAAATATTATTAAAGCTTTTGTTAATACATATCCTTTTCTGATCACTAATTCGTAACACCAGATATCTTGCCTCAACCAATCGGGTGTCTGAACGTCTCTACGGCGGCGATGTTAAACAACGTGCTCGGATCGATGAGTTTCTGGAATGGCAACATACTCTCCGAAAAGAAGGAGTTAACTACTTTCGTTTGGATTGGGTAGCTCCTCTTCTCACCGGCAAACCAACTCCAGAGCCAGTTCTAGCAAAGGCAATAAAGGACATGGAAAAAACTCTTGATGTAGTGGAGAATACCTGGTTAACTTCATCGAAGTTTGTAGCGGGCAATGAAATTACTGTGGCCGATATCTTTGGAGTCTGTGAAGTTCAACAGACAAGTAAGTACATATATATTTAAGGAAGTAGCTTGTATTCATATGTATATATGTATACTCTTTGTAGAACTAACCAACTATGATGTGACTCCAAAGTACCCAAAGATCACAGAGTGGATAGAAAATGTGCGTCAAGGAACAAATCCAGATTTCGATGATGCACACAAGATTATAAATAAATTTGCTAAAAAGCGTTAAGCGGTGTGTATAGCTAAAAATGTACATCTCTATTGAAGAAAGAAAAAAATTCAAATAAAGGAAATTGATGCGTATTCGTTTGTTTTGTGAAGTTCAAAGGGGCAGACTAGTAGATAGTACGTACAAATAGTACGTTGTGATGAAAAAATCGCACAAAACTTTCTATGAATGTGGTCTAACCCTAGTCGTCATCAGGTTAAGTCAAAGAAGCGGATTCGCAATATCAACATTGAGCGGACTCAATTTAAAAAGAAATCGAATTATCGTATCGGAAGTCGTTGTCTGTTATCGTATCGTGGAGGCTGTACTTTCCAACTAATCCGCCGAAGATGTTTACCTTATTTCCTCCGATTTTAGTGTTGATGCGGATGCCATCCGATCGCTGATTGGCTTAAAGTCAATTATCGTTGAGCGTAACCCATTTCCCACGATGAGTCCGGATCCTTAACGTAGTTTTTGTATACTTGATCCTATCCATCGTATATCCTGGATCGCGGTAATATCTGCCTTGTACGGCGTGAGATTCAAGTTGAGCAGCACCAGGAGCAACCAGGAGTGTCTAGTGTGCGTACGTTCCGAGTGCATACTCGCAGTTCGTAGTCGGCTTATTTTCCAGGTCCAGGTTTTAAATCCGAGGCTAGTGTCACTCTTATAACTAAAGATTTTTTGACGTGGTAGGGAAGTTAACCCCAACGGCACAACCCCCAACCTAGAGGTCAAGTTCCTTTTGTTGAAACCCCTAGGACGAGGGGCCGGTTGAGAAACCGATGTCAGTAACCCGCTTCGGGGATGTGAGCGCTGCCGTTGGCCCATTAAAGTCTCGTTCGCCACCGTCTCTTTTCCAAAAACCTGACTTATACTTGGAGATCCTTACCGGAATGGGCTCCGAAGATGTCGAAGTAGTCCGAGTAAGGTGTGTTTTTAGCTCTGACGCCATCGTTGACACCATCGAGAGAGTTCGTCTGCTGACGGTGCTGCAATTTTCTCTTGTTCAACAGTCGCGTTTATAACTTCAGCAAGTCGCGTCCGGATGGACATCAACCAGTACCCGAAGGCAACCACTTGGAGGTAAAATAAGCACAATTGATGTGTAGTAACAGTTACAGCACTGGACGTCACCAAGTTGACGCCAATCAGTACCTACCCTATTCCTAAATAAATTTATTTATCAGTAACTTAAGGAAGATGTTGTGTAACGATTGCTCTCTTCAGCTAAAAAGTAAAATCTAATTTTAAATATACCAAAAGCTCTAACCGTTCTGATATACTTAGAACTCCAGCGATTTTCTTCTGATTACTAAACAAACATCCAATTATTACCTATTAAAGTGCAAACAATCTTAGTATTGATAACAAGAAATTAAAGCTTTGGAAGATCTCTTTCGCTATTACTCTGCTCTTTCGTTAGCAACGAACTCTCGCGGTTTAGTTATCTATAGCTTTGCGAGAGGTCCCTTCATCTGTGCAGCTAAACATAAATGACAGTCAACAACAGCAGTTCTTTTGTGTTGTCTAGCTGATAGATTTAAGCTCTAAACTGTGCAATCAATTTTCACAAATAAAATATGTCACCGGCTCTGAAATTGTACTTTGATTTCCTATCACAGCCGTCCAGATCTTTATACATTATTCTTAAATTGAGTGGAACTCCTTTTGAGCCGGTTTATGTGTCCTTAAAAGACGGTATAAGGCCACCGTTTCTCATAAATATTAAACTAAAAAATATTCAAATTCAGGTGAAAACTACGCTGACGAGTACAAGAAAGTGAATCGATTTCAAAAGGTTCCATGCATTGTCGAAGGTGATTTTAAACTAGCTGAGTCGATTGCTATTCTTAGGTGAAACTCATGCCGAAAAATATGTAGAATGTATCATTTTGCGATAATTCATTCCATCTTGTATGTAGGTACCTTCATTCGACAGGAAGAATTTCTGAACGTCTCTATCCCACCGATGCTGAGGGATGCGCCAGAGTTGATGAGTTCCTTGATTGGCAGCATTTAGCTGTTCGTAGAGAAGGCTTTGTATACTTTCGATTCAAATGGATGGAACCATTTTTGACTGGAAAACCAACACCGGAAGGTAAATTGAAGAAGTTCCGGGATGCATTCGAAAAACAATTAGATATCGTGGAGAATATGTGGTTGGGTTCATCAAAATTTGTGACCGGCGATACTATGACTGTAGCAGATATATTTGGTGTTTGCGAAATTCAACAATCAAGTAAGGAAATAAGAGTTGTTGATCTGTTAAAAGGAAATAAATACTTTTCTTTTGTAGAAATGGCGGAGTACGATGTGAGTGAAAAATATCCAAAAATTGCTGAATGGATAGAAAGTGTGCGACAAAGAACAAATCCCGTCTTTGACGAAGCCCACAGAATTATCTATCAATTTTCTCAATTCCCTAAAGATGCTAAATTATAGATTCAAGTACTAAAATAAAGTTTTTTTTTACCAATAAATAACTTAAAATATGAATTGCCAAACCTACTCCTACTACACAGTTAAGCAAAGATATCCACAAGTCCTTTCGCCATAAAATAGGAAAGTTTAGTCTGTGTGAATCTTGGAGAGCAGTGCCAATTGCTATCGTAGGAAACCAAATTGTCAATGGGGGCCCTGACCGAGGATGCGAGAATATCTGACGCAGATTCAGCTCCTAAGAAATCATCCTCTGAGCCTTGTTTAGCAATTTCATTGGAGGTTTCTTTTTCCGCAATCCCAATGTGATCTGGAGAGTCGAGAAGAGTTCAGCGACCGAATGCAAAGAGTACTTGCATTCTAAAACTATTTCGAAACGGATTACAGGGTTGATTAGGGCCTTAAGCGCAGTCTGACTGTACTAACATACTCCGACCCCGCCACCTTTGCTTAACATAGTCGACAGGCATTAGGAAAGCATAGATCTCCGCTTGAAAACAGAAGCATGCTTACCTAACGAGTAGTGTTGTCGGTCTCCACGAAGAAACCAGCACCGGACTCTTGGCTAGTGAAGATTCGACTATAGCCCACGCCAGGCTCAGACTTTGGCCGGCCCGTCCTAAACGTAAGAAAATTCGACTTTAAATTTGCACAGCAGCTCGATTTCCGGTGTCATTGCATCAAATCCCAAATCCATGGAACCAGAGTAGTAGAATAAGTGTCACGCAAGATCATAGAAACTCCAGTGCGGATGATATTAAAAAGCTAAGATGGTTGATTGCTTTGATAGTCAAGCCATAATGAAAGTATCGAGGGGAGGTAAATCAATCAGGGGTTACTCGGGAAAGCTCCCGTGCAGCCGAGACAGGGTCTTTTTCTTAGTTTGGAGAATCACCTACTTACGCGAAAGCCCCCTCCATCAAACAACCGAGGCATAAGCTAGAGTAAAACTTATCATAGCCGTATAAATCAAGAGAAACTTTTCCGCTGACAGTCCTCATGTCTTGCCAAAAGCAACTATTCACTGCTAGAAGACTGAGATCGTCTTGAATGCCTTCGATTCGATTTACTTTCATGCAACTGTACCTATGCTCTCATCAGACTCTTACTGATGTAGGATTCGTTTCGGATGAAACTCGTTTGATGTTAGAAATCTAGTTAATTATTAAATTTAACGTTTTTATTTAACCAATAAGCATGCTTATGAACTACTGCATCTGACTGCGCTCACGACTCTAATGTAACCATATCGCGACAGATGAAAAACGCTGAAATCAAAGCAGTCGTTTGTGTGGCCTCTGTGCATCCCTTTGCCAGTCGCTCCTCTATATCGGCCATTTTGATTATGATTTTATTCATCACACTCATCGGGAGTTCGACTAGAACGAAATTCAATTACTACCTCCATATGGATTAGGACGAAGCTTACTTCTCATAACGAACAAATGCAGTTCCGTGATAATATCTTCCAGCGCCAGGCCCTTTGCAGATTTAACTTTTTGGATCTCTAAAGCGAAATAGAATATTGAATGGACAAATTAGCGATGACCATGTTCCTGCAACTTACCATCATATGCCTGTTCAAAGCTCTCGGTAGATAGAAGTGTCTCAAGAATTCTTTCAATATCCTTCCTCAAGGGATGACCCACGCAGGTATACACATTGTCCTCATTGACCTCGTCAAAAGCCATCGATGTACTTTGCAGAACGTTTAGTACCTTTCGCATATCGCCCTTGGAGAGGGTCATGAGCGCTTGCTTTCCATCTTGGGTTACTGTAAGACTATTGAAAACATTTTAAATTTTCATCAACAATTCAATGCCCCTTCTCACCCTTCCATATCAATGATTTTATCCAGTCGAGGTAGTATCTGTTCTGAAGAAAGAGGTGCAAATCGGAACCTAGTGCAACGAGATTGAACCGCGGGAATGATTTTACTCAAATAATTGCAAATAACACAAAACCGTACGTTCTCCGTGTACTTTTCGATAACTAAAAGAAGAATCTTATAAAAAATTTGTACAAACTAACTTGCAAGAACTAACTTCTTCTTAACGCATTTTGTGCATCGTTTGTCATGGCATCAGCTTCATCCAGAATGATCAACTTAAAGGTTCCACTGAAAATTGTCCTGGTGGAGGCAAAATTAAGAATCTGCCCACGGACTATATTAATACCACGATCATCGGAGGCATTCAACTCCAAAACCATTGACTTGAACTGAGCTGGTGTGTACAGCTGTTTAGCACATGCCAGAATCGTACTGGTTTTCCCTGTGCCAGGTGGGCCGTAGAACAGCAAGTGAGGGAGTTGCTTTTGTTCAATGAATCTGTTGACTGTTAATAGACATATTGTTTTAATAACAACATTAATGCAATTTAGTTGGACTCACTTGTTGATATTATTTCATCGTGGGATATCAGATCGTCTAACTTTGCCGGCCGGTATTTCTCCACCCTGTCAATAGGTTTACAATTAAAAAAAGTTATATTTATATAGGACTAAGCACTAACCAGGGCATTCGTGCAGTTCTTTCTGCATCGGTAGACATGATCAAGTGAATATTTTTTAACAAATTTACAAAATAAATTAAAGATGTGAAAGCCGAACGTAGGACAAACAAATTTGACAGTCGAATCGCGCTTTTATTTTGAAGAAGATTTCCACCTTTCGTTCCCCATAGCACTGCCAGATTGAAAGATTTCGGGGTGGTAGGTTCGCTTCAACTCATAAATTCAAAATTCATATAACTGTGCGTTGAACACTGAATCTCTGTAAACAGTAAACAGTGAAGTGATAAACTTACATACTGTTGGAGCAAAAAGTCAGAAAAATCTTGGATTCAATTTTTTACATCGATTTCATACAAATATGACAAATTTGGAGGATTTTGTCTTTCAGTGTCTGGTATAGGTTAGGTTGCAATCACCCTGCAAAACTATCAGGAGTCTCACTCGGATCTCAACGGATCCATTGTGTTCCCCTGTGTGGGATATCCGGAAGAATATAAAAAAAAACAGGAAATTACTCGTTAGTCCATGTCGGGTGCGGCAGTCCTGAATTTTTCGTTACGAATTTTAAAGTGGTTTTAGGAGGCATGCTAGCTAGTTCGTAGTGAGTTACCGAATTCAAGATAAGTATTTCCGATTTTTTTTTATTTGATTCGTATCTTTCCTACAATAAAGGCACACAAAAGTATAAATTGATATATATTTGGTGAAAATACATGTACACATCATTTTTCTCCACTTTGCATTTGAGTCATAGCCAATTTTGAACAAAATACAACACAAATGCGATCATAAAACAGCTATTCAACATTTCGTAATAACGCAAAAACATTTCGAGACTCGTATGCGTTGCGATGCATAATAAGAAAATACGACTATGGTCGGATTCATCCATCGTTTACGAGTTGAATAAATGAGGTGAGTCTTACCGAGTTTGTTGTATTCCTTGAGAGATTCTAGAAGTGTTGATTATCTAGAGAGGACTTTTCTCAGTCCTGTGGACTCGGTTGTGCTTGTAATTTCGTTATAGAAGCATTGCTATGAGCTGCTCTTTGCCTCGTTCCTTTAACTATGCTTGTAGTGTATGTGAGTTTTTAAGAGTACAAGCTTCGGAAACATTTTTCGAGTGCGAAATCATTTAGGCATTTAATTGGAAAACACACTCTCCTCAAAATATAAATGAAGATGTCTAAATTCTTCACCTCTTGTTCTACCGCTTGCTTCTTCAGACTGTTCTGCGCCTCTTACCCCTGAAGCGGTACACAGCTTGCATTAATTAACCGCGCCTTAGCTGAAAAGACTAATAAAATGCATTTATCTTTTTGAAATTTCGCATTATTTCGTTTATTTATTATGTATCTATGTATGCATATTGATTTTTTATTTTTATTTTCATTAACATTTACTTCTACATGCCTGTTTTATGCGTTTTTGTTTTCATTAAATAATTCCTTTCATATGCTCGTTTTTAATAATTAAATACACAATGAATTTTAAACCTTTTTGTTTTTGTTTACTCACATACAGCATTGTATACATATATTTATATATAATTTATATTAAGGTTTTTGTTTTTCTTTTTATAATCATACAATACAGTTAAAATAATAAAATAGAAAATTAAAGATGTAAAATTAAACATTTTAAAAAATATATCTATGTATAATGTATAATAAAAGCATTATATCGCATATCATATTGTTTTTTTGTTTTAAATTTCTATTCATAGACACAATATTCCATCGAAATTACTTAATTATATTAAAATACAAATATATATCTATATGTATATATGGTTTATATAAATACTATGCTCAGTATATACGTGCGTATATATTGTTGTATGCAAATCTACTCGTTTTTGTGTGTGTATGTGGTTGCATGCAAAAGAAAAAAAAGTAAAAAATGATGTATTCTTGAATTAAAAAACATTTATGCGCACTGCGATCTACATATGTCTAATTATGTGTGTGTGTGTGTGTGTGTATATAGTAGAATTATAAAAGGAAAACATAAATTGTTGCTTCTCTGAATTGTATGCGTTTTGCTGAAAAATACGTGTGCTGGCTATTGTTTGAAGGTGTTGGGCCTGTTTATCTGCATAAGACGTAGCAAACTACATGTATACTCCTTGACCTACAATCAGTATCTTCTATTTACATTCTTTATTCGAATTCCTACTTCTAGAACATGATCGGCGACGTTATTGCCACTGCCATTTGAAGGCGCGACGACACCACCCGAGACCAGCGGTGGCGGTGCTGCCGCTCGTCTAACCACTGTTGTTGCGGTATAGTCGTGAGGTCCACCCACCGTGTGTCGTCGCTTTATGGAGCGATTCTGTTTGTTCTGGATTTGTCGCTTCTTTGTTAAATTCATATCAGTCTTTTCATCTTTAGTCAGTGCGGAATTATTGCAACCTATTGTGCTGCCTCCTCCACCACCACCTCCGACACCGCAGCCCCCTCCGCCTCCTCCAGCGCTGCGGTTAGAGTAATTTCGGCAATTGAAGGAGGCAGAACGAAAGAGCCGGTGATCACGTCGTTTCTTGTAGCGCTCGAGAAAAAACGACGGCGACGAGATGATCAGCGCTTCCTTGGGATCACTGGTGGTGGATCCTTCGGAATCATCGGAACATGCCGCTTCGTATACAGATGAGAATCGAATGTTTTTCGGGAAATCACGAATAGTGTTGGTTCGTGTGGTAAAACCCTTAAAATTTGTCATTTCGTTGTGGTGATGCCGTTCAGGTGATTCATCGGCATAGGGAATGTTCTCGTGCAGGATCAGCGGCTGGCCAAAATTGTGCCGTCGTCCTGCGTTGTCTCGCTGACGATTGGGACTGCCATTCTCGTCATTTGATTCGGAACCACTGCGTAAATTACGAAGCTTTGAATCCAATGTGTCTGTGATTGTAGTCAGCGACATTGAACCTTAAAATAGAGCACAACGATTAGAAACTCACCGATTAGTAAATCATTCAAAATCTACAACGCACCACTATCACTGATACGACTGTTGCTAGATTCCTCATCGGTAAGAATGGAAATGTCAACGCTGCTGCGTTCCTTACTGCTGTTTGTGTTCTCGATTGTAAGCTGCTCTTTCGAGGTTGGCGTGGTGGCAGCAGGCGGCGAATCGGATGCCTTCTTATTGCCATATTCGAGGGACTGAAAGTGGACACGCAATTTTATCCCGATATCATATTTAGTGGGAAAGGCAGTGGCACTGGTGGTCCTTACCAAAACACTTTCTCCTGAGTACGTATCGGAACTGACAGCACTTCGTTTGGAGTGAGTGCGGCGACGCAGGTGCGGAATGAGTCTAGACGTTAATGATTCTCGATCACCAAGACGCTCAAGCTTGGACACATTGTCCAGAAGAAGACTCGTCTGGTCCTGGTGTGAGGCTGACGTCGACGATGATGTCACACAGACTGTGTTTGCTTCGATTTCTGGCAAATCGCCGTCTTCAAAGAAGTAGTCATACTGAAAACGAGTTCAATTAAACTTCAATTTATGATCTCAAAGTTAATTTTCTTACCTGCGTTACAAGAAGCTCTACAATTCTGCACTGATGCTTCATATCTTTCACTGCAATCTCTAATGTTTCGTTCGGCGTTCGTATTATCGATGGTCCAAAGATAATGGCTAAATTCTTCGGTTCCATCAAGTTGATGTGGCAATTTTTACTCACTCGACTTAAATGCCTAATCAAATGCTTCATAGTTTCATGGGAGTGGCGTGGTAGAGATCGCAGCAGATCCTTTAACTCGCGTAATCGCATTTCACCAATCCTCTTGTCAGCTTCGATAAAATGATTGTAGAAGTTACTTGGCAGTAGGGCGTCAGGTAGACTTCGTATGAACAGCTTCAATAGACTTGACACTACATTCACATCCTCCCACCTAACATCTGTGTTGCAACGATCCCATGAGAAATCGTTCTTGTTCACCTGATCCTTCAACTCAGAGATGGCAGCCTTGTTGCCGGGAATTCTATAAATGCCAACCACACCGAGCCCCTTGGTCTCGACTATATTTGTGCAAACGTCCACAATAAGTGGAACGTATTCGTTGTCTTTTGACTGTGTAAAGAAAATCAGTGTCAAATGTGGGACAATGAAAGAATAAAATAAAATTGTTATCCACTTACCATTGGACACGTTTTCAAAGGCACCCCAATAGAACCAGTTGTTTTGGAGCTCGACGCTAGCGTTGACGGCGAGATATCAGCGCTGGTCCCATGATTCCGTCGAAAGAGAAGGTCCTTCCAATTCTTTGCTTTTGGTGAACCAAGATCCTTGTCGGGAAGGTTCTTGTGTTGGGATTTTCTTGATTTCATCACCGGTGATATCGACTCTGTTTCAATATCGCCTCCACGTGACGTTGAACTCTGAGGTGAATACTCTTGTTGTACGTTATCATCACAGTACGTAATTGTTGGCATTGTGGTTGTGGCCGCAGTTTTTTGCGGTTCAGCTAGTTGTTTTCCTTGGAGATCCTACCAAAAATAAACAGTCATTAAGTGATACCTATTACCATGACTTCTGAAACACTTACGGTATCGCTATTGTTCAGGTTACACTTCTCTTGGAGTAAACTGAAAATGCGCTTCATCTCCGTAGCACTTTTCGTTTTGAACACAATCTCAGTGTGTTCGGAGTTGTTTGTTGCTGTAGACGAGGATGAGGAAAGTTTTTCTTGACTCTCGTCGAATAGCAAATCAGCATTTGTTGTTGTACCTCCCGATGCTGGCACTGATGCTGATGACGATGAAGATGATGAGGTTGTAAGATTATTTTGTATTCGAGGCTTGGACTGAAGGCGGAATACGTATTTTTTCTTATCAACCGACTCATCTAGAATGTTGAAATTTCTAACATCAAGTTCTATCACCTAAAACAGAAACAGATAATATGTTACTGGGTTTCGATTGGAAATTCTGAAGAAAACTTACATTGCTTTCCGATTTAGAACTGCGGCCGGGGTATATTTTTAGGATATCACCTTTAATTTCGATTTTGACCTGCTTCCATGAACGGTATTCAGACATTCGCTGTGGAAGGAGGACACATGAGCAACCATAAAAGCATTCAATACAATCAAATAAATAATTCATGTGTCAGGATCTGCCGACAAAAACTAGACTAGTCATTCTGTCTAGTTTACAAGATTTTCAATGGGAGGCAGTTTCTCGTTTATTTGGAGTTAGCTTTTGACTCTTTCGAATTGAACTGAGGTAATGGCAGTGAAAAGAAGCTGCTGGTTACCCTTAAAACAAATTATCCTGTTGTCTACTGTATAAATTCGTAGATGATATACAGCCTGCCATAGGTTACAGGACACATTTGACAGGTTTCATTCAGACAAATCGAAAAAAAAAAAATTCCTTGTTCTTTAGATTACTGATGACTGACGCACTTCGGATTATATAGCTTTTTCTGTATAACTGGGGGTCTGTATAGATCGTCCAATTGCTCTACCTACTTGTGCGACCCAAAAGGGATAAGTCTAACACAAACATAAATCCAAACCAAAAAAAACACAAAATCGCACAAAGAAGACATGCCCAAGCTCAAGAAATCAAACCATCTGCAGTGAAGTCGGCGGAAAGGTTCTTTGAGAAGCAGCTCAGGCGCTTTAAAATTGCCGAGAGTTACTCTGACCGTGAGACGGATATGAGCAGCATCGACTCGTCCAAAGAGCGTATGCTGCTAGAGAAGGAAAACGAGAACTACCTCTCATGCTGCAATAACGACCACGAAGTCACTGCTCCAGAAACCAAAACAAGGAAATACCCAGGAGCTAGTCGACCATCAAAGACCTAAATAGGGCAGATTCCAATGGCGCGGTCACATACGCAGAGTTTTAAGTCCAGGGTCATGGAGGAGACCCCGTTCAAATGCCATCAGCAAACAAACTGAGCCAGATGGAGGAACTAAGAGAGGCAGACACAGTTACTCAACCACCACGGGAACAACTAAGAGGAAAAAACCAAGAACTACCAGTCCTGCAGCCTTCCCAACTAATTCTGTTGCGCAACACCTCTAAGTGGTTGTCGTCGATGCCAAAATCCAGAGGTCGAAGACGGCACTTTCGATGTAGTTTATGTATACATCGGATGGAGAATATATACTTATTTTTATGATTTACGTGCTTTTGCACAGACAAAGAAGAAAGACTTCAAGTCTGAACAGCTTCCAGAGTTGGCCACACCTAACTACATGTATTAATGACTGTTTTTTTTTTGACCATAAAATTTATAACCGATGTGCAGTCGTAAAGGATGGCAGAACACACCAAACATAGCTACAGTCTCTTACAACGAATATGGTTAATATCATAAAAATTTGAAGGTTACCTTTCCATAAATGCACGACGATTTGACTTCCATTTCGGTTTCAAAAACCTCCATTTCAGTTGCCGCATCCTTCGTCTCAAGTTTTCCATTTATTTCAGGAATATTTTCTATGTGAATGCTGTAAATGAAAATGACACGTTTTATTGAATTTTTTTTGTAAGGACAACACACTAATTACCTATCACGTATTTCACTATTAACGGATGTGCGCTTACTTTCGGCATCTGAAACCTCACTTGTCGTCACATCTGTACTGTACTCGTTCTCGTTGTTGGTCGCTCTCAAATATGATATCCTACGCATAGGTTTATTGTCGTCAATATTAATTGGCTTATAACGTCGAACGACTTCTATAGAAGCTGTATGCAAACCAAAGACAAATTTGAATTAATTGAGAAGAGCTTCTTCGATGGATAGTGCTTACCTGGCATGCTTGGCATATCAGCTGCTTCTGCAATGTCTGCAAGAGACTGTTTCGAATCTGCGCGGTAGTTTTCCTCGGATTTTTTAGAGTATTCTGGAAGACAAAGTCCAGCAGTTGCTAAATTTGCCTTATGTATCTCCATTCGACTGCTGTTTTGTCCGTCCACCACGTGCACTGTGTCGTAAATCACGGGCTTATTTAACGCGCTACTATCCAAAGAGGTATTAATAGTCAGCGGCTTAAAGGGATCAAAACCCTTCGCCCGCGTTGAAACCATCTTTCTTTCAAACCTTAAAAACAAAAAACAAAAAAAAAAAAAAACATCCATCAGAATGGAAGAATTACAAACGAATTGGTTACTTCTTACACTTGATTGGTCACTCCCATTTCCGGTAGGGATTCCAGGTACTCCAACTCTTTGTGGAATTTGTCTTTAATTGTACTACTGCTACTGCTTGCGGTGTTCACGTTTCCACTGCTGCCTATGCTTTCTGATAGCATTCTCTGACGTGATAGCATTGTTTTGAAAATATCACCAGTTCCTGCACTACCACGATTGTTGGTCCTCATGGTATCGGCCAAGTTCGGTGGTAGATTTTTCGCATAGAAATTTTGCATATCACAACTAGCCGGTAGGAGATCTCTGGTTATTGGAGGCTTTGCAGCAGTTTTCACTTGCCCGCGAACCGATGCCGTCATCGGCATTGGTTGTTGGGAATGGAAAAAATTCGGCACCGCATGTGGTAGCGGTGATTTAAGAAACTCTTCCTTCTGCTTAATGCTTTCTCGCAGTCGTATCATCAGGTCATTGTCGGCAGCGGTTCGTGGTAATACTGATAAGTTAGGTGGAGCTTTAGAGCTGCAAAGAAACAAATAACTTGTGTGTTAGTTTGTGTCGAGCTTTTCAAGTCTCGTTTGACTTGCCTGCTGCAAGGCAAATTGCAATTTTGACAAAAACAATTGAATAACGCACTGAAAGGAGTCATTTTAACCATTTCCCTTGAATTCCATTGATACAACCACTTCCCTTTGGAGAATTACCTAATTGCCACCCATAGGCGCGGTATGTGCGGCTATGGCGAACAATTTTCGACACTGAATTTTGTACCTGACTAGCAAAACGTCGTTGTCATACATTGCGACTGTCGCTCTGGGCCTATTAAGACAAAAGGTGACGATGATCATTCGATTCGATTGTGTGGTGTGTTTTTTTTTTAGTCGCCGTTTGGTTTGTTGCACCAAAAAAGGAGGATTTCTGACTACGCACCAGTATTTTTAATTACTCTGGTCGAATACGTCAACGAAATGAGACAGCAATTGCGAAACGTATTGTTTTTTTTCGTCTAATTTTTTAATTATTCTATGGAACGAGTTACATCAGACATCGGGTATGCATACTGAGTTAGAGTTAGCATATACAAATTTAAAATTTACCAAGTTCAATATGTAATGCGTCCGGAATGGAATGCCATACTTCCATTCCATTGTTGTATCAATTACACATAATATAATGCAACAACATGAATGTCTCAAAATCGAATAAAAAAGCGGTGCAATCACTCTGTGCGAAGTTGTTTTGTGCTTGTACCCTCATTACGGTAACAGTAGCGGCCAAAAACATAGCAACATAAAACCAACGATGAACTAGATACATATTTTAATGTTTAGAGCGGGTACTATCCATCAATGGGCAAGGGATCTATTCAGATTATGGGTCTATCTTTAAGCTCGCATGATTCGCATTCTGGGAAACTACTAGAGAGCAGGAAAATTGTATCCCAGGAGATGTATTTCAAGAAACCTTAAGTCTTGAGCATGAAAAAAGTCGTTTAAATTAAAGTTTCCAAAGGCACTCCTAATCGAAATCGATTTCGCAATCAGAAAAGTATATTAGGGGCATTGGAGACCTCGGTTTAGATAAGAATGCCTGTTTGTTGCAGAATACAGAGACGGTTTAAATTAGAATGGCTGTCTGTTCCAGAATGCAGAGACGGTTTAGATTAGAATGGCTGTCTGTTCCAGAATACAGAAACGGTTTAGATTAGAATAGCTGTCTGTTCCAGAATATAGAGACGCCAGACTAGTTAAACCAACGAAAGGATCCTCACTAAGGTTGTTGAAGAAAAAAGCCTCTACATGGAGCAGTATTCTATGAAATAGAGTCGAAATGGACATAAATTATAAAACTGGCTTCTCATGAAATGTAATGCTATGATTGAAAAAATAAGAGTCTTTCGTTGCGGGCAGTTCCGCTTATCAGAATCTATGCTCAAGCAGCAGACATTTGATTTGTATGTTTCTGCCCCATCTCTCAAGTTCAACAGATTTACGTCGATTTAAGAAGAATGTACAAACCTTTTTGTGGAAGATGGCATTGTAGAGTAGAGTTTGTTTTAAGAGAGATCCTAACATAATCCCTAAAGAAAGATATTTGTAAACTAAAAATATCAATTTCATTTTCAAACCCCTTTTCACAGGCATTGAAGGAGACTTCAGCGAAACTGAAAACAATCCAGAACTACGAACCGCTACTGTGTTACTGTCTACTCCAAGGCTTCTGTGGAGCGTGACGCGATGCCCTTTTATATTAGTAGGTATTCAAAGTGTTACATAAAGCGATACAAAGTGCCACAATGAAAAACAGAGGGGGAGGCGAAAAAAGTGAAAAGCAATGAAATTACAATTCACCCACAAAAGGGAAGCACACACTTAATTAAAGGTTGACGGCTCATTCCAACACACCAGCAGCAGCGGCAGCAGCAGCTCAACTTGGCTCTGATAATTGACAGCCACAAATATACAATACATACAGATAGTAAATCTTTTTGCACACATAACCCTCAGACGATAATAAATTTAGCCACCTAGTAGATACCTTCAAATGAATCTTACCGTTGTATATCTTCCGAATATCTTCTCATTAAATCCAAATTTTGCTTCAACTTCTTGACGTAAAGAGAATCGATATATCGAAGAACGACAAGTAAAAAAAAAAAATAAAAAATAAATAAATAGACGAAGACCGCGAAGACGACGACAACGACAACGACGATGTCTTATCAAATTACACCGGAAAACACTCACGTAGCTTCTTGCAGTGCCGTCACAAATAAATAGCACAACAGTTATTGTTTTATAGATTGTTGTTCGCGTGCGAATAAACAAAATACATGTCTTAATCACTAATTACAATAATCAATTGCTATCACGTGTACATCAAACTCTACTTAGTTAATCAAAATAAACACTTCGTACGGGGGTGGGGCTGGTCGTAAATCGTTTGGGGGATTGCGGTAAACTTTTTGCGAAAATGCAAAAACATAAATATACAAACAGTCAATTACACAAAACAAAAAACAAATATATGCAGATTGTTGTTAGAAAATGAGAGAAAACACGACTATTAACACCACCCAATGTGAAGAGATAGAGAGCAGCACTTCCTTCGTCGTTCGTTCGTCGTCGCGTCGAGCAACTCGTGTGTTATCAATCGAAGAGAACACACCGCTGTTGTCGTCGGTCGTCGTCGGCTGAAGTTGTCGTGGGTTTCACCCTCGCCGTTGCCGTTGCCGTCGCCACTAGGCGAATTATTATCAAAAGACGACTGTAACAGAACGTCGTTCAACTAAAAGAAGCTACTTTATTGTTGCCTTTGACTACTATCATCGTGATCACCGTCTTCCATCGTCATCTACATCTACATCATCATCATATCAATCAAAAAAAATTGAAATTAATAATTGAGGAGGGAGGCAGAGCGGGGCCAGCACAATGCGAAGTAGCCTCCTTCAGACTTTAAGTTTTTTACGTGTTCCAACAAACGAACAGATAGCCAGCCTGGCATCACCATTCCAAGCTCTACTAGCGGTTTTGTATAGCAATAAAGATGTTTCATTTGACGATGCTTAAGCTGCTGTGGATGTCATTAATGGCAATGTGGTGATGGTGGTGTGTGCGAGCGGGCCATTGTCCAGTGCCCACATCGGGTAGTGGCAAATATGGTCTCCAACGAAGCACAGCAGCGCACCGAAACCTGCCCAATATGACATACGCTGCCAAGATTTGCATTTGAACAAAAAAATTGTTTTCAACTATTTACTCTCTTTTTTCACAACCGACTAAGCCCAACCAGTCGTACACATAAAAATTTATTACGAAGAAATTGCACGTTTGTCAGGTTTCGTAAGAGGAATTTCGAAAATTGAATGAGTAAATACGAGTACCTATGTACCTACATATGTGAAAAATTTGCGGTTTTCAAATAGAAAACAACAAAACGAAAGCTTGGGGGTGGTGGCTGCGAAGAGCTGGCGGCAAGGGCTTTAAGCACGCAAAAAGCGTTTAATTTCATTCTTGAGAAGGAGACCGCACCGCCGGGAATAGAAGTGTTGTGGGGGTGATTCATTCTTGAGATGAAACGACTAATTAAAGGCAATGAAAGGCATTCATTCTAGCGAATGAAATTGAGAAGTATAGGTTGGGGTAACTACACAGAGACCCGCTATCGATTTATCGATTTCAAATTAAAGATAGAATAATCATTATTTCGAATAATAGAATAGACAATGGGTGCTTTAATAACAAATCAAAGTAATGATGGCCTTGAGCAAGACACTGAAGCGCGCAAATATCATGTGTGTCGTATGGCCACTGAAGCTAAGGGTGTAAGGGAATTTGTTATGCATACACTCTCTAACGAGAAGGGACACGTTGTACCAAATAGTGAACTAAATCCAAGCGGGACTGAGCAAATAAAAACAACAAAACCACATCAAAATTTATTTGTCTCCTTCAAAATAGGATCCATTTGCATCGATACAACGACAATCCAATCATCCATACATATGGAATAGGCGTATTCCGGGATCGCTTTTAGTTCCCTCAGCGAATTTTATTTTATCTATTCAATCCGCTCAAGACGGGTCCCACGAAGTGGTAATTTGAGTTTCAGAAATAGGAAAAAATTACAGGGTGCCATATCTCGAGAATCGCACACAAGGATGGGGACTTGAACATTCAGCTCTCTTGGAACAAACCGTGCTGCGACGCGTCTGATGCACAAGTCATCACCTAGAATGTGGCGAACTAATTCGTGAAACATACATAGTTCTTCTGAAAGCTCTCTCGAACTATACTGACGATTTTCGATCATCATTTTCTTCAGTAACTGACACTGCAGGCCGTGTCGAATGAGCCACTTTTGTAACTACTTCATGGCCCAGTATTTTTTCTACAGTAAAAATCCCCGATAGCACTTGAGGCTAACTAATGTTTATGTGTGCTGTCAACAAACTGACAAAATAGTTGATAAATGTACAAACATATGTAGGTAGGAAAAATGTTGTAAAGCGGGACGTTTGAAGGACTCAGTCACGTTCATTTTTTCTTCATTTTGAAGGCATTTAGTACTGTGGTCACGTACAAGGTTCATAGAGATTATGGAAAATAACGATTTACGAATCATGTTCACTTGTATTTGGCTTTCGTTACCTAGCGTGAGCCTGTTGATCTTGAATTAAGAATTGGAATTGGAATATTCTACAACATTATTGATATTGCTTCATTAGCCGCCAGTCCAGTCCGGAAATCAGACAAAAGACGATTTAAAACCTTGAACAACAAGTCAGTCATGCAATCATAATGTACTTTCTCAAAACACGAAATGCTCTGGAAGCATTTTATATCTAATATTTTCTGTCTTTTCTGGTAATATCAACATTTACAACAGGATTTGCTCTTTCATTTGCACTCCATACGAATTATTAGCCGAAGAACAAACAGCTTACAAATGTCTTCCTTTTGCTTAATACAATAATAAGTTAACAAATTAAATCATCAAGGTACAACTAGATAACGATAATGCAGTACATTTCGTGAAAAATTATACGGACATGTCCCAAGACATGACAACATAATAAGTAAAGCCAATTCTGGGCTTGGTTTTGTCAAGCGTTGGTCTAAGGAAGTTTCACACCCCTATGTTACCAAATCTATAACACCTTTGTCACATATGTACATCCTCGAATACTTTAGTCAATCTTAGCGCAGGTTTATACATTCCGCCCTTTGCAGTTTTCTTTGGGTTAATTATCTCAAGAGCTTAAGTCCTGTATTCCCTTGTGGGTCTTAGGGCCTCGACAACGCCTACGCGCCATCGTGTGCGGTTTCTGGAAATATGTCTCAGTTCTCCCCAACTCTTTCCCAGTTGCCTTCCTTCTCAACTGTTCTGCGCCACGTACTCCTAGGACCGCCGTGTATCCTGCCATTCTGAGTAAGCGAATTCCATAGCATCGCGTGGTTAGCTATGGACATGTCACCCTTTCGGAGAGTATGTTTAATCCACGTCCACTTTCGTCGTCGTATTGTTGTGCCTATAGGTTCATAGGCCGTCCTCTGATAGAGTTGTTCGTTAGAGATACGGTTTGGCTAGAAAATCCTAAAGATATATCGTAGGCCGAACCTATTGACGAATGTTTGTAGCTTCCTCGTGGTAGTGGCGGTCACCCTCCAGGTACCACATCCATAGAGCAGCACGGATTCAACATTGGAGCTCTCTCAACCGTTTGTCCAGCAATGCATACGTGAGTTGATGAGTTCGGTCCTAGCTGATCATTTTTGTTTTGCCGAATTAATTTTCAGCCCAACGACGTCTGCCACCCTCTTCACGTTTGCTGTCATTTGGTGAAGGTCCATAATTATGTTACAGAAGGCATACGTCGTCGGCGTAGTCGAGGTGTTTGAGTTCAGATGTAAGAGTCCATTAAATTCCTCCGTTTCCTGTTGATAAGGCCGCATTTAGCACGTCGTTAATCACCAATAACAATAGTATTGGTGAAAGTATGCAGTCTTGCCGAACCCCACTTTGGACTTCGAATTCCTCTGACAGCCTTCCTCTGTGCAAAACGTTACATGTGGACCTATCATATGTAGTCTTGATAATTGCTATTTATTTATCAGGAACGCCTCTCCTGGGCAAGACACGCCAAATAAATTCCCGATTGACACTATCAAACGCCTTTTCAAAATCGTTGAACAACGGGTGAAATGGCAATCGATATTCAACACATTGCTCGATAATGTTCCGCAGGGTGTTAATGTGGTCGACACAGGAGGATCCAGAGCGGAAACCTGCTTGTTCGGCGCCGAGTGTATCTTCAAGGTGTATTTTGATTCGCTCCAGGATGATTCTAGCAATTATCTTGGCCACAGTAGGCAGGCATTAGATTGCCTTTTTTAGGGAGCTTGACGACTTTTCTTCCACTTATCCAGAAAACTCTCGGCTTCCCATGTTCTCCCGACAAGTGGGAACAGTAGCTCTGCCGATGCAGTTGGCGCAACTTGTAAACGCTCCGCGGGAATGCCGTCAAGTCCTACCGCCTTATAAGTTTTCAATGCTCTGATCGCGATAATAATCTCATCCTTACTGGGGGTGGTGGTGCGAATTATCTCAAGAGGGGTCCTCTACTAAAAACGTTTAAAACTATCAAGCTTCATTATCTCAAAAATCGTTGCGATCGTTGCTGACCTCCCGTTTTTCATAGGTCTCATTTAATAGCAATCCTCTGCCGTCTCAGTTCTCATCGCAATTTATGATTGTAACCCACTTTTGTCTATTATACTTCGCTGGGCTACAATATGAAACACTCGTTTGGCATATGTTTTGCTTAATAATTGGAAAATAGAACCTTTAGCTGCTTTAAAAGAATCGTAATAAATGATGAATTATGGTTTAACGTACCACTATAACACTAATCCATAGTGAGGAGCCTGAAATGTTCTGTGATTAGATCGGCTTACTTTACAACCGATTGAATTTATGCTCCCAGGGGTCAATGAAAACCTTGCTAAATGGTTTTTATTTATTTTTTTTTTAGATTTTTTCGTTTTCTTTCCTTTTTGTCGTTCGTATTGGCGCCACTCCTTAAATGACGGGAATTCAACTACTCAATGTACGTAACAGCTACTCTACAGCTTTATAGTTACAAAGAACAGATACGAAGGAGTTACCAAAAACCAAGTATTTCTCTGATGTATTTATCGAAGCTCAGAAAAGTATTGAAATTCTTGTAAGAAATACATGTTAAGAAAGTACTTATCCAACAGTATAAGAAAAAATTCAGACGAAATGAAAATATCCTTACAGAAACAATCTCATAAAAAATGTACACCTTATTTCCAGTGGATGGATAAATTTAGATTTCCTTCGTTTCTCTATATCCCCACGAATGAAATTTTGCTTTTTGTGAAACAAAAAAAAATAATAGCACAAATGTTTGCATAGAACCTGAACCTACGACCTTTCGATTAATACTCGAATTCTTTCTTTGCATACATTTATTTGTATTGCCATCTATTTTTGGGAAATTTCAGGTAGGTGGAGCTTTATTTTTTGTTGTTTTCATAACTTATTACTATTTCTAATATGTATGGTTAGATTCAGTAGAAGAAATGGATGAGTACACCATCGAGGTAGTAAGTGATAGTGGTTAACAACTTTTTGAGTATCTATCTATCAAACAGAAATCGTATTTAGTTTATTTCTTAAAGGAAACCTTCAATGATTCGTTAATTTTCGTTGCCAAAAGTTCAAGCTTTTTGTATATCTAGATGACTTGTGGATCGTGCCACACAGCGGGCGATACCACCCAGCTATTGAGAGATAATTTTCATGAAAACCTCATCATGTGAACTAATCCATTGGATAATATTTTTTTGGATTATGTGATTTCACTTGATAATCTGATAAACCACAAACGACTGATGCCTTAGAAGCAAATATAACAAGCGTTATTAACGTAATACCAGCTGAAGACAGCTGAAAAATTGGAGAAAGGCGAGTATGTGCCTAAAGAGTGGAAAAGGAACTTAACTCCGACTATTGCGGTTGAACATTTGTTGAACAAAGAAGGAATTTGACTACAAATTGAATAACTTCCGATCAAAACAAAACCCTGAGCACAATGTACTAAACTAGGAAGGACAATAATCAAGAAAAACGGACATAGAACGGACGTGGAATTTTGAAACCATTGTGTTGCTAATAGTATGATTTCTTGTTTTGCAATCGACTAGTACCATCTATAAATATACTTGATTTTGCTACTCAGACATGCCTAGTTTCGTAGATGATATTGATAAAGTGGTTTAGCACACAATTTTTGAAAGGCTGTCTGGATAGTCCAACGGTGACTGATCTAGCGCCACCAAACCACAAAGCAGTAAAAGGGAATAGAATCATGTAGGCGATTGAAACAACTCTGGCAGGGCAAGGAGAAACATGAACACGGCAACTCAATAAATAATTTTTAAAATAAAAAAAACCTCACTCCTAGCTCGGAGCACTAGAACCTCGAATCCCTAGCTCCGTAGTCCAACGGACAAAGTACTTGGACTACTTAATGAAACGTAGTCTTTATTATTTTGTGTTTTTGTATATTTTTTTGCTATATAGAAGGACCACAAATGAAATACCCCGAAGATTACTATACGTACTGCTGAGAACCATATTAAATTCTGTACATTACATTCGATTCGTTCGTTACTGTAAAAGGTATGAGCTTATAAACATAAGATACGTAAATCATATAACAAAAACAGGTACAATACGTACTGAAAAGCATGGTAAAGGTTTTCAAATAAACTTTTAACTTACCGTGAAAATGCACTGTCCCCATGCATAAGCAGCGGGCTATAACGACCACTGAGTTCGTGAAAGTCATCACTGCTTAAGATTGATTTTGCATTCTGCTTGGAACGGCTAGAACCAATGGGATATGAGATCATCTGTGGATGAAAGGATTTATGCATTGCAGAAGATGCACCAGCACTACCAGGCAAAACAAGGCCAGCGGGCTTAGCCAACCGATTTGACTCGGGCGTATGAGCAATTGTATAGTGCTGCAACATTTAAAAACAAAAAATAATATTATGCATTGCAATGGATATATAATAATAACTGTATTTACCATTTGCAAAACATCACATTCCTTCGGTACAACATGCAGTGTTAGAACTGATGGCGTTTGTTTTATCATAGAAACAATCAAATTGTACGAGATCCCAGCTATCGGAATGTTATTGACCATTAGGACACGATCACCAGTCTGTAGGCCAGCAAAAAACCCTGGCCCATTCGATTGGACTTCTTTGATGAAGATTGTTTCCATAGCTTTTCTTTGGTATGAATCCGAAGATTCCTAATAATAAAAAAAAAACAAATACATTTCAGTTAATAACGATTGAGAAAATTTGCTTTTCTTAACTTACCGGCCAGGAGGGATCATCTTCTGGTGGATAGGCTATGAAATGACGTAGCGTGAAACCAAAACCTTGATTCGGTCTACGCCTTATCACCACTACTTTCGGTTGGATTGTATTTGAGTTATGCAGCATTTTGTATAAAATGTAAGTATTTGCGTCTTCCGTCGTCGTGTTGCTTGTTTTGTCTGTCTTGGTCTGTTGAATGTGGTTATTTAATTGTTTTTTCCTTATTTATGCATTTTTATCACATTTCTCTTGAGGGTTGGCCTTCAGTCTGCAATAAAAAGGGAAGCTTTTATAAATATTTATGAATACATCAGGTATCATATAAAGAGTCAATTGTACACATTTGTTTAGTTAAAGAAATATAAATGTCCACTTTGCATCATATTAGGGAATAGGGATATTCCTATTATCTTGTTCAGTTCCGAATGAAGTCACAAGTCAAATTCTTTCTTTGATATCGCAACGTAGATTTTGTTTAAGCGTCGTTGGCACCTGCTAATTTGCGTGTTATGGATTAGGTCATCTTCCACACCTCATAACTAGTTATTGTGACTCAGGTTTGTTCTGATGGTGTGATATTAATAACTATTAGTGTCACATTTGTAATAATTCCTAAATCGTTGCTTTCGAAACCTTGCAGTCTAATGCAAGAGACTAACAACTGATTCATATCAAGGTTTCAATGCGATTAACAATAAACCACGATTGCTTCGTGATAGTTTAAAGTTACTTCATTTGTAAGAGTTGCATTGGTAGCCACCTGTTCCGTACCGAACGTTGTTCATAAGTTGAAAACCTAAGTGAGGTTCTCTATCGGGAAACGTTCTAAAAACTAATAAAATAAAAAACCGTCAGTCAAATACATGGAAATCGCTGAAATACGTGATACCAAGAAAGATTTTATTCCAAATGTTGAAATTATAGAAAATTTTACTACAAGCGTTTCTCGGAAAATTAAGCGATTCTGATAAGATAAGAGATTGGCACTGAAAAATTCAAATGTCACCTTCACCTGCGATAAAACCCTTGTTCTGGTTGTGATATTGTTTTCAAAACCGTCAACAACAAGATAGAATATGATAAAAAGATTGTTTTAATTCGCTTAGAGGCAACAAAACATAGACTTTAACAGCGCGTCACCGCTTAAGTGAATAGGTGAAATCTAATATTTTAAATTCTTCTTCAACTTTATGCTGAACCATGGAGACTTCTTATTCGGGATTAGCTACACAGAATGATCCACTTAATCAGAATAAAACATAAACAGTCCTATTGACAAGCAATACAAACAAGTTGAGGAAGATGACCTCAGTCTAGGTCTAGATAATCGTAGTTACAATTTTATGAATATGGGTATTTGCGACAGTCTTCTACTCTTGGGTGGTTGGCAGATGTTTGAAAGAGAAAGAATCTTATTTCTTTTCGAGATTAAGACACAATGCACAACTGAGCTACAGCTCTCACCTTAAGGTCAGGCTGCAGCATGGTTTCAACTGGTAATGGGTTCATGTAGTTAAATGGCAATAAAAAATACGAATCCCACGAAAATTCTAAATGATGAAACTTTTTATGTCTAACTTTACTTTCATAGAATCGAGGAAGTTCCTATTTTATGTTGAGTCACTTTATAATGAGAATGAGTCTGACTGCAGACCAAAACTAGAAAGAAAAAAATTCTTAAGCAATCTGACCTAGTGACCAACATCTAACTTGAAATTGTTAAACGTTTCTAGTAAAGAAAAAAAGGTAAATATTTCAATTGGCAACCCATTCACTTGTTTTTTTTTTTTCTGTTTTTAAGTGTCCTAATCAATTTCACCTCCCGTACTTGTTCATATTCTACACACGATACTACGTAAACATAGAAAACTCTTAAGTGCCCGCCATATCATACTCTCCACGATAGTGATCTAATTTGCTTAGGAAGAACATATATGCGAGCTAATAATTCGCATTCATTACTCACACGCAGCATCAATCTATCATAAGTTACACATCATTGAAAACGACGATGATGACGGCCGGCATGAGCACGCCCCACAACAACGACTACGACCAAACGTCAGTATGTTGATTTTAAATTGAACGAAGAACTTATTCAATAGATTTAGGGTCATCTATGTGAAGTTCAATTTATTAGATTCTCTATTACGAATTTAATTTTTTTTATAACTTTTCTGAATTCATATTTGTCGAGATAGATAAAAATAGGGCTACACACACAGACAGAATGTATACCATACCGGAGCCAGTTGGAATGCGAATCCACTTACTTTTCGTATCATGTAACAAATGTACACAATCAGTTTAATTGTTATCAGTCCCTCCGCCACTTCACTGAAAGCGGTTAGAAGAAAATAAACAAATATTCTAAGACCAACTAAGCTCATTGAATGTCACAGCAATGAGAGTTGAAAACTTTCGTGCGACTTGTGTGTTGTCTGAGGCTTGGGTTAAGATCGGCGGCAATGCCAGTTCGCCGTTTGCGGTCAGTTGATGTATTCTAAAAACATTCCAAGTGTAGTGGGAGGAGGGAGGAGTGGAATTTAATCTTAGAAAATTCCCTCTTAGCGAATAGAATCAATTTTTCAGTTGTAGTTGTTGCTGTTTTCTTTTTTTCCAATTTGTTATGCACTCGGTTCTCGCAGATGATAATGACGATGCTTGTGTAATGTACATAGTATTACTATTGCTATTGTGGTTTATTAAATTATAGACCATGATGCCGAACGATGATGGATATGATGATCTTCTAATTAACTTTGGAATGAAGTAATGACAAATAACAAGAAATCTACTGACCTCTCTTAAGAGCCATTGACCTGGAACCATTTTCAGTTTGATTGCTAAACACATACTACATTTTGACATTTTGCAATTGTTTTCTTTTCTTGTTTTTGTTGTAATTTGAAGAAGAGGAAGTGTATGAGGTAAATAGGCTGCAGAGCCAGATGTATGAATTATACGAGGCAATAATGGGGAAAATTGGCTTTAAAACTTTCAACGTTAGCGGTTTGCTTATGTGTTTGAGTTATCTAATTCTGCTGTTTGTTAGATCATCTGCGGAGGCGAGCTTATTTAAGTGGCTTATTAAACTACAAACAAAGATTAACATGCAAACCATGGACTGGGTAAATTAAATGCAATTTTGGTTTACCTAACAACTGTTGTAAAAGGCTTGGGGCTATTGAAAGATATTCTAGGCTGTGGTTCGGTGTCGAATTAATGTCAAGGTTACTGGTTACGTGGTACGAAACCAGTTCAAATCGAGAAGGGAAAAGAAACAAATTTGAGAAGCGTTGTGAGTTGTTTCTAGTGCTTCCGTCTGTCTCTACATGTTAAAATCACAGACTAGAAATCGGCAGATCCAAGACTCGGCAAAGAAAAAATTCAAGGAGTTGGGACAAGCACCTATAAAGTACGGTTTTAAGCCAAATAGAAGAGCTGCAAAGAGTACTCTACGTTTGAAACAATTCAACTTTTAAAGAAACTATATTACGAGATGGGCAGACCTGGGTACCATCCACTGACTTTAGCCAAAACGTTTAAACAATTTTCCCTTCAAGAGAGGATTGGGTAGACAGTACTAACATCTTGGTTTTCACGGACAACAGATGAAAGAGTAGCCACTGGAATCTGTTCGTATGTTCCCAAAATGACATGCACAATGAAGACTTCCAAACACGGTAGTAAGTTTCAAGTGGGATTTATACTAATCGGAGAAGCGGAACGATTATCCACAAAACTAGACTGAAGAAAAGAATGCAATGCGCTGTTGCCTTGGGCTAAACTGTATACATGATCGGGGAACCATCGAGATCAAAGTAAGATTGTAATTCTTTGGCTGGAGTCACCCCTTCAACCTACCTACACTCTGAAGAAGTGGTCGACAGACAAGCTGCTGTTAAGCCATATTATCCAATGCTGAGTAACCATTTTAATCGAATTCTTATGGCCTCATCTGGTCACTATATCTGCGCAATAAATAATTGATTTGATGCAACTATAGTTCACCATCTCGCAGTCTTGAAAGCTTAATTTGAGAGACGTAATAATAGAAAAAGCAGGCGCACTGGAAAAAGACCACTACCCCATTGAAGTGCACAATTGGAAACTGTCAGCTTCATTTATTGGTCTAAGTGAAGCGGTTTATTGGCAAAGTTCCAGGTTTACGCGAACTGAAGTTCATTTGCGAAAATTTGACATCAATTTGGTAACAAAGTCGTTTAATGAAACATAACAAATCACAAACTTAAAGTAGATCTTCACCACATAGTTGGTAACACGTTTCATAGACACTTAGTTTGTGGTAAAGAATACCTTCTTCATTACTAGCCAATGTAAAATGTACTCACTCAATAAATGATAGAAGGAAATGGTAGGTGGTTCGCATATTAAAACCATAAAAATAATTGTGATGACGAATGAGCGAATGATAACTCAATTCCACTTTGTATTACAAAACCCATTTGGCTTGACTAATCGCGTCCAAAGATTTGAATAGAAACCGCACACTTATTTCAGGGATCCCTTACACGTCATTGCGCTTGATTCCATCCCAACTTCTTGCCCAACTCCAAGATAAATTACCAATCTTAAGTGGAGCATTTCTTTTTCCAAGAATATGGCATAAGTTAATTGCCACCACAATGCGGTAAGACAATTGCCTATGAATCAGCAACACATACAGTGGGCTATTGTATAAGACCTCATCTCTTACATCTTCTTCTCAAAACAATGAATCAAATTGTTTTAATATCTGCGAGGGAACCGAAAAAGATCACAAAAACATCGTACACGTGACGTGGACAAGTAGGTGTAAAAATAAAGACTTATGCGTCCGTAAGAAAACTTTACACGTTTCATACACTTGCCAACTCTTTGCAAGGGCAAAGTCTTTGGTCTCACGGAACATGGCAACACGCACACTTTCTGCACTTACGTGTATAAATGAATTTCAAAGGAAATTTATAAAAGAGTATATATTTATGGCTTAAATTTTGATTTAAAAATAAATTCCCAAAAGACTATAAAAAAAAAAAAAAAAATTATGTGCTCTCCCCTTTGAAGAATCACAAGCAGTCTGTCAGAAGAGCATAAAAGAAGTTCCCACGCGTTTTGTACTGGATTTCGATGTCAAAGTGTCTAGTAATCACTGTTTATAGTCTCAGAGTTAGTTACTAATAAGTGCGAAGTGGAACAAGTTAGTCATTAATAAGTAAGTAGGTATGACACTCTAATGATTCAAATGAAATTCGATAAGCTGCAATGCCAATGTACTTAATATAGAGAGTGCATCACAGTTGAATCATTAATTCACACATCATGAATCGAATTAACCAACTAAAGCGAAAGGATTACACAGAAACATTAAATGCGACGCAACAAAGGAACACAATGGGCTTTGATTAGCGCCCAACAGAAGATGTTGAAACAAAAAACATTATTGTTTGATGTGATTTATGTTTTGATTAACTTTATTATGAATTTATTTCATATACTATACGTATGTAGTACGTTCCTGAGAACGAGAGGAACAACAAAAACAATCAAAATTCATCAACAACCCTGGGTGCTGCCCCAACAGACAAGTTGACATTTATGCTGCTTCTGCTGCGTTTATTATTAATTCATATCAAACTCAGTTCAAGGACCCACTGTGCTAACACAACACCACACAGAATACGACAGACAGAGAGCGAGAGAATTGGACGGTCGGTCGGTGGGTTGGTTGGCTGGTTGGTTGGTATCGATCGATATTTAAGTACCGACAACTTTTGTGCCGCTAGTACTGCTACTGACAACGACAACGATGATGATGGAGTCGGTGACTTTTGAAGTGGTTATACCCTTTTTATAGCTTGCTTCCTTACTACTCCAAGGAGAGTTACATGTTCCTCTTCCTATTTACATTTACATATTTTATAGGATTTTGCTTTATTTCGTTATCCACTTGATTTTTTTGTTCTTATAGTGTTTTTTGCTGGTTTTTTGCGCATTTATTGTATTCAAATAACTTGTTATCTGTAGCAGTACAATACACATTCCTGGTATAACTTTTTATCTTTACTTTTTTAACGCTGCAATAACAGAAAGATAAAATTCTTTCAAAACAAACGCAAACGTACAGCAAAATAAATACAGCCAGACGTGAAGACATACGCCCATCCGTGGATGGATTTATTGCAATTTAATTTTGATTGAAATTTACATGTAAATAGTGTGAGTATTCTTGTGCAGGACTATGCAAACTATTGGGGCGGCTATTATTGAATTCGAATACAAAATCTAATTCACATTTTTAATGATGTGTATTAATGGCGAGGAACAAGCAAAGAAAAGTGCTGACGTCAAACTTGGTGGCGGGGAATTTTGGAAAAAACATTTTGTTACATGTTTGCTTGATGCATAATCCAGGGCATGAATGGTAGTAGGTCCACAACAATCTTGTTCTCGAAGATCAGATTCTTATAATAAATACATACATCAAGCATTCACTACTTACAAGTGGCTGAACTCCGGATGTACGGATGCTTTTTTTAACATTCCAATTACACAAGACAATTATGTACCTATTGCGAAAGAATCAGATATAAAGAATGATTCATCAGTTGAATATTTGTGTAATCATCTCAGAGACTGCACGTGGCATTGACAGAGAAAACGGACATCCAAGTGTGATGTGTAAATTGGACAAAAGTCGATGAATATACACACTTATATGGATCTACGTGACCTTCTGAAATGAGTGAGCTTTTTTGGACGAAAACAAGAAATTAGAAGTTTGAATCACAAGTTTCTTTTATGACTCCACTTCTTGCGAAAGCCTGAAGGGCTTTTACATACCTATACGACATGAAAGTCAGTTTCATTTGAATGAAATGGCACAACATGCGGGTGTCTTACACTAAATTCTTCCGAATCACAACCTAATTGACGTATAAAAGGGAAAAGCAATCATAACGAGTACATACTGAGCATGATTCCTCGGGCATGTGGAAGCACAAGCACAATAAATCGAATCTTTTCTCGGAACAGGGACTTGTACCAAGGAACACCGTCTAACCTTGGATGAAGTTTCGGGATGGCAGCAACAATAAGCAACTCTCACTACCTTTCAAGTCTACTTTGGTTTAAGTAAGCCAGAATGACTCTTCCACTGTGCAAGGCAGCACTGTGTTTATTTTTGGACACGTTGACTCAACCGGTTTTTTGGCTTCCCAATCAGTATTATCATAATGGACTTCGATCGATGACGGTTGGGTCCTTGCTGTGGTGCAGTGAACCAATAACTGAAGTCAAGATTGTGATTGCCCGAAAATGATTCTATTTTATAACGTTGATTGGAAGTATCCGCGAATAGGGTCTGGTTTCTAAGGTTGGTAAAGTGTGTAGGTATACCAGTCCTAGCAAGTACCGCTTCTTGGTTTTATAATTAATAAGAAATTCATCAGATTTAGGTGGGCGTGAGACTGAAATGTAAGTGGTGCTGCTGCTTCAAATGTTGATCTGGCTACGCACATAACTAATCATGAGTTGAAAATCATCAAAATTAATGAGGGACAAGAAATTCCTAATCGTTTGTGATTTGCCTTTTTGGCATGTTATGTAGGAGGTTTCTTTTAAACACAAATATAAGTAAGAAGTGACAAATAAGCGAACATAACACAAGATAAGAAGAGGTTAGCAAAGTTTGTGTAGATCTAAAACAAAGCCAGTTTCGTAGTGATTGTTTTATGACTTCATTTGCGTCAAAAACCTATGAATATTGCACAGGGTCATCCAATTCGTTGTCCGAATTGTCATTCGAGACTGTATATGTTCAAACAAAGGCTTGCCATGGATCGTTTAATCGTTAAAATCTTAAAATTGTGAAAATTTACTTTGAAAATAGTGATTCATTACAGTACGAGCAGATTATGGTCGACACAATCGTCCATCTGAGCGTACTATAGGCAAACCCGGAACATAAATTTCGAAGAGTTTGGCTCTGTTACAGATGTCTTAAGACCTATTCATCATCGAAATGCACCTTCTACAGAAAATATGGCCGGCGTTACTGAAAGTCTTAAAGAAGATCAAAATCTATCGACTTGTCTTACGGCACATTATGGAGTATTTTGGATTTGGATTTGCGTCTCAACCCTTACAAAGTTGAACACACTCAAGAATTTAGGCCAGTTGACCACGGAATGCCAAGAACATATGCCGATCTGGTGGTTGAACATCTGTGTTTGGATGACCAATAATCACACATTTAAACATCTTAAGCAATCCGGCTCATTTCTCACCCGGTGGACACGATAACAAACAAAATTATCGCATATGGGGAGCTGAAAAGACAAAGGGGTGTGCAATTTCGTCTTGTGAACATAACCTCTTCGGAAATGAAAAAGGTGTGACCGTCCCATTAGTTCTCATCTCTATAGCCAAACCTTAACCGAATTTTGTTAGCCACAAATCGAAGATATGGTTGTGGAACACATGTGGTTTCAACAAGACGGGGCCACATCTCACGAAATACGACCCGTTTGGCTTAATTGCAGGAAAACTTTCCTGAAAGAATTATTTCGCCTTTTTGTGTGTGAACGCCTTTGAACTTCGTTTTGTAGGGCTGCAAAAGATCGTGCTTATGCACAGAGTCTGTAAGAATATTCGTCAAGTTATGGCCGAGTTATTGCCCAATATGTGTCGAAAAGTCATCGAAAATTATCTTGTCAGAATCAACTCCTGTAGGACATTTCAACTCCTGTGAAGGACATTCGAATTATGGTATAGCTATTCCATTCAAGATCCAAATTTGATTTTTTAATATACTTCCGAAACCACAAGTGTATAACCCATGCCCATATAATTTAATAAACGCAATCAACAAAACAAATCAGTTACTCTCTAGACCAGAACGATCTGTAGGAGAGCGGTGGATGGTGGTCTTCTTTCCCAGGGTAGTAAAGAGGACATTAATTTCACTGCTTACAGAATTTCCAATGACAAATTAGTTCATTCGGCTTAATGTCGTGACACAATAGGACAAGCCTAACGAAGAAAGAATAAAATAATCCACGAAGCCATGGGCTAAGATCGTGCCGGGATGCGTCATTCAAATAATTTAATAGCGATATGGTCTCTATATCCCTGCCACATTATTGTTTTGGCTGAGGCTCCGAAAATCCTCAAAGAAATCCCATTGCTCCCCTAACCAGCAGTATGTGTTACTGATTTTTTAGCAAGATAAACCCAGCTTAACTAGTTCACAGACGGATCAGAAATGGATATCGAAGTATAGACTGGAAACGTCGGCCTAACTTCAAACTATCGGCCCCTACTACCGTCTTCCAAGCAAAGGGTTAATCATATCGAAATGTATGAGAAGAACCCTCCGTAGATCTTACATTAAAATTCTATCCGACAGCCAAGCAGCTCTAAATACTTTCAAATCCTAAGGCCTTGCGTCTAAACTTGTTTGAAATATTCTGCAAACTCACTGAGAAACCGGAGTCGATTAAAGTCTTAAGCAGAGTGCACCAGGACAGCATTTTATTAACCTTTCTTCTTCTTTCTGGCCTTTTCGACGAGATTCGATGAAGACATCCCTTTGAACATGACAATACCTACTGAGCTGGTAATGCTCTCTTTTCTCTTCTTCGAATCTTCGAACTTTTTTTGTTAGCCGTCTTGTGCAACATTTTCATGAAATGAATAGCAGTTAACGAAACTATGATCCGAATTCTATTATCTTTGCCAGAACCGTCAGAGACCTGAATCCCATGCTGAATAAGACTCGAACAACTCTTACCAAATTGAAAGAAGTGTCAACAACATCGCTTCGTCTAGTCCACGCAGTGATATGGAGCGGAAACATGGATGATTCACGAAACATTGCACAGAAGACTGCAAACTTTTAAAGTGTGTCTGTAACGCAAAATTCTTAAAATTCTGTGAACCGACAGAATATCGAATGTAGGGATCCCGACGGAAATAAGGACAAAACGAGAACAACACGTCGGGCAGGTCATCAGAAATCAGAATCAAGAACTGCTACAAGACATTCTAAAAGAAAGAATCGAAGGAGTTGGTAGACAATCTTGGTTGCCGGGGTAGAACTGATCCAATAGAAATATTTAGAAGCGTCGCTTGGCGCGAAGACTCTAGGCAGATGATATTCAGCCTCTTAAGACGCTGCTTATAGGAAATAACAAGAAATAACAACAACCACGCTCGTTCTGATAGCCATTTAAATAAGTAAACCAATTGACATTCATTACAAAACCAATCGCAATTTACAAGTTCCTCTAACGCGTTCAATATTTTCTCCTTCTGTATACGAATACGAAACCGAAATAAACCAAACATCAGCGCCAAGTACAACGTAAACAAAAAAATATTTAATTAGTTCAAAAGAAATCCAACTATTCATCTCGTTTATGTTCTTCCATACACACATGTACTTCGGAAGCAGACAACGCGGAAACAGACTAATTACCTTCGAATAACTTGAGTTGAGCCGGAGAACCTTACCCTGAAATAAGATGGGACAGTCAGTAGTAAGTAATTTAATATCAACAATATAACACGTACGCCTACTAGAGTTTCCCCCCCAAACAGAGGCCACACACAAACAACTCGTATTAGAGGAGAATATCAACCGTGCGAGACATGTTTTGACCAAATGTCGCCCACAAATCAGATGACCAGTCTGTTTTGATGTGTAAATTCAATTTACATAATAGCAGCAGCAACACTATGACTTCATCGTCGATGTAATGAATGGAACAACCAATGCAAGACCCAGAGTCTGAAATATCCACGCGGAATCACAAATAAATTAAAGCCAATAAGTCATTTTAAATTTACTCACAGAACAGCAGGAAAACACAAAAAAACCAAAAGAAAATACTGACACTTGCCGCATTGCGAAACAAAACAACAATTTAACATTTTTCTCTTCTTTTCTTCTGTTTTTTTTATGAATTTCTTCCGTCTCTCATTCCAAATATCTAAAATATGTTTGTTTTAATTAACTCAGTGCCGATGTCGGTGCCATTTGGTTAGATGTATGGCGGAGTGGATGGAGCAGTGGGCAAAGGCAGGGCAAACAGAAGAAGAATAGACCGAGGCGACCTTTTGCAATGCAAATTCCATCCGAAGGAAGACCGCCCCCCATTTGCCGGGTGCACAGTACAAGAAGGAAAGTGTCTTTCTTTAATTATTTTTCACGAAAATCCTTCGACCATTTGCTGATAAAAAGGTGAAAATGTTTTTTTTTTTTCCTTTTTGTTGTGTCGTGACGCACAAGCTCTTCGTCGTCGTGTGGAGGAAACAGGAACTTTCCCCATACCCCCAGAAGAAACACGACGACGACGGTATACACTCACTCACTCACTCACTAGAAACTCGAACTCGATTAAGAAACCAAAGAAAAAAAAAGGTTTCGTAATTTACCCATTAAAACCTCGTAATGCGGTTGTAACATTACAAAAAAAAATTTTGATTACAAGAATATATCAGTTTTCACTTTTTTTTCATCGTTTTTTGCTTTTTGCACAACAGCCAAATAAAATAGCAAATGTATGTAAAACTAGAACCAAGAGGAGCAGTAGAACAATAAAAAAAAAATGAGAAAACGACGGAGGAAAACTCTTGTGCGAAAAATTTCTCAAAACGACTACACGGCTCAACTCCACAGCACAGTACAGCGACACCACAGAGCAATGAAAATAAATTCGAAAGGCAGAGCGCAGCAAGATGAAAAAATAAAAAATAAAAGAAAAACATGAAACGAAAACGAAAAAAAAAAAAAAAGAATTGATTGAGGAAACTACCGTTGCGATGAGTTACCAGGGCGAAGCACACATTATATTTCGAGTTTTCCTGGCTCTTTTCCTTTTGGAATTTTCACAGAAATTTCATTTGAAAATGCTTTCGCAATGAATTGAGTTCAATTTGGTGTTTGATACTAACATTTTACGATTGAATTGCATGCTAAATTCACTGTTTAATTGTGGAAAACATATTTTTTTCACGATTTTTTTTTCCTTTCTTGTTGAAATTATTTATTAGACATGGCGCTTGCAAACACTACTGCAATGAGAGAAGTGAAAATTATGACAGTGGAGAGTGTGGAGTTGACAATTGCGCAGTACTGCCATGTTCATTGGATTTTTAACTGAGCGAAAGTTTACCCCTCTGCCAAGGGTGGTGAGCGGTTGCAAATTAAGGGCTAGGAGACATTATTTTATCGATCTAGATCTAGACTACATTAAAGCTTGTTTTATGTAAGATTGGCGGCTCATTTATACTAATGCTGAATATTATTCCCTATCTGGCTGACACTGGGACTAATAGTCGTACCATCAACCTCTCTAATGAAGGAGAGTACGTCCTTAGCCGCAGAGATTCTAATTCGTGCTGAGGAGTATGTTTTCTTATGGAAAATCGCCCACATTAAGCAATGTAAAGCTGGGCATTCACAGAAACTGATCGTCATCTTCCAAGCACAGCCTAGATTCCGTGTCTGGGCAGAAATTAAGTTTGTTTGTGGTGAAACGTTAGGCCAGAGCGACTAGGTAGAAAGATCAGCACTTTCCTAGTACTTTCCTTCAAGGAATAAGGCTTGATTTATAGTTTCAATTGTGGGCATTGAGCCCCGGGACAATATCCCCAATGGACCAGACGAACGTTGTGAAGGACGGAGTGATACTCAAACAATTATTGTGAGACCGTGATACAGAGACATTTTGAAAAGTTGTTGCTCACTGAAGAATGTTACTAAACACTGCCGCAAGTCCATCCTTACAAAGATGAGTTAAGCTAGGAGTCAAAGTTCATTTGAACAGAAAAGGTTTTCAGTTGGGAACGTAGCCAGTCAAACCCAGTTCACGTTCTGGGGCCATTTCTGAGCAGAGGCGCTTAGTTTAGTAACTTCGCTCTCACACGGTGCAGAGTCTCTGCCTGAGACACGGGATCATCCCACTCCCTTCGATCGCAGGGATGCTGCTTGCAGTTGCCCAGACCACGATAAATTGATCCTTCAAACGGAGGTAAGGTCTTCCTTTTCGTCTCGAACCTGCAGACTGGGTTCCAAGGCCCTCTTTGCTGAAACATTATTGTCTATTCGCTCGATGTGGCCGATCCAGTGTACTCGGTATTCCTGAGTAGAGGAACTGTTCCCAAAGTGCTCACTGCACACCGTGTTATCTAGCGTCACGCGACACGGGTGGATCAGTTCTCCCGTGATCCCGAAATCGACCATCGCCTTGAAGTCGATGAAGATTTGTCTTCGGCAGCGGTAGTGTTTTTCAAAAAGGTTTCAGACCTTCGCACATTACGTTGAATAGGATCTTATACGCGACTTTCTTGAAGATGGGGCACATAGAGCTGATAGTCCAGTCATTGTAGATGGCTCCATACCCCCATACCTAGTTGATGATTTGGCGCATGCACCCTATTAAACCATTGCCACCGTGTTGGACAAGCCAGCTGGTAGGACATCAGAGGCAGCGGCTACTTCCCTGACTAAATAGGCGATCTCTGTTTGTCCTGTCATTGTTTCTCCCTGGAATAGCTGCGCTTCGGTGACTAGGTTCCTTTCGCTGTTTCAGAAACCCAATTAGCCTCAGCATCAAACTGAAATTTGAAGAATCCTATTAGGCTCCTTTCAATTAACAAGCCATTTATCGTGCCTGTCAAGACCTTTCCACTGTTTCATTACAGGTTCCACTAATATGTGGTGACAAGCCTTCTGGGGTTCGCATGTACTGTCCTAACTAAAACCTTTTTGTCGAATTGCTCGGCCCAGCAGACCAAATGTAGTCGATCTGGTACTTCTTTTGGAAATCCATTTCTCGTTCCATTAAGTTCCCATCCACTGCCTCCTTGGAATAAATGGCTGCATGTGTCAAGTCAAATTTGTTTCTTCAAATCTTAAGTTTTGCTTGCATTTTTACTCACTTAGTGCTGCCTCCCCATTAGATTCAAGTTTTCGCTCAGTTTGCAATGATCTCATAATTCGAACTAACCACAGACCAGCTATATCAACTCCCTACCTACCTGCCTCTTTCGCACTCGCACAAAATATTCCCTGTCACTGGAACTAATCTTCGAATCAGTGGAAAGTTGCCATAAATATTCCGAATTCGATCAAAAGTGTTCGACATTCGGTAGCGCACGGTAGTGATTTTGTTCGGAAATTTTCTACTCCGCTCCTGATGGAAATAAAAACCACGGAGAACAATAATAATTCTAAATAAATACAATTTCTGTTACTTCCACAACAAAATGTAAGTGAAAAATATTAGGGAACAGCAATAATACTTTGGATTTCTGGTGCTTAAATGTGATTAATTCCGATTTGAAGAGACAGTCGACTCCCATTTCAGCTGACGACACTCGCACCTCTGTTGTTTTTCTTTTTAATTTCTGATATATTCCCCGCGATAAGTAATTTCTATTAATAATTTTTTAATTGCACTTGAAATGGAGTCAAGAAGCGTATCCTCGGTGTTTAGTAAAACCACTGAAAGCTGCCTGCATAGTGGGAAAGCTGGACGTTCCATCCCACGCAGTTCGGAGCTAGTAGCTACTTCCTTCCTACGGTGGATCTACTTAATTGTTTTGCAATTGGTCATTACGTTGCACTGACACATGAATCAATATTCTGTCATCGGCGATTTCCTGGGATCGCCCGTAGGGGGACAGCTCATCGCAGTGCTAGAGCTGCTCATCATTGCCATCGCCCCTCTGACGTAGTCCCTCTGTCCGTTGGTGTGGAGTGTATTTTAATTTTCTCGTTTCTCAGATTTTATTTACGTATCTGTCGATGAGTCATTTGATTTTAGTGCCACTGCCGCGCTGAGGTTGATTAATTTTTGGTTCCTCTTGGCAAAAAAAAAAAAATAAAATAAAGTTTCGCTTACCAAGGGTAGAAGTTTTCCCCGAGTTTCTTATCTTCAAACAACAGAAGGAAGTGACTCCACTGCGTTTCGCAGTATATACGTATAGGAGTGATTATATATCGACCGTAGGTGTTCGTTTTGGTGCACATACAGCTTTTGTTTACCTTGGGCGCTGACATCATTCTTACTTGGCTTCGGTTTTGTCTTTCATTTACTCGCGTATCAATTTTTTTTTGATTTTGTTTTTACATAATTCATTTGCAATGTGCCGTCGACGGCCACCACAGTTTTTGGGTGTTCTTTTCTGCCCGTTTTTTATCTGGCACTTTCGGTTTCTATTTCTGATAAAATCCGAAGAGTTCTGTGAAACACTTGAGTGTATCGGTGAGCAAAATTAATCAAGAAGTTGTGTACCCGGTTTGGACCCCGTCTTCGTAATCTGCTAGTAGGTGGATAGGGGCTTTTAATGTGGAAATGTGGATGAAGAGAGAATTTCGACGTTGAAATGTTCTGCTGGTTGATGAACGAGGGATTGAGCCTTTGTGTATAGCTTTTCCAATGACGTTTGAGAGTTCTTTCAACACAAGAGCGATACTGATCGTAGCACTTGTGCAGCTACCAATTATTGTTATTTTGTTCAATGAGCGAGAATGCAACGACTTATCATTTACGTTGCTTACGTTGTTAAGCCGAGTTTCTTTGTGCTGTACAGGTTTGCCTACTAAATCGCATACAGCTTTTGTTTAGGCTCAGTATACCTTCTTCATTGTTATCCTCGAGATGGTGAAACGATTGTTCAGTTCCTGTAACGCTGTGCATTAGAGCAGATCAGTCATAACTTTGTTCTTAAGCCTGTTCTATCATAAACACTGTTTTTGCTTCTCAAATACTGATCGATACAACGCTCTCTAGTTCGTCAGTGTTTGAAAAACAAATACTTTTAGTTTTGGCCGGATTATTTCTTAGCCCCACTCTGAGGTCGTTGAAAGAAACTTTTCCGAGACCTTGCTGAGGCTTAGGCATTAGCAGAGGAAGTGCGGTGGGTCTTCCCTTTGCTTTGTGTCGCCGCAGCCATTGCCTGGGTTTGTTAAGATTCCAATGAGGGGAGTCAGCTATGGGCAATTGTGTGATAGAAGTTCTCCTTTTATTGTTATATTAGGCTCAAAGTAGTTTCAAAGGACGACAGGAGAAAAGTGCTTTCCACCTAGCATTGGCCATGTTGCGGAAGTCCAAAGTGATTTCGCTAGTGAGGAAGCAAATGAACGGTTTAATCGAGTGATCGGTCGATAGGTCGTTTGATTCCGAACCTTTTTTAGCTATCTTATCGGTCTTGTCTATCCTTGAAGCCCATTTGTACAGGAATCCAGCATAACGTGATGCTGTGCCTTGAGCCTCTTAACATCGTTTGACAAGTTTTCAGTTGGACTGTCGATGTAGATGTCTATGTGGATGTTATTGTTCAGAGAAGAAAGACTTCTGCAGTCCATTTGGTGGTTCTTCTGATACTTGGAATTGAGGTTTTGGTTGAAGTTTGAATAAAATGGTAATTGAAGGACGCATTCACGTTTGACCACCTGGTGATGGGGCTGTGTCTGATATTGTAACTTTTTCACATCCCGGTTTATCGTCACTCTTGTGATGATACTCAGGTTTGTGGCTTTTGCGGCGGAAGGCCACCAAACCAGTGAGCCTAGGCCTACATTCAAAGGATGGCGGGAGGTTTAGGGCATTATTCTCTGCGGAAAATTCTGATGCAAGCGTAAAAGCTATCGAGAACTTCTTCATGGGTTTTCTAGTATGCACCCAAGGCTGATGTTTGGAATGGGGCTTCATTTAGTTTTGGTGGTACGAGATCGTGTATATTCCTCTTATTTCTGAATCCCTTTTTACCCCCACAAATAGCAAACGATAAGAGCCACCGTGCACAAGACTTCCTAAATAAAATGTCGCTTAGTGGTCGAACGCTTTCTCGAAGTCAGGAAATTTGTTGCAACGGATAACTCATTCCAGTCATGAGCAAACGACTCTATTGTCAATACGAATAAGTACCGCGAAGAAATGCTCTTTCGATCTTCTGAGTTGAACCTGAAGTTAACACACACTCTTCACTGGACGTTGAGAAGAACTTTGACAGTCCATTAGCTCATTTGTAATTCTGTAGACTATTCTTCTATCCGTTCTACCAGTTCCTTCCTGTGCTTGTTCCATAAAGACGTTGATGCGGTTCCGCTTGTCACGTCTCAGAATAAACTGCACTTTTGTACACTTCATGTGATATTGGAGCTAAAGCTCTTCGATCTTCTCTGTCTTACGAGTATACTGATAAAACTTTCTTAAACAAAAACAGGTACCGGACAAACACTAAACTGGTTCATAGCCGGACATATGATTGTATTCGGCTTTGCAGTCTAACGCTCTGCAGAGCTGTTACTCACCGCCAAAGGTGAATGTACCTTAAGCACCTGTTACGTGTGTAAAAACGAGAAAACCTTTCTAATTTATCTCATGTCATCCTTTATCTTTAATCTGCAATTTATTTGAAATACAAAAAATATACGAGTAAACAAAGTTTTAGTATGAAATTGATAACATTTGGGTCTGTATATCGACGGTGTTTTGTCAAAAGGTTGCAGAATTGCAGATTGCAGAATTGCAGATTGCAGAATTTGAGGACTCTTTGTTGAATGTATTGCGCAAGGAGAGGTATTTCTCAACTGCATCCACCTCCGATCTGGCTTATAAGACTTTGCTTTTCTCCCCACACAGTGCATGCAGATGTGTATAATCGAATATCAGTTGATATATTTTTTGCTCCTAAAAGTATCTCATCCACTCTAAACATCGTTCAAGCAAGTGATTTGAGGTCGCACTTTGGTGTTAAAAACTTCCTGAATAAATAAAACGTGAAGGCGTTATGTGACGAATTTGTCGAGACTCTTGCCAAGCCTTGTCTACCAGTGGGCGGTTGGTAAGCATGTTTTGTCGAATTGTTGCATGCAAGACCGCAAGGACTATAATTTGAAGCAATTTCCAATCAATTTTGATTTAAGGCAGCTTAAACCTTCCCGGTTTGTGACGATCATTTCTTTCGCATTCAATCTTACGCATAAATATAGCTGACCTCACCAGACTCGAACTCTGAAATCATTCTTCATTTAACTTAACTCCCAATTGACAATCATCTGCTCGAATTTTAACATATAAACTTTCCATTTCAGAATAAATTCTATCTTCAAGCGAATACCTACCACAAATACAAGATGACTCGATCGAGTAGAATATTAAATGTTTTAGCAGTGCTTCTGTGCACCGGCTGTGTGCTCACACTTGTGGAAGCACAAATTGCCGAAAAATATACACAAAATCCCTGCGTTAATAAGCGCACATGCCACGAATGTATCCAGACACAAAGCTGCGCATGGTGTATGCAGCCCGACTTTGGGGATAGACCTAGATGTTTCCAACCGAGCTATGCAACGTTGGGTGCCTGTCCCGAGGAGTATACCTGGAATCCAGACAATGAGCAAAAATTGATAATTAATCGTGAGCTGTCCCGAGCTGGGTCTCGTAGTGGTGGTGGACAAATGGCATACGGAGGTAGCTACGAAGCTAACTCTTCGTATAGCGCAAGCTCATCCGGACATCAGTCATCACAGTTTGGATCATCAGCGAGAGGATCAGGTAGTGCTGCAGGAAGTTTTGGCGAAGCTAGTGGAGAGATAGTTCAAATTAGCCCGCAGAAGGTTAATCTGAAGTTAAGAATAAGTAAGTTCTATGCGAAACCATTTCTACATTGCTTGTCTAACTCCATTTTAATTGCAGATCAAGCTCACCGATTGCATTTACGTTATTCACAAGCTGAAGATTACCCTGTGGATCTTTACTACCTTATGGACTTGTCCAAATCCATGGAGGACGATAAGGAAAAGCTGTCGAAATTGGGTGATTTACTCTCCGATACGATGAGAAACATAACATCGAACTTCAAATTGGGTTTCGGTTCGTTTGTGGACAAAGTACTGATGCCATATGTTTCGACAATTCCCAAAAAGTGAGTGACACATTCTATTTTCGATCAGGTAGAGGGTTGTTATAATATATTCCAAAATGTGCACATGATATCATTTCAAATGCTAATAGATTTTGAGAGAAGTTGTGAGGGGGGACCAACGCTTAGAGGAAAAACTATTGAAATTCCAAGATATTTTACAATCTCGGTAGCAGTGATTCATGGAATGAATTCCAATTCCAAGTGTGATTCATCAGTTTTTTCTGCTTGTTTTTGTTGGCATTCATTCATGAGTGTTGAACTTTTGTTTGTGTTTCGCAAAAAAAAAGAAAACAAGTTTCTTCCTTACGATTACATCTCCGGCGGAAAGATTTAACTTCAACAAAGGTTACGAATTTTGTTAGCATTTGTGTGGTAGAAAGCGTAAAGTGTAGAGCGCGTTAATTGTGATCATGAGAAAGGGAACTCCTTGTTAGTCTTACCAAGTCTACTTATTCATTCTTTTCGTTCGAATACGAGATTGATATGGAACTGAGTTTTCGCATCATTTATCAGGATCGTTGAAGGTACATACTAGCTAGACGCTTAGTAATGTATTTGCATAACTAATTTCTATAATTCTCTACATAAACTGTCAGCAGTAACGAGTTGCATGTGCATGACAAGGCTACGTTGTGTGGTGCATACCGAAGATATTAAGCGCAAAATGGGAGCAAAGTAGGAAATTAGTTTTCGCCTTCGCCGAAATAAGCAGGGTCATGGTTAAGTTCTACAGAACCTGCAAATGATGGGTACTATCCGTGCGAACGTAGTAATTTCCATGGTTTTAGTCACTGAGTAAGGTATATGTGTATCTATGTCTTCCTTTACATTATGATGCTTCCAGTGATTCTGTTGGTGAAAAACGCGCAGGGGCAGGGATCTACAAGAATTCAGAGAGGTTTTCTTTGAGCGTAGATCGAATCATTGTAGATACACATTCGTTGTTGCCAACAATTCCTGCTTTGTAGTTTTATTTTAGCAATACGTTCATGAATTGATTTGCATATCGTAACAACCGACAGCATTCATTAGTTGGTTAGACGTCGCGGTCGCCAAGACACGTCGCAGTATGAAGACAAGCCAGTCTGGAATTGCAGTTGAAAGATATTAGCGACGGTGTCGTTCAACTTAGTCTAGTCGGCTTCAATGTTTATGTAGGCATTTCAGAATTTATTGTTGAGATAAATTTCTCAAAGAAATGTAGACATTGTGAGTTTTAAATGTTTTAAACTATTGTCAACTATTTGTCTCTGTCCAGCTTAGTTCTGGTGCGGTTGTTTAGGTGGAAAGGTTCTGCTACTAGCTAGAATGGCATACAAACACACTTGTTTTTTTATTAATTAGTTCGTTTGAGGTATAAACTTGAATTTGGAATTAAAAAAGCATGGAAACCTGGAAACGGCATTTAAACTGTGTCTCTTGAGCTTAGGGAATTAGCCAGAAGTCACACAGTGCTAAACCAGGGGAATATGGAGTTTGTGGAACGACATGACTTGAATTTTTGACGAAATGGTCCCAAAGAAGAAAAAAATGAGTTATTGGAACCAAATGAGATTTAACTTTTTAACTAGACTGGTCCAAATGAAATGTTAACATTTTCAGCGAGATCTCTAATTGTTAGTCGATGTTTTTTGATTGTTCATCAGTTGATGGTAATGGCCGTCCATGACGATCTTTATCTTCAAAGCTTACTCTGCCTTCTTTGAATTTTTTGTAGCACTTGTAAACATTTTTTTTTGTGGCAAAGCCTGGTCATCAAACCTTCTGAAACATTCTCTTACGCTTCAGAAATTTCATTCCGCAAAGAAAGTTAAACCCAACCTCTTTGCTCAGATAAGTCAGATATAGTAAAAATCGCTTAATTCACTTTTTGTTGTTCACAAAACACGTGCGTAACGTTGGAACAAATGCAGATTTTGAGATGAAATTTGTGCTGATGTCAGTGACAGTACTACCTGCCTAATTCGCCAGAATCGAAGAAATGTTACTATTTATCTTCTTGTAGTTTATTTAGCCGCCTTTAAGATGTGTCTACAGTTGCCTGGGCGACACCACAAGATGAGAGTGGGATCTACCTCTCGTTGGCTAGTCATAGGAAATTTTGTTCTATGTTGGATTTAACAAGTGTTAAGGGATCCCTTCTGGTTAATTTCTAGAGTTCTAGAGTGTATCGCCGTGATTCGTTATGGGATCTTCATGGCACCGCTTCACAAGTTTAAACTCGCCTTGGTCTCATTCCTTACTCTCTAATCTACCATGTGCACAATTGGAATACCATATTTCTTATTAAATAAATTTTACTTTACATTTTTTTAAACCACACAAACAATTCCATAGATGGACAAATTTTTGATCAACAATTTTTATTTTTTCTTTGTTTTTTGTATTTTTACTTTTTTTTTTACAAAACAAACATTTAAACTACATAAAAATGAAAAAAAAAAATAAAAACTAACACAGACTTGAACATCCGTGCGACAATTGTGAAGCTCCGTACGGTTATCGCAACCACTTGCCCTTGAGTATAGACACAGCGACATTTTCTGTAAGAAATCAATTTAACTTTACATTTACTCTCTCTGCATATGCATTCATCTTTCTGTCCGTACATTTACATATTATATAGTATTCGTAGCATTTCTTGTAAAACTTGGATCTGGAAGTAGCAGCAAATAAAGCTTTAGTTGTTGCATTCGTAAAATTGATTTCCACTCGAATGGTATTCGTCAAGGAAAACAAAAAAAAAAAAAATATTCATTCTCTACCATAGTATTATTATATTCTCTCTTATGTGCTTAACTATAAGTCCTATACTCTTTCACTGTTACTTTTGTTATTATTTTGTATTTTGTTGTATGTGTGGAATGCTCATTTTGTATTTTATTTTTTTACCATATTCTTAGATTGTAAAAGGCAATGCTTCCTGTATGCCATAATGGGGAATGGACTATGGGGTTTATTGTATTTATATTTGTTATCGGTAGTTTATAAACAATGGTACAATAGTGACTGTCATACTGTATACGTTCAATGAATTCAATCTAATGACCGATTGGAATGTTATTGAATCGGATAGAGGGTATAAATTTCAGACTAGACAAGGAAACATGAACAAAAAGAATGAATTAATTCAAAATTAAGCTGTTTAATCCTCATTTGCCAATTGTATCACACAGTATCGACGAAATTATCATACATTTGTGTGTTGTTTTAGGCGGATAACATCTTCTTGAATGGTTTCCAGGTGTCGCGAGGTGTTTGCTGGTATACTTTAGCCACTAGACAGTGTATAATGTCTGGGTTTGGTAGAATCTTTTTTTTTCTCACGCCAATACCATCAACAACGTCCACAAATTGTATGGTTTCAGATTTAGGCTGTGTTCACGGTCAAGCGAATTCGCTTCCCGCGACCAATTACACAAGTACATATGGAGGTGTTCATGGAGTAGCGATTTGGCAAAAACATATGCAATTGTGCAATTAGTCGCTAGTAGCGAATCGCATCACGTCAGCCTTAATCTTTTGCTCCATTATTACTTGTGAATAGCCTTAACTTAACAGAGTGGCTTTGTCACGTAGAAAAATCTGTAATCTACATTTTATTTTGTTACAACCTGTGGGTTATGCGCACAAACTGAAAAATAATCGGTCCGTCAGAACCCAGTGACGGAATAAAATAAGCACTGAAAACTGCTATAAATTACTTTAACACGTCCAGCCTTATTTGTCCACCGGTGGTACACATGGCTATATAACTTTGGTGCCCTGTTTAGGGTCGAGTAGAGCTTGTTAATCCGGCTCAGAGGAGAAATACGAAAGACTCCTCCATGTTTGCGTTATACATTTGGAAAATTGAGGGCTAAAAGCGACATTATTCACAAACAAACTACACCTTTTGGATATAATTTCATTTGTATAAATAAATTTGTCATTATTTCAACAAAAAAAATACCTATCTATGTATGTCTTCATTCATTTAGCTTGCGTGAGCCATGCACAGGCTGTGCTGCACCTTATGGCTACCATAATGTTATGGCTTTAAGCATGGATACATATCGATTTTCTGTAAGTTTATATATTTATGTCCATACATACATAGTATGTGTGGGGAGATAAATTCCGACAAAATATGTTGAAATTTGCTTTATTTTTTTGTTTGGTGGGTTGGTTGGTTATGGAAATTCATTGAAATAAATTATAAATTTTTATTTTTTTAGTTTGAGCATGATTTGTTGGAAGTAGCTTTGTACTAATTTTCTGGTAGCGGTACTAACAATAATGAATGTCCTTCGTATTTCATTCATGTAGCTTAATCCTGTAGAAAATGAATGTAATTTTTTTTTCATATCTTTTATGGTACACTCTTGGAAGAATGTGAAATTTTGTGTGATGACTGGTTTCATATAATATATGATAACCCACCGGTAACAAACAATAACAGGCTTTAAAAGGTAGTGGTCCTAAGATATATCCAAACATTAACAGTCCAGTGTGGACCACATAGATAGGACAGATAGTGAAGTTAGATCAATTGGAGAAAAGAGAAAACATAGTTACAGGGATAGCCCAGTTAATGTCGTTCAAAACACGACTTTAAGTGAAACAACGTTAACCGGGGCTTACCTGCTGCATAACACATAAAACTCCTGAAAACTTAAACTCAAGCAAGTGCGTCGAAACATTGATTTTATTTTTTTTTTTTAAAAATTAACTCACCTTTCCATTTCAAACTGTTTATCAGTGAGAGTTACATATAGTGTATGTTTGGGGTCAAAGAATCGTTGACACTTTGAATTAAAATAACATTTAAACAGTAGGAGATATTTAAAAAATTCTTTTTTATATGTGTAGGGCGGATTTCTGTGTATTAGAGGAAAATATAATTTTATTCAAAATTTTGCTTTTTATTTTTTTTAATGGCAATAATCTAATCCAACTTCTTTTCGTTAAAGTAGTTTCCTTTATTTTTGATCACCGCCTTACAAATTCTAGGCATTCTAGGATTCCCAGGTTGTTTGTAAAAGTGTCCAGAGATGTGGCTTTGATTTTGGACAACTTTCTCGTGCTTTCCTGGACCTTTCGTCCAATGGAAGCTCTATGGGGTTAAGGTCTGGGGATTGGGCTGGCCATATCATATTTTGAACTAATTTTTGTTGCTCTTGCAATTTTATGTACTCTTTACAAAGTTTTGTGGAATGTTTGGTCTTTTTTCTCTCTCAATCAAATAAATATTCTTCCAAATATTTATTACTCGCTATTTTATAATAAACGCGAAAGAAAAGGGTAAGAAGGTAATTTCAAGCTGAATACTATAATAGAAATTATTAAGTAAATCCTTCGTCTCATAAAAAAAGCTTTATAATTTTGTTCGTTGTCTGATTTTGTATAAATCTAATTTGGAATTAGTTACTATATAGTAAAACCTTAACAGCACAGTATAAAAGAAATCAATTTTAGAAGGATTTTGTAGGATTAAAGCCATTTGAGCTCAAATTTCTGGTTGACCCCAAACTTTTGAGCGGTAGTGTATATAGAAATATCTAATGATAGGTAGTGCAGTGTTATAAATTTATCATAAGGCACTAGGCACCTTCGTGGACCCTAGAGAATCATTACGGAGATTTAATATCCCTGAAAAAGTCTACTATTTCAATGATTTGGTTCCTCTGAATTGTGAAAGAAATACTTTCCCAAGTGTTGTGAGTCTACTCTGAGATGTGCCCTGGCACAGAGTAGATGTGTGACGTCCTTTAAGACGTAAAAGTCTGTCTTTATGGATCGAAACAAACGAGTCACATTTTTTGCAACCAAAATTTAACATACTTTCCGTAACAAATCGTTGTCGGTTTTAGGCTTGATACGAATTTCTGACAGACAACTTTTGAATAGTCGGAATGCATGTCTGCAGACATAGCTAAGTTCCGGATGTCAATAATGAAGTCGGAACGAGTTGAGTGTCCTTTCTTGAAGCTTTATGGTGAATAAAGAAAACCTTTCATACAAAACATGCGATAATCTTCACAAAACAATGTAGAATGTACATTTCTTACAATAAACAATGAAATGGTATGAAATGGCGTTTAGCAGAAGAATCTAAGTATTTTTTTTTTTTTGAAGCTGAATAACATCCATATACCCTTTGGTTACGCTATAGTATATATCAGTACAACATGTTCAATTCTTCGCGGAGCAATACGCTCATCAGTCCCATTTTAATAATGTTTACCAAATTATCGAGGTTTTCATTTGCCAAAACATGTATGTGTTCACTACTGGTGACAAGGTAGGCTGGTTTGATAGTTAACCTCGCGATAGTATAATATAATTAGACAGACTTGAATAGATAGCATTCTTACTTTTCGGTATCGTGTTTATTTATATATATTTTGTGGAGCCAATAACATAAGGCGAGTTCTTAAGTAGTTTTTGCCAGAAAGTTAAGAAAAACAAGAGTAGTACTTCAGATTGAAGTTGGATAACGATGCAATTATTCAATTATGATTTACATTTGTGTCCCTCTTGGCGTTCTAATAGCACACATCGGGTACGAATGTGTTGCGTAGATCCATTTGTATAGTTTCCAACTAAAACTACGTAAGAATAATATAAATACCTTTGGGTTTTAACCCTGGTGGACTTGTCATTGAGATAATGCGCGGAAGATAAGGTATTTCCAACGAGGAGATACGTTCGTATGAACAGAGTGCCAATCATTCTCAAGTAAATAATAATGAATCGATCTTATTATCAAGTGAAATACTTTTGCAAGTAGCGAAGGAGTGCCATCGATTAAAAAAAATATCAATATCGTCGATAAATTGATTAGAAACGATTATCATTTCTCGAGGGGAATCGGAATTTATGCGACAAATAGAACCACAGTCCTGAGCAAAGTTTAATTTCCTTTGAGACATATCTATTGATTTGGGAAATTATCTATTACTGGTCAATAAATATGTATATCAGACATACATATATGTACTTCGTTACGCAAATAAATAAGACGAATTTCTTGGAATTTGCCGGCGGTCACTATAATGACATCATACACCCTTATCAAGCAGTAGTAAACATAAATAGCTTTTTTAACGAGAACTCCCGATAACAATAGATTGAAACAAACAAAAAAACCAACAACTCATTGCTTTGCCGGTACATACAGTAGAAAATTCACCGAACCAAGAGCGTACCAATAAAAGAGTATCACATCAAATCGAAATTCTGTTTATAATTTTAATTTCTAATGCAAAATGCTAGGAAGAGGTAAAACGTGCTGCCGTGTCAGGTAACTTGGATGCACCCGAAGGAGGTTTCGATGCCATTATGCAGGCCATTGTTTGCCGCGACCAAATTGGTTGGAGAGGCCAAGCTCGTCGGTTGTTGGTCTTCTCAACTGATGCTGGATTCCATTACGCCGGTGATGGCAAAGTAAGTAAAATCATCGTTACACCTTCTACAGATATTATAAAATATAGTTTTGTATCACAGCTTGGTGGAGTCATAGAGCCAAACGATGGAGAATGTCATTTGGATGGTCTGGGATCATACACTCATTCGACAATTCAGGACTACCCTAGCATCTCTCAAATCAATCATCACGTAAAGAAAAACGCCATCAATATTATCTTTGCTGTAACTCAGCAACAAATCAATGTTTACGAGAAGTTATCGAAACACATTGAGGGTTCGTCCAGTGCTGTGTTGTCTAGTGATTCATCGAACGTTGTCGAATTGGTGCGAGAGGAATACGGTGTAAGTTGACTGGAAAATTTCCTTTCATTGCGCAAATACGCTAAACTTATTCCTTTTGTTTGCAGAAAATCTCATCTTCGATTGAAATGAAAGACAATGCCAGTAGTGCTGTCAAGATTACCTACTATTCGGCGTGTTTGAATGGGGGTACTCCAATTCCGACTGCCAAGTGTGACGGTCTTAAGGTTGGCGATGTGGTGAGCTTCACTGCTGAAATTGTTGTCACTTCGTGTCCAAGTGATCCCAAGGACTGGCATCAGTTGATCCAAATCTACCCAGTTGGTATCAATGAGAGTTTGGTGATTGACTTGGAAATGCTTTGCAGTTGTCCATGTGAACGGCCAGGACACCCAGCATTCGAAGCTTCCTCGCCAAAGTGTCACAATCAGGGTCAGTATATGTGCGGTATTTGTGAGTGCGACGAGGCCCATTTCGGACGTAACTGTGAGTGTTCGATGACCGATGTGCATGCAGAGAACGAAAGGGACTTGGGATGCCGAGCTGATAATACCACACAGATAGACTGCAGCGGTCGAGGTAATTGCGTGTGTGGCGTATGCGAATGCGAGAAACGATTAAATCTTGAGGAAGTGATATCTGGCAAGTTCTGTGAATGTGACAACTTTTCATGCGATCGCCATAATCAGTTGCTGTGTTCTGGACCTGACCACGGAGTTTGCGAATGCGGAGTTTGCGCCTGTAAGCAAGGATGGTCAGGGTCGGCGTGTGACTGTCGGGCATCGAACGAAACCTGTGTCCCACCAAATGGAGGAGAAATTTGCTCCGGTCATGGCGAGTGCGAATGTGGTACATGCAAGTACGTATATAAGATGATTTTGTTTTCAGTATAATCAGTGTACAATTCTCTCAGATGTATGGTAACAGAAGAAGGTCGCTACTCAGGGAAATACTGTGAGAAATGTCCAACCTGTTCAGGTCGCTGTCATGAACTTAAAGACTGCGTTCAATGTCAAATGTACAAAACCGGACCACTTAAGGACGAAGCTGCCTGCGCTGCCAACTGCACGACTTTCACACCTATCGGCGTTGAGAAAGTCGTTGTAGATGAGGACAAAGACGAATACTCTTGCTTGTTCTACGATGAGGACGATTGCAAGTTTACATTCAAATACACCGATAAGGAAGACGACAAGATCGAAGTGCATGCCCAACAAGAACGTGAATGCCCGCCCAAGGTATTCATGCTGGGAATTGTTTTGGGTGTAATTGCAGCCATTGTGCTGGTTGGTCTTGCCATTCTCCTACTGTGGAAGTTGCTGACCACCATTCACGATCGACGAGAGTTTGCGCGATTCGAAAAGGAGCGAATGAATGCTAAGTGGGATACGGTAAGTGAATGGAAGTTTCTCTTTGACTTTAATTAATAATTCTCTTCTCTTTCCAGGGTGAAAATCCGATCTACAAACAAGCTACTTCGACATTTAAGAACCCCACCTATGCTGGAAAATAAGTTGATTTTCCACCAATTTGCCATAAAAATTGTCAGCTTTCTCGTATCATTTTTAAACTTTTACTTTCTCTCTAAATATCGCCTGTGAGTGTGGATTCTGCTATATTGTCTTTTTTTTCCACAGTATTTGAGTTTATTTATTAATTTTTTCACTAAAACTGCCATAAGTTTTAAGTTTAATTTGCCATTCAGCATTCAACAACAAAACAGTCTTCCTTAAGGTCTTTTCCAAAAACTCACCTAGTATCCTCAGAATCCGCACGATATGACCATATAGAGATCGATCATCATTTTCAAACGAACTAAACGAGATATTAACATAATTCTAAATATTTTCTGTGTCTTATAAGAAAAATGTGTGCCTGCTACTTACATAAGTCTATGTATACTAAGTAACTAATTTTTTTTTTTAAAGCTGAAAAGAACACAAACACTTTGTCTCTGTTGGCATGATACTAACTAAATACAGAATCACAGATGTGCCTGCCACTTATGGTTTCTTAAATGGTCTAGTCTTGCTTGACAAAACCTATACAAAGTCCTGTCCCTACTACACTTCCTTCGAGTCCGTACAATCATGATAGATAGACTTCCTCTTCACCACACACGCTTTCAAAACTAAAACTCAGAATCGAAGCTAAAAAAATCATATTAAATGTGTGCCTAATCCACATCCTGTTCTATTGGCAGGATAACAAAGTTAAAAGAAATCAAATAAACTTTTAAATGTATTGTATAGCCAAATTAATGTAATTTTTAGATTAAACAAAAACAAAAACAAAATGTCGACTATTATCAGCAATTATTGTCCAAAAATACGATGAAATCATTTTCTAGCAATATATAAATGTAATTTTTTTAAGAATTTATTTTTCAACTCGTAAGTTGTTCGAATTTCGCGCACCGAAACGAATACTTTTGTAGTATTTAAGATTTTGTTTTATTATTTATATATTATATATCATTAATATATATACATTTTTTTTAACTGTACTGATTTTTAATTTTATATATTAACATTTAATATAAATAATAGATGTTTTTTTCTGTTTTCTTTCAACCGAATTCGGTTGGAACTAAAAATTTGGTTAACTTTTTTATATTGTACGAAAATGTGTTCGAAAATTATTGCTTTTTTAACGAATGAACAAAACACGCACATAAATTTAAAATAAAATTTAGTTGATAGATTTGAATATAAAATAAAAACCGTAAATATAATATTTAACTATAAGAAATGTTAAGTTTTTCTTAATTTGCATTTGGTTGATTATATTTGGCAGCTGTTTGCGGGAGAGCGCTTGCAGCACCTATCTGTGAGCAGCCTTTGGTTAGTCAGAGAGTTAGTCTGCGGTAATGGTGTAGTGAATAGTCACCCCTACTGGGAACTTCAATTTCCTGCGAATACAGTGGTCGACATTCGTATGAAAGCACCTTAAGATTTTTGCAGATTTTGCTCCCCACGAAGGACCTCACGAAGTAAAACAAAATTTTGCTTCTGACTAGATATGTTGTGAATGAGTAATGCAGGACGAGAGAAACTGTGTATGTGCTTACTTATTTCGAAGAGACAGTGTTTGTTTTTGTATTTTCATTCTAACTATTGTCGTCGGAAAAACGATTAACCGATGCGGAAGGATAAAGGTTACTCCAACAGAAAAATTGCTGGCAAATTACTCGATCAGAAACTGTCGTCAGAATGTTTTTTTTAAAAAAGGGCCAAATTATGATGTAAAAGCCCCAACAAAAGGTAACAAGAACTCGTCATATTGCGCGTCTTTTGCGCACCACTCTGAACATAAGATGGACACAACTTAAAGGATAACCACATCTAACTGCCATTCACAGAGAAAAGAAACTAGACATTGCCAAAAAATATACATATGTCTTGTCTAGATTAAGATGGACCGGACAGCTGCTACCGACATGATTTAAGGAAGCACAGGATGGTCAGATGGAAACACAACTTCGCCGGCGGAAGTGTTATGGCATGGGGTGCATTCTGACAACATGAAAGGCTTCTCATCTAATTTATAAGCACATGCATGAAGTCGGAGATGTACACAAATCTCGAAAGGTGCGATGAAGAGGATGCGAGGAGAGAGGCTTGCAAGTAAAAATACATGCTTACTTAACTGACCAGCTTGCAGTCCCAAAATTGGTTATGAATGTCTTCTGCTTTCGAGTGTGTTAAACATATTTGGAAGTAAAATTTGTCCCATTTGGATAAATATGCAAATCACGGAGGAAAGGAAAAGAAAAATAAATCTTTTTTTCTACGAAAAGCATAATTTGCCAGAACAATAGGCTGATCATGCAATGTTATACTTGTTTCTCCAACATCGACGACACCAACGCTCCGGCCCGTAGACTCTTCGAATCAAACCCGGAGGGACAACGCAGTAGAGGAAGACCTCGCCTTAGGTGGCGCGCATAAGTAGAAGCAACTAGAGGCAGTTAGATAAGGACCGGGCTAACTGGAGAGGCTTGTTGGTTGAGGCCCAGGTTCACCCCGAACTGTAGCGCCACCTAAGTAAGCAAGTAAGTAAGTTAGCTTACTGACTCGAGTGCAGAATGGTAGGCCGATGTAGCCGGTCTCTAATAGGAACGTCAATGAATCTCTCCATGGTTTTGAGGACAAATAATGTTAGACTTATGTCTAGGGCTATCGGCGCTAGGTGAAGCGCCCTCTCCTTTTGCCGTGTTTAGAGTCTACTTTGGGTATAATACAACAATCAAAGGACCAGAGAACTCCTATCATAGATTCCTACAGTACAGTACAGTACCAATGCAGAGGCTGGGGCGAAGCAGAGGTGGAGGAATACACAACACACTTCTTCTGCGAATGCCCGATTCTCACCAGAACCAGATACCAAACCTTTTAAAATTGAATCATTTGGATGAACTCAACGAACTAACCAGCACGCTACATAAAATTCATAATGAAAACCGGCTGGTTCGGAAAGGCCGCTCCAATCGTGGATTAATCAGTTGGAATTTTCTTGTCCGATATTTTCAGGTACTCCACACAATGGATCCGAGTGAGACTATCCCCATTTGGTTGTAGTCATCCCTGGTACTCCACACAATAGATCCGAGTGAGACTGTCCCCATTTGGTTGTAGTCATCCCTTAAACCTGCGTACCTACTGTAGGCTATAGGATTTACATTTACGGATCTCTAGAAAATCGTGGGAATTCCCTAGCTCTCTCTAAATAAAGCAGTCATTCCCGACAGAATGAGTTCTCCGTGAGGGCTTAAAATAGTGAAAATTTAACTATTTGCACTCAGCAACTCAGTGTGGCATGCACGAGTAGACGAACCTCAGAAAGTGAGCCTCTCTATGACAAATGAAAGGAAACACAAGTTTTAAAAATATCGTTGCCAATAATATTCTTTATTTCTCAGTTTGTAGAGCAACAATTTTGAAAAAAAGCAAATATACAGATGTAAACAATAAACAAACATTTTTCATAATTTTTTTTTTCTTTCACATGACCCATTGAGTGCTTGTGCCATGTGTGATCTTACAAAAAAAGCTAAAAGACTTCCCCATCAGCATCAGCGCCAATGGAGTATAAACCCAGATGTGTTGACGTCTGAGTAACTCCATCAATAGAAGGTTATATAACCTGATGTTTGGTGTGTGATGTCTTCTCGTCTACTTTGTCAGAGAGATACATGCGGTTTCGCTTCTTCGTACGTCACATATTCTCATGCGGTACAAGCTCCAGCAAGTTTCAATTGAAAATCAAATCAGCGTCCGGGGCACCCTTTTGGTGCTTGAATTTCGGACGATTCTGACGTTGATAGTAGTTAGATTGATTCTTTTGCGATTGCAACAAGGACTCTTGGTAGTCTTCCTCTTCGAAGCGTTCGGTTATGTTGAGCGTGAGAAGTTTAACCTTTTGGTTTTCTTCGCGGATTTTCTGCTCTTGAAGCTTTAAGTTTATGGCCAGGTGACTGTCGGAGGGAGCTACGAACGATTTGAATTGTTGTTTGCCTTTACCACCGCGAACCATTAGTACGAAGGGGACTGCAGAATCTTTGGATTCGTTTGTTGAAGTGTTGCTGGTACTACTGCCACCGCATTGTATTTGATCGTAGGATTTTTTACTGTTCTTTGCCATCATCGGGACTGGTATGTCCTTGGTATTGGGTTTGATCGTTTCCTTCAAGCGCTCTTGGTAGCTATCGGCTGCCATTTTGTCGAACATCTGTTCGAATTCTAGGTCTTCCTTGGATTTTTCAGGGTTTTCGTCGTGAATCTCTTCGATTCCGTCATTCATCCAGTTTTGATTGGAGTTATCCAGTCCAGAAGCATCATCGTTGTCTTCATCTTCTTCACGGCGACGTTCCTTGTTGTCATCGCCTGATTCTGAGGAATCGTCGCTTAGCTGGAAGAATGTCATTAGATGAGATCACTGAATTGATTAAAGTATGTACCCCTTCATCAAGTTCGCTGTCCTCACGGATAGGATCCAACTCTGTTTCTGCAGCAGCACCATCACCAGCTCCCTCTTGGTTTGTTTGCTGGATTGCCAGCTGAGGATATAGCTCGGCTTTAAGTTTTTCAATTGCTTCCTTTGCTTGTTCTAGGTTTTTATAGAGCTGGGAAACGGTATTTTAGTCCTGGAACTTGGAAGAATATGGTAACTCACCTTCAACTTTGGTCTGACATTAGCCAGACAGTCACGGTAAGTGTGATCCACTAAAATGGGGAACAAATCCGATGTGTCTTCCTTGCTAAAAATGGGATTGCTCTTCTTGTACCAGTAGTAGTGCTGAAAGAACACCAGAAAGTAGTCCAACCTGCAAGAAAACTCCTTAGAATCACAGTATTTGCGTCCGTACGCCGACCACTTACTTCTTCCGACTCATGGCACTTGTAAAGTACTGGCCGCACGTGTCTAAGAGCATACAGGCTAGCTTCAATCGGAAAAGACTGTCCGGTGGGTCCAGCGGTGAAACAACTCCCTCCTCGGTGGACACACCCAACGATATGATCGAATATAGCGTATTCAATACATTGGCCGACTCAATCAACTTGTAGTTGTATAGCTCCCCCAAGTATTTGGCCATTGCGATGCGTCTCTGCGCCAGCTTTGGCGAATGAATCTCGAGACCCGCCCGAATATCCTCAAACACGTTGTCAATGACCATAGTCACAGCTTTCTCTTGATGCGAACTCAATCCAGAAACAAGGTCGGCCAAGAATCTAATCAGAGGAAACCGCAACAAGTACGCCTTCGACAGACACTTTATGGCATAGCCACAGATATCTGGATCATCCCAATTAATCCGGCGCATCATCTTAATGCACTTATCAACGTTTTGTTTGCACAGTTCTTCGAAAATCAAGTGGCGAATGTACTCGTGGATTGGTGGACGAAGTTTCTTTTCCATTTTCACCGAGTCTGGAGGCTTCACCAAATAATAGACACTCTCTACTTGGGCTGCATGGCGTGAATCTAAGGCTGTGTTAGTTTTCATACGAATCATTTGATCGAGAAAAACATTCGTCAAGAGGCGAGAGTCTCGGCAGTTATAGAGGTACACACCAGCCACTTCAATGAAGGCACACGCCATTTCAATCTGGTGGTGATGAAAGTCACGTAAAAGCATTTTAAGACAGGCCAAGGCGTCGAACTTCTTGCACAGCCCGAACTTTACCATTTCGCCGATGAAACGTACTATTTTTATCTTCGATTCGATATTCAGTTGGTTCTTCTTGCGGATGTGCCATTTGAATTCCTTGCGAAGCATCTCGGACAGATCAAGGGCGATGTCTGTGTTTACGAGATTTACGATGGCAACGAAGCGGGACAAGAATGGAAGGAGATCCAAGCGAGTTCTGAAAGAGAAACATGAGTAAAAACTTTTTTTGTAAGATATAGCTGATTACCTCTGTACGCCAAAGATAGACTTGGTTAACTTTTTCCGGTTGTTCTTGGTGTTGTAGTTCAAAAGAAATTCAATTGCCGCCGAGTCCAACAGCTCTTTGTTGACGCAATTGTTCAGGTTAGTGAGGAATTGTTCAAACTGCTGCTTGATATTTGTTCCAGCATTTGTTATTCTTCCTGCCTCCATCAACGCTGAACCAATTTTATCAGGGAGAACCGGTTCTGCCGCTACGACTCCTACAGCGGCTGCTTCTTCCGGTTGCGCCTCAGTATCATTCGACGGATCCGATGTAGATGATGGTGGATCATCGCCATCGACGTCGGCATCTATATCCACATCCAATGACTCTTCTGTCATTTCCATTGGTTCCTCGGGAGGCTCTAAGTCCTGCTTCGGAGCAGAGAAATTCGGAAGGAACTGCCTCAAATCGGGAAGATCAGTGTAGAAAGCTTTTGTCTCCTCATCGCCCCACGGATCCAGCTCACCCATCGAAGAGCTCTCCAACAGGCTCTCAAGTACAGTCCCGGGACTACCAATTTCCGTCTCCTTAGCCAGCTCTGGCAGTGGTTCATCCAACAGATCTGACAGCGTTTGTGCAGAAGACAGCAGTTTGTCGAAGTTCGCTTGCATCAGCTCGCACTTTTCCTTCTTGTCGTTGGATATCTCACCCTTTGACTCCATGATTCGGCGGATATTCTTCGTCATGGACATCAATTCAGTTTGCTCCGATACCAGGTGCTTACACAGATTCTTAAAGTAGTCCTTAAGAAGCGTTCGTAGATTCTGCTGTTTATCAGGCGGCAGAAACTCAGACTTTGGAATCGCTATGTTATACTTCTGAGCCAATATGACAATCTTCTTGGGCACCAATCCCGCATACTCCTCTCCGCAGTGGCGACAGAACGATAGTATAATGGAAAAGTTGCTATGGTCCTCCTTGTCCTGGGATATAATGTTCGTCAGTACACTTCCCAGCAAAGAGAGACCCTGCTTCCCGCCAATCACACCCGAACTGACCAACTCAGCGAAAAGTCTCAAATCAACACGCAACTTACTCGGATTTGAGATCCTTTCGCCTGGCTTAACGGCCAAAGTTTTTTGCCACGCTTCCAGAAATTGCCCATCAAAGTCGATGTACGTCTGGTGCAGCTGTGAGCACAGACTTACCACAGCAGGCACATCGGTCATCTTTAGCTTCGCTTCCGACAAAGCAGCGCAAATTTCTGAAATGTATTTACTCAAATTTAGCCCATTCATGTCTTTCGTCAGCGCTTCCAACTGGGCGGCTGTGAACTGCTTCAGTTTCTTCACAAAAGCCGTGTTCTTCTTCAGACTAGAGTCTAGCCGCGCGAAATGCTCCTCGCCCGGGTGAATGCACTTCAAATTTCCATTTCGGAGTTGGGACTTTGCCGAAATCTTTGTCTTAAGTTCCGCCACGAAGTTCTCCACTTCCTGCTGTTCATTGCGAGCTGTTTCTTCTGCATTCTGGTCAGGTGGGGTGTCCGTTGGATCCGGAGTAGATTCGGAAGATTTGTTGTCTGTCATTAACACGATTAAAATACACTTTAATTATGGGCAATTGCAATTATTTGGAATAAAAAAAACCAAAACGATCTTCCGATTGTCAGCGAATTTGGTTAGTTGTGCGATAGTGGCGATTTTTGACAATTTGTAATGTTTTTGTTTTTGGAATATTTCGACGTACATATTTTTCGCCTATGACAAATATGGCCGAAGTGATGGGGTTTGAGTTGATTTTTCGTGCAGTGTAGGTAAGGTGGTGCTGAGTTGTTTTAAAATAGTAAAATTGTTACAAAAAAAATATATTTTTGTTTTTATCTGGGTTAAGCAAATTTAAATAAAATGATTAAAAAAAAACAAAAAAACAAATAAACCCAACAAGGTGCAAAAAAAAACCAAAAGTAGAGGAGCTTCTAGGCTAGAACACTTCTAGGAACAGGAAATCTTAGAGAAAACTGCAGTAGATCTCCATTGATTGTAGACAAATAGTGCGTAAAACATTTAAAAAAAACAGTAAGTGGTAGGGAATGAACCTTCAACATTGGCTCTATGGGAGCAGCGTGGCTTAAAATATTCGGTTTTTGACTAACGACTAAGGAGAACTGCCTACAAATAATAGCTTGGGGCGTTTGTTCTTTATATTAGTCCCACGTGTTTATAAAGGAGTTATGTAGGGAAGGTAGACAACTTAATACATGGTAAGCAATCCCGTGTCCAGCATCTCTCGCTAACGTAGAAACAAAATTTATCACATTACAATTGATATACAGTCTTCAATGACAGGTGCAGTGGTGCTTATATCGACCTGGTTGGGTGAACGCCTTGTGGCTTTCATGCGAAGGCTTACTAAAGTGTGGATAAGGTAGCCTTTGGAGCCTGATAGAATCAAACATTGTCTGTACAAACACGGTTAGGGACTAGAAACATGCAACCCAGAGTTTTACAAGCTAAAATATTGCAAACATTGACAAATCAACTCATGCCACAGGTGAAAGAAACGAGGAAGCATTGATTCCCTTCAAGATATATACATAATGAACATCTCCTCAGAACTAGCTTTGTAACTACAGAAAATTTTATTATGTGTATTCCAATGACAAAATGCTTAATATTTAATGAGATTATTCACTGGGAATGAGCGCCTAAGGCCCATACACTTCTCCCTATCAATGAAGAGTGCATTCACTTTCCTCTTTAGATCGGCTTCCAAGCTGGAACGGGTTCTCAAAAGCTGCTGATGCTGAGCTTCTGCCTCTTGAAGTTTTCTGTGTAAATTGCTAACAGTGTCCTGTAGATCATAAACCTCTTGAACTAAACGGAACTGGGCTTGATCTCTGAAAATTTAAAGGTAAATTCTTTCCCTTAAATATGCGCCAAAGTAAGAGAAATATCTTGATATTTACTTGCACAACTCGACACCCTCGCGATGGGTACGAGCTTCCAAACGCGTCTGAGCCACTTTCATTGGATTGGACTTGTCTTGAATAGCTTTTTGCAAAAGACCAATGTGTTTCTCCAAGTCGAATAGCTCCTGCTGAACCTTAAACAGATGAAGTTGAATCTTATTCTTGGCCTCGGACATCTCTTGAGCGCGCCTATCCAGAGCATTATTCGTATTACTCCAGAAGTCCCAGACACTAGCGGCAGTTCCATTGATCATTGTTTCTATGTCGCTGCGCAGTTGTGTGGATTTTCCACGCTCTGATTGGGATCTACATGAATAATTCAAAAATTTATACGTAAAAATTCAGGGTAAGGACGTGTTTACTTGTTCACCCGGTAACTGCTGGATTGAGCCCAAGAATCCTGAGTACTAACCGTCGGATCATATTTCTCCACGCCGCCGTAGTACGTGATACCTCGACTGTAATTGTTCAACTGATGGCACACTGAGTCAATTCCCAGCGTTGATTCTTTGTGCACAACATCATCCTCCAGAACCTGTTGAGCAGCACGACAATCCTGAAGTTGTTTCGCGACCCTATCATACAGACCCCTTAGTTTTTCTTGACTCGAGCGCAAATTGTCCACCTCCAAGAGGAGGCTCTTCTCAACATGGTCGTGAACTTTTTCAACCTCCTGACGACCCTCTCGGTGGTACAGACACTCCTGGGCGATGTGCAGTGGGGCTTCCAAGTCCTGGATAGCCTTTGCAATCGAACTTTTATAGTTACCCAGTGAAGTGGTTTCGAAAACTAACTTCTCCAACTCGGTGTTCAGCTCATTTCTCCAGAAGGTGACATCGGTTATACGTTCACCAATACGCCGGCCAGCGTCTCGTTGTCCCTGAGCAGTCTTCTCGTCTGTCTCACGCATAATTCGAATGGCTTCATTTCGCAGCCTCTCTGATTGATTTCTAGGAAAACACGACTTCCAAAACCAGTCGGTGTCACATAGTTCAACAATTTACCTGTTCGAATCGGACTCTGCATATCTGGACAAACAATTGTTCGCCCATTCACCAGGAGTATAACGAGTGTAGAGCGCTGCTCTTGCAGCATGTTGCGGATTCCTCTCGAAACCCGTGACCAAGTTAGGAAACGTCAACGGTTCTGTTACCATACCTGCTGGGGTAAAGCAAGGATTCACGAGTTGATTTGTTATCGGTTGCTCTGCCAATGGAGTGACCTCAATCATTTCGTAGGCAAGCGTCGGTCGCCATGGATGAGGTCGAGTTGTCTACCCCAAAACAAAGTCATTCCAAAATAATGAATTCCAATTGGTTCCTCCACCTACCTGATACGAAGATCCAACTCGTGGCGGAATCGATGGTCCTGAGACTGGCTCCAAGCATGGCGGAGCCCCAGCCGTACTCCATGGCTGCAATTGCGAATACATAACGGTTTGATCGAATTTCGAAGACATTTTTAAAAAAAAATTAAAATTTTTCCCTTGACTTCAAAATGAATTAAATTTATACAAATTCTATGATAATAATGTGACTTGAAACTCTGCAGATACATAGATCCGTACTAGACTAGGTGAGGGGTGTGTTCTGGCAAAACAATGTGCTTGGATATGAGGGTGCTGTGGAAAAATAAAAAATAAATTCTTCTAACGTATGATTCGATGAGATTACGATAGTCCTTTCGCTCGACGTACTGTCCTTCCTCGCATGACCACTTATCAATGAGGTTGTCCTTAACCAGACGGGAATCGAAGACTCTATTCTCGAGGTATGAGGTGGTGTGCCATTTCATGATTTTGGTAGGTGATAGTTTAACTTTCACTCACGATTGGTATGCTTGACTTGAGAACGGTTTCTTTGAGGGTTCTTGACGGTCTGGTGCTGTAGAGTGGGTAGCGTTTTTGAAGGAACGAATCCTCGATTTTCCAGCAAAGCATTTGGGCTATCCAAACGTGCGAAAATGAAAAAACTCACTTAAAACAGCTCTGTGGACTGTGCGCTATCCGAAGGAGTTAAGCAGAACTGTTAAGGAATGTTGGAACAATGGAATTCTTTCAGGCGAATAGGGATTTACTGAGGGATCGATCAAACAATCGGTTGTTCACTGGATACCTGGTGGAATTAATCGATTTTCCTATTAAATCGACGAAGAAGGTCATCGTTTTGGTTCTAGTTTCACCTCTGTTAAAAAAAAATACAAGTCGTAAGATCTTATTGTGCTGCATGGGCTTTCACCTCAATGTGAGCAATTGTTCCTTTAAGCCATATTTATGGCGTTAACATTCGCACCATATTGTATCCAAGTAGGTCTTAAGAAGATTTCTTTGGGGTTCGCTGTTACATATGTAGATGGTGAAAGGGAAGCCGTATTTTCGGAAACAAAATCGTCTACCAACCATGTTGACTATCGGCTTAAGGGGTAAGATAGGGATGCTCTAACGCTTCACTCTGACCAGCAGTGATTTTGGGTGTGAATAGCTGGAGCATTCTGAGGGATTACAGTCTGAAATCATAGTTTCATAGGGCCATTCACTTAGGCGCTAAATATGCAACTAAGTTCCGTATTCAACAGGGTTTGTTTGAATACATGCACCTTATGCTTAATACCAGGACTATCCCAGCCATTGAACGACCAGAAAGAGAATTCCTGTCAGCCTCATAAAATACGTCAACGGCTGGAGGTCTTTCGCCAACCTACGACTGGAGGAGAACCTTTTTTCTGGTCAAACTTAGTCACAGTGACGCTTGGACCATCTTCGTTATTATTACGGGGCACGGTGTCATAGGTATTCATGTTAAGCGTCTGAGGACCCCTCATAAGGAAGACACGAAGAGGATTCGAAGAGTATTCGCTTACAAGGTACACATTGAAAGAACGTACCACAAACCTTGAATGGTGAGTGCTGGCTTGCCTAGGAGACTAGTTCCGTCAGTGGTGGTGCAGTCCATCATAATGCATGCGGCACCAATATGGGCCAAACAGTGACCGGTTTGCTGTGCATATCGAACTGTGTTGCTACGGAACCCACGTTTTTGGTATCTTTACAAGATTACCCATCCATTGGCGCAACAGAGAAAATAGAAAAAAAAGACACAAAGACGCAATCGAATCTGTTCATCAACTTCTGTGTGAATGCCTTGCTCTCGCCAACAGGAGCATGACAATTCTCAGGATTCACTTTTTCAAATGTTTTCATTTAGTCCGAAGATTCGGACAGAATTTGAGCTGAAAGACCTGAAAAACTTTATTTTCATACAGATACCCAGATTGAACAGATCAACCAATAATGCCAGAATGAACTACTGAGGCTTCTTTGGGTCCAATACAATGAAAAAAGGACTAGAAAGCTTCTGTCTCTAAATTGATCCCAGCTAACCCTTCTCATCGGCATCCTTACAGGCCACAATCCAATGACGGCCCACCTCAGTAGAATGGGTTTCAACGGCTTAGAGCTATGCAGAAGTTGCGACGACACTGAGGTGGAGGAAGACACGACACACTTTCTCTGCGAATGCCCACGTCTCAGCAGAATTAGATGTCAAACCTTCGGGAAGTCATTTTGCTCCCTAAGACCATGGACTAACGAGCAAATTTTCTGTTTTTTCTTTATGTTTTTCCAGATATCCCACACAGGGGAACACAATGGATCCGCTGAGATTCGAGTGAGTCTGCTCCCTCCCGATACTTGTTGCAGTCACCCCCTTAACCACAAATAATCTATTAGTCTGTGCTCTTACATAACCTAACGTGACTAACTACTGATGGTTATTGATATATTAACTTTTTTTTTCATTATCTCTGAAGGAATACAGCATTATTCAATGGAACCATTAAAGTATCTTTCGTCAGTAGTATCAGTTTAAAGCCTTTTTGACCAATTTGTTCAAAATCTACGGAAAGAGCAACCCACCACAGTTCAAGAAGACCTACCTTATCGACAAGTGACAATTCCTTTGTTGCCATCATTTCAAGGGTGACGTTGACGTTTTCAACATTTTGCCAGGGTAAGGTTTGACCGGCGAATTGATTTTCGTATATTTCTTACAATTCATTTATAAAAATCATTGTTTATTCATAGAAAATCGAAATAAAAACATATTTTCTTTCCATTTCCTGTTACAACAGTCTTTAGTTTGTTTAATCCCTTGTGTTGTTTAACAAGGAACACCGGATTGCCAGATTACGAGCCCTTGTTGTGCTCCTTACTAAAGGATTTTCACTTGAAATCTATTAATTTCAATAAATTTATTGGATTTCTCAGTTATAGGTATTCCCTCGGGTTCTGTTCGCCTATTGAAATGTTAAACTTTTATTTCGTTTTACTAATTTGGTGAGAGATTTCTCTTTCCCTGCTTCTAAAGTGCTAGAAACGTGTGTGAATTAAAATTTATGCATCGCTGCCCTTATCAGCACTTAATATGATTAAATGAAATTGTTGGGAAGACAAGTACATAACTGTGCACCTGGTGGTGACACAAGTCTTCGATGACAAATTTTTATTAATTTCTTGTTTAGCTGCCAAGAAATATTGTTTATTTTTGGAATTCACATAATTTTGGTGCAATTTTGTTATTTCAGAGAATCAAAATGCGTTTGGCAATATTTTTATTGATATTCTGTAGTATCCACTATGGATCGGGGGTTGATCCGAAAAATTTCAAAACATGCGACGAGAGCAGTTTTTGCAGGTAAAGTGTTGAGTGTTTTGTGCTTGTTTTGGGATGAAAAAGTGTTGTTTTTTTAGGCGATGTCGGAAAGTGCAACCGGGAAACTCCAAATATGCCCTGGTACCAGGGTCATTGAACTCTTACTCGGACTCTGTTACGCTGGATCTCATTAATAAGGAGAACAATCACCTGTTTGCGTTGAAAGTAGAAGCCTTGGAGGTAAGTCCAGCAGATAATTTGAAAAGTCCTATCTATTTTATTGATTGTTTTATAGGGTGACATGTTCCGGGTCTTGATAGATGAGAAGACACCACTGAAACCTCGCTACAAAGTCGTTGATGCCCTTAAGGGAATCCCCAAATCTGGAACGTGAGTTGCAATATTTTTTTATGTCATCAGTTTGTAAGTTTGCAAGAGTGCCACTCAGTTTCTGATCAAATTTTGTGGTGTAACACTTCGGGACTACCAAATATCAACGACCAATGGCAAATGGTTGGTTGGTCTAGTTGGTTACTTAGTTACTCTGATCGCTTGTGGATGTGTCTAAGGTCCAAGTCATTCTGATCTGGTTGCCTCATTGATTGCCCAGCATGTTTGTCTAGGGAGGCTGATTTGTTTGGGTACTATTGGCCTCTTACTTCACGTTATCGGCCATGTGGTGAAGGTTCATTATCCTATGAGAGCAGGCAAGCTTCACAAGCATAGTCAAGTTGCTTAAGATACGAAGTCAGAGTCCATCTCAGCCTCACATGTCATAGAGACAGATCCGCCTGGATCACAGGCTTATCTTACTGGGCAGCGAAATTCCTCCTGAAAAGCTCAGCTGCGACGTAGGTCCCAATTAGTGTTTTCTAAGTTTACGTTTATTCCTTCTACAAGATGTAGCTTGGAACTTTAATTTCCAACGAGTTTCTTAGTAATTCTACAGACGGTCTTGGTATCGCACTTATTTCCTCCTTCTCCAAGCGTGCTTAGTGCGTCAGTGTAGTTAAACTTAATTTGTTTTTCATTACTCGGTACTTCTGATTTGTGACCTTTTTCTGCTGGAAAGGTTGCAACCGGTCTTAAAAAGTCAAAACGTTTTTAGATCCGTCTCAATGTCTTCTGTTGACTATGAGTTTGGCTTGTTCACCTGTCCGTTCATGCACTTATTCCAAGGTGGTCCCTTATCTGTTTCTTTAACCTAAATACACACGTTTGTAAATTTTCCTGGACTATCTGGTTACAAGGACTGTCTCCTCAAGCCCTTTCTTACACTAAAGCCAGCTTGAGATTATTACTCGTACCCGGGAATGCATGAGCTTGCAGCCTAGCTGAAATACAAATACTTGTCAGATCCGTAGAAAGCCCAGTGCCCCACTTCTCACCTATTCGTTTTATCCGTGTTTTATTCTTCAGACTCCTTATCAAGAATGCATGACCAATGAAATACTAACGCTAATGGAAGATAGACAGACAAATAAGTCAAACGATAAAGCCAGACGTCGGACCAAACATTCGACACATCAATAGAGGTCTTTCCAAAGATGAAAGACTAAAAGATGTTCACATACAAAGTGCAAACAGCGTATCAGGTATGTGGTGAAAATCGTCACCCATGTGTGAAGGCCAACTAAATAAATGAGTATCATCAGATTCAGCTGTTGCAGCACCACAAATGTTCCTCTTGTGACCGTTCTGCTGCTGCTTAAAGCTCTCAGAGCTGAGGTAATTGCATGATTCTAATTATTGCTACGGAGTCATGTGCCTTTTGTTCTCATAGTTAGAATTGAAAGGGATTCTGGACCAGTGTACATAAAAGGCCATCAACGGTTCTGATATAAATCTAATTCTAAACCTTTAGAACGATGTGAACTTCATCAGACGTCTTTTATAGAGTGAAAGATGCAAGTAAGGTTTTCAATGTAAATGACGAATTGCGAACAATGAAGAGCTACCACGCACATTTATCTCTTCTGTCCAAGTTTTAAGACTCTCCTAAACTTTTTCCTTGCACTGAACATTTAACAAAAACAATTTTGTTTTTTTTTTTCTAGAATAAAAGTTCAAGACCAAGACGGGCCTGAGCTTATTATAACCGCTGGCAACAATAAGGCTGTGATCCATGCGGATCCTTTCAAAATCGATTTCTATCAGAACGATGTGCTTTCAGTTTCTGTAAATGCCAAGGGTCTGATGCGTTTCGAACAATTACGCCAAAAGTCGCAGCCTGAGCTATTGGAAAACAATGAGGTGGACGGCGAGCAACCAGACGCCGAGAAACAAGTCTCTCCCAAGACCATTGAAGATGAAGACCCTGGTGCATGGGAGGAGAACTTCAAATCGCATCACGATACGAAGCCAAATGGTCCGGAAGCTGTTGCTCTGGACTTCGCATTCCCAGAGGCGGATGTTCTGTTTGGAATTCCGGAGCATGCTGATTCGTTTGTCTTAAAGTCAACTCAAGGCACCGATCCCTATCGGTTGTACAACTTGGATGTGTTTGAGTATGTACTGGACAGTAAAATGGCGTTGTACGGCTCAGTTCCAGTCATCTATGGTCATGGGTAAGGAATTGCTTATGTACATTCCCTTTAAACCATTAATCATGTTCCACCATTTAGACCTCAACGGACAGCTGGCGTTTACTGGCAGAATGCTGCTGAAACATGGGTTGATGTATTGACCGCCGAGAAGAATGTAGTGTCGTCGATTGTTAACTTTGTTTCAGGTAAGAATAACCCAACATTGAAGACCACCTCTCTCTCATTTTGTATTGTACTCAGGATCTCGAAAATCAGATCCACCAACTGCACACTTCATGTCGGAGAGTGGAATTGTGGACGCTTTCATATTGCTTGGGCCAACTCCGTTAGATGTCTTCAAGCAGTACACCGATCTGACTGGTACAAGCAATCTTCCGCAGTTGTTTACTCTGGCCTATCACCAATGCCGATGGAACTACAACGACGACAAGGACGTGGAGACTGTCTCGGCCAAGTTCGATGAATATGACATTCCTATGGACATCATGTGGCTTGATATTGAGTACACTGACTCAAAGAAATACTTCACCTGGGATGCATTCAAATTCCCCAACCCACTGGCCATGATCAAGAATCTAACAGACCTCGGTCGTCATCTGACAATCATAATTGATCCACACATCAAGCGCGATGGTGGTTATTTCTTCCACAACGATTGCACAGACAAAGGATACTACACCAAGACAGCCGATGGAAAGGATTACGAGGGATGGTGCTGGCCTGGAGCGGCTAGTTATCCAGATTTCTTTAACCCAGCTGTTCGTGAGTACTACTCCGATCAGTATTTGTTGAGCAATTTCAAAACAACCACTCAGGATGTAATGATTTGGAACGACATGAATGAACCATCAGTGTTTAATGGTCCCGAAGTGACTATGTTAAAGGACAATATTCACTATGGTGGCTGGGAGCACCGTGATGTACACAATTTATTCGGTCACATGCAGCTGATGGGCACATTCGAAGGAATGCTGAAGCGAGATTCCACGCAAAGGCCTTTCATTCTAACTCGTGCGCACTTTGCTGGTTCGCAAAGGTATGCTGCTATTTGGACTGGAGACAACACCGCCGATTGGGGACACTTGCAACACTCGATTAAGATGTGCCTGTCAGAAGCTGTAGCTGGTTTCTCATTTTGTGGAGCAGATGTTGGAGGTTTCTTTGGAAATCCTGAAGCGGAATTATTTGAACGTTGGTACCAGTTGGGTGCTTTCCTTCCATTCTTCAGGAGTCACGCTCACATTGACACAAAGCGCAGGGAACCGTGGTTATTCCCTGAGAAGACTCGTTTAGTAATCCGCAATGCTATTCGAAAGCGCTATAGTTATCTCCCTCTGTGGTACACAATGTTCTATGAACATGAACTGTATGGCTTTCCGGTTATGAGACCACTTCTAGCGCACTACCCCAAGGACAAAGAGGCCTTCTCAATCGATTTCGAGTTTTTGTTGCAAGACCATCTTCTCGTGCGTCCTGTGAATCAACAAGGGGTGAGCAAAGTGGACGTTTACTTCCCCTCAAAGGATGACAAGAAGACCGGTGATTTGTGGTACGATGTGGACACTCTCCAAAAGCACGATAAAGTTGGCTATGAATCCATCCAAGTAGATGATTATAAGGTAAGTTTGTAGATGATTCATTAAACCCTGAGATGACATTATAATCTCTCCATCCTTTCAGATCCCGGTATACCAACGTGGAGGGTCCATCGTTCCGAAGAAGGAACGCATTCGCCGGGCAGCCACTTTGATGAGTAAGGATCCCTACACTTTGGTTGTTTGTTTGGATAGGGATGGAAAAGCCAATGGAACCCTGTACATCGACGACGAAAAATCATATGAATATCGCGACGGAAAGTACGTCTATTCGCAGTTCGAATTCAGTGGCCACACGCTAAAGAATTCGTTTGTTTCTAAACCAAATTACAAGACCGAATCCTGGTTGGAACGTGTCGTTATTGCTGGACTGACTAAGACCCCCAAATCAGCGACCATCTTCTACGATGGGGAATCGGAAGAATTGGACATCCTTTCACATGAACAGGGCATTGCCGTTCGTAAGCCAGGCGTTAATATGGCTCAGAAGTTTGTGATTAAACTTAATTATTAAAAAAAAAATTAAAACAGTTAAGTATTAAGAAATAATAAAAGAGATACCTTTTAGCGACTCCAACTTGCGAAAAGTTTTATACTTTGCAGTAGCTAGGGACCGTAGTTCAAGAACTCATAAGCACATTTTTGTAGTAAATTCGTATTTAAGAAATTCACATGTGTAAATCAATTGGGAAATAAAATTTATTGAGGTGAATATTCTCGTGATGAAGACGGTTAAATTTTAATTCCCTTTCAGTTAATTTAACTTGGATTTACAGACAAGTTAATCAGCTAATAAGAGGCTAGGACAACGTGTGTGTTAAAATGGCTGCAAAGACTCGCCTGGCTCATAGGGTCTTAAGCACAATCTTAACTAGGAACGCTGATTATTTTAGGCACTCACTGCTGCTGGGTGTACACTATAAATTGGTTGCTTGTCGTTAACAGCAAGGAAGTCAGGAGGAAAAACTAGACTGATCTCTGGAAAGTTCTCCAAGCCTTAGATAACTTAAATCTAAAAGCTACTACACGATTAACCAAAGCTCCTTGATAGTTGAGCAACACCATGGGGATGCAACATTTTAATTGTAAAATACGTCTGAAAGTGGGATGAATGGAACTTCAGCATTCCACTTCCCAGGAGTGGAAAAATCTGGTCACCTACGACATTATCTATAGAGACTTGCTGTATAGAACTAAGTGTAGTTTTGGTATCTTTGAAAAACTGGTCCTATTGTGCAGGATGGCGATGGAGAATACACTTAGACTTTTATGCAAAAAAGGAATTAGACAAGCTGACGAACTGTCTTTAACATCTTTCTTGAAAGAATTGTAAAGAACTCAGGCCAACATCGAAGGGACAAGCTTTCAAAAGTCCATACAACACCGGCATAAGAGACAGAATGTCACTCTTGACCGATATAACTTTAAGATAATTAAGAGCTGCTCTACCTAGGAACTGCAAGAGCCAAGACCGCCGAGATCAAACGAAGATTAATGCTTCTTTGGGCTAAGAAGACAATTATGTAGCAAACCGTTTTTCCAGTACTGTTCTACTGCACAGACATGAACTTTTTGAGGATGTATGAGGTTCTTCTAGCTTGTTATGAGAGAAAAATAGTTAGATTTAGAATTAGAGCTGTACGAGTTGTATAGTAATATCGACCTAGTCAGATGACCCGCTCAAGTGACCAGCTCAAGTGGAAAGGGACCCTAACCAACTTGGTGTGCAAAATTGGAGGCAGCTGGCTGGAGAGGTTTGCTGGTTGAGGCCCGCATCTATTCTAAATCTGTGGGATATTCTATAGATGGAAGTGTACTCCTCTCTCGAATGCAGTGTTTTCAAGCAGAAGTTAGTGCACTAAAATACTTACTTAGGTGGGACTACAGTTCGCCGTGAACCTGGGCCTCCATTAACACTCGTAATTTTTTAACTAGGTCAATGTCGCTGAACAGCTCGTATAAAATCCGTCAACACACCCAAACGGGACCAACAATTTTAGAAATGATTTTTCTCTTCCTGCGACCGAGGATGTCTAGATCCGCTTTAGATAGAGTAAAAGCAAGCCCAAGAGTAAAGCAGGACTGAAATGATCAGGGTCTTATACAGAATCTCCTTAGTTGTTCGAGAAAGGGCTCTACTACTCAATTGCCTTCTTAGCCCAAAGAAGAATTATATTTCATTTAATTCCTGCATAGATGTCATTGTCAGAATTTACAGCAGAGCCGAGGTACATAGACAAAGTCCATTGTGACACTCTGTTCAGCTCGCCCATGTTGTGTGCAACTTCTTTTTGACAGCATTTCCTTGGTCTTGCTCTTATTTATCACTAGACCCATTTTTGTAGCTTTTGTTTCAATATTAGTGAACTGACCAGTGACAGCCCGCTGTGTTCTGCTTCTCTTGTGTTGACTTGTGAGTTTCGCATAATCCTTTAAAGTACGACGTTGACGTCCTTATTTGACATCAAAGGCGAGCTCGTTACCGAACTTAATGGAGCAGTCAGCGTTCCCCATCATCATCATGCATAAACGAGCCAGTTTGGCAGGGATGTCAAAGCTAGACATGGCTCTGTATAGCTCGCCTCTAAAGATTCTGTCACATGCCGCCTTAAAATCGATGAAAAGGTGGCAGTCATCGATTTAGACTTCTTGGGTTTTTTTTTTTAGGATCTGTCGGATCGATCAGAGTGTTGACAAAAGGTTTCAGGCGTTCCCCCAGCAGACAGATAAGATCTTGTATGCCATGTTCAAAAGACTAATGCCCCTGTAATTGGCGGAAATTAGTGGGGGTTCTTGTGCAAACCATGCTGAGATTTTATCGACCAGCCTTCCGCTCATCAGACCAAACTAGTGAGATGAGTTGGTGTATGCTCTCTACTGAGTAATCTCAAGCTGTTTTGAACAACTCGGGCTGTAGGCCATAAGGTCTAACAGTCTTGTTGGTTTGTCTGCAGCTATGGAAAAGAAACAAATTTTCACAGCGAACATGATAAGAGTGGACAAACTAGTTAGAAGAGGGTCGGATATTCCCTCTTTCTATGCTCTACGATAAAATCTTTAGAGAAAGGTAATAAATGCTGTAGATTCGATGCATGCGTTATAACTCGATCGATTTGGGCCATCAACGATAAGAAGAGATCTATCAATCTGCATAATAGTCAACGATACACTCCAGTCGAATCTATGTATTTGCCATCTGCTATATGACTGTCCTGCACTGCGACTATCAGTCGCTGCTATACATAGCCAGATGAGCTACGAAATACAGAACCCAACAAACTACAGAAATTCATTTATTTTCCTCAGGATTTAAGTCCCACAGTCACACAGTCACAAGGGTTCTCAAATGTATACCTAATCTATCTTACTTTGCATAGGAGCTTCTATTCCGAGCTAGATGAGCTACGAAACACTAAATCTAACATTTATTTTTCTCAGGAAGTAAGGCCCTAACACAAAGTCACCAGGGTTCTCGTGTGTAATCCTAACCTTCTAACTTCTATTCAAAGCTAGATGAGCTACGAAACACTTCTCAGGAAGTAAGGCCCTAACACAAAGTCACCAGGGTTCTCATGTGTTATCCTAACATATCTGACTTTGCATAGGAGCATCCCAGCATTTTTCGAGCATTTTCGATTACATCCCACACTATCTTCCTAACTACAATCCACCTAAAATCATTCAGAGGAACCCTTGTTTTTTAAAAGGTTTTTCAAAAAAAAAAAAAAAATCTAAAAGGATTAAATTATTCCATATCTTCGCATATCCACCCACAAACGACCGTCATCGACAAAAGATACTTTGTCATACTAACCCAGTACTTCGCGTAATTCAAAAGTAATTCGACAATTCACTTCGAGAATCCCACACACAGAGACAGAACCTCAATTTTCCTGATTAAATTCACCCTAGTGCTGCGCCGCGAAACTTTCTGTGCAAATTCATAAGGAAACTTTCTAATTATTCATATCTTAAACTTAATCGAATCTCTTAAAAAGAAATTGCAATGAGGGAAAGTAAAAAAAAAACGGAATTTCCTTCACATAAGGACGAAAGACCTACTTTTAGTTTGCTTTCTCTTCCTTCTCTCAGCGATTGTTCTCTTTCTCAAATACATTCTCAAAAGACAAAAAAAAGAAAAAGGAATCAAATCTAACCCTTTTCGCGCTCCAGCTCATCCTACTTAATATCCTTGCCAAACTCGTCCTTCTAGGGACACATTATCATATTAAACTATATGATTTTTTGGCGATAGAAAAGGATACTTGTATACTTGGTGTAGGGACCCCGTTTCTTCTTTCATGCAGATTGATGTTTCCAACGGAAGAACAGTGTTATTATTATTTTTTTTATTTTTTTTTATAGAGACACGCCCCCCCAACTGGAAGGATTATTAGTTTGAAGGCATTCAGTGCGCATGTTATCCATCAGTTGATGATGTATCAGGATAAAATGAAGAGGGCGAGGAATTTATGAATATAAATTTAGTCTGCCAAAAGATGTCCTGGCGATTGGTCTGTGTTCGTGTTGTTGGAACAACAACGAAACACGAATGTTTCGTAGCGTATCCGACAGAAAGAAGGACTCGTGGAATTTTATGAACTCGAAACAGTGGCATTAGGTGTCATGACACAATTTCAAACGCCACGACATCATAGTAGGTAGATGTTTTATAAGATTAGGCACTGCTTGGGGTTAGGAAAAGGTGTTTGGGTCGTTACAGGTGAGTGAAAGTCCAGTCAACCCCGTCATCCATCGCGTGAACTTCAATTTGTAAAACATTTTCTCTTTAATGGCGCGATAGTTAGAACTTGATAATGGTCTTCCAGAGCACGTCGTCCTTTAGGGCAGCACCACCACCACCATCAGCAGCAGCACACTCGAAATCAATTATGAAAGCTCTGTAAGTAGGTAGCACGATTGCTGATTAAAGACCGCGATATATCATTGAATAGCGGTAAGGGAGGGGAGTTTTTGTTTCCTTGGTCCTTTTTTTTTTACCGCCTCACAGCGGAAGCATAGTCGGACTATTAGCGTTCGCGATAAGGGAAACGCTTTCTTTAACGTTTAATGAACTTTCTACAAGAAGATAGGATAATTGTCCGCACTTATTCACTTAACAGGAATGGGGTGGTACGGGAGTGGGGTGAAAGATACCCTTCTCTGGGATCATTATTGGCAAGGACTTTCGACAGTTCGACAGTTGAACATGATTTGCGTGACTTGAGGTTAAGTTCTTTCAGTTTTTTTTTTTGTCGACCGGACAACCTTTACTTTCACCACCGCGGCGTCGTCGTTGGCCTCGTCTCACAGGATTATCATGAATTAAGTTGTTTTGTCTTTTGTCCTTTCGTGGAAGGGGGACTTTCTTTTTTGTGGTGGTTCCTGTGTCCTGAGCCATTGTTATGGCCGCCTCGTGTGCTTATTTTTATCTATCTGGTCCTTGTATTATTTGAATTATGGGACTAAGAAATGAGGTCCTGGAATTAAGTTAATTACCCCATGGATTATGTTATGATTATTGAATAGGAATAGGTGTGTGTGTAACAGGGCCACAGGATATAATATCCAGTCATTGTGTATGTGAATGGTTTGTTGAGACAATTAGGTCATTTCTACTTGGTAATTGAGACAATTGTGGACGAAGAAGGGAGAGGATACATTTGAAAGACAATTTAAATCCTGTGGTTTATTGTTATCCGCTTGAGTTAGTTCTGATGGCTTCCGGAGGGAGGAATAACGAGGCTCTCGGTGCGGGTTGGATGAGCAAAAGTTTATGGGGCTATGCGTTCGTCGGATGTCCTGTGAGGAGTTTGAGTTTGGTGGTTGATTTCGTCATGGGTCAACTAATTTTAAACATGAGGTTAAGATTTAAATTGGACGCACTTGAAGAGGACGAACCAGTAGACGTGCTTGTCGATTGTGAAGGTTGTCGCTTTTTTTTTTTATTAGATTTTTCATTTCCTTGTGAAGGGAGTTTGTTATTTTTGTGATCAATTTCCTTTCACACTTGAGGGTAAAATAACCGGAACAGGAAATGGTGCCAATATCTTTAGAAACGATGACAGGGGGAACATTTATTCTCAAATGTGTTCATCACTTTTTTCCTTGTTGTTTGTTTATAATTTCCTGAGAAATAATTGTAGGTGGGTGTGAGATTGACGATTCCTACACACACAGTCAATACTTTAAGGAGACGATATAAACCAAGCAAAAGATGTAAGCCCTTTTAAAGGATTGTAGAAAGAGAGGGTTAGGTTTTTAAAACAAAATTCTTTGGATATTCAGTCGGAAATGGGATGAGAGAATCGCTATCCAAATGTGAAGGTTGTCCAAAGAGCTGACAAACTGAACCATTACATAACAAACCTCCAGTAAAGAGGTTCTCAGAGACATTTTTAAAAGGCTCGCAGGGTTTCAGCCCTCACACGGCATTAAACAGTAGGCCCTTCCATTCGTGTAAAAGCAACACTTGTCGAGAACTATTCCTCGTTTCATTTGTTTATGGCTAATACACATTCAGTCAAAACATGAGAGATAAACGACCCGCGTCAATGGATTCTTAAAAGCCCTTACATTTGTACATCTGTCATCTATTTTGGTGCTAAGTTTGCGTACGCTAAGTTTGAGAACGGGCCGCGTCAATGGATTCTCAAAAACCCCTATGTTGGTACATCTATCATCTATTTTGGCGCTGAGCTTGAGCGCGATCTGTCGACTACTTTGTTGACAGCAGCCAAAAACATTAGTTAAGCTCAAGTGCTGCTGGCCTTTTTTTGAATATTGAGCTAAGAGCTTGTTTGACATTTTGAGTTGTGAACAGAATTTTTTGCTTGGATGCGTTGAAAGTGTTGAAAAAAACCTAAGGGGACCCTGTACTATCGAAAATTAGAACATTTGAATGATAAAAAGCGTTCGAAGAGGTTGAGTTGCACAACTTACAAAAGTTACTGAAGAAAACATTGACTTAGTGAAGAAATCGGTGCTCGAAAAGCATCACAATAGTTTGAGTTAGCTTACACAGGAGCTATCTACCTCTTACGAATCAGTTTTTCACATTTTAGGTGATGTTTTGTACACGAGGGATGTTGCATCACAGCTTGTGCGAAAATAGCTGAAATTTCATCTCACAAATCGATCCTTTTGAGCTACTTTTTAACAAAAAACGCTGCCAATATGATCGAGAAAGAACAGTATTTTCAAGATATGGCACCCTGTGATTTTTCTTTTCGAAACTCAAATTACTAGTTCGTGGGACCCGTTTTTAATTGCTGTAACAGAAACAATACCCAACTGCCTTACAAGGTCCATCGCATAATTAAAAAAGTTTGTGAACCCGATCTACAAAATATTCAGAACTCCATCTACTACTGAACAGATAAATGTATATCTAAAGGGTGACCAGATAGCAATGATTCTTTTTCTAATTGTTATATTTCAGCAGATAACAAAGTTATTAATGACATTTCGAGTTTTGGATCGATCAGAAGTGGCGCACTGCGATGGACTTTTGATTAAGAGCCAAAGGAAGAAGGCTTGATTCACGCGGCGCAAAGATGCTCAACCAGCTGGACGAGCAAGTGTTGAAAATAGTGCGCTACCTGTGGGGGAGGGGAAGAGGATCCGATCGGCGATGAAAGGTACTACAAGCGAAACCGATCAGCTTTTTGAAGCCGCCTCCTGTTCCTTAAACTCAAAGAGGATAAAACGGAAACGGCGAGCAGGGTCTTCCCTGCGGGCTTGATTATCTGTGCATAAAATGTAAATGAAGCCGATATGGTGATATTTAGGTTTCTAGCACCAATCAATCAACAGCAGACAAACCCGGTGACAGGCGGTCCCCTAGCAGAGGCGTTTGTGCGACAATGAAGGTCCATTGTCTATTGGATTCCATAGCTAAACTATGATTCTTGATATGATATTTGACTTTTTTCATAGAGTTAAGAGTGACATGGTCACCCAAGGTCAAGGTGTATCAAACTTTATTTGCTACGTAATTGTGTGACTTCTGGAATTTTTGATTTCGGGAAGTGCTTGTCTAGAACCATTAAGCGGCCTTTTTATGCCAATGACTCCTTATTACCTACCAGTCCCTGAAGCATTTTGATTCACTTAAACCCTTAACATCTTGTAAGATTGTTACATTGGCAGCTTAGGTAGGTAGGTCATAGTGGTGACTGCAAAACCATGAGGAGGGTGCAATCTTACTCGGATCTCGACGAATCCATTATGTTCCCCGGTGTGGGATACCTGAAAGAATATGAAAACTCGTTGGTTCATGGGAGCGACCCTCCTGAACCCCACCTGTTTTCGTTATGAATTTTTGGGTGGTTTAAGGGGACAGGTTCACCAGTTCGGAGAGCTGGTCGAAAAATGTTCTCTCGAAGGCTTTATGTCTGATTCTGCTGAGACTTGGGCATTCGCATAGGAAGTGTGTCGTGCCTTCCTCCACTTTAGTGTCACCGCAGCCTCTGCATAGGTCTGAGTCGTTGAAACCCATTCTACGTATGTGGGCCGCCATTAGATTGTGGATGGGAAGGACGCCGATGAGAAGGGTTAACTGATTTCTAGAGCATAATGTTATGCGCAGAGCTTAGGGATTTGAGCTCATCTTTACATTTTCTGACCAGTTTTGAATTAGTTGTAATGGAGGCGATGGCTTCGATGGCTGCCTGGCTGTCGATGTAAATGTCAATATGTTCCTTGTTTTCCAGAGTGGATAATCTCCTGCAGGCCTCGGTGATAATATACATATATCTCCGTCTGGAAAAAACTCGTGTGGTTGGGCAGTTTTATGGATCGGGAAATCTGTGGTACCTCTGAGAAGTCTAGCATCAAGAACGCAACTAGTCAAAAATTTAGAATAGGATGTGTGCATCGTGCACCACAATGGTTTCACAGGAGAAGCTTTTCCCACCTACCTACCAAAGTAAATTGGGTTTACTGAACTCATAATCTATGTTCTCTTGGATGGATAGAAGAATCAAAGGACTTCTTTTTAAAATGCTGATCTTACTTTAATTTATTTAGTATTAGTTACAATTACAATTACTAATATTAAGAGCATTTACTTATGTATATATTTTTGTTTGCCTTATTAATGTTAGTAATAAATATTATTATTCTTATCAAACTTAGGTACATAAATTATTATTTTAGTTTTTTGTTTATCAGTATAAGGAAGCAAAGTGTAATCGCATTACTAATGACTGGGCAGCGATGTTTTCTAGTACATGCATTACGCTTACTGCTCTTTTAGAAATTCTTTGAGAAGATTTCTGCACGAGGAGACCAGTATTGATGTTGATTTGCTTCGTCGTGATATTGGCGTTGCTGCTCTATCAACTGGAACGTCGACTCGTACTTGGCTTAACATTAGCAGGCCCATTGCTGCTTCTAATTCTTTGCGTGAGTGGCCTTTACATAAATAGGGAACTGCAAGATAAATTTAATAAATTTAATAAAATTTTATATAAGAATTAAAAAATTATCCTGGACAAAAACAAACAACCTCTACCTCGAAAATTGATTAAGTTTTCAAAATTCGAACAAGTTTTATGGTGGAGTAGTGGAAAACAAACATAGTTTTGAAGGAAGGACACATAATCAAGCAAATATTTGAAAAGCAAATATTGGTACCGGAACTAGTCAAGAACTTCGGGTATTTTCAAAAAATAAACAAATTAAGTCGTATTTCAACTACTAGGCTCACAACTTGACTATAAAGAACGAAAATGTCACCTTTAGAGCAATACTTTAGAAAATTGTGAAATAAAAACCAACATTTCTTGAGTCAATACCAGAATCTATTGCGTACAACTCGCGATATATTTATTTAATTTAAAAGATCGTTAATTTTACTTTCACTGTTTCAAACAAAAATGCAATATGAAGTTTCATATTTGTGCAACAAACTCTTACCGTGAGATGGTTCGATGTAGTTCGGAGCTGATGTCATGATGCTTCTTAGTCGGTTGGCAGTTTTAAAATAATCATCACTCAGTAAACCAGGATCAATTTATACCAGCGAGCAGTGAAAGATCCTCCCTACACTGTCGTCTACCTGAATTATTTATTTTATTATGTAGCAGGCCCGGTCCTTTACCTCGGAATAACCCCGACATTCGCAGTCGGGCTTATAGTTTGAGAAAAAGTTAGGCAATAAAAGGATTACGATTTTATGGGATGTTTGCAGGTGGTAGTACCGACTTAGGATTTAGTCTAGTCGTGTTTTGGATATGCATGGACATTTTTTTTTTTTTTTGCAATTAGTGATCTCACTATGGCTTAACACTGTTCGTCACTTTGAAATTTAGTTCGGACGAATGGTTGGGCAGTCCAAATGGAGGCAAAAATATGCTGTCCTAACAAAAATAAGGTATTTTCTGTACTAACTACACTTTAATCGCTGTAGCGTTGGCCATAAAAGCATAAACTTGCTCTTCTTTCCTTTTTTTGGAGGAATGACTTTGAAAGTGAACGTATGAGGATGCATTTTGGAATACAGAGGGATTTAGTGCAACATCGAAGTGTCACCAAACGGAAAAGATGCAAGGGCACAAAGGAAAGAAAAGGGACACAAATTATTAACTTGGAAGATGGATAAAATGAGATGAGTAAATATTTTAATTCTGGTTTTCAAAAAATCAACTATGTATATCATAAAAAAACTAAAAAATCAGTTTGAAAATAATTAGATTTGGTTTGGTTATGGAAGGCTGTGTGATAATGTGAGACGGTTAAGGACTCATCAGAAGACTATTGTGAGTAGGTAACTTCGCTACTAATGTTGTTATTGCTTAAAGAGTTTTATTTTGATAATAATTCGAACAAAGTCATTTATTAAATGTAGGAGGTAGGTTTAGAAATTGCACACTACTTCCAAGAAACTATCTGCTGAATCCGAAATATGTAGAGCAAGCCCCGACAGAGTGGAATGTATTTTAAGCTGTTAGATTACCGCTATTTTGGTTTCCAAAAAAGTCAAATTTCTTGATGGTTGCGGTGATCGAGGTTCGAGTCCCAGCCAAAACACTTAAAAGTTTTTTCACGGCCTCATCGACTCTCCGGAAATCTTGTTATAGAACGCTATCTCAGAGAAAATATAATTTGTTGTGCCATCGGGGAAAAGCGTCAGTTTCTAATCGGATGTTGTGAACCTTGTACTAGAGAGCAAGAATCGTGTAGATTGGATCATACAGCGTAAGTCGTCTCCTGCTACAGTATCAAGAAATTGTCGTCGATTCACTGAGTCGTCTCAGTTGTATAACTACTGATGTCCATCAAAAATAACAAGGACTTTGAATTATGTCGTTATACTTATACAAACTGTGTGGTAGTAGTTTTCTACATGTCACGGACTTGTAAGTCTATCATTTTCTCTATGAGATATTACGAACTTATCGAACGTTCTAAATGTTAACAAACGCGCACCTCTCAGTTTGTTCTCTTAGACATCAATCTGAGAAAAATCCAAGAAGATGAGTGTCAAGTTCCTACTTACTGCATTTCATTTGCCTTAAAGCCGTACATCGCCTCCAGGTTTACGATGTGTCAAAGCGTGGTCATGTCAAAACTCATCTTAAGGTGTCAAGTAATTCTAGTGATGAAAGATGCACTGACTTTTCGCAACGACTCATCTTAACTGTCATATGACATATGTAGCAAGTAGGAGAGCAAAGCATATTGAACTACAAAACGCAATAGCGTCGCCTGACGTTTAATTTAATGTATCCTCTTACAATGTCACTTTTACTTTGATTTTAAGTTTGACATTCGTAGAAAACTACGTAAAGTCACGTAGTGTGAACTTTTGCTTCATTTTGACAGTTAACAGTTAAGGAATCAAGGAATAAGAAGAAAACAAAAAACAAAAATAGACAGGGAGTGTGATAATTGGTATTGGAACACGTTTCCTTTTTAATTCTTCTTTGTATTGTAAAACTGAAATACTCTTGGAAAATAAGTATATCTGTCAATAGTCTTACGTATGTCATTTCAAAGTAGATGGAGTGTAACGTCACCAAATCCGACGCTGGAAACACTGTTGTGTTTCGGCTATTAAGTCTTACTTGGGAGCAGGACTACTGGAGGACAAAAGATGTAAACTTGATTCGGTCACAGTGAGCGGAGAAGATTTTGCTTTGCTTGACATCCTTGTAAGCTTTCCGGATATTGTACTTGTCACACCTTAGAGGCTTTATGCGGGTGGTTCCCAACAAGAAAATAAAGGGAAATCAGCAATAAATTGCTCTTATTATCTCATGTTTACCCAGGTAGAACCCGGTAGTACCTACGGAAGCTGCAACAATTCATAAATCTTTCTGTTCAGCGACTTACCATACAAAATTATCAGCATTTGTCCAACAAATTGGCAAAGATAAACCGATGAAGCGACCAAGCGTTCCCAAACCCAATCGAGATTTAATTTTATTTTTTATTCGAGAAAAATGCGTTCAGCTCAGCATGAAACTTATTGGTCAAACAATCTTTTTGAAGTGAAAATAAATTTTCCTCGGCCAATTTAGTGTACACTTCATGACTTCCAAGAATTCCCTTCCATGGTACACCAGAGAAAATGGATTTTATGTAAAACAACGGAAAAGGCACTCTCTCAAGGGTCTCGAGGAACATCAAGAGTATCTATCTCTGCCAGTGCTCGTGTTCGTTGTCGTCACACAGATAAACCGACTATTTAAATAAGCTCCACTAAAGGATGTTTATTCTAGCGTTCTTCAGCGTGAATAAAGTGCACTTTGCGTTGGCAGCGCGATGTTCCTGTTGCGGTTGTGAGACTCCTCTGGCAGAGAGTCTGAAGGATTCGGATTTCATCAGATTTCTTCGACGACGCATAGTGTTATCTACTGGAGTACTCGCAGCTATCTTTTGTGGTATTTATGTAACTCTCAGATCGAAGCAATTGAGTCACACCACACATAGTCGTTCTTATGCATATCCTTGGTCGCACATTGTGTGCATTTTATGGGAAACGTTTTGGGTGAATATTTGTATGTACATTGCTGAGGCATTATCGGAGTTCCGATTAAAAAGGCGTCTTTGTATGCACTGAAGCGGGAATTCTATGCGAGACATTGAGGATGAGTTAAGGCGAACTTTAGTTATGGAGTAAATATGGGACTGCTTGCACTGCCTTATTCAAGTAATAAATAGGTTATTCCTATCATGCAATGCCCACTTACTGCAGAACATTGATTGGTAGAACCGCTTGAACCGCACCCAAGGATGATTTCTGTCAATTTTGTGGAGAAAACTTTGATCTTAGATTGAATGAAAAATGTCTTCAAAAAAAGAAAAGTAGTAGAATGAGTGATCACATTGGGGCTTAGTATAGCGGATGTCCCTGAATGAAAGATATCCGCCGAAATTTTTTGTAGCATTTAAGGCCTTACTTAGTATTCCCAAACTTATCATTGTTCAGATAGAACGTGTCGTCGTTACCACCTTATTGCACATACATGGTATCGACTGGGATTCTACTATTAGATTGGCTAGTTCGACCTTGAAGGTTTCGGTTGTAAACATTTAGTCTTGACATGGCAAGAAGCTATTGAATCTGTTCATCTCCTCGAGCGCACAACTTTTATTTTTGTTACTATGACTGCCACATGTTTGCAGACATTCTAAGGCGCATCAGGGGTTTCGTTGTGGTAGTCGAGTCGCACAGGGAGGCTTCATCCTAAAAGCATATAAGCTGTATAATCACAGGTCGAGTGGTGCCCAGCGCATGGCCAATTGATAAACACTCGCCGTGAGATGACCCGGTCGTCAAAATTTTCCTTTACAACTTCGAGCATTGCGTCGCTAGTATGGCATGTAGCGCCGCCTTGTTGGATGCCCATTTCGGATGTATCAGAGTTGGCGTGCTTTCTATCAAAATTAATGTTGACATATGTATCTATCTATGGCACTGATTTGAGGCTGAAAGATACTGGTTATGCAGGTGATTTCATAGTATTTGGACCTAGACCGAATTCCTCCAAATTCTTCGTCAGCTCTTGACCCAGCTGGGTCCTCCTTCATTTGAAAGTACATCGAATTGTTTCGATGTAATCCACTTATCCCTTCCTTTCTTTCTTTGGGCATTTTTAGAACCGTTTTACTTGCAGATTCTTCAATCGCAGGTGCAGAGGAGTCAGTTGCAGTTGGGCAAGTTCCCTTGTCCCATGGTCTTTGCAATTTATTGATTGTTCGACCAGATTGGAGCTGTTTGTCCATGCAATTGGTTTTACTTACTTACTTAGCTGGCACTACAGTTCAGAGTGAACCTGGGCCTCAACCAACAAGCCTCTCCAGTTAGGCCGGTCCTTAGCTAACTGCCACCAGCTGCGCACTCCAAATCTGTTGAGGTTCTCTTCTACTTGTACGCGCCACCTAAGGCGAGGTCTTCCTCTACTGCGTTGCCACTCCGGGTTTGATTTAAAGACTCTACGGGCCGGAGTATCAGTGTCCATTCAACTGAGGATCTCTTCATTCGCTTTAGACAGAGTCCACGCTTCAGCACCATAAAGTAAGACTGGGATGATAAGGGTCTTACAAAGAGTCACCTTAGTTCTTAGGGATACGGCTTTGCTACTCAATTGTCTTCTTAGCCCAAAGAAACAGCGATTGACAAGAGTTATTCTTCGTCTTATTTCTGCTGAGGTGTTATTTTTAGAGGTTATAGCAGAGCCGAGGTAGGCGAAGTCCCTTACTACCTCAAAGTTGTAGCTGTCGATTGTGACGTTCTGTCCAATTCGTCGATTTTGTGTGTCCCTTCTCGTTGACGTTGAATAAATGCTCAGGATTTGCCCGCTAGGCTCCGGTAAATTGTTAGATCTCGCTTTGTTTGTGTCTTTCTTCCAGACCAGGTTTATTTCGAGATATTTAACTTCTTGGACTGGTGTCAGTATATCACCCGACAGTCTTATTGGCACCATTCGTTCAAATTCTCTTTTCCTCATGAAGGGTACTCTTGTGGTTTTTGTCGGATTTGGGCTTAGTCCAGCCGTTAAGTACCATTTTCGAGTTATAGTAACTGCTTACATTAGCACTAAGTGATGAGCCTGTGGAGGAAGTTCATGTTTTTAGACAAATCTCGTCATAGACCCGATAGTGCTTTAAAAAAAGTAATAATTCTTAAGTATTGCACTTCCTACTTCACGTAAACTTAAGCGCTACGAGGTGATTCTCTAAATACCTTCCCGAGAAACCAATTTTTGAAATTCCCTCAACTTCGACTGTCAAAATAAAGTTATCAATTCCATCCAAATATTACCCACAACAAGTTCTCTTCCCGTAAATATTTAATATGCCAACAATGTGAGTCCAAAAAAAGGGAAAAAAAGGAACACCCCATCTGTGAAAATACTCGTCGATTAGCAAACTCTAAATATTTTAACAAATTGTGATTTTATTAAATGCTACATTTATTTGCATCCGAAATTAGTTCACCACGGGATGCTTTTAGTGTGCATTTAAGTCGAACGAATAATTTATAATTCGCCCAACGGTAATTGCGACCAGTGGTGCCGTGAACACTGTCATATCTATGCATGGACGTACATATATGCATATTTGATTAAAACAAATATTGAATATGTAAAATCAATATGGCTACTTCCGGGGGTTGGTTGAATGGCGAAAAAATCAAGTTCCCCTTTGGTAGAACAATTTATTGCGGCTTTTGATACTCTAACCGCAATCAATGTTCACCAGATTTTTGAGGGTCTACCTCAAAATCGAATCGTGCTTCACCACTATCGTTGGCTGTAGATGCAGTAACACCGCTAACCAACTGATGTCGCCCATAACCTCAGAACTATGTCAGAATGGATAAAATGCGCGATAATGTTTCAAATAAAATGTAAACGGTTACGTTGACAGTATGACCGGAAACTAATTGAACTAGTTTGTGGTTAAGGCGTTGTTGAGTGTAGAAATAATTCATTGGACTTGCTTTAGAGTTCAGTAAAATTTGGTTTTGACATTATTTCGTTCATATGCACTTGCAATCAATGGGATAGATCCAATGTGAACTTTCCTCAAACTTATATACAATTTTAAAATATGGCGACACGCTTAGAATGTCAAGATTGACGCAGTTGTGAATGATTGACGAATACATCTTTATTTCAAAAAAAGTAATGTGGAATCGTCTTTAAAAAGGAATTTGTAAAAAGAGAAACTTTGAGGGAATAAGTCTATTCAAATCGCAATATTCCAATGCGGTTTGGTCGAAGTCTTTCTTTGTGTGCTAGCACTCAAAATTATGAGAATCAAAAAGTACGCATTTTTCGTGCAACGACAACTATTACTAAGAGACGAAGAATTCTTTAGATGTTGTAAATTCTGGAAATTCGGTGCCAAAAATTGTGGCACAAACTGGTATTTCAGAAAGGATCTAAACTGTTCGGTGAATTTTAAAGACTTCACCCCCTAGCAGTGACAATAGCTGCCCGTGAGACTGCGTTGAAGGCAATACCACAGGAAGACATAACCTTTTTCATCAACAGCCAAATGCCAATTAAAGCGATTACTGCTGTAAAAATAAAATAGTAGCTTATGAAGTGCTGTCGTGAAGAGCTCAAGGTTCTTGGCTAGGTCCCTGGACACGAAGGAATACTAGGGAATTGGAAGGCGACGAACTGGTAAGAAGGGGATCTGAATCAATATTGCAATAGGTAGATACCTCGGTGTTCATCCCGCCTTGCGCACTGAAGTAAGAGGCATGGATCAAGGCCAGTAGAGAGGTCAATAGCAGATGGTCCTTCCTAGACACTTGTGTTATAACAAGAAGCTCATGGTCTTGCTTTGACAAAAAAGGACCTATCGAATTGACCTATCGACAGGAAATCCCTTTCTACCCTGATAGGAGTAATCACAACTCTCTTCGGTAACACATGATAAAACTAAGACTCATGAATGAATACATATGTCGGGAATGCGGAGACGAGGAAGCCAATGAGGATACAACCCACTTTCTGTGTCACCGCCCTGGGCTTATCCATTTATTTTTGTTTTGTTTCATCCGCTAGATCTAATGACTGATTTTTTTTACACAACTTTAACAGAAGAGCGTATTCAAATCCCAGGTTAGGTTAGTGGGTAGGCGAGTGGAAGACCCATTGTACTACTTCGTTTCGGCGTCTTACATTATGAAATGAACAAAATTGCGTCAGTGTGGATAATCGTCCAAGCCTTACACTTAATACAATTTTTACTTTTCAAATTAATTGTGAATCTATCCTATTTATTGGGAGTGTATGGTTTCATCAATTAATGTCTTTGTCAAGCACTTATCTGAAAATATAGTTGATGAAGGAACCCTTCAATGCGTCTATATATTCCCTAATTAAGAGACGTAGACACCACTGTGATGTGGAGTGATCTTTTGTAAAAACTTGCAGAGTGAGCTTGAAAGGCCTTATAATTATGGCAATTCTCCTTAATAACGACTTTCCTGACATCTCATCCAAGTACTCCGAAAACTGTCAATCCAGTTGTTCTGGAACTTACAGAATGTGAGGAATGGTTTCTTCTTCTTCATCGGTGATGGAAAATGTTAAATTTTTCTCCATGCAAGGTGCCTCACACTTAAACACAAACAAATCTGTAAAGATACGATAACTTGTATGGCAGGACATGAATTACGTGAGGTGATAGCAACAGTCTTCGTGAGTTTTCTCTGTCCATACCTCAGTCGTGGTGATCAGCTTGTGAGTTCATCTCTCTTTTGTCATGTTTCCCCATCTAGCTTTCCACAGTGCTGCAGGAGTTGCCCTTTCTTCTGGTTTTACTTAACTGATAAGTCTGCAATCTAGATTGTTCGTAGTTCGCCTCTTTGAATCGTTGGTGAGAGTGTCGATAGGGACAGTTTCTTCTATAAAACAGCTTGTTTCGACGGAAATTGTTCGGGAGACGAATATTGATCTTATTGCGCAGAGCTTGGAGAGCTTCTGTCCAGACCGGAGCTGCATATAGAAAAACTGGCATCACTACTCTGGGAAGGAAAATTGTTCTTGCATGTTTCCGGTCCATCGATTTTTGGCACGATTCTGCAAAGCCCTGCTTGATACTGTGACCCCTTGTTACTGCAGTCGTGTCAAGGGTTATAATGGTCATCTTTCCCTCAGTATCGCTTCAGTTAATGTCGCTACTTCTTTTTTTAGAAACCGACATTCTTAAATCATACTGATTCTGAAACAAAGCTTCTCTATCCTCTATCATGGCCGTATGTGATACGTTACAGCTTCTTTCCCGTTTGTATCTAGGAGAAATATCGGTCGATACGGCGGAGGTTCTCCAGGAGGCTTGTAGCAACACCAGATGTTAAAGTTTTCATGGTTCAGGGAAAAAGAAGGTTCCTCCTCAAGGCATGTCTGAATATTAGCTATACAAGCATCTGGAGTCCTTTTGACGACTACTAGTCAGCAGTGCATTTCAATATGATCCAATCCGATAATTTGTGCTCCACACTGTATCCACAATTCATTCCATACGCCGGCCGCCGTCAGCTCTCGGTTTATGGGCACATATCGGTGTGATTGTATTAAATATCCTCCGGCGAATATTGACACATGCCCGAGTCCTGCAAAGAGATGATTGTAAATCGCACAAAATTCGAAATTTCCCATTCAGTCACAGTGGCAAATCTGTAAATGAAAACCGAATCAAAATAGCGTTGTAAGCAATTGCGGATGGGAGTCTCTCCACTCTTACCGCAGGACATTAATGCGTGTAAGTGTATTTCCAATTGCCGTTGTGAATGCTGCCGATCAAGTTCAGTTAGCTGTACTAATTAACATAAATGAAAAGCTTTTATCGGAAAATTATATCAACAAATAGAACAAGCCACATAAAAGCTGAGTGCTTTAATTTTATTACCCATCGCCGGGTCTGCAGTACTGTGCCACTCCCACACACTGATTCCTGGCTGATTCACTCAGTCAAATGTGTTTTTGTGGAATTTGTCCTTATCAGGATGTCAAACACATCCATGGTATAGTGTTCAGGATTGCCTCAGGAGCGACACACTGCGGCGGTGGATCCAAGTACTTAAGCTCTCTGTGTTTACATTCGAGGAATAAATAATTGGAAATGATTTTTAATTACACCGACGGAAATGAGCGAGGCGCGTGTAGCCATGCACATGTCAGATGGAAGTTTACATGATTTAGTGCCTATTTACACAGTCAGTACACAAAATCAGTGACTAGGGCCACAACAGGTGACAGTTGGGTGACACCGGACGATGAATAATTGATTAAAGTGTGGCAACACTAGGTGCAGATTATATTTTACGGATGCGGTGAGACTTATTGATCGGACTGGAGTTTGTCTAACGCCATTATCATACGCGTACTTCAATAAGCAAAGCAAAGCAGTACTTTGCCATTTTTTATACGATTATCCTTTAAAGCAAATCACCCGTCAGTGTGTGCTGCATGCTTTTATGAAAATCCCTTAATCCGAATCAAATACCATCCAATCCCGCATGTTTGCTTATACCATTCCACTCGCCCCCTCCCATCTTTATGCATGATTTCGCTCCTGCAGTGATGTTGATTTGAGTTTCTCATCGCCTATCATAAGCAGTTTACCCCGTCAAAGTAGCGAATAAACAGAAGGAACAGAGCCCTGAGATCAAACTTCCACAATCCTGTATCATCATCAGCGGCACCAGTGGCATAGAGCGTCATCCATATGAGGATACCTGATATCTTATGACATTTGACTCCCATCGTGCTCCCACAACGACTGAACTCTTGAATTGAATTTAACTCGTAATCCACCTTCCAGAGCTCTTAGTCTCTGTGACGCTCTCCCGCTCGCTTCCCTAGTAGACATAATCAAATTCACAATCATCTTATCCTTTTTTAAAATCCCATATACTCGTTTTTTTTAGGAACACAGGAATCATGAGGAGAGGAACGAATGACGACATAATAAAAGCCAGAAAAGTTAACCCCTTTTCCCGGCGACCAGAAGCCGTGACTGAGTGACTCTAACAGACCCAAGTTGGTACCAGCAGAAGGGTGGTTCTGGGGGAGGGAGAATGAACTTTCATTCCGCTCCTGGATGATGACATTTTGATTCTTTTCTTTTATTTTCCCTTTTTTGATCCTGTTTGGAGGATTTATGTTGAAGTTCTCTTTTTGTTTGGCCCTTTTTTTTCTTTGTCGGTTCGTTTTCACATATTCGACGCTGTCGCATATTCGTCCCGAATTCAAAAATCAAGAAGATGTTACCCGGAAAGCAAATCGTGGGGGATTGGTTGGTTCTAGAAACAATTTTTAGCCGTTGAAAGGGCATGGAAAGGGAATGGTTGAAGCTTCGAGGTGAGGAGTGTGCAAATGTCAACAATCGTGGGGAAGGGTAATACATACTGCCTCCTTGCCACAATGTAGTATCCTTTCATTTAGTCGGAGGGTTTTTTCGTGCGCCGACAATGGCGTTGAAAAGTTTGTGTTCGTTTGGAAAAGAAAGAGAAACCGGTGAACAGAGTATATTTGTTGGGTTGTCTTTGGTGAAACCATAAAGGGAGTTTTGAAGGAAAAGAAAAGAAGTGTAGAAAAGTGCCTTCAAGCTAGTTATAGCCATACTTGAAAGCAATAGCTGGACCGACGTGTCCCATTAGATACGGAAACAATAGCATACATCATAGCTATAAAAGTGGATGACAATGGTGTAGGTTGCTGGTTTAAATACCAACCATCTCTACCCACATAGACGGATCACATGTGTCTACAAAATTGAGTAAAAAACTGGAAACCAAACCGAATGCGACAATCTGATACAAAATCTCCCAAACTAGTTCGGACACCATTGGCCATTTTTCAATGTGGTACCCCACATTGCTTATGGGTTGGATCGAGGGCCTTTTTCCATCTTTGACCGTGGTACTCCGCATTCACTTTCGAATGCCAGATAGCGGCAAACTGAGGACGCCAAAGTCTAAATCATACCTTAAACGTTTTTTGGTTAAGTTTTTTGTCAATTTCGTCCATTGAATCCAAAACGCTAAGGGAGAGGAGATATGAGAAGATATTGCATATGAAGTGGACCTATCGACTTTGACCATCTTTGACTGTGGTCCCCCACATTGCTTATGAATTGGATCGAGAAACTTTGGCCATCTATCACTGCGGTCCCCCATATTACTTATGAGTTGGATCGAGAGAATTTGGCCATTTTTCATTGTGATCCCCCACATTGCTTATGGGTTGGTTCGAGGGCCTTTTTCCATCTTTGACCGTGGTACTCCGCATTCACTTTCGAATGCCAGATAGCGGCAAACTGAGGACGCCAAAGTCTAAATCATACCTTAAACGTTTTTGGTTAAGTTTTTTGTCAATTTCGTCCATTGAATCCAAAACACTAAGGGAGAGGAGATATGAGAAGATATTGCATATGAAGTGGACCTATCGACTTTGACCATCTTTTACTGTGGTCCCCCACATTGCTTATGAATTGGATCGAGAAACTTTGGCCATCTATCACTGCGGTCCCCCATATTACTTATGAGTTGGATCGAGAGAATTTGGCCATTTTTCAATGTGATCCCCCACATTGCTTATGGGTTGGTTCGAGGGCCTTTTTCCATCTTTGACCGTGGTACTCCGCATTCACTTTCGAATGCCAGATAGCGGCAAACTGAGGACGCCAAAGTCTAAATCATACCTTAAACGTTTTTTGGTTAAGTTTTTTGTCAATTTCGTCCATTGAATCCAAAACGCTAAGGGAGAGGAGATATGAGAAGATATTGCATATGAAGTGGACCTATCGACTTTGACCATCTTTGACTGTGGTCCCCCACATTGCTTATGAATTGGATCGAGAAACTTTGGCCATCTATCACTGCGGTCCCCCACATTACTTATGAGTTGGATCGAGAGAATTTGGCCATTTTTCAATGTGATCCCCCACATTGCTTATGGGTTGGATCGAGGGCCTTTTTCCATCTTTGACCGTGGTACTCCGCATTCACTTTCGAATGCCAGATAGCGGCAAACTGAGGACGCCAAAGTCTAAATCATACCTTAAACGTTTTTTGGTTAAGTTTTTTGTCAATTTCGTCCATTGAATCCAAAACGCTAAGGGAGAGGAGATATGAGAAGATATTGCATATGAAGTGGACCTATCGACTTTGACCATCTTTGACTGTGGTCCCCCACATTGCTTATGAATTGGATCGAGAAACTTTGGCCATCTATCACTGCGGTCCCCCACATTACTTATGAGTTGGATCGAGAGAATTTGGCCATTTTTCAATGTGATCCCCCACATTGCTTATGGGTTGGATCGAGGGCCTTTTTCCATCTTTGACCGTGGTACTCCGCATTCACTTTCGAATGCCAGATAGCGGCAAACTGAGGACGCCAAAGTCTAAATCATACCTTAAACGTTTTTTGGTTAAGTTTTTTGTCAATTTCGTCCATTGAATCCAAAACGCTAAGGGAGAGGAGATATGAGAAGATATTGCATATGAAGTGGACCTATCGACTTTGACCATCTTTGACTGTGGTCCCCCACATTGCTTATGAATTGGATCGAGAAACTTTGGCCATCTATCACTGCGGTCCCCCACATTACTTATGAGTTGGATCGAGAGAATTTGGCCATTTTTCAATGTGATCCCCCACATTGCTTATGGGTTGGATCGAGGGCCTTTTTCCATCTTTGACCGTGGTACTCCGCATTCACTTTCGAATGCCAGATAGCGGCAAACTGAGGACGCCAAAGTCTAAATCATACCTTAAACGTTTTTTGGTTAAGTTTTTTGTCAATTTCGTCCATTGAATCCAAAACGCTAAGGGAGAGGAGATATGAGAAGATATTGCATATGAAGTGGACCTATCGACTTTGACCATCTTTGACTGTGGTCCCCCACATTGCTTATGAATTGGATCGAGAAACTTTGGCCATCTATCACTGCGGTCCCCCACATTACTTATGAGTTGGATCGAGAGAATTTGGCCATTTTTCAATGTGATCCCCCACATTGCTTATGGGTTGGATCGAGGGCCTTTTTCCATCTTTGACCGTGGTACTCCGCATTCACTTTCGAATGCCAGATAGCGGCAAACTGAGGACGCCAAAGTCTAAATCATACCTTAAACGTTTTTGGTTAAGTTTTTTGTCAATTTCGTCCATTGAATCCAAAACACTAAGGGAGAGGAGATATGAGAAGATATTGCATATGAAGTGGACCTATCGACTTTGACCATCTTTTACTGTGGTCCCCCACATTGCTTATGAATTGGATCGAGAAACTTTGGCCATCTATCACTGCGGTCCCCCATATTACTTATGAGTTGGATCGAGAGAATTTGGCCATTTTTCAATGTGATCCCCCACATTGCTTATGGGTTGGATCGAGGGCCTTTTTCCATCTTTGACCGTGGTACTCCGCATTCACTTTCGAATGCCAGATAGCGGCAAACTGAGGACGCCAAAGTCTAAATCATACCTTAAACGTTTTTTGGTTAAGTTTTTTGTCAATTTCGTCCATTGAATCCAAAACGCTAAGGGAGAGGAGATATGAGAAGATATTGCATATGAAGTGGACCTATCGACTTTGACCATCTTTGACTGTGGTCCCCCACATTGCTTATGAATTGGATCGAGAAACTTTGGCCATCTATCACTGCGGTCCCCCACATTACTTATGAGTTGGATCGAGAGAATTTGGCCATTTTTCATTGTGATCCCCCACATTGCTTATGGGTTGGTTCGAGGGCCTTTTTCCATCTTTGACCGTGGTACTCCGCATTCACTTTCGAATGCCAGATAGCGGCAAACTGAGGACGCCAAAGTCTAAATCATACCTTAAACGTTTTTGGTTAAGTTTTTTGTCAATTTCGTCCATTGAATCCAAAACACTAAGGGAGAGGAGATATGAGAAGATATTGCATATGAAGTGGACCTATCGACTTTGACCATCTTTTACTGTGGTCCCCCACATTGCTTATGAATTGGATCGAGAAACTTTGGCCATCTATCACTGCGGTCCCCCATATTACTTATGAGTTGGATCGAGAGAATTTGGCCATTTTTCAATGTGATCCCCCACATTGCTTATGGGTTGGTTCGAGGGCCTTTTTCCATCTTTGACCGTGGTACTCCGCATTCACTTTCGAATGCCAGATAGCGGCAAACTGAGGACGCCAAAGTCTAAATCATACCTTAAACGTTTTTTGGTTAAGTTTTTTGTCAATTTCGTCCATTGAATCCAAAACGCTAAGGGAGAGGAGATATGAGAAGATATTGCATATGAAGTGGACCTATCGACTTTGACCATCTTTGACTGTGGTCCCCCACATTGCTTATGAATTGGATCGAGAAACTTTGGCCATCTATCACTGCGGTCCCCCACATTACTTATGAGTTGGATCGAGAGAATTTGGCCATTTTTCAATGTGATCCCCCACATTGCTTATGGGTTGGATCGAGGGCCTTTTTCCATCTTTGACCGTGGTACTCCGCATTCACTTTCGAATGCCAGATAGCGGCAAACTGAGGACGCCAAAGTCTAAATCATACCTTAAACGTTTTTTGGTTAAGTTTTTTGTCAATTTCGTCCATTGAATCCAAAACGCTAAGGGAGAGGAGATATGAGAAGATATTGCATATGAAGTGGACCTATCGACTTTGACCATCTTTGACTGTGGTCCCCCACATTGCTTATGAATTGGATCGAGAAACTTTGGCCATCTATCACTGCGGTCCCCCACATTACTTATGAGTTGGATCGAGAGAATTTGGCCATTTTTCAATGTGATCCCCCACATTGCTTATGGGTTGGATCGAGGGCCTTTTTCCATCTTTGACCGTGGTACTCCGCATTCACTTTCGAATGCCAGATAGCGGCAAACTGAGGACGCCAAAGTCTAAATCATACCTTAAACGTTTTTTGGTTAAGTTTTTTGTCAATTTCGTCCATTGAATCCAAAACGCTAAGGGAGAGGAGATATGAGAAGATATTGCATATGAAGTGGACCTATCGACTTTGACCATCTTTGACTGTGGTCCCCCACATTGCTTATGAATTGGATCGAGAAACTTTGGCCATCTATCACTGCGGTCCCCCACATTACTTATGAGTTGGATCGAGAGAATTTGGCCATTTTTCAATGTGATCCCCCACATTGCTTATGGGTTGGATCGAGGGCCTTTTTCCATCTTTGACCGTGGTACTCCGCATTCACTTTCGAATGCCAGATAGCGGCAAACTGAGGACGCCAAAGTCTAAATCATACCTTAAACGTTTTTTGGTTAAGTTTTTTGTCAATTTCGTCCATTGAATCCAAAACGCTAAGGGAGAGGAGATATGAGAAGATATTGCATATGAAGTGGACCTATCGACTTTGACCATCTTTGACTGTGGTCCCCCACATTGCTTATGAATTGGATCGAGAAACTTTGGCCATCTATCACTGCGGTCCCCCACATTACTTATGAGTTGGATCGAGAGAATTTGGCCATTTTTCAATGTGATCCTCCACATTGCTTATGGGTTGGTTCGAGGGCCTTTTTCCATCTTTGACCGTGGTACTCCGCATTCACTTTCGAATGCCAGATAGCGGCAAACTGAGGACGCCAAAGTCTAAATCATACCTTAAACGTTTTTGGTTAAGTTTTTTGTCAATTTCGTCCATTGAATCCAAAACACTAAGGGAGAGGAGATATGAGAAGATATTGCATATGAAGTGGACCTATCGACTTTGACCATCTTTGACTGTGGTCCCCCACATTGCTTATGAATTGGATCGAGAAACTTTGGCCATCTATCACTGCGGTCCCCCATATTACTTATGAGTTGGATCGAGAGAATTTGGCCATTTTTCATTGTGATCCCCCACATTGCTTATGGGTTGGTTCGAGGGCCTTTTTCCATCTTTGACCGTGGTACTCCGCATTCACTTTCGAATGCCAGATAGCGGCAAACTGAGGACGCCAAAGTCTAAATCATACCTTAAACGTTTTTGGTTAAGTTTTTTGTCAATTTCGTCCATTGAATCCAAAACACTAAGGGAGAGGAGATATGAGAAGATATTGCATATGAAGTGGACCTATCGACTTTGACCATCTTTTACTGTGGTCCCCCACATTGCTTATGAATTGGATCGAGAAACTTTGGCCATCTATCACTGCGGTCCCCCATATTACTTATGAGTTGGATCGAGAGAATTTGGCCATTTTTCAATGTGATCCCCCACATTGCTTATGGGTTGGTTCGAGGGCCTTTTTCCATCTTTGACCGTGGTACTCCGCATTCACTTTCGAATGCCAGATAGCGGCAAACTGAGGACGCCAAAGTCTAAATCATACCTTAAACGTTTTTGGTTAAGTTTTTTGTCAATTTCGTCCATTGAATCCAAAACACTAAGGGAGAGGAGATATGAGAAGATATTGCATATGAAGTGGACCTATCGACTTTGACCATCTTTCACTGTGGTCCCCCACATTGCTTATGAATTGGATCGAGAAACTTTGGCCATCTATCACTGCGGTCCCCCATATTACTTATGAGTTGGATCGAGAGAATTTGGCCATTTTTCATTGTGATCCCCCACATTGCTTATGGGTTGGTTCGAGGGCCTTTTTCCATCTTTGACCGTGGTACTCCGCATTCACTTTCGAATGCCAGATAGCGGCAAACTGAGGACGCCAAAGTCTAAATCATACCTTAAACGTTTTTGGTTAAGTTTTTTGTCAATTTCGTCCATTGAATCCAAAACACTAAGGGAGAGGAGATATGAGAAGATATTGCATATGAAGTGGACCTATCGACTTTGACCATCTTTCACTGTGGTCCCCCACATTGCTTATGAATTGGATCGAGAAACTTTGGCCATCTATCACTGCGGTCCCCCATATTACTTATGAGTTGGATCGAGAGAATTTGGCCATTTTTCATTGTGATCCCCCACATTGCTTATGGGTTGGTTCGAGGGCCTTTTTCCATCTTTGACCGTGGTACTCCGCATTCACTTTCGAATGCCAGATAGCGGCAAACTGAGGACGCCAAAGTCTAAATCATACCTTAAACGTTTTTGGTTAAGTTTTTTGTCAATTTCGTCCATTGAATCCAAAACACTAAGGGAGAGGAGATATGAGAAGATATTGCATATGAAGTGGACCTATCGACTTTGACCATCTTTTACTGTGGTCCCCCACATTGCTTATGAATTGGATCGAGAAACTTTGGCCATCTATCACTGCGGTCCCCCATATTACTTATGAGTTGGATCGAGAGAATTTGGCCATTTTTCAATGTGATCCCCCACATTGCTTATGGGTTGGTTCGAGGGCCTTTTTCCATCTTTGACCGTGGTACTCCGCATTCACTTTCGAATGCCAGATAGCGGCAAACTGAGGACGCCAAAGTCTAAATCATACCTTAAACGTTTTTGGTTAAGTTTTTTGTCAATTTCGTCCATTGAATCCAAAACACTAAGGGAGAGGAGATATGAGAAGATATTGCATATGAAGTGGACCTATCGACTTTGACCATCTTTTACTGTGGTCCCCCACATTGCTTATGAATTGGATCGAGAAACTTTGGCCATCTATCACTGCGGTCCCCCATATTACTTATGAGTTGGATCGAGAGAATTTGGCCATTTTTCAATGTGATCCCCCACATTGCTTATGGGTTGGTTCGAGGGCCTTTTTCCATCTTTGACCGTGGTACTCCGCATTCACTTTCGAATGCCAGATAGCGGCAAACTGAGGACGCCAAAGTCTAAATCATACCTTAAACGTTTTTGGTTAAGTTTTTTGTCAATTTCGTCCATTGAATCCAAAACACTAAGGGAGAGGAGATATGAGAAGATATTGCATATGAAGTGGACCTATCGACTTTGACCATCTTTCACTGTGGTCCCCCACATTGCTTATGAATTGGATCGAGAAACTTTGGCCATCTATCACTGCGGTCCCCCATATTACTTATGAGTTGGATCGAGAGAATTTGGCCATTTTTCATTGTGATCCCCCACATTGCTTATGGGTTGGTTCGAGGGCCTTTTTCCATCTTTGACCGTGGTACTCCGCATTCACTTTCGAATGCCAGATAGCGGCAAACTGAGGACGCCAAAGTCTAAATCATACCTTAAACGTTTTTGGTTAAGTTTTTTGTCAATTTCGTCCATTGAATCCAAAACACTAAGGGAGAGGAGATATGAGAAGATATTGCATATGAAGTGGACCTATCGACTTTGACCATCTTTCACTGTGGTCCCCCACATTGCTTATGAATTGGATCGAGAAACTTTGGCCATCTATCACTGCGGTCCCCCATATTACTTATGAGTTGGATCGAGAGAATTTGGCCATTTTTCATTGTGATCCCCCACATTGCTTATGGGTTGGTTCGAGGGCCTTTTTCCATCTTTGACCGTGGTACTCCGCATTCACTTTCGAATGCCAGATAGCGGCAAACTGAGGACGCCAAAGTCTAAATCATACCTTAAACGTTTTTGGTTAAGTTTTTTGTCAATTTCGTCCATTGAATCCAAAACACTAAGGGAGAGGAGATATGAGAAGATATTGCATATGAAGTGGACCTATCGACTTTGACCATCTTTTACTGTGGTCCCCCACATTGCTTATGAATTGGATCGAGAAACTTTGGCCATCTATCACTGCGGTCCCCCATATTACTTATGAGTTGGATCGAGAGAATTTGGCCATTTTTCAATGTGATCCCCCACATTGCTTATGGGTTGGTTCGAGGGCCTTTTTCCATCTTTGACCGTGGTACTCCGCATTCACTTTCGAATGCCAGATAGCGGCAAACTGAGGACGCCAAAGTCTAAATCATACCTTAAACGTTTTTGGTTAAGTTTTTTGTCAATTTCGTCCATTGAATCCAAAACACTAAGGGAGAGGAGATATGAGAAGATATTGCATATGAAGTGGACCTATCGACTTTGACCATCTTTCACTGTGGTCCCCCACATTGCTTATGAATTGGATCGAGAAACTTTGGCCATCTACCACTGCGGTCCCCCACATTATTTATGAGTTGGATCGAGAGAATTTGGCCATTTTTCAATGTGATCCCCCACATTGCTTATGGGTTGGATCGAGGGCCTTTTTCCATCTTTGACCGTGGTACTCCGCATTCACTTTTGAATGCCAGATAGCGGCAAACTGAGGACGCCAAAGTCTAAATCATACCTTAAACGTTTTTTGGTTAAGTTTTTTGTCAATTTCGTCCATTGAATCCAAAACGCTAAGGGAGAGGAGATATGAGAAGATATTGGATATGAAGTGGACCTATCGACTTTGACCATCTTTGACTGTGGTCCCCCACATTGCTTATGAATTGGATCGAGAAACTTTGGCCATCTATCACTGCGGTCCCCCACATTACTTATGAGTTGGATCGAGAGAATTTGGCCATTTTTCAATGTGATCCCCCACATTGCGTATGAGTTGGATCGAGAGAATTTGGCCATTTTTCAATGTGGTCCCCCACATTGCGGAGTCTTGAAATCTTATACACCAAAATTTCAAACCACTATCTCTACGTTATCACTCAGCGATTATACTACTTGTTTCCCACCTACGTTATGCAATTGAGTGGATACTGGTGAGCATAACCACATGAGCGTGAGCGAATAATAAGAAAGAGGTATGGTAAGCGCGGTGCTAAATGAAAAGAATTGAGGCTCCCGAACCAGAAAGTTTTGTAAACCTCTTTGCGAGGTACCTGGTGGAAGGAAAGGTTTCTCTTTAATAGAAACGACAGAGGCTGATAGTAATCCCAAAAGGCATCACCAAAGGAACCCTTGTCATACAGACATATAGAAAAAGTGTTACAAAGAATTATTAGCGACCGACTTGACCATCTTCAGTCAAGTCTTGCCCCTCTTTCACATGAGCGTGAGGCTCATGAGTGGGCGTGCCAGTCTGCGTTTTTGATTGAATTATAATCATCTATAATACAGATGCTAGAAGCTTCAACAATTTGTTTTGTTTTTACAAAAACGCCTTCCGGCTCGAATTGTGACCACACAGATTCGAGAAAAGAAGTATAGACAAGCAGACAGACGATACAAGGTGCTAAAAATTTGGTACATCTGATACAAAAGCAGGAAAGGAAAAAAAGGAAAGAAAAGAAAGAGTTTTCCGTAAGAGTTTCCTGCGAAATGTCAGATCATGGGAACATGGTCTTCAAAAATAAATCCATGTCTATTACTTTGCAGAAGAGGTGGAATCAAAAAATAAGACAAGTCGATTAAAATTCATAAATGTAGAACGAGACGAGGATTGTGCTCAAAATTTGACTAGTATCCTCACCAGACATTTTGATCTAAAGTGCTCGGTTATGCAAACCTCCTGAGGATTGATAGGTTCTTGATGAAACCAGAGCTTCAGACACAGACCCACAAAGAAAGCCATGAAATTTATAAATACTTACAAAGCTTTAGAAAAGATTGAGACTTTAAGATCAGGAGGTTGGGTAAAGTTTTCAAACGAGGTAAGTCAATCAAACAGTTTGTACATTGAAATGAAAGCGGATGGTTTTAGTCTTCTGTTGGAAATACATTTTTACGGTAACGAGATCATAGATTGTGTAATCTCGCGAAACGATTTGGTCGGATAGCATCTCGTTGGATCTGTTTTTATCGGGGTACGTTAAATCGTTGTCGTTGGTTTATCTTAACGCTTTACAGAACCTATTCACCAACTGATGAGCGAATAATTGCGCTCCCCACTGTATTATTTTCTACAAAACTGAAGCAGCATGATAGGAGTTTTATTTTTTGGATTTATAGGTTAGCGGAAGTAGGTTCGGTACTTTCTTGAAATTTTTATGGCCTTGTCAGGTTGTCCCGAGGATTTCTTTCCATAGGCATTCCGAATCGGATTCATATCAAAACTACTGCCAAGCGGGTGGTATTTTTAGCTCTACGTATGTATATAAGGCGGTGCTTTCTGTTTCTTTACTGTGGCTGGCAGTAGAAGATGAGGATGAGGATGACGATGATGGTGACTTGAACTAAAAAAAAAATTGTCAAAGATAGGTTACCAGAACAGTAGAAAGCAGAAAGCGAAAGGATAACCAGTTTTATTGCGCATTTGTGGGTAGAAACACTTTTCTTTTTCCTCCAAGTACGGATGGACCACAAACGGTGAAGGTCTCCATTCAATAATCCTTTTTATAGAACAAAAATTTAAGGTTAATTCCGCCAGAAAATTGCCCTTAAACTGTTGAAGCTGAATCCCGCCATTTTATGAAGGTGCTTGCCATCATTTGCTGTCCCCGGGTTCTCGATAAAAATCAAATACGAGAGGATGCGCATCAAAACCAACATTGACAATTTGTGTGGTCATAAATCAAGATCCTTGCCGCGCAGTGTGCTACAATCGCAGCCATTAAAATGCATTTGCGCCAAGTGCTATTTGATAGGGACATCCCGAACTGGCGGACTGCAGTGCGTATACGTAACACAATATGTGCAAATACGTATTTTTATTTTCTTTACAGAGAGAGAGAGAGGGAAAAAAATCCTGAGGACATCAGGGTTCGGTGGAGAGGTAAATGAAAAACTACTCACTGTGACCTTTAAGCGGAAAATATTTTCCATTCGCAGTAGTCCTAGGAAAATATTTGCCACTCTCCTGCTGCAGTAGTGCAGCTCATCAGTGCGCGCCGGCATCTAGACACAGGGTTTCGTGTCGTCGATGATAAATGGCTGTGTGTGGATCACATCCTCAATCAGATTCACATATTGACAGATAACCATCGCGCGACCAACGAGCGCTTTCATCATATTAATCCAGTTTCTTTTTTTTCTTTCCCCACAGTCCTGTTCGTCCTGTTCGTCCTGTGATTTTGTTGTTTTTTTTGTGTTTTGTGTTCGCATTCGAGAGTGGAGGACCATCTACGACTGGATGCGGTATCCACATATGGACTTGCGGCTGTAGAACTATAAGCTTGGCATCCTTTGTTATGGAGGGTGTAGTGGATTTGTTTTTTTTTTTTTGCATCCTTTTGTGTGTCTGTATGTTTGTTTTTTGTTGCCGTTGGTGTAGTGGTTGTTGTTTTAAATCAAATGGGGATCGGTAGTCTTTATGGAACCGCACATAACTCAAAGTGGAACCCAATGAATTGTGAGGCGGCATTTATTTTATTTTGCGCGCTTCTCGTCCTCGGTTACATCTATGCCAAAAGGATGTTTTTTATGTTCGGTTTGGAGTATAGTACGTGTGCGGGGAAAAAAACGAAGCCGTAATTATTGCAAATGAAGAACAAACAGTTGCGGAATGCCTTTGTGCAGTTGTTGTGGCATGCAACATCGATTAAACGATCAATTTGCGATGATATCGGCAGTTAGGATGGTTTTTCAGATTCGAGAGTGTATTGAGTGGGCGCCAATGTCATCAGTAGTTATTAGATTGTGGCGAAGATTTGTGTTATTCAAATGGGGCTATGGGTGCAGTGATTGATATTTAAGTGACAGAAACATGATATGATAACTATATCATGGCGGATATCTATCTTATGTCAGGGATAGAAATCAACTTGGAATAGGTTACATCCTTTTTAAAAAAAAAATCGTGATGTAGTCATAGGAGGCATATGACATTTGATGTGATAGGTCAGTATGAAACCCAGGGCCTAGCTTATCACGACCAGAAAAGAAGCATACTGTTGTATCCGCATGTCAATTTTTGTTTTTGCGAATACTTTTCGTTTCAATTATACTCTCGAAAGTTTGTCAGATGCTCGCGAGAAGTAGAATCGTAAAGAACTGTTGCTCTGAAGTCCTATGCACTAACTGTTGACGCTACGCTGTGCACAACGCAAGCTACGAAGGTATAAAACGGATTATGATAATATACTACTGTGAACACATAATGGCGTCATACATTGTATTAGAGGCCGATTAGATTGAGAGTTAAACGACACAGTGACGTATCACTTGTTGAGTTCAGACCTGAATAAATTGCTGCTTCAATAAAAAAGTAGCACAGATTTCAGTACTGGGAAATCCATCTCAAAATTTTGTCTACAAATCTACAAATGCACTGGAATTCTAAAAGTTCTTGAAAGGATTGAGTAGGCCTGAATCGTAGCCTGGCGTTATCCCTGTATCCCTGTAGGCACTGATATTCCGACTGCTTTTCATTATTGTATTTCCTAATGAAGGGTTATATGCAGTAGTTGTTATAAGTTTATATTTCAGAGATATGCCTTGACTGGTTTTAGTAGACCCATTCGGGACAATTTGACAGAAACTAATTCCTGACTCAGATTTGGATAAAGTTTTCAAAACTTCAGTGGAAATGATATCAGGAGCGATTCGGTCTAAGAAGATAGATAACATTGAAAGCGAAATGATGACCAACAGTGTATCTAGATTCGAAGTTCGCTTGATCTTGCGCTTTCACCAATAAAATTAACATATGACGTAGGATCGATCTAATCAATATGATTTTGAAATCGTGTTGGCGGTAACCTTCTGCTAGGGCTGCTAGTGAATTCGCTACTTGGTTTCGCTAAAGAACTTTGGTGTTGAGAGCGATCTTAAACTAAACCCTTATAAAGGCGAGTTACCTTCCGAAAGCTTTCGATTTTTAAGACTAGGTTTTTCCTTCACTTTCATTTTTCTTCTGAATATTGTTGGAATCTACTGAATAGTCTTATGGTTTCGCGCCTTAGCTTTATGAAGCATTTTTCCAGTAGGAAACATCTCTGCTGATTTTTTGATCAAGTCGGTGTAACAACCTTTACAGGCGGCAGAAATAGGGAGATTAAATTTGAGTTCTGGAATAGGTGCTATTCGGTTAGAGGCGGTTATCTAGATCTGCCTCAAGAAAAATAAATAGATTTTCAAATTTATGTGCCTGGGATTCCGAATGCTTAAATATTCCAAATCAAATAAGTTTTAGTTTCGATATAAGTCTGTTCTGCAAATAATTAAGAAGATTCTGTACAAGATCTTATCCGTCACTGTTCCAGTACGTGTGCATGCAAGTGCGTGGCCTCTATCGAAAGTGGATAGAGATATCCTTGGAAAGGACTGGCTTTTTGAACAGGTTTTTGATTTATTCCTTGTATATTCTACAGAAATAGTAGTGTTCTACATGTTTTTTTTACGAAGTAGTTTTCTTAGATTTTATTAATTCCTTCACTTTAAAAAGCTACAGAATCAGTGCCAAAGGTGGCCTGATTAATCAGCAAAACAATTACAACAACTTTCTTTCAATTTATCACCAAACACCTGCTGGAGCTACTAGTAGTACTTATGACCGAAAGTGAGATACCGAACATCTTGTGTGCCTTGGAATACTTCCCCTTATTTATACAACACGGCTAAGAGAGCAACCTCTACTAGAGTATAGGTTGTGAAGCCAATGCGCATCTTGTGATATGGGGCAGTAGTGAGTAGAAATTTCACCTAAGGCCCTAAAGTTCCCTCATGACGCGATCCACGAAGGTATTTGGAACTTGAAGATACTTGACTGACTATTAACACACGACATACCCTTAGCGGAGTGACGAAATTATCAAGAACTAGATTATGTACGTTGACTTTGTTCCAATCCAGCATACGATAAGACTTCGAACATCTACCCTAGAAGAGATGCAGTGCAGTACTGTGTATCAAGAAAACTCTGGACAATTCGAAATGAGGCACATCCTTCCGCTTAAAAGAATGCACATAGCACTGCTCATAGGCTTCCAAGGCTGTAGTGGTAACAAAAAATTAAATATCCACCACTCTTTTAAGTAGATGACTTGCTAGTATTTAAAACAATAGAGTTCACATTTAAAAAACCCTCCCCACTCCAATGTGACCGCAGGAAATTCATCAAAGTGCCTGTAAATCGAACTTTGACTTACGACCCCCACTGGGGGCAGTATTAATTGCGGCTTCACCCCCCATTGATTACCAATTTACACATCCCAATAAACTTTAATAATTTGTTTAATAAACAAACAATTTTATTCCCACATCGAGCCTTCATGACAAAAGATCGATTCCGCTGTAAACAAAGAAAAGTTATTTATTTACCCTCTGACTGTAACCACACTGATTTCGTTAAACAAAAAAAATATTAAAAATCTGATTTTTTAACATTTTCAGTCAATAAATATTAATTTTAATTCAATATTGTCCCAGTAGGAAACATCTGAATGAAATTCACGCATGTTTACCCGCCATTGTGCGGCCGCGTTATATGCCACATCAGTGGAGCAAATGTGGCGCACGGCGTGCATGTGTTGGTTAAATTGAAAAATGAGATTTTTAATTAACTTTCGTAGGGCATATGGCTGAGTCTCGTTAAAAAGCTGTGTCTGGTGGTTTACACACTCGAATAATCGAAAACGTTGAAAATGTTGTTAACCATCATCTATCAGGGGCGGCATTCATATGCATATACTTAAGGTTCTCTTTATTTTTTTTTGTTAAATAAATGAGTTAATGAACAATATATGGATAACAGAGATCGATGACAGTTTGAAGACCCTTGACAATATGGCTGAGGGATCTATTGTATTATCAGGATGAATTTAGTCAGAGAGGCATACGAAAGGGTAGTACGCCGCCCCTGGCAGCAGAATTTTTTAATACCCCTGACGAACATATTCACAAAGAATGTGCTCAGATGATTCATCATCTTCCAAGCAGAACTTACATTCCGTACCTAAGCACAGATTAAATTTGTTAGGCGCCCACTAGCTTTATAAGATACTTGTCTAAATTAAAGATTTTTTTGAGGAATAAGCCTAATTTAAACATTCGAATTGCCTTAGCCTAGGGACATATTCCTGGTTGCCCAGATAAAGTTTGTGTTCTTTATCAGATACGGCACAGTAAGGTCCAAGTCATATAAACGCAATTTCTGAGTCAGGCCTAGCTAGTTCATCCGCCAATTCGATGCTTGCAATCCCTTGACGATGAGTGACCCATCCAAGTTGGACACGTATTTTGTAAAACATTTAACTAAAGTAAAGATGGAGTTTAGCCGAGAATACGTGTGGAATCAAAAGACACCAGTTCGAACTCTAGACCCAATCCTCGATTTGTTCGTAAACCAGACGAGACCGCTAGAGTTCAGTGACGGAATTACAGTATTAGTACAGTTTGTACGTTCTAACATTTCTACCTCATATAACCTACCGAAAGAGTCCCCCTGATCATGATGTCGGAGATAGTGAAAAACATGAACCAAATGGTTTCTATTTATAGTCTAGCTGCAGCTTAATAGCGCATCTGCCAGCTGTTGTCCTAATAAAGATTTGTAGAAGTGAAAGCCCAACGATAGTATTTAATTATCCCGCACGGGAGGTTTACACAGACTGTTTTAAAAACCCAGCTGTCGTGATAAAAGTAAGTAACATATCTTTCAATTACTCACTGTCGTATTTCATGTTTACGGATTGTAGCTTGCTTCGCTTGCTAACAGAACTTCACCCTTTTTAGTGTCTCATGTAATTTCATCGTTCCACAAAAGAAACTCATGAAATGGTATAAAGTTGAAGAAAATTCTACTACAACTATCCTGTCCTCAACCCAATCCGCTGACTTTCAAACCGAGGAACAAATGCTCACACAATACCGTCCAATCCGGTCAACGGAAAGGAAACACATACTCCATGTTGCACCCATAACAACTGACCTGCAATGAATAACATTCTCCTTAACCACCACGACTTAATGAAACTTTTGATATTAAACCTAAAAACGAACAAAAAGTTGAAGTTACCAAGCTCGTGCCAGCTAGACGCCTAAACATCGGTGTAAGTTAGGTAAGAGCTAACTTCAAGCCCTTGAATCCTCTCCGATAGCATCTTTTTTCTTAAGTTTCCTTGTTAGCCCTAAAGTTTTACTAAAACTTTCGATGTAAGCGGACAGTATGCTTGCAAACGCCTAAAAATTCAATCATGAAGGAGATTACTTTTATAGCTGTTTCATCGATGATTCTGTTGCCACTTTTCCGATTGCTAAGTAGAGTTTAGATATAGTCGACCAAAAGCTGACTTCGAAAAAGAATCCATCAGAGAGGATAAAAGACTTCCACATCTTTCCATGAATCCAGTAAAATCTTTGGCAAAAAATTGGCACCTTAAGCCTGCCATCATCCAGTATGGATGCCTAGACTGGCCTGCAGTTGAAAAGATCACGTATCTCGAGGAAGTTACCTTTTTCAGTTTTAAAGTGGAATACAAGTGAGTTTTACGAACCGAATGTATGATTTGATTTGATTTGATGCCGGCTCTACCGGCACTTTATTAAGCTTAATACAAGCTATACTTAAACAAACTAAACTTACAAACTAAACTTACCAACTAAACTTACAAACTATCAAGAGAAAAGAGGGGGTAGGGTTAGAAGAGAGGAGATGTGAGATAGTGGTTAGGCGGAATTGGGGCGACAGTGAAGGAAATTCCGAAGGGTGGCCCTGCTATAGTGAAAATCAAAGGAACTATCCATATTGTTAGCCGAACGAAGCATTCTCGGGAGAGGTGCATTATAACCATAGTTGGTGCGGTGAGTTCTGAGTCGGAAAAGGGAAGTAGACCTGAGGCACCGGGAGTTGGTATTGAGTGAGACCGATGCAAGAAGCGATGGGGAATCGATGTGACCAGATATTAAACGATGAAGAAATAGAATGTCGGCATTTACGCGGCGGTTTTCGAGGGACTGTAGATTGATCAGATTCAGGCGTTCATTGTAGGGAGGCAAATTGAAGCTATCAACCCAGGGAAGACCACGGAGGGCAAAACGTATAAACCTGCGTTGGACAGCTTCAATACGTCGGACGTGGACAGCATAATGAGGGGACCAAACTTGGCTGGCATATTCAAGGATGGGTCTGACGAAGGTGATGTAGAGGGATTTGGTAACGTACGGGTCTGAAAATTCCTTAGACCAACGTTTCACAAAGCCAAGCGCAGAGTTGGCTCTACATATGATGTTGTCAATATGCGAACGGAAATTAAGCTCCCTGTCGCAGATGACACCTAAGTCGCGCAAGGATGAGACTGGAGGGACAGGTTCGTTGCACAGAAAGTAATTCCTGTGGTGTGGTGGAAGGCGTTTACGGGAGTACGTCATGTATTGACATTTGCTGGTATTAAGTTCGAGATAATTTTTTTGACACCAGGTAAAAAATCTGTTTAGGTCGTCTTGGAGAAAGCGAGAGTCCGTGGTGGAAGATATGAATTTGAATATTTTCATGTCATCGGCATAGATAGAAAGATAGGAGTCTTTGATAATGCATTCGACATCATTAGTGGTAAGGACAAAAATTAAGGGACCCAGGTGACTGCCTTGAGGGACGCCTGATGTTGCCGTGAAGGGATTAGAGACAGAGGACCTAAATATAACTTCGTACTGCCGATTTTCGAGGTATGATTGGATCCATCTGATGAAACCTGGTGGAAAACCGAGAGCTTTCAGCTTCAGAATAATAATTGGGTGAGAGATTTTATCAAAAGCTTTACTGAAGTCAGTAGCTATTACATCGATATCGCAACCATCTTCAAATGCACTCAGTGCCTGAGAAACAAATTCTGTTAGGTTGGTGGTTGTCGATCTGCCTTTGAGGAAACCGTGTTGCTTGGTGGAGAATAACGATTTACAATGAAAAAACATTGTGTCGTATACAATGCTCTCAAAGAGTTTGGGTATGGATGAAAGTTTGGCTATAGGTCGATAGTTGATTATATCGTTCTTTGGGCCTTTCTTATGAGTGGGTGTGATAAATGATTTTTTCCAAAGCAAAGGAAAATATTCTTGAGAAATGGACATGAGAAAAATAGAGGTCAAGGGTTTCGCCAAGTGTGCCACACATTTTTTTAAGACAATAGCGGGCAACCCGTCAGGACCGGGGGAGTAGTCATCCTTAAGATTATTAATCTTCTCCGTGACAAGTTGCGAAGTGATATTGACCGAGACTAAGGATGTTTGAGCGCAGTTATCCATGTAAGAGAAGTAGTCAAGGTCAGGTTCGGGGGTGTGGTCAGTAAACGACTGGCTAAAAAAGTGAGCAAATAGGTTTGCAACAGTTTTAGGGTCCGACGAGGAGGTGTTGGCAAGTTTGAGGGTAGATGGATAGCTGTCGGATTTACGTTTCGAATTAATGAAATGATAAAAACGTTTAGGGTCAGAAATTAGATTTGATTGCATACGGACAATGTAATCATGATAAAGAACCTCGCTTAGTTCAGCGAAGTGTTTATGTGTGTGCTGATAAAGGGAGTAGTCAGAGTCAGAGCGAGATTTAAGGAATGCCCTCCAAAGTTTGTTCCTCTTATTACGAAGCCCGCGCAATTGTTTATTATACCACGGTGGGGACGAAGAATAATTTTTTTTGGGCGAGTACGGAACAGTTTGCAGAAGGCAATCGAAGATTAGAGAATAGAACGATGCAAGAGCCATATCCACAGAAATACCTCTGTAGTTAAAGGCGGCGTTGCTGAGCAAGTTGTTGAGCTTGGAAAAATCAGCTTTTCGGAAATTAAAGCTGTATGTGGTCTGAGAATGAGAATTAGAATTTAGGTCGCCATATGCAAAAGAGAGGAAGAGGGGTGGATGGTAGCGGTCAAGTGTAGAGAGAAGATGGTTACTTGCCGTAACAATGCAATTTTCAGCATCGGATGAGAAAATAAGGTCTAGTTGTCTATCAAGGCTATTAGTTATGCCGCTGATTTGATGGAGACCAGAGTTGGAGAGACTATCTATGAAAAGGGTTTCCTTGTCTGAGGTTGCATTTGAGGGAATGAAATGGGATTCATCCTCAGACTGAACCCATTGAAGATGCGGAAGATTAAAATCGCCTAGGACAATGACCTCATCGCAGGGATCCGTGACATCAAAGACAGAGTCTATAGCATCTATAGCGAGTTGGTAGCCTTGAATAGGTTGAGAGGGGCGGATGTAGCAACAAAGGAGATACAGATTATGTTTGAGGATGGTAATTTTAGCGCAGATGAACTCAAATTCAGCAGTATGCGAAGTTTTATAAAGTTCTGAGTCGTATCGGTTGTGTATAGCTAAGAGAACACCGCGACCAGAAGATTCATCGAGTTTTTCAAGACCATCATCACGGAAGACGATAAAGTCAGAGGTAAAGAACTCGTTAGACTTAAAGGCTGGGGAAAGATTTGTTTCAGTGAGCGCGAAAACATCGTAGGGGAGCGTTTGGGAGTTAAGGAAGACAGTGGAGGATTTGGTGCGCAGTCCGCGTACATTCTGGTAATATATGGATAAATGATTAATATTACAATTGGAAAAGCGTGGGGGTAACAAAGAGGCTGTTTTAGTTCGTAGGCCTCGGACGTTTAGATAGGAGAGGGGTTGATGAACTAACATTGGTGCCCGGTTATGAACGAAAAAACTTTTCGTGGTCCATCCTGCTACGTTGAAGGTGTGAGACTCTTTTGGAGTGTACATAGTTGCCAAAGGCAGCAAGGTCATCAGCTACTTTTTGGGGAGACAAATTGAAAATCTCGTGGTACCGGGTATAAAGGGTCCTGAGGCTGGTAGGGTCGGTAGGAAGGCCTTCCTGCTGGATGGAAACCATAACACTGGTTTTGGTTTTACCCTCAAAACAAACCGAGTCAGATTTGTCGTGTAAATATGCTAGAAAGAGGCGTATGTTCTCGTATATATTTCTTTCTCTGAGTCTGGAAAGTGCATAGCGACATTCTGAGGTGTCAGAGGTTTGCTGTGTTAGTTTGACTGACGGCGGCATTAGGGGATCGAGAAAGGAAGGACTGGAAAAGGAGATTGAGGGAGGGGGAGTAGTAGATGGTGGGTTTGGTGCGGGAGTGGGAGGAGGGTTGGAGGTAGAGCAGGAGGTGGGGGTGAGTGCAGAATTAGATTCTGATGTGGGGTTTAAGGTATGAGAGGATATGAAATTGGGATACTTAGCACCGGTTGTGAGGTCAAAATTAGGAAAGAAATTGTTGGTGGGTGGATTAACTAAAGATGTTGATGGTGGAGAGGAGATAGTTTGAGAAGTAGGGGTTAGATTGAATGAGACGCGTTGGGGCTGGTGACGTGAGGCAGAGACAGGTTGACGTATTCGAGGGAAGAAGACAGGTAGAGGACCAGCTTTGAGACTCCAGTTGGAATCGGAGTGCGGCCTGGAGTTGGAGTGAGGATTGGGTTTAGGGTTGGGCGTGATCTTAGACTTAGGCTTAGTATTATTGAGCTTTTTAGGCTTAGAGCGAGACTTAAGATTTTTGTTAGTGAATTTCGACTTAGAACTAGGCTTAACATTATTGTTAGTGTCAGCTGTGCATTTTTTGATGGTAAGGCCCCCTAAATTGAGCACGTCTCCGGTTGAGGATGAGAAAATCCAATCATATCTTGAAGGCAACTTGAATTCGAAGATACATGGCGTACTGGAGATTTTTCGGCAGTCGATTAGATTAATATTATATCTACCAAGAAATAGATTCTGGACCCATGAAACGTCGACATGTCGAGTTGAAACCCTGATGGTGTAAGTAGAGTGGTTACTCCGTGATAATTTTTGGAGCCTTTCATTCCAATCTGTAAGGGTCCATTTTGTACCGAGTCGTTCTATGAAGCGAGGTGGGGATGGATGACGGTGTGGGGCGCTAGCGACAACGGGGGTCGGGATCGCAGTAGATCGATGAGGAGGTGAATGAGGAAGCGAAATCCGGGGAGCAGTTTGAGGTGCAGGGCCAGCGAATTCAGCAAATTCAGTTTCAGCGTTGAACAACTCGTCATGTAGCGATTTATTGTAAAGGGTCTGATGGTCGCTAGAGAAGTTGTCTAACTTACCGGAAGTAACTTGCAATTCCTCAAGGACTTCAGCGATAGTCAACCTGGTGGTAGCAGATTCGTCCATCAGAGTTCGGTGCATTTCCTCCGCGCGTACCAGTTGAGTAGCCATGTTATTGGCTAAAGATTGCACAGTGGGGAGGTAGCTCGATAGCGATTGGTTTAAAGCACTCATGTCACCGTGAATAGAGTTCTGCATAGATGAATTAAGTTCTTCGATTCGGTGGGTGAGATTGGAGATAGAATTCGAGGTGGATGACGTTTGTGTGGCAATAAAAGTTTTAGATATTGCGTCGCGGGATTTTTTTGACGCGAGATCACTAAGCGAAGCGACTTTCTTCTCAATATTATCGAGCTTGGTCATAAATCGTTGGTTAGAGGAGTCTATAGAGCTGTTAAGGTCGTCTAGATATTTAAAGATCTCATCAAATTTCACAAGATGATCTAACACTTTTTTGGTAAGGGTTTTGTGTTCGGAGTGCCACGAGTATGATGAGTCTGTATGGCACTTAATTGCGAGCATTACATGCGAGAGTGATAGCTCTTTGCACTCATCACAGAAGAAAAGAAAGTTATTCGAGAAGTCTTTCAAATACGTAGCCGATTTTCTACTAATTCCAGTGCAGGTGGGGTGGAATGATTTCCCGCATAGCCCCCTGCATGACACCCACTCAACTTTGGTGTTGTCCAGAACACAATTTAAATTTCCGCACTTATCCATAATTAGAATAGGGTTTAAGTTTAGACAGGGAAATGACCGGGTATTTTTATTTATTATTGTTTGTTATTATTGTTTTTCAATTGTCAGCGGAAAGTGAAAAATTAGAGCACTCGCAACGAAGGCAGGGTAATGACCGGGGAAATAAAAAACACTAAAAGCAGCGAAATTAGGGCGACAACCGAAAAATTGCAAGTAGGCAAATCGAAGTCGCAAGCGAATTTAACGGACTGGGAAAAGAGAATTTAGCTTGAATTTGCAGAACGGGAGAGAAGGAAAAACACGTCTGAACGGTTGGAAGGTCGAACTATGATATTGTTCTCGTGCTAATGAAGAGCACCCCCTCTGTTTCCAGGGAGTTCCATATTCCATTTGGACATACCATTGCTGTTGCTGTTGTTGTTGTCGTTGCTGTTGCTGTATCATTGTGTCTTTACTATTACATGGCTTCGGTATAGGGAGGGTGTCATGGAAAATCTACTAATTTTAAGCCAAGTTAAGTTCTAGAAGGGTTTTTAAATTATTGTTCTGATATCCCTTCAAATTGTGAAACTTTCTAATTGCATTCCGTATACTGAAAACCGAAAGGGCCTGGATATCACAGTATTTCAAACTTATAGCTGACATTTATTAGGTACAATCTATTCGGTACTGTTCTCAGAAAACACAAAGGTCCCACTCGAGACAAAAATCGGATAATTAATTGTCATGGATGCTAATGCCCCTCGGACATCATTAAACAGTACGTCCCTTCTACTTGTAAGGACCTGTTGCTTCAAATATTTGTGTTGTAAACGCTTGAGTACCGCCTTGAACTTCACAAACATATTCGAATTTTTCACTGACATTTCGTAAAGTTCGCACTTTGTTCTGTCCCTATAAAGGGCGTTCTCGGCACTTTTGACTAGACTTGTTTGTTTAATTGCTGGTATTGTAAGGATACCCCGATGATCCATAAACGACTTAAGCGTTCAATGATAGTATCAGAGCTCTGATTCGTAAAATCCGGCCGCAGTTCTGCTTAAAGGACATGATTTATACATAAACTTTACATATTTGTCAGACATCGTGTTCAACATGTATATACTCTTTTACTAATTTAAAATGAAACATCCTAATGGCATACTCTATATTCCTAAAAGAACATGTAACAACCACGTGTTTATCAATAAAATTCACTCACCACAATATTTAGTCACAAAATTCACTCGATCTCATTTAAAATTCACAATAAGTCTGTGATTGGATTAATTCCGTGAATTTACGACCTACATACTCTGCATACCAAAGTCGATGGCATAGACAAATCTACTCTAGTATCTCGTCAAACAATTGACAACTACATCACGCTACACGTTACTCTGTATCGTTATTTCAATTTGAATGAATTTATCAAAATTTTGTACACAAAATGCGACAAAATCGTATCGAGTTGTACGAGTTGTACGTGTATGTGTACAGGATTAGTGACAACAATTGGCGGAGGATGCAATTAAAATTAATTCCTTTCGTGGTTGCCAATAGAATTCCAAAGAAGACCATTGAAACCATGTATCACGTTTACTAGCGGTGGCTGACAATTTACTTATCTGACGCTATGTCAATTGCTATCAATTTCAATTGAATATTGTGGATACATGCGTGTAATTGAGACTTTATTTGGAGGGCTTTTCTTTTATCGTTTAGACATGCCTGGATGTTATAATATCCCATCGTAAGGATATATTAGGTTTCTTACATACATATGTAGATTCTAACATAAAAAAATAACCAAGCTAGACATGTACATATATATTTCTGGTCAGTACCAATAGTTAAGGCAGTCCACCACATTCTGGGCCTAAAATTTTAAGCTAAAAAGATGATATTTTATATAAACTGGTCACTGGCACGCCCGTACCAAGAAACCAAATATTTAGATATTTAAGTTCATATGTCAAAATATCTAAATATTTGGTTCATATGTCACGTGTGCACACGCCCAGATTTAGGGGGCGTTTTCATTGAAAACCGAATTTCTTGAACTGCTCCATTCATTGTTTTGAGGATGAGATGATGTCAGATGGGCAACCTTTTATGGAAATGTTTTAGTTTTAGTGTTCTCAAAGCATATTTTACATTTGCAACTGTCAGATAAGTACCTTATAGCAGAGCAACTTGAGGTAGTATTTGACTGAACAATGATCGATTAGGAAGTCACTTACGTTAGCTAAAAACTAAGCGCTACCTTTATTGAATCTCTTTTGATGTTTTTCTAGAGAATTAATTTTTTCGAGTGTCCTAGGACTGTTTGCGAATCTTCCTAATCGAATTTTTCATGCTTTCGCCTGTGATTTAGCTCTCAGTTTAGTTGGCTAATCAAGATCTGTGAGATTCGATTCAGAAACAGATCTTGATACTCAAATCAATTCCAAATAAGTTGATGTGCAAAGTTATAAGGGAAAGAGAGACTAGAATTAGTCAATTTTTTGTACTCTAAGTGTAGTCCGGAAGCTTAGGTCCGAAGATTTCAGACCCTTCTTTGTTATACATAGTTGAACCGAACATAACCAGGTTTTGAAGTAGAAAGGTTTGAGCTCTGTCTTAATGTGTTGTTTTTGGAAAGGATCGCTTTGAAAAAACGTTTAAGATTATTTTTTCGCACCATCTCCTAGAAAGAAACGATATTTCATTAACGATTTTCAGATGGAGTGGTTCAGGCTACCTGCTAGGTGCAGCTTTATTGTACGAGTAGCTGTGCGAGAGTTCCAGAAGGCCCTTCAGCACCGCTGAAGTAGTATCGAACTTATTCAATGGTGGGGGCTTTAGGGTGAAATTTAAGGTGTTCTTGTAAGTTTTGGGTAAAGTCTAAGAGATTTAATGCTAGCGCCTGGAAATGTATGTTTCTTTTCCTAGTGAAGATCATTTTTCGGAATAATTTTGACTGTTTGACTGACACCAGGCAGTGATTTTGATCAAGGAATTTTGCATTCGTCTAGAGGTGTTGGATTCATATGCATCTCTGATTATTATAACTATGTTGGTCATCCGTTTGACCTTTTAGTTAAGAAGTCCTAGTTGTTTAGGTTCTTGAACAAATTTTGGGAGAGTGCAACCAGACGGATTCCTTACTGTAAGCAGAGTGGAGACCACTCTATATAAATGAAAGACACCTGGACTATGCTGACAGTACTTGCCTACTACTCCACAAAGACTTCCACCAAATGATCATTTGTCATCGAACTTGACGGCAACTCATGTCAGCATTGTAAAACAACTTTTTTTTATCAAAAAACAGTTGAAAAGGTTCCTCAGTAATTGGGAAAGAACTGGATGAAGTTAAAGTATCATACATCGCCAGGAAATGAATTCGTTGCCATATAGGCGTAAAGAACTTGTATACCTCGAGAGGCACAATAGACTTAGCTGTGAACAGATTGAAGTCACTACTTTCCTTCTACTTAACCTTCTACGTAACCGTTAAGGTCCATTCCCCAGCGAACTTCCTCCAGTGTGACATTTCATTTACAGTATTATTTTTCTATTTGCGTATCTGTGAATTTTACAAAACAAAAGAACTGTCCGACTATTTTTGTCGCAGGAATGTAGATGGCGCCCTACGTGTGTGGAAAGTGAACAAAATTTCACAATTCGAAAAAAAATCAGTAAATTGTTAAACTCTTCATAAAAACTGATATTTTTCTTGTATTAAATAATTGATTTAAGCTTTATTCTTTTGGAATAACAAAATTCCCAATGGCGAGCTTGTAAATACACTAAAAAGGGTTTGTCCGCATTTCGGGTATTCCCAGGTCGCTGAGCTGTGAATGCCGGTCAGGTAGTGTCATTTGAAGTAAAGACTGTTTCACTTAGAATCATTGATTTCTAAGAACGCGGTCCTCGTATTTCAATGATAAATTGCCAGCAGCAAACCTACATAGTATCCATTACTTAAGGCTAAACAACTGCCAAAGCAAAAGCCTCGAAACTGATACTTTTTCCAATGTCTGTCACGTTCGACCCAGTAAAACTAATGTATCCAATCTTGCAGTACACCTGGGTAAATTCAATTACTCAATAATCTAAGCATTACCATTGCGTTAAGTGCCATTGTAGACACAAACAATCCTTTACGAGCATCCTCCCTACAACCTCATGACGCACGACCGAACGGAGAGGATAACAAAAAACCCTAAACTCAATAAAACTTATAACCATCTATTCCGTTTCGCATTTATTATTTACTCTTCAATTCACTTCAGGATGATGTCCTTTTCCCCCCCATCAGTGGCTCCCTAACTCAAAAGTAGCTCTGTTCTGGAATGCTATTTTTTTTTTTTTTTTTTAAAGAAGACGAACACTCAATCAATGATAATTCCCAGCCCACTACACTTTTTTTGATTCACATTCTCTTTACCATTATGTCCTTGGGGAAAAATCAAACTCCTTTTTAAGATGATCATAGCAGAAGAAAGAAACCATGCGAAGGAAGGAAGACACACTCTACTTGGCAAGCACTAAGTTGTTCGCTTTAGAGGAGGCTGACCGACTTCTCCAGAAAAGCAAAAAAAAAAAAGAGCAGAAAAGAAGGAAAAAGTCCTTCTCTCCCGGCGATCGTCATCATCGTCGAGAGGGAACGAATAAATGTAGCGAATCAATCAAACCCATAGCAGAGATAGAGAACGGCCAACCAGAGGGGCAACCAGCCAGAGAGAGGCGGCTAAGTCAGCTTTCCATCGTTGTGTCTCATTAAATTTATTGTATTCCCAGCAGGATGCAACGACCGACGACCGAAGACCGAAGTACGAGTACATTGGACGAAGGCTCTGTATGTCAATTCTTTTCTTACCATTGGGTGCCAGTCTATTCGTGCACATTTGATGCGATTTTCCAAAGTTGGCTGGAAGCGGCAAGAAAGATTGATTCTCCAGAGTGAATAGAAAAATTGTTCTCCTTGGTGGAGGAATTCCAACAAAGCAACCCCACCCAAACTGAATTGGTGGCATAGCAAGACTTTGCCTGCAAGTTGGGGCGATGGCAATTTTGATTGCCACTTCTTTGTCAAAGGATGCGATGGAATAATATTGATGGAACAATCCGTAAATGGATTTTTCAATTTGACTGCATTCAATTGGGTTAAGAGTGGTGGGTGTGGAAGCTACACTGGATATGCAAAAGATACACATGGTGTGTTGTTGATATAGTGAACGGGAAGAACTGTTTGGATGGACTTTTGAATTGATGAGGAATTGGGTATGCCCAACAACAGGATGCTTGACGTTTGAATTGTGGATAACGTAAGGAATGAAGTCATATGTCAAGTTCAATTGATCTGATATATTCACTTTTGAGTGGAGAAGATATTTAGAGGGGCTATTCAACTTTGAGTCTGACTGGAGCGGGAGTTGGTGGTCAGTGAATTGAAAATTGGTTAGAGATCAGACAGCGAAGCAAGTGGGTGGAGTTTATTGTCAAAGTCAATGTGAATGTGTCTTTTTTTGAGGCAATTAAGTTAAAGTATTGCAGAAAGCAGTCCTAACGATCGAGAGTTCCTCGACATAAGAAACACTTCAGCCAATTGTAAGGGGGACGGAGGTGCTTAGATTGAGTCTCGTCTTCGGCCCAGGAGATGTCCAAGTGAATTGAACTGACATTCAAAGCGCCATTACTGTCGAATTCACTACGGGTTGGGAAACTCGCTTGGAGAAATCCTAGTCGATATGTGCTTGGGGGAAGTTTAATAGATCGAAAGGAGTAGTTCTTAGTGACCCGATCTTGGCCCTGCTAATGACAAGGGCTACAATTACAAGAAACGTCTGAAACGTCTCTATGTGCGTTCATAATAGTCATTTTGGAACGAGTGGTATAATACTTAATTCTGTTTTCTTTCCATTAGCCCTACTTAAGTGGGCGTGGCATATTGCTTTTTCATGGCAACTATACTCGCGGATGTTTGTCAAATGTTCGCGAGAGGTAGGGCGGTGAAAAACTTTTAGCTACTAACCACTTGAGTTACATTCCCCGGAAAATTACTGATAATAAAGTTGGTCTTAATGGCGGAACTCTGTAGGCTCTGTAGGCGGCAACTACTTTTACGTCACTTGAAAGAATTGCGCGAAATTCACAACCCATCACCGAGGGGCACACTCTTGAAATAATTGATCAAAGTCAGCAGGCCGTCACTGATGCGTTTGATTATTTTGAAACAGAAGCTGTCAAAATATCCTATCAACAGATTTATACAAAAGACAGAGAAACATATTCTCTCCATTTTATATTGACAAGGAGCTTTGGAGAACAACTATACAAACTATACAAACAATACATCAACACAGACCTAACTAAAACACTGCACATTATTGCTCTGGGATGGCACTGGTCTTGATAACATACAGTTCCCGCTGCTCCGAGGCCACCGAGACCTTTAAACAGGTTTCATTCATTTTACAAACAGTGCTTCAGTGAAAAACTCTTCAACAGCTTTCTCGCCACACCCGTCACTTTTCGAGTGTTCATCAGTTTACCCTCAAGCCTTTCCTCTGATGTAACGTTAAGCATGAATGTGGAATGTGCCACCAAACTCTATTTTACCCTCAAATTATAATCTACAGACATTTAAAACCAACGTTCATTGGTGTCTCCTATCTTCTCTCCCTAACTCAAAACCCAGTATTGAAGAAAATAGTGTAATGTACACTCAAGTCAAGTAATGAGACACTCTTTTTTTCAAGACGGATTTGTGTACATAAATAGGTCTGGTTATAAGCGAGAGCAAAACAAAGTTTGTCCCTTAAACAGCAGCGCTCTGGTCAAAATGTTTTTAGTGAACGAATTCATTTGTGCTTTAAAACTACATATACATATCTCATCTCAACCAGAACTAAGTTCGGTATTTAGCAAGAGTTTATCAAAATCCACTTAAATTTCTACTTAGTCCCAAAGACTTGGCCTTAAATTCCATCTAAATCTCAGGTTAATAATAGGTCTGTTCCTGTACTGTCCAAAATTGTCACTTTTTACTTTGTTTCTACATATGACATATGACGTTTAAAAAGTGGCCATTTTTGCCCAATGCCTTCCCTTACTTTTCTGTACACTTGGCTTTCTTTGAAAGTTTTTACTCCCTCTGTTAGAGATTTGAAAAGCTGTGAATTTTAGTGCAAAAAGTACGGGAACAGAACTTATAAATCCCACTTATGCGACGCAAATCGAACAATTCTATTTTAAGTCAGCAAACGTCACTGACAAAGAAACTAAACGTCAAATAAACTCAAAATACATTGAGCATTTCAGTTTCATTTAATTTTTGATAAAGAATATGGTAATTCTGGCCTAGAATCCACAATAGATAGCAATACGTGCCATCATCCACTTCTAGAAATTATAAAAATGTTACCAGCTGTGAAGATCTGTTTGACAGCAAACGTCAATGTAAATCTTATAGACGCTTTACTTAAATTTAAATATTTTTTTTTTTTTTTGATAAATCCCCGATTTAATTTAGACACAATCATAGCAAAGCCAATTGTATACCAAAGTCCTGCCTGGAGTCTACATGATCAAAGCGTTGACTGGGGAAATTTGTAAGTGAAAGGCGCTGTTCACACAGGACTGCATTTTTTGACGTTTACAGTCGTGGGTGAAACGAAGAAGTTATTTTCAAATTATTTTAAAATTTCCTGGATTCATTTTGACGTTTGGAAATGTCAATCCCTTTTACTTGAAAAAATAAGTGAACAGCGCCTCGGCATGTCGGAATCAATAGTTTCATGTAAGTGCATCAGCCATTGAATTGAATGCGTTGGGCAAATAAACCCTTTAAATACCTTAAACACGATGCATTCAACCCCTCAAAACATTTTGTAACACTCGTTCGGAGTCTTTTATCCAATTTACCCCCGGGGGCGGCGAGCAACAATTAAAATACATGCATGACCTCACCTAATTAAATGAATTTTAAACAAAATCCAACTTAATTCACATGTTTAACGGCTTTAATAACGGTGATCACCAATCAACGAGCATTTATTTGAATCGAAATGTAATTAATACCCTCGAGCATTTCGAATGTGTGTGTATTTCAATTTCCCATGATTTCCCTGCAATTTCATGCGACTCTTTAATGCCTCTGACATCCCTTCTGGCGGCCGGGCGTTCGTCGGTCGTCGGTCGTCGGAAATGTCAACGATAAGCTTCATATTGGCTCAACCAGGAAATTCAATATTCGGCCAAAATGTGTACGGCCCTGGTGTCAATTTATCCGGGACATGTGTTGAAAAATCACACACAATGCCGATATAATTGAATGAGATGTAATTTGGCGATAAATTTTATTTATATTCGATATCGAGGGGGGGATTGGTCAGAATTGACAGGTACCAGGGGTGTGGGTGAGCTACGCACTTGGGACTGAGAGTGGGCGTAGATGTGGAGCAAACAGAGGAGGGGATGTGAATATATCAATTTTTTGTTGTCTTTCCGTGATTGGCAAGGGGTGGACGTGAAACGTGGTCACCTGGGCTTGGGGAGTTTTAGTCAATCAATAACTTTTTACTTCTTGATGGAATTAATTAATTATAAATGAACTGATGATTGAATGCTAGCGAGCTGAATGAATTCGTTATGAGCAGCGGTGAAAATATCATCCTAAGGTTTAGTATTTTATGGTTGAAATAAATAAATTGTAATTAAGTGGTTTTAGATACGTAAACCTCCAGAAATTGTATAATTTGGTCTCCATATAGACTCTATAACATCGATTCCAGGTTCTGACGCACTGTGGAAATTGGATGTACGTCAGTTGTTTGACGTTTTGCAGGATTTCGGTGTGTTCTGATGCAGTTCCTTCACGGAAGGGATTGATGTCTTCAATGTAAACTAATTCAAATCGTATGAGTATTGTAGTTGAATCATTTAGAACAGAAAAGGAAACAATACAAGTATCTGACATTCATAATGGCGGTCATTGTGACGTGCGTAACGCATCAATTTCGTACTCCACACAGCACATAGCGAAAGCAAAAAGTAGACAGCAGAACAACTGTCAAATTGTCTGTGGTGGGTATTTCAAAGATAGCTGGTTTCGGTTATGTAGGCAATGAACGTGTTTAGTGTCGTTTGACCCTGTTCACAGAGGATTGACGTACTGGATTTTGTTTGACATTTGCGTGTTCAGACCGTTAGTCCTCTACACACTTCCGCGGTTTTTTTTTTTTTGACGTATTAATGGTTGGCGACAGAAAATATTGGTTAGGTTTAAACAGACAATTCTTTTTAATAGAAAGTTAATGCTTTTCACACCAAGTAAGCCGATTCACTGTCGTATTTCTATTGTTTACTTCGTGCATTTACCAGTTTTTAATTTACATATGTGTTTACTCTTTTGACGAGTGACAGGGAAAAAAAATTCTATCTGTCAATCCTGTGTGAACGGCAAGACCAAAGAAGACACACAGAATTATAGCAAAGGGAAAAACAGTTGCTGTATCCACCAGTTTTTCAAGTTTTGCTGTTTTGTTTGGAAATAGGAAGAAAAACACTGCAATAACTAGGAATGTGTTCAAAGTTTTCAAGGCTAGATTAGGCTATGAAAGGCTCGCGGTTGCAAAAGGTTACCCCCAGGGTGATGTTCTCTTACGTCAACAATGGTTCATCGTAGGGAATCTGTTGTTAACTATACTCAGTAATAATGACGTTTATGTTAAAGGATATGCTGATGGCATTGTAATCTTAATCAGAGATGAAATCCAAGAGGCAGTTTCAGACATCTTCCAGAGAGCTACTTAAATCGGTTTTTGACTGACTGACAACCCAACCCGAAAAGCACCATACCTAGTTACTCTCATGAGAATAAGAAATCAGACACACACTGAAACGCCATCTGGGGTTTTGAATACGAAAACGAGGTCAGAATTTCCTCATAGACCTGCAGAAATCGTTATGCTTACAGCAAAGATATTAACCACAAATGTACTCCGTGGTTTTATAGATCAATAACACATTAATGCTGGGTTAAGGCCTTAAGTTTTTAGCTGAAGATTACCCTACTTTAAGCTAATCACATAATTTGCCAACACAGCTGCTCATCTCATATGGGTGTGAAGTTGTACAGCCAATGGATTGGAGGACATTTAAGTTGTCTTCATGCTGCTAAGACTCTTCTGTGTATTACCAATCGGCACTGCTCCCCTATACCGAACGGAAGCCTAAAACAGACAAGCCCAAATGACCATGACAAATATATCCCATATAAGAACGAAATGAATTCTAGGACGATGATGTTGCTGCTCACAATTGTTGACCTACTATAAATAGCGCTGAGTTACTGGATCAAACCTAGCGAACTTAGTCTCAATGAACGAAAAACCGACCTGAACTAATTGAAACCGAACTATAAATATTTGGGAGCACACCTAGACTGTGTACAAGATTCAAAATTGAACTGAAAAAACAATATACATAAAAAAACAAAAAAGATCTAAGTAGTTTTATATACTTGGAGCAGAATTTTTGGAAAAAATGGGCGTCCAAACCAGGCTATATTCAATGGACGTATACTACCATAGCTAGTCCCATTTTTACCTATGGCTGTCTGATTTGGTTACCTCTCATCTTGTACCTGTGAATGTCCAAGCCTCAACAAGACCAGATACTCAATCCTCGGAAAAGTATCTTTGCACGATCTCAGAGTACTGAGAAACGCGCCGCCTAATATCACCCATCACGAATACAGCTTTGTTCAGAAGAGATAGCCTTTTTTCAGGTATCGCACCCCAGGGAACACAGTGGATCCATTGAGATCCTAGTAAGGCTGCACTATTTAGATGGAGTCATCTCTCAATCTATCTATCTGTTTCCAGTTCAAGTTTCAATCTCTAACAATTCAGATGGTTCCTCATCGGTTATTGCTGCGTGATCGTTGGGAGTAGACAAGACTCTATACGAGTAGAGCCAGGAAGCCTCCACTGCATAGAAATTTCCTTGACCTGTTTTGTTAATGATCAGAACTTAACTAGTTAGAGTTCATAGTCCATCTCCTTACTTAGGACATAATGAAGGTATATCCTCTAGGCTGTGGGCACAACGAACTTTTCGTTGGCCTCAGTGAGTCAGTGACAATTTTCGTCAACAAGGGAATCCATTTAGCTCAGACACGTCAATCAATCTTCAAATCGAGTCCGATAAAAGTGATCAAGTTTGGAGTTTCGGAAACAAAAAAATACAAATTTCTGGCGCACAGGTCTATTGGACCCAGGACCTAGCTTCTCACAATCATTCGTATTGTGCGTGTTATATTCTTTACACGAATGGAAGGGGCCTACTGTTTAATGCCGTATCCGAAGGGCAATGTGTTATCTCTCATGATAGTTATACACTCGGATGTTTGTCAGACGCTCGCGGTAGGCGGGGCCGTCAAAAAACTTTATGTGTTTTGCCCGAGATTCGAACCTCGAACCTCTTGTTCCGTAGTACAACACACTAACCACTTGAGCTCCTAAGAAAGTCTATAAATCAGTTCATCTGTCGTAGAGAACCCAAGATAAATCTGGATCCGGACTCTGCAATTTCGAATCCATCACTCTGGTGAAATTGAAACCCATTCCACACAATCGTCAATAAATCAAATCGTTGACCCCTTGTGAAATTTTCATTTTCAAGAAATGCATTCACTGGAATCTAAAATTTGAGCTACACACTCGTGCACTTCAGAGCACACCTCACTTAACTCACTTATTGGCCAAATAAGCAGTTCGACACAATAATGAATCAAATTTTGCCTCAAAACTGGCATTCCACCTGCCACCACGTCCTGCCCTCCACATCGTACACACTCGTATCTATTGTCAACGAGAATAAATACTTAATATGTACAAGCGCACATCCTGTGAACCTAGTTATTTAATTAAACACTAAACTATCAATTAACATGCCCTTTCAATTTGTAGCAAGGACTAGGGGAGTCCATGCAGCAGATCCGTTGGAAGACAGTTCTGTGCGTGTAATTACTATGAGAATCATGTCAGACAGACAAATAACAATAAAACAATAGAGAATAAGCCAACTAAAGGATTTCTCCCGCCACCACTCACACATACAGCCATATACGACTCAGCCATATCACAGGGCCCCACTATGGCCTACGTTCACAATCCTGATGATGATGATGATGATGATGTTGATGACTTAATGAATGCCTATCGGAATACGATATGAGGACAGGCCGACTGGCTGTTCCTGTGTGCGAGCAACAAAAATAAATCAAATTATTGTTTAACTATAGGTATAGTCCTGAAAGTGTCTAATAATACCATGCCGGCGAGAGGAGTCCTTATCCTTTCAAGAAACTCATTGAGAAAGTAGGCTACAGCCACAGAATGCTTTCGTTTCACTTTCTTCATTCGGTAAAGTGTGAAACGTGCTGACTGGTGGGTTTGTGCTGTGCACTCGTTTGGCGGCAGGCGATACAGGGCAAAAGGACAATCAGGCGGGCCGCGGGGAAAAAGTCTTCTCTAAATTGGTTAAGAGCCAACCTAACGCTTTATGCATACTAAGGAGATGAGTAATTATTTTAGAGCGTTAATTGATGCTTTAGACTAGGAGACAGGACGTACTTTGTGTGCTGGGTGTACTCGTAAATGCTGTGCGGGCACATTGTTCTTTATTTTTGTTCCAATTCCTGGTCTCATTTAGTTGTAAAATCCTTACGGGTGCGGTTCGTTAAAAACAGCGGTTCTCCTCACAAGTTCTGAAGACAGGCAAGATTTTTGTGGCGAAAGCGGCCTGTGAACGCTAAAACATGTTTTCACCAGGCAACTGGCTTCAAACAGGAACTGCAGGATCGTACAAATAGTAGTTAGAATGGGAGTTGACTGGGATCTCACTTGGATCTCAACGGATCTATTGTGTACCTCGGTGTGGGATACCTGAAAAGAGAGAACAAGAATTAGTCCAACAGATTAGTCAATGGCTAGAGCGGCCTTCCTGAATCAATCCGTTTACGCAATAAATCTTAGAGTGGATTTGGGTAGCGAGTTAGCTAGTTTGCTGAAGTCGTTGAAGGATACTTTTCCCAGGACTTTTGTAGTGTTCTTGAGGGTTGGAATTTGGCATAGAAAGTGTGTTGTACCTTCGTCTACCTCTGCGTCGCCACAACCTCTGTCTTTTTTAGGTGCGAACATATGGTTCCCATTCTTCTAAGGTGGGTTGCCATTGGATTTTGGCCAACGAGGAGAGTCACCTATGGTCTATTGAGGAATAGGAATCCCCTGTTCCTTTTTTTTTTGTTATAGTGGGCCCAAAGTAGTCTCAAAATATAGCACAAGGATAGGGCACTCCAGCTAGCGTTGGGCATGTTGTGAAAGTCTTAGGTAATTTCGGATGTGAGAAGGCTGATGCACGTTTAGACCGAGTGATCTGTTGGTAGGTAATTTCCCGAGTCTGTTCCAATTAGTCCATCGGTCCTTTCGATTGCTTGGAAAGTGAACAATTTGTGTTGCTCTTTACACCTTTTGACCAGGGCTATATGCTTGGTATTGTTCAGACTGGATAAACTCCTGCAGGCCTCGGTAATACCATATATTTCCTCTTGGAACATACTTGCGTGGTTGGGGAGTTTTATGGACCCTCCAATTGGTGGTTCCGCTGAGAATATTCCTGAGCCAGTGTTTTGTGAAAACATCAAATGAGCAGAGCATGATTATGATTGCAAGGGTAGCAGTGGGAGTTGTCTTAATTGCGCTAGTGCTTCCCTTGCACGCCAGACATGTAACTCTTGTTTGGGTGCTCGTGTGGCACCAACAGCACACCAGACGATGTGTTAAATCATAAAATTGAAAGTCTGAAGCAGGTTAGCATGGCTTTAATGAAGAAGCAGATCGTTGGTAAATGAATGTTACATAAAAATCTTCGTCCATTATGGCTACTAAAGGGATCACATACTACTACCTTCACAGGTCTAATGTACCCATGTGAGGGACAAAAGTGATACTTCACAGAGCATTATACTATATGGAACCGAGTACTGAAAGATGAGTAGGAAAACACAACAGATTTGAACTTCTGCGAATCCAGGATGTGGATGAATAGATGAAAAGATTTAACCCTAAACTCAATGAGCTTTTTCAAACCATATACAGAGAATGCAAGACAACGTGAATTTTGGAATCCCAGTCCTGAGACAGCAAGATAGACCAAATCTCGTTATAAGGATGAAGTAATCGCAAATGCTAGGATGTTTCGTGACACCAAAGGTGATGGAAGGGCACAGTGTCCCAAGAGCAGAGAGTCGTGAGTAAGTATAATGGTTCGCTATTGTTTCACTGTACCCCGCTGTGCTCCGCTGCGTTGTTCCATTCATGCACTGGAAGTTTACCTAACTTTAGGGGACTCTTCACAGATGTTCGAGTCTATCCTTACACCTTGTAGATGCGACTGTTGAGTCGTAATTCCACACTACAGCCCGGTTTTGATTTTTTTTAAGTATGATCTCATCGTATCGTTCCTGCAGCACATCGGACAAAAGTACACATTGGTTGAACCACCCCTTGTGGGAAGGACTTCTCATACCACATCTGAAACTACTCATCCTTTTCTCGTAACAAGTTTCGCTCGGATATTGTGTTACAAAAAGTTTAATCCAAATAAATTACCTATCAATTAGTCCATTAACTCCTTTCTTCAAAGATCCCGCTGTAGTAAGTAAAAACTTTTATCCACTCCCTCGTTCAACTAGCTAACTAAATTTATAAACATTCACGACCATCACTCGTCAACTTCAACAAATTCTGTTCAACGAATCCGAGGCAAAAAACTAAAGTAATTGATTTTCCACTGAAATTTCCCACAATTGAAAAATAAGTAGAAAATGCCAGAAACCTTGTAATCACTTCCCCAAACCCCGACCAATACTGCCCCAAACCCTAGACCACCAACGAACATCGCCATCAACAAGAGTCAACCATCATCCGCCAACCCTTTGGGCGTCCAGTAGCTCAATACAAAGTGAGTTACCTCAAAAATTTCCTCATCGACTTCTTAACTTTACGAGTATTCCTCGAAAGATTTGCTAATTTTTCCGTCCTCACCGATCCGTTTTATTGTTTCTATGTGTGTTACATTGCGTTGCGGTTGCGAGGAAATAAAACTTGATCCTTATGCCAAGGATTTTAATTACATTTTTCCTTAAGAGAGAGAGAGAGAACTGCTGCTGCCGATGTAATCCACCGCCAATATGCCCCCCAGGATAATAAATACTTTTTGCACAAATTTTCTCCTTTAATCTTTCATCGATAGATAAACTTTGCTGGCACCGCCCACACTAGCCATCATCTGATTTCTATGGAATCCTTGCCGGTGAACTCTGGAGGATGGTCAAGAGGAACTACGAAGGAAATTTTCTATAACGCGGTTAAGTTTACGGTCAAATACCAAGATTGCCGCTGAGGCAGTGAAGAAATTATTATTTTTTTTTTTTTTGTGCTCCTTTTTTTCCGGCCAAGGATGTGTATAGATCCTTTCAATAACTTACGTTCTGACCGAACATATATTGAGCGGATTTTATCAAATATGATATTAAAAAATTTCTATCCCAAGGATATGTGTGATAATGGTGAAATTTCATAAAAGAAAAGAACAAAAAAATGCGCTTTGTTTCAGCGATGAAGAAATTTTCTAATGTTTTATGGTCGGAGAGGCAAGCGTTATCCTTTGATGCAACCCAAAGGAATTTCTCTATTGGAAAATATTTTTATTGAATGTTTATAAGGAAGGAAGGTTAGCTAATAATTTATTTAAGAAAATAACGAGACGGTGGATGGTGGATGGTGGAGGAAGGCCGAGGAACATAAAGAAATGTTTGAATGGAATCCTTGGGAAAATTTTCAATTACTCTAATGTGAAGTTAATCAAAAGGATGAAGGATCTGGATGAATGGGAAATAAAATAAAGGGGATATTATTCAATTTGTAGGCTATTCAATCAATCACTTTGCAGAAACGTGCACAGTGGAGGTTAAAAGTGATGAACTGTTAAAAAGAGCATAGAAATGTGTCCTTAAGAAAATTTTAGTAAGGAGCTTGCAAGGAACTTCTCGATAAATCCTAGAAAGAGTTTTATTTTCTGTTGTTTTAGCTAAATTTATAGCTAGTACCAAGCTAGCCTACGATGGCTATAAGTGTCACCTATTGCACACAGGACAGTTGTGTGAAGAATTCGAAATTAAGAGTGGAGCCAGGCAAGGTTGCCCTCTATCGCCTGCACTTGTACTTTGTTACTTTCAAGAGGAAAATGTAGACTCTGACCACTTTCTAGTTGCAGCCAAAGCTCGACTATCTAATGAGAAAAAGTTGCTAATCATCTAGAAAAAATATGATATTGGAAGGTTTAGCACAAGTGGAGTTGCCAGAACCTACAGTGAGTGCCTGAGCGGGAGACTCTTATCTGTGGGTTGACCATCTACAACCGCCAATGATCTGTTGAACCAATATCGCGTCGTAATCAAAGAGGCCGAAACAGACTACCAACAAACATGAGAAGAGTCCTTGGTATGATGATGAATGCGCACGTGTGTCGGGAAAATGTGACAGAAAATTCAAATAAGAGCAGCAAGCGAAGAGTAAGGAGCCAGATGAATGGACGACAAAAAGAAAAAGAAAAGGGTCCTAACAGTCTGCGAGCTCAAGGACATCGAAGAGTCCCGCAATAGAAACAATATCCCGATATTTCCAAGCAGAGCCAAGCAGCTGCCAGCTGAGCTTAAACCAAGTAGGCAGGCTCTTCGAAACATTCCCAGCAGCTACTTAATAGGCACCAGGTAAAGAGATTGTTGGTCAATTAAAAGCCAATCTCCTTCCCAATTTTGAAGATGTTGGCTAAACTATAAGCTGAAGGACAGCAAAGCCACCGGTTCTGATGGCCTACCAGTGGAGATTTTTAAACATGGTGTTCTTGTTTTGGTAGGCGTTCATGTCCCAAATCATGAACCAAGTAGGGGTAGTTCCGCCCATTAGCCTTTTTACTTGCAAAATCTCCTCGGACTCGCGGAACATGACCGAAGGTGGAAAATAGTCTCTTCGTGATGTATTTTGATGATAATTTGTGCCTAAAAGGCACTAGATAACTCGCATCACTCAATATACCACAGCCCTCATCATTGGTGTCCCCACAGACTACAATTCAATGGTGGTTTACCTCAGAAGAATTCGAATCAACAGCACAGACCTATGTAGAGGCAGGTCTCAGCAAAACTAACTAATACACCGCCTAAACCATCTTAAAATTCATAACCAAAATTGGCTCGCTCCTACTATAGACTAACCAGTTGGACTGATTCTTGATCTCTTTTTTCAGGTATTCCACACCGGAGAAAATAATGGATCCATCGAGATTTGAGTGAGACTGTTCCCCTTCGGTTGCAGATGAAGGCATGCCCGATGGTATGAAATCGTATGTCTAGTAGAAACTATCGAGACATATCCCTGCTTAATGTAAAACATCAGATTCTAACCAACGTACTGTGTGAACTTTTGAAACTTTTCTGCAACGTATCACTGTGGTTTCCGGCCCAGTAGAACGTTCACACCAAGATCGAATTTCAAGTCAAGACTCATCCTCGTTTCATCAACTTCGCCGACAAACCCGAATGCGACAGCATTCATTGTTTTGAGTTCTACAAGGCGATGGCCAGATTCAGGAATTCCGGAACGCGGTCCAATGTGCAATTCGAAAACAGTTCCTCTGAACTCCACGGCGGGTATAAACGCCATCAATCAACATCATCAGTTGTTCTTAGTGCCCGAGAAGGTTTTGCGGCAATTAAAGAATAGGAGAAAAGAGTTGGTCTTGAAGTAAATGAGGACAATCAACCAAGCATTGGTCCATCGATAAGGACAAAACGTCACTGTTGGCAACAATAACTTCGATGTGGTTAAAAGGTTGAGTGTACCTACCTTGGAGTACATATCAATTCCTCTGATGGCACCTAAGTGAAGATTCGGGGAAGACTTACCCTAGGAAACTGCTAATGGTTACCAAATTCGGATGACGAAATGCATGATGTTGATCCTGTTAGATCTATTATAGGGAGGCGAGTGGTGCACGATTAGCCAGAACGCAAAGCAGATTTTGAACAATTTTGAAAGAAAAATTCTTTGTTCAATTTCCACAGGATTAGGTTCGAGACTACAAGGAAGACCGACCCTCCGTGGTCACCATTTGCTCAAGAAGACCTGCTTCAACTTCACCGAAAATGGGTCAAGCTAAAGGGACAACTTTTCAACGGTGATACATCAAAAGGGAAACAGGTCGATGGGGAGGCACCCGTCGTAATGAAGCGCTCAAACCAAGAGGGTACAACCGTGAAGAAGTAGTCTTGAGTGGTGCGCAAAAGTTCGTTTGTATAGGAAGTAGATTATCCAACATATCTGTGTCAAGTAGCTATATGACTTATGCCGTAGTGGCAATGAAATCAAATCATAGATGGATAAGTAGAAAGGAGTGGCCACATGTGCGGCCAACACTCGAATCACTGGCTGTTTCCTTCAGCTGTAGATCTAGAGGGCTTAGGGCAAGTCTGACTACTTTCATGTCATTAGACTTCATAATATACTGCACTGAAACGGTTCAGGAATAAATATACATAGCAAGCAACTCATTTCGCATTGAACCTTCTATTATCAGAAGGACTTCTCTTAAAAATACCTTTTGAATCGATCTTTGAACAGCATGCTTCAAAATTTATACTCCACGCTCGCCTTATGTTCATAAATCGATCACAAGTGCACTGTTTTAAGCTAACGCTCTGTGATACCTTTAGACGTCCAACTACCCAATATACTTGTAATACAGATCCTGACAGATGGACACTCAAAAATCATATTATGTTCGAAAAGTTTTCATCTTCACTGTAAGACCCTAACCCCCTCAATTACAAAACAGTGGCTGATGCGGAGCCAGTAAACAAACTGAAAAGCGTATTGAATATTCATTGATGTTTATAAAAGGTGAAATCGAAAATGAATGATTCGGTTGAGTGGGTTTTTTTTCTTATTTTTGGAAAAGGATCCTTCAAATCCTTATCTATTCTCGTGTAGCTTTCCTGTTCTGCTTTCTCATTTCCTTCGAATAACACAAGGAATAAAGTGTTAGTGTGTTATGTTGTCTGTCCCTTTTCTGAAAACACTGAGGAGGGCTATTAGTGCTAATGAAATGCTACTTATTCAAATGATAACAGGATAATGTGATAAGGATCTCCTCTTGAAGTTGTATTCTTTTCTTTCCTCCTTTTCTGTAAAGGAACAAACGGAAAACACTCTCCATCGAGTGGTGTTACTCTCTACTCGTACACATTCAATGTCTTTTCATATTCAAAATTCAATTCATCGAGGAAAAGAGAGACAGAGAGCGACGAAAGGAAGGAAACTGTTTCTGTTTCTATTCATATCCTTGTACGAGCAGGATATGGGTGATGAGTGGGTGCTCGAATTAAGTAAATTGTATTTAATGGCTTGTGGAAAAGGAATGGTGGTGGATGGTGAAATGGTGATGAATGGCTGAAAGGATGTGGCTTGTGATCCTGGAAATGCTTACAAATTGACTTGGTACACATAGTTCGGGGCCTCTTAGTCTCAATAAAATAGGACTTCTTGTGATGTGTGAAAGAGTAAATGCGTTTAAGTGTCAATTGGTATGATGATGAAAGGGTTACTCTGGCACTTACTTTCAAAATTAGATATTGATTCCAATTCGATTTGATTTAAACGAATTGGGCTTCAGTCTCCTTTGATGCTCTGCTAATGGGCTTCGATGGAAGTGCACTAATGGAATAGCTAGGCTAATTGGCAGTGGTGAAACTGCACCAATCAGCGAACAAATATTTGAAACTACTGCAACTGATTATCCTTTAAATTTATTTGCACTTCCGTAATAGGACCTTCGTCATAATTTCCTCCTCTTAGTTGGCGCAGTTTTAACCCACAAAACTATGAATAGCGTTCCAAGCGAAACGACTGTGCTCATCTAAAGTTTTCGAGTTCAGGGTTCAGACGCATACCGAGGCCGCCTCAAGCCCATTATTATTAAGGATCTGCTGAATATCAGCAGTAATGGGTGCAATAACAAAACGGATACATATGCAAGCACTTACTGCCGAAACGACCAGAACGATGATAATACATGACGCCAGGAACAGAGACAACAATGACGATGACTACGACGACTAGGATGGCGAAGGCAGGAGGCAGGACCAAAGTCAGAGCTTAGTATCATGGTCGGTGGTTTTATCACATGCTCACGAGGCATTTAGAAATATGCAAGCATATTATGGAGAAACCAAAAAAATAAAAAAAGGGAACAAAGAAGCAGGACGGAATACGGAACTATGTATAGCTAGAACCAGATTCCCTGGATTCATCACACCGTGGAAAATCCTTTTGCTGTTCGAGGGTATATCCTCCTTTTGCAGCTCGTCTCGGTTATTTTTTTTTCAAACCTTTTATATGGATTAGACTGTGAAGGGGAAAGGCGAAACGGACGACGACGTACCGCAGTAAGGATGAAGATTAAAAAGCCATAGATACTCATTTTGAGTATGAATAACCGTGTGTGTGTTTTCCGGGCGCTGCCACGGGGGCAGGATGAGACTCTGTCTCGACGGGTTTACCTTCCCTTGCTCTCCTTAGTTTGGTTGATGTCCTTTTTTTTGCTTTTTTTTTGTTGGCGCATTGGCTCTTTTATACCGAACGATGCTGGGATGCTCTCGGAAAGTCCATAGTGCAATGAATTCTCTGTTCCGTTAATTAGCAAAGATTTGAATCTTTTGTATTTTTGGAATTTTATTGTGGCATTGTATTGCGGTGAACCTGTGCGGATATAGTGGGTGTAGGATTAAAATGTTGCAACGTTTGTTTCTCTCTGTAATGGGGCTTTGTGATGTGTGCTTCACGGTTGCTGCGTTTAATTTTAGTTTTCTATTTCTTCTCGGTTCTTTTGTATCTTTTTATGGGTTTCATTGTACTTGGGGATTCTTATGTGAGTTGGAGGCGGGGTGGCCAATTTAGGGAATTTTTGCTGGAGGCAATTACTTGAATGTGTGAGCTGCAATACGGAGTCTGAACGGTGGTAAATGGTGCCCTTTTTCAATAAGAACTTCGTAGACTGAATAGACCACAAGTAGTTACGAGCTTTTTTGATTGCTTCCGCTTCTAGACCGTTAAGTATTCAGACTTGTCGCGTCTCAGTTTATGACACATTACTGCTACATATATGTATAAGACGTTGAAGCCCTAAAAATAGCTTTATACTTAAGGTATGTATGTACGTCGAGTCCCAAAGGGTCAGTCTATAGTGATAGGCTTCAGAGGTTTTATTTTTAGCAAAAAGTGGTTTGCTTCAGATTTAGGAAGTTTTCCATAGACCTGAAGTGATCGTTTATGGTTGCTTTAGCTTCTGATAATTTCGTCCTCTTTGGTGAAATTGTTTGCGCTTCCGAACCCTGTTTATACATAGCTTTACCTATCTTTGTTGATAGAAATCAACGCACTTCCGTTTCTCTGAGAAAGTGAACAGTACCCTACTCGTTATCCTCAATGCGTCTGATGCGAGTTTCGGCATAGTCTCACCCATAGCACATCTATAAAACAATGATATACTCGCACATTGTGCTGAATTGTTTAGTGACAACTCCTTCTTTTATCTACAATCTGTCACGAGTCACAAGAGTGAAAAAGTGTGAGCTGTGTTCACAAAACCCATTACAATTTTTCAAATCCCTCCTTGTGTTTCCCCTTTCTCTCTCTCTCTGTCTCTCATCCTTTCATTCGCTCTTTCGTGTATTCAGTGATCAAGTATACTGTCAGCAGTGTAAAATGCTATCCTAAAATCTACACTACATTCACTGTCACTGTTCGCACGAAATTCTTCTACCACTGGTGGTGCGCGCCCTCTAACGCCCAACAAAAGAGTTATGCAATCTCTCTGAAGTATTGCATTCCAAAGACCGCCTATCCACTCTTTCGCACCCTCCTGGCATAGTACAAATCCAGAGATACACACCAACATTCGTGCTGAGAAGTCGAAACTGAATTCGAGTCTAACGCGAAACCCCGCGTGAGTTATTTACGTTCACGCGACGCGTTCCTGTTCCAAAAATATTTCTATTCCACAACCGCATTCATGTAGGATACACGCACACAAACGTGTGCCTGTGTATTACAGGAGTGAGAGGGCAATAAAAATTGTAACCCGAACTAGAAATCGACCCGACGAACCACCAGTCAACCCTGTGGTGACACCAACAAAAAAAAAAGAAACAGAAAAAAACCTAAAAAGAAACACACCACGCCATCCCGCCCAATAGAGGCCGTAGAAAGGATGTGCAGTGTATCCTGTGCCGGATTCTGGTTTACTTGCTCTAAAACATGCGGATCCCCGAAAAATTCCCATGCGAAGCTCTGCTGACATTATTTTATGCATTTTATTTAAATTACAGAAAAGAATAAAACTGTCAAACAGAGGAGCGAGATAGAGGGAAGGCGCAAGGGAGACGGACATACAAAATGGCATTTGCCCGCTCTACACCATGCCGCACCACGCCACAGACACGTAATTTAAATTCCCATCAATCTTAAAGCTTCACCAAAGTTATTGGGCGTTAAATTGAAAAATTCCGGAAAGTTCTTCTTTTTTTTTTTTTTTAACTTCCTCATCCGCTGTTTCCTCTTATGGGTGTTTGTGTGCGGCTGTTGTCTTTCTATCCCATGTCAACGGAAGGATGTGTTTTTTTTTTTGTTTTCTGCCCTCCTTATGACCATCCTTAAGCTGCTGGAGTATGGTTTTATTTTCTTTTTAGCTTGCTTTGGGGTTTAGTGTCATGGAGCCCTTGACGTTTCCCCTTAAGCTCGGTTGCAGAGATGATGACATGCGTTCTGTCAATAATGTGCATTGTCATTGCATGGGTGACTGCATTTTGTCTGACAGATGACAGTTAGATTTACGAGTGGCTTAAAGGGTTAAGCGGTAAAGTGCATTCGTTAATAAATCAATTTGAGAGTTGTGCAAATATGGGAAAGTATTTAATTTTATAAAAGGGATAAAGGTAACTTAAAAGGGGCTTATAGTAGGGTTTATATAGATTTACTTGCAAGCACAGGGATTGACGAAATCCTCAAGTCAAATAAATGCATTTTTTTTAATGCAGACATAGGTATCTGTCTTTAGCTGAACTGTCAAAATGTTTTATTAATGTATGCGGGGGACTTTTGAAGAGTTGATGCTCATAGGTAACATACTCAAGGAGTATTTTGAAGTTAAATCAGGATCTCTTTTTTTGGAATTCAAAACGACAGGAAGATACGAGGACTTTTAGTGCTAACCAAATATGTACCTTGCTTCTGACAGGACATAAAGAGAGAATGTTCCATTAAGGAATATTGACTGAGTGAGTTCTGAACTGTTTTCGGCCAGTACATGCGCTATTCAGTTTTTGAAACATAAATGGAAATTGAACATTCAGAGCTTTTGTTGGACAAAATTTTAAAGCCTATACTCACTGCTCTCGTTCAATTGCATTATGTTGTAAGGCAGGATAGTAAACAAGTGACCCGTTTGACAAGACTCACGAGCAGCGTACCACTGTGGTATACAAGGTGAGCCAAATGCAAGTTTCTTTCTAAAAATGGAATAAAATGAATAAGAGCAAACATTCCGATTAATTATGGAATACTGCCTCAGCTGGCTTCACAGTACCGCATTCTGTCACTCAAATTTTCAAAGGCCTTATTGATGGTTTCGGGCTGTAGCTCAGGGATTGCTTGGATTATATTGAGCTTAAGTGCTTGAATCGCTTCCGGATTGTTGGCATAACATTGGTCCTTCACGGTTCCCTATAAAAAAATAAAGTCCAAAGGGGCCAAATCGCAGCTCCGAGGCGGCCAATTGACATCGCCAAGGCGGCTGAGAACACGATTTGGGAATTTGGTGCGCAAAAGATCGATTGTGGCATGGGCTGTGTGGCACCAACCTGCATGAACCAGAGGTCGTCCAAATTCATGTCTTCAATTTCAGTAAAAAAAAAATGTCGGTTAATATGGCTCTGTAACACTCACCGTTGACCGAAACGTTGTTCCCAGCCAACAAATGATGTCAAATGATGCCACCACTCCACAATCCGCACTGTGCGGATGCATCGGCTTATCGACAAGAAGGTGCGGCAATGAGAGATGAAAATGCGCCTCAAGCTGCTCTAAGGCCCAATCGCCTTCAATTGCTGAGTCGATTGGACCTTGTGACCGAGATCTTTGTGCAAATGCAGTTGAGCCGTTGAGATCGATGGCGAGTTGATATTCGTGAATTGAGTCTACACACTCTACAGCAGCCACATTCTCGTCTGTGCACAAGATTGTTTTTCACCAGCTTACCAGTCACACCAACTTTTTGCACAAACTTGCGTACAGCAGGCGCGGTGCTTCCTTTCGGCCAAAACTTCTTTTCAAATAACGCACTGCTTGGGCTACACAGCACTCACTGTTTTCAATATTTCCCAACGTTGTTCAAGCGTAAGGCCACTTATTTCGTTCCGCGGAGGTATAACATTTAATTTAAAAATACACCACTAGATGGCCTACCCTCTGCATCCGTAAGATCTTCAGTCGAAGTCCTGACTGCTTTAGTAAGTTGACAAGTCTGAAATATTTTCCGAATCTGTGAGCATGCTTTCCAACGTTGTTCAAACGTAAAGCGACTTATTTCGTTCCGCGCAGATATGGTACTGACTTTCTGTCACGATTTCGTGCGAGAAACAGCTGTCAGTGTCATAATAACATTTAATTTAAAAATAAACCACTAGTTGGCCCACTGTCTGCATCAGTAAGACCATCTTCAGTCGAAGTTCTGACTGCTTTAGTAAGTTGACAAGTCTGAAATCTTTCCCGAATCTGTGGCCTTGCTTTCCAATTTACACATCCTTGTAGGTCGGATCGAATCCATTTCTCAAATTGACTACGCAAGTCGAATTCCCTCCTTAATTTCGTATCCCAGTGCAGCAAGTCAATGATGCGATTTTTGATTGATTTTGAGCCCACTTTCTGGAAATTAATTCATCTCTGGTGCACAGGTAGATGCGAGTACGAGTACTCCATTTATTTCGAGGCCCCCTTCAGCAAAAACGAATTTAAAAGATTAATTATTGATTCGGCAATGGTGTCGAATGAATAAGTTGGTGCGTACTCGTATCTGCAATGCTTTCATAGCTGATGTTTCCATATGCAATATTTCAAAAAAAAAAAAACCAACTGATTTTCTGAATTTTCAAAGAGAATAAGTAATGGAGTGCAATGAAATTGAAAGTTGAAATTAATTAAAATATTCAACAGACAACCCCGACTGGGGGGCTGGGAGATATTAACAAATTACCTGCATTCCACGAGAGGGATGTATGATTGGCGCGGCTGTATTTAAAAGTAGTGAGGTCTGTTTTCGACTTTTTTTTTGTTTGGCCTCTTTGTAAATTGTTAATTGTTTGTGTTCATCGGAATGTTTATTATTTTAACAACGATTTAATCGCACTCAAAGCGATGTAATATGACCTCGGTTTGATAAACATTCAAGTAGCAACCAATTAATAGGTTTTTTCCTCCCCCCCTCCGTGTTGCTACTGTTGATGATGATACTGTATTTAATTAATTTGTTAAATTATTTTTCCATTAATTGGATGCGTAATGTAGGCTTTAAGAGTACATGAATCATATTCGATGACTAATTACCTTAAAGTGGTGTACGTGCTCACTAGACCTGACGATTTCAACTGCTTTAAGTAGAGATGAAAGGTACTTAGGTAACCAGCTCTTCACAGAGTTTGTAGAAGCCTTTTTGAAATATAGTTACAATTTCCAGAAGTGGATAATCTTTGTATTACTGGCTATAGTTGCTTATAAGCTAGAATTACCAAAATTCATATCAAAAATGAAATGAAACGGGAGACGTCAAAGTATTTTGTGTTTATTTGACGTTTTCATTTCTTTGCCAGCACACGAAAGTGACGTTTGCTGTAGGTGTCAAATGGTATTGAAAATCCAGGGAATTTCGTGACGGTTTAGGTGGATTTAGCCAATTCCTTGCTAAATCATGGATTTAGTTTTGACGGAGACATTGTAGTGCTATTCTCTCAGCTCAGAGATGATATCCAATCATTCTATTTTGCATTTTGTGTTGATTGTTGTGAATTACCAAAGAGGGGGTAAAATTCTCTCAGAGAACGGGAAAGCTACGAAATTTGCCCACTTTTTTGACGTCAAAAGCAAATGTATGCAAATACACAAAGAACAAAAAATTTGTTACAGGTATCTGACAGATTTGACAGATTTCGTAAATCAGTGCAAAGGAATTTCCTGCACTAAAATTCGTTGCATGGGGAAATTTTTCACTCTTCTACGAAAAACTACGAAACCTTTGCGTACTCGAACAGAATCTTATGACTTTTCGTAGATTTTCGTGATTTGGGATAGTACCCGAACACGCCTATTGTAAGAAAACCATTTTCAGGAAGACAATTGTCAGTTTACCATCTAACAATGAATCTTTCAGATATCTGTCAAGCGATTGTCAGATGTGCGAAGCATATGACATCAAGTCAGTGACATATTTTGGTCTCACTTCACTTCGTTTCAAGTTTGATTTTATGCTGTGAAAATGAATAATGATAGGAGAATGAGTAGAGGAAAATGAGTTATCCATTTATCCGTGGATAAATCTTTGCTGTTTTTCAATATGTGATCAAGACCCTTGCCCATCAGGCCTTTTCTTCTTACAACCGAAAGTGTTACTGAGTCGCAAAGTATTAGTTATAGCTTCTTCCTCGCTTTTTTAGCTACTACAGTAATCGTTGAAGGGAGCAATTAGCCAACTAAATATCTTTAAGTGGTCTTACAGACGGAAAAGAGTCAATTGCGTGCGCTTCCATCACAGATGGCTTCGAAATTACTTCAAATTCCCAAGAGCTTTTGCTATCTAGGAGTTCAATTTGGGACTACAGGTCCTTGGAACTCAGTGCTCAGGTTCACACAATCATTCGAAGAGGGTCAGCATAGAAGATGAGATAAAGTTTTGGTGGAAGTGTTTCAAAGCAGTCTGAGGAATGAAGGGACATCCGCAGAATATGTGTTCTGTAAGTGAAGTCTCCTTAAGGCGTACTTACTTTACTTAAGTCCTGTATCCCCTTGCGGGTCCTAGGGCCTCGACAATGCTTACGCGCCGTCGTGTGCGGTTTCTGGAAAAGTGTCTCAGTTCTTCCAAACTCTTTCCCAGTTGCCGTGCTTTCTTCTCAACAGTCCTGCGCCACGTACTCCTAGGAAAGCCGCATATCAGGCAATCCTGAGTAACCGGGTTCCATTGCATCGTGTGGTTAGCTAGGGACCTGTCACACTTTCGTCGTCGTATTGTTGTGCCTATAGGTTTATGGCCCGTTCTCTGATAGAATTGTTTGTTAGAGATACGTTTTGGCCAGAAAATCCTAAACATATAACGTAGGCACCTATTGACGAACGTTCGCAGCTTCCTTGTGATAGTGGCGGTCACCCTCCAGGTACCACATCCATATAGCAGCACGGATTCAACATTGGAACGGAACAGTCGTAGCTTGGTGGTTAAGCTAATCGCATTGCTACACCAAACTGTGGAAAGCATCCCAAACGCAGATTTAGCTTTGCCTATTCGGCTGACTACATTCAATTCGGTTCCGCCATCGGTTGAGACAATACTCCCAAGGTATTGAAAACTCTCAACCGTTTGTCCAGCAATACATACATGAGCTGATGAGCTCGGTCCTAGGCTAATCATTTTTGTTTTAGCCAAGTTAATTTCCTAATAACTATGATTTGAAATGACGACTTTGATTGATTCTTTTTGCCATTCAATCAGAGGTGCATACTGTCGCTGAATAGAGGCTGCGAAATTTTTCAGGGCGCTTCTTGAGTCAGTTTTTATAACATATTCAGCACACTAGTCAGAAGGATACGCATTGCATTCCTTATAAATGTACAGCCGGGATAGGATTGATTAGCCTTTTTCATCATTTGAGCTGTTTGTGATACTTGCTTGGGGTTTATTAGTACGATTTAGCTTTGCAGATTCCATACGCACTATTGCTGCTCTACCGGCATCGACTTTCTAAAGATGTCAACGAGAAGAAGGTGGAGCATATGCATTCGCAGGATAATCTTACAATTTGTCCAAATCGCAATACAAATACATATCATGTGGTTTTAGGCCGAATGCTCCAGTTTGTGCTCAGAATTTTCCTCTATGAATGGAGGGTATTCGAGGTCTGTCTAGGATGATCTTGAATAATTTTTTTTATCGAGTATTTGGCGTGCTATTTAATGCCTTAGAGTTTTGGAGGACTACTAGAAGCCAATACCAATCGTCCACCATGCGAGTTTATTAGAACCAGACTCTATCAGGTTTCCTTTAGTAAGAAGGAACTTTCCTTAAATGTCATGTATAGGCAATGACAATCGTATAAGCTCTGAAAAAAACAGGAAAGGAGGCATCAAGGAAGGAGGAGAAAACCTTATTTTCCAAAGATTTGTCACTCCTTCCTACCAACAGCAGGTCAATTTTCATGCGATTTTTCAGTGGGTTATGCCTACCGATAGGAGTAGAGGAAGTACAAGGAAAGATGTAAAGTAAGACTAATAAGATAAGGGATAAACTGGCTCGAAAGTTTTGCGCCTACTTGCTCTTACTACTCGAAACATTTTCTCCTACGACTGCCATAGCAATCGAAATCCAAACTACCACAGCAGTGAGATGTCTCCAAACAACCAGTTCTTTCATTTATTCAACTGAAGTTAGGTGATAAGTGTCCAATTAATTTGTGGGCTGTCTACGACCGCAACATTCAACTGCATTCAACCGCAGCCCATCTGCCGGTCGGAAGCCGCCGAGTCATTTGAAGATCCATCCCTTCGACCACCTCACGTAATATTTTCCACACAAACAAAAGCGTGGCCCAGCAATTTCCAATTCTGAAACCCATTGATTACGGATGGCTGTAGGAAAACAGCAAATCCCAGCAAGGACGACACCACCGAGTTGAATGAGGACAACTAATGGAAATGAGATGCGATTCGATTCGTTTCGACTCGATGGGATGGTGTCGCCCATTTCGCCCATCGCATAATAGCCGATGGCGACGACGGTGACGTTTATTAAAACAATTGGCACGACATTTTGTGACAATTCCGTGCTTTGTTTGATCGCACGTCTTTATTCCACTATCTGCGACACTTAAACAGACGAAAAGCCCTTGCCCGATAATCACCCCATTTGCATATTGCGGCAGTGCAGTGCGAACGCCGACAAGTTGGTCCATGTACGAAGTGTCCCTGCGTAAACTTTGGAGATTGTTATGCTCGACAGGAAGTGTAACGCATTTCGTCAGTCCTATTGTCCTGATATGCTAAAATCATGCACTGACAGTGTTGCCAAATTAATTCAAATCGCATTTCAGAAATTTCACTGTTTACAATTTCGAATTCAGTTTGTATTAGCCGACTGCGTGTATGTATGTGTGTGGGGGAAGTCCTGGGCCTCTAGTGCGCTTGTTGAATGAATGAACGATGAAGTTTTGGGACCGTGGCGTCGGCGTCGGCGGCGGTGGATGGCTCGAAATGCTGATTGCTCGGCTGGAAACTACACCGCATATAGTTTTGAAACTAAATTTTACGATAATTAACTCTTCGCATTCGAAATTCCAATTTATCGGTGTACCAGAGTCGGATCGGGGGTGAGTCTCGGTGGAGAGAAATATCCCGAATGCTGTTTGTGTTTGTCTGGAAGCTTTTGTGTTTGCTTGCAATGGAGTGCAGCGTTTGGCAAATATTGGGTTAGTGGGCGACTGTCGGTTGTGAATCATTTAGGTACTGCAACGTTTGCAAATCACTTGTGTTGGAGTTTGGAGGTTACTCGCTGCAATTTGAATACTATATCCAGATGCGACAAATATTTTAGTTCAATTAAACGAATGGCAACGAAAGAATCATAATTGTGATTTCTGTGAGCTGTAGCTTAATTAACTTTGGTAAGGCCAATGCGTTTGGAAGAGAGATAAATAGTTGCCACAGGAACATGGCCACAAAATTTGCCTTATCTTTGTAAAACAGCCGAGCCTAGTTTAATACTTGAAATACGAAATTGCTAATGTATGGTACCTGTATTTGTGTAAAGGATATTCAATAAGGACATAACAATGTTGTAAACTATGTAGAATACAGAAAAGTCTGAAATAGGACTGAAATCTGTTCCACCCTTAGTACATACGTTAAAGTTATGAATGAAGTTCGATCTCGTTTATATGCTCACTGTGAGTACGCTTGCAGCGATCGATTCTTTGAGGCCTATTTTCTCATCCACACAAATCGGTCGAAACGTTGGCCATTTCGCGTATGTTAATGTTTCTAAGTTCTTCTAACTTTGTTGGCTTGTTGTTAAAAATCAATAACTTAACCACAAAATAAAATCCAAAATTGTTAAATTGCATGATCGAGTTGGCTAATCCACCGGAATATTCATCGAGATTACCCCTTCAATAGATCAATTGTTCCACCAACTGTGTGACATGTGGCACCATCCTGTTTGAACTACACATAACTGTCATCTGAAGTCCATCCAATTCTAGAAATAAGTAAATAGTCTTTCAACACGTACATTTGGACCGAAAATTGGAGTAAGAGTCCGATCCGAACACAGACTCAAATCTTTCGAAACAGTTTTCGTTCGTGAACTTCAAAATGAAAAATGTCAATTTTTTACTGACGTTTTGGTATTGACAGATTATTAAAATAGTTTAAGGGTGAGTATGCATCAAAATTCAAAATTGTTCTATCCTTAAAGGAACGGCATTCCTTTCTAAAGAGTTATTCAATCGGGTCACGCTATTGTCCAACAGGGTTTATCGGCTTCGCATGAAGTTAGCTGCAGTTTGTTGGACTTATTTCGATACCTTTAGACATAAAAGTGTTTAAATTGCGCCAAATCCATAGAGAAAATAGCTAGGATTGGCCTGGAATTTGAGTTCATGTGGCTAGATGATGCCCCTAAGCGTGGGACGTCGTGTTAAAAAACTCATTTTAGTTTGGACATCTGTCAATAGCTTCGATTGTAAGACGTTATCACGTAATCCATTCGTACTTACTGCTTAACGATTTTCGAAAAGATAAGAACCTCCATAGATTTGTGAGCTCAACCCAAGTCTAGTTTTTCGGTTTCTGGAAGAAGGGACTTTAGATATCTGTCTACAGGAAATAAAGTAGCATTTTGTATCTTATTCCATGAGCTGGACATCTCCTTTCTATAAAGGAAGTCTTTTGCGGCTGAAGCGCGATGAGATATCTAATCGAAATATCACCAATTTTGAGTGACAGTCAAGCCGCGATCAAATCCCTGAAAGTTGTCCCCTTTAACTCAAGAACTGCTTTCAATTATGGCCTGACTCTTAACAAGATAGCGTAACAGTTAATACTTCAGTTTATTTGGCTATCGGAACACAGGGACAAGCCAGGAAATGAAATGATAGACGAACTTGCCAGAAAGGTTACGACCTTATCAATTTTACCGAATAAAGTGAAAGTCGGTACTACGTGGGTTACTAATAGACTTATCTGCCCTTCGTTAGATGAGATATTAGATAGAAAACGTAGATCAATGCGATTATAGTAAGTAATGACGTGGGACACTGCATCATTGACAGGGAAGCCTTCGAAATACCCATCCTCGGAAATGACTGCTTTGAAAGGTTTTTCATTGAAAAAGAGGACAAAACCACACTACACTTCCTTTGTAAGTGACATGTTCTCTCCGCTCGAAGAATTTTGCACGTTGGAGCCTTCGTTTTCGACGTGTGGTGCCGACACATCGACCTTTGTAGACTTTTTAATGTGGACCTTTAGAAAACTTGTCCATATACATATATTTAGATGCATGGGCTAGGTTTTTTGTATTTACGCCTTATCTCGTGCTTTATCCTGGAGTGAGACAAAAAAGGTCACCACATCTTCTACTCGGGACCTGGCCGACAATATTAAGTATTAAAAGTGGTTCGTCAAATATTGACAACTAGATAAAATCCAAGCAAAGTTCAAGTCAATCCCCAGACCAAACAATCCAACCCATATCGAACTGTCAGCGAGGTTTTCACAGATGACCTCAAAGTTGCATTGGCTTGGGTTTTGTTTTTACCAGCTGGAGCTTGGGGAGGCATAAAGGTCAAGTTTTCCTAAATAGTCATGGATCATCAGGGATTATAGAATCATCAAATGAGAGAATGCCTTCTATAAAGACTTCCTCACAAAAGACGTGCACAAGGTTCGTTGCGCACGGAACTGCTTGAAACTCTGACTGATCCTGTTTAGGGGCATTTCGAGGACACTCAGAATTCACATTTGTCTCCTCAATGTGGCAATCGATAGCGACAAACTCATTAAATGTCTCAAGCTCCAATAATCTATTGTCCCCATGGATGGACTGGGGAAGGGGCCTACTGTTTCCGAAGGCCAATTTGTTATTTGAGAAGCTTTCTCAGGACAGTTGTACTCGCGAGAGGAAATCCTTGCTCCATAGTCCAACGCACTAGACACTGAACCACGGCGCCCACTGGGGAGAGAACACTCGCGCAAGGAATAGATTAGTTAGGTTTATTTCTCCTCGACGGACTTTGGAGGGAAGCCCATCGTGGCGAAGCAGACACCCGCGGACAGGGGTTTATTTTGTTTATCGCAATAGCTAGGAATTCATTAGTCAGGGATTTTTTTTTTGAATAGGTGCTAGTTAGAAGACTTTTAATCGACTGACAAACTGCGTCATATCTAGAAAGATAAAGTGTAAGACTCCCTTGTCTCAAGCAGAGACTTCTCACCGGTCTAGAGCCCTTTTCCATTCCAAGTTTTGAGCTGCACGAGAGCTCCGATCGTATAGGGACGCCATGTCAGACGCTCTCCATTCCTCTTCCAAAATTAAAGTCACGTAGGTGGGCCCGGAGTCTCTAATCTATAGACAAGAATCGGAGTTGAGGATAAAATCGAACAGAACCTCCTGTACCCAGTTTAAGGTCACTGCTTAATGTCTGCTGTCACTTGTCTGCGTTCGTTTTGTCTTCATTCTCAAACGTTCTATTGTTTTGCAAGAAATTTGAATAAAGCTAGCCAAAAACTTTCTGACGCTCTTTTCAAAAGTAACAGTATGTACTCTCGAATATCTGTTATGCATTAACTTTCTAATTAATCCTTCGCATTTTTCATCCTTATCTGCCATCCTTTTCGATTCGAAGAAAGTGAATTTAACACACTTCTCGCCTCAGCATCATTAAGAGAATCCACCAAAGCAAGGATGCAGAAAATATGCAAATTTCATGCGAACAAAGGAGGCTAAAGTAAATCTTTACCCGCTGCAAGGATAGACACAAAGAAAATTAAGTTTCTTCCTTAATTAAGATCCCTCTCTTGATGCGCAATAGACCGACAGCTCTGAATACGAACGAAAGGCAGATTCTTACGCGGCAATAATATGAACATAGCGAAACTTAAAGTATTATAGCCCGCGTTCCACTACAGAACCGAACGTTTATATGCGTTTCCTCCTCCCTCTCCTGCATAAACATAACTTGTGTAATAGACAAAAAAAAAACCAAAGAAAAGGATACTCTCCAAGGCAACTTTAAGCTGATTTCAATTTCTTTTCTGCTTTAATTATCCATCCTTTGTGGAGAAATGCACGTACATGGTCCTTGAAAGTTCTACCATTCTCTTGATGTTTGATTTTCCACGAATCGTGAACCTCTTCTTCCAAAGGATCATGTGTATGCGAGTAGGTACTTATGTACGTACGCATTAAATTCATTTGCCTTCGAATAGGACGCAAGGACGCAAGGACGCAAGGAAAAAAAGCGCGTGAACATTTATTTCGGAATTAAGACAAGAAAATGTTCATTTAGTGCGCGCCATCTATTGTTATTAAGTAATTCAAAGGAGGTCCTTACAAAAGAATTATGAGCAGCTTAAGTCGGATGTGGAAGGGTTGTACACTGCTGACAGGTGGCAGTGTAACGTTGTTGGGGGTTCTGTCTCCTGTCTCCTGTGTGCTAGATGCTTTTATCACGCTGTAGCGGTTTGAATGATGAGGGTGAATTGGTTCCAGGACGACGATATGTGTGGGGGTGTGTATGTCTTCCGTTCCGACGAATTAATGTGTGTTGTGGAAGATTTTAATTTGAAATGAAAAGAGAATACGAGAAGGAACCGTTCTTAAACTAATTACACGTGTTTTTAACGTGTCTTGAGGCTGAGACTGGTGGTGCGAGGTCGGAATGAAGGTTGGTTGAGTTTTAATTGCGTCGCCTTCCCTTCTTCCTTTATGGGAAGGCTGTTGGGAAGGGTGAATCTTTAAAATTGATTCAGGGTTTTAGATGAAGCTGTCAAAAGAGATGAGACTTGAGGACTGGATGGGGTTTGGGGCGGCACTTGTGTGGCAGCTCACTAAATAATGTGACATTTGTAAAGAGCGCTTAAGTGTTAGACGCGGGCTTGGTATGGCAAGGAATTGTGCATCGTTTTCATATTATTTTATGGCATTGCTGGGTTTGTGTTTGTGTACCGCAACAAAAGTCTCATCGGTAGGAATGTGTAGAATCCAAGGGGATCTTTAATAACCAAGATACTGCTTGTAGGTATTTAGCAGCAAAAAACTCCGACAGCCGAGTTTTCAGCTCCATCAAGTAATTTGATGGATCATGGGAGGAATGTAACGAAAAATTATTAGAAACGTTATTTGAAAGTTTATGGGTGCCGTGGGTCAAATGGTTAGTGCGTTGAACTATGGGGCAAGCGGTTCCAGGTTCAATCTCTAGACATTTTTTTTGAAGGCGGGCCTCTCGTGAGCATCTGACAAACATGCGTCATGAGAATGCTTCTCTAAATAACAAATTTTCCTTCGGATACAATATTAAACAGGAGGCCCCTTCCATTCGTGTAGAGAATATAACACGCACAACATGAATGGTTTCTGAGCAGCTGGGTCCCATAGACCTGCCTTGCCATATATTTACTTGCTTATGGCTGGGCAAAATTTTTAGACTTACATACACCACAAGGTGACTTTCGTCCCACGAATGTTACTAATGGTGACTCTTAAATTTTCTAACAAAAAACCACGAGCTCAGCCTGTTCTTAACAGACTTACACGTGTAAATGTCATGTACGGTAAGGTACAGTCATTTACCTTCATGGCTCACTTACCATACTGTATTTACGGAACTGATCCAACTCACTTCAAGTTTCATTTTAAAGCTGTCACTTGTCAGTCTATCTTTAACCGATTCAAGAAACAAATTCATTTTCTTTGTCCTTTTGCTGCCACTGCATTCCATTAACATACAACTGTCAAACCCAGTTCATCTAATTACCCGCGAATTGAGGCCGCCACATCCTTGAAAACAAGCGAAATGCAAAAGCCACAAACAAAATCCTTTCCTCGTCACACACATATCAAAGATTGAGTTCCATTAGCTCTTTGTCGGTAGAAAAACATACAGAAAAGATGCAGTGGTGTGATAGCATTTCTTGTCACTTTTCACTTTCGTCATTTTAAGGAATGTCTCGGACAAGTTCTAGTACACTTGTATGAATATGCGAACTTATATATTTAACTTCCTTATTGGCTTTACCTTAAAGACTTTAAAGAGCCTGTTCAGACAAGATTGTTGAACTGGATTTTTTTTTGACGTTTGAAAATGTCAATCGCTGTCGCTCGACAAAAGGATGAAAACATGAACATGAAACTGAGAAATTCACAAAGTTAACAATAGAAATACGACAGTAAATCAATTTACTTGCTGTGAAAAGTATTAACTTTCTCGTAAAAGGATTTTCGGTCAAACCTAACCAATTTCATTTGACGCCAACCACTAAAACGTCAAAAAAAAAAAAAAACACGGAAGAGTTCAGATAGGACTAATAATCTTAACACACAAATGTCAAAAAAATTCAGTCCGTCAATTCTGTGTGAACAGGGTCAAAGGAAATAAATTAAAGTTTTCATGACAGTTAAACCCTCGGATGTTTGACACACGCTTACGGCAAAACACGCTTGGAGATGCAAAAAATTCATTTATCTTGATTAAAGTTCTGAACCGATTTCGATGAAACTTTTACCAAAATATTTTGGATTATACTCCACGGACGCACCTATCTTCCAAAACCTCATATTTTAATTTTCTAAATTTAACTTATCGAAAATTATACATAGCCACGCCCAGTTTTTTATCTTGTTTCTACTAAAAATTTAATTTAAAATTTTGCAAACTGACAATGGCCCAGGGCCAGCTAATATAACAATACGTAGATATCAGGTCTAAAGCGTCTTATGCCCGGAAGTACCATTTGTGAGTCAGATCTGACGGCTTAATTTAGTTAACGTGACGCTCTTGAATTTTTTAGAAATATTTATCGGCCAGGTTTCGAAATATTGAATACGGCCCTATGGCAAAATGAATAATGCTTGTCAAAATGTTTAGTCTAGTCTAGTATATAGGTTTCTGATGTAAGGTTTCTCTTTTGAACAGATTGCAGGCAGTGTATGCACAAACATCTGCAATGTCAATTGCTTTTAATTAAGTAGGTATTGAGAATGTATTTGACTTTAGGTCTTTAGTCAAAGCTCAGATGAGTACCTTCCCTATACGATGATCAATGTCTTTCGGTCGTAAAGATCGGCCGTTTTGGTCAGAGATTTTCTAGAAATTTTATAAAAAATATTCCATAGCTGTTTTTTAACAAAGAGATTTCAGATGTAATTTGTTTTTCCGTTTTGTAATCATTTGAATGTTTTTCGCAGGATTTTTTGCAGGACTTGCTTCGTAATTCATATCAATAGATGCATTATAGGTCGTTTTGTGCGAGGTGTGGCACCTTCTTGGTGAAACCACATGTCTTCCACCACCAACCACATCTTTATAATACGTTTAGATGGGCGATTATGTTGAATCACTATTTTGAAGTAAGATATCACAATATGAACACATTCTGCCATTGCTACACGGTCCGTATTGTCAAATCTCAAACCGTATGCTTAACATAGATGTATAGTCACGAATGACAGTCATGTTTGACAAGTGTTATTGAAACAGGGATGTCAAATCCGAACCACGAATTGGATGACCTGAGGCTCTATTAATCTAGATGGGCTCGTGTCAAACATTTTAGCTTGACATACTCGTTTTTTTTAAACTGTCAAATGTGACTGAGGGTATTGTTAAGTGTAATTCAAACGTCAAAAAAGTCACAGTAAATTATTATATGTTACATGAAACGTATCAAAGCGAACTCACCCTATCGGTTAGTATACAAACAATTTAGTCCGGAGTTTGTAATCGAAATCGATTAACTTTGTCTCATACTGTAGTAGTCTGTCATCGCAGCTACCTACAAATCCACCCGCATTCTGTAATGTAATCGAGGTGGCTCGTCGAGTCTCCCTCCTAATGGGTTCCTGCACATACATAGTTGTGAATGTATAGTCGAAAAAAAAAAATGTATTCAAAGGATTCTTCGCATTGTTATTTTAATTTACATGTCATGAACATTCGATTATTTGTCGTACATGGGGATATTATGCACAAACACGTTCGGTGCACATCGCTCGTTTTTTTCGTCTCTTTTTTTAAGGAAGCGAGTTACGACAGAAAAAGGACGAAATATGAAAATTTTACATTGTCATGGTAGCCGTCTGGGTACAAGGAACAAAATGCAGATAAATATTATCGATGAAATTACTTTTTATGGTTCAACGCCAGGACATTCCCTCTTGGGAATGTGTGACGTTGAATTTAGGAAAAAGAATGATTTTACTTTAAAGTGCCTACATGAACACTTTTATGAGTGGATGCAGGGAGGGCAAGTTGTCTGCTGGGTACACAGTCAAGTAGTTGTAGTCAATGGTCCACTGTGTATCACATATTCCATGTTCCAGACTCGCGTGGTATACTACGGAGGAGCATGCAGACCAGAAAATTGACACAATGAAATTTGTTTGAACTGTTCTTACAACATTTCGGTCTATTTTCGTGAAAGACTGACGGCTACAAATTTCAAAAGAGTGATCATCGAGAAGGTCAGACCCAGCTTCATCTCCAGAATGTAAATTTTCCTCTCCTGCTTGATGCAATTGAATTTTAGGCGCCTCATCTTCCACTCCCAAGCTTGTGAACAATGAGATGTCAGATCTTCAGCGAAGGTCACGCTACCTCCATGACACTTCACAGCACTTCCATACTCGAACTCGTCTAATAATACCTACGCCGTTGTTCTAAAGAGGCGTGCTCTAATCGCATGGCAGCTAGTCCTTGTCTAAGTCTTTTTTTGACATCAAAGGTCTCGGTGAGCTCGTCACCGAACTTAATGGAGCAACAAGCCTTCTCCATCGTCATCCTGGATAAGGCGAATGAGTTTGGGAGGGATGTCAAAGCTAAATACCGTAATGTATAGCTCGTCTGTACAGATGTTGACATATAAAAAACAAAAATGCTGTCATAGGTATACTTACTTGAAATCTATGAAGAGGTGGTGGCTATCGATTTAGACATCTTGGGTTTTTTAAGAATCTGTCAAACTCTGAAAATTTGGTCTATTGTGGACTTTGCTGGCCTGAAACCACGCTGATAAGGGCCGATCAGAGTCTTGACGAAGGATTTTAGGCCTTTTTTAAAGATAAGATTTTGTAAGAGATGTTCTAGAGACTAATAGCTCTGTAATTAGCGCAGTTCAGAGGGTCTCCTTTCTTGTGGATCGGGGAAACAATGCTGATATTCCATTCATCAAACATACAGTCATCTCACCAAAGCTTAAAGATGAACTGCTGTATGATCTTTACCAAGTCTTCTCTAGCACGTTTGAACAACTCGTCCTGTAGGCCATCAGTTTCAGCAGTCTTGTTGGGTTTGAGTGCGCTTCTCGTCTTCTTTTTTCTTCTTTCGGAGAAGCCGATGTTTTCCCGTCTTTTCTTTTTGTAGAGTCTATGAGCAGCCTTCGTCTTTCCTTGCAGTGCCGCTTCGTATGCGTCTTGTTTAGCTGCATGTTCTGGCCAGCATTCCTAGTCAAACCAGAGATTTCTTGGTGGTGGTCGGTTGAAACTGAGCACATCACTTGCGACACTCCTCATGGCATGTTGGGAGCGTTGCCACTGGTCTTCGGAGCTTGATACTGGCGGTGAGGAGGAGTCATTAGGACACACGATCGGCAAAGGCTCTGGCGGTGTCTTGCAATTGTAGCTTTTCAAAGTTATATCTTCTCACAGTAATTGTTCTCTGTTGTGCCGCTTGGGATACCTGCATTCGCACTTTAGGTGCAACGTGCGGATGATCCGAGTTGATGTTCGTGGCTCGGAAGGTCCTATCAAAGATGTCTTTCTTTCCTATTTTGGCGTTCAAATCAGCCAATACGATTTTAACGTCGTATTTGGGACATTACTCGTAGGTTCTATCAAGGAGCTGATAGAAACTTTCTTTGGTGGCGTGGCATGAGGGCATAAAAGACTTACGTTGGTGAATTTACCTTTGATGCTTTGAAGACTTCTAGCCTAAGTCTGCTGCGTATTACACTCCTAACCATGACCAAATAAGCACTGTTTCCGTTCTTTGTAGCAATCATCGTGACATGTAGTCACAATTTTTCATCCGCTTTTTGCCCGGCCCATCCCAACGCAGCATATACCCTTCCTTTGTAAAACTCCAGGTTCAAGGATGACGATTCAAAGGCTGGATTAACGATGCAAGTAGTATTGCACACACCTTTTAAGATATAAAATTGTACTAAAATAAGTTAGGCACTCAGTCGTTATGGGAGTTCTTTTAAGTAACCACCGACAACTACACCACAAAGATGAAACCTCAAAGCTTGAATTTTATTCTCAAAAAATACAAAACCAACACAAAACTTCTACAATGAATCCTGCACCCCTGCCAAAGCAACACTAATGCATCACGACAGCAATGCAATTATGAGACAAAGTTGCCAGTTCCAGTCTGTCTTGTTTTCTTTGGGGAATTTTGAGAATTCCCTTGAAATTAATTTCCATACACGAGGTTTCCCTCGCTCAGTGCCTTAGTCTCATTATTTCGAATACCATGTGGCACTGTTCTGCCAAAAAAATAAAAAACCAAAAACTCAAAGTCTCAGCACAACAACAAAACGTTGTGTGCCATGTACTCGTACACAGAGTAGAACAAATTATAATTTTCCCTTTGAAAGGATTAAAAATGATGCACTCTGCAGTTTCAATTCCATGTGCATGTAGTGGAAATTAGTTTGGGTCCTGGTCCTACAAAAGGATGCATGCCATTCATTCTGAGAAATGCAACATTTGAGTTAATTATCCTGCTGGCATTGTACTCAAACGAAGGATGCCATGCCAACTCTTTCTCAATTAGCCTCCATTGGGAAGACATTATTGGAAGTGGAACCCATGTGTGTAAAGTCGATCCATAAATTTCGATCTAAAACCCGTCCGCCTCCTGGAAGAAGGAGAAATCCAAAAATAAATCAAGATGATTGCAAATCGATATGAGTGGAAAGAAAGGACGAAGGAGGCACCGAAAATATACACTCATAGAAGCCTCCGTCTTCGTAATGGTCAAATGAGAACATACCGGATGATAGAGAGAACATGTGGTTGCCTTATTAAAAATTCATTCCATTCTCATGCAGACCATGTAGCCGCACCAGTAGGGGCAGGAGGATTCCTTTTGATTCGTTAAGAATACTTATATCGGAAATAGAACTCCCTTGAACACTAACCAAAAACGAAGAACCTTTTGCCAGATGCTCCAGACCAGATAATGGTCTACCTCCTGCCAGTAGATCAATGCCCTAAATCGAGGAGGAAAAAGAGTTTAACAGTCTAGATAACGCTTTAGGACAAGAATAAGGAAAACCGCTGCACAATAAATAAATTTGACAGGACCTCGTGGATCTCAGAAACATCAAAGGAAATTTCGGTTTTTGATTCTTCGTCGTTAGTGGTGCTTTGTTGGCAAATTTAATTAAATTATTCGAAAGTTTTCGATTTTAATAATCAATATCCGGAGGCAATTAATTGTTTACTTTGCCAGCCGGACGAAACATTCGGTTTTGGAGGGGGAATGCAATGTTGTGGTGAATCTACAAATATTTGGACATAGTCCTGGCCCTTCGAATTTGTAAAACTTTGAGTTTTGAAACACACGAGCTATGGAAAATATAAAAATGTAATGTGGGCCTGAAATGGTATGGTTCTGGTTCTAATAGAAAATTTTCGAGTACCACAGGTGACATTAAGTGACCTACACTACTCTTCAGAGATAGGTGTTTCCAAGCACCTACATATAAAAAGTAGTATTAAAGCACCCTACCTTCCATTTACAGTGATCAACGTACAAGATGGTCCAAATCTCATTACCTTGTCAGAAGGCACTACAACTTATGCAAATGGCGGCAACTGTCAGTCTTGCTTCATTACCTTGTCAGAAGGCACTACAACTTATGCAAATGGCGGCAACTGTCAGTCTTGCTTCGATATTTGTGAAGTAAACAGATGCAGAATGCACGTCAACAAGACATGGAATGTGGCTATTTTTTGACGAGCTAATTCGTCAGTGATTATGGCGCAGATTTCCCGGGCATCCTACGTCAACTTGTCAAACACTAAAGACTGAACCATAATAGTCGGAATCAATTGGAAACTAACGTCATAATTTTACGTTAAAGTTCCTTCAGTACTGTCAAGTAATACATAATAGGCGTATGTGTTCGGAAGCAACTGATTTGCTGTCGTTTGAGCTGTTATGTTGTTTTATAAATATTTGTTTACTTTTCCAATTAATTTAATTTTAATTGTAATTGTAATTGACGGTGAGAAGGGTAATTCTGCAGTTCATAACCATTCACAGCTGTTTAGCTGTCACATTTGAGTAAAAGTGAACGAAAACTGAACGAACCGCAGCAAAACGCTATTAAGGTCAAACAATAAAAAATCTTTGTATTCGCATTGTTTTGGAAGTGGTCATACGAAACCATTCTCTGATTATAGTTCAGTCTTAAGGCGTTCAGCCGCTCGCTTTGAAGAGACTCGAATATCACGTAAAAAAAAGGTGCCGGAAGACCGACGAAAATATTATATTGACAGGAGAGATGAAGAGATTTTTGAAGTCACGAATCTATTAGATCATGCAGACTCTTAATCATATCAAAGTGAATCCGGTAAAGGAGCCCGATATCATCTTCAAAAAGCAATCGAAAAGAACTTGAATGTTTTAAAATTTTTAAATATTTTTAAAATTTTAAAATGGCTTCAGAGGCCTTTCTACACTTTGTACTGAAATATCTTACCAATTAGTAAAATAAATCTTTTTCTTGGGTATTACCTACATAGAAACATTAGACTCATAGCAAGGGGCATAGCTCACACAAAAAGAGAGCCACTTTTTGATTATTTTAAGCACAAAACAGATGGCTCATGGACTAACTAAATGGGTGCTCTTTATGACACAAATTGTCATCGAGTCACTTTGAATGAGTTCATTGTGCCCAACTATAAGACGACTGAGTACCTATTTTCAGATAGGTTTTTGAATCTCAGGAGTTTGTTCAGCTCGATATCTCTTCGATCAGCAAGGAAATAGCTCCGAAGAGGGTCTTTCATTTTGACGACTAGTGCTGCACAATTCCATAGCAAGTGACGAATGAATTCTATTTACTCTGCGTGCCTGCTGGTCTTACAGACGTCATCATGGAGTAATCCTCGCCGTGCTGTATGATTGCCTGCCACTCAGTGTGCCGTCACGAGATCAATTCCAACTAGACTTTTGCATTTTAGTTCAAATCTGTTTGCTGAACTAGTTCGTTCTTTTAGTTCATTTAGTTCAGTTTAGTTCTTCGTTAAGGAAATTCGGTCTTGTTCGATTCGGGCATATATGTAGATGCATTTGTTAAATTGCCTTTCACATAGTACTACTGAACAAAATGAACTAAAATAAAATAACATTGAGAACTAGTTCACTTAGTTTACTTATTATAGCTCTTATTTTAACTAGTTCGTTCGTGAACTACACGAGTTCTTGCCATATCCAACGCCAAGAGAAATCCGTTCTGTCCGTTCGTCGAGGCAACTAAAACTGTGAGAGCTATCTGGAAAATAACAAAGGTAGTTTTTAATAAAATACTTTATCGAAATTCGAAAGAACAAATAATAATGTATAAAAGGTCAATACATTATAACAATTAACCTCCAAACACATCCTACACTTCTGACAATTTTTATGCATCTACACTCATTGTAGGGAGGCTAGTACACCTCTTAGCCTTTGAACAGGGAAACAGAAAACACTGAATTTATCGAAGAGGCTACCAAGGAATAATATCCAATATATACATGGTATACAATTAATTCATTATAGCCAGTCTATAACAAAAAGAGATCTGCAGAATTCAAGAAACTCAGTCGCAATGATATACGAAAGGCTTGTGTAGTCCACGAACTAGCTAGTTTAAAGAATTGAGACTGATTTGATCTCTTAATGAAATGGAAGATATTTAGTTCAATTTTGAGAACTACAAAGGGTATGGGTCCACAACATTTGAAAAATACAAACTTCTACTAGAATTAGCCACTGAAAATATCATGACCCTGGGCTTATAGACATCTGATTCTGTTGTGATTGAGTGTTTTCAAGTCTCTAAGGATGTGTTTTAGAGTTTTTTCCACTGAGATCGATGGAGGTATCCTTCGGTTGAAGATCCTTACATCTACATTTTGCTGAACGGACTTAAGTACATACAAAGCTGTTCTTGAGTTCGGAAGCTCTCTGCTGTTTGATTACTTTTAACTCAAAGAAGTTGCATTCATGATTTCTATTTGCACGATACTGGTCCCCAATAGTAGTTGAAGTTTAGAAGAATCGGGACCTGAAAAATTTAGTGTTCTCAACCAGATTGACAAGTTACGCCCTCCTGTCTAGAGCATTCGTCACAAATTTTCTTCGAAAAGTACTTCCCGTATTACCGAGGATGCACAGAGTAATGTGCGTATTTACGAAACTTTGGTATGAGCTTCTAACCTGTTTTTCTTATTTGACGTTCGTTCTTCATTAGAGACTTTAAGGTCAAGTTTACTTCTCCCTGAGGCTGCCATAATATGGCAATTTGTCTATACTTGGAGTCACAATAGATAATCACAGGTTTTCCCTAGGGTTCTCGATGTAAAAGATTGTTCCTTCACTTTCAGAATCAAGAAAAGTTGTAATACATACAAATGAGGCAATAAACCACAAATTCGAAAACAGAAGATCCCCTTAGCTGGTTTGTTGTTGAGACAAAAGTTTGTTGCCGAGCTTACACTCGAGAACAGATACTGTGTGTTTGGAAATAACTAGTAGGTATTGATTACTTACTTACCCTACGTAGATCAAAATATCTTTGACGAACCTTGCTCTGATTTTCAAAACATCTGCTCATTTGACAAAGCCATCTGAATGGCTGATAGAAGCCTTTTCTTCGAAGGTTGTGGACAACCTTGTATCTATAAATAGCGATTGTCCTTCAACCTACATATTTCTAAATTGTTTAACTATCACATACAATGCGAGAACTGATTAAACTCAATGGTATTCAGTGTCAGCCCCTCATATTCAATAAACTCAAACAGAAATTGGTAAAAAAAATAAAAAAAAAGAAGAAATCTTTTTCAAAAATCAAATTACACCATATAGCCCCGCAGAGAGACATTAATTTCTGATTGATTGCAATTTCCGCAATCAAAGAGGAAATATGTTTTACCCCCACTCGCACTGGCACACATGTTGCCATCCTTCATACATATCCCACAACAATCATCGATAGATGGGCAGATCCTTCAAATACCCAAACGCATATATCCTGTGTTATCTTATTATGCCCAAAGGCTTCTTGTGCTATCGTCCGCCGCTCGCTCCCTGTGATGCCCACCTCCTCCTAGCTGGGGCTGCCAAAACACAAATAAATTGCTAACGAGAAAACTTCATTTTGTCATCAGAGCCAGGACGACGACGACGACGCACGGTAGAAGGGAGCATCTTTTCTTTGCCAGCAGTTTCCAAACCAAAAAAAGAAAAATAAAATTAATTTACGTTCGATTGGCAACTGAAAGGGAAACACTGTGCAAGAGAAAGTTTGTCGTTCGGTTTTCGTTTGTCGCCTCTGTAAAGTGTCAAAAAGAAATGACTGTTATCATTCGATGCGAGGAAGATCCCAAAAAAGAAGCCAAGTTAGCACCTCCAGCGGCAAAGGCAGCGGCAGTGGCAGCGGAACGTCAGTCAGCCAAAGACATCATAGCTTCCAGAGAGTAAATGTTTGCTTAGGAGGCGAAAACTTTTCGAATTTTCCGGATTTTTGTCAAGGGCGTTGCTGTTGATTGTGTAAGTGTAGGGGTTGTGCAAAACTTTTCAACACAACCCCCTCCACCCCCAATTCTTTCACACGCACGCACATATTCCCGAATCATTTCGATAGTCAATCGCATCAAAGAAATTTATTGCCTTCGTTTCTGTCGTCTACATAGTCATCGTCATCGTCATCGTCGTCGTTCTCGTCGTTTGGCAACGTCATCCACTCGTCTACGTTGTTGATCTTAGTCCCAAGGCGCTTATAAAAGAAAACTCCACAGTTTCTTCTAACCGAAGAAATCAAAAATCGGTCGGAAATCTTGGCACAGGACCACATAATGAAAATAAAGAAATTGGAAAAGAAACCGTCAAGGGGAAGGTTCCTTTCTGATGAAAGAATCTGTCCCGAAAGACTCGGCGACGACGCCAAAATGCTCTTCAAGCACTTTTGTGTCAATGTTTCACTTTTCCACTTTTCATTCATTGTGTGTAGTGTCGGTGGGAAACATTATGGAGGTATTTATTAGAAAAAGAAAAGGAAAAACCGTCTCAAACAACAAAAAGGGGTGAATGCCGTTTTGTAGAGCCTTTCAATCGAAACACACACAGACGTTTCGGTTCAAAACTTCACTTCACTGCATGAAGTACCGAAATAAAAGCGAAACATTGAGACGAGAGATACTCGTGGCTTTTCTTTGTGATTTTCTTCTTCTGATTTTCTCTGATTTACCACTTTTCCACTTCGGTCTTATGGCCACTATTTGGCAAAACGAGGACGGGATTTGAACATCCTTGGAACAAGGAGATGAAAGACTGAAGCATTTAATAGGTGGACTCGGATATCGATTTCTAAACTCCTTTTCAATGGAACTAATCTGTAGACCTACAGATTAATAAGTGTAAAAGATACAGGAGTTCGATTTTAGGAAAATGGTTTAATTGGGATAAGGTTGCAACGACTCAGACTAACCTCGGATTTAAACTAGAAGACCAAAGCTCAGCTTGAAACAAGACAATCTTTGAGCCACTTAACCCAGATATGAGAGCAGCCTTAAACAATTGACAGTATAAGATGTAAAAATCATAAAACGAGACTTGATTCGCTGTTTCTTACTTATTGTATATACAGATGGCGCTACAGTTCCTCACAAACTTTGACTTCAACCAATATGCCTCTCAGACCAGTAAGCATCCATCTTCTATCAAAATGCAACATGCATACCAGATTGAAAATCCTGTGAGATTAAGCTGCAAAATCTCGTTGTTGGAATCGAATGCGGGCTTAACTGGAAAGAGTAAGCGTTCCGGGGATATTTTCATCGACCTAGCGGGCACCTTCTAGATGCGTGACTGAGCTAAACCATATGGGTTAGATGAAACGTTGATATTGTGGATCAGGGCAATAGTAAGGAATATTAATAAGATGGCGTTCTAATTCCACTGTTAGAGTGTCTACAGAGTTTCTGTGCTGACGCGCAGATAGCCTTTAACATGATCAATGAGTGGGAGTGATTCTAAATAAAACATGTCAAGTCAAAGACATCTAAAACATTGTCAGTTCGGTTTTCTGACAGTGAAAGGGTGCTTTTGGCAAGACATGGGGTTTTTCACAAAAAAATTTCCCTTGGATCGGTTCTTGGGTGGAAAAGGCTTTCGCGTAAGAGTGTTACATCCTTTTGCACTAAACTCCAAAGAAAGGCCTGTCTTGGAGAGAGTTCCCTTGATACATTTGCTATGGGCTGTACTGTTAAAGTAATTTGAAGTCTTAGGCTGATTCACGGATGTTCCATCTGATGCAACTTCGACTTCTGTGCAAAATGTAGAGCCGACTTTCCTTGCATTCAGTGTAGATTCGGTTGTAGTCGAATCTTTACGCATGTTTTCAAAACTAGTCCATGGTAACTCCATAACTGGTGTCTTCGTGAAGACCAATAATACCAGACTGCACTACTCGTTAGACAAGTATGTCTCTTGTTTCAAGCGAAAAAGTGTTCTCCTAACGGCTACCGACTATATTGTTAAGAATAGGTGGAGGGGTCTAAGTATCTACGTCGGTAACGTAAGTCAAGCAGCGTTTAAGGCCTTGATGAACCCAACAGGTCCTTTCAAAAGAGTTCGAAATCTTGTAATTTCTTGTAACTCCTTGGAATCCGTCGGAAAGCTAAACTTTTCGATCTTGTCTGAATCCCAGGTCATACTAGGATTGCAGGAAACGAGATCGCCTATGAGATTGGGCCTCGCTTAACCATTAGGTCTTTTACGAACATACTTGTGTAGAATGTCTCTCTAGGATCCAGATAGGATTAAACGCATGCTCCCGAGTACCTGTAAGAAATCACTGCCATTCTTGCTATTTTTCAGCAGAAAAGACTGTTGGTGCACGTTCCTTTCGTTGTGTATTGTAGTGAGCTAGGCTTAAGAAACACCACTGCCTGTTACGCTTGTGGAGAAGGGCTTGTTTTTGTCCTGCTTATGCTCGGATTAGGTTAAGTGCATTCTCTGCTTTCTTCAAAAGTCGAATAAATTCCTGTGAAACGGGTAATATTGGATTTTGCTCCCTGGTAGTGCAATCAAGAAGTTGCGTCTGTGTGCACCATTGATGCGATTCCAAACCGAAAAAAATGGAAATCAAATAAGCTCGGCTCTTAACATTATACCTTACATACTCCAAGTCGGTTCAGATATTCTATCACTACTGCGTCCTACTTCCTCCACTGCGTTGTCCAATCATTCTATAGGTCCTAGTCTGGTCATTTGAAATGAACCAATGCGTATTTGTATTTCAATTATGCATAGCTCATCCCACATCAGCACTCAAGATCTGCTTTGATTAGACGAAGCAAAGGTAGGATAATCATAAGAAAAAGTATTGTCTTCCTGTCCATAATCGTTCATACGTAGAGCAAGTTTCTAGGAAAGTGTAGTGTCCTTTCGAACGGCTATAAGTCCTGCTTAGACATCTAGCTTACAGACATCTAGCAGCATTCGTTCAGTTTGTCTGTTTCTTGGGGATCATTGTCTGATTAGTAAATTGGCTTTCCAAAAATAGATCGGATGTCCAGTCCAAGTGCAGACTGGTCACAGGCAGTCTCTAAGGTGTGCAAAGTCGTGATATTTTAAGCATAGGCCGAGCCAAAAGACATGAATGTCTCATCTACATCGTGCTGTCTAGAATTGTCGGAAGCCTCGTCTATGTAGAGCACCCATGGTGTGATTTGTGCTATCAACTAGATTTTGAAGAGTAGTCCAACAGGATTTCCCAGTCTATCAATGAAAGACTAAAATGGCATCATTCACTGAAGCAGTATTGAAAACTCCTAAATCCAACTCAAACAAGTTAAAGCCGTTCTTTGTGAATACCTTACCTGCATCGACCTCAGAAAATCTGCAAACCCAACCACCAACGCAAAGCGTTTGTTTAAAGCAAGTCCTCGTTCGCCTAAACTTTTTCAATCCCCACGGATTCTAAAGCAATCCCTTGAAATCCACCCTAGCGCAGCAGTCATACCAAGCTAACAACTTCCTGCGCGAATTTGCCTCCAAAAGTGTCGGCTTATCATAATTCCGACAGAGTATCGATTGTACCCTTTAGCTTTTGGTTCATCGGAAACGAATCAATTTTCATGTTCCATCGCCGTTCTTAGACGACGTCCTGTCGCCGGCACTTCTTCACCCCGTAAGTGAAAAACTCTTATTCACCCGAAAACCGAAAACCACGTGTGCATGTATGAATGTGTGTTGGAGTGTGTAATAACAATAATAATAAAAAACCTCATTCACATCCAAACACACACACACACACACACACCGAGAGAAAGAGAGAAGGACCAGGCCTAGATAGAGGATACTCTCAGGTTGATAGCGCTCCCGAAAGGCACATACACACATAATCCACACGGAACGTGATTTCCTAAGATGACAATATCCTTATCGAGACTTGTGATGTGAATTGAATACCAATGAGGATGTGTCATATCCTGGTACTCCTGATAATGTGAAATTGAATTTTTTTTTTCTTTTTTCTTGGCTCCAGTGCAAATGTCGATATGGGATGGGAGGGGACGGGCAGCAGGAGGAGAACGAGCACTAGCAGCTTTGTACTCCGCTGGAAGGAGGTAGTCTCGAGTAAGGAATATATATGCGGCAATGATTCGAAATGACAGTGATTATTGTTTGGGTTTATTGAATTGGATCGGATTCAGGCGTTCGGATTCCCAAAGAAGCGACCTAGTACGTACACTCGGTGTGATGTGTGCATCAACGTTCCTAAATGACCACTTGGTTCATTGGTTCGGCTGCTGTTTGAAATTCAACGCGTTTCAACTGATTCAGTTTGGGAGATATCTCAATCCTTTCATTTGAATTGGTAAATTGGTTTCTTAGGGGTCCGTCGATTTATTTTTTCACCCGCTCTCCCTCCAACCCAGATCCGTTTATGTTAAGTGGAGAACGTGGCAGGCAATGATTAAGGGGATTCGTGCAGCAGGTTTCCAATGTTCATCCTGCAGCTTGAAAGTACCAAGCAACTAATGATCCTTAAACAGACTCGGTGTGTGTGTGGAGATAGAAGAACAGGGCGAAGATTTACTCAGTTATCGCATGTCGAGGTGAAATAAATTCGTTCAGAGAATAACCATTTTGTTTTTGTTCATCTTCTTTGAAAGGGTTGCGAGGAAGCCGGTAATATTCGACCTAAAAGCTCGATGAATCTTGCACGAAACCTCCTGCTTGCAAGCTGGCTGGGGGTCGATTTCAAACTCGAAGTAAGTACTTCCGACTTTAAAAGCATGTCACATCCGGTTTCAAGCCGCTGCGCACATTAGAAACGCTTAAGGAATCCCGATGTGATGTGATCCCAGTCGACACACAGGCACAATCGGTTTTGGTTGTATTTGGCAGGCAAGCATACCTATACCACACGTTCCTTCCGCCGAACGTCAGGTTTTGAAGGGTTGCAATTCCACCTCCTCCTTCGTTTTCAATTAGCGTGTATACGTGTTCGGTGCTTTCATCCCCCAAAGGGTGGTGAATTAGAGCGTTCGTTGGATGTTAGCTGATTAATTATTCAATGTAATGTAGGTCATTCGATTGTCTTAAAGATCGGCAGCGAAAAAGAGTCCTTGAACCCTTGAAAAGGGATGCGAGTTGTAATTAATTTCGCGAGACACAAACGAAAAACACATATACGACCGAACGAAGGGGAAGAAGTCACTTTATTTGACTGAACGGCAGCGAGAGAGAGTAACAAGGATAAAGGATTCCATTCCAAGGGGTGCCAAAGTAAGTATTCAAGTTGATTAGACAGAGGAGCAGCAAGCCCCTTTGACAGATACAAATACGTTTCCACTGCTCATTTATATTTTCAATTTTAATTCGTTGTGTGTTTGGTCGGAGTGTTGCGGCACGACGGCGGCGGCGGCATGCGAAAGGACTAAACAGATGAAGGAGTAGCAATTTATTTTCTTTTTGATGTTATTCGCGTTGTAGGTGGCATGCAATGTTGATATTTTTGTCTTACGTATCCTTCACCGAAAGCCCATGGCCTTGAAGTAAATATTGGAAACATTGTCGGCAGTAAGACGGGCACACATATTTCTGCCCAGGATCCATGACAGAAGGCAATTCAATTTGTTATTTTAACAAGCCTATTTCAAACTGGAAGGTGTCTCGTTCCTGTCGGAGGAATAGTTGTATTTTACTCGTGGAATACTTCGCTATTGGTTGTTTGGCAATTCAAGGCGAATGACAACACAAGATCGATCGGTCTTACAGTATTTATGTATTAACATTTGTGTTGCTTCATTTATTTGGGCCCTCTTACGTACACTACAGGCCAATAAGTTGTATGCCTCAGCATGAGGTAAAATACTGTGAGATTCCTGTGCATGAACGTGTATTAGGAAATGAAAGGACTTGGTCTGAACAGGTACAGCTAAAGAAAACCTTGGACAGAAAAACAGAACGGTATAAAGAATACCTAAAGGTTTCGGTGATGATGGAAGTCCATGACAACACTACTTTCTTTGCTATTGCCTAAGCCTCTACCACCTAAAACGAAAATGCCTCGGAGGACCTCTCTTCTAGGACATCGAAGAACTGTCCGACAAACCAGTGGGCTGTATTCTGAACAATGTACATAAGTAGTGTATCTTTAATAATCTAAAGATAGATAGTCTCTACTTATTAGTCGGTCAAATCCAAAACACAAAACTCACCAGGATCTCGCGTTTGGGATCAAGTTACACTGCGATTTCTGTGATCTGAGATCTCCAATTAGATTTCCATAAAACCCAGAGGAAGAATTCCTAGAACCACCATTTTCTTTGCTAAGGACTAAAGAACATTGAAGTTATATCATAAATGTGATGTAACCAATCAGAGACGCTCTTGTTGATTCTCACTATAAGGAGTGGGTTTTAAAGAGTTTTTCAATAGAGATATAACAATTTTGTATTTTAATACCAACGTCTCATACAATTTTTCTTATGATCTCTCAATTTCAGAACATAAACCAATGTTTAAACTTTTATTGTATTGAAGTTCATAAACGGTCAATGTTTAGAAATTATTACAACATACTTTCGAAGTTCAGAGTCGGTGGTTGCTACTATAAGAGCCTTTACATTCATTTTCCATCGTAATGATCGTTCCAGCAAACCAGTTGTGCGTGCTGTAGTGGATAAATTTAAGCCAACATTTTCACTATTAAATGTTTTTGTGCCAGTGAGTCAACGTCCCAGTCGAAGTACTGAAAATATCGCAACCGTTACTGCTTCTATTCAAAATAAGGCTAAGACAGGAATTGGAAATTTCTCAGTCCACATTGTGACGGGATCATGCTTACAGGATCAAAGCCTTTCATCGCAAAATCATCTTCAGTGATGATACCAATTTTTGGCCTAATACTTTTGTTAATAAACAAAATATGCGTAATTGGACAGCAACAAGCCCATATGTGCTTCAAGAGACTCCATTACATCTACAAAAAGTGACCGCGTGGTGTGCATGGAAGTGGTGTGGTCATGGCGGAGACATCCCGATTGGACTGTATTGGACTTTTTTCATCGATGAAAATGATCGCCATGTTAGGATCAATCTAGGTCGCTATCGTGCACACTATTTTTGGTCAGAATTGGTTGGAGTTGACATCAATTCCAACAAGATAGCGTCTTATGCCACTCAGTTGATCGAACAGTAGATCTATCGAAGACGAGGTTCGGACACCTCATTCATGGGATTTAGTGCCATTGGAATTCCTTTTATGGAACCGCATTAGGTCGCTGCTTTACATATACCAATAAGCCAACAACGCGAGAGAAGCTCAGGAACAATGTCGAACTCGAAAATGCCATCGTTTCGGTTGTTATGTGTGGGAGAGTGGTGGAAAATTGGTTCGAAGGAACCAATCGCTGCGAACTTGGTAATTTGAACAAGATCGAATTCCATGCGAAAATTTAACATGTGTACTACTTTTGGAATAAATTTCAGCTCGGTGTCTCAATTATTCTGCGTGATACTTAAGTATGAAATTGTTATGACTTTATTGAAAAACCCTTTAGATGTTCTAGGAGACGCTTCGTTGTAGCTTGAGATACGCTACTGTCTGCGACACTTCTAACCAGGATGACGATTCTGGTCGTCTGAATATCCGAAGCTATACATGAATTCAGGAGCCGCATTTCTGGTGTTATTTAAACTTTGTCATTCACACACAAAAATGGACATTATCTTCCTCTGTACCTACAGCGCTAATATCTAGACTGGCAAGTCGCAGTCGTATTCCGGAAGAAGTGACGTGTGGATCACAATAACTGGTTGCGTTCTGAGGACATTTTTAAAACTCGATTTAAGTACTATATGCACCTACTTCACCTCCTTCAACAAATTCTTACGGACCCCTTCAAATGATGTCCTTCTGTAGTAGAGCGTTCTTCATACTCATTGGCAGCATACGTATTTTAAAAAGGTACTAGAGGGTGTAACAGTTGCCTTGAACAAGGAGCTGTCTAAAATGAGATTATCTTCTGACTAAAAGTCGCATTTTTACTTCCTACCACTCCCTATTATTGCCAGACTTTTTTCATGTATTGCTGATGAAAGGAAAGCTATTTGTGCACATAGAAGCCAACCAAAGACATCATGAAAGACATCCCGGTCGGACGATCGAAAACACTCTTCGATGTGCCTATGGACCATGCAAATCGCTGTATTGAGTGGTACGGAGACTATTTTGAACTTTTATTTGTAAAAAGGCTTGCTTTCTTGTATTTCTCCTCAAAACAAGATGAGAGGCTTACGCAGTAAGGCATTAATCTGTAGAGAAACAGGTTGACCGCTGAAACCCATAAAGCCATGATAACGTGAATGGAGGATATTGTCCAGGTTTGCACGAATCTCATGCAAGGCCCGCTGCGGATTCTATATTTTAATTTCACACTCAGTAAATCATTGCCAAGCAATAACCTTCAGAGCTAGCTTTTCCACTTCATGTGTCAAATTCCACTAAATAAACATTAAACCCCGTCAAGGACCATTCATTTGCAACCCCTTTAAGGAAAGCAATAGAATTTGCCAAAAATCCAAAACGACCAAAACAAAAGCACACACACAAAGCGTAAGCACGTCGACCGACTCCGTAGAACAATATATCCCATTCATTGTGACCACAACTAGGGCTGGAAACGTTTCTCGCCCATTTTATTCGAAATTAATGTGGTCTAACCGAATTATTCTCTTCTGGCTTCTGAGTGCCAGAGCAGGCCGCTCACGAACTATCTGCGGCGACAGCCAGTCATTTGGAATGATGAAATGGCAGATGATGGTTTCGAAAGTTTTCCAACACAAAGTTTTCAGTTTCCACCAGTTGATATGAGGAAGCCAACCGAAAGGGATATGTGCACTGTAAGTGGGTAATTTTTACTGACTTGAGCCGAGAGGATCCTAAAGTGCATACATGTGTGAGAATGGCTGAGCCCCTTGGTCTCCAAACCAATAAATCATAACGTCGATTAACTCATTCTCCCGAGGCCGTCTTTGTCTGCCCTCTCGAAGCCATAAATTATTATCAACCACCGATGACCACATAAATTGCCGACATACACTCCGGACACCCTAAGCCAACGATTTAATAACTTTAATTCCCCCGCAAGGATAACTCGCATTATCCATCCGGCAATTCTTCACGCTCTGTGCTTAAGGACTCCTCCTATACGCCGAGGTGACAACCAGCGTTTGTGAGAAATGCTTCTTCAAAGGCATTTACCACAAGCGACCGAGTCAAGGAGAAAAAAAAGGATAACAACAACATAGTACGGGTACACCTAATAATATCCCTCGGTATGTTTGTTGTGCATTTTTTATATCCATCGTCTTCAAGAAGTCCTTTTGTAACATAGAACCTCTGCCTTGTCGTTAAGTATGCGAGGCTTCAGCGGTAAAGGGGACCGGTGAAGGGAGAGGTTTCACATTCTGTTGCTTACTTTATATGTTTGTCTACGATAACAGGCTCTGAAAGGATAAACACAGTCAGCTCTCTCTTGCTTTCATATAAAAAATGAGATTTGACTCCGGCACGCGGTTTGGGGGCATAGTCGACTGCTGCAAGGTAAACACCATTATTGTCCATGAGTTCCATATATATATTTTTTTTCTGAGCTTCCTTAGGTTACCTTGGAAAAGGTTGTTGAAATGTTGCCCCGCATTAGGTTAAGTTCATTCCATTTTGCGGGGAACTTTTCATCACACTCGCTGATGGGGACGCGAAGTGGGTTCCTGCCTTTCAAGGATAACGAAACGGGTTGACTTAGTTTATGCAAATCATCGAGTTGTTGAGCTTTGTTGCGCTCAATGGAGGTAGAGGGTAACCAAACTGCCTTTCACGTTTTTTTTTTGCTTCTCCTTCGAATGGCTGTGTGATTTATGGTAGACATTAGCCAGCAGCTTGGTGAAGGACCTTTTCTTACTTTCTTTCTCCGTTCTGTGGATTTTATTTGAGTTTACAGCAATTTATGTTTTATTCTGAGCGGTAAACATTTGTTTGCCTTGAAATGTATTTAAAGAGGCTTAAAGCGAGAAATGCATCTTCTACCCTTACTGTTCGGTTTGGAACATCCTGAACGTTCTTTTCAATTCCTGCCAATTTATGTTCACCTCTGAAAGTCATCTCTGTGGAATATGCTTCAAGACAATGGCTTAATGAGGCACTTAGCTTCGTGTTGCATGCCACATTCTCTCATCCCGCAGAGCGTACAGCGTCTGTTAATCATTTACTTCTTGCTTCCTGCCAAATATAAAGCGAACCAGGAGGAACATAACAACCGCTGTAGGAGGGGAAGAACTGACAAATTAACATCTCCTCCATGTATTGTCGGAGTTTTTTTTTTTTTTCCTTTTGTAGCTCCGTCATCCCTCATTCCTGCTTCCTGCTTGAACAACAACAACGCCATCTAATAAACACCTCGCATCATAATTACGCTTGAAACATAATTGCTTAGACACATGAACATAATAAGGACATGACTTTGGGGGGCAGGAGAGACTTGTATATGGGGAACAAGGATATCATGCGGATGTGTGTAATTACTGTTATCATTCAACCCCTAATTAGTGTAACACCTCCATTCAGATGTTTGTTTAGGGATTTAATAAGAAACATCTTGCGAGGACAGGGGAACGTGGATAAGGCGATCCTGATTATTGTTGGAAGGAATCACGCTTGCGAATGTCATTCCTTAGACCTTGACATTGGATTTTCTATGTTTCAGTGGCATTAGGGTGAATGTGTAATTCTAGAACTAGTTTTGGGTCATTGTTAACCTGGTCAAGGTGTAGGGTTTGAGTTGGGCTTCACCTTAATAGTAACTTCGCTGTAGGCAGGATCTTCCATCTGAACTAGGTCGGCCAAGGAATGGACTGGTTGCGGACAATGGCCATGTTCAGGAGTGAATTAAGCAAGAAGTTGGAATAGTTACTGATATCGAAAAAAGGTAAGCAAAGCTCAACATGTTTTGAAAGGAATTCATCACAGCTTCGTTACCGCCATAGTAAGTATTCCAGTCAAAGAGATCAGTTATCAGTGGACCTCAATGTCGAAGTGGCGAAGTGCGACCTCCTGGCCAAATATAAGATATCATATTGTTTGAAAGACCAACTCCGGATCTAAACATCAGATTTTGGGAAATAAACTAGACTCGATTCCGTTCAGATGTCGAAACAGATTTTTTTCAAAGGTCAACCACCGACATCGCTGGCCAAAAGCTGGCAGAATACGTTTAGTTACTTGAATATAACTTCTACAGAACGTAGCTTTGGAAGAGAGTCCACACAATTGGCCGAAGAACTCTAAGCATGACAGAGTATGGTCTTAATTGCTTTGGATCAATACAATGTTCTTTCAGGCAGTAAAATCCTAAAGCGACATCAAAGTCACAGAGTGCCTGGAAGATATGAACCCCAGTCCTGGTAATTTAAATAAATCAACTGCTTAGCAGATGATAGAAACTTAGCCACGACTAGGAGAAGCCTTAGTTTCGTTTTCGTTCTCTTATTCATCTCCTGACGTTGGACTCCAAGTGACTGAATTTGAAAGCATCAATACCCTCTATCTGAACAGTGTGCACTAAACCTCAGAAGGTGTTGGATAACTGATATAATCAATGCTGGACTACCACGGAGTTTCAGATTAGGACCAGTCTTATTCATCATTTAATGGGATTCCAAACCGTAAAGAGTTTCTGCTGCACGACAGCCTTCCACTCCGTGATGATTCCACATCAACGCTTGGTTCAAGATTTAATGCTGGCACCCCGTCAAAACATCACCATCATGCGTGAAGAGCTCCATTGGTACGAGATCAGAGCCCGGGGCTTTTTTCTTCTTCAGAATTGGAAGAACGGTGGGTTCTTCAAAAAGTTACTGAAAATATTCCTATATATCTTTTAGTCTCTGGTCTGGTGACTAGGTTTCCTTGACTGTTTCAAAGAGCCTGCGTATCGGGCTTAAAGACGGCTGCCAGCGGCTGCTTGATTCTTCTTAAAAACATCCGAATGTTGTTTCTATTTGGAAACTCTTTGATATTCCTTAGGTGGAACACTGCGTGGGCTTTTTCTTTTTCCCAGAAGATTCGTATCCTTTCTACCATTGATGGTCTTGTTTTGCACTGCAGCGTTTGTAAGTGTTCACATTCGGTCACCAAGGTGGTGGTTATTGTTTCTATAGATTGTTGGCATTTGTAGATGGTAAATGGACGGCGAAATCTCTCACTCAGGCGGTCTCTGTAGACTCTGGGTACTCCAGTTGTATTAAGGCTTCCAACGTTGAATTTCGTTCCCTAAATTTGGGTGGAACAACAAAGTGGTCAAAGTCGACATTTGCCCGTCTAAGTGTTTCCACATTTAGAGTCCTGGATGGGTTGTCTTGGTTCTATTAGTACGTAGTCGATTTTGTTGGCGGATCTTAGTTTTGGAAACGAAGAGCTGCAAAATCGATTAATCGAAAGTCGTTTTCTGTTACCATATCGTGGAGGCTGTGCTTTCCGACTAAATCGCTGAATATGTTTCTCTAACCGATTTTGGGATTGAAGTCTCCGAGTATGATTTTGACATCATTCCCCGGATAGGCTCCGTAAGCTTCGTCCAGGAGGTATGATAGAATGGTCAGCTTCGTTGGTAGCGGTATATTATGCTGATGTTCTGAAGTGTTGCCTTGATGTGGATCACAGCCAAGCGATCGCTGATAGACTTAAAGTCAATCATTATTGAGCGTAACCGATTTCCCACGGCCAGTCCAGTCTAGCTCCTGGATCGCGGCAATATATGAACGTATGCTTGGTACGGCGTGCAGACAGATTCAAGTTTTTGAGTAACACCAGGGGTGTGCACGTTCCAGGTGCATACTCTCAATTCATAGTCCGTGAACGTTCCGGGTTGTGGATAGAATATCAAAATTTTGTAGGACGAGAACTTTTTTTCACAGGATGTGTACGTATCTCCCCATACCCTAACCCAAAGCTGACTGACATTGAGAGATCTGCTCCCAAAGCAGTTCATTGTACACTATCTATGCGCAAAGCTGTTTGCAGGCAGAAAACAGAGGTAAACGAACCTCCTTCTTGGCACTGTCCAAACAGAAATTGTAATGAACCTGCCATTTAGTCATCGGCCACCCTCTTGTTCAAACTCCTCGTTTGGGCTGGGTGTGCGGTCAACACCCACACCGTGTCACAAATTCCCATTATGATTTGCTACATTGGAGGGTTGATGTCCACACCATCAGTGAAATCAAACTTTCCCCATTGCCCACTCCGGATATTAGTCAGACGTTGAATCGGATGAAATGCTCGGAACACATCTTTTATTATCTTTTATAGCCATCCACAGCCCCACCCCTATTCGGCTCCACCACATGGTGAGTTGTTGTTGCACCGTTTGACCGCTGCTGCTGCTGCTGCTGCTGGCGTAATACAATAAATAGACGTATGTTAGTTCACCATTGGACAATATGTTTCCAACCACTTCCCGTCGTCGTCGTCGTCGTCGTCGACGTCGGTTAACCCCCGCAACCCCTAAGGGCTGAAATCAGTGTTTCGGTAGTTTTCTCTGCTCTCCGTCTTCGTCCTTTTTTATTGCCGTCGGTGGCGATACTGCGGCAAAAACTTTTCACAGCCCTTAGTGTTGGCTGATAGTTAGGGTGGAGGTTGTTATTGTTGTCGTGCTACCCTGTTGCGAGAGGAGGAGGATGAGGACGAGGGTAGCGATGATTTCATGTAATCAAAAAAGTTTTCGCATTGTAACAATTTATCTTGACCATGTGACACTGTCCGCGCCGACTGCATCGTCTTGTGGACCGTTTATCGCTATGATTCTTGGCCACAAGGCCAGAAATTGGAAATCAATATGGCCGAGGTGTTAACCTCGAACCTGGAACCTCTCCTTAATCCCGTACTCGTACTATAGTCCCGAAAGGCGTGAGAGAGGATAAAACTGAAAATAAAATGTGAAATTGCCTTCTTAAGGTGGTCCACACCCAGTGAAGCGTGTCTCCGGTCCTTGACTTGGTTAATTCCCGTATCGTGCGAGAATTTTTATTGTCATACTATAACAACAACAACAAGAGAAACTCTCACCTAACAATGAGCATTAAGAAGGTTTTTTTTTTTTTTGTTTCTTTATCTGGAAGCCATTTATTGGCGGTCGACTTGGTGTGGCCAGGACGGGCTACATTTCTCGTTGCACGTTCCGCAGTGAGCGCGATAAATTTTCCGATAAAATTCCACCCTAATGACTTAATGACTTCATAATTGAATAATGGAATGGAATGGAAATCGAAATTGGCAGAGAGCGTGATGAAAACGTGGAGTGGCACGATTGCGAGAGGTGGAAGGTGACACAAATTGGTTCTTTTGGGGGTAAATTGATACCGGGTGAGCAAGTACGCGACATTGGAGGTGATTAATGGCCAATTGGAGGGTGACATTTGTACTTATTTCGAATGAATGTAATTGAGAGAGGGCGCCTCGGAATGGGATGCACTGGTGGAGAAGTCTTTGATATAAGACTTCCGGGGTTTTTTTCCTTTTTGGGGGAAATGAAGACTACTTTCAGTTTAAATGAGCTACAACAGGGTAAGTTCATTTCAGCTGGTTGTGAAAGGAAGGGTATTTTTGGGAAGGAATTTGAGAGAATAACTCATTGGTAGGTGGTATGTTGGTCAACTATCTTTCACATTTTGTATACGAAAAAGTAATAAAATACTTCGAAAGTGTTTTGAGCAAATGGGTGCTTTAGTGTTAAAGGTCAACAATCTGTGGAATGTCCCGTCCTAAAACTGCATTGAAAGAGACCGTGTAGGTCTGTGCATAGCATGGATAAGTAGAGAGAACGTTCGTATCTGCATAACGCCAATTCTCACCATTTCAACGATATTGAATTGTATTACTTTTTTAGTGTTAGGTCCCTTAGCCTTGTGGTCTAAACACATCATTGACTTAGGGCTGCGTAAGCACATCCCTCACTTAGACCTTGACTTACGGGAAATCCCTTTTTATCTCGCATTTATAGAAATTAGAAGTTAGAAATGATTAATGTCCACGTCTAGGCGTTTTAAAGAAGCTGTGATTACAACGGCCTTGCAGCTCAAGGTTTTCCAATTTTATAATATTTAAGATTTCCATTGACCTTACCAGCCTTAATAATGATTCCCCCAACTTTTCGAAATTCTTGTAAACCGATTAGTTGCCCTGATTTTTTAGTCTCTCCTGCTGCATTTCGAGACTGGATTGCAGGGTTGGGGCCTCTTAGGTTTGTCCCTAGTTGGTAACAGAACTGACCTAAATAGATTACCTTCTTAAACAATCAACTTTTTTAATTCTGACTATGCGGTGCAAACTTGTTTGGGCGGTGCACAGTTTCCTTAAAGCAAGCTACAAACTTAAACTAAAGCTAGATCGAGAGCAAAAATCTTAGTGGACAAGTACAACCTATGCTGAGACAAAACAGTTCTGGTACAGGGTCATTCATTTTGTGATTTCAAGGTGGTAGCGCTGCCATTGGACACCTGCCAAACTCAGCTGTCAATTGAAGTGTCATAAGCCACAATTCGTGCATTACGCAACCGACCGACTATGCAAGCAATCGGTAAAATTGTGAAGAAATTTGAAGTGAGTGGAAGCGTTACTGGTGTCATCGTTATGCACGCTCAGTCGAAAATATTGCTAATGTAAGCGCAAGTGTTGCTGATGATTCGAATTTATCGATTTCCCGGCGTTCGCACTAGTTGAACGTGTCGTACACCTCACCATGGCGTGATTTGTATCTCTGTAATTGTTGAAACAACAGACAGTTAACACCGATTTTTCGAACAACATTTTCTTCAGTGATGAGACACATTTCTCACTCGGTGGGTATGTAAACAAACAAAATGGCCGCATATGGGCCTCAGAAAACCCATAAGTGATCAAAGCCTTAGTTAAACCGTCGAGTATTGAAATAAAGTTCCCAGGGGTATAATTGGGCGCAATGGACTGTTACTAAGTTTAAGTGAAGCGTTCAGAATTTCCATCAACAAGGGCACCCAGTTACCTTACATAATCTGACCTACTCAAAGGAACTGAAAAAACCATTCCAAGACACCATAAGTCAAGACAAACTCTGCTGGGTTTCCGGAGAATGTTAAAGGTGTACATCAGTGAAGTGGACATACATATGCTGTCATCGATTGAAGATGGCTCCATGCCATCTTAATCAAAGTAACCACAGGACTTATACACAGCCAGGGAGGATGGGGAAGAGGTGGTGTCGTGAATCAATCGTCAAATTTGTACTGCCCCACACTGTTACAAGAACAATATTGGATCTTATCCCCTACTGAGTCCAACGTCGACTATTTATAAGTCTCTTTTTAGTCTCTCTCTTTCCTAAAAGGAGATTCACAATCAGCCTTTTGGTCTTCGAGTGAAAATGAACAGTCCTTCACATATTCTTTTGTAGCCTAACCTAAGGATCAGTCCGGGATCATCATCACATGTACTGAGTCTCATTTAGATCTACTGGTACCTTCAATTCTGAGATCTCAGATGTACCTATGTCATATTTTTACTAAAAGCCACAGCGGAATGACACCCACATCCGCTTGCAACTCGTCTTTCTGACAAAGATCTCGAATACCTCACAGTAAATCTGAAAATTGCCCTAGATTCTCGCCAGTCAAAGACTGTTGCTGTGCTAGCAATTATTTTTTTCAAAAGGAAGTCGGAATCAAAAATTGGTGCACTATGTCTAATTCCGAGCGTCAAACAAATTGCTACCACTGAACTCGTACAAGCTTCTCCTGCTCTGTGTATCGCTTTTTAATCATTCTCTGTCGTTTAAATGTCCTGTCAGTAACAGAATCCTTATCCGAAACCGAACTCATTTCGTCACATCTGCTCGTCCGAGTTCCCATCAAAAGCACTGAAATATGAGATTCTCCAGATTTTAAAATATATCCTCCACATCGATCGCACTGCTCCCCGCTTTAATTCACCATTGTTTCGTCCTGGATTGTGATATGGCAGTTTCCAAAACTCAAACACACACACACGTCCACGGAGAGATAGACGGGACAGAACACAAAAAGGCATAATTATTATCCTTGCTATTCATTTCGTGTTTATGTCTTTCTTTGTTAATTTCTTTCCTTTCTTTGTATTTTATTGTTATTCATTTCAGCAGCACTGCCTCGCCTCCATTGGTATTTGTCCATTCTTTTCCTTTTTCTTCTTCGTGGGGATTTTTTGTTTTTTTTTGTTGTTTTTATTACTTGCTACCTATAACCTGGGGTATCTATCAACATCAACTCATCATCGCAGTCGTCAGTTCCAACTGTCATTTGTGTTTAAGGACATGACTTGGTAGGTAGTGGGGATAGTACTCGTTCCCCATCCATCATACTCAACAATAAATAGAAATTCATTTGGCGAAGCCAGGGAATGTTACAGAGGACAACACAAAATAACAGCACATAATGCCAAAGTGAAAAGTGGAGTCAAATGCGATGGCAAAAAGGGAAATGGGAAGCCACAATTATTTTTCTTTTTTTTTCCACAAACACACTGCAGCAACTCTAGTCCTGGCATTGTTGCAGAGCGTGTCTCTTGGTCCAACAAACTAACAAACAGACACACACTGCACTCTTAACCGCCATCGTCACCACCACCACCACCACCACAGTCGTTGCCTCCATCGCCTCAGATATGGAGGAGCATGAGATAGAGGCAGTCAGGACGATACATAGAGAGGCGGAATACTTGGAGGCTTTTCAGGATATTGCATTCAATTGTATTTTGACTTTATTTTTGTTCTGCAAATAATATCCTTGAGGCATCCCATTTGCATTGTTTAGATGCCAGTCGTCCTCGTTCCCGCTCCCGGAACTGTTTCATTCTGTGTTGTACGCTTGACTTTGGATTCTGAGTGGCGGGCGGCAGGCGGCGGGTTATCATCACCCTCACGATGGAGGAAGCGAAGGGGCTGTGTTCGAAAAACAATTTTGCAGATGACAAATACGTTTGTTTTTTTTTTGTTTTTTTGCTTTATTTCCTACTGCCTCTGTTTTAAGTCCTTTTTTTTGTGTTTTGTTTTGTTATTTGCTTGACTTTTAGCCGAACAAAAGCCGAGGCAGAGCATAAATGTTTCAGTCTTTTGTTATGATTTTGATTCGTTTTGAAATTTGAAAGCGTAGCGGGAGCAGTTTAGACAATCCGAGGCAGTTGTTGGGCCTTTTCATTGGTTTTGTTGGTTTATTTTTTTGTTTTTTGAGTTGCAACGCAGTAGACAGTTTTAATTACTATTTTATCCAAATGCTCGGAGGCAGTTAGCTTCTAGGTAGTAATGGTTATGAAATCATGTTAGTCAGTGCTTCAGCTTAAAGGCAATTTAAATAACAAGCTGAGAGGTTGTTTTCGCTTTTTTGTGAACATCGAAGGTATGCAATCGGCGGTTTTATAAATTGATGCACATTTTCGATGTAATCTATCGAAAGCGTATATATTTTTTTGGCATTTATTGAACTACACTGGGTGCAAGCCTTAAACTCATTGAAAGAGGCCTCACAATACCCAAAACAAGGCTACCATGCAGGAGCGTTCAATTCAAATGTTTGGAGAAGCCTTGGGCTGGTCCCTTTTTATGCCCTATTTCAAGACGTATAAAGTTTCAGAGACAAGCAGAAATAGACCTGTGTATTCGTGATCAGTATTCCACTTCATTCATCATCCCTCCGCTTCCATTTTTTGAGCCTTAAATTTAAAGTTAGGAAAACGACATTTATCTAGTTACTGTCACGCCCACTTTTTTGTTCATGACTTCACCATTTTACATGAAATCGAAAAATATATTCAAACATTCACATTGTCTACCAGTCTTTCGTACATGTCATACGTTTTGGGAGGATTTTCAATAAAAAACAATTTTCATGAGCATTTGCCAGTGAAACGAGTTGTACAGGGTAACCAGATAAGATCGAAACAAAACTTAAATAAAACAACAACGGTATGAGATATAAAATTCTGGCTGTATTTTGAAGCTGCATTCATGCCATCATTCAAATAGCTGCCTCGATGTCGCTGGCAGTGCTACAAGCAGGCAAAAGGGTCTCAAGTCTTGGCCTCGAGTGCATCCAAAGTGGTTGGCTTATTAGCGTAGATTAAGTACTTGACGTAGTAGCATGATCGCAGTGGCAAATTGATATGAACGCTCGCCGTGAGATGACCCAGTTATCGAATTTCTCCTTCACAACTTCGAGCATTATGTCGCTTGTATGGCATGTAGTGCCATCGTGTTGACACTACAGCTCGGATATGTCGATATTATCGAGCTCTGGTCACAGAGAGTCGATTAACAGGTTAACGGTGTCTTCTTCCTCATTTCGAAAGAAATAATGTCCGTTGATGCCGCCATGACATAAACCAGACCAAACAGTCAAACTTTGTGGATACATTGATGCTTGGTGGACCACTTGTGGCTTGTGTTTGCTCCAACAATGGCAATTCTGATTGTTGACCGAGTCGTTGCGCCAAAAATGAGCCTCGCCCGAAAAGATGATTTTAGTACTTTAGTTTCAGAATATTTTGCAATAGCTCTGACAATGGAAGTGGAACCCAAACGTTTTGTTTTTCTTTAAGTAAGTTAGGAGCAGACTATTCTGAAGGTGGATTGTATAATCTGTCAGGTCTTTATGAGCGAATTCAATCAAGAGCAGATGATGAAGACTACGTGGAAAGAGTAGTTGGTAACTTAGTTTCAGAAGCCTTGATGAGAGAACTAGTCATCTCGAAATATTTGTGAAGGATTGAAGTCTTTTGAACAAACATTCAAATATGAGAATTCGGCTTACTTTAAAAATTAAGAATTAATAAAGAGAAATCGGAACAATGTGGGTTTTGAAATGCCTAAGAAAGCTGTTGTCTAAAATATGAAATTTGCAGGCGTGAGGTCTATTTTTTTAAAATTTTAATGTTTTCAGCAGTTGTTTCTTGAAAACAGCATTTCCTCCACAATTCGATAATGTTTGACACCATAATTTTCAATATGGCTGCCAGCTTAAATATTAGTGAACATTCTTTTTCATCAGTCTCAACAGCTTGTAGGTCGAAGAAAAGACCTTAAGGTTATCTTTGTCCAGGGTCTCCACCAATAAGGTCAGTTTGATTCTTCGACTCCTAGATATGCTCAGTATGGGTGTGACTTGCGAATTAGAAATGAGTTTCAAAACCAAGGGGTTTTTCAATAGAGATATTTTCAATTAAGTACAAAAGGCCTTAAACTTTTTAACGATCTGGCAATGTCAAAACGTTAGCTAAGATTTAAATTTTTCTCACGAACGATCAATGTATGGAAATTATTAAAGATAACCGAAACTCTGAGTCAGTCGTCGTGATTATTTGAAGAAAATCCAGGATTTAATCGTCATCTTCAGCGATTAAGGTCATTTTTGGATTAGACAGCAACAAACCTTGTTGGATGACTATTTTTGAATTGAATCTCAGGGTACAGTGATGCGAAATGAGATCGTCTATGATATCTCAAGGCTCAGAAGAAACTAGGGTGTACGTATACATACAAAACGGATTCGCATGAATTTTCTGTATTTTTACGGGCGGCAGTACTAAGCTAGGCTTAATCCAATGTTTAGGTTGGGTTTACTTCACTGTACTCTTGTCAAATGGCAGATTTGCTGGTAGCCGATATTGTAGCCTGTCTTTCAATTCATTCAAAATGTTGCTTTGGTTGCATAGAGTTTTAAATTTTTTGCAGTAAGGCTTTGATTCGATGCATTATTTTCTCTTTTCATTGTGGAGTGCACTGCTGGCATTACTTGGTAGAATCATTTAAGGCACTCTCCTTGATTTCTTCTGAATATGTTGCTATCAATCGTTGGACAAGCCGATGATCTAGATAACATGCAACAATGTGAGGTTATCGAGACCATTTACGAAACCCAAAAAAGTACGGTCAGCTAAAAGAAACATAAACAGAAGGACTCCAACAAGGTAGTCTGGTACAAGACTTAAAGTCTTGAATACAGTTGAAATAGACCTTTTGCTTACAGATTTTTAATTAAATTATAGACACAAGTTTACATAGAGCCATCCAACAAGACGTGTCATTTCAAATCATCAGGCATTACTTTCTTAAAAAGTGATAATATTTTTATTTTAGTCTAAAGTACAAACTCTGAGGATGGTAATGGAATTCAACATCTGTCAAATGTCTGCCTCTGCTTTGCCAACAAATAGTCTTTCTTTTAGTGAACTTTTTCATCATCTTTTGACACAATAGCGGCTGCCTTTCAAGAGTGAATTTTTGATGAAGGATTTGCTTAAACCTTATCCTTAATAATGGTCTAATGGTGTAAGGCTGTCTCACCATGGAGTCACTCATGGATCTGTATGAAAAATGCGGCACAAAGTGATTGTGGATAGTCCCAATTCCTGTGATCGGCTCGAAATGGACATTTGTACCTGGTTCTTCAGTCACACTCTCATCTACGGTGGCGTATTTTCACTTTAACGGACGCACGTTAGTCAGAGTTTCTATATCACTAACCTGTCCAAAACTTTTAAAACGTATCCAATAAATTCAATAAAGCTGGAGGCATGAGATGGTATCCAAGAGCAGGCTGAATTATTTGATACGTTTTTTGTTATAATTACAGTAGATGCTCTGTGTTGTGAACTAATAAAAACCGGACCTTTGCGGACTCCTTGAAGCTGATTTCATCATATGATCCTGATACTCCTATCAAGGTAGAAAGGGATTTCCTATCTCTTCGCTTTATTCAGTCGATCTTTTTGATTTGTAGTCACACAGGTGTGTAAGGGGACCATCTACTATTGGCTTCTCTAATGGCCTTGGTCACTGCCTCTTGCTTCAGGGCGTAAGGCGGAATGAATACCGAGGTATCTACCTGTTGTGATATTGATTCCGAATCACTTGTTGCTAGTGCGTCTGTCTTCTTCTTTTTTTGTATTTTCGTGTCCAGGGACCCAGCAGAGGCCAACCTTGTTCTGTGTGTTGTGCCAAGAATCTTGAGTTCTTCACGACAGCATTTCACAAGCTTGGACGGGCAGCTATTGCCACTACTAGGATCTCTACTTGTTAAATTTTATTAGTAAGTGAATGACAAGGACTTCAACGAGTCCTGTATATTGCAAGATTTTTATGACTAACTTTCGAAAGAGATACTCCCATCACAATAAATCACAAGTATCATAAATCGACTGAGTCGCGAAACTCGTGATGTTATTAACCAATTCAGGGCACTAAATCAAACCATTGTCCTTAATTGAAGGCGCTTAAATCTTAATTTTCTCTTAATGCGCGAACCACTTCATCTTCTTCCCCATCGGCAATGATCTATGGAATTGTCTCTCTGCCTCTCCAATTCCATTGTTAGTGTAACCCGAGATGATCCGAAAATTTTGTTAAGGATTTTAATTTCCAATAAAACCAAAGCATGGCAGGAGGCACTACAGGCCGTTTGGCCAACCACTGAGATACGAGTACCCAAACCCAAACCCAAACCAAACGGAACTGAACAGTTCTCAAAATTTTCATTGAGCGAAATTTACGAGTGCCATAAAATCGCAAGAGTCCTCTTGTGTCGGCACCCTCATTCTGTCAGCATCTCCGGGATGGATCCAACCATTTATCCTGTAATTTTGCAATTTTCTTCCCCCATCGACGACGTTGTTTTCGAGTTACATTCGAGGATGGTATGAATATCTTAGCGGAATAGGGAGTGTTCGTTCCTTCGAAACGTAAAAGGAAACTACTGCCGTTACTATCACAACATCGGAGGAGGGAAGCACTGTGACAGTCGACTTCTTGCACCATTCCGAGGACTTTTAAAATGTCATACAATATTTTATCCTCATTTATCCTTCCCAGATTCCTTGGATGTTTTTTTGTTTTTTTTTGCAGGGGGAGGGGTGGTAATTTCGTGAGAACCTCACTTGAATGGGATCTGATCCTGTATGCTGTCAAATGGAGGTCTGCTTGTAAATATTTCAGCACTCGATGCGTAGCACTCCGTTTGCCACATGAGTATGTGTATATCCTTCCTTGGATGGGTATCACATGTTGCCCTTTGGTGGCAATGCCAACAGAAGACAAAAACCACCTACGACTACATCTAGAGTCCCGATGCGGATGATCCTGGATAAATGTTTGCGCTGTGCCATATTTTTCGGGTTGTGCTCCTTTTTTTTGCCCCCGGCAGCACGGAGCGGTGCGAGGACGAGTGCGGCTGGCGGACGACGACGACGACGACGGCGCGGGTAAGGATTTTAGTGAATTGCCTGTGGAACACTTAAAACAGTGAACGCGCGCTACGTCGCTGTCAGAGTTGTTCAATTATTCTGATGAATGGGCTGCAAATTGAAATTTTATGGAGAGAAATGTTATTTAATGTTCCGAAGGGGGCGCCGCCGCCACCGCCGCCGCCGCTACATGTTCGTTTGTGTTTGTTCCCGGGAGCGGAAAGTTAAATGAAACGAACCCATGTGAAATGAAATGGATTTTCAGAAGGAATCTAGGAACACATGCATAGATATGGTGGCATGGGTGCTGGTGCTGGTGCGGGTGCGGCTTAGGGGAGGTAGTGTAACGACTTGGTAGCAATTTGTTTTCCTTGCTGATATGACTTTTCAGTATTGTTGCTATTGAAAGACCTACATGTCTTTGGGAAGGGAGACGTGGAGATTAATGAGGATGGCTCTGAAAATGTCTTTTATTAGCGACATCAGCTGTTGTCTTTGCCGAAGGATATCAAGCGAAAGAAATTGAATCGATGGCTAGAGTAGAGCTAGAGTCTTGAAATCGTAAATATTGTTGGGCTAGTCGGTTACCCGTTGATATATTGCTTCGATTTAGAGCTGAACACCAGCTTATAACGTCAAAAATGTAATAAGAGGTTAGATCGATTGGTGGCACACAATTTTGAAGTTTCTCAAAGCTAATGGGAACCGAGGGCCTAGAGAAAGCTGGATCTAGAACTGGCAACCGCCCCATCATTTCTTTCCTAAATTCTGTTTGTTTCGGAAGGATAGTGTCTAGGAAGTTAGGAACAGAATCAGTAAGGATACTTTGGCACCTTGGGTCGCTAGCCCTCACTACCTTTTGAGTTCAGATCTTCTGTACTCGAAGTCCTTTGAGGTATGTCTGGACAGTCTATTAAGGCTTCCTAAGAAATTTGCTATGAAGAACAAGTTAAACAACTGGCTGAACAGATTTGGTTCAAACATCATATCTGGGCAGCAGTTGCCACGCCCACTTTTAAAAAAATTAACTTTATTCAAAATATTTTCTAGAAATCGAAAAAAATGTTAAAGCAGCTTTAGTCCAGTCCAACTGGATCGTTGTGATCTGTGAAGAAGTACTCCCCTAGGGTTTTCCCTCTCAGAACCGATAGGGCAGGAGAGGTGCACAGGAGATGTGCTATCTGTATGGCCAAACTGGGGTCTTTCCCCCCTGTTCGTTCACTGAATGTATATGGCAGACCCCTTTTCATCTTTATGTACGGAACGCTAGCCTGATGACACTTCAATAAGAAGATCAACAATGCAATACATGAGTTGGTTTAAAGGTTATCTACATAACAAGCACCGTTAAAACCACTCCTACAGCTGCATTAGAAACTATACTTCCCCATCCTCTCGTTAAAATCTTTGGGAAGCTAATAAGTGTCGCATTAGCGCTCACGGACCTAATGGACCACCCAAGCATCGTAAATGACCATAACATTGTTTCTAGTAATTCGGACTAAATAGCCACCTTTCACAAGTATGAAACTATGTTGAAGCATGGGCTCTGTCTAAAGCGGATGAAGAGATCCTCGAGAGAAAGATTCTTCGTCTAATTTTTGGTCCCGTTTTGCGTCCACGGGCTTTAGAGGAGAAGATTCAACGACGAACTGTACCAGCTGTACAGCGACATCGACCTAGTCAGAAAAATGCGCATCCGTAGTTTAAGATGGCTAGGACATGTAGAGCGAATGGACACCAATGCTCCGGCCGGTAGAGTCTTCGAATCAATCCCGGAGGGACAACGCAGCAGAGGCAGATCTCGCCTTAGGTGGCGCGCACAGGTAGAAGGAGTGCGCAGCTGAAGGCAGCTAGCTAAGGACCGGTCTAACTGGAGAGGCTTGTTGCTTAAGGCCCAGGTTCACCGCGAATTGTAGCGCCACCTAAGTAAGTAAGTAATGAAACCATATGAATGTGCGACAGATATTTACACGGACGGATCCATGACAGTGTGTGGAACAGGTGCGGTATATTACTCTATATATAGCGGTTTTTGGAACCGCGACCAGGCATTATTGCGATAGAGCGCAGTTTCGTTGTTTTCTATTTAGGTATTCAAGTTGCATTAAAAGCCTTGAAATCGCCATTATCTCGATCCAAGTTGGTAAAGCAATACCACAAGTCTCTAATTGCTGGGTTTTAAAGCTGAGCAGGTTACAGACCGAAACTCCGCTGACAATAGAGGGGAACCTGTTTCTCTTGTAAACAAAATTGGATTGTATGAAAACCAGGACACATTTAAGAAAGAAAATTCACTGGGCACTGTCTGGTAGGCAGAGATCCCAAAGCTTTTGAGGTTAAGTTCAACGATTTTTGAGGAAAAGGAGTAAACTATGACACATCTTCTGTGTATCTGTCCTGCACTATTGGTTTTGATAGGAAAAACCCCGGGGAGTACTTCTTTAAAGATCTTAACGATCTAGCTATACTAGACTTAAACAAACTAAAAAGGTTCGTCACTGGGTTTTCGGCATGAGTTCACACAGAAACTGATTGCCCTGACTTCTGTTTCATATTGGGAGACCCACATGTGACACGTGTGACTAAGTGTACTCATGCTGAGCGGTGCCAATCATCCAACCCAATCCAACAAGGAGCTCTCTCGCGCATACTGCCTAATATCGGTGGATCTGGATATGACCGAAGGATTGTTCCTGAGAGTAGTTACAGGACAGAAGAAGACTTTCCTCGACTTACAGACTCTCCGCGCTACTGACAATTAGCGTTTCGAACTATCTCAGGCGAGGCCGCCTTCGTTATAGCTGGGATGGTCCCCTTCGACATACTTGCAGACGAGATGTTGAGAATAAGTATATAAAAGAAGATCCCTGAGCCACTAAGATGCTACTGGCATCAAGAGGATCAAAATGGAAGAAAAGCCAGCATCAACAGCTAAGACTGGGTAAGTCGAACGCATGGGGACTGCAACTACCATCTAACGCAGTTCCTGTCTGGTGACGGGGGTTATCGCATGTATATCCACCAATTTTGAGATGAAACCGCTCCATCCTGCCTCGAATGTCCAGACGAAGATGACGGTATGGAACACGCAGTATTTTTTTGCACATGCTTCACGGCATGGAGAATTACTCTGCCTCGTCTATCGTTACTCCTCGATCACAATTGCAGCCAGATGAGAAGTGGATGGCAGTATGTAGCTATAGAGCAGGTACGAAAAGCAGCTGAATTAGCAGAAATCTCAGAAGAAAGTGATACAAGACGAATAGCTTGATTTGCGGGTGGAAAGGTTGAGTAATTGTCCAGGCGTGAGGAACTGCGTACTAACGCAGGCAAATTTCGACTACCACCTTACGCCAGGACCAGGTGCATGCCATTAGAGCGAGCTATTGGCATCTTCAGCAGATTCCCCCCTCCCTGCTGCAACCAGAAGAAAAAAAAAACACCCAATCCAACCAACCATGCTCGTCGAATCGATGTCCAATCCTAATTTACTTAAATCATATATAGCTTCTGCATGAAGTCCTTTTATAAATTCCATTCTTCATAATTTGCCCACGCAAAAAGGTAATTTCATTGAACTTCCCCGAGAGCAGATGACTTCTGCTGATCGGGCTGATCCCAGAGTACCCGAATGGGAGACGACACATCAATTTCCAACCGCACACGCAAAATGAAATGAACAGCAGAGCCAAGCCGAACCCAGTATCTCCGCCAGCTTGCGTGTCCTGTCATAATTGTGTGAGTGCTGCTGCATCAGTTGAACCGCACGTTCGTTCAATCTGCCAATGGGAGACGACACTAGCTCCCTCTGGGAGCGCCACTACAGCTCCAGATAATTTGATCAAATTCGAAGCTATTAAAGGGCTTTTATCTGGTGAGTGCTTGGCAAATTGCGAAAACCGCACAAAAGTAAAAGAGCTTTTAATTTATTATGACCGCAACGCAACCAATTTAATTTATTATATAAATTTTGATTTTAATTCAGGTAGAGCCGCTGCCACTGCCGCACAGGCCGACCGTCAGGCGGAGGCGGTGGTCGGAATAGGCCCCCGGACAGGATAATTAATTTTGCATTTCTGACTTGTTTTTTCCCCATTTCTCATCCTCATTCGGCGGTACCAGTACCACCAGTCAGACAGTACGACTATCGACAGTCGATTGAAATTTTCGGATGACACTGAAGCGGAAGTCCTTTTTTTCGCCTCACAAACAGATCAGAATTAGTTCCATCATCGGTGGTTAATTAAAATAATTAATCAACTTCGGGATAGAAAAAAACCAAAAAAACAAAAACCAACTGAGAGCCCACACAATGAACTGCACAAGGACACATAACTCAAAGATATCAGGGAAGAAAACGACAGGACGAGAAAAAAAGTCCCCCAGATTGGGTGCAAATCCTCTGACATCAACCGACTCCATGAGGGATATCCTGGTGACGGTGGAAGTGGTGAAATGAAAAGTTGCGGGATTAATTTCAGTTGATTTCGTTGATTTTTGAAGTTTTTTTCTTTTTTTTTTTTGTTGAATTTCCGTTCATTTGCGTGGGTGCGGATATGCGGGAGTGGGGGGGTTGTGTTCGACTCGAGCATGAACCCCTTTCACTCGCTCCTGTCGCTGTTCAATTCGGCATGTTCATCGTTCATGTCCTTTAATCTCCTTACGAATGTTCTTGACATCGGAATTAAAATGACAATGGAGTTATTTGAAAATCTGCTTTGGCGCCGCCGGGGGTTCGGGGGGCGAGATTTGAGGGATGTGAGTGGAAAAAGATTATGGCTTGCGGAATTCTGGGTGGGGGCTGGTGGAAGCTAGAACTGGCTGGCGCATTCCACAATGGAAAAATTCCTCTTCCTCAACCGATACCGATACTTGGAGTCAATTGGAAAATTGTTGTCGAGAGTTTGTGTTTTTTTTTTTTCTATTTTTCTTCCTCTATGGGGGCTGTATTCGGTTGGAGGGTGCTCAGAGGGAGGGGTGTGTGTGTTATTTTTCGATTAAATTCTTTTCTTTGGCAATATCTGTCTAGGGTTGTGTTTAGACGGTTGTTACTCCTGCCAGTCGGGGAGCGAACGAGTTATATCTGAGGTATTTTTCGGATGCAGTTGGGGTATTTTACTGAATGTGCAATCGTTTATCCCGTCGACGAGGGATACCTTCGATAGGGAGGAGGTATTTGGCGCTGATGTAGCCCTTGGGGCTGTGTAATTTGGTGATTGTTTTGTTCTTCCACCAGACATGGCTCTCTGCAAGTTCTTAACGAAAATTATTCACCAAACATGCAGGAGTACATCGCTCAGGAAGAATGAGTGTCATGAGGCTAAGGCTGAGATCGGCTCAACGGTAAGTCCAAGGATAATGCCATCGGATATTGTTATCTACATATGTATATATATCAACAGTCAAACAGGCATCAAATCTATTGAAGCCAGCGTTACAAGATCTAAGGAAGTGAAAAACTGCTGTGCAACTCTTAACGGTATAGCTGGTCAGTCAATTACCGGGGAATTGTGAAGCTGACGCATTGGCTAGAAGAGGCTTCTCTGCTTTAGATAGCATAAACGTCACCGACATTGAGGCGCCAACGTCGAGATGCAACACCGCCAGACTGCTCTGGCTGAGCTTAAACGAAAACAGGACCATCGGAGTCCTAAAACACAAGAGGGGAAACCCTAACCAATCAATGTACTATAGAAAGATATACTCAAAGACTGCGGAACCCCTACAATGATTTCTGCATAAATTGTAGGGACGAAGAGGAAGAGTAGGCAATCAGTCACCTCCAACTTACATGCCTAGCACTGGCGAATACCAGGAACCTTTTCAACGATCTCAACGATCTGAGTACCGCCTACACGGCTAAGATTAGCTCCTTCCTCCCTCCTTAGAAATTATTAAAAAAATTATCGAAATTTCAGTTATTTTTTAAATACGTAACATTAAATTCGTCATGAGGTCGGTCGTCATCATGGCTTCAGGGTGCAGGCAATTCATCGCAAGTTTGAGCGTAAGTACACTCTTTTGGACCTTAAGCCACCCACAAGATAGAGATTAGTGCGAAATGTAATAGAACCTGGCCGCCGTAGCAGCCAGTATTGAAGAAGTCCTACAGATGTCTATTCCGCACCCATCACCTGAATTGGGTGTCGCCAGTCAATCCGACTTCTTTTCGGTTGAACTTCGGTCTGAAATCGAATGACCATAGACAACGCGTGAGTTCGCTAATTGGGCACTGGATATAGTGAGGCAACAGCTGCGCTCATGTGTGTTCATGATGCACAAAAACAGAATATCTGACTTGAGTTCACCCATAGGAAGGTTCAAAATATTCAAAATATCTGTATCTGGTACGGTGGCGTATGCGTAACCTATTTCTTCATACATTTTTCGGTGGAAATTTTGTTTAATTTTTCCAGAAACTGGTCTCATATGTGCTCATGGTGCACAGAAGCAGAATATCTGCCATAAGTTGTGCCACGAGCCGTATCGGGCCCAGTAATTCAAGGTGTCTTTCCTCCTGAGGGGCATTATTGTAGTTTTTGTTGAGTTAGGACTTACCTCAGTCGTCAAACACGATTCTTGAATTCCAAGTCCGCTGTTCCTAATACCACTACGGTTTCCTCAAAACTATGTCATCAGCACGTACCTCCTAGTTGATGCCATGGTTTGTCAAACTGAGATTGTAACGAAAATTGAGACTAAGATTCGAGATTATGGCAAAGATATTCAAAGCGAGACTAAATCTCAGACAGAGAATGGTCGTAATGATAAGATTAAGGCCAAGAATCAGACTAGACTGAGACAGAAATTGATCTAAAATTTTAGAATGAGACTAGTGAGGGTTCATTATGTGGTTTCTTGTAGATTTTAAGGAGAATGTCCTCAAATTTGTATCATCTCGAGACTAGTTAAATCAATCGTCATCTAGTAGCTTTAAAAATGTCCTCCAAGCCCATATAAAATGCTAATGAGTTTCGTACGGTGGTAAAACTTCGGTGTGTACGTGCAAAAGTTAAGCAAATCATGGATTGGTTTACCAGCAAGGAGTGCTTACTTTCACTGCTGTAAATGATTGGAGTTGAAATTGACAAAAAAAAAAAATCGTCATTTCAAAAGTTTTTCGTTCAGTAATCCAATGACTCCCCCTTCACCGGCCCCCACACGTTTCCCTTTTTATCAGTGAACTTCTAAATGTGTAAAGTTTCACTCCAATCGAAAAGGGTGCTGTTGTGTGAAAAGTGTCCCATCAATGCCATCATCAACTTGAGTCAACCCCTTGATCTATGCTACTCATAACAACTGCCAAAAGATGAAATCGACCTGTCTCCAACAAACGACCCCTCACAGCCAGTTTTCGATACAAACAAACAGAGCTAACGAACTTTTTTCTCTGTTTATCTTATCACAATGTTGTTCAACATCCCCCCCTCCCACCTTCCCCATGGTTAAGGAACCACCATCACCATCACCAGCACCTTTCCACTTGAAGCCAATAACACTTTTGCAACTCGTTCCGAGCATCGACTACGATGAACCACAGAACATAATCAACCCCCAGGCTATTTTCCCATTTTCACAGTTCAAACAAGTTACAAATTGTAATAAAAGTTAAAATTAAATTGTATTTAGATATGCAGAGCAGTTTTGCTTCATGTGCCAAACACACCCCCACCCGGGGTTGGTAACCCTCGCAATTTGTTCGGAAATCGATTTCGACCCTTCGAACCCTTGATAACCCAACGAAAGAAAGAAAAAAAAACCAAAAGAAATTAAATAAAATTTGCTATCTTCTCTGACTACTAACCGAGACAAGTTAACCAAGCAATTTTTCGTTCGCCCATCATCGTCGGGGGCACGCAGAACGGATACGGAGATAACACAGACGACAAGGATTCCGGGGCCAGTGTTTGTTTGACCAGAAATAAGATTCACATCTTCGTTGTTGTCATCAGGGAAAGCTGAGATATCCTTTTTCGAAGAGTGATTGGCTTGCGTGTTAGTATAGATGGCACCGGCCAGATAGGCATCTACACACTTTGTCATCATATTGAAGGAGCCCACCGCTCGTACACACCAGCAGCGTGCGTGCAATAGTGTCAAGTGGTTTTAATCAGATTTCTGGTGCCATAACCCTTAACCAATTTTCAATTTTCCCCCGATAACACAATGTTACAGACCAACCTTACGAGATGTACATACATATGTACATAGAGTGTTGTAACAGCCCTTTCGGTGTCAAATATTTAGATACGCTCTTTGAAGGAAGATGATACTTTCATCATTTGGAAAGGAGAAATGCGTACAGTGGGGCTTCAACCTAATCGTCCTTCATCTGATTTAAGTTTGCTATTTTCTTTGAGTTGGTTTACGGCCATTTGAAGAGTCTATCCACCTTTAGCTGTTACAGGATCCTTGCTGAGGTATTTATGTTGAAAATGTATTTAATAAAGCGAATACTGAGAGGGGAGTTTTTAATGGGCGTACACCGATACTATCATTCTCTGAAAGGGATTTTTGTCTCCAGATTGGGAATTGTCTGTACGAGGCAAGAATAAGCCTTGGATACGGATAACCTTCGGAAATGGCGGGACCCTTAAGAGGGCAGGGTCCAACCGAAGATGTAGCAAAGATCCTATCAAAAAATACGATGGAATGAGGCTAGCACAAGAGAATGAAAAGCTGTGACCTGGTTATTCATAAGAAGAGGCTAAAGCATGAAGATTATGTATTTTAAGACGGATGAACCAATGCTGTGCAACCCATATCAGAGTTTAGTCCACCAAAGAATGTTTCCATGAACTCTAAGGTAAAGGATTATGATTTTAAAATCATGGTGGGCAACATAGAGAAGGAGGGCTTTTATGGTACAACAGCTGGTCTCAACATTTCTAATCATAGAGCGATCAAACGAGTTCACTTCACGATCAACTGAAAACAGGTCTGGGTATCAAAAGCCGCATGACAAGGAAGAATCCCTGTGAGAAGGTACAACGCAAGAAGGTGCGAACGCAAGAAATATGTCAAGTCAACAAGACCCGTATAGAAACATATGGAGATGGACATCTCACTGTCAGATTTCCTGATACCCTTAGTCGAGTTATTCGAAGGTCTTGGATATGAATGGGACGACACCATACACCAACTAATTTTTAAGTATTGATCCGGCGAAGGTATGGCTGATGATTGGAATCTCAAGAAACTTGATTACAGAGATTTTAATTTTCTTAGGGTCGAGGTTTGTATCAGCAATATTGCATATACTCTTCATCTATAGCTTGATTGGGGCCCAGGATACTTTCACAGGATACTTTCAAGGGAATCCCCCAATCTGCTCTACTTCGGCTCACTAGATGGGCCTTAAATTGTGGATTAGAGGTGAATCCCATCAAAACAGAACTTGTGCTCTTCACAAGGAAAAATAAGGTTCTTCTTGTCGATTAGTACTAGTGTTTTCCCTTAAGAAAAATCCTTGGATCTCGCTTTGGACAGGAAACTAATTTGTATAGCCAATCTACTTGAATGCGTAAAGAAAACCACTTTGGCTTTTTACTCCTGTAGAAAGGCCATACGTTAAATCTAAGAATCCTCATCCTCATCATAGATGCTAATGCGGCTATTCGACTTAAAGTCTACTCACAGTGGTCCATTGATATCCTTATTCGACCGAAAGTTCACCAGGAGTATCTCTGACCATAGATAGACACAGACGGCTCCAAGATTAATGAAAGGGTGGGTTACCGTGTTTTCTCCGATATGCTCAATCTGAGCATCTCCTTCCCTCTCCCAGATTATTGTAGCGTTTTTCAGGTGAAATTTTTAGCGAAGTCGCACGACTGGGTATGACCCACTCGATCCTGCCGAAATGGCTGAGCTCCAGTATCCTCCTCTCTAGATGCAAACTCTTGCTAGGGCTAGAAGCTTTTAGTAATACCAACTGTGGATGGGAAAATCTACCTACTTGCAAAATTTTAAGACAGATTTAACCTAAACTTGTCCAATGTTCTCACTAGACACTGGCTGATAGGCAAACATGCCAAACGACCGGACATCTTTTCACATGAGTTCTGCAGAAGCTATAGGTATGAGGAGAATTAAGTAACCGTCTCCATATTCCATGTACTTACAAAAGTCTGTGCTATGTAATGTATGTATTTACTAACCTTATTGCCAGAACCAATTGACCATATGAACTCTACGAGGTGCTCTCCAAAGTAAATTGAATTTTTAAAAGTAGATATGCTCTCCAAAGTAAATTGAATTTTTAAAAGTAGATAGCTATAGTGAGGCTATCTAATGACATTTGCATGCCTAGGGTCTTTCACTGATGTACTGTCAATTTTATGACATTCAGATGAATATAACCGGAGTTGTTGTGTCTGAAGTGACAGTATGCCTGCGTCATCCATACAAAAATTAAATTTTGTTTTAAGAACTTTTCCCCAAACGAATCAGGTTTATAGTGATAATTGTTTATCCCGTGGCATGCAATAGCCGTGAGAACGTAAATGATAAGCAACATGTTGGCTAAATGAAATCCATGATCAGCATCACGCAGATTCCATCAGAACTCTGCGTGAAATTATCAAAGATCAGCCAAAATCTTCATTAAAATTCATGGATGTGTAATTCAGTACCTCGAAAACACCAATTTAATGAAAATCATGTGCACGTTGGGTTCCAAGATTAGGACATTTTAAAAATTGGCATTTCTACAGAGACCGTCTTTCGACTGACGTTTTTGGTTTTGACCTTCTCGGAAAAATACATTTGCCGATGAAAGGAAAGCGTTTCGTAAAATCCATCCGTCGATCTGAAACACTCATTCGACATGCTTTTGGGCCGTCCAAATCGGTTTCACTTCTCGCGAGCATCTGACAAACATTCGAGAGTATGTCTGTCATGGAAAAGCTTCTCAAATCTTAAATTGCCCTTCGGACAGGGCATTAAACAGAAGGTCCGTTCCATTCGTATAAAAGAACATAACACCCACAACATTAATTGTCTTAAGGAGCTAGGACTTGGGTCCTATGGATCTGTTTAAAAAAAAAAGTCCCATTTTGGAAACTGAACGCTCCTTAGAGTACGCTTGGATGTCCTAGGTGACATGAGGGCATTTGGTCCTAGTTGGGCTAACTGGAGAAGCTTTTAGACTTGAGAAAGTTTCATTCATACTTTCACACAAAATATTTACAAGGACATTCTTTTAAGCGGCTAATGCTAACTCTTTCACATTGCCTGAGCAGTTTTTTCTTGGATTAAGTGAAATATTTTTCCACCACACTGTTGGAGTTCATCACTGTCTGCTTTGGGTAGGCCCACTCAACTTTCGTTTGCGCTAAACAAACTCACCGCAAGTAATTTTATGTTCTCCTTCTTTAAGTGGTGTTCCCGAAAAAGGGATGAAGACAACGATTGAATGCTTGTGTACTTCAAGTGCACATCTTACCACCTCAACCACTGCCAACATCATCTCTTCAGAAACCGCCCAACAGATAGGCCGTCGTCAATAGACCCTCCTCAACCCATCATTTGGGGATGGGGGAATGGGCAAAAGGCGAAGAAGAGCGATTCCCTTAGATCTCTCTCCGCATCCATAAAGTGCTAGTGTTAACAATTTTCCTTCAATTTATTTTTGGAATTTTAATGAAACGGCACAAAACGAGGTGTTTATTGCTGCTGCCGTCAACGTGGTGGCGGCGGCAGTGTGCTCTTCGCTATTGATGGTACTCCGGAGCTTGTCTAAGAAAGAGGGTGCTCCTTGGAGTAGGTACGAGTGTATCCACTCCACACGAAAAGGGTTACAGTGTTAAGTGTGTAAAATATTTCCCGAGTTAATGTTTGCATTCGAGGAAAATTGAGAGCTGTTTTCTGAAATTGATACGACGATGTTATTTGCTGTCTTTTTTTCCATCTCCAGGTCTCCCTCTCTGTCTGCTCTGTATCCTTGGTGGAGTTTTAGACCGGCTTTTGAAGGTTTGAAGGAAATCATCTTCGTAAATTTATTGAAGTTCATTTTTCGTTTAACCTGAAGTGGCTGTGAAGTGGTGAGGTGGATCCTGAAAGGTGTACAAATAGTTATTTTGTCAGAATTGGGGGTTGAATGGTAAGTAGTCGAGGGAGGGGTAGTACTCTCAATTGGATGAGGGTGGAGGAGGGTAGGAAAATAACAAATTTATATGTCGTGTTATGGCTGAGGAGATAAATTGTGCAGTTTAACGTCGTCTTTGAGATGATGCCCCAATAAAAGTTAATAGACTTGAAAACCAAGTCAAACTGTGTACCTATGTGGGCTGGGTTGTCAAAAATCGCTTATACGCCAAAGTTTATGTCTGTTTGGTGAGAAAGAAAATGTCATCGGGTTTGAGAGGAGTTAAGAGGAATACTTAAACAAAGAGTCCTTCGAATGGTTCTATTTGATTGCTTTTGGTTTCTGTATTCGGAAACGGGGTGCGTATTTGCAGATATTACTCCGACATTACTCCGACCATCCATCATTTGTTTTTCCCTTTTCCACAAATCTGATCGCAGAGTGCCACTCGTATGTCAAAGCACCTTGAAACCACACATCCTCGTCGCCAATTGAAGTATGACAAACAGCACTTATGCATAAGCATTCCGTGTGTGTATTTTGAACAAATCAGCGCTGATGTAATCCAAAGTCGGGGCACCAGCAAGCGACAACAGCGATAAATTCCGATGTGTGTTAAATTGAAAAATTCCAGAATATTGAGGGTGTATCAGTTCCTGACGTGGATACAAATTGTTACCCGATGATTTGCATAATTTCAATTTAAAGGGAATTTCTCTGCTCTGGCTTTGGATTTATTCTGTGTTTTTGAATTTCTTTTTTGTGGAATCTGTCGAGTACATATTTGTTTTATTTAACATGGCTTTGGTGAAGGACTTTTATCATTTGTGCTCTTTAATGTTGATTTTTTGATTCGCGAAATCAATAAAATTGTGCAAAGTAAGAGGAGACTGATTTGCTGATTTAAGGTTATGAAGTTTTTTTTAAAGTTCGTTTTTCAAAGTACGCAGAGGATATCCAAATGCAGTCTAGGTAAGTCGTTAAATTAAGGATATGTTCGATTGGAACACAACTGGCTTTCGTATTACATCTCTGGATAAAAGAAATCAATTCAAGGTGTCTTTCTAGGAGTGGAAACGTCAGACTTTTGACGTTTACTTCATTCTACGATTAACACCTATAACATCGTTTCCTTACTCAGCTCATTCTTATTCCTTAGAGGAGACTTCTTATAGTTCTGACATCTGACAATTGACTTGAATCTAAAGCAAACTCTTAATACTTCTTACTGATCTGGTTATTAAGAATCTCAACAAATTTGGCAGATCTCAAGGTTGTTCGCATTCGCGTTTCAGCCTAAAGGCAACCCAGCGTCATTCAAAACCCTTCCCGGAGGCTCAACCTTTCAAAAAATCGTGCAACTACTGTGCGCTAGTAGTAGCCGACGAAATTGACAATATTGGCTTGAATTGGATACAGAAGCTGTCAATGTTAAGGCACATGCAACATCAACAAGTTGTACAGAATGTCTGAGTCGACGTCTACCTCGACTCTGCTGTGAATTTTAACAATGACATCTCAGCAGAAATTAAACGAAGGATCGAAAATTGCTTTCAGAGTAACATAGCTCAATTTCGAATATATTAGGAGATTCTGTACAAAACCTTGATCATCCCAGTTCGTCTTTATGTCGTTGAAGCTTGGACCATTTCTATCTTACAGATGAAGATATCCTAAGCCGTTCGAAAGAAAGATTTTTCGTAAAATCTTCTCCCGCCTTTGTGTTTGTATGACGGGCTTAGGAGGGGGAGATTCAACGACGAACTACACGACCTAGTCACATACAAATTTCATCAGTCGTCTAAGATAGCTAGGACTTGTAGAGCGGTTGCATATATACGATCCGAGTTATTAAGTCTTTGAAACCAACCCGGGGACAACTCAGTAGAGTAAGACCTGACCTTTGATGTTGCACACAAAAAGAAAGTGACGTCAACCGACTTGGTGTGCTCAAATGGAGGAAGGACCGTATTAACTGGAGAAGCTTGTTTGAACTGTAACGCCAACTAAGTGAGTAAGTCAGTATTATCTCACAAAGTATGCCCGTCTTAGATCAATAGTAGTTAAGTTGTATGGAAGCACAATTTCTACATACCAATAGGTGCCTCATAAATCCTTACTTCCTTTCCTTTCCTTTCCTTACCTTTCCTACGGAAACCTTTCAGAAATCTACGATCAATTGGTCTGTATACCGAATATTCGATGTTCTTCCCTGTCTCAATCTTGAAAGCTAGGATTTAGTTGGTTCAATGTACGGGAGCCACTACTATAGTCCTCGTATATTGGCTTTCTGAACAATTTGGAAACAATTCATTGAGATCGTGGTTGTATCTTCTTCATTATTTTCCATTCTTGCTTACTTACTTAGGTGGCACTACAGTCCGGGGTGGACCCGGGCCTATCCATTCTTGCTTACAAGACCAAATATTTGATGGAGTTTCCTTCCCTGCTTACCATTGAACTGAATTGTCAGGATTAGTGTAGTTTTCCTATTTGATATGTCAAACCGAAGCTAGGATCAGTCTTCGTTGAAGCTTTGCAAAGGGCATCAATCCTATGCTCTGTCTGTTGCAAGAAAACACATGATAGTACGCCCATTCCCAACGAGCGACGATGCATATTCTGGGGTCTTAAGGTGGTAGTAACAATAAGAGAATAATGGTTCCAAACCCTTTCCAAAGATTTCCGATTGAAACAATTCACTGCTCACTGTATCCCGAATATGTTTTTAATCCTTCCGTGTAAAAGGATACGGACCATGTGGCCAACAGTCATGTCCTCAACCTTGTCTTGAGGTCCTACGTGGATCACAGTGTTTATCGGATAGAAGTTGAGGAAGTACATAGTCCGTGTCTTGAGGGAGGAGCTCAAGATTGTTAAGAGTAGGAGATTGTCCTGCTTTAAGACTAGATCACTGAGATGTAGCATCCAACGAGTAGTTCCATAGACTGCCTCTTGTTTGCTTTCGATGTCGTAAGACGGGAAGTTAAACAGCACGTTTAAAGCCGGTGTCGAGTTGAATTTTAGAGGTCCACTGATGTAAAACTTGCCCGACCTTTGTACTCGTTAAGTTGAGTTAGATAAGCTATCCACCAGATAATAACCTCTGAGGCGACATTGACATCCATTCAAAATTTTGGAATGTAAAACAGGTCCTAGCAATTCTTAAAGATCACAATCAGTCAGGGAAGTATAAAGTCCACAGTCTGTTGGATTTCGATGGAGATTGTACCATCTGACCCTGAGAATTTGGGTTGCTTACAACTGCGAATTGTGCAAAGAATTGTACCAACAATTGTAACACATATGTATGTTTCCGAGCTACTTTGGTTTGAATTAGTCTGCCTCATTTCACAAACGAGAGGTTGGTTGTGTAAGAAAAACCTTAAGTACTTCTTGAAAGTTCCTTAATTTTAAGCCAGAGATTGGTCCAATGTAGTCCATATTTCAACTAAAGTAATTGCAGTCTACTCACTGATTAACATAAACAAGCACTCTCTTGGAACCAAATTCCCAAAGTATGAGTTCAAGTTAATCCAAAGTTCAATTGCTTGTTATCCTGAAATTGCATCTCCTTGGACCTGAAAAGATTACAACCGCACACACCTCCTCGCCGTCACAACTTACCGCCAAAAACCTTGCATCGTGCTCGCCCTAATAGCATCAAACAGGTGTCCCTTCGAAAATTGCCCCGTATAGCACCTCGGCAAACGGCTACAATTCCCCCCTTTAATCCAGAGCATTCACCAGTAGCAATAAACTCTATCCAGTACTTAAAGCAGTCCTTAAAGGAATTCTTTAATTACAGCAATTAAATTGGACACCAGCACACGTCCGAGATGTCAAACGCAAAGCCTTTCGAATTCCTCAGGGGTCCATCGGACTGGTCGAATTCTATGAAAACACAGTTAAATTTTCAAAACATTCAAATTCCTTAATCCACCGTCCGACAACGTAGTTCCCCTCCAAACAAAGTCCACAACAGCGCAGTCTCGTCCCCATCAGCAAATAGAAAAACATTCGCATCCTTCTCATTTGTTTCCTTGTGGAAGCTAATAGCATCCACTTTGTTGTGCATCAACTACCCACAGGACTGGTCTTCCTTTATACCAGTCGCTCCGGAATATCCTGCGAATATCGTAGAATTCAGAATACGGTTAGTCCTCGTGCAACCACTTGACGTGACGGCATTGCATATCATTTGCTCTCGGAAAGTTGTTTTTTTCTTTTGTTTGGCCAAAGTGATTTTCTCAAGCAAAACCGTTAAAAATTTGAAAAGGAAAAAACTCCCATAAAAAAAGGATAATTCATGCAAAGTGTATAATCGCTCGAAAGGAGAAAAAGGATAATTACTTCGATTAAAGTAAATCGATTAATTAGGGCGAAAGTTTTTTATAGCTGTCAGATTCCTTTTTTGTTTTTTTTTCGTTAACCAGGTCCGGTGCATCGACATCGGAGAGGTGTGTGGCATTTTTTTTTCTTCTTATTTTGGCGTGGTGTGGTGGATGTATCCTTTCCGCTAAAGGGATACTCACAGTTGTGCGGTGTGTTCCTGGTTGTTTTTTTTAGAATTTTCTGTGTGAAGTTCCGCAGTGGAGAGTGATTTATGTTTTATTAATATTAAAAGTGATTTATTACACTTCCTTTGTGGGTCTAGCAGAGGATACAAGGAATTCTCTTCCACCGGTCCTAAATCCTTTTGAAGTAAAAAAAAAAGTGTACGATTATAGAAAAAGTGGAGAAATAAATTTCTCGCGGTGCAAATTAAGTGAAACAGCGGTGCAACAGTAGAAGAGTCCGCAGAGGAGAAAAAGTGTTCAAGGGATTACCGAGAGTGACATAGTTTCCTGTAGCAATCAACGTAGTGGACCGAACCAGGACGGGATAAGCGAGTCTAATTTATTTTGTGCATCAACGTTGCTCCTCTCATGGGTAAAGGATATACTTTGCTTTAAAGTTATTTGTTGATTAATTGGTATAAGATTGGAATTTTAAAACAAAATAAATTTTCATCTATTAAAGCCGGTAAACGACTGAAGTTGGTCAAAATTTTTATCGAAGTTTATTGAATATTTTTGAACTTTTGAACATTTTAAGGGGCTTGAGTAGAAAACGCTATTGTGGATCATTTTCCAGAGTGAAATCTTCTCCTTAACTTGATCATGATTCAGCAATGTCGGACATAGGTCTTAAAAGTTTGTACTTTTTTAATGAACTACGACTTAAATATAGTTTCGATTTACGTTCGCTTTTCTTCGAGATGACGATGCAACTGACATATGTCACGATCAAAATTTTCTCGTACAACAGTTTTACGAATCTGAAATCTTTAACAGTTTCTGGTGAATTATGAAAGTAGGCGCGTTCTAGGCCTACTTTTTGAGGTAAGGCCTAACATATGGAGCGCCAAACTGACTGAAAAGGTAGTTGACATTTCAAGTGTCATACCTCGCATCCTCACTTCTAGTTTTGACTTTGGATAATGTGTGAACTGTGCTTGTCAAAGAGTCTTGCTGATAAACATATTTGTATGGAAAAGTAAGCTGTAAAGAAGGCTTAAGGGGAAAATGAAGATGATAATGGAAACAAGGGGTTTTTCTTTTTCTAAAAATTTCTGCTTGATACCTTGAACTTGTGTTTTAATGTAAAAAAGCACATATCCTCTGTTTGTGTTAAAATTGTAGATCATTTTACTGCAATTTATATACCGATCAGCCGATTTTTGACATTTCACAAACTGACTTGACTGCTTGCCTACAAATCCAGTCCACTACCTCAGAAAAACTGCCTTATTTTTCTGTCAAATTAGAATCTCTCGACCAATCAGAAACGTATGACTACCTAGTGCCTGGAACGCGCTATGTTTGTTCATGGAAATAGTAAATAGCATGTCAACTGAGTATTGAACGTGATCATAATCGTTTTTCTGGCAAGTCAGTCTAAAGGATCAGGTAATGAGATCTGATCGTTAAAAAGGTTACGTTTTTTTTAGTTTATTTGAAGCCTTACAATGCTCAAAGAACATGTGATCTTACTTGAAACTTTTAGCCATTCAGGTAATAGTCCTGTCCATTTCAATTGCCAAACCAAAACTTCACAGACTTAAACCATTTTTATACGTTTTTTTTACAAGAAAATCGAATTTTAGATCCATGGTATCTACGGTCGTTCAAAAACTCTCTTTGAAGTATTAAAATCTGTTTAGAATATTGATATTTACTGTTTTGTACCCTAAAAGAAAGTAATCGAGAATAACCCTATACAAACCCATGGATCTTAACACGATGTTGGTGTCTTAGAACTAATTTTGTAGAAGTTCATTGTTTTTATAAATTAAATGATTTCGTGTTCAAATTTATATGACAGACGATCTCAAACACCTTTTCTGTTAGAAGAAATGCTTTCGTTTAAGCAGTGTGACGAACATTATTTCTTAGAACATTGTCTTATCCTATCAATCGAACATCGACCTGAGCGAATTCACTTTTATAATTCGCAAATCTTTACAATAAGCCATGATGAGATCGAATAAAAAGTTACGTTTTTTGTTAGTGCGTATTGGCTTTCTAATGTAAACCCATACCTAAGCTTTTCTGGAACAGAAACAGAAATCTGGAGTATGTTAAACAACTATCGCACCTACAAATCCCTCATTTAGATACTTGAAAACTGTCATAACTCAAACCACGATTTTGCAGAAAACGCATTTAAAGTTTTCAGTTTACTACTGCCTTACAGGGAATACAATGGCATTTTCTTTTCTAACGCGGAGAGTATACAAGAAACGAAAACGAATAATTCTGCACAATTTTCAAGTAAATGAACAATTTGAATTGGGTTAGAACCTCCCATTTATTTAACGGCGGGGTCTGTCAACCTGCTCCATCTTGCTAAAATTTTGAAGCTACTGTCTGAATTCTCTCGAAAACTGTGAGAAAGTTCATGTCGTTTATACCGATTTTGTAATAGTTTTCAGCAGTTGCCGTTCCTTTAACAAATTAAAATCATGGTGTTGGTCACCCCCTTTTCAAAAAGAATCAAGTGTCTTCTGCTATTCTCAAAGGCTATTGAAGAACAATCCTTGTTTGGTTTTGTCAATGACTTACTAGAATATTATATTGTTGGCATTTTTTATTATATACCAGGGTGGGCCAAATACAAGTTTTTTTTTGGAAATGCAATAAAATTATCAAAATTAAATTTTTTGCGCCCTAACTAGAATAAAAATTCAAATCAAATGCAAAACTCATTGAATGACATATTTGAACGAAAAGTAATGTCAAGTTTCATTTTTTTCCAGTAGGTGTTAAAATTTTTATAACCAATTCTTATTGTAAAAATACACTTTTTACAAAAGTTCTCACAGTTGTAGTGCATTTGTTTACGGCTTCCATACCAGAAAAATTAGAAGAGTGTTTCTAAAGTTCGGATTCGCTTCCGAATTTTCACTTTTCCTTCAAGATACGTTTGTACTTTCTTAAGACGTGTTAGGTATCGGCACAGGGGACGTACCTTTAGAATTTTTTTTTATCTTTGCTGACTATTTCTTTAATTTTCAATAATATTATGAAAGTTACGAAAAATATGGTAAAATCTCTTCAGTCCGACACTTTGTAAAAAATCATCAATAACACAAAATTTAAGGCCAAATTTTTGTATGAAGACGTCACGTTTTCATATGTCAATGTTTCTTGTTTTGTTGACATTTCAAAACTTATGAAATATTTTACAATACTCCATACGAAGAAATCATATTGCTTCAAATTGAACGATCTTGTTGACCATATGTTTTAGGTTTTGTGGAGTGACGCGGTCTGAAAATTGCAATCCCGGTTAAAGTTTAAGACCTTCATCGATCATTTAAGGTCACAGAAACATAGTGATCACGATGTGTCAACAAACGATTATTATCTCTATACTCTCAAAACAGTGGCTCGTCTAAAATGTTGGATTGGTTTGAAGTGGCTGCCAGAAATGCCAAGTCTATTGTGATACTCGTCGTGTGTCGTGTGATATCCTCTAAAGCGCATCGATCGCTGCGTATATTCGTATTTGGTAGTCTAAATCTCATGGCTTGCCTTCTGAGAAGCACTTTTCTCGGATCAACCCATACCTCAGTCCGAGGAATCTTCGTAGTTGTTTGGTACACTGATCGTCAAATGTGGTAGGAGCCCTGATCTGCGCTATTAAGTTGCAGGATTTAAAAGAAATACACAAGCATCCCTAAGAGCTCTTTTGCTCATTTAATTTCAGGCTAAGCTGTCTTCTAACCTCTCATTCAGACAGCTGTATAAAATTAAGTAGCACTAACATGGGCCTCAGGACGTTAAGGGATTACTAACGAAATTGTTTGCTCCCCAACCTGTCGCTTGACTTATGAACTTTTCAGATCTTTCTATGGTCTACAAACTAATCGGAGACGTGTTGCCTATGCCTTAAGGACGGTCCCACGTTGGTCAAGCTAGCTTTGAGCATTTCCAAAAAAGGTTTAAGCCCATTGTCACATCCTCCACGCTACATCCATGAATTTTATTTCAGTTTGCTGCAAGCAAACCCATCATCGAGTCACCGGACCTTTGAGTTTTGGTTAGAAGCAGTAACTGGAACCTTTGAGAAACTGTGACAAAATACTTCTTACCGAAATATGGACTCGTTTACTCAATTTTCAAAACAAATTTGTCTTTCTTCCACGAGCTCTCCGTACAAGGAGAGATTGGATTGTTCGCCCTATATCGTTATATAGTCAAGTTCTACAACTAAGAATCATCAGATATTTGTGTGAATCATCAGCCTTTAGTTTAAATTTTAAAGATTAATTACAGCTGTAGGTCTGCATTTAAACTGTGGCATAAGCCATTTCCGCAAAACCAATGCACTTCAAGCATCGATCGCTGTAGTGAGTGAAGTGAATTTCAAGTGGTTCATTAACCCTGATTCAGCTTAATACCCCTTAACATGTTATTTTGGGGCCCGACCTACCTCGATCTGTAGGCATATCCACTTCCCTATTTTTTGTAAGGCAGCAGAATTTCACCGCCTAATATGTTGTTCAATAGGCAATAACTTAACCAGACAACAAGAGGTCCTTCAGCAGCACAAAATAGCATAACATAAACGATTCAAGTGGCTTAATTGCATGCCGACACGCATATAAAGGAGACATAACCATACACACAATGTGTAGCATATATCGCCACTTAACCAAACCATTTGCTTGTGTATTTAAACTGAAATTAGTGCGATGTACGAAAATGTTACGTATACGCCATACGCCTCCACCTCCGCCTGCCCCGTTCAACCTAATGTTGTTTATTTGGTTACTATGACAAGAGTATTTTAGCCGAACCACATTCCATTCCAACATAGATAATCTCACCATTGTATGTGACTCTGATGAATAATCAAAAGGACATCGGACTACCCATACCCAGCAGCTCGGTGTCTAAAGAATCTCGACACAGATTTTATGATCCTTTTATCGTGACAATTGTAATTTATCACATCCACATGTCTGTCGGGCGCAAAAAAAAAGGGTAACACAATAAATTTGCCAACAAAAAGAGAAAGGAGCGATAAATACACAAACATATTGCTGCTAATGTCCTTGCTGGCATTCATATTTTAAAACTTGGTCTTCTATCGTGATGCTACCTTTCATCGGTTATTCTATTCATTTCATCCATTCACACTTAGCAATCATCGGGGTTTATGTGTTTGTGTATCAGGATCCCACAATCTGAAGAATTAGACCCTTTCCAGCTTGTGGCATCCGATTTCATTTCGATGCTTGGAAAACTCGGTTTATTTGTAGGGAATTGGGAATTTTGTTTGCCCCGTTGTATCTTGATCTGTCAGATTGAATGACTTCGGATGGGTCTGTGGTTTATGGAGCTCACACCCTGTCTCTCTGTGTTATTTCATCAAGTGGTTGTAAGGGGGATTAATATTGCAGGGGTGTTTAAGTGGTAAATATGTAACAAAAGGCCGAGGGTTTTCAAGGATCAATGGAGAAGTTCTCGGTAATTAACTGAAACCGAAAAAAGAGTATCTCCGTGATTGAGGGTGTTTATAGAGTAAACATTTTGAACGTAAATCCCTTCGGAGATAGAGAACAAGATACAATAGATGGCATATTGCTTGGAGAGAGTGGTTAAAGTAAATAATCGGCAGAGATGAATTTGTTTTGTAGTTTTCTTGCCTCTTCTCATGGGGTTTATGGGAATTTCATAAAATTTGGTCGGAGATGGTATTGGCTTTGCCGAGATATAAATTTGGACTTTAAAGTTGACACACTCAATTAATTTTAGTGATTAAGATTGAACACTGTTGGCTTCTGTTGGAATAGGACACTGATAACATTTATCAGGACATGAAGTGACAATGTGTTCGGTTATTGGGCCATTCAACTTTCCAAACTTGTGATATTAAACGATATCTCCGCACAGTACTTAGACGCACTATGAACTTAAATGTCAATAAAATCAAGAGAAGCCTTCTTTGCTTTGGAAGCCTGTTTTTGGCCAGGAAGTAGGTACTTAATGATGTTTTATGGTATCAGTTTTTCAGGTCTCTAGGACTGGAATATTTGAATTATTCCTAGCGGACCCTATCCTGGGTATCGTTGGGTATGAGGTACAAATAAATGAATCCTTCTTCGAAAGATTGTAATGACTGCTCTGTTTCTATCGTGTAGTACTCATCAGCGTTCTTGCAGTCTTTGCAGTCTTTTGGAGTATTTTGCAGTCTTCTTTTAAAATTAATGATGAATCACAACGTATATACTTATACATATTTTATAGTAGATCAGTATAGTTGTTGCTTTACATGACATTGATGAATGCATTTTGATCGGTTTCCAAAATCTGGGCTAAAATAGCGAATACTATCCTCTGGGCTTATTGTACTTACTATAACTATAAAACTATAAAAATAATGGGGTTCCTTTGATGTTGTGCTATCTATTGTTTGAAATACGAAGATTGTTCTTCTAGTGATCTCAAATAACTAACCAACAGTCTATTTAAATAGGTCGATGTCACTATATAGCTCATGACGTTCGTCCTTCATTCTTCAGCACAATAGCTGGCCTGGAATGGGAAAGATTTTTCCCCCGAAATAACCGAAGAGATCTTTATCCGTCCTAGAATTGTCGTAGTTGTTGTCAACATTATGAAAGTTGATCTACATTGCACAATCTACGAAAGCAGTTCTTCAAAATTCTTTGGAGAAACATTGGGGCGTAGCTTCTTAATGATCCTGGATTGCTTCTATTGCCTTTCATTCTTCTTTTCTAGAAGATCATGGTCATATATTTTGGTAATATACTGTTGATATAAATATTTGATTTTATTATTAAAGGTTCTAGTTGGTCAAGGAAAGTAGCTGAAAGTGATGAATTAAACGTTGGAAAAGCGTTGTGTAGAGAGTTAAACGACCAGTCATTTAGCTAAGCTATGATGTATATTATTCTTGGAAGTAGTTATGAAAGATTCATAGATATGGTAGTGATGTAAAAGACGTTAAAGGAATGTATTCGTTTTGTATCAATCCATAACGTACATGCCCTCAATCTTCTTCATATGTGGATTCTTAGTCTAGTATATACTTAGTCTAGGTGGCGCTACAGTCCGGGGTGAAATATATATATTACTAAAAATAATTCGAACTAGACCATAGTGTTGCGTCTCTTTTCGACTCTCTTCTATGAGTCATCTTAGCCCAAGAAACTCTTCGGATTTTCCCACAGTTCTTCTCTGGCTTTGAATCATTTTGCCAACGCTGGCATCTGTTTAACAGAAATCTGGTTAGTTCTCTGGGTTTCTGCCCAGTGGCTCCCAAAGACCTTCCTTCTTCTGCTAGCTTGTGATGAACATTGACACCATATATGTCCTGTCGTTCCAGTTGCCTCCAGTGCGCAGTATAATCGTCCAGAAGATCTTTCTCCTTTACGTAACTTTCGAAATTTCCATGACTTGTATGTAACGCTACCACCCATTTCAGAGCCGTTCCTAGCTTAGAACCTCTCTATGAGTTGTGCCAATCGGTATTCTTTCGCTTATCAAGCAATGCATTCGGGTTAGGAGTTCATAGTTTCTGTTTTAAGGAGCTTTTACACACACATACGAGAGATGTTAGTTGATGCGTTCAACTCAGCACAACCTATGGGAGTGTTGCGTAAAATCTTGCTTCATTATAACCTAGTCATTCGGTAGCAAATGAAATGTCAAAAGAGAGACTTCAAGGAGGTTTCTTATGACAATTGTTCCAAGGGAGTAGATTGTCCCTTTCACTTTAGGATAACCTCCACTACACAGAGTGTATTCGGATAATTTGTTGAATACCCATCACGCATATTCGTAGCTCTTTACTGTACCATTTCCGCACAACTTTTATTACTTCCCGGTCCCCGAGGACTCTGTCTCAAAACCTAATTTCAACAATTTACAACTGTAATCGGATAAATTCGACTGCGTTCCAAGTAAACATACTTTTCGCCAAACAATCCCAGTCGCCCCCGTGTCAAGTTGGAAATATTTCGCATTTTCCAGTTGCAGTCATCGGAAAAATAGTTTCATAAAATAAATTTTAGAAATCCTTTGCCATCCCAAGCAAGTCAGAACACTTCGCATGTTGTCGGCATCCGAAGCCCATGCTTTCGTCCTGAAAAGTAACAATAAATAGAAAAACAAACTTTTCCAAGCTGCACCGCTCAGTTCAACAGATGAACAACTTGTTCGTTCGTTGTCGAAATATTATTTGATTTTCCGGAACCGATTACAAGTTTCATCGTCTTCCTTCCTCCTGCGAATGGAAATCTTTCCGTTTTCGCTAAATTTACTTAGCGCATACACAGATACACGTTTAGATGATGGTGCTGGCTGAGGGCGCGCAATGATGAAACTTCGGACTTAAGGAGATGGCGAAGTTTAAGTTTAAAGTTTCCTTTTTCCGGTGTACTGTAAAATCGAGAAAAAAAAGAAATAAAAAAATAAAAGAATGACGGTAATACGAAAAGTAACTTTTTTGTTAACCCGTTTATTTTCTTTTCGGATCTGATTTCAATTTCTTCGAATTCGAGTAGAGTGGGACAGCAAAAAGAGGGAAAAAAAAAAACAAAGTAAACAAAGATTTGTTCACCGAAAAATATCCAGAAACAGAAGGCCCGCATACGCCCCCATCGCTGCTGGAGTGATTCCTTCGGGATTTTGATTCGAAAGTCAATAGGTCGGTGGGTGTTTGCTTTGTTGTTTCCCGGCTTTCTATTTTATTTGCTTCGTTTTTTTTTTATTTACTTTTGTTGTTGTTTTGTAATTTTTTATTTTGTTTTGTTTCCCCCTTTGCCGACTACGCATCAAAGCCTTAAATCGGATTGTTATCCTTTGAACCTGATTCCCCAATCATGAAATTCAAATGTAATCACCAACACTGAACCATAGGGAGGCATATTTGGAATTTACTGATTGTACAGTGTGTCGTAGAGAAAGTGGAACTGAAGGAGTTTTCTCTAAGGCGGGGGTCTTGAAGTTTTTCTTTTACTGAAATAGAATCTCAAAAATGCTCCTGAATGGAGAGAAACAGGCATCTTTGTCTGGAAGTAATAGCTGTTGAACTTTTTAAGGATAGAAACGTATTTTTGCTAACAACTTTATAAAGATGCACGGATGTTTGGTACCTCTTTGTTTTTTCCTACAAACACTGAGTGAATTTGATCCATTTAATTGGTATGTATGTTTAACTCTTTCAAGTTTTGCCCATTCTCTGCGGTTCTCAAAATATAAGAAACATTTAGAAAAATCTAGTATCTACTTAGAGCTCAGCAATGCATGTCTTAGACAGACAGACAGAGCTACAGAGCCATATGTTTGTTGAGCAGTTTAAGCAAACTTTATGAAACAGTCCCTAGAAACAAATCACTATAATAATGAGCGACTGTGATGCAGGATCTAGACTCCTGCACAATGTTTCACAACAAAACCTTAGAATTTGCAGTTTTGATACAAGAAATCATCAAAATTATTAGCTAAAGCTTATCTCCAATTACCTGTCAGATAGTCCAAAATGTTTTGTCCGATAGGATCAGTTCAAGTGTGATTAGTTTGTGTACCGCAAGGGTAAGTCCATGGATCAATTTTATCTAACTTGTTCACGTCAAACTTTCTATGAAGCAGTCGTGTCTGTGGATGAATCTTTTATATTCGGACGACTTTTCGCGACCTTCAAAACAGCCAATCTTAAATGTATGATTATACTGTGAACTGGAGTAACTCCGTAAAGTATCTAGGAATATACATTGATACCAAATTATCTTCCAAAGAATTCCATTGTTTGAAACTTAAAGACATTATGGAATAGCATTTCTTTAATAGATACTCTAGGCTCTCCAATGATAGTAAGCTAATCATGCATACATTTTGGCAAGCATAGTTTTTTTGATATCATGGGGAAGCTATGCATAGTAGTACACACAAATACTATGGATGTTTTAAATACTAAAAATAATACTAAACCTTTCATGGCACCACTTAATCCGAGGACTTCATCGTCAACAGATACCGTCAGAATTCAAAAGCTTCGAATCTTAAGCTTAAGGCGCCCTGACTCAAGTAGTAAGTACGTTCGACTACGGAGCAAGGGGTTCCAGGTTCAATCCCTAGATAACACTTAATATTTCTTTCACGGGGCCACTTCTTCCGACCGTCTGACAAACATCCGAGAGTACAACTGTCATGAGATAGATCCTAAAATAACAAATTGCTCTTCAGAGGTCCCTTTCATTCATGTAAAGAATATAATACGTACAACACGAATGGTTGTGAGAAGCTAGGCCCTGGGTCCCACTGACCTGTCACGACAAATAATTTATTTTTGTTTAAGGTAAATGCATTGAATGTAGCAGGGACCACCTTGGATCATCCTGGAGCCTGAACGAAAATATCACCACCATCACAGCCCTGGTTGAAAAACTCCCACGAGCAGTCAATGAGAGTCAGCTTCTACAGAAAATTACCACCAGTTTTAGGAGCTCACAATAAGCCACAAGCGTTGGCAGACTACTCTATTTCTGCGCACTGTTTCGGAAATGGTTTGTCAGTATGAAATACTTACATCCGACATCCATTCAGTCTATATTATCAGTCAAATGTTTGAGCCATTGTCGAGGTTATTGCTAACACAGCTCCAGTAATAATGGTCATATACCCGTCATTTCTAAACAGTTCTCGTACCAATCGATACGAAACACATTTATAGGCGATTTTTTGAAAATTATACTATTTTGCCAAAGTTTTGCTACTGTCATACTTTGCAAAGCGATAGCACTATGTACTGCCAAATGAAAAATGTGTCTTAAATATATTAGAGCCTGTTCACACAGTACACTGGCGGACAGAATTTTTCAAATTGATAATCCTGTCTGAACAGTTCCGCGGATTTTGTTTTGATATTTTAGTAGTTTTTTGCCAAATGAAATTGGTTACCTTTTTAACATCAAATTCTTTGTACAACAAAGCTAATGCTTTTCACAGAAATTACATTGGCTTACTCTCGTATTTAAATGTCAACTCTGCGTTGCCCCACTTGCCATTAAACCTTAGAAAAATCTATCGTGTGTGACTCTTAATAATCATCTTCCAACAGTGTCAACTGACATTATACGAAAAAGCCTTGTCAGACAATTGTCAAAAATCGGCCCGAACATTGTAAGACAATTTAACATTGTCAGCTCATCGACAGCAATTGCCAACTAATGTCAGATCTGACAGCCGTTTGAACATACCTTTAGTAATACGACTCTGAAAAAATTGATGAGGCATAAGTTTATCTTTGTCTGTCTGACATTTTTATATAGAAATACAAATATGGCCAGATCTACAAATGTGCTGACATATGCTGCCGTTTAGATGACAATGACAAACTATTGTAAAACTTTAAATTGTCAGTCACGCCATTGTTAGATTTCGCCCTAATTCTTGACAATTTATTGTCAGATGGCGGTCTAACAAACCTTCGCTTACAATGTTGTCAGACTAAAATTGGTAATTTACTCGATTGTCAAAAATTTGGGACGAATTTTTCTTTTGTAGACTTGACAATATTTGCAGACCTTTCACATAAGTACTTTCATTTTCAAAAAACTTATTCTTGGAATATGAATAAAATGTTGCCTTGCTACTTAATTATTTTAAGCTTTTAACATTTTTCCTGTTCCACTTTTTGTTTGACACCCTGTACAGAGATATTTTATAGCCTCTTTACTTTTTCCTCCGCAAGTAAGCGATTCTCTTTGTTTTGCAGTCCTTCCTTTCACTGATTTATCCTTTTGACATACTCATACAGTAAGGAACAAAAAGACTCAACAACTCCTTCCTGGTGTAGGCGAAGGGTTGAATACCTTCTACAATCTTTTCCTCCTTTTTTTCACCAAAAGTCTACTACTAACTTTTCTTACTTGCAGCAGTACACGAAAAAAATTGGGTTCCCTGAAAAATTACCGTTCTCGATACGGGTGCACGGTTGAAGAAAAGGATTTACTCCTTGCTAGCTCGTGCGAAAGAAAATCCTGTTCGGAATCTCATGGAGAATTTAACCGGAGAACTTTTTCTCCGATTCGCTGTTGTTTTTTGTTTTTTTTTTTTTTTTTTTTCATTTTTTTTTTGTGTTTCGCTGTATTGCTTGGCAGCTATACGTAGAATGCGCTTTGTTACTTCTTTGGTTTCGGTTTAAGGTGAACTGAAAGATCCTTAAGGAAAGTGCTGGCAAACAGGATTAAAGTTCTGCGAACTTGTTAGACATTTCATCCTTCTCTCGGCGCTTCATTTATTCAGTGTTTCAGAAATGCGATAAATGTTTATTTGGTTTTCTTTGCAAGATTCAGAAACAAGTTTTTGTCCCTTTTTCTGGGACAGAAAAATCCAGCCACAAAAAGGTTTCATCCAGTTACAGTGACACCGAGTCTATGCGAAGGATTCGTGGCTGATTGTTAAAGTGTGCATTTCGCTTGTTCTCGTTTTGACGAGTAGATTTTCCTAAATAGATTACCATTGTTAAGGACTTTATTCATTAGGAGAGTTGGGAAGTTTCCAACTGATGAATTTCTGTAAAACCGCCTTGAGTTATGTTTTGCTTTAATTTTGACGTTTGTAGAACCTTTCAATCGGATGTTGTCGGAGTGCCTTTGAAATGGGAGCTGCTGATGGGGGCTGGGGGGTGTAGATGGCTCTTGACTTCTATTCATTCGAAAGCTTAATGAGTGACCTTACTGGTAAATGTATTGGGGGTGCACTAAAAGCCAGGGTACAGAGAAATAGAGAAAACGAGGTCAGAACACTTTCTGATGAATACAACCAGGTGTACGTCATTTAGAATGGGTTTTGTATTGCGTTTTGTAGATTTCCATTTAAAGTAGCATTACGACGTCCTTGGCTTTGAACGATATTCAGAGAAATGCAGGTTTAGACGAAAATCGATGGTGCTGTTTAAAAATATAATGCATGCACTTTTGGGAGAGAAATTTGAATTAAAAGCAAAGTGATAAAGTACTCTTTGAGGAGAGATTCCTGGAAATATATGTGAAAGGAGTTTCAAAAATTAATTGAAGTGTGTATGAGGTGGCACTGTACCAAGACCAAATTTTTGATTATTTCCACATTTATTTAAATAAACAAGAAGAATGTTGTTATTGCTATTTAGAAATGCAATTCCCTATGGTTCCCGTAAACCATACTTTCAAAATGTGACGTGTGTTGCATGGAGTATTCCACTATTCAAAAGTTACCCTTTTTGATGAGAATCAAGAAGGACGTTTCTGATTCATTACATCACAGGATTATGATATAACTTTCACAGAGTTTAGTCCTAAGTAATGCAGACACATGTTCAAACTCCAAGAAATCATTCTCTGAGCATCTACCGACATTGAATCGGAAATCTTATTTCCAGAGATCCGGGCGTAACCTGTGTACACGCTGCAGAGTAAGCGGAAACTATTTTGGAAATATTTGAAGTGTTGAACACAATTTGCTGATACTCCGTCCTTTTCAGGGTAAGGGTGTGTTAGTATTAAAATTCAAAATGTCCCTCTTAAGAACCATTTAGATATCATCTTGTCTTGTAACATAAGGAATCAACAATTTCTGGGCGCCTGTCTTGTCAACTGTTCTTCGTCACGTCTGCATTCAGCGACCTGCTCTTCTGGCTGATAAGGTGGGTGGATTCTATTGCATGGCATGTTCCGCAAAGGAATTTTCTTCGCAGCGGAGGGGTTACTAGTGCACTGCCACTTCCGTGGGTGTAGGGTGAGGCCCTACCCTGTTCACTTCGGTTTTCAATTTGCGATCTGTTTTATGTACCAGATACGGTTACTCTATTCACCTACGAGTACACTGAGGTCGAAGTTGGTTTTGGCATTCGAAATCATCAAGAACTCAATCGGGAGTGGGTTCGGAGATATGTTCAGTCTTAGTCAACGGTGTTTAGTCCGTCATTTCACTAAACCTTCCTGTATATTAGGATGAACAGTTCATCATTCTGGAAGCACTATGTGAAAAGCAATCTTCAAAGGGGTGCAAGGATATGGCTACGTCGCAGAATTTTAACTGACCTAAATATTTACAAGTTGTTATAAGAGTTTAAATTACTTCAAGTTGACGTCTGTCAAATATAAAATGACTGAAACATAATTTACTTTCGTTTGGATGGTCTATACATTCATTCGTTGAAACAACAACTTTATTTTGTTTTATTATTTATTTTACTTACTCTGTAAACATATCTGTGTAACTATTTGAAACTGATTACCTCCAAGGACTTATATCTCATTTTCGAGCTCCATAAACTGGCTTCAAAAGTTTTTATTTGAAAACGTTCACCTGAGCGAATGGATTTAAGAGCTGGCTTGATGAAAATAACGATATCTTAACTAGGTTATCCTTAACTTGTTGATAGAAATACATAGCGTCCTTGATAGAAGTTTGGTAAATAGCGCAACTAATTAACGAACTTTCGAATTTTATCTCCATTTGTTTATTATAAATTTTGAATCACTGTTTGAGTGGTGAAGTAACATCTGAACCTATAAGTAGAGCTAAGTTAGCGTTAGTGTGGAGTTAGTAAGCAACTGGGTCAAACGTAAGTAGATACAGGTTCCAAGATTCGGCTTCACCGAACTATAATGGGTCTTATATTGTTTGCTAAAGATCGTGCATACGTTTTTATGGCGTATCCTTTCTTTTTTCTTAACACTTATACTCCTTCACCTTGGTATATAGCTATGGTTCATTTTCCTACTGCGATGAACACCCAAACAAATATAATAAAACTTTTAATGATCTAGATCAGGAAAAGTGTCTACGGCGATATTTATATTTAAGGTGGATGAAACCGAGGCAGTGATGGTGGAAATGAATAAGAGTTATCTCGGATCGAATGGCTATTGATTATAGAAGCGAAAAAGTCAGTGGTACGACGAGGACAAAGACGACAGAATACCACAACCACATGTAATCTGATACCCAACGGTGATAAATGAACTGGAAGAACGCATGGGAAACTAAACGATGTATTACCTAACCCAATTTCTATCGGCGAATGGCTGTTCCCGGATGACCCATTCTGTCAGCGCTATGAAAGCGCAGAACATTTGCTAATGGAATGCCAAAACTCCACAAGGTTCAGAAACCTTATAGAAAGAGAAATTGACGGCCAAGTGATCCCAAGAAGCCTGATCACATTTATGTTGACGACAAGGCTGGGCGACTGGAAATGAAGTGATGACAAGTATGATGCAGCAACAGCATACAGAGGAACGAGCTAAGAGAAATGAAGAATCTGCAGTGTCGCAGGGGTCAAAAAGGACTGAACAACAGGATGGTTGTTAGGATATAGAGTCGGGGAAAATATTTAGCACGAGCTTCACGTTTTCATAAAAGATTTTCACCCCTATTTGCGACAAAATCCAAGCTCTGACGACCTCATCAGCTTTGCAATTGTCTGCAATGTCTCTGTGGTCTGCCTGAACTACGATTCCAGGTATTTGATTTGCTCTTTACTGCCAGTGAAAATCCTAATATTCCTGACAGGTAGTGCATTTCATTTCAGCTACGAATATAAGGAGAACTTTATATTTCTTCATAAAGAGGATAAGTTCAAGAGAGTACTTAGCAGAATTTTCCTAGAATATTAGTGTGTTCACTAGATTCCACAGAAGTGGAGTGGGGACAACACACTAACCCTGCAGAGTTCCTCGAATAACAAGTTTTCCAGCCGATGCACCACCCAGCTGCGTACTTGTAATCCTGGGTGTGAGCAATTGATTTTTGATTGATACTTCAAGCAAACACTTTCAGGCTTCCACGTGCATCTATCATTCCCGGGGACTGAATATTGCTAACGCAGCCATAGAAATTTCTTTAATGAGCACAAAGCTGTCTGAAGTGATTTGCCTCTGTGCAACCTATGTTGGAACCCAGAGACTAAAGGTGAACTAATGCTGTGGTGTAGGCGAACATCAATCAATATTTGTCATAGAAAGGGCCATAGGCTAATAAATCGAAGATCCTTCAGTTCTGCGTCAGAGCATATATCTACATATTTATTAGTTCGGATGCAGACCAGGAATGATACCATCCGGCCTACGTCGTAATTCAAAACCTATAAAAAATCGATGAGTCTTCTATCCATCCCGAGGTGGTTGAATAAATGTGTGCATGTCTTTTAAAGACTTGTCAGAAAATTCTTCTAAGCCTTGGAACAACTTTGTGACAAAGCCCTGGGGAGTGACAGAGAAAGTCCGGGGTATCCTCATTCATCACCTGCCCACCACAACATCTGCAAAGGTTGTCCGTGCTAAGTTCCATCTTCCTTGTAAAATATTTCAGCTAGTTACGAGTATGTCCTTGAGATTTGTGAGATTCTTTCGATTTTGGTTTGTTTGTTAAGGACTTGCCACATTTTTCTGGACACAACGGCGCACTTCGTCTCCCGTTTGCTGTGCTCCCTACCTACCTACCTAGTGCTACCGCTACTGTATTCTCAGTCTAGTTTAATTAAAGTTATGATCCTTATCTTGGCAATTCATCAGCTTTCCCGGTACACCCTTGTATCCGGAAACCCAAAACATCTTAACACCAAGACCCAGAGAAGATATTAAAGGACCCAATGTGGAGAGTCCCACGGGGTGCTAATACCCTAATTTGTTTGTCACACACATGATCCAGTTGATATAGTGTTGTTCACATCAAGGTCTGGCTAAAGCTATTTTCATTCCATGGGTTTGGACATTATTAAGGGACTTCTCGATATTCAGAGAAGCAGCTCCATATGTAGAGTGCTTACATTGGTAAGATGTGCCCCAGTATTTCAGGCAATTTCTGTCGAACCATATGCTTCAACACAACATCTTATAAGACCAGATGCACCTGAGAGTTTAACTCTGATCATTCGGAATGAATACTATTCATGGCAAATACCCAATTTAGAAATGCTTTCAAAGGCTTACATCACACTTACCTTCTTAGAACAAACTCTAAAAATCAGAATCACGCCACTCTTACTTTTTATGATTCCTTCTGCAGCAATAAGAAATAACAATCGAATTACGAAGATTTTCCTAACGTCCAATACTCCCTTTAATTTCATTCCAAAAGCCCCACTGATGCTCATAAAAAACCAAAAGTTCCCCCCCAATCCGAAACAAAACAAACATTGTTCATTTAAAAACAGAAAGAAAAAAAATTAAATCGACGCGACAACTGCCGCAAAATTAGCCGAATAAACGAATTAAGGTGATAACCATAACATTAAAGTCTCCTTGATCCCCAGTAACATCCTGTTTCCGTTATCCCCAGCAATCCTACTTCTCCACGGGGGATGCTCCTCTCGTCCTCTTCCACTCTGAGTTACAATTATTTCCCATCCTTACCGCCACCCCTCACCAAAGGCTAATCTCATGGCAGACAAATTTATTCAAATTCATTTCGTCCTGTCTCCCTTATGTCGCAAAACAAAGGCCAACTACCTAACCTTCCCATCTCGGAAGGGATGAATAAGAATAATAAAAAAACAACAAAAAAAAAAAACAGTAAAAGGAAGCACTCCTGGCCAGGGGAAAAGTAACAATATCAAGAGAAGGACCATGCACAGAGTGCAAAAGGACAACATCATGTCATTCTTGTAAATATCGGCACAGGAAAGGTAGAACCACTGGACCTCTCAAGGATACCAACTGAAATAATGAAAATAGGTGTCGTCTGTGTGCCCTGACCTCCTGACTTTTGCCACCGAATCCTTCCATGGAAAGTCTATTAAATTGAAAATACCAACGGGACGACGCTTTGAGTTAGGTTGTGTGATGGAACTCTAGTAATACAGCGGCGGTAGTGGTGTCCATATCCACGTCCGACTGAGTGTCCATGTCTACAGTACCTACCCATTGTCCGCAATTTTAAAAGTGACCAACCAAAAAAAAAAAGCACAGAATTCGGAACAAAAACTCCTCTCTCCGATGGGTAGTAGTGGACAAAATTAAAAGCGAAAAACAAAAGAAAAAGGAATTCCCTTTGCAGATGAAATGAACTGGCTTAGAACTAGAAGGGAAGGCACCGTGCAATGTACCCTCCACACACGCTCATTGGGAGCCAAGTGACACTTTGAGGAAAAATTCCTGGAATTCTCTTGAAGGAGAAATTCCTCTGGCGTACTGCATAGCATCCTGTGACGTTTTTTTTTTTTTTTCTCTTCTGGTGTTCCTGTTGGTGTTTATCCTGTGGCAACACAAATTCAGAGTTCCAACTTTTATTTTTTTCACTCGTATTTGACTCTTTTTTTTTCCTTTCCTGTCGTCCTGGTTTGGCATTCCCCCACTCCACAAGGATTCGGACAATATTTGTATATGGTATCTCGGAGTGATCAGTATACACCGGGCACATTCCTACGGCTTACTGCTGGTCAAATGTCCCTTGAAATAGGTTTTATTGTTGTTTGCACCCGGACACAGGACAACTATGAGATAATATCAGCTGGAATCCATGCTGGCAGTTGTGGTGGTGTTGGTAGCGACATGTCTCCAGAGGTCACTTTCCATAGTCAGGGATTTCCAAAATAAACCCGAAAAGGATTCTTTTTTTTAGTGTGGTTTTCTCTTTGCCCTTAAAGGTGGGTATCGTGTCCTTTTAATTTCATTCTCCCTCGTCCTCGATGCAAATGAGGTGAGACCACTACCATTTTGCTCTGTGCTCGTGTGCGTGGTCTCCTATTAAATTACAAATTTCCCGATGGACTTACTGTAGCTGAATGTCTTTCAGCTCATTTCTAAGATTCTGGTTGAAATTTTTTGGTCCTTCGAGTTGCGTTGCTGTGCATCTAAGAGATAAATATTAATTAATCTTATTGTGAGGAGTTCATTTCACTGTGGAATTCGGAGTATTCAAAGGTCGTACCATAATGCAGTTCTTGAAGGAGATCACATTTATTAAATATGCACATCGTACTTGAGAGGAAGTCGCCCGCCCACTTGATGGCTGGCCGTATTGTGGGTGACTGGCTGAGAGTTGTGTCGAAGGAAATGGTTTCTCATTATTAATGAGAATTGAGAATTTTAAAATAAATACACAGACCGTACAGTGGAAGGAGTGAGTTGAGGTTAGGCGGATTTGGGCTTCTTTGAATGAGTGCCGCAGATGGGGTGAGCAAATATTTTATTTCAAGTAAATTCTTGCAGACTTTGGAATGTACTATTGATGGAATTTAAGAGAACTGAAATCGAGGAAGTATGGTGAAGTATAGGAATGTCGGTATAGTAGACGTTTAAGATTACTGCAAATTTAGGGAATTCAAGGAATAAAGGTGTATAGTGGGTAAATGTTCGTACCACAGAAGGATACGAACAGAAGTGCTGCTTTGGACAGAAAGTAATAAGGTAAAGTCCGTAACCACAACGTGTCCACAGAGTCTGCGGTTCTTATACATTACTATTCTAATAAAGGATATTTGCAGTGTTCTGTGCATTGTCTGTTAGGTGAAATAACTTTGTTTCAAATTAGGGAAACCACATATAATGTGCTTCTTGCTAAAATCCATTATGCGTTAGGGCTTCGTTCTGCATGTCTCCCACCCATATGCATCGCAAATATAAGATATACACGTATGCTCCAATCAAGGAGAGCAGAGAAACATGTGACCTATGTCGAAGGTACGATGAGACATTGAACCTAATGGGACAACAAGAAAATAAAGCATCCTGGCAAAGAGAAACGTCATGTACCATCCAAACCGAAACTGATAAAGTTCAAAAATTATTCGAGAAAAGGCTTGGCATGTTAGCGTTCTGTGATGACATCTTAAGTCGAACTGACATGCGTTCATTTTTTAAAGACCAGGTATTTAAATAATACATATGTATGTGTCTGTTTAAGTTTCAAAAAATTTCCCAGTATAATAGCACCCTGGCATCCACGTTGACATGTGAGCATAATAGGGTTTTCTAACTCAAATCGGACTCGAATATGTACTTTTCATGTGAAGTAATGGTTGAAACTGCATTACTTTGCAGATGACTCATATCATTCTACATTGGTTCAAGGATTTTCCAAATATTCGTGAAGCCTTTTCTTCAATACATCAGCTCGAACTCACTCGTTGAGTCTTCTTTTTTATATATCTTCAGTCATAGCTCGAAGACTCCATGCTTCACTATCCTTAAATTGTTTCTATTCTTCCGAGAAGCCAACATCGACAAAGGCGGTCACAGTAGAGAAGAACTACTGTAAGAAGATTTAACACAGAGAAACTGCAATACCGCCAGAACCTTTGCAAACTCGTATCTTGAAATCTAACTTCTATGCTACCAGCATCAAGTCGAGAACACCAAAAGCAACGCACCTAAAGGAAGTGCCTCGAGTAATGTGCTGGGTTTCACCCGATCATCACCAACAAACCATTGGTTTGAGAAGGAATGCCAAACAGCACATGCAGCTTAACAAGAGGCATTCAAACCGCCATTGCAAAAAAGGACGAGGGCTACTCATGAGCTCTATGAACAGAGACACAAGAACAAGGACTTCTCCATAAGAAGGAAAAATAGCACAAGTCGAAGTTCTACCAACAGGTAAAAAAGAACGTGTCAGCCTAATATCTTTAGAAACCTATAGAGATGACGAAGGAAACCACCTAGTAGAGTCACAGTTGGTGCTGAGAATATGAATAGACTTCTTCTGCAGACTGTATAACATAGGGAAGACTTGAAAATGATCTGACAGATTTGAGCTATACTGTATCAGAAACATAGAGTTCGTTATGCTATGGGAATTACAGTCCAGTGTCCTCACGAAATACTGTCTGATGGTAAATAACTTCTGCAAGAACTCGTAGTCAGGAAAATGAGTATTTTCTTCCACAATAATCCTCTTCAGCCGAAGATCATCCTTTGATTCATCAGAATCTCAAAGAAACTTTCTGGTCTAAGATGGGCAGACTAACCCAAACCTACAGTCATTATCGAAATTATTAGCATAGGGTAGTGCTGAAGCCATGCAACCTCAATAAAGTTGAAAGTTCTAAAAGTAACACACGTGAAACTGTTCGAAATCTATGAACCTTGAAATCCATTCCATCGAGAGGTTGGTTATAGGAGGACAAATTTAACCCTACGTGTATGTGTATAGCATTAAAAAATAAGCAGCTGAGGGTACAATGCACTATTAACAAACCAACATATTTTTAGAGAAGTATAGACTATCGAAACTGTTTGGTCTTCAGATGTTAACAACGGCTGGACATTTTGTTACATCGAACAAACAACCTGTTACGGAACCCACAAGGCACTGCAAAGGACGAAAAATATTGATGCTATGAGGATGCATATTACATTGTAAAGTGGGACCACTTGTGGGGCTCTTAGACCATATGACACAGCCACATTATTCAATGATGTGCCACTGATGACAGACTGATTACTCACCTATACCCACGAGTGGGAACATTAAATCATTTTTATCGGAAGTAGCTTCAGGAAGATGCTTTAAAATTGATTTTCCAAAGCTCTGACTCAAATGTCATAGGAACTGTTTGGCGTCTGTTGAAATCGAAAACTTCGCTAGATCTGCAGATGATACATGGACAGAGTTCGTAACACGTTGGATTATCATTCTGACAGAGCAAGGTCGGATAAACCTAAACCTCGCAGAAGTTAAGGCGGCAATAGGAGGAAACACAACTTATGAGGTAGTGCTTAGAAAAAACCATTGCGTTCTCGAGTTGTAACTGAAACTAGAGGAGGTTTATCAATCTGATCCTTAGACCGCAGTGAGAAAAACAGCTAACTTTTCTAGCATTTGTAGAATTTGTATCTTGTCAAGGGAACTTCTTTAAATGCTTCATGAATCAGCTGCACCAATCTTCCTCGATACGCTCTTTAGCTAGGTAGGTTAAGGGGGTGACTGCTACTAATAGGGGAGTGCAGTCTGACTGGGATCTCCACGGAACCATTGTGTTTCCCGCTGTAAATATAAACAACAATTATTCTAACTTATTAATCCATGGCAAGAGCGGCCCACCTGTGAATTTTAAGGCGGTTTTAGGGGGCGTGTTAGCTAGTTCAACGAAAGATACTTTCTCAAATGACTGAGAATTTTACTGAGACTTGGGCATTCGCAGAAGAAGTGTCTTGTGCCGTCCTCCACCTCAACGTCGCTGCAACCTCTGCATAGGTCTGTGCTGCTGATTCCCATTCTTCTGAAGTGACTCAGCTGTAGTCTATTGAGTGAGAGGACTTCTCTGTATTGGGCCCAAAGTAGCCTCAAAACATAGCACGAGATGTGAAGGTAAATAGCTTTAGACCAATTTTTGTAGACAGCACAAGATATCTGCAGTTCAGGTTAGCTATTACTTAAGTCTTCGATCCTGTCCTTATGGATATGGAGGGCCAGAACTATTGAAGTCATCGGAAAGCTTACTACAATCGCATAGTTATAGTCCTCTTGAAGAGCTTAGAAGGAACATTTTGTACCGACACTCCAAGTAACATGAGATCTTTAACTGAGACAGATGTAGCAACAATCCAACCAAACAATTGCTTTGCAGGATTAGAAGAGAAGCAGTAGAATTTTCCATTCATTTCAAATCTTTCAGCACATCTCTTACCTGTTCTGACCAGAAATCCCTACTGCCATTCAAAAGTCTCCTAATCAAGCCAAAAATTCTGGAAGAGGAACGTATATCCTTCAACTCTATGTCCTTGAGCTTAAATAATTGAACTGAACTGAATGAGCTAGTTACGCAGCTCAATCAAACGACCGAATTTGTGCACTTCTGCAAATATTTTAAGCAAACTTCTATTCATGTACACGTTATCCTGCAAAAAAGGACAAAAAAAAAAAACTAAATGAATTCTCTTTTGTCATCGTACATGATGACGAATATTTTTATTACCAGACTTACTGTGTGTGTATAACTACAGAAAAGAGAGCAAAAAAAAAAAAACAAAAAGGAGAACCCATCGTCCTTGCAGTACACCAATTTATTACCTCCCACTCCACCCTCATTGAGGAAAATACCAGTCCAATATTGCAACGCGCCGGCCATACCAACCTTGGGTCGTTTCTTAAGCTGTTCAACGACTTTCCGACACGTATTTGCCACCAACTCATGTATTACTCGGGAGTTGGGTTGGCACATTCGAATGAATTCAGCTCTGGGGCGAGGGGCGTGGTACCAGTACCAGCCAGAGAATGGGCAACGAAGCACGTTACCCATTCGGTCACATACTAAACGAGAATGTTGGCGAAAAAGTGTCACTAGTGTCACCAGTGTCACTCCCTTTATTGTCGTTGCAAGACGACGAAAAGAAAGTCAAACAGATACACACATTCATAGATTCTCGTACAGTGAGTCGGAAGCACCGAGTGAAAGTGCTGAATGTGTTTATGTAGCGAGAATACAGATTGTCTCCCGGGGGAATCCTTTGGCTGGGATTTAGAAATTTGTCCTTTTCTTTACGTCTACCCACCCAAACTCGCACCAATGGCCAGTTTTTCTTCATTTTCGTGGAAATTAAAGCTGCCACCGAAAATTGGATCGGAAGCAGGACGAAATTTTCTGCAAAAGTTATTTAGTTTTTCACTTACAAATATTGCCATTGTGCATTTAAAGCTTACTAACACAATTAAGCACAGGGTTGACTTCTCCTGGGCGCGGGACAGAATTAGAATCAAAAGGCACGAAGGGCGGAGTGCATTCAAATGAAATTCTCCTCTGAGAGTTTATTTAAATCACTGGAAAACATTATCCTTTTGCTCTAACAGGATTACATGGGAATTCGTTCGTTCGTTCGTTGGCTGTTTTTGTGTTTTTTTTTTTTCTCCTTTGAATGTCCTTCTTTCATTCATGTCGTGATGATGGTGGCAGTGTGCACTTCCTTTTGCACAGTGTTTTAAAGTCATGCTGACATGAGAGGATAGAGATGTGTCCTTTGCCGTAACGAATGAGTTACAAATTGCAAAAGTGAAATATGAGGAGTCTTTCATTTCCGCTGGAATGACTTTCTGTCCCGAAGAAGTTTTGTAGAAGCAAATACGATTGCAGAATGGAACGAAGAAAGGTTGAGAAGGAAAGTCATTTCGTTGAACTATAAAATGGTGCAACTGGAGAGTGCGATCTTAAATTATGTGCAAGGACGTTTGAAAGGGGACATGTCGATGGACTTTAAGTTGATTTTTAAGACATTTGGATTACATCCTATGGAGTGGGAATGTTGAGTTGAAATTTATATCTTGGGACATAAGGATATGTTATCATTTAATTTTATCCTCGATATGTTTGTCAAAATTTAGAATTTCGTTCAAATACAAGCTTCTGGTAGTTAATTGACTGGGTGTACAGAAGATAGACATGAGCATTCTATGGAAACACAAGGCGTTGTACAAATTGCCTATCAACCCTATCTCGTCTCCACTGTGTAAAAAGTTCAGTAAATAAGTCTATGTGGCGGTTGATAGGTCCCACTGTAAATAGCCTTGTGTAGTCAGTAGTAGTGGAATCTTCATAGAAGATGTCATTGGCCCATAGTTCTTCTGTAATGATGCTGGTAACAGCCATTGAAAGAGATCCTGCAATAAAACACTTAAGCTCCTACTTAACACTCACTTTAATGGAGAAAGGATAAGATTAGGCATAAACTCCCTCTCACCTTTTAATGCATGGTTTTACAAAAAACCGAAGGATATATTTTAGAAACACTAAATATTTAGACAGTGAGCGGCGTAAATCAAGTGGTGGGTCTCTTCCATTTCCATGGACTTGTTGGGCCAAAAATTTGCATTTTATTTTTTGTAATAAAATATCTCGATTTTTTACAAATTATTAACGAATCACGCCCACTTTTTGGGGCGTTTTTATTTTAAAAAAACGATTTTAGAAAAATTGTATATGTAACATCCTCAACCGTTCGAAGTTATCGAGAATTCAGTCAAGTCACGCCCACTTTTGTAAGGCGGTTGCTAGAGAAGCAGCATAGGGTATTATATCAAAGTTATAATTTAGACTAAGATTAACCTCTTTGTTTTAAAAGTTTTAGAGAGCTTATTAGACAAATACATTCGGATTAAACTAAACCTGGTATTCTGTATAGCAAAAATTTTGAAAAATTTAGACAAATCTGTCCATATTGTCGACCTTACGTCGAACACAGTTTGGGTAGGTAGGTAGAGGTAGATTACACTCTTTCTGCCTTTGGGACATTAAATGGGTCTTCAATAATGTCTCAATCGATGGAGTAAGAAAAGTAAGCAATACTCAAACAGAAACCCCATGAAGTTTTTTGGTAAAAAAGAGTCCCCAGAAAACTTTCTTTTCCAGTAGATGAAAATATCACAAAAATTAAAAACTAGACAACGAGTTAGTTAATGGTACCCATTTGCACAGATGGCCCCAAGACGGACATTGACGTTGGTGCCAGATTCTAATCAGAAGTTAATCAGCAGCATTTACCAAACTTAGTCCTGACAGTAATAACAGCTGCTCAGGTTCTAACGCAAACATCCTGTTACCCCTTTTTTCATTTAAAGACAAGGAAGTGATTTCTAAATTCAAGCTTGTAAGTCGTTGTACCAAAGAGTTACTGCGGTATTTTATAATACACAGGGATGCCGGTAAGGGAGAACTCCTGATGATTTGGGGGAGAAAAGGATCATCCAACCTTGCTGATACTACTATAAAAACCCCACCTTGTGATCTTAGACTGGGAACAAAATATGTACTAGTAGTAGCAAATGAAAGTTAGTCGACTAATTTCTCTGATTAAAAAAAATAGTTTCGTATCCTAGGATATAACATGCTGAGGTATTATACGAAGAAAATGAAACTGTGCAGAAGATGTGATGATGAAGTTGCACCTCTGGATACTTCCACTTTTTTTGACATTTCCTAGCACACTATGCAATTGAAACAAAAGACATTTTTTCCATTAAATACCTGGACAAAGTCATAAGGCATCGCAATCGATCTTTATTGATCTAAGTGTAAAAGACGCAAGACTCTTTTTGTATTAACTTAACCTGAACTGAATGGAGATCCCTATCTGACCATTTTGTCTGAATATTTGTGGGATAGATTGGTAAACACTTGAAACATATGTGGTGACACTCAACTGGCAACCTTGTTCGGGTAAAAATTGTTGGGTCATTCGACATGTCAAAAAATAAACCATTTTGGGCGATTTTCTGTTCCGGTTATTTCAAGGCAGATCACATCGCACAACTCTCAAAAACTCATAATTTTTGGTCGATGTAACATCGAGACTGATCGATTGCACATTTTATATTCGAAAATACCAGCAGCAATCATCCAACATTTATCCAAAAATGGCAACCATACGTACATACATATGTATGTATCTCTTTCCATGTCAAGAAAAATAGTCAATAGACTGAAACGATATTCATATCCTTTCCACACATTCGCTTATACATACATTGGGTCTAGTAGACTGGGTGTGACATTCCGCAGTTTGGAGGGCACTTTCACGATTGCTTTTAGCAGATGCTACCAAAGAAATTTAAAAATGTTATTCATAAAAACGCCCCTAAAATGTGGGCGGTCGATGAAAAATACAATGTATGAGTGAATTAGAGAAAATATTACCGTCCATCAATTATTTTTAATATCTTCTTCCATATTTCTCGTATAAATGTGAAATATTCGAGCTAGTTTCAAGAAAATCTATATTTATTCCCTTAATTTTGAGGTTGAAATGAAAATTCTGATTTTTCCTCGGGCCATGATGACACCGACTCTAGATATAAAGTTTGAAGCAAATCCGTCAGACAGACAGATAAAGTTGGCGGATCCACTTCTTTGGTAATGTCAAATTCGAGTTCAAAATTTTCCAAGAAACCAAAACTTGCCCTATAGGTAGGATCTCGTATAGGCAGACGTAGGGATAGAAGTTGATTAAGGACCAGTTCAGTGAGATCTAAGTTCAAAAATAAAAGTGCTTGGGCTTATGTAAAAACCTAATCTATGCACCTTCTTATAAGGATTAACGACTGTTGAAAAGGAGCGATGTCGAGCCGAAGGGAAGCAAGAGGATAATGTAATATTTACAAGAGCAATTATGACCGTAAATGGAATTATTCCAATTTGTCTTGAACACAAAAAAGGCAATTCAACGGACCTGTGAAATCGTTTAAAACTAAACATTATTGGACGATTTAACATTTTTCTACTTTTTTCCGATTTGGTTTTGGGTGATACGACACAGGACTGTTTTGACAAAATGCCTACACTTTTTTTTGTTGAATTTTTGGGCGATCTGTGGCCAAAATTTTGAGCGATGTGACATTTTTTTGATTTAGGCGATTTGCTTTTGTACAGAGTCGCTGCATGAGAACACTTCAATCAGAGGAGATACCATTGAAGGACTAGCTATATAAGAAATTAATCATTTATAGTTCTGGTATCTCTTATAAGACCATCCGTCGGACAAAACTATTTATGGAAACGATCTGTTTCAGGATTGGTTACCACATTACCAAGGTCGCTTCTTTAAGTGAAAATTAAGCTCAACCAACTTGTAGCGTTGAAATCGGAATGCTTTTTGGTCGAAGTACCCGACCTAGAAAAGTTCATTTCCCAGAATTTCAATCTGATAACTCTCGATGAGAAAACTGACTACATAGCACCATAAGACAAACAAAAAATAACTCCTTTCCCAAGAACTAATTAAATTGGCACAACCACACTTGCCCTACAAATTTCAATAAAGGCCTTCAGGAAGGCAAACCAAAATTCTGCATCGCATCTTCATCATACACATCATCTGTTGATTTATATCCTTTGAAGTTCTTCGGGCAAAAAATAATTGAAAAATCCATTATTGAAGTTTGCCTTGCATTCCGGATATTCAGCCAATAAACACAAACAAACACACCACCTGGAGGATTTACCTGCAAGGATGTTGTGCCCTTCAGACGCACCCCGCCTGCCCACCAATACCAATCCGAGTGCCACACCATCCGAATGCAATCAAATTGGAAAAACGAAGAAATTGAATTTCCTCTTTGACGGAAGTAATTACTCCTTCTGAATGGCTGTGCAAATAATGGGATCGTGTACAGGATACGTCATTGACTTAACCCCGATGAAACTCGATTGGCCGCCACTATCATTGTCGTTGCCGTTGTCGTCCTTGGACTGGATAACGCTCTTTGCATCGAATTGAATAACTGTGCTCACGTACTGCCTTATGCTTTTCACATTCAAAAAAGGATCTCGAAACGTGGCACACTGCTGCATAGCATTGCACTGGCATCATGTACTCGAGCACAAATAAGGATAATAAAATATAAAATGCAACACGTTGGGGGCATTGTTGTGTGTCGAGTAATAGAATGGGTGAAACACTATGCAGTGCACTTCCTTATCCCTTCTGTCGACATGGTTGTTGGATTTAGTAAAATTTATTTCTTGTGAAAGTAAATACATTTTTAAGGCACCCTCTGTCCTCTGGAACTCCTTTCTCTGCGACGACGTCCTGCTGAATGTAACGCCGCGGTGTAAACAAAACCACTCTGCACAAGAAATTGGCATTAAGATGGAGATGGCCAGCGTGCAGCAAACGACGACGGAACACCAGAAACGTATCACATTACAAGGAGAAACAACAAGAAAATGAAAACAACACCAGACACCAGAAACGAAAGACTACGGTCAAACGGAAGGATCTGTTATTATTTGAATAAGGATTCCCTCTCTCCTCCTCTTGAATATCAAACTTGATTATACAGTATAATCAGTTATTTGTCTTGCTGGCTGTTTTTTAGCACCACTCCGATGCAGACGGTTTACGTTTCTTCTTCAGAGTTCCTTTGCAAACAAGAAAAAGGACTCGCAACACCCTTTAATCTCCTGCGAAGCAAAAAGCAACACCACTTCAGGAGACTTCAACGATTTTCGAAGGAACAACGATAAGAAGAACATCTCTCGGAGTGAGGGAGTTCTTTGCTATTCGCCTGTCAAAAGGTATTGAAGACAGCACTCGCAGATGGTCTGGTAGGGTGAAAAAGGATGCAATCCCCTAAAGACCCTCAGAAAAAGAAAAAAAAAAGTTGCGCCAGCGAACGTGCCAAAGGGGGCAAACACTTTGGTTTTATTAGAAACGTGCTGTATCTTGATATTTGATAACCAACACACACATACACAGTGAAGGATAATACTCACTCGCGAGTGCATTGCAAAACCCCAAGAAGTTGTGCAAATAAAATGGGGATCCAGTTCCACACCCTCAGACTGCGCAGTCAGTGAAATAATTCAAACCATAAAAAAAAATCTTTCTTAAGGACAATGGAACGGGTTGGCGGGACATTTAAATAAAAGGGGCAATCAGCCCCTTCTCCCAACTGGAAATTAACAACGGCGGAGGGGATTTCTGCGAATTGTCATAACGCAGTTATTGCATGTCTCCTAACGATTGCAACGCCATCCGGGGAAAGGACTCTTGGATTGTGATGGATGAAATGGCTGAAACGGACTACCCCGAGTGATTAACAGTGAACGCAAATAAGAAAATTGTTTATTCGCAGGTATTCATGTATTCAATTCATAAATAAACTGATCTCCGTCATACGTGACAGGCTTTGAAAAAATTAACTACACCTGGAGCGCGGTAATCAGTGGGTGCGTGTAAGGGCATTCTGTGATTCGTAGCAGTCCTGCTTGTTGTTCTGTTTAATTGCTTAATAACGAGTTGAATGTTGATTGTTCGTGTTGGGATTGGTTTCATTTTTTCAGAGAAAATCCCAAATGTTGTGTTACAGCTCCTTAATATCGAAGAAAACGTGGTCCTTTAATCGAGCTTGACAATTACGTGTCATATATGGACGACGAACCCCAGACGAGGGTATTGGTTCCAACCTCCCTCTTTCATTGTCGCATGAAACAGTTGGGTCTTGTTTATTGACAATCTTGGGAGCACCTACCGTAACTCTGGCCTTAAGCAGATTTTGCAGTTTCAGCAATGACCTCTACCGCTGGGAGCTTCATGTTTCCAATAGCATTGGGAGGATGGCCCTCGACGATTGTAGGAATCACTTGATCGATGTTCCTCCGATAGGATCTTCATTTTACGCCGAATTGTATCTTGATTTTATCAATATCGTGAAACTGCTATTTCTCTTTTGGCCTTTCTCGAGGTCAAGTCGGGTGTGAAAATGGATTTTATATATCATTTCAGCTGGACATAGATATAGCGGGGTTGATACTTCGTTGTGCGTTGCAGGGGATAGTACTGCAGAAAGTCTACTGCCACGTGTCCAGCAAAATTCATATCAACCTTCATACGATTTGACGTCTATAGATCCCATCTAAATCCTACTTAAATCCTAATGCGATACAAATCGAACAACCCTTTTTGTTGTTAGCAAATGTCACACAAATGGCGGACTAAATTTTTTTTCACATCCGCGAGTTCAGATTGATAGTTCTTTTTGAATATTTACACAGATTTTTGTTGACATATTAGTAGTTGGCGCCAACAAAGCTAAAACTTTTCACAACAATCAAATTGGTTTACTTTCACACTTCTATTGTTCACTTCATGAATTTTTCAGTTGTCCCATTTTTATTCCACCCTTTCGTGACAGCACTTGACATTTGCAAACGTCAAAAAATCCAAGAAATTTCAAACAAATCTCACAATCCGAGTTGTCGTCTCCGCTTCTTCCTGTAAACTGTAAACTACTGTCAGTCCGACAGTCCTGTGTTGCCAGGCTCTAAAAGGTGATGTGCTCGTCGCTAAAATCAAACGAAGTTTTTCATTGTCACTTATGGTTTCCTCTTTCAGTTTTCTGAATGATTTCTGATCATGTAGAATGATGTAGAGATCACAAAGTTTTGCAGCAACTTCTTGGTTCTTCTCTGTATTCTGTTGCCTTGCTTCCCATGCTATGGAAAATGTCTCCTTTTCGAAGTGCATGATCCACTGCCACTTTCATCGCTTTGGGTTCCTGACACTTTCTCCGATAACAGGAACAGGAACAGGATTTGGTCAGAAAATACTTACAATAACTCTGATTTACAAACGTTTGGAACTTCTTTTCTCGGGATAATCACTCTTCAAAAGCTTCATATGTCTATCATTGGAGCCGTACAGAACAGAGCTATAAGTACCAGCACTTGGGATACCCTTCCAAAGACTGATATTCGTTCAAAACTTCTGTTTATGACTCTCTTCCACCTATCTACTTAGTAATTTTTGAAAACGACGAGTCCTACCTAGTCTAGAGGCGCAAACATCTAAACCGTTGGAAACATCCTTTTCACAAGGAGAACAAAAAAATGGTTTACATGAAAGGAGCAACGAAATCGCGAAAACACTCCCATTGATGAGTTTCTAAATGCAACATTCATTTCCCAAATACCACATCCAGAACAATTGATTAAAGCCAAACATATTTCCCTGTATCCGACCACACCATCAGTAAGCGCAAGCAATATCGATGTGCCTTGCTTCTAATCTCAAAATAATTACTTTCTGTCTGAGTGTGCTAATCTAGGAGGAAGCCCCCAACGATGGATAATTATACCAACTTAAGTCAATAGATAGACCAGCCTGTTCTGCTTCCACGCTGTTCATTGTTTTAAGTGCTTTCCGACAGGAGTTCCATCAAATTTTACTACCCAACTGAGAGCAAGTGAAAACACGAATACCAAACTGATACCGTCGTCCACTATCATCGTGGCTGGAAAGATTTCCTGCCCAAAATCCTTCAGCAGTGTACCACATTCGCGTTTCGTTGTATCTTTCAGTAAAATGCAAACTAAAACAAGCGTTATGGAAAGTTGTATGCCTTTCCACATGAAGAATCCGAAGCCATTATTTTTACCATTCGCTATGGCAGGAATGCATTCCTTTTTGTCTCGCTACGAGAGACAGTATCTGCACCCAGTTATCCCGACCGAGTGAGCATTATCTCTGTGGTAGAATACCCGTATTACAATGGTTTTTCTTTTAGACTCGGTTTTCTTTTTGTGGCAAAGACCAACCAAGCAAACGAGAGGAAGATCCTTTCTGCCTTATTCGGTCATGTTACACATTCTTTCTTTATTTTTGGTTAACTGTGAGGAGTGAAACAACCAAAATTCATGTCAATGCTTTAAGGACTTGATATGGGGTTGAGGTGAAGCGTGCATCGCCTACTGTTGGTAAAAATCTTCCAAAAACTAATCCCCTTTCCACAGAGGGAGTGTGGAGAAGTAAAAACCAAAAACCGAAAAAAAAGAAAGTGCTCTCCAGCCAAATGGACTAAAATGGAGAAATTCAAAATCCAGGTTTGCCTCTCTGTATGCTCTTGTGCAGCCCCTGCTTGCATCCACCTCATTGTGTCGGTGTGACCCCCTAGACTGGGTAGGGTATACATTTGTATGTAGAAGGGGTATACATATAACGATGAGCTACTGTGTACGGTCCTGGTACTGCGGAGGATTTGATTAAAACAGCAGTGAAAAACTTTTGATACCATCACCATCTACAGTCCTGGATGGTGGATGGTGGATGGCGGATGGCACCCAACCATAACCCCCAACTATCATCACCACCACCTGAGGACGAAAATGATATCGAAGAAGGTCGGTCGGTGGGAGAATAGTGTTCCCGTGCGTCCCCTTGAAAAATTTAATTATTAAAATGAACGATTCCGTAATATGATGCATACTGGGAATTGTGGCTTTGCATTGGGTTTGTTATGCTCTTCCCGTTTTTGTTGTTATTTTCTCTTTTTTTCCCCCTTTTTTTTTGTGTATTTGTGCAGGGCAAACATTGTGGCGTTCTTATTACGGATGCGGTTTGGTTTAAGCTTGGAATTCGGTAATTTGGTGGCTGGGAAAGGAACGAGAGGATTCTGGGGGAACTGTGGAATGGAAATACATTTTTGAACTATTGGAAAACTGGTGTGACTTAAAAAAGAATACAGATTCGGTTGCAGTTTATGGCATGCAATTAATTTTAATCAGAAATTTATTAAAAATTACTGATGCGCAAAATCAGTTTGCTTGATAGCCATAAGCTATTGAGGCGCGATTTATTTGTAAATTCAGAAAGCCGATCGTAAGTACTGCAATAAATATTTAAATATTCCAAATCTATTGATCGATAGCGAAACAATCTGTAGCGAAAACGGAGTAAACGGGCCTGCATTAGGAAGCTACATTAATGCCATTATGTGGGGAATAGCACGTCTTTTGGTTTGGTGGCTTGGTTTCTTTGACAGTGCTTCAAGCAGTCGGTCCAATTTTTGAAGACTCAGTCCTATACGTGTATCGTTATTCAAAAAATAGCGTTTCGAATGTTGGCATAGAGGTCATTTAAAGTGATTGACTTGTTAGTATAGCCTAAGGACTTGACATACCCTTAGAGAAAATAATGGGCTGGTGTCAAATCGCATGATCGAGGCGCCCAATTGATAAACACTCGTCGTAAGATGACCCAGTCTCGTTCACAACTTCGAGCATTTTTTCGCTTGTTAAAACCACAACTCGAATATATCGATATTGTCGAGCTTTGGCTAGAGAAATTTGCTTAACATCGCTCTATACCTGAGACCATTGACGTTAAGGGTGTCTGTTTCTTCATTTTGAAATAAGGTCCGTTGATGCCGCCATTCCATATCCCGGCTAAAACAGTCAATCTTTGTGGATACATTGATAGATGGTCGAACACTTGTGGATTGTGTTCGCCAATTTTGCTTATTGGGCCTCGTTCGAGAAGATTATTTTTTAACCAAAATTCGATTATCCGGCCAACATTTCCAGCGCCCAATGAGGGAACTCATGGCGTTGTCTATATTCGTCCGGCTTTGATTCTAGCGTTAGCACAATATTATACGGATAAAGGCCGAAATCCAATCACAAAATAACCCGGCGAACCGCGGTATATTGACATTTCTGGATTTTCTTCGATACATACTGGTCGCTACGGTTGCTATTTTTTCTTCATTTCGCACCAATCTCTGTCTGGGTGGTAGCTTAATGTCGAAAAGAATGTACAGACGCTCAAACTTTTCTACGGTCCGACGAATTGCCTGCCATGCTGACACCCGACCTCCCGGCGAAATTCACGTTGCGTATTTCCAACAGAGCCTGAATTTCGATCATATTTTTTTAAAGCTTTTGCAGGTTTGGCAAGCAGTTTGGACATCTGCTGAAATATAATAATTGAAAAAAGTATCATTGCTATCTATTCACCCAAAATGTATGGAATATAAAATTGTTCAGCTGAATGGTGAAAGTAGGACCTGTAGAATCGTAAGACTTCAAATGTACTATATGATCCTTCGCATTGACACAACAAATAGTTCAGTTATGAGTGCAGACCATCTCTTAAAAAATACAGATACGTACACTATGATCGGTCTGATGAGAGCAGTGTGTATCACACTGAAGGCAAATATTTTATGAAATATGATTTACGTATGCGGTACATCTGGTCAAGAGGCTCACTATCCAGAAATCGTCATCCGATTGATATATTGTAATGGTAGGTGGATAAGAGTGGTGGTGGAGTAGTGTTGTGGCGCGTCGTTTTGAGTTATCCCAAACTCGTGTAGCACTTATTTCATGAAGTTGCTAGACCCACCCAGTGGAGTTTACAAAAATTATAAATTTTGTACTAGATAACTCTACTTGGCCATTGAAGAAGGAACAACCGAATATGTCAATATTGTCTGAGTCTCGCTAAGGTTGGACAGGCTTTGCAGCCACAACAGAAATTGTTGCAGCCTACTCTAGCTAGATGGTCTTCTACTAGTTAGGCCATGATACTAGTCATGATATCTTCAATATTTGTTCTTAATCTAATTAGTAGTTCGTTTGTTTTTGTTTTGTTATTGTACAGCATGTGAAACATTATTGGAAACGAAAAGAAAAAAAGAGTACAAGACTGGGTTGCACGTACTTGCACCTTAATGCTATACTTGTACAACGTTATGAGGATCGAAAAGTGGGAATTTTATATAGAATTGTAATGACAACGCTGTGCTGATCATGTTTGAGAGATTTCACAAAAAATTATTTCTTTTAAAATTACCTCATAAATTGATCCTGGATTTAAATTTTTAAAAAGTGAACGTTTAAAAGTTCCTATACTTGGTGCTCCATTCTTCACATGCACCACGAAAAGTAATTTAAAATCAAAAGTTTGAAGCAAATCCTTCTATTGATTTAGGCTCAATCTTTCGTTCGAATACCTGCTCCAAAAATCTTAACATAAACCTCTATTGTTCAGCAGTATACAAGGGACTGTTGGATGGCAACGGGCAGTGAGCTTAGTGCAAACTATGTAAACTCCTTAACCGGCTTGAAGTTATAATCACGACAAGTGATCTTTTATTTTCGACGGTGGACAGAAGCCTCTAAACTGACATCTGGTAAATCTGTCTTGGTGTAACGTCGGTGAAGTAATTCTATTGCTGCTTGAAAGCGATCTTGTTGGAGCATTCCATTAGCCACCCCCCAAGTCAGCCGCCTTTAACGTCTCCCCCACCTTGATTAGTATCATTGAGGACTTTCGACAAACGCAGGACAAAGGTAAAGCAATTAACAGCGAGGATGCAAAAAGTTAAAATAAATAATACCCTGTCAGGTTTTCTTCCAACAAATTCTCGGGTGCTACAAGGTTCAGTTTAAGGCTCACTCCTAATTTTCGTTACCAGATAATGTATGACGATGACTTTCAGTTATACATGAGTGGTCCTCATGTTGTGATTGACCATTGTGTCGACCGTCTCGATCGTACGTTTATCTCTAAAAAATGGTATTCTGTTGAACCATAAATAATCAAAATGTTTAGTTCTTTCAGTTATATCTTTGGACCTTTTACGTTTGCTTTCTATCGAACTAAATACTGTTCACGTTAAGTATGCTGAAAGAACCTTGGTATAATTATTGTTAAAAAACCTATTCTGACAGTATCACAAGCTTACAGACCTATCAACACGTTATTCCTAACCTATGGACCGACATTTTCTGTTCTGAGTTCTTAGATACAAAGAAGTGTCAAATATTGTTTCCCGTCTGTTTAATATCACATTTGACAGTTTTTCTCTCTGACATCCTGTTGACACATCAACCAAACTAAGTCCTTACATTTGACGTTCAGTTTTTTATCGTTAATATCCGTTTGTGGAATTCGTTAGCGAAGAATACTGAAAATGTATTGAAGTTGTATTTAAAATTGAATTCTTCTAATCTGTTATAATAATTTTGTAATTCTTCCGTTAAGCTTGACACTGTTGCCGTTGACAATGACACAAATTGTATAATTTTTTCATAATAAAATAAAATGAAAAATGTAGTTACGTCCACGTCCTTGTTTTATACATCGGGTCATGTCACAAAACCGTGTACATTTGCCGAATAAATTTCAATTTGTCGCAAACTACCGCAGGCGAAAAAAATCCATTCATTCCTAAAACAATGTCAGCTCAAATTTAATTTAATTACTCTATTCATATTCGTATCCAATTATTAAAAATATCACGGTCCTCCAATGCACATTTAATATTTAAACAACAATACCATAAAAACACTTCTTAACTGCCAGTGTAGAGCATATTTTAAAATCCGATGCCAAAAATGATTGCAATTCCCGAACGCATCACAAACGCGAGGAAAAAAATGAAATAAAAAAGTAAAAAACGAGAGGAAACAACAGCACGTAGAGAAAAAGCTTCAAAAATCCATGAAATAAAATATCGAAACAATGCAATCCATTATCAGGGCCGCACTATGCTCGTGATATATTGTCCCGGAGACCCCTTAAGTATGTAATCCTTTGTGTATGTCAGGCCAATAATAAAACAATCGACAGTATAAGCCAGTAATAGTCTGGCACCCCATGCACTTCCCTCTCAGAAAAAACAAAATAAAAAAAAATATGATGAAAAGCCTTTTTCGACTGGAATCCAAACAGAAAGGATAACAGCCGACAAGCAAACACATAAATGAAATAAAATTCACTGAAATATTCTCGATGATTTTTTGTTCTCTCACCACCCACTCGTTCGCCCTTTTGTCATACTTTACAGATTGCAAATGAAAATCGAGGCCAGGACAGACTTCAGATGATGATCAACAGCAATGGTATTTAAGGGAAATTCAGGATGACGAATTTGGCCTTCAGTTACCGAACGTCCTTGCTAAAAGGATTAACTTGGTATCCATTATCTGATATAAGCATAGGATGGAGGCTTCTGATGGGTCTGCTCATATTCAACTGCATTGGTGAGTGCGATGGTAAGAGTCAAACAAAAGTTTTTTTTACATCTACTATCTGCATGCCAACAAGGATATACAGTGTAAAAGGATAGCGCACACAGACTATGCAATGTGGCCTTTCACAAAAAAAAAAAAAAAAAAAACAAACACTGTAAACCTACTCGTATTTGGGAAATGCATTTCGAACTTTTAACCAAAGAATTTTTTTTTGCTCTTGAAAATTTTGTTTCATATTTCCAGTGGCAGCATTTGAGCCTGACTTTGTCTTCCCGCTGGAAAATGTCACCGTGGCACAAGGACGCGATGCCACATTTACATGTGTCGTCAATAACCTCGGCGGTTATAGGGTGAGTGGGGATGGAGCTCAAGCAAGGGTATGTATCGGTTTTTCTCTCGCCACTGACACTGATTCAGATCATATAGCAAAAATGCAAATAAATTTTTTTAAACACGTTTTTTTTTTTTCTTAAAAGTGCACCAAATCCAAAAAAATATATTAAACAAAATAAGTATCTATCTCGCACCAGTTCGCACAAAAATTGGATAATATTCACCGGAATGTGTGGCACCTCTATAGTAGCTCTATGAACTATATATACAAATGCACCGCAACATCTGATCATATCAGCATCGCACAGAAGTTTTATATATACATTTTCTTTATTTAAATAATTATTTTCAGTATTTTTTAATGATCTGAATTTTAGTTGCACTAAATTTAAAAAAAAAAAAAACAGATTTCTTTAAAGCGCACTTTTTTGCACTAGCACAATCAAGAGCACAGCACTTTAATAAATTTGATAATTTCCGCAGAATTAATTAACAACTTTTGATGATAGAATTATTATGTTGTATATCTTAATTTTAATTTTTAAATATCCGTAAAAAATATCTTTTTATGAGAGAATTACAAAGTAAGGAATGATGAATGAATATCCTTTGGTTGATAAAAAAATCTGCACTGCAAAGCAGCTTTCCAGATCTAATCTTCCATCGACAGCCCGATAGAAAATGCCATCCTAAGGGTACGCATAATCCGTTTACCATCCTTTATAATAGTGCACTTCCGGCGGGAACTTGAGCGCTGTTGCAATTGGTTATTCGATTTTTCATATTGGAACGCCAATCATAAAGCTAGGTACCTGCAGGTCAAGCACTGAGTCTTTGTATCGAAATAAATCCACATCTTAGGAGAGGAAATATTTCCCACCGAAGGTGAACAGGTACTCAACAACTCGTTATTGCCTTCACAATATAAATTCATCGTATCTACTATGGTGGAATAAATTCCCACCAAATATGAGTTATTTTACTCTATTTGGTTAAGAGTTAAGGTTATCTCAGTTTATGTCAACTAGTAAAAGAGTGTAGGACCCAACTACCTGTACCCTTAACAATACTAAATGCAAAGTTTGGATTTTTGTGTGAACTAAGACCATATTCTAACATTTGGCGGACTATGTTTCAGTGTCAGGTAAATAGCCACAGACACTTACAATTTGTTTATTTTTACAGAATGGCCAGAAAGCTGTATCTGCAACGTTAAGCTGGCGAAAACAAAATCAGTCCTGTTGACAAACGCACATGCAAGTCCAAGCATAACACCGCCAAATCTAAGCAGCCCCAGTTTGAACTGCGTAGGAAGTATGAGCCACCTAAGACCCAAGCTAGCCAGGAGCTATTGTGAGAGAAGAAAATAGTGGTATAAACTAGGGAGACCTATACGTACGACAAAACTGTGAGCTCATGGTAGGGACCTCAGCTAAAATCATGAACTGCTTTCATACTTCAGTGAAGTCTGTGCTGAGCGGATAGCTCTTAAGTGATCAAAAAAGTGAATGGATCCGTTAACAGACATTGCACTATCCTTCAAGCCGAAGTGAGTGCTTTTCGTCAAACCAATCCTAGGGTTCTCTGACCAATCCTAGATTTGTCGTAGAGACCGCCTATCCGCACGGAGGAGAATGATTGAAATCCCTTCTTCATAGAGGTATCACAATGAACCTATTTGGATCTTACTGCATCCCCAACAAAACCTTTTGACTCAGTGTTGTATTAGTTGGAAGATAGGTAGGTAGGTAGATAGTTTTCTCCGAGTGCAGTTTTGAGGACAGTTTTTATGTTCTTTCTGCGATTAAATGTTCGTTTGGATTGTGGTTTGGAAGTGTACGAGAGCGGTCTATTTTGGGTTCTGATGAGTATATACCAGAGCGTATGCCCTTCCTTTTTTTTTTTTTTTGGTTGCGCCAACGGATGTGTAATCTTCTAAAGATACCAGTAACCCGGGCTACTGGCATGCACGATTCGCAAACCTGAATACTCGATGCCAGGAATACGCCTACGTACTAACCCACACCCTACACACTTCAACCACTCTCCCCGCGGAACTACCGTTAAGTATTACTTCGCGGGGCTGGTTAGCACTTTATGCTCTTCTTGACCTGTTCGGCGTTTCTTGTTCTGAGGGGGCTTCCATTTGGGTTTGGTTGCTCTCCCTGAGCCTTTCCAGCCGCCGACGTTCCTTTATGATCACCGCTGCTGTTTGTTTCACAGTATTCCATACTGCGTTCGATGTCAGCATATGTTTTACGATGTTCTCCGGAGTTGGTATTTCTCCAATTATTTCCTCAAGACCTCTGCGTTCCAAGCGAAAATGTGGGCACTGAAAGAGCACATGCTCTGCATCCTCTCTGGCCTCTCCACAGTTTGAGCAATTTGGAGATTCATCAAGCCCAAACCTGTTTAGATAAGCTCTGAAGCAGCCGTGTCCGGTTAAGAACTGGGTGAGATAAAAGTCCACTTCTCCGTGATGCCGGTCCATCCATTTATCTATATCCGGTATAAGTCTATGGGTCCATCTTCCCTTCGTTGACTGATTCCATCTTTCCTGCCATGTTCTCATGCTTCGCTGTCTTTCTGCCAGCTTAATATCTTTGACAAGGGGTTCCTGGATTTTGGCGTCATAGGTCCTCTGTAGCTCAATAGCCAAGATATCCGCTGGTAGCATTCCCGCAATAACACATATAGCATCATCGGATACCGTCCGAAAAGCGCAACATACTCTCAGCGCGCACAGTCTGTTGACGGAATTAACTCTTCTTGAGTGGGACTTAATTTTCACTGCCTTTGCCCATATTGGTGACGCATACATTATTATTGACTGCGCCACTCTTGACAAAATTAGTCTCCTTGGTTGTCTGGGTCCTCCAATGTTTGTCATTATTCTGGATAAGGCAGTACACACCCGAGCAGCTTTGTCGCACGTTATTTCAAGGTGTTCCTTGTAAGCTAGCCTAGCGTCAATCATCACACCTAGGTATCTGATCACCGGTTTTGACGTTATATTTTGGTTGCCTACCCTGATGGTGATTGCTTCTCTTTTCTTGCGGCTGCTTACTAGTACTGCTTCCGTTTTATGTTCCGCGAGTTCTAAACCGACTGCTGTCATCCACCGTCTCACTTTTCGGATACATTCGTTTCCAATGTCCTCTATTTCTTCCAGGTGTTTTGCTGTCACTACGATTGCGATGTCATCGGCAAAGCCTATGATTTTTGCCTCGTTGGGGATTTCAAGCCTCAGCACCTTATCATACATAAGGTTCCACAAGATAGGACCTAGTACCGATCCTTGTGGTACTCCGCCAGATATGTGGTACTGTTTTACCCCATCGTCGGTATCGTAAAACAGGTACCGTTTCTCGAAATAATTGATTATTATTTTGATTAGGAATTCTGGTACCATCATTTCTCTAAGTGAGTACAAAATATGTCCCCAGTTTGCAGAATTGAACGCATTTTTGACGTCCAGTGTTATTACAGCACCGTATTTCTTTGCGCCTCCTCTCCATCTTCTGCCCTGGATAGCATCTTCCAGGATTGTGGTTACCCTCCGTATAGCATCGATTGTAGAACGGGCTTGTCTAAATCCATACTGTTCGTTTGAGAGTCCCCCGGCTTCATATATTGCCACCTCCAGCCGTTTGCATATAATTTTCTCCAATATTTTACCCATTGTGTCTAACAGGCATATGGGACGGTATGACGAGGGCTCATCTGGCGGTTTTTTCCCTTTGGGCAGCAGCACCAGACGTTGTTTCTTCCACTGGTCTGGAAAGACCCCTTCGGTTAGACACTTATTATACATTTCTAGAAATGGTTCCGTGTTTGTTTTTATGGCTAACTTAAGGGCCTTGTTGGGTATCCCATCCAATCCAGGTGACTTATTGTCATCGAACCGTTTGCACACTTCCAAAAGTTCCGTTTGCGTGACGGTTGTGATTTCATGTAAATCCTGAGGTGCTGTTATACGCTCTGCCGTTCTCTGCGGTGGAAATAAGCCCGACACTATTTTTTGCATTAGCAAAGGGCATGAGGGCGAGGGTGCCCTAGTGGTGCCTTTGAGTTTTGCCATGACTGCCTTATAGGCTGTACCCCAGGGATTTACATCTGCTTGCTGACAGAGTTCTTTAAAGTTGTCACTTTTGCTTCTCCGGATTGCTAATTTCAGGTCTCTACGCCTATCTTTGTATTGCACCTGCAGGTTCTGGTGAGAGGGCAAACCTCTGGATCGCTGGAACAGTCTTCTAGCTTTATGGCACTTGCTGCGTAGCTCTGCTATCTCTTGGCTCCACCAATATACTGGTGGCCGGCGATTTGTTGACGTTTTCCGGACCATAGATGCATCGCATGCTCTCATTACATGTTTCGTAATCTCGGCAGCCATAGCATTTGCTGTTCCTGGCCTTATTGTAGATTCTCTAAAGGTGAAAGTAAAAGAATCCTCGTCTAATGTGCCTATTTTCCACCCCATTCGTTGTGCCTTCTTTGGTGGGAGTTCCTGGTTGGATCTTTTCTGGTTTATTTCAAACAGGATAGCCAGGTGGTCGCTGTGAGTGTACTTTTTACTTACTTTCCACTTGGCGCCTCTCGCTAGGGAACTGGTTACGAAGGTGATGTCAACTACGGAACCTACGTCGTTTCTGCTAAAGGTATTCTCGCTTCCCGTATTGAGCAGCATGACATCTAGTGACGATACCGCTTCGAGTAGTGCCTCGCCTCTTCTATTGGTTCGAGTGCTGCCCCAATCAGTGGCCCATGCGTTGAAATCCCCAGCCATGATGATTGGGCTACGGCCTCTAGCATCATCCACGAGCCTATCCAACATACTCTGGAATTCTTCCAGAGTGCTGTTTGGGGATGCGTAGCAACTATAGATGTGTACACCCTTGACCTTGGCTCGAACGAACCCAGATTGGGGTGTCATCATTTTTTCTTCGAAGGCGTAGTCTCCACAGGTCCAAATAGCAGCTCTTTTTGAGTAATCAGCTGCCCAGACTTTTTCGTCGAGATTCTTGTACTGTTCCGATAATATGGCAACATCTATTTTTGACTCACGAATGGCTTGTGTTAGGAGGTCCTGTGCCGCTTCACAGTGATTTAAATTTAATTGCAGCACTTTCATATTCTTTTTGCGGTTTTTTTAGCTTCCTGGTATACAGGACATACTGCGCTTCCTGCCGCGTGTTTGAAGTTGGTGCTCCCCTTTTCTTCGCAGAGCACGCACCTTGCATCATTGGTGCAGTTTTTGGAAACGTGGCCTTTTTGTCCACACTTGACGCAATCCTCACTTCTGTCCGCCGTATTTGAACACGCTTTTGCTAGATGCCCGAAGTTGAGGCACCTAAAGCATCGCAGCGGCACCACTTTCTCCCGTATTCTGCATACAGTCCATCCGATTTTAACTCTCCCAACCTCCAGAACTTTTTTGGCAGCGTTTATTGGGAGGCTAATGACTGCAGTTTGTGTTCCTGCATAGGCTTTCCTCATGGATTTGATGGATGAGGCCTGCATACCTCGTACTTCCTCGAATTGCTCGGAAAGGGCTTGACAGATCTCTTCTTTGGTAGTGACATCGTCTAGGTCTTTGCACTCAATCAGCACCTCGTGCGTTAGGGTCCTTCCTTCCGCCATTTCCCCGAGAACTTGCCCTACTTTGCTTTGGTGCTCAGAGGTTTTTCCAGCTGCTGCTTTCTTGAGCTCAAGCAGTAACTCTCCCTTGGCCGTCTTCCTTATGTGAATTACGTCCGATCCCAGACCATTTAACTCAGGATTGGTCTTCACTTTTCGGAGTATATCGCAATAGGATGTTTCTCCAGTTTTTTTGATCACCAATGCGTCCGGCTTAATATGTATCTTGCCTGGACCTCTTTTTACCACTCTTTTCCACTCGGCTTTGTTGTGGTCTTCATTTGCGGTTTTTTCGCCTGCATCTTTGCCTCGCGGTTTTGTCGTCTTTCCTGGTTTTTTGGGAGGGCTTTTTCTTTCCTCTCACTTTGGCACTTCTGGACGCTTTGTTGCACTGACGTTTCTGTTTTTTTCGTGACTATCTCAGCGTATGTCAATGTCGAGGGTTCTTCATTGCTCGGAGATCTAGTCCTTTTCCGCTTAGGTTCTGGTAGTTGCTTCAACGGATGAGAAGGCGCCGATTTGCTCATTTCGGATGACTCAATGGTTTGGGTAGCTTTAGACAATCTATTCTTTACCACGTTGTCTTTCTCGGAATTTGCTATACAGTTGTAGTGTCTGCGTATAGCGCTAGTCAGCTTTCTGATTTCGTGGTGCACGTTTGTTTTCTCTTTGATGAATTCTATCAACGTATTGATGTTATTTCCCAAGGATTGCATGGCTTCACGTCTTTCTCTTTCTTCGCTGTTTTCTCTTCGCCTTTCTTCCTTGTTAGTTTCAGGCGTCAAGCTAGCAGTTGGTGCTTCTGTAAGGTGGAAGTCCGGCTGCTTTTGTGGGGATGTCTGCTCCGTTGCTGGTGCAGACGGCGTCCCTACGTCCTTACTATCGATCGCCTCCTCCATTATTTTTAGCGGCGGTGATCGCATCAGTACAGAGCTTCTCCTAAATGGATTTTCCTCTGTACTTTCGATTCCTGGGTTTGGTACTATGTTTTTTTGTTCTTTTTTTTCTGTTTTCTTTATGTTTGTTTTGTTTTCATTTTGATACATTTTATATTGGATCCCACGAGTATGGGGGAAAGGAAGGTCCACCACATCAGAGACCCCTGTAATGTGGTAAGGCTACATTACAACCAGAGGGCGCCAGGTATCTGGAGGGCTCCGTTAGCGATGCTGTATGGATTTTTGTCCCCAGCACCATTCAGACCTCGGCACGGGTCGCATTACACCTTGCCTTAGGGACAGGACGCTTAGTTACGGGCGGCATCTACTCGCCCTGTCACAAAAATTTCACTGGGCTTATGTGTTTTTTCCGTCACACCCTCCATTTTTGCCGCTCTTGGTCGGGGACTGCTTATTGGTTATTCGCAGCTAACCTATATATCTATAGGTCTTTCAGCTATCCGCCACCGTGCTGACCCCCCCGTTAGCCTAAGCTCGGCCCCAAGTATGCCCTTCCTCGTGACACTTATGGGTCTAATCATCTTAAACGGCAAATCCCAAGTGTCAAATGGACAACGTGGGTAATTTTAGGACCATTAGTATATGAAATTGTATTTGGCATTAAAGTGGGATTCGAGAATACCCTTAGTCGAGCACATAATAAGGTTCGAATATTCAAACAGATATTAGAACAGTAAAGATACTCACAAAAATGTTATTTTAGTTTTCTTCAAGAAATTATGTGCGATGTTTTTGAATACCTCGCTCACTTTAATAGTTAATGGTCTTTTACACAAGACACTAACTTGCTTACTTAACACGCTCCCGATCCGTGAAAAATCTCTGCCTGAGACACGCGTCTTTTACGCTCCTACCAATTGTCCTCACTGAGCGCTCTGGGATCCGTGATAGTACTTAAAACAGAGATTTGGTCTTTGCCGAACCTGAGGGATCTAATTAGATGATCTACTTTACTGGAGATCTATTGTCCATTCACTCGATGTGGACGAGCCTGTGTAGTCAACGTATTTTGCCTTTAGAACTACATCCACATCTTGGTACAGCTCATAGAATTCGAAAGTTCGATGAATAATTGTTCTGCTCGAAATCTGCTATCCTTTCTTGCTTATCCGTCCATCAATCGGTTCCATTGTAGTTGAGTGGCATGATCAATTTTTTGTAGAGCATGCATTTTGTCTTCCGAGTTGGGAATTTTCAACTTATTAGTCTTGTCAATTCGAAGTAGCAGCAACAGCAGGTTTCCTAATAGATCGTGAGTCCTTAACCATTTTGAAGGTACTGCTACCAATTCCTCATTTACTTAATCGTCCCAATGAATCCTGTCTTATGCGGCTTTAAAGTCGATGAAGAGTTTGACTAATGAGTTTCGACTTAAAATTCGTTGGTCTTTTCTAAATCTTGTCTTAATGTGAAAATTTCGTCGATTGTCGATCTGTCTGCCCGGAAGCCACACTGATACGTGCCACTTAGTGTGTTGCAGAAAGGTTTCAGACGTTAACACAGTACATTGGATAGGATTTTACATGCGACGTTATGCAGGGATATGCCTCGATAGTTTTACAAGACATGTGATCATACTTCTGGAAGATCTATTAATACCTACATTATGAACTCCTTAATAATCTTAAAGGATAGGACTGACCTGAAATTCATACAATTTGAAGTGTTCGTAGTACTCAAGAACTTGGAGTTCCATGGACAATTGTTCAAAAAAAATGTCCATCCATCCCAAAGGATTTCGTTCCTCAACAGCACATTCCACTTTTTCTTAAATTAATTTAGAAAAAAAAACCGCCATGTTGTAGGAATTCCAATTTTATTTATCTCGAAAATATTCAGACCACGAATTAAAGGAAATGACCAAAATGATTAATCGTGTTTCGAGACTAAAGTGGAGAAAAAGTCGAAAATCGACAGACGGCGAAAATTCAATCGAACAACTAAACACGCATACACACAGTATCGAACAGTAACCGCAAAAATGCGTGCCTAACACTACCACAACCACAGGCAATAAAATACATCGCGCCACGTATTCAAAACCCAACAAACGTTTTCCCCATCCAATAATTTGCAAAAAGGATAACGATTGCGGATGCCCTCCCACCCATCACCCGTCAGTTCAGCCGAGTTCAGATAACAATTTCAGCAAATGAAAATAAATTCACTTGTGTATCGAATTTCCTCGCGGAAACAAATTCAGCATCAACATCAGCATTCCCTCCATCTCCAATCCGCACTATGTAGACTACTGAAGCACGCAGAAGGATATCAGAACTCACATTTATCGTTGAACGCCGAACGAGGGCGAACGAATGAAGAGTGCACATACAAAAACTGATCAGGATTCCGTACGGAACACGACTACGACAATGACGACGACGACGAACAGTGCTCACTTAATCACAATAATGTGTTTGCCTCGAAATTTATTTGAATATTCGAGAATACCTGAGTGTGTTGAAGGGGAATAAACTGTACATTGCGAACCACCACCATCATCACCATCACCGTGCTTGGCTGGAGTGTCCTTATAACGTTCGGTTTGAAAAAAAAAAAATAGAAAATAAGCACGAGGACAGCGAGCGAGCGCACAGATATAGCCATACAACGCGTGTGTGCATACACAACTGTTGACATTACCAGCACAAATTCACTGGAAATCAGTGTTTGTGGTTAGAATCGAACAACAACCAAAATAGTACGTGACAGTTGTGAACCACATATCAGGATCTCCTCACCTAGTGTGGTCCCGTTTGGTTTGGCTTAGTTGTGAGTCTACACAGTTCATAAGCTGACCAAGTAGTGATATCCGACGGTTATTGTAGGTACACTATGCGATGAAAAATTGAGCTTGTGTTGAAAACAAATCCGAAAAAGGATATGCCTTCACTCTTAAAAACAATGGAGCTCCTGTTATCTCGTAAATAAGTTCATTGCGTTTATTAAGAAGTGAGGCAATCTTGAGATTTCTCTCGAAATAGAAACTGTGCCTATGAAACGTCTGCGTTGGGCGCCAATTAACAACCAAGAGTAAAACCTAATAATCCGAGGCCAAAATCAGTTGGCTATTTCCATAGTATCTAAAGAAGCAGTCTCAAATAAGGAAAACGAAAATGGAACTCACACCTCAATAGCAATTTGGGCAAAAGTTTCTAAAAACTCAAGACTGCACATCACATAGCATCGTATGTACATAGCTTGTTTGTGTTAGGCTACGAGATTATCAATAGGCATCATAGTAGGACGACTTGGATTAAGGGGTTAGTGCGTTGGACAACAGAACAAGGGATTCCAGGTTAAATCCCTCGACAACCCCTACAATTTATTTCACGGTCCCACCTCTCGCGAGTGTTTGACAAACCTCCGAGAGTACAACTGTCAAGAGAGAGCTTCCTTCTGAAATAACATTTTGCCCTTCGGGCAAGGCATTAAACACCTAAAAAATAATTATCTGTTAGAAGCTGTGCTCTGAGTCCCATTGACCTGTTGCGACCGCATCATAGTAGGCCCTTCGCGATCCGTAAAAAGCCATTACAGTAACAAACTTAAACCTAACCCACCTCTTCCATGCATTTGATATGCCTGCAAACCTTTACTAACTCGTGGATTTGATTCGAAAACCCAACATCCTCTAAGTTATCAAAGCAATACTTTTCCTGGTGTTTAGATCTACCCCGAGCTATACCCTGGCACAGAGTAAATATGTGATATCATCCGTGACGCGAAGGTGACTGTAGAATCTGCATGCATACGTATTTGATAAGCCTAGTCTTATGGCTTCTCGAAAGGCAATGTACAGAACGAATTCGTTCTATTATTCTCCTTACCTCCTCAGCATCATAATTTGAACAGATTTTCCTCCATCTAACATAGGGCACAAGGTTTAGATACCCCATGCCCTCCTAAGATGCATGATCTTAGGTCAGCCATTTTCATGCATCTTCTGAATAATCCTCTTGGCCACACAGTTCGGTGGTTTCCACCTTTAATTGTGTTGCTTTGTAAAAACTTTTCTCGGCGCTTTCATTTCACTCAATATAACAATCCTGAGTATTGTGAGGCAATTCCTGATTTTATGGTGTTGGATTCTGGCGCCTTATTGACAGTTTTACCTTATATACCTGCGAATGCATCCTTTAGCGCCGGGTGATCGCCTGCCATTTTGATTTTTACTTGCCGTTCATCAACGTGATGGCGGATTTTCTGACAAATGTCATCCACAATGATGGCGGATCCTAATGAACATAGTCCCGGTGATGCCAAGACTTCCTAATGTCAAAATGAAGTGTGTATACGGATCACACAGATCTTTATGCTAAGAGCATTGCCATCTCTTCACAATAATTTAAAAGACTGTATCAAATCCCATCGACGTCCACTGTATAATAATCATCACAATTGCAAAAACAACTAGATATCCTTCGTCGTTCAGCACCGCTGTTGCTGCTGCCAAAAACAGGCCAGATACGAACATCGACAACAACGCAAACTGAATGTCATGCAAAACGATTCGAAAATTGAATTCGTTGCGAAAATTTTATCTGCTTAGAGATAACTCTCTAGTGGCGCACTGACCAATGTGTTAAGCTTAGGAAATGAAAATTCAATGCAGGACACACGTATGAACAGGATACACTCGAATTGAATTTCCATACTATTCATGCTGTACGTACGGTCAAACATACTATGTGTGGATGTATACATTTGAATGTGTAGAGGTCGGGTCAACCTACCGAATGGAAAATGGCAGTTCTGGTCAATTGTTAAATGACTGTTCAATGTCCTGGCTGTACGGCATGCGAAATTAAGTGACACATGTTCGGAAATTGTCCAGCGCGTCCTTAGAAAATAGCAAATACACTTGCCATGTCCTTTTCGCTGTACAACTCCAGTGTGTGGAGTGTTTTTAATTCTAAAATTTACTGCAGTTCCCAGGATTCTTTTTTCCGTACATGTTTAAACTTTGTTTTGCATATTTCGCTCATGTGTTAAATAGTTTTGCTCTGGTTGATGTTGTCGTGTTGTTTGGTTTTTTTTTTCTAATTTTGGAGGAGGAGGTAGGAAGTGATGAAGCGCCGCCGGAAGCAATTAATGTCCTGCCGCATACCTTGCAGCAAAATGGTACAAAACAAGTTTTAGCGCCAAACCTAAACAACTACAAGTTGGGTATTTTTTCGTTCTCCTCTTCGGTTGAACTATGTTTAATTCATGTAAGTACATATAGTTTTATTGCTTAAACAATGGACGTAGGGTACACACCACATGGCAGTAGGGGAAGGACGGATATGTCTCACAGACTGTGGTGGCTATACGATTCTCGGGCATCGTCTCAAATGAACTTTACGATCGTTTTAGGACTAAATTAATGGAAGTTTTGGACGTTTACAGTTTTGCGCTTTTAATGAGATAAATTCTATGAAAGAATGCAGCAAAAGCAGTAGTGGCAAGGATGCAGTTGGATTGTTGGTAGTAACCGAACTGGACAGTGGTTACAATGGTAGATTGTGGTTTGATTTGGTAGCGACCAGCTTCAGGATTTGTAATTTACGAGTTTTGTGTTTATGGCTTTAAGAGGTCGTGCACTTGAAGAATGTTTTAGTAAGTGTGGACCAATGTGTGTCAATTCGGTGAGTGTCCTTTAAACTTAGCCAAGCATTGAAGTTAATAAGTCTGATCGACGAATTGTGTGTAAAAAGTTGGCCAACAGTTTGTAAGGATATAACAATTTTGTATTTAAATAAAACACAGAATAACTGAGATATAGGTTTGAAATTTATTTAATGTGTAGCACACATGTTAAATTTAAGTGTACAATTCTATCTCGTTTATATGACCATCGCGAGCACATTTGCAGCGATCGATTCCTTGGAGCCAATTCTCCACCGCTCCTCCACTTTTGTATATCGGCCGGAACGTTGACAATTTTACGTTCGATGTTATTGACTAGCTCGTCCAACACTGTTGGCATAACGTAACCGTATAGAAATGAATTCAACAGCCCTAAATCACCTCAGAGAATGGGCCACTCGACCGAACCATTTCTCGGAATTAGATGATTACCGAACTTCCCCTTCACCATCTTGTCGGAACCACATATCACTAATGTAACGTACATCAAATTCTGTTCAAAAGTAGTCCTCCAACATGGCAGGTGGGCAAACTCCATTTGCGAGTTCATAATCGCGAACTGCATCCCGAGATACGAACAAACGGCTCTTGAATTGCTGTAGTGGCCTATCTGTTGTTGTGCCTAATCATCGAACTTCTACCTTTCAATTCGCAAAGAAGTACTTAATTTCACACTCGTCAGTCCATGTGTCGACCGCAGACTCACTATCAGACATACAATCAACTCATTAGTTTCGACATACCCAGCAACTTGTCGTATGCCTCCGCTAAGACTGATTTCATTCTTACGGGCCGGAGTCATGGCAACTGTGTCCCCAAGATCAGGGCGTGTAAATGTAAGGTTCTTTGGCCGAATGACCAGTTTGTCGCAAATAAGAAGAAATTTAATATGCTCTTACGATAAACGCACGGAATTTTCATTAGGAAGACGGCTCTAGCTGGAATACAAGTACCAGACATTGATGAACGCTTCCCTCAATTCCTAAAAGGGACATGTTTTTCACTATCATTAGGAAATACTGTTTCAGAAGGTTATTTGATATTCCAGTACGGGATCCTAGAAGTCTAATTTTGTTCACTAACAAGTCGAAGATGGAATCTGATGTTGAGGTAAGGCTCTTTGGAACCAACCTATTGAGTTCTGCCCTAGGTTAAACCTCGGAAAAGGTACTAAGGACGCTAGAAAACCATTTCTTTTTGGACACTCAGGCAGCGATTAAAGCACCATCGTTCAAATGAATGGACTCCATGACTTCATGTCTTGCTAGACATAAGAATATAAAACATGTCTGAGTTCCTGAACACCATGGGCAATGTATCTTCAAATGACACATTGTTTGAAGGACGATAAATATTTCGAACAAAATTTGTGTAAACCAAACCCCATTAGTTAAGAAAAGAAATAAGAACCATTGATGATCATAGAATAATCAAATATAGAACCTAAATTACTACAAAACAGAGTTTTTCATCTCCAAAAATGGAGTTATTTTAAGGGCACCAAACTCAATTTTCTTTCAAGAAACGTGCAGCCTAATTGTCATTTCAAGTTTCATTTCTTCTGTGACGGTATATTTGGAACGCAAAGCAGTTTCCAGATAGATAAAGCCCCTTGCTACCTTAAAGTTTTATCTGTAAATTGCGACTTGCTGTCCAATTCGACGATGTTGTGTGTGTCCTTTCGCCCTTATTTTCTGCTGAAACCAGTTTGACAATTTCTGTTTCAATACTTGCCCACCCTACCATTTATTACAGCCTATTACAAAACTGTTCCTCCACTTTTTGCTTGTAAGTTCCCCACAATCCGTTCAAGTCAAAAGTGGATTAAATGACTCGTTCTGCTTAACAGTGGGATGCTAGTCTTTTTCAGTCAGAAGTTGAAGTAAAAGTTAACTGTAACTCAACATTTATATGGGTCTTGTTCATGGTCTTCATCCCATACAAGATTATTAAATATTAGAATGAGTTAGGAAAAACTAACGTCGCAATGGTAAGTTTAATCAGATCATAAGTAATTCTCTCACCATGAAATTATTTTGAAAAAAAGGATATTTTCCACCACTATCATCAAAAGTTGTTTACCTAAATTTCAATACATAAATTTAACCAAATCGTCACCACAATCTGCACAGCACTTAACCTAAGTTTCGAAAAGCACTGAGTAAAAACCGAAACAAACTTTGCACCAACTTTGTTAATAATTATCTTTGCATGTTCGATGTTGTAGTTCTTTATTTTGTTAATTACCAGCACCGAATTTCATTATTTATTTGTTTCAATCACAAAATCATCAATTTGCTTTCATAATTCAAAAGAACAATGCTAACCATGATGAAATTTCTAACCAAATGTTTTTCCAATATTTTCCTCCCGTCGATCATCACAAATATACAATAAATTGACAAAAAAAAAAAAAAACTTCATAATCCTTTCAAATGAAACCTTCGCGCTAACTAAAATGGTAACCACGCCCACTATGCTACCATGATGTCAATGTAATCAACCCGTATGGTCGAACACAATCTACTCCCACGGATGGTTGATTCCCAAAACTAAACCCTAAATGATGACCCGCCACTGTGCGTTGACCACGATGACTCCATTGTTGATGATGACGATGATGGTGATGATGATGATGATGATGATGGCGCCCAACGTCAACTAAAAACAATGGATTGATGGTTCTTTATCGACGTCATCGCATCAAAATGCAATTTCATCGGCAAAAAACAAATTCCAACCTCCTAATGTCCTCTTCTTATTCTGTTTTGTTGGTTTTTTCTTTTTTGTGTTCTTTTTTGTTCGATTTATTTATTTTTCTGTATCTCGCCTGGACTGCAACTATTCTCCGCAAATTTAGGTGGCATGGATAAAGGCCGACGCCAAAGCGATTCTAGCTATTCACGAGCATGTTATAACGAACAATGATCGATTAACTGTCACGCATAATGACTTCAATACATGGACACTGGTAATACGAAATGTCAAAATGGAGGACTCCGGCCAGTATATGTGTCAAGTGAATACGGATCCGATGAAAATGCAAGTAATTATCCCCCAAGAGCCGAACTAAGGCAGTTTTTTTTTTTTTTGTTTCCGTTCTGTTTGTGTTTGTACAGCAATTTGCATCTTGAAAGAGGAAGAGGTGGAGGGTGCAGGGTGTATCAGTGTATTGCAAAACTATACCAAGGGATTGTAAGCTTGTTCCTGGTTCCTGGTGTGGCCCCAACGAATTTGGTTTACAATGTAAACTGTAGCGCTGACCTCTTGATTGTGACCGATAGCGGCAGACAATGGGTGGATTGGAATACCAAAGCACAGGTAACCGAGTATGGTCCTCGTGGTAGGTGTTTCAAAGTGTCATAAGTTAATCGAAATATTAATGGGTTTACGGAGTTATCCGAACTCAGTTTTCGATGGAAAATTGTACTTTGTTTGGGTAGTGAACAAGAATTGAAGTCTATGGTGCCTTTGAGCTGTCACACCGAATTATGCACATGGATGGGAAACGTGTTACACCACGATAGAGTGACTTGTAAGAGGAGTCTAGCCATGGCTGTCAATCAATATGGATTGGCTGTATGGTTGATTGTATGGAAGAGTCAGTAAAGGTGCCAATATTCTTTATTAAAGATAAACGAAGAAGTCTTTTCCCTTTGCGCTCTCTCTTGATATTTTAGGGAAAGGTCAGTAATCCGTATACGCAAAATTTTGAACTTATTTTTAAACAAAGCCTTACAGCAAACAGTGCTCTTAAGCTTTGGTATTTCAATCATAAAATTGAAGTAAAATTCAGTATTAAAGAAGATTTCAAAGAGAAGTTAGTAGATTCAAACAAAAGGTAGAGGATCATACTTTTGCACGTTCAAAACTTTGCTCGTGATGTTCATAGTTTTTCAATTATTCTCTTGAGTTTCTACAAGTATTTACCAAATCAAAGAACATCCCTATTTGCATTTATCAGACGCTCGCTATACCTCCATAATCATTAATTCATTCTCCCAACGTTGCAGCTGCGATAATGTCCGTCAAATGGGATGGCTGATCTAGACGCGTATGTTCCTATGGGCCAGTAATCCATATTAATCACTACGATCCTTTCAATAACTGCCTGAGTCCTGTTGTGTTTTGATGACGTGCTCAGGACACGTTGTAGTTGCCTCTGATAAAAAGGCTTCTTCCCTTGACTGGTCAAACCGAAATATGGACACACATCGTGAAGGACCTGTCGAGGACTGAACCCCATCCTTGATTAGATTAGCTTTTCAATTCGTTCATTTCCCTGTATGTCAATGTGCCTTGGCACCCAGAAGAGATTGATTTTAATGTGAGACTTAAGCGAAGTGAGTTCCTCTCTGCACTGTTTCACTAGCTTAGAAAAAGTCGTATTTAACATTAAGACCTTGACAGCAGCTTGACTGTCAACAAATTACGAGTAGACACAGTCTTGCCATTCACAACGTTACAAGCTTCGAATAGTTCCATCAGAATCTGAGAGCAGATATATCTTTCAAATCTAAGCCTACCATGAAATCTTTTCTTAAGTTTCGTTTGAGTACGGTTTAGTCAGTTAGAGTCGTTGCCAAATCCTAAGGCAACAGTTTGCAAATAATCCTTAGACCATACGTTTTAGTAAAGCAACACCATGCTAACCACAGTAGATACATACTAAGCTCCCTTTGACATAAGATGATTTCACCTTTAGAAATGTCATCGATCTGTCATAATTTATTGCTACTTTCTGACTACCTTAAACACTCCCTGTAACATCTCCGTAACACAGGCTTTCCCATTCTCCTACATGGCCATCGGAGAAGTCATAAAGTCAAAAGCCGCCCCAATCTAAAGTCATAATTAGGGTTCGCCAACCCCTAACTCATCAAACCTCAACCTGTCAGCAATTAAATTCATCACCAATCGCTCTTTTGTTTTTTGTCTCTCTCCCCACGTCTTTCTGAAGTTTACCCGTCCAATCAATCACTCGGATAGACTACAACAACAATACAATTGTCATCCATAAATTTCGCTTAATAGCCAATAAAATTCACAACCACCATTCACAAGTTTAAATTCGTGACAATTTCAACTGTCAACGCGATCCACTTAAGAATATTTATAAACAAATTTTCCATGCAATGTCGCCTGTGCCTATATTTACCCACGAGACACACAGCCCCAAGGATACCAGTACCAAATAAACAGTCACCCAAACCGACCGACCCCTCCAGAGAAGAGACGTGAAAATGCAATAAAATAAAATGTTTCTTTCTCGCCGCCCTTCGCACCCTCTCCAATAAAAACGACAAAAATCTTTCAACAGTTATTTTTTTTTTCTTTGTCTCTTTTGTTTCAACCTTCTGTTTAAATTCGATTCATTTTTTGTTGTCTGTTTTTTTTTTTTCTTCTCTTTTTCTGCTCTTCTGCTGCCATCATTGTGTGACTGAATGCAACCATTGTCAACCGAACCAACGAAAATTAACTATAAATGTCAAAACAATGGAATGGTAAAACAAACTAAAAACACAATAATGGGCTCGAATCACCAAAGACAGCGCGACTAGAGGTTGTGATACCGCCTGACATTATAAACGAAGAAACCTCCGGCGATATGATGGTGCCAGAAGGTGGCTCCGCAAAGCTGGTGTGTCGTGCACGGGGACACCCGAAGCCGAAAATAACTTGGCGTCGTGAGGATGGCAGAGAAATCATTGCACGCAACGGAGCTCATCAAAAGACAAAGGGTAAGTAGAGTATTTGGTTAGCCACACTGGGGGTTGATTTTTTGCTTGACAATTTGACTTTTACATTGGCATTGGAAAATAAACTTCATTATGATTTATATTACCAGGAAGTCTATTAGACCGTAGATGCACTACACTAAGAATTCGCTTTTGATTCTTAAAATTAACTTTTCTTTTGTATTTGAGAATCTTTACGAACAGTATTAACTGAACCTGTTTGATCCCATGACTAGTAAATCAACAAAGCCCATATCGACTCTCGGTTAAAAAGGGTTTAGAAACAACACTATAAACCTTACAATCAACACCAATCAGTTTACCCTACTTTCTGATCTTCCAGTTCTTGTATTTATTACGAGTGGCGTTAGATGCGCCGTCAATACTTTTGACTACGTGACAAATGCATTGGTCCTGATTGATATTTGAAAGACGACTCACACACAGTAACCAAAAACATTGCCACTTCACCATATTACACTCTAAGGTGGTGACAGTCGTAGCTTTCAAAATGTTTATTTTCAGGTTTACGGCCTTTTGAATGGAACCCTGTTATACTGTTCCATCTTTTACCATTTACCCATCCACCATGGATGAAATAAAACTTCGTAGATACTTAAGTTTAAGGAAAACCTAGTTCCATAATTCTGTTTCCAAAAAGAATCTACCACACTTTATCATAGCTTCAAATTGACAACCGCCCTGACAGTGAGAACAATACCATTTCTCCAAGAGTATGTTCATGCAGAACTGGCGGACTGGATTTCCTTGATATGAGCATGTTCAGATTGATAACCCTGTTTGAACACTTCAGCAGATGTCAATGAAATTGATTGACTTTTTTTTACAACAAGGCAAATCGCTTTTACAACAATGAAATTGGTTTACTTTCGTAATTTCTCTGTTTTTTAACGTTTTTTCCACTCTTTTGTCGAGTAACAGCGCTTTACATTTCTAGACGTCAAAAAAAAAAAATGCAGGAAATTCAAAAAAATATGAAAATCCGGATTGCATTAACATGTAATCTCTCCTCTTCAGTAAACGTGAAAAAAATCCACTACGACAGTCCTGAACAGCCTCCAACGCGTCGATTTCTTAGAAAAGTCCACGATATTCTCCAAAGCGGTGGTCACACTCAACTGACGGACTTGATTTTTTGACATTTTCGTCTTTCAATACAACTGCAGACTCACTTTGACATATGTACATGTCAGTGATAAGTAAATTGATTTACTGATTGCTCTCACATTAATCTCGGTTTTGCTTCCCTCTTTCCCAGTAAGCCAAAATAACAGTCCGTCGCTTTTAAACATCCTCCCACACTACTCAGAAACAGAAATATTGACCTTTTCTATTGGGAAAATTCATTTGGCTTTAACACCTCTTTCAAGCAGAGTCTTGTGATGGGTCTGCTGCTGTTCGTATCATATCCTCAGTGGATTTGAATTTGTAACTTTTCGTAGTACCTACACTTTTCAGACTTAAGTGGCTCCGAGGCTCTACATAACGTTTCGCTATTCCGCCCAATCGGTGTTTAACTAGGCTGCTCTAAACTCTATACTTCCCCTTTGTTTTCTATGATAGCATAATGTTTACAATTACATCTTAAAGTTTTCAAAGAACTTGAAAAATAAATCAACCCATACGCGGAGTACGTATTTGAGAAAACCTCAAAATCAGTTTATTTTTCCGCACCACTGTCAGTCTTCTGTCAAATGAGAGGAGCGTTATGTTTAAGTGAATTTCCTATCGGCAATATGATTGAATATTACATCGCTAATAAAATATCCTTTAATATGAATTCTTTTTTCTCTCTATTTTCATGTTTCGAACAACTTTGACTGACTTGTGACTACACGACAATTTGATAGCTTTGGCAGTTGAGGGTGAAATGCTGACGCTGTCAAAAGTCACGCGATCGGAAATGGGAGCATACATGTGCATAGCATCTAATGGAGTGCCCCCATCAGTGAGTAAACGCATGAAGCTACAGGTCCACTGTAAGTATATTACCATTACCTGAAAGCATAAATTCCAAAAGTCCTACCCGAACTCCTAATCCTCTATTGCTGGGTGGGGTTTCGCTTCACAGGCATCTTGACTGAGAGACGGCAAACATGCAAAACAATTGGGACGCACACTTGGAAGCCAGAACTCACTGTAGCAGGGTTCTTAATAAATTTCACCACAGACCACCACCGGTAGCGTATCGAACACACACACTCGACTTCCAATTGTATGCATCCTATCCATCGGTCTCTGGGTATTTGTTGGATCCTGGTGTATGCTATCCTCGTTTATTGACAGCACAAGTAGTTTCCTTCTTTATTTCCGGTTTGGAACAAAAAGGACGATATATTGTGGGTATGAGTCAGTCTGTGTGTATGTGTGGTGGAGATAGCGTGAAATTGTGTGGCTTGTGGCTACGGGTGGGGCAGACGGTGGTGGTCTTGTATGCCAGAGATTTTTACCCACTCGATTGTCCTGCCTGACACATTTCACCTTTGGTTTGTTACGAGGCGCAGTGAATAGTAGTGGAGCTACATATACATATGTAGTACGTGTGGGGGGGAGTGTAGAAGAGGACACCTGTAGATAAAAATTCAATATCCTGTGTTCCTCTTTGTTAAGGTTTTTATTTTTTTCTTAAAATTTCTCGAGACTGAAGATGGAACGCGTTCAGAAGTTAAGTGATTTAGTTTTTTTTTCTGAGTGTGTGTGTGTGTATGTGATATCAATCCATTTATCTATTTGCAGAGGAATACTGTCCTGTGCTCGTATTCATTTTCATTTGCGGATGCTTTCATCTCTGACTTAAGAGCTCTTTTGTTCAGATGAAGAGTTCTTTGTGGCGAATGTGATCAGAAGTGTCTATATATCTGAGGAGTGAAGTAACGATAGTGAATTGCTGGTGATTCTGCTGATGGAACTTGATGTGATTTGATTGAAACTTAGTTTGTCTGATTAATATTGTGTGTGAACTACTTTGCATGTCATTCGAAAGGAAAAGTAATCAAATCAAATGAAGTCATTTATTGTCAGATATGCGATACAAGTCGTTGGAACTAGGGCAACTACCCTAACAATGGTATCTTTTACAATTCATTTCATACTCGTACACCATATTTCATGTTGGTTTCATAAAAACCATGCGGATCTAGGTATTCATAAATATTCGTTTGAGTGCCAGAGAAGTTAACAGCACATTCAAGAACTCTCGTCATCCTGGTCGGTCTTCCAAGCTTGTGTTCCATTGGGAGTCTGTCCTATGGTTTGGAAAAGCCTCTACACAATTCTCTTTCACAGCAAAGGTCTTAGAACTAAAATTTTCAAACACCGGTGAAAGCGTTACAGTCACTCCTGGAGTCCCTCAAGGTAGCTGCTTGAATAATCCCTGTGGCGTCAACACACGAATGGAGTCGTCGTAAGTCTGTGTTTAATCCTTTTTATTTATAGAATATTCCAGTAGTATCTGTACCTCTTCTTTACTCAGAGTGTAGGTTGGTTCACATTGCAGAGGAATAGTCGTAGGAGTGTAATCTTCCTTAGTAACCATACAACCAACGCACATATGGACATACATAAGTATTTCTCTTCACTAGAATTAAAAGTAAATATGGCATGGATATCATCCTTCAGAGAGTTGGATATCATCCTTCAATTGCGCTGACCTCACAAGGGGCTTTATTATCGATGGTACAGCAATAAAAAAGAAAATAGAATTTCTAAAATTAAGTGATACGAAATGCAAAGAAGGTTTGACAGCAGTTACACCATTTTTCATTTAAAAATAAAAATTCGACAACCAAATAATTTATTGCGATTTAATATATAATTGTCTATGGCTTAGACTTATTCAAATATGTTTAAACGAAAAAGCGTCTTCATAAGCAATAGTTGTGGCAGTTTCAATGCCAATGACAGTTGAAATGTCAACAAAATTACGTGGGCATTTCATTACCTACCATTTCAATGATTGTGAAATGTCAGTATGCCTTTGGCCAATAAATAATTGGGTGAAGATCTTTAAAATAATTTGGAAAACTTGGAAAACGAAGGAGGCACACGATTGTGAGAAGGCAAGGTTTGGCAGTTTTATAACATCAGCTTTTGATAATTTTGACGAGCTCATAGTTCAAATTCAGCCATCTTGGAATAAGTCAAATGTCATATTCATTGACTTTGTCATGGAAAGCAATCATTGCTAGCCATCTGGTAGTCAATATTGCCATTGCTAAAACGTCTCCATTAGCAAGAAGTTAGGCAATGGGAATGAAAGTGACAATAAATTGCAACAAATATTACCTGTGGACATGCCGGGTCAGCAAACGTATGCCCAAGGAGTACAGTTGTTGAAGACCGTTAAAATCTTTAAAGATTCCTTTGCGTTAGCTTTTTTCAAATTTTAACGAACTATTCAGCAAATATCGATTGCAGAGTCGATTCGAGTTCGAATAGATTTACTTCAAACTTAAAGCTGAGATCGTGAAAACTATATTGTGTATTGATTCTAGAATTCAATAACGTTCTCTAGCAAGTTTCTTAAAATCTTGGCACCAACCCACACACTAGTTAACCTAGTTTATAATTAATTGCGTCTTATGCGTCCTACCTAAATCTACTTTGTCGTCCCTCTGGCATAAACTAGAATATTCTGTGGCTCTATCCTTTCCTTCTACTCATTTCCAACTTAGGTCTGCCGTAGAGTGCATACGCGTAACTTAAATCGCGCTATTTTTAACATTATAAAGGTTTTCATAATCTCTTGATTGTGAGTGAGCGTAGTACGAAATAAAGTCAGAATTGTCATAGAAACATTCTTTGAGCCCACATTAGGCTTACCCAGTTTAGCAATGATGGGAATTCGTGTTGTGCGTGTTACATTCTGTACACAAATGAAAGAAATAAATCTACTTGGACAGTATGCAAATTCGCATCGGATTCCACGCTACTAATGCTCTATATACACTCCATATGCTTTATTCCTTATTGTCAATTACTGTCTACAAGATAAATGTCAGAACACAATGACATTTGACGCCATTTTCAAATGTTCTGACATTACTTTTGCCACACCTTGCAGTTGCTCACAGTTTTTAATTTCCATTTACCGCACTTCCTGTATTGCGACGAAGATTACATTCTAGGGCATTCGGGCATATCTAGCATCTCTACAAATATTTCGCTTATACGCAACTTTTTAGGATCCAAATTCCAAAGTAATTGCACTTGTTTCGTTTGCTATTGATTGTTTCATTATAATTGGTTTTTTTCATTGTTCGAAATTTATTCCGTCGCACAATCTTCAATCAATAGAGGCAGGTCCTTGGTGATGGCTTTTAGAAATGACGGCGACAGTAACCCTCATTGGAATTGTGAGTACTGCGTTAGCCTATTAGGAACTCCTACAGCATCATATTTTTTAGGGTCTATTGAAAGACTCTCATTGAATGTAGTTTTGAATACAATTCGTCGAAATAGTTAAATAAGGTATTAACTTTTCTGTATGTAGGTATCACCGTCTGTCGTTTGTTGATCTGCCTGCCTGCCTTCAAAAGACCTTTTGCAGAGGGCTGGTGAAAATAATCCAGCTGCCCAAATCCAACGTTCCAGATAAATCAGTTGTCAAAAAATGACACTTAACACTGACAATTCGAAGAAAATGTCACAAAACACAGTTGTGTCTTGAGGCAGTAAAGAGGTCAGTGAGGTCAAGAGGTAAAGTGAGGTCAAATGAAAAATCTCTCTCTACTGTCAATCGCCTTTATCTATCTAAGATCGATTTTTTTCAAAAATTATTATTGTCCTTAAGCTCTGAATCTAAGCTATTAGTCGATCTCGTTTCTGGACTTATCCGTTGTTTATGACTCCTTTTTAAAAGTATTTACATATTTCGAATATATCCACTTACTTACTTTGGAGAGAATGAGGATTCTGTGAACCATTTTGCCACTCGAAAACAAGCATTTGCGCTATTCCCAAGAACATTCACCTCTTTTTAAAACACAATTAAATGAATTCAAACATTAATTTGTAAAATTGTATCTATCTTTTCAAAGACCTTCAATGTTTCTTTTCCTGTCAATGTTGTTCTTTCTTCTTACAAACATAAAATGTATCTCTTTATTGACACAACAACCTCGCATGTCATTGGTACGTCTCGGTGATAGTCCCATTGATCATTAGCAATTTCATTAAATAAACCAAGTACCACTTTTCTTAGAATTCGCCATTATTGTTGCAGCACACTTCCTATTGTAAAACAATTTTCCACTGTCTCCCCACAACACAATGATTGCAAAACACAATTTCCTTCAGTATTCTTGCCCAAAGCCATGCATCTCTTAATTGTGCCAATACACTCACTCAGCCACAAGGACTCCTACGAGTTGTTCGACAACTCGAAACATCTGTTAACCTCTTGATATACATGCATCAAAGTCTTTCCTCTTTGCCATCCATCTAGCTATACAACATCGCACGTTTTCTAGTACAACTTGGATAAGTCTCTTGCCACCACAATGTTGACTTTTTCATCGTTGTCGTTGTCTGTAATTCGAAATTAATTTTCCACAACGTTTTTATATTGTTTTCGAATTTCCATCAACATCACCATCACCATCCACGTCTTTACAACAAGTTCCAGTGTCCATCTGCAACAAAAGCGGAACAAAACCAATAAACCAAAATCCACCACCATCTTCCGCACGCTTTCGTCCACTATGTTCGGAATAAACCAACATGCTGTTACAGTCCAAAAATCACTGCCCGCAATCTTATCCTTTTTTTTTCGTTGTGTACAATTTTTCTATCGGACCAGAGATGTATCTCTGCACTATCCACCACCCCCCGCACACAAACAAAGCGGAGTAAGTAATCCATTTTCAATTAAAAACCCATCAGACCGCAGATTTGCCAAACTTCACTGTGTATCCTTCCAGCATTTGACCCTAAACACACATATCCACATCGAAACGGGGGAGGAAACAAAAAAAAAAAAGCAAAAAAAAAACAAAAAGGAAATAGAAAAATCGAATAACAACCAAGATAAGAGTGATCTGGCTTCTGAACTATCCCGCATATCCTTTAACTCTTGGTGTAGTTGATTTAATATCCTTCGGGTTATCCTTGCTGGCTTTTCCCACTCCTGATTGAAACCGTCCGCCATAGAAAAAGGATTGTGATGTACTTTGTTATTTGTTCAACAAAGATGTTGTTAGTGTTTTTTTTTTTTTTGTTTCTTTATCCTTTTGCAGTTCATCCTTTGGTGCAAGTACCCAACCAGTTGGTGGGTGCTCCCGTTCTAACAGATGTCACACTAATTTGCAACGTCGAGGCATCACCCAAGGCGATAAATTATTGGCAACGGGAAAACGGTCAGTATCAAAGTAAAGTATATTTTCTTCTTTTTACAACACACATACCACGAATGGCGGCAGTAGTAGCAGGAAAATAAAGGAACAATCGTCAAGGATCTGTTTTATGTGGCTGCAGTCGAAATTTTTCAATGTGTCCCACGTTGGGCGCCCAATTTGTTGCTTTTTCTTCTTTTTTGGATGGCAATCGAAACCGGCGGGCAATACGTGCGGAGGATATATTGATATTGGAAGAAATCCTTCGACACAGAAAACGAATTGAAATCGTTGTCCACCTACTACACCATGCAGTCCTTGTGTGAGGACATTTGGAGTTTTTTTTTGCTGCTGCTACTGATGCTCCAATCCACTGTTGATCTCTATGTGTCCTGTTTGGTTGGAAATGCGATTATTTTTATTGGCATTCAAGTGACAGACAGAGTGATAGAGGTGACAGCTGGAGTATTAGATACGTGACAAGTTGCAGATAGATATTTGGGGTTGGGGGTGTTTGGATCACACAAATGTTATATCCTGCTTTGTTTGCGTTTTTCTTTTTTTGTGCTCTGTATATCTTTTGCAGGTGAGATGATAATTGCCGGTGAGAGATACCTTCTGACGGAGAAGGAGAACTCAATGTACGCCATAGAGATGGTGTTGCACATAAAACGTTTGCAGACCAGTGATTTCGGTGGTTACAAGTGTATCTCGAAGAACAGTATCGGGGATACGGAGGGCACCATTCGACTTTACGGCAAGTGTCCTAATGCTTTAGTTTGTGTTATCTTAAGGGAAATGTGTTCGTTTTTTTTGCTAAATCACTTAATCGTTCGGTGGAATTGAAATTCGATTTTTGGTTTGCTTTTTTCGTTGTAGAAATGGAAAGACCCAAGGGAAAGTCGCAAAAGGACGATGAAGCTAACGAAGTTGCGGTAAGTAAGCAAAAGCAATGTGGTAATTATGAGGGCGTTTGAACAGGAATGCAATTAGTTTTTTTGTTTTCTCTCTCTTTCTCTCTTTTGCTGGGGGTTGAGGTTGGCAATCGAATTCGAAAAGCTAATTGGGAAGGAGGGGTGCAAATTTCAAATGTTATCTTTTGGTTTTTTTTCATTTTCTCCAAGTTATCGATTGGAGTTGATTTTCTTTGTTCAAAACTAAGGGGAATTAGCGAGAACATAAAGTTTATTGAGCACTGAAAACATGTATGAAGGGGGTTGTAAGTCAGGGCACAGCCCTTGCCTTTGTAATCGAATATGTGTGCAATTTGAGATTCAGAAAACATTAAATCTGTATTATTACGAATACATCGACAAGGTCATTGAGTTGGAGGAACCTGAATGTTTTAGTAGCCAACAAGAACGAAGAGCCCAAACATGTTATATGAAGACATGCTCTAAGCAATCGCAACGACAACGGTGAGAGATCCTTTGATTTTTGACACCCAAATCGCGTTACCATACGTGGGACCCTGTTTGACCACAAAGCCTGCCAACATGCAAGAACATTGATATCCTTTGAAACCCATTCTCACATTAGCTACAGAAAGAATTATCGATCAATCCCAGGGAATACAAAAGACGTACCTGAAAAGGTACCTGGAACGAAGGCAATTTAAAGTTAGGATTGCAGCTTGAGGTCCGAGCTAGAATCCTTGTATCACATAAAAATGAGAGAAGTGCAGCATAGCGAACAAAGCATTGAAAACCAACAAGGCGGTAGGGCTAGATTGCATGCCTTCAGAATACTTTCGTGCAACCCCAACAGCCTGCCAATAGCGTAGACATCAAGCTACGACTGTTTCAGTTTAACCTTGCATACTTGTTGCTATATGGATGTAGTACTTGGACATTATCCGCTGCTATTGAGAAAAAGTTGTAAGAGTTCGTTAATACATAGGTCGCTGCCGAGTATCTTAAGAGTATTTGGCCAAATTGTACCTCGAATGAACAGCCCAATCGCAGAACAGGTCATGAACCAATACAATGACGGAAATGGTAGTGGATTGGACACACTTCCCGAAAAGGTGTCATGCTTACCAGGCAATGCAATAGAACCAACCGATGCAATGTTTTCTAACACATTCACCCTCGTTTGATCCAAAAAATGTTCCATAAACTCGGGCTTAATCACTAGGGTCTCAGTTAATTTAGTTTGAGTAGGGTTCTAAACTTTTCACCTAAACCACTGAAAGATTTCCTTGTATGTATTTACTTTCGTCGGCTTTACAGAACAACGTGTATCTTCCAGTTTTGAGTCTCTGGATTCTACCATCTTTTCTCTACACTTGGTCATGACTTTTATCATAACTTTTTCATACTATTTCGAATCATTCCCTTAATATTTTCAAAGAATGATAGGGATTGGAAATATAAGGCCAGAAAGGGAAGAAGGCCAAATTGTATTCTCAAAACTTGTCTTCACTGTGCAGTTCGTATAGCTCGCCGTTGAACCTCCTCCATCCAAAGCTTATCAATGCAAAAAGTACCAAACATTTTACCAAGCATCTTTCTCTAGAAGCAGCCAAGGATACCTTCATCGACTTAAAATAGAGTCCAATCTTCAGTGCCATCAAGCAGGACTGATTCTATACAGAATCTGATCAGTTTACAGGGTAGGGATCTACTACTCTATCGCCTCACAGTTCGAAGAAACAGCGATTAGTATGAGTTATTCTTCGTTTACTTTCTGATGAAATGTCATAGTCAGAAGTTCGACCCGAGATAGACAAGGTCCCTGCCTACCTTAAGGTCATAGTTGTTGATTGTGAAGTTCTGTCTAGTTACCCGATGTATTGAGTCCCTTCTTGTAGAACTTAGTTTTGCCCTCATTTACATTCTACTAAACTCATTTGTCCAGCTTCTGTTTCATTCCTAACGAAAGCACTAGTGACAACCCACTGTGTTCTGGCAATAATGTCCATATCGTCGGTATACGCTAGTAGTTGCACAGAGCTTTGAAAGATTGTGCCTTCGGTAAATTTCGCACAATCCTTTCAAGCATGATGTGGAAAAAATCACATGATAGCGGAGCTCCTTGTCTAAGTCCTTTTTTGACATCAAAGGTCTCGGGGAGTTCGTTACCGACCTTGATGGAGCAGCGAGCATTCTCCATCGTCATCCTTCACAGGTTAAAGAGTTATTCAGGGATGACAATGCTACAAATCTGTATAGCTCTTCTCTATAGGTACTGTCATATCCCGCCTTGAACTCGATAAAAAGGTGGAGGGTATCAGTTTGGGCTTCTCGGCCTTTTTCAGGATCTGTCGAACTGTTATCGACTTTGGATTTTCTTGAACTGAAACTACACTGATAGGCCCTGATCAGAGTGTTGACACAGGCTGTACATAGTACAACAGATAAGTTATTGTCCAAGAAACGGACATCTCTTTAACTGACCCAATTCAGGAGAATAAATTTGTTAAATAAATGTTTACATCTTTCCAGTTACTAGATTCCGTCAATAAGTTCTGTGGGACCTTAAAGTTCATCACGTTAACATTTCTAATACATACTTCCCCTTCGTTTCAGAAGAAAAACGATGCAATCCTCAATGAGAATCGTCGTGAAGACGGATCACGTAATCAAAATGGCCGCCTCTACAAGGAACGCGGTGACTCTAGCCTCTACAATAGTTGTACGCGAAACGCCCAACTAACAATAAGCAAGCTCCTCCTAGCATCCCTAATAGTCGTGCTCTTGCATTCGAATTTTAGCACAAGTCAATGCCGGCAGTTATAGCTTCAAAGTAAATAAGTGTCATTAGAATAATTTTACTAAAAACCAAAAGTAACATAAAATATAATTATAAATTATACATATAAAATATGTAATAAATAAAGAGAAATAATTAAATGTTACCTCGTTAGATAATATTTAAATTTATAAACAAAACAAAAACTTAAATCTATCACAGTGAAGCATGTAATTTTCATTTCTTTACTGAAAAACTACATTTTTATTTTGTAGATACGTATACATCATTCAATGATACAAATATAAATATATAAATATATCAAAAACAAAAAAACTTAAGCAAATGAAAAATAATTGTGGCTTTAAAATGACAACAAAAGAAATACTAAATTCATTCCAAGTTAAAATCGAAAACGGTGTTTAATGCTTAAAATAAATATCAAAACATTTTACTATCGAGTCCTCCTCGTCACGCTCTAAGTTTTTGGTTTCTTAAATTGGGAGTTTGAACCTAAAGCGTTTACTGTTTCGCCTGACACATGCTATGTGTGGATCCATCCTGTTATGGGCCCTGACTTCTCTTAAATATACCCCTTAAAGTTTCATATCCCTTAAGTTGAACAAACATTTCTTTTTTTGTAAATAAATGTACAAATTAAATACAAAAATATTGTAAATAACTCTAAAAAAAAAGGAAAAAGCATGACATTTACAAATAAACTGCCAACTTGAACAGTTAAGAGATTGTAAAACTGCTAAAACAGAAAATATCTACCATTAACCTGGCTGCTACTGTTGTATTTTAAATTTTATTTCCTAAATAAATTCATTGTAAAAGCTAACCTAAGTTTTATAATCTAAGTCTGTAGCATATACTATAAGCTAATGAGTTAAAAGTGAAAGAAAAAATATTGCGTTAAGTTATTTTAGAACAAAAAATGTGCCAAAACCGTTTAAAAGTGCTGCCAATGTATGATAATTAGTATTTATTTCGATTCGTTTTATATTTAATACTCAAATTGGCATCACTTTTAAGCTTCAAAACAAATGCAAAACTTAATATACGTACCAAATACAAATTAAAACAAAATTTTAAAAATATATGTAAACAATACTACGCGGCATAAAGAAAAGAAATAAAAAAAAAAACAATACGATTGTATTACTAGAAATGTAGAGAGATAAATTGTTTATACAAAAATGAAAACGAAAGCAAAACCAAAAACTATATCAATAGAGCATATTGACTAAAGCTAGAAATAAAATTTAATATCTATACATTACTAAAATAAAAAACAAATTAACTAAGTTAATTTAATCATTTGTAAATATTATTTATATCGAAATGAAAATACATGTATTGTAAAAAACAAAAAAAAACTAAATGAAAAATAATAAAAAAAAAACTTAACAAATGACAAGAATATTTCTTTCCATGCAGCTGAACTAAAAGAATGGCATTCGGACCGGGAAGTTGCAGATAAACTAATCAAATTTGAATATATCAGCAGGGTCTGATCCAATTCGTGGTCTGAATTTTACATCCCTGTTTCAATCACATACGTCAAACCCAACTGTCATCCGAGACTGTACATGTTAAGCTAAGGTTTGCCATTTAACAATACGGATCGTTTTGATTACGAGCGGATTATGGTCGACATAATCGTCCATCTGAACGTAATATGGACAAAATTAGACTGACTCTATTACAGATGTCTTAAGGCCCATATGTACGTCATCCAAATATGCGCATTATGGCACATGATGGGGTACTTTTCATTTGGATTTGCGTCTCCATCCCTATAAAGTTTAACTCCCTCAAGTCTTGAAGCCAGATGACCACGGAATTGGTAAAACATACGCTGCCGGTTGGGTGCTTGGATGACCAATTTTCACACAACATTTTCCTCAGCGATGAGGTTAATTTTTTACTCGGTGCATACGTTAACAAACAAAATTGTCGTATATGGGGAAATGAAATCCACATGGAACTGTCAAAATACCATTGCATCCACACAAAGTCACTTTATGATTTGAAATTTGATCTGGTGGTGTCATTGGATCATAATTCTTCGAAAATAACTTTTTTTGCCTCAAAATGAAAATGCGGATGTGGAAGAAGTGTGGTTTCAACAAGATGGTGCCACATTTCCTGAACTGTTATTTTGCGTTTTGATGAAGTGAACAGGCCCCCAAGATCGTGTGATCTGTCGTTGGATTTAGATTTATTTTTGTGGGGCTATGCTAAAGATCGTGTTTATGCACAAAACTCTTAAACTCTTAACTCTTTGAAAAAGAATACTCATCAAGTTATGGCCGAGTTATTGCCTCTTATGTGTAGAAAACTAGTCAAAAATTACTTTGTCAGAATCAAGTCCGCAAAGAACTCTAAAGCTTAAAGATTGCCGAACGATTTCAATTGAATACTATTATCAGTCGTCTTGTGAACCAGTCTGAAATGTCGGTGGTATTCAGCAATAGTGTGTTTTAACTAAAACGGATTGTAGCACATATCTGGATGAAGAGGGCAATTGAAGGCAAGAGGAAATTGTGTAGATGTCTATGAGTTGATCAAGAAATCGTGGTCTTCCTTAAATAATGGGCCCGTCGAAAATTCAGAAAGTAGGCGTAGAAGTTTACAAAGTAACCAAGTAAAGCCCTTTGATTTGATACCACAGAATCCTTTCAGAAAGGCTGTGAATTTGTTCGGCCACTTCATCTTTATTGATAGTCAGGCTGGTACATTATCTTTTAAACCTAGAAACACTGTAAAGTGCCGAAGGTAGTCTACTTTCCATTGGAAGCTAAGGCATCGAACAGATCCCACTTTTTATTAAAATAAATCAACGTGCAGTGTGAGGCGTGAACTCGTAAGTCTTAAAACTTTTTGCAAGGAGTTTCTTTACTAAATTTGCCAATAAATTTGAATTAATGCGGAAAGTGGTAGTACGGACAGTACGACGGACTAAAACTTAGTACAAAACTACTAAAGTAGTACTAACGACAGCCTTGGCTGGCGATGGACTTGGCTTGGGATAGATTTGGCTTTTCAAACTTAAATGCAAAATCTATTGTAACTTTCAACCGCAAATAGTTCAATATCCCTTTCAGTCAAATGTGACCAGATGTCTGCCCATCGAGTAATGCCACTGACCACCCCAAGTTCTACCTGTGTTATGCCACTATTCTGTCACGACAGACCTTTAACCACCCAACCTTGCCTAATGGTGGTAAAGTAACAAGACTTAGTCCTGCAATTCAGCATAAGCGCTGCATCAAACTCTAATTTTGCATTAATGTGGACGTATGGCAGACTGGTAGACTGGAAGACTGGTTTCTCCGCATTATAGAATGACAACCTTCGAGCCCAAAATGTCAAAAAAATCTTCACCAGCTGAACCGTCCCCAATTCTGATCCTTGCCCCGAAAGTTGCTTAATTTCTGATTTTTAAATAGGGCAATAGGAACAAATTCTATTGCGAGAATAAAGTTCCATTCCTTATGTGTTCGGTGCTGTTACACTCAACCCTTCAACCCTAACCGTATTAAATATTAAATAGTCGTTAGCCTTCAACCATGCTGTAGCTCTCCACCATGTGGATAAATGAACTTGCTCGTTAATAAAAAAAAAAGCAACTCCAACCCATCCTCCATTGAATCCCAAATCACTGACCTAGGTAGCTGGAATACCCACCACGGTCACCACCGGTAATGGGCCAATTAATTGGGGTAAAATTGCATTGGGCATGCAACATCCCATTGGCCTGCTGGCAGTGCAGTGTACATGTACGTACTACATGTCCTCCCATCAAGTCCCGCCCCATCCCAACTTAAAGCTGATTTCCTTTTTAACCCTTCCTATAGGAGATATACTCCCTACCGCACCAACTTGCTGAATGGGCGATAATCTTTACTAAAACCGAAAATCGATTTGATTTCCGCTACACTCCGGGTGTGAGTGTTGCTCGAGCTGGAATGTATTCATACACCCATGTTCTGAGCCCGAGACCCATTTAGAGTGAACGCTCCATTAACACCTAACAACCTCACAACACACATTTCAAAGTGAACCAGCAGCCGCTGGCTGCTCTGGAGGACCCGGAGTTCGGTCGGTAGGCAGGAATGCATTTATATTGCCGCTCGTGTGTAACACTTCTTCCCTCCTTTGCACCACCGTGCCGGCCGATTCGATTGAGTGTGACTTTATGCGATATATATGTATATATCCATTTAGCCAACCACTTCCCACTCAGTGAAGGGCAGCAGCAGGAGCAGCCGGAGCAGCAGGAGTTGTCTTCACTCTCGTGAACGCAAAACCATCGTGTTTATCGTTCACTGTTCATTCGGGGGGAAGTGTGGGAGTCTCAATGCTGAATCTTGGATACAATAATATCCGATTGAACTTTGGTAACAATAATCCTCATCAATGACCATCGGTTTGGATTAATATCGGAAGGGGAGTTTCCGACGAAGGACATCTGCACATACTCCTCCTGTGTATGTACATATTGCGGAAGGTCAGATTCGGGAGAAAGGTACGTACATCGATGCACTTAGTTAGTGACAGAGTAGGAGCAGTGTTATATGCCAATTCGACGATGGGGAGAGAAACGACAGCGTACAACTGACTGAAGTATGTCGAAATGTCGAATTAGATAGATAGATACGAAGTGGATACAAGCATCTGTACCGGATCATGAATTTTTGACAGGAAACACGATAAGTCGTAGCTTTAAAACTTTGAAGTTTTTCGTTAGAAATAAACCTTAAATGTAGATTTTGAAGAATCTAAGTGAATAGTTTTAATTTTATGAGTTTCTGTCACAGACTTATCTCTCAAGAAAGACTTTCTGCTGTCAAAACTGGAAAAACCATGTTTTCTTTGTAAAGCGGGTATATATCTGTACTTACTTACAGTTCTAACCACCGTCCGCGTCGGTGTCATAGTTGAACCTTAGTTAAGTAGTTAAACGTAATCGCAATAGTAAGCATCACTCACCAATGCTAGACCTTAACACGATTTCAACAAACTCACTGTTTACGGCAGACGATTTAGCCTTAAAGTCAAAGTGTTTGAAGTATATTTACTGACTTACTCCTTCAAGTGGGGCTACAGTTCGGGGTGAACCTATACAAAAAAAAAACCTCTTCAATTAGCCTCCTTCTATTTCCGATCACCACCTTAGACGAGGTCTTTCTTTATTGTGTTTTCCAATCTTAAGGTCCTATCAGTGACAATAATTGAGACTGCGTTGAAGGCAATACCACGTGAGGATATCACATCTATTTCATCTAAGCCAAGTAGCAATAAAAAAGGAATTGCTGCTACTAAAGTAAAATTCAACCTTGTTAAGGGCTTAAGGTTCTTGGGACGCAGCACAAGGTTGGTCCCTACTGGGTCGTTGGACACGAAAACGTACCAGGAAATGACAAAGCCAATGAACAGGCTAAAAGAGGTTCAGAATCTATGCAGCTAGACACCTGAATATTCATCCCGCCTTTTGCACTGAAGCTAGAAGGAGGGCTTAAGGCCTGTAGAGAGGCCAACAGTAAATGGTCGTCCCTAGACACTTGTGTGATTACAATAAGTCTATGGTATTGTGTTGACAAGAACAGGACCGACAGAATGGGAAATCCTTTTCTACCGTGATAGAAGCATAACACTTTTCGAGGATGTGAAGATGAAGAAGCCTGTAAGGTTACACCTCACTTTCTCTGTCACTGCCCAGGTCTTATCAACCTAAGGTTTAAATTTTCTCGGCTTCTTTCGTGACCTGGAAGAATTATTTAGCATACCAATCAATGACATCTTGAACTTCTTCATATACGCTAGATGGTGTGGTAGCATATGGGGAATATATTTGTAGGACTAAGGTGCCAGAACACTGGTGTCCTTCGTTTTACATATTTTAGACATCTCAGGTGAATGATTCTTTTTGCCTATGAAGGTCATATCAATGTACACGTCATACAGTTCATCATTGAATCTACTCCTCCAATGCATGTCAATGGTTATGGGGCCGAGGACATTCTTATCCGTTTTTGATTAAGTCCAGGCTTTAGCGCGATGAAGTAGGTCGGGGATGATTGGAGCTCTCTGTTGAGACCTGCCAAATTATGCCAAATTATTAATAAATTTTAAAGTGAGTTGGTTCATGCTCTCTACCAAGTCATTTTCAGCTATCGGGTCCAGCAGTCTTATTGGACTCGTTTTGCTCAGTTGGACGACAGTTTTGGCTAAGTTGTTTATTGTTAGAAAAAGTTTTTTCAAAGCTCTGACTGTACTTCAACGTTTCCTTCATTTCCTGGGTTTCGTTTATAAATACAAATATTTGGGCAGCAGGTTGATTGGACTCAGGGCTGAATGGAAGTGACCTAAGGCCAATTTCGTTTTCATGACAATTAATCTTTTGGACGTTTGTCAGATGCTCCCGAGAGTGGGACCGTGAAAATACTTCTTCGCATTGTCTGGAACTCGAACCTCGAACTTTCAGGTCAGTAATCTGTTGTAGCTTTTGCTACCTTTCGGTAAAACTTCAGTACAGTATTTCTGATGTAAGATCTTTAAAAAGCTTTGATCGCGCATTTCACGTATTTCTTTCTTTAAATTTATCGATTTGGAGAATATTATGTCCTTCACTCTCGTCCTTTTTTGTACCGCCACTTTGTATGACTCCTGGATGCATGGACTTGCCTTGAAACTCAGTCCTTCACTTTTGGCGCTCTTGGTGTTTTGGGCAGCTTTGCCACTGGTCGTCGGCAGCTGATACTGACGGCATGTGAATAATTGGGAGATTTCGAAATATGTATGCGTTCGGCGTTTATTCTGGTGGTCTGTTCTGATTTCAGTTTTTTTTGCCGAATTTACGTCTTCTCACAGTGTTTCTTCAGTGCTGTGGCCAATGGGTTGTGGACATTCATATCTTGCTACAAAAAAGTAGTGTTCCGAGTCGTTGACGTTTACTCAAAGGGTTCGAAAATGGGCCGAATATGCCGAGTATTCTAGCGCTGTCGCTAGTCCATTCATAGCTTACTATCTATTTTATAACAGACTGCTCTAATCTTGAAACTTTCTTATTGAAATAAGCTCCAAATATGTCTAAATACATCCATCTTTATTCTAAGCACCTCTTGCTTGGTATTTGAGAAGCAGGAGATGCCTCGGCTAGCACATGTGTGCAGAAGTTGACCCAGGTCCAAAATGGACGAAGAAGTTATGTTGTTCATGATTGTACATACACACATATGTACATATGTGTATATAACATATACATATTATATTATGCAAAAATATAACCCATTTGTAACCCAAGTAGTTGTCGTGACTTGGTGGTTTTGATCGCAGTCCTATGAACATACTTGGACTTGTGGTTTCTGCGGCTTCTCTGTTGTTTGTGCTGATTGAATTGTGGCTTCTTCCATGATTACTGTGAGTGGCCACTTCTCCGTCTTATGAGAACCCACTTAATTATCCTGCACAACAATTTCCCTTCTTTGCGTAAATCCTTCATGTATCCATACAAATCGCACATATCACTTGTGTATCCAACAAAATCAAGTGAGGTGTGTTTGCATCTTTCCAAATGCATCCCATGAAGCACTAATATGGGTTGGATTTTTGTTCCTTTATATTGAAACCCAGAGTTCACGAACAGCACTCTCCCCCGGCACATAGTGCATCAGAGACAAAAGCCTGAGTTTGTTTTTATTTCACCCTTTGAACCTACGAACTGAAAGCCAGAATGAATTTAAGGTTGACATCGACGGCGCAGGGAGAAGGATGGAGTGCACCAACCGTAGCGAATGCATTAATATTTCAAAGGAATTCATATTTGCCCCACTAAAATATGAAAAAAAAAAAACTGAAATCATTCACAGTTTGTTCGCTCCATTTTCCAACCGAACCATCACCAACATACACACAGGAGCCCACATGATGAAGCATTGTAATTCTTTATCCTTTATTCCGGTTATTCTGTTCTTTTTTCTTATTTATGCGATTTCCTTCTTCTTTTTTTTTTTTTTTAATTTTATTCCTTTCACAGGCATCATAATAGTTTCGTTTTTTTTTTTTTGTCATCGGTTGCACGGAATGATGATGTGAATGCTGATGATGACGACGAGGACGAGGACGAGGACTACTATGACGATGATAATGCGAATGATGTGATCCCCTTTTAGTCCTTAACAATGCATTTCATATTGAAAATGAGTTATGTCACGGCAGTGAACCTATGCGAGCACTTAGTGCTTCGTGCAATTGCAGATTCGACAATGATGCCTGTGAGATGATGCATGTGCCGTGCCAAGCAAAGTGGGATTGTCAGAGTGTTGCTTGTGTTGGACTGTTGATTTATGAAAAATTTTGGGCGAGATTTTCCTTTAAGAATTTATGTACATCTGTACTTTTGTTACTCCGGGATGTCCTTGTAGGTAAATACCATACCTACTACGTGGTGTGGAGAAATATGTACAGTGAAGCCTGTGTAAGTATCGAACCAAAGCCTAGTTTATTGTGTTCCACATACTCAGCTTCCTTGAAATGAAAATGTATCCAATCATACAAAAGGAAATGCACTTATTATTCTCACCACTGAATTAGGGCTAGAAAGCTCGTTCCAACTTTGAAGATAATCTTTATGGTGTCATGCATACTATACACAAATATAAGGAGATTCGGACAAACGACTAAAGTAGCATCGCCAAGAAGAAGGAGTACAATCAAATAAGACTCACTTTTTTCTTGGTTGACAGCTTTGTAGAACTAATCGAGATTACGTGCGAGGGTTTGCACTGAGGCTCTTTCTTAAGAGTCTGGGATTAAAAACTTAGCTTTTGCAAAAGTAGGCGCTGACCCAAGGCGCTACCAATTTTCTGACAGTACAAGGGTGTTTTTGAGAAGAGTGAAGTTTAAGTTGTTTGGGTGTACGTCACTTTCTGCATTAAACTTAAAAAAACGGGTAAACTCATGGTATAACTCAAACTGTAAAGAGGCCATCAAGTTGAAGGTGCTAAGATTTCGGTTTTATAAATCCGACCCAACTAAGGAAAATCAAGAAAGATTATTTGCCTTTGACCAAAAATTGAGGCAAAAAAATCGACATTGTCAAAAATTTAAAGAATTGTCCCAATAGTCGTTCACAATGACACTCCAGTTATTAGCTTTTTAGACAAGGCCAATTTACTTGCAGCCTTTTTTGCTGCGAACTCGACACTCCCGGATTGTGCTTTGCCTTTGTGCTTTGCCTCCTCCTGTCGCTTAGCTCGCTGAGCACTCTATGGGACAAAACAAAGAGTCCAGATGGCATCTCTGCCATAATTCTGCAGAGGTGTTCTTCCACGCGTCCAAAACCACTGCGGGAGCTCTTCCAACTATCCTACTCTTCTGGACTCTTTGCGAGTCGATGTGCAACAGCATTTGTCCAGCCCTTCCCTAAAGAAGACGAATCCTCTTCTATCTTCAACTACTGGCCCATTGCACTTACGTCCCTTCTTTTCAAGGCCGTGGAAATGCTGCTAAGCTGTCAGCTTATTAAATCACGAAAACTTGAATCACGAAAACTCTTCAATTACCGACAATATCGTTTTTGTAGCACGGATGACAGAGCTTAGGATTGTGCGCTTTTGTCGAAAATGCGTGATTTATGCTTTGACGAATCTCTTCTTCATTGGACTGAAAGTTACCTTTCGCAACGTTTAATACAAGTTGTTTTGAACGTTTTCAAGTCTGCCATCCACCTGGTTTAATGGTGTACCCCAAGGCTCCATTTTGTCTCCGATTTTCTTTCCTATTTTCTTAATTGCTTGTGTGCTTCTTTTAATCCAAAATACACCTTTGCTGATGATTATAAGCTCAGCTTTTCCTAGTCCTTCCCAGACTCGTGTTCCTGCCAGCGCCAGAGTATGTTAGGCTTATTTCGATTTTGACAGCATATTAAAGTGGGCTATTTGTTTAGAGTGGAATTTAGTCCTTCAAAAACTTATTGCTATCTTCTGTAGCTTAACGTCAACGTCGCTAAAAATGCTTCAAAATGTCTAAGACTCCTGAAGCGGTGCAAGAAATGCATTAACTCCTCTCATGTTGCTGCAATATATAAGGCATACATCCGTCCCAAATCGACTTGGTCTTGGCAAACCTCTATGCACCTGCTTGACAGATATGAAATATACTAATAGGAGATATGTAGATGCATAACAGTCATTAGTGAACTCTCTTGAACATCGCCCTGTTTTATCCCTTTTTTACTCTTCGAATGCTCAGCAGTTTACCCTCAACCTATCTTCGGACCTACTATCCTAATTAAACTATGTGAAATTCTCTACTACAAGATCTACTACATTCATAACCAACGTTCATCAGTATCTCCTATTTTCTCACCCAAATTTCTCTAAAGCCCGCGCTATGTCTTAACACCCCAAGTGTAGTCTTGGGCATGGGTTAATCATAAAGAGAGGCTATTCCTATCATCCTCCATTGAGTTTTGATGGCATTTAGCCACATTTATCTTAAAACCCAAGTTTCTGGAATTTGCTTTTGCAATAGCACCGAAGCCTTGGCTGCTTTACAAATTTATATTCGACTTTCTTCGGGTTCCATCCGATTCTGAGTCCGGACTGGGTCACCCTCGAATCTTAAAGAATACATAGTTCCACAACCATTCAAGGCTTCGCTGCTGGTGTGTTCGTAAAGAAAGACAAAACTAGGATGTTTATGAATATCTGACTCACAGCTAACTAATACAGTACTACTTTGATGATGATTTCGACTACATGACTTTGGCAACTTGCGTTTTCGAAATTGCTTCAAAAGCAATTTAAAGCAGATGACTTTTTTGAAAATGCCCCTAGACTGCACAGTACTAGGCATGCATACTTCTTTTTTTCAAGCAAAGATTTGTTCAACCTATATCCGAGTATCCTCTTTTTTTATTCTGCAAAATTGGTTGAGGAATTTGTGTATCTATGTCTGTAACTATGTTACAAGTTCCAAAATAGTTACAAAATGCAAGAACTCTTTGGATTTGGTTGTGCTATTCACTCTTTCTTTCAGTAGTAAGGCTAAACTTGTTGGCGTTCTTACGTTCAGAGATACTATATTCGCTGACGATACTGCGAATCATGGCTAATACTATAAGTTTCTGATCACGAAAGTGCCTTTTCGATTTTAGCGAACGGTCTTGGCTAGAAGAACATAAACCTTTTACCACTTTTAACATTCAGTGACCCTGTTCAAAGAAACTTCTCCATTTAGAGGCTATATACGAGCTGATGTCCTTACACATCATGAGAATCCTTCTCTATACAAGTACTTCCAGATAAAAAAATCAGAAACGTACGTTAAGTGGCTTGCGCAACCTATAAGTTTTCTTCAAATCAAGTAGTGCTTGGGTGGGTTAAAAGAGTATCCACATTTTTTTCGGTTTAGTCTCTTACACATCTTTGTTGCTCCGCTTAGAGTAGATGCTTCGTAGCAGCCAGATTCTCTTCGTTACCTGGAGCACTTTTGTGTGACCAGATACGTTGTGAAATCCCATAATTTCCACAGGAATAAAGTATTTTAAAAATTTCAAAACCAAACAAATGACGCATTTTTCAGATCTCCTTATTTCCTTGGTTTTTTTTTCAATCACTGTTTTGTGAAAATTGAAAAAACCCCTAAAATGATTTTTTTGGCCATAAATTTAGCAATATTTTAGGACTTCTCTTATGCCTTTGAGAACTAGAAATGCAACAAAAAAACAAACAGACACTTTTTTTCGGAAAAATACTTTTTTTAAACTATCGGGGGAGTTCTACCACGAAAAATCTGCAGAAAATATTCTGCTATCGTATTCCTAATCGTGTTAGAATTTTTGAAATTTTCTTAAAATACCTTCTACACCATGATTTCAAGTTTTATTAAAAGAAAGAAAAAAACCCCTGCCACAGGACGGATAACTTACTCGGAACTTTCGTGCAAGTACTCAGCTTACAACCGCTTCTTACCTACTCCTTGCCAACCTCGCATTAACTTGATCCCATAATGTGAATTTATCTATTAGTTACAAAGTTAAGTAATTTACAATGAAATCTAAACTTCTGTCACACCTTCACTTACACAAACCCAATTAGCTGTTACTTTGGTCCTTCCTTGGACTCCTCGTACGGCGTACAGCAATTTCCTTTGTTATTTCAGGGAGCGTTTTTAATTTTTAACCATCGCACGCAGACACATGGACTGCAAACGCAGAAATTAAATCGTAAATTAATTATTTATCCTTTTTATTAAATTTTCTCAATTTTCACACGAAGAGGGTGTAGGTTACAAGGATACCCGTACCCACACACTTTTAAGTCGCAAAGCATTTGTTTTGGTTTTTCCCTTCAGTGTTTTATTTGAGTGTACAATTTCATTTGATGATGTTGTTGTTCTTGTAACAACAAAGTGTAAAACTTTCAAAACCATTATCCTTGCTGCTAGTATGGCATACATATAGTAAAAACAGGAAAAATAAAAGGAGCTGCAAGACGATGGAGGCAGCGTGTAAAATTGAAACGAAAATAAAAGTAAATTATGGCAATTTGAGGAAGAAGACGAAAACTTTCGTTAAGGATATAAAAGGAATTAAGTAGTGAGTGTGCACCCCAGAAGAATATGAAAAAAGAAATTCCCATGTAACAGTGCGGAGAAGGAGAAGAAAATGCGGGAAAAAAACAGGAATGTACAATGTAAAGTGTACAATTGAAGGTAATTCACCTTTGAGCGGAGCGAGGAAAACCAGGTTGCGGAACTAAATAAGACATGACGGGCGGTGTGTAGTCGTGCAGCTGGAGAACACCCCAAAAACCAGAGTGGTATCTAAATGTGGTTGCGTGAGGACTACCAAATATTAATGTTTTTCTTGTTTTTGTTTTTTGTATCGCAAGGAGATCAGTGAGGACTCCACATGTGAGGAGCGGGAGAAAATTGGAACGCACACACTCGGTACACATTGCGAAATCATCCGATAATTTGAAATTCGTCAATGCCAGGTACAGTCAAGATTCCATCCATCGTTTAAATCAATTTGTTTCTCAATTTGAATTATCCGGATCATTGCACTTCAAGAAATACACTCGCAGGCGAAAGTTTTCGGTCACGTGAATTATACTCTGCGTAGTTGGTGGAGATGACAGTCGATGCATTAACTTATTTATAAAATATCGTAGGATGAAAGTATGCCTAATGCTCAGTATCGTTTGTCCGATTCTAAAAAAGGGACACCCTCTAAACTCCGGCAACTAAGAAGGCAAAATCGCCTACAAGATCTTATCTGCTATACTCTGTGAACTCTTAAAATCTGATTGGTCCGTATCAGTGTGGTTTTAGGCCAGAAAAGTCCACCATCGACCAAATTTTCACCCCAGAGCAGATCATGGAAAAAACTTACTAATTTCAAAACGATACTCACCACCTGTTGATTCATTTTCAAGTCGCCTATGACAGCATATATAGAGACGAGCTATATAGAGCTATGCCCAGTCTTGTCATCCCTGCATCCCTGTGATGGAGAATACACGCTGCTCTATCAAGGTCGGAAAAGTCCTCACCAAAACCTTTGAAGGCAAAAGGATTTGAGACACACTGTCACGCGATTTCTTTAACATCATCCTTGAAAAAATTGTACAGAACTCACACGCCAACAGCAGAGGGACAATGATATGGCATAATTGGAAGAACAAAGCATGATCTCAGTAGTGCGTTTGTGGGCATTGAAACGGAAGGGGCTGAAATGAGTTTAACGCCTAACGTGTGCAAAACGAAGTATATGTCAGACGAGTTTAAATGCAACGACATACATAGATGAGGTCAAGCTGAGCGGATGGTGAACAATGTTCCGCCCCGGAGAGGAGGAAGGGACCTCAACCAACTTCGCCAGTTTAAGCTGGCTGCTGAGGCTTGTTGGTTGAGGCCCAGGTCTATTCCAAACTGTAGTGCCACCTAAAGTTGCTAAGTATGAATTATAGTCTATGGTTCTACCTTGAATCTCAGATCACAACTTGATTTCAAAAAGTATCAGTACCAATATCTGGAACGGGTTTGTAAGAGATCGGTTCCGACTTTGTGAGGTTCTGACTTTGTCGTTAATTAGGTTTATAAATCCTGATTCTGATTACAGATTACGCCATCTGTCTGATGCAGGGATTGGCATCTTGGCATTTCAATGGATAGATGAAACCGCCGTTTGGCAGTCGAGAGCTCTTTTTATGTGCCACTTCTGGCTACCTCGTCTGCCTTCTTTGCACGTCCGAGTGCCCAGAAACCTAGGACAGATTTAGATGATGTTTGTTTGATGCACAAGACGCACAAGAGACGCCAGGACATTTCCTTCGTCGGATATTCGAGTGCTCTGATAGCTGCTTCATTGACAGTGTAAAAAACTTTGTCCATACTCAATACCGAGCTCATCGAAAGCCAATTAGCGGCTAAAGCGAATAGCCATAACGTCTGCTTGGAATACAAGATTTATCCGTTTTATTCGCATCATCAGAGATGGCGATTAAACCAAACGACTCTATTACAGTAGTGTCCGCGTCCTCTGAACCAGAAAACAAATCAAAGGTTGAACTTTGAGGAGGAGGTAACGAGTTCCGAGTCAGGTGCATGCTTCTCATCTTGCTCGTATACTTGCAATCATCTTTTAGTCTTCAAACAGTACCTAACCACATTACCGCCACTTTCTTCAGAATATTCTTCGGCTCACTGGGCTTCATGGGGTACACGGCGCGGATCCTCGGCTTAAATGGAATATCATACATATTGCCCACTGCTCACCTATGTCGAACTTAATAAAGTCAATTGCACTATCGTCGTCGCAAGTGAGTAGTTTGCAGCCTTCATTCCCTATCCCTAAATGATCCCTAAATGATAGAGCTTCAGCTTACAATCCAAAACTCTCCAATGTTCCCGGCTACTTCTGCCTTCTTCCTAGCCACGATCTATGATCGCCATGATCGGTGACCCTTCACCACATCATTGGAAAGCTTGGTTACTGAAATGGATCCCTGATCGTTGCCTCTTAGAAGCGAATTCCCTCCTCGCCTACTTAGTAGTGGAAGATTCCCCTTTGGATGGACCCTTCCAGACCTCGAAACTACAACAAAGGGTTTGTTTTTATTTCAGAATCTTTTCATTGCAGATATACTCTCGGATGTTTGTCAGACGCTCGCTTTTAGGTGTTGTCTGTGGATCGACAACACGTATGTAGTATGTTTTGATTTATCCCTGGATTCCACATACATGCTTATACATATGTATATAGGTGCACACGTTCAAAAACTTTTCATCACGAATGTAAGTAAGTTGCTTTCGCTTAGCAGTTTCTATGATAGCAGGCATTCAAATTTGCAAGCAAATAGGTTAGACTAGCTACACGAAAATAACGAAACAAAACCTAAATAAGAATGCAAAAAAAAATAACCCATACCAATGATCCTTGCTCCTTGTGCGGGCAGGATAGGACGGAATTTATAGAGTGCACTCCGGACGAGAAGAAAGAAATTCAATGTAATTTTTTTTTTACTTTTTCTTTTCTTTCTTTTTTCGAAAAATAAATTCCGAAAAAAGCAAACGAAAACCCCCTCCGTGCAGCATCTCGTGTATCGCTTTAAACTGTGCACGTAACATCCGTAAAACACACGTATCGATGTAATCACCGGATAAGCTAACAAGTTACCAGGATTCGAAAACACAAGCAGAGGCATTTGCCTCGCTTCGTTTGTAGCTTGAGCCGGAGCACCCGCAAATACCTTGTCATCCTCCTACACCATGCATATGCCAGTCGAAGGTAGTGAATAAAGTCGGAAGAGTCTTTCCGCATTATCGGTACATGCATAAATGCAACACCGATGTGCCTGTTTGTTGGTCGTGTTGTGTATATCCTGAATGGATACACATACACACACATGCACATGTGCTATCTGCCGAAGAGCTATGAATATCTTTTCGTTGCAGTTTGTTGTAGGAGGATACTTTGCACACGACCGATGCGCCACCATTTCAGAGAAGTTGCTTGGTCCTTGATAGAATATGTCTTTGGTGGTATTTTTTCTCTGTTGTTCCTCTTTGTAGAGCAAGTTTTTCTTTTTGTGTCTTATAGTCATTCGTTATCATCGGCGTTGTTTTGCTGAAATTCTGTACGGAAGGATGTATATCAAATTTGTATTTCCATTTCGAAAGAGGAGACAAAATCAATTTGTCAAAAGATTGCTTACAGGAGGTGAATGGAAACACAGTAGTTCTTTTCCAATGTTTATGAATTTAAATGATTATTTAGAACAAGTTGATTCCTTTATTGGATGGATGACATTGTTGTGAATGGAATGTTGTGATTTACTTCAGTGTAAAAGTTGGGAGATAGATAAATATTATTTAAGAGTACACACTATGCAAAGGTTTGATCTTCTGAGTATATTCTCAAGACATTCCCAATTCACTTAAAAAACACTTAATTAAGAAATGGTTGCAATTGTAATTGTCATTCGAAAACAGGTTGTCGATCTGTCGAAGTGTTCAATCTTTTCCCATAAAGGTTCAAACAAGCTTGCCTGAAGGCAGCCATTTTAGGCCACTCCTTTTTATTCTATTTGTGAACTATGTTCATGACTGTTTATAAATTTGAAATTATCTTATATTCGCCGACAATTTAGTGCTGTTTCCGTCTATTTTTAAAATTGAACTGCGAAAGGTTTTAAGTTCTTTCCTTTCAATGCAAGGGCATTGTTTTGATAATGAAAATCATTCACTAAAGTTAAGGACAAGTTGATTTTTTCAGCTCATAATATCTAAAGGCTTTCTAAACCGCACGACTGTAGCATTTATAGATGTGTATACCTTAAAAACACTTTTCTATCTTTGGTAGTACCCATGCTGAAATACTGCAACGTTATTTGGTCTTTTTTTACCAAAATTCCTGTAAAAGGATGGAAAATATTCAGAGAAATTAACTTTGCTTTACGGAACTTGAGGTGGCCTGAAGATTTACCCAGATATAGTTCTAGGTGGGTTATTTAACCTAAAATCCTTAAAAAATCCTAGATAAACTCTAAGTGTTCTTCCTATTAAGGACATACTTAGTGGATAAACTCAGTGGATTTATTTGCATTTACATATGTCTGTTTAAATTTTCAAAGCTTTGTTGTGAAAACATAGAGAATATTTTGACAACGTACCATTTCATTTTGTTCTGGTATTGTACACTTCTATTTTACATTGCGATTTCACACTGCTACTTTTCCTTGTTATTTCACACTTCAAACTCCCATTTCATGCTGCTATTTCACAAGGCTCTGAAGGACCAAGTTCACCCCAAACTATAGCGCCACCCACACAGCTCTTTACATATGTAACACAAATCAATGCATCATACAAATTTATGCTCCCACGTTCAAAATATGCTCAGGGTAGTCTTCAGTTCTCTCGGCAAATTTTCTTGTGTCTCTTCAACCGACTCAAAGTAGGTCCCACGAAGTGATAATTTGAGTTTCAGAAACATGAAACAGTCATAGAGAAAATAAGGTGCTTGTCGATTATATTTATAGTGTTTTTGATTAAAAAGTCGCTCACAAGTAAATTCATCACTTTTGGAACACGCTGTGTTCACCCTAAAAGTGACGAACTGATTCATGAGAGATGGATACTTCTTATGAAAGGTTTCTAAAACTATAGTGACAATTTCCGAGCACCATTTTCTCCACTAAGTCAATGTTTTCTTCATTAACTGCCGTCGCAGGCTGTCGCAGATGAGGAAAGTTTTCACGGTCCTCTTTGGACGTTTTATATCACTGAAATCCTCACACAAATTTTCAAACTTTTTGGTCAATAATTTTGTCCATAGTAAAATTGTCAATAGCACTTGAGGTTAACTTATATTTTTGGCAATTTGACAGATCATACCCAAACTCAGTGTCAAAATAGGTGACCGATGCACATGCACGCCTATCTTGCACTGTTCAAAAACTGTCACTTAAAACTGCTTTTTCAGATTGCTATTTCACACAGCTGTGAGGGCTCAGGCTCACTGTAAAACTAAAGCCACCTAAGTAAATAGTACTTCAGAGTGCTCATTCGCACAATTATTTCTCATTACTATCTATTTTACCCTGTTATTTCTCACTGCTACATTGCACTGCTTTGCAACTGCTATTTCAGATTGGTTTTTCACACAGCTCTTCACACTGCTATTTCGCACTGCCTTTTCGTTCAGATTTATCATTGTGTAACTGTAATCCATTTCTGAGGTTTGTCGCTATGTATTATGATTCAGAATTGGTTCTAAACGTAAAAATAAAAATTTTCTGTTTCTGTTCTTTGTTGTAGCACCAGTTCTCGTTGTTGTTTAATTAAAGAATTCTCTTCTTAGTCTCTAAAGTGGAATATTTTATCGAAGAGAACTGATGAGTGGAACCAATTAAGGAAGATACCAAACAGTTCATTACAATTTCAGGATCAACGTACTCATTGGATTGGACACTATTTCAGTTGTTTCTACCCTATGTTTGCCGTTGAACTCACAAATACAAAATACAAAATTTTTGGCCCAACAGATCTCTCGGGTATTTGTCAGACGCTCGCCAGAAGTGGGGTCGTGAAAAAACTTTGTTTAGACTCTTCTATAACCTCAGAAGAAATCAGACGAATAATAACTCTTGCTAATCGCTGTTTCTTTGGGCTAAGAAAGCAATTGAGTAGCAGAGCCCTATCCCGAACAACTTAGGAGGCTCTTTAAAAGACCCTGATCATCCCAGTCTTGCTTTATGGCGTTGAAGCATGGACGCGATTTGGAGAAGAAGATTCAACTACGAACTGTACGAGCTGTACAGCGACATCGAACTGGACATAAAAATGCGCATCAGTAGTTTAAGATGGCTGGGACATGTAGAGGACATGTAGAGCGAATGAACACCAATGATCCGGCCGAAGAGTCTTTGAATCAAACCCTGAAGCACAACACAGTAGAAGAAGACCTCGCTTTAGCAGGCGCGCACAAGTAGAAGGGGACCTCAATCGGCTTGGAGTGCAGTTTGCTAAGGAGAGGCTTGTGCTAACTGGAGAGGCTTGTTGGTTGTCAAAAAATAGAAGAGATTGGTTTCACCTAGATGGCTTTACTACTATAATGGATGGACATAATCGCCTCATTTTCTTAGATTATCTGCCAAAAGTTTCCTTCTTCTGCCAGCAAGGGTTCTTCATTGATTTCGACCATTGAAATCGGTTTATTCTTAATCCATAGTGAAGTCACACTAGCACAATAGTTAGCCATGTCCGCCATGTTTGAATTTTTTATCATAAACGAATGTTATCTCATTAACCATAGAATGGAACAATGGTGTATTTCTACCATCAACCTGGAACGCACCGTATTAGACTGACATCTCTGACTTATCGCTCCAATAATTCCCTTTTGTTCCTCACACCCTTTGAATGTCTTCACACTTATTTGTCTATTTGTCCAGTTTTGTTTCCAGTACTTCACGAGTACTACGATTTTGATTGAAAGAACATTCAAACCTTTGATCAGTTATCTGTGCTTTGAACCATTCAAACCAAATTTGAATAAGGACAGACGACAGGACATTTCTTTTTGAATAACAACTCGTCAGAAAATCCTGTTTAATTAATTCATAGCCATCAACCATACTACTCTGAGCTGTCTTTCTGATTAAAACTATCCCACTCTTATCCAAATGGATTTTTATTTTTGTTCCCCAAAGAAAAAAAAAAAAGCCAGAAAAACAAGCACAAAAAAGCCAACACAGAGATCGAAGTGCATTCAATTATTTTTTCATAATCCGCAGTGTCCTACTGCATTTTAATGGGCTACACAAATATCGTATATAAATAAAAACTCACAACCGTTGTATTAGTGTGTGCATCCATTATCCTAGCCACAAGCCCAGACCGGTACCATATCGCGCACTATTGCACCATCACCATGCTTCGAGTAACAAAACAAAAAAACACACACAAAACGAAATGCAGTCCATAACCTGAAACTATCATCCATTTTTCTCCTCAAATATTTTCCCATTAAATAGCGTGGACACACACAGCAACCAGATACCAAACCAGCAATAGTGGAAAAACTTCGACCTCGCTCATCCCCAAAACAAATAAGAAAAACTGTGGATAGGGAAAAAACCAGGAAACACCTATACAAAAACCACCGACAGGGATCTCAGTGCCTTTGGACTGTGTCCTGCTGGTACTGCTGCTAGTGCAGCAGAATGCGAAATGCAAATATTGGGACAAAAATAAATATTTAAAAATAAAAATTAAAAATAAATCCAGTGCTCTGTGGTATCGCACATGTAAATAAATACAAATTGCATGCATTAGGATGCTCCATGGGTTGCTTCTTTTAGAAATAAGCGGAGTAAGTGCACTTAAGATGTACGAGCATGTATAAATGTATTTATTCCAAAGCGTATCCTGGCAGGTTTATTTTTACAATTGAGGGACATACTGACTTAAAAGAGCTGAAGCTTAGGAACTTACTTATAAATGGCATGTTTGAGCTTTAAGTAAAGTTCACGCTATTCTTGGTTAACATGCACTAACGCTCTAATGACATGATTTCTCTACTCGAACGCTTAACTTGTTTACTGCATCTTCATGTTTATGTCATCGTGTTGTCAAAGTCATCGGCTCCATGCTCTTCTGACCCACACAACGGCTTGGGCTAGTCAGTCTCACAGTAGTTACTTCCTTAGTGGTCCTCGTATGGTGGTCTTTCGGAACTAATTGAGGTTTGAAACTTTAACCAAAATCCACACCCAACCTAAAATGTTATATGTTTGATTGGTAATCTATTTGTAAAGATCGTTTTGAGGTATTTAGAAAATCTGTTGCAGACAGTTCAATTTCAGTTTGTATTCATTACACTCATAATCAATCACAAGCCTTCCAAAGGTTCTTGCTCCCATACGGCCTGTAATACCCCTTCTCACTAAATCTTTAGACCCTAGCTTTAGATTCAGCTATGAAATTAACTAGGTACATACATCCTTAGAGCTTAGAGGAATGTCAATGTAGTGTTCAGACCTAAAATTGACACGAGATCGCACTCAGGCCTAAAGAATTACAGGCCTATCAGTCTCACCTCAGTGTACGTAAGGATAATGATCAGTAAGACGATCTTAATTGAACTCACCTTGAATAACCATCAATCTGCATATCAATCAAGTAAATTGACAGTAACAGAAATTACCCTCTATATCTCTCTCGACATCTCATAAACTTCTGAAATACGTCTTCCTAATCCATGGCAGCAACTGCTGCTGATGTCAAAGATATTCAGTCATCTCACAGTTAACCGAATAGATATGCTCCACTCTCAGTAGCGCAATCAGTTCTGGCAAGTTTAGACAATATTCTATTTCCGTTAAAACTACGAAAGTGTAGTGTATACCAATTTGTAGTTTTATTCCCCTTATTATAGTTCATGTACCGAAGATACCCTATTCAAGACTATCCAGATGAAAGGGGCAAAAAAAATGCAAACTGACCTAAGAAAAGCTGGTATCAAATAGGAAGAACCAAGGGGAAGGACTTACACCTTTAGAAACTAACTCCAAATAGTGTACAGCTGGATTTCTCTACCTCGAAGTAGCTCTAGACCACGAACTTAATTGGAAATTTTATCTAGACAGAATTGCTGACAGAAAATGACCAAAGCCTTCTGAGCTGTCTATGTGTATCGGGAAAGAATGATCCTTCTAAATATTACAAATATTGCGACGACAAGCGTCCTTTAGATCTATGTCCTGTGGAACATCAAAACCATCAACTTAATTAGACATGTGAAGATCATTGAAAAACTTGGAACTGTCTTTAAATCCTCCTACATTAAGCTGTACACAATAAAATCACACTAAATCCCGTCGGCGATCTCCATAAATTAGCTTTGTATCCTTCTCTAGTATATCCTTCAGCCAGATAAAAATACAAGTGACTGTTAATGAGAACAAAACGAAAAGCTAACTTGTTAAAACCAAAATTTTCACCAAAATTAGTTTATTTAATGAAAACGCCCCCAAAATGTAGGCGTTTCTATAGACCATGGATAAATTGTAAACTATTTGAATATCTGATTTTTAGCATTTCCAACGATTTCAAGAAAAATAGTGAATTTATGATAAATAGGGCGTAACAGCGGGGGATTTTGAAAATTTTAGTGAAGTGGAATTTTCTGTGATTTCAGTGAAGTCATTGAAGTCATTTTGGAGTCACGCAGTCATTGAAATTTTTGAAGCGGGGGATGAATAAGAACCATACAATAACGTTTCAACTGAATGCAATCTTTGTTCTCACTAAAATGAATTCTCAATCAGTGACTTCAAAAGATTTCAGATATTGAAGTTGAAGTCTCTAAGGGAATTCATTACTTAAACATTTTTGAAGATCAATCCAATGATCCAATCCAATAATTTATTTTTTTATATCTCTTCTTAGACCCACCTTTGCCTCAGTAGGTGGGGCTTCTAGTTCATGAAAAACCCGTGCATGGAGCTTCTGGTCATCATAAGACTAGTAACTAGCTAACGATTTTTTTTTCTCAAAATTGGTAGTATACCAGAAATGTTCATATTTTTTCCTCCATTTCTCTAAAAAAGAGCTCAGTTTTCATATCACATAGATCCTCAGCAGCGTCCTATAAGCAAATAAGTCCTTAAACTAAAATGTAAGTATCTTAAAGTCAACTGGTAATACAATTCTACTAGAACCCCTAGATAGTTGAAGCTTTAAGGGACATAAAAACATTACAGTTAACCCGAAATGTAATCACTGAACGCTTCGCCACCTCGAGCCGAATTTCATCGCACCATTTCATGTAATCAACACAAATCGTCCTTCAGTCCTCAATGATTTTATTTAACAAAAATACAATGCAGACAAAAAACCGCCCCGAAAGCAAAACCAAAAAATCCTAAAATTTACTTCCCCATTCGCTGTGCGAGTCCTCTGTGTACATTTCCGATTTTGGATTTCAAATAAACAACTACGCGCGACATAAAACAAACTTGCATGTCCTGCCAGCCTGCCCCCACTCACTTTCCTTACTTTTACAACCAGTACCATATCCTGTGTGCGCTCCACACATGCAGATACAATTTAGAGGCACTTTAAAGTTATGAGGATTGCAATTTGTCTTTTTTATGTAACAGAGAGAATTTCGCTACAAAAACAAAACACAAAAGAAAAAACTTCGTTTTTGCGTTGCGTTGCAATGCATACTGCATCAACTCTCTGACGCACAAGGAGGGCAGGGATGCAAGGAGCGCGACATCCCCACAGAATGCAACTGAAATGCGAGATGCATGCCTGCAATTTATCCCATTAATGGGATTGGTTACGGCTGAAAGCCAACATTTCTGCGTGTACACACACTACAGTCGCTGCAGCAGGACGAGTATAGTGTTATGGGGTCGGGGGTGCTGAAACACAGATAGAGAAGGAAAAGTAATCCAACAATGGCTCACCGAAATGTTTACACAGTTAAAAACCATTTCGCATATTTAGAATCCCTTGATGCATTTCATTTTGAATTTTATTTGCCAATGCACACTGTATTCCGTGGGGTGGATTCGAGGATGGGACGAAGTGCATGTGTATTGCTGTGGTATCCTCTTTTCTCAGTCGGTGTAGGATAATTGTATCACTCTTGTGTGAAGTTTTGTTCGAAGGAAACTTCTCGTCGTTAGATGTGTTTCATTGCGTAAAAAATGTGCTTTGATGAGGTTTTCAGAAATGTGAAATTTGAAGATACTCGTATGGCAGGTTGTAGTTGAAGCAAAGCTGGGGGGGGGGGGGGGGGTTCATCATCAATAACATGTACTTAGAAATTAAAGTAGACTTCATCCTGCGCAGTATTTAATTTAATAGAAGAGAATTAAAAGAAATGAAACCAGGCTAGCTGAAAAAAATTAATTTTCATTACATAATGCTATCCTAAAAGCCAATGGGTAGTTTTAAACAACGCACCTCAACTTTAGAGCATTCTATATGGAATACGTAAATGTTTTGGTACACGCTTTTTGGCTAATAAAATCAAAACAAATAAATGTGTTTAAAAACTTTTTCGTCCATTTATTGGAAGTGTCCTGCTTTCCTTTCTAGCGACGGCGTAGTCGGTCTGGGCGCTTCTAAGACCCTATACGTGAATGTTGAGTACTGTAAGCCATAGTCTCCAGACCATGGTGTGTAATCTAATGGATTGATGCCCGGACTACCAGATGTTAACGTCAATTTTGCCTTATGAGCTGAAGCGGAGTTTTGTTGAAAAGTCTACGGGGTCGTGTTCAGAGGCAAAAGACTTCACCTTTTTCGTAGCCGCATCTTTGCATGCCAATTACCACAGTATGATTTCAAGCGAGCCCCATTTCATGAAACCAAACAACTGACTTCTTAAGCTTTTTAGCTTAAGTACCACATGAGAAAGTTAAGACTCACGGATGAAGATTTATGTCGGGGATGTGGAGACGAGGAAGCTAATGAGGATACAACCCACATTTTCTGTCACTGTCCTGGGCTTATCCACCTTAGATTCAAATTTCTAGGGCGACACTTTTTCCATGACCTTGAAGAATTAGCAAACAGACCAATGAATGAAATTTTAAGGTTCATCAAATCAAAAGGATGGTTTGATGATCCAGAAGAAACAAATCAGTACTAGGGTTTATCAATGGGCAAGGGACTTTTTCCCCTTTGGGTATCACAATGCGTCTGTATTGACCTGAGTGTGGCGACGTGATATTATCTAGTTGCCTACCCACATACTTAACATAACCTAAGCTTTTTACGCATTTCATTATGGAAAGACTTAGCTCGGTACAGCGTCTACAAATACTTCAGCTGTCCTATGAAAATCAGCATTCTACGGGGAATGCATTTCGTGCACTTAGAGCAACTTATGGTCTACATAACAGGCCTAGTTATTTAAATTTCGCTGCGAGTTTTATTTGTATGCAGGCTTAATGCTTTTGCTAAATCCGTGCTACGAGTTACGCCCAACTACATAGCCTTCCAAGTGAACCATGTTTTCTTCTGCCCGTTTTCTAGTGTCTTCCATCCCAGTACCACTCTATTTTGGCAGATGCTCTGATAGCTCTTCTTTCGGCTTTACGTAATGATGTTACTACTTAAACTTCGATAGGCATTCACGTCGATATTACATTTCCCGACACCGTTGAAGTATACTCCGAGCTAAGTTTATCCTGCACAGAGTCTATTTTTCACATTTATCAGCCGTCATTGGTCGTCACGCTTGTGTAGGCTAGGTGCTCTCTGAATTTTAACTTTTTGAACCCTAAAATACTTCATGTGAGCCTTTTTCTCGAAAGTGTGCTCTTCTATCTTATGAAGAGAGCTTCAGTCACCTCCTCTAGGGTTTTAGGCACTACTACTACCATGATCGCCTTTGGTGGCCAATTAAGGTTCAACTAGCATACTTAAATCTATTTTAAGACTCGAATCGGGTGCGGATAATTTTTGCAATACGTTCTCTAGAGAGCCTAGCATTCGGTTTTTTGGAGAACTTTGAGTCCCTTTGAGATTAATAGTAGCATTAGTGCTTTCCATTGTTTTAGAAACTTATACAATGTATGAATCTATAGCCATTCCGAGGCCTTACTGCTTTCCATTGAACCGACTGCTTCCAAGACTTTTTTTGCATCCCTTGCCAAACACCAATCAAACAAAAGAATGAAAATTATTCCTAATCCCATTATTTCACCTGACAAATCGAATGAATTTTTGATTGAATCAATAACACTTATCACACCCTAATCCCAGCATCGTTCCTGCCTTAAACACAAAATTGAAAAACAACACAAAAATGAAAACATAAATAAATAAGCGCCACCAGCAGTAAACACACTTTTTTTTTATTTATTTTTTTGCAGCAATCCTCCCTTTTTTAAGGACTTTTGTATTGCCCATGTATTCAGAGACCCACTGCCCTTTCGATTTGCCTCGCTTCATCATCAGGCAAATCAAACAGGAGATGAAATTAATCCACTCAGCACCCCAGTGCCCGTACCAATAGAGAACAAAAAAAAACGACCTAAGAATTTACAACTCACCCTACGTCCTTTCGCCGCATTCAACAATTTCGCCCTCGTCCTATAGAACAGAGCCAGCACCTCTGAGCTGCGTCATGCAGAAGAACCCACTCTCAGAGCAGAGGTTGGAATCAGGCATTCGCATCATCATGGTACGTGTAAATGTTTACCGAACACGATAATAGAATCGAAGAGGGGTGTCTTCTCCTCCGCCCCAAATAAGGAGGCCAATAAATAATTCTGGCGAAATTATATCTAACACAAAGCACCTTACCTGCTGTGAATATCAATCAGCCACAGGAGTGAGTGAGTGTGGGCGCTTTTCAGTGTCTCTTACCTACACCTATACAGAGCCCAATCGAAACCTGACTGGGTAACTGGGACACAAGGACCTTTAAGTTTAAAGTTCACATTGAGCTTAAGACCCATTTCGTTAGGTCTCCTTTTTTTTTTGAAACTCAAGGAGACTGAGAATACTATATTCGTTCGTTGGTACACTGTTTGTTTGCATCTTTGTGATGTTTGCTCCTTCGAACATCCTTCTACGGATGTGTACACCGTGCCAGCCCCTCTCTGATGGAATTGTTGATTATTATTGACACATGTTTTGATGCATACCTCCCTTTCCTGGCCATGGTTCCTGTTATTTTTTTCTTTCACCTTCTTGGTTCTTTCATTTTCAGAAATTTAAATTTTTGATAATACATACATATTTGAGGTGAATAAATTTTCGCCGGTAAATGTGTATGTGGCAAGGACAATCTGTTTTCGTTTCAATGACATGTTCTCAGAGCTAAAATCGTCAGGGTGTTGAGCATATTGCATGCAAACCATATGATCATTAGGCCATCAGATGTAATCGGAATTTTTATTGGACTTGTGTCCTTCGTCGTGCTTAATTTAATTGGGATGATAGAACACCAATTGGCACGTAACAATACTTTCAATGAAATGGTTATGACGGGTAGTCTGGCAGTCGAAGGGTTTTGTGACGACTGTCCCAACGAATCATCTCGAAATTGTGTGTCTGATAGACCGTCCAGAAATACAAAGCCCTCTTATCGTCACGCCCTTTGTACAAAGTTCATAAGTTAGTCACATTATTCTTGGGCGGTCCACCAAGAGGTTATAGCTGATAGATGATCCATATAGTAGATACCAGATTGGATAATATTTCATTGAGTCTTACTGACAACCATATCCAGATTACAGCTTCTAAAATGTCTGTACTGTACAGCTGATATTCTTTTTTTTATGAAGTGGATGCTTAGGGTGATGTGAAGAACTTCTTTGTCTGTCCGTCCGTCTGTCCCCGTTTTTAGGCCTTCAAATCTAAACTTATGGTATCTTCTAGTTTCGAATGCCAAGTTCTACTGAAACTCTTGTTCGCATCAACCTAGGAGTGACATACGCAAAGCAAGCCGTCGATTCCTCTGCATTGTTGGGCAGGACTGGCTTGTCTTGAGCGTTATACAGAGTCTTCAGTATGCTTGGAACTTTAATTAAAATTTCTGAACGCGCGGATACGGATTGAAATAAAAATCTTAAGCCCAAGTGAACCAAATAATAGCTAAGCCTAGTTTGTCATATCTAAAATAATCTCTGCTCTGCTGTCCAGTTAATAGAAGTCCATTCCTGGCTGTCTGACTACTGCGTTAAGACTCTAAATGACGCAAGACTCGTTTTAATATAATGCAAGAACTGGAGATGCATTAGTTAACTCCTTTCAGTAGAAATATCCTGCAGACAAACTCTTCCAAATCTTCTTGCAGACCACAGTAGGTGACTACTGTCTATAACCTCAGTAATAAACCGAATAAAGCTAATCACAGCTGACCTTAAAAGTATATTTGAACGCCTTAATTGAGCAACTTACAGAATCAAACTATCTACGCATCTACTTTGTCTAAGTCAACACATTGACCAAACAAGTTTGCAACATTTGGTAAAAGTTTAAAATTTAATTCACAGGTTAATATTTGGCCAACATTTCTGACCGCAAAACTTGGGAATGGCTTCTCACACACTCCCACACCATTTGCAATACGAATAGATATGTATTTCAAGTCGTAAGCACGTGCCTGTGTCTGTGCCAGTACTACTACAAGTATTTGCGTTCTCAATCCTAAACAAGAAAAAGGTAAACAAAACGTGTGTTGAGGGCGAAGTCGTCCATTGACTAGGAATATGTCTTCGGGACATCATTGTAGATTGTGAGTAACGCTCACCAGAGTAGCAGATGGACAGAAAATTGATGACGACAATGACCAGAAATGCGGTGACAGCATTTGGGCTGACATTCATTGTTCAGGTAAAGCAAATACCATGACATCCAGAATTAATTCAAATGTAATTTACTCACAGTTGTCCCTTGGAATGGCACAATATTTATCCAAGGAATTACCTACCAATCTGACTTTGTCGTTGTCGTAGGAAGTTTGTTGACTTTTGACAGACAAACGGACGGACAAACTGGACTGATGGCAAAGGAAATTATATCGACCTATGCCCGTGACATTTAACCTTCGAGTGGGCTTTGTGTGATGAGAATTCTTCGCACTGGCTTGGCATTGAATCTCACTAGAGTTGGTTAATTCAGAAGGATAAACTTATTTTCAGAACATAAATATAAACGAAATAAATTAGTCATAACAATTGAGTGGTATTAGTTTGAGATTTTCAAAATGAATATCAGGACAAACCACGAAAGGGATTCTGTCATTCTTTGACTGACATTGACGAATAATATCGGGAAGGGGAAACGTCAATTAGAAACATCAACAGGAGTTTATTCCACATAGGAGTTTGTTCCACCGCTAATGGGAAATTAGTTCACTTTCCGAATGTGGATAAATTTCCCACTTATTACCACTAGAGGTAGACTAAATTTCCATGTGAAATAAATTTCCGTGAAGTAATTTCCCTGCACCGTATAGGGTAGTACATTTTTTCAACAACTGTATGGTCCCATAGATCCATTGAACCAGGGCTTGCCTCTTCCTTGCAATGTTTGTAAGTAAGTGAACCAGAAATACAATATTGTGAGTCCGAGAGAGACTTCCAATAATGTCTTCAAGACAAAAAGAAATAAAGAGACGGGAACTCTGAAGAAAATCGGAACTGTGGAAATGTGCTCTTAATGATGTAGCAGTAAAGGGTATACTCCATATCATCACCTTTTTAGAAGAGCTTGACTAACAAGAGTGGAGTGTATCTGACTAGAATTTATTTTGAAAAACTTTTGTTCTCGACTTTCAACGTGATCATGAACTTACCTAGACTTGAAGCCCGGAACTTACTTATTTCTCGGTCTCCCGACTTATGAGGAGTATCTGCCTATGATTTCCTCTAGTTTTAGACATATTCCTGTCAGTTCGTCGGAAAAAGTATCCATGGATCCAATCCACGATTAAAAATAAGATAAATACTTGGCGCTACAGGTCGATGGGACCCAGGGCCTAGCTTCTCACAACCATTCGTGTTATATTCTTTACACGAATGGAAGGGGCCTACTGTTTAATGACGTATCCGAAGGGCAGTTTGTATTTGAGAAGCTTTCTCAGGACAACTGTACTCTCGGATGTTTGTCAGACGCTCGCGAGAGGCGGGGCCGTGAAAAACTGTTTAGGTGTTCCCCGACTGGGATTCGATCTCGAACCCCTTGCTCCATAGTCCAACGCACTAACCACTGAGCCACGGCGCCCACCCAATCCACGATTATTTGATTCTTATAAGGCATGTTCGTTCTTCCTTGTTCTTCCTCCGAAGAGTCTTGACTGGAGTGTTGTCTTTCATTCGCTTGATTTGACTGAGCCAATGTAGTCCACGTGTTTTCGGCTTCCGAATCCACATCTTGGTATAGCTCATCTAGTTCTCAAGATCTGTTCCGCTTCGCGGTCATACAGCAAGACTGGGACGGTTTATGTTTTAAAGAGAATAACTTTTGCACTTAGTGTTTGGAATTTCGATCTAAGTTTTGAAAAACCAAAGTAGCAGCAGTTTGCGAAGGCCAATCGTCGCCGCGTCTGCAAAGAGGTCATCTGTCGAGTTAACTAAACGTTGTCACAGCAATGCACAGATCGATATTCGTTTATTTGGCAGCAAATATTTGGTTTTGCTCTCGTCAAACTTCGAAGCAAGCAATTATGATCTCGATATCATCTGCGTTTCCCAGCGGTTGGATGCGCTTATAGAGGATTACCCTCCAGTTGTGCTGCATAATTTTCTCCTACTCATCTGGTAGAGAAAATACCTTCACTGAAAAATCGATTCTTGCGGTGTCATTCTTGCCCATTCAGTCGCTGGCAAAAGCCCTCCTTAAATACATCTACAATTCCTTGACTAGGTCTTCTCCACTATTTTGAAGAGCTAGTATTTTGGGTTTTAAGTTTTAAGCCACTTACTTGGCTGTCACAAGACTACTTCCTTCCACATATGTATGTACATTGATGGAAGTAGTCACCAATTTTTTGACAGCAAACTTTCACAGACCTTTCCGTAACCGCTGTAGACATACAACGAATATTTTTTAGGAACGCTTTTTAGCCTGAAAAGTTTCCCTGAAATGATTAGACAAGCAACCATCTCGCGAACATCTTTCATTGCAAATACTTTTTAAGACCTAAATCCAAGCAAATTTTGAACAAATCTGAGTACTTTGTCGTTAAAAAACTTCCACAAAATGAAAGCGCTCACCTACCAGTCCTTCATTCCTCTACTTTCCGGATTGTACACCTGTTCTTCAAAACAAATATGTATGTAGTACACACCGTGTCCCAAGAATAAAATTTCGCTTTCTCACGGCATTTCATTTTCACTCTCGTTCAATATTTAATTCCTTTCAACATTCCCACAGAACTCAAAGTCAAATATGCTTTCTGAAACTTTTATCCCGACTTCTTTGCTTACTACCACACCGTCAGCAACCAGCAGCATCAGCATCAGCAGTAGCACAGCAGCGGGAGCAACATTACCAAACAACCAACAAGCCATATTGAAATTGAGATGTCAGTCAGTGCTCCAAAGGATAAAAGATGAAGGTAAGCACCAGGATACCTAACCCGTTTTTGGAATTTCTTTCATTTTCTGTGTTTTTTTTTTGTTTCTTCCTTTCTTCTTGTATGCTACAAACGTTGTGTTAAAATTTCATTTGTTGTTCTCTTTGTTGACACTGGAAACTTTTCAAATAAAATCTCACCCTGCCAATGGCGGAAGGGTGGTCTGCTGCAGGTATCCTCTACCCTAAGCGCCATCATGTGGTGTACACAGAAATAAGAGCGGTAAACCAAGAAAGTTCTTTGACGCACAACTTCAAACAACGAATCAAATTTTAACATCAATCCTGTGCGACTGTGTGTCTTTAAAACTCTACTTCCACAACTAGGACAATCATAAGCGGAGTCGTGCGTTGCGTTACACTGACAGAGCACATCCTGAGCGCAACTTTTGTTGCATGAAATAAAATTAAATGCAAACAGAAGTATTTCGGTCTTGCAGGTGGACGATGACGACAAATAAAAACCAGACCAGCATCGGAGTCTGCTTAAAAGGAAATCTCCGGTCCTGCAGAATAAATTTGAAAACCAAATTAAAGGTAAACACAAGCAAATGATGTCAAGAAGGGGACGGACAGGCAAATAATTGCAGACATGTTTTGGCCAAAACAACCTACAACCAGTTGCACATTAAGAGCTCGAACTTTCATATGACATATACGACATTTAAAGGCTTTCGCCAGATATGACGGAAAGGACAGAGGTGGATACTGTGAAGAACTGTTTTAAAATGTTGACTTATAAAAATAGCCACGAAATGGAGGAACGATGGTCATTCAACTTTTCCTCTAACAAAATGAATGGTTTAGTGAATTTTTGAAAAACTGCACACCGAGTAGGGCGGTGGTACAAAATGGTGGGCATTATTTATTTAAAGGAAGGAATCGTTAAATAAACAAAAGTTCTCCGTGCATAGTCACGGATATGTTTCCTCTGGAGTACAGATTTCTACGGCAGAGATTAAAGGATATGCATCTCCTCCGATACTTAGTGTTTGACTTTGAGGACTGGTACGAGTATATGGATGTTACAAACGTAACGCCTCCACTTTAATTAGCCAAATTGTACAAGGTAGGTATTGTGGTCGGTGCTACATAGTTGGGAACATTAATGCGGTGCCAGCAGAAGTTAACATTATTTCGCAAAAAAGGTCAAATTCGAAATTATTCTCTGTATACATATGTTTGGAAGTACCTACCCAGAACTATGAAGCATGAATTAAAGTTTCTCCATTAACATTTGGTGTAGCTGGGCAAGTGTGTTTAGGTATTTAGTTTTTAGTGCTTTGACCTTGGGTATAGCAATAGTTAATTCACCTTTGGAGCATAAGTCTTTCTTTCGTCCCTGCTTCTCTGAAATATTGTTAGGTCTCTGGAAATAAGTCAGGCTCTAGACTTTCTCATAATTTATCCGATTGTGGAGACCATAAAATGACTGAAGTGCTTTATAGGTAACAAACCTAAACTTAACTCATCTCCCTCTAAGTTGTCAAAGAAGTACTTTCGCAGCCTACTCCGCGTTATTCTTTAGCTGTAGCCAGCATAATCTGACACGATTCTGGGTACATAACGTCCAGAGTATCGACTATTTAAGATTTCTTGATGGTGGATACTATCGACTTAAACGCACCCTGACTATCAATGTATGAAGATAGCGATATAGCTGCCAAGTATTCATCCCATCTTTAGTAAATCCAGAGTTCTAGTCACAGCTTGAGTTTCTGCTTGAAAAACACTGCATGTGTTTGGTATTCTCAGGACCACTAGCAGGCTTATGTCTCCATAGTATATACCTGAGTCCAGAATATATGGCCTCACCTCATATTAAAGCAATTTGTTCCTTTGTCAGTCCTTCCTCTCCGAGTATATTACTTTGTATGGTGTATCGAAATCGGGGGTTCTAACGATGACATCCAATTCCTAAGCGACTTCTGGAAGGGATTCTGTAAAAAAAGCTCTAAAAATTAAACTATGTTCCAATGTTCCAATGTTGGACTTGAAGAGCACTACGTTAGTGAGTTGAAGCCCACGACTCCCTGTTGTTCACTTTGTAAATCAAGTGGTAAAAATCAGGAGTACCACCGTGGGCGAATACACAGAGCATCAGTAATGATAATGCAGTCAATTCTGTGCGACTGCAAATGAAAAGAGCATTGCAATAAGCCTTGCAAATTCTTTCCTGTATGTATGATGAGTTTCCAATCTACTTTCTAATCCAGGAAAATGTCAAAATATCTTAAGTGATTTGAGAGGGATACCTCCACTGTGTCTTGTATTTTGTATTGAAGTTTGCCAGATCTATTTGTGTCAGATTGACTTCACGTCAACCACAATCTCGAGCCCACTTTCACTAAAATCGTCATTCAACCCAAATCAAACAATCCTGTACTGGTGAAAAGCCTGTGCACGCAGGATTGACGGACTAAATTTTTTTAACGTTTACAGGCTAGAGGAGAAGTGACGATGTAACATAACGGTAATCTGGATTTTCAGAGTTTCTGCTTTTTTTTTTTGACGTTTGGAAATGTCAATTGTTGTCACTCGACAAAACGAAGTAAACAATAGAAATAAATAATAGAAAAGCATTAACTTTCTTGCAAAAAGAGTTTTTTGTTCAAACCAAACCAATTTCATTTGCCGTCAACCGCTAATACGTCAAAAAACAATCCGCGGAAGTGTTTAGACAGGACTAACAATCTGAACACCCGAATGTCAAAAAAAATCCATTCCCCCAACTCTGTGTGAGCAGGGTCAAAGAAAGAATAAAAATTAATAAAAACCAAAACGTCAAATGCATTCAAGTCAAATCGAAAGGTTAAGGTTACTTCAGAACTGTCAGGAAATCCATTAAAGGCGTATGTTTTCGGAGGCAACTGCCAAATTGCTTTGGCTGTCATGTATTATTTTCTGTGGTTCAAAACCATACACATCTGTTTAACTGTCAAGCTAATATATTCACAGAATACAATTGTTTTGTATTCTCACTGTTTTGGAAGGAGTCGTACCACCATAGTTCATAGTTCAGCCTTAAGACGCAAAGGATATCCAAAAATTATGACGAAATTGTCAAAATATTTGTTGATTTAATATTACTTTTGATAAACTCCAGCTGGATACAGTAATATACTTGATAAACATCTGAGAGTAGCTACGAACACCTGAGAAAAATCTGAGGGCACAAATGTCACAGGTTTTCAAATACCATTTCATAAAGGATTAAATAATGGATCCTTTCCATTCATTGAGAAGAGCTTAACATGCACAACAAGAAGGATAGTGAAAGCTAGCACCTAGGTACTTCTTTGTCAGTTACTTCGTAGGTAGGACTGTCTAGTTTTTCCCGTTGTAGATCTTGGTTTTGGTTAGTTTTCTTATCCTCCTATTATTCTGTTTCTATTGGTCACACCAGACTCTTCATATATTGTCCTTGTATTCCTTCGTGGATCACTTAGGTTTAATTCGATCCGTTCGCAGGCTTCGTAAATGTGTACAGTCTTCAAGTCCGTGCTTTTCTCTATTTGATCCCACTTTACAATACTTTTCTACAAAAGAATTAGACTCCAGGAGAGGGTTCAGATTAGGATTCTAGAAAAACGGAAAAAATTTCACGAATATCTGCCGAAATGGTTAAGAAATGTTAAGTTTTGGTCAAACAGTTTTATTGTTTAACATTCTGGCATATTCTCACTTGAAATTCAAATCGTTTCCATTCCCAAACTTAAGATCACATAATATTCAAAGCATCATTAAACCATTTTCAACACATTCAACTCCCATTCAGCAAGAGTTCAATATGTTCCAAAAATCTTCAAAGCACTTGCACCCATTTTCCGGTAACGAAAAACAAAAAAACCGACGACAAGCTACTAAAAAAACACAGTCTTCAAACAAAAATCCTGCAAAACTCTCCCAAGCGACAAGGACTTTCTCCAATAAAAACCAGAGAAAGGGGGATAAAGAGTGAAAGAAAAAGACAAAAAAGATTATCCTCACCCGGCGTTTGAATATTTTATTCGTCAGGAAACCATAAATTCTGTAAAAATATGCACCCACGTCGGTAGTGGAGATATGTCCCACCAGTCACCCGAAGGCATGAAGCATCCACATCTCGAACACGGTCGCCTTCCTGTACTAGCATCAGGTAGAAAGACACTGTTCCTTTAGTCCTTTCTTTCCCTTTTTTTTTCGCAGAACTTTTACTCGAAGGAAGAATGATTTATTGCCCTGCAGTTGCGCTAATTAATCTTTTCAACGTACATATGTATGTATGTATGTATGTTCTCTGTGCTATGTGGTCCCCTTTTGTTCTTCAGAACACGATTGTATCTGAGGTGTTCTACGAAAGAAGAAGTCTTTAAGTGAAAGTTATCACTTTTTTGCTCTGCATCATACCCAAGGATGCGTTGCAGAGTTGAAGATAACCAGCACAGGATTAATTAATTTGAAAGGATATATTGCGGTTCATTTGAAAAAGGAAGAAATCCAACACAAAGTTTATGCAGTTTTTCATGGTCTACACCGTTATTTCGATGACATTTTTCTATGAGTAATTTTCGTCGGTTGTAAAATCAATTATTTTTAGTGGTATCAGCAAGTCCCCGGCGTCCGACGGCGGGCGGTGCTTTAGTCCTTTAGCCAGACATTCAGTGGCGCCGAGATCAGCACAATCTAATTATGCAGTATGTTCGGTGAGTGGGCATTTTGGAGTGCTTCTCTGGAGAGTTGGCCAGGAAATACATGGAACACGCCTGGAATTATAATTAGTCTGCTCTGTAGTGGCGATAGATGATTTAGTGTCGGAGTCGGAAGCTGAATAAACTTAATATTTGTCATAGGATGGTGAAACGGAGTATATTTTGACTTGGAAATGTTTTGCTGTACTATTACCTTTCGAATCCCTTGCGGGGATTGTGTTAATTAGAGTTCTGAATAAAGGGGAGGTGGTGGTTCGTGCGTAAGTTTAGATAAAGTGCGGGGAAATAACTTGCTAAATGTTCCATCGTATGATAAGCAACCAAATTTACCCATGAAATGTGAACAACGTTGCAAAATAATGTGCAATGGATTGATTTTGGTTTTAAGTATCCTTGATTTACTGTCTACCATGTCATAAGTTCTTCGGGTCTAGGACTTTAAAAATGAAGAAAACTATGGAATGGTTGTTGATAGGTTTTTCATTCTCCAGACTGGTATGATAGAATCTTTGGAAAATCCGTAGTGTTCTCCTACTTTTTATATACTAAGGGTAAATTAGGTCTCTCCGTTGACACAGTCCGTATGTCCAGTCCTTTTTAGTTATAAGATTGGAGTTTTAAATTTGAATCTGAGTTTTAAACTTCAGTGGTCGATGGTCGATTTTCAGGTCCTGTGAGCAGAGGTAGGTTGAAAAAGTTTCTTTAAAATAATTGGTCCTTCGAGCACAATACAAAACAAATTGCTGTTCGAGGTTAGGCTGGGTTGAAGTAGGCGCTTTTTAAGCCAAAACCTGTAGCAGCCTCATTGTGATAGAGCAGGGATCTTAAGAAACATTCGTTTAGTCATCTCCACCTTCCTCTCAGATTAACCTAGAAGGGATGATAACCTGCGTGGATAAGTTAATGTTTTCGAGAGAATTTTTAAATTTACTCAGATTCGAGGCATCAACAATGGTTGTAGTCTTTCAATGTATTTCATGTTTCAGTTCTCCGTAACTCACTTTCGGCTTCCATATCTGTCTCCAGACCTTTCTGACAGCTACCTATCCAGTAGCCTGAGTACATTTAGATGGATGGAGTTTGGCCTACAAATTTGAACGATAAAAGATTTACTTTTCGCTTCGCCGAAAATACTGTTCATCGGTACGAATGAGCAGAGTCTATCAAAGTCAGAAACTTCTTACGATGGTAATAAATAGATTCCTCAAATATGATGTGCGAAGGCACATGAACATTATGTCACTCCTTTGGATCTGGGTACGAACTTTAAGTCTTATGTTCACCCAAATGTGATAGCAGGCTCTCTGGTGTAAAATCTAACTAAGGCTTTGAACTACGTGCTTTCAAAAATTAGTTCATTCGAAGCATTTCAGGGTAAGCAGTTCATAGGTTGACTTCTTGAAGAACTGGTTAAGGACATCGATTTTGATTTTACTGTAAATCTCATTTAGGGTACAGGGACCTATAAGGTGTTCAATGAAAGACGGATTTATCCTCGAAGATTATTGAAAAGGCAAAGGCATGTTTGAGGTCTAAACTGATCTGTAAAATAAAAAGGTGAGATTATGATGCAACTCTCTTGCAAACTCCTAGTTGGAGACCATTTACTTTGGCAGTTCAACCAGGATTCTTTTGATAATTTTTGCCAGTCGATGCCAAACGTGTTTTTAAGACGTCTTTAGTTACTTTTCGTGTCACGCGGTTGAAATAATTTGCATGAAATGCTCCAAGGAATCTAGTCTAGTTCTTATCTACCACCACCCAGTAAGACTATTATCCTGATTAGTTACTTCAATTAGAAAATTCACTGAATTTTCTGTTTAACTTACACACAAACATATGTATACTTAGTTTTTCAACGAACTTTCTGACTATTAACTTCGTCCTTTCTAAAGTTTGTCCCAAATTCACTCATGTAAGTGTATCAAGTGAGAGTTAAATTAAATTAAATCAAAGAAAACGTTGGATTTATAAGGACTAAGGTCTAAAAAAAGAAAAAAAAAAGAAAAGGCACATCGTTCCTTTTCTGTCTGCTAAATATTCCCTCCACGTGTCTGTCGACATAAGAGGAAGAAAAAAAACCACCTTACACACACACAAGAAAAAAAAACTACCTATTTAGGAAAATTTGATTACATCAATAGACACGTCGTCGAGCGGAGTCCTTTAACCCTTAGCCAGGATCTCTATGGAGTTTATGTACTTTTCGGCCAATTTTCAGATTTATGTAGCTACTCCCTAGCCTTACTTTGAAGTTGTGAAAGTAGCTGATCCTTGGAGTCCTTTCAGCAGTTCCCACTTTCATCTTATTATTAATATATACACACATAAAAAAGGGTTTTTCACCCTTTTCACATCCATCCAAGGACCTGATACACGTTTTATTGAAATTTCTGAAGGCAAACCCCTTCGAGTATTGCATTCGGCCTAAGAATAAGGACACACTGGAAGGATTGAATCCCATTGTGTGTACGGGGAGGGTAAAATTATAGGCGAAAATCCTTTAAGTGACTGAATGTATCCTCGTCGAATTGATTCGATTCGGCTTGCATTCAGGATGATCTAAGGTCGTTTTTACTCCTTTCTTGCTGGCTAATGTTTGCGTTTGTGTTGTATAATGTTCATGGTGAATGGCCAGTATAAGGTTATTAATTTTGTTTTGATTTCGTTAATGGATATCGGGACGTTGGGATATCAAATGCTAAAAGTGGGAGCAGCCAAAGGGATGTCCTTTTGTTGGTCAGTTTATGGATGACATAGTTCGTAGGGGAGATGATTAATTCTTTATTTATTACGGTACACAATGGCATGGTTCACTAAGATACTTTTAGGGAAGATAACTAAATGGAATTTGGTTAAACGGATGTAGGTTTTTGAGATTAAATTCGATATTAATGGGATTGAACAAGACTAAAAGGAGAATACGTAGTATGTAATCAAGAAAATGGAAACACCCAACAGGATCAGAGCTGCTTGATGAGCCTCAAGCAATCTTAATATGGAAAAAAATATTCTTTAGAACCACTCAACTTTCGTACCTAAATTCAAAGACCAAAGGCGAAAACAATTTGCTTAGTTTCCTATTACCAGGAATCTAGATCCAGCAAAGTGTTGTGTTCCAAGAACGTTTAGCTCTACTTACAGAAATCGCTGTGGTTACTATCTGAATGGAGATGGAAATGATGATACCTGCCTGTGGTATTACTTCAACGCAGTTTGACTGATAGTTATTGAAACTACTAGGACCTTCATATCGTTGACAGAGTTCGTTTTTCATTCTTCTGTGCTCAAGTGTATTTGGTCCCCAACTATCTGTTTGCCTTATTCTAACCCAACCATACTTCTATGGCTTGTGCAAAGATATTCAGCAACAGTAGGTTGAGGACACCCTCGAATCCCACAGAAGGTAAAGTCAACATTACAGTGGTGAGCCATACCAGTCACTATATATAGTCACTTCGTGAAAGTCTCAAACCTGCTCTCTTATTTGGATTTAAAATGCCTCAGTTTAGCTGATAGCATCGGCCTGGTGTCATGTTAGACATTAGGAACTTACAACGGACCAAATTTTTGCATCAGACCAGACCTTCGAAGAATACCCACATCAGTTCTGAATAGTTTGTCAATAGAGACATAACAATTTTGTATTTTAAAACAAAGGCATCCCCAGCAACGAGCAACTTTTGGAAATGATTAATACTTGCTACTAAGTCGATGGTCAAAACTCCAACTTTCTGTCGTAATAATTGTCCCACTTGAATGTATCGAATTACTAGTCTCTCATCATAGCTCATTTTTGGCTTAATGGTTCTGTCAGTAAGGAAAATATGCATTATTAGACAGTAACGAACCCACTCCATCCAGAAAAAATGACCGTATGATGTGAATTTCATGCCGGAGGTGTGATTGGAAAGTATATTTTTTATATCAGTGTTATGTGATTCCAACACATTCCAACACAAATTGACTCCTAAGAATCGATCGCAGCAAACGTGCTCCGAGATATGAACAGAACCGAATTCCATACTTAAATCTAATAGGTTCTTATTGACACTCCCTTTACTTTGGCAAAGACTAGAAATACAATATATTTTCAATACAACATGGGGTTCTAAATAAGGCGGAATACCACGCAATACCCATCAGTTATTTTGCATAATAGACCTGGTTTACCAAAAAACAAACAAACCAATTATATTTGCATAACTTTCATTTCCTTTTTTAGTTGAATCCTTGCCACATGACTGCCATTGTAACCTTTCAGATTTAATGTAATCGTTGCTTCTTACCTTCTGTAAACTTACATTTCAAGCTCTTATAACATTTCGTCGTTCTTTGTTTGTTTGTCACTCAATTTTCCTAATCAAAACAACGTCCCACCTCCATCTGGAGTAATTAACCACAAACTGGTAATCAATATTAGATTTCTTCACAACATTCTAAAATACCCTCGAAATCTTTCCTCACTAAATAGTTCAGACAGCTAATGTCACCTAAGTTTCAAACCACTACGCCTTCTCTAAAAAACAGTGCATACTTTTAGGTGTGCGTCGAAATCTCTTCTTCTTTGAAGGTTCTTCTAGTTTTAGTGAATTGCTTCGCTTTGAGAAAAACTCGTCGCATGATTATTACTCCGTTTACGAAACTCGTTTAGGAAAATAAAAGACTTGATCGTGCAATGTATAGGCTGGTTTTTAAGGCCATTAGCCTGTAAAACTTAGCACTCTGACCCGAAAAGTTTTAGTCTACGTCACAAAGAGATAGAATTCATTTTCAATGATTCATATCATGCCGACACTTTAAACGCAAAAACGGTTAAAACTTATTCATACTTTTCTTTTTACTAAACTTATCAAGGCTCTTAATTAGAAGTGCTGTTCTACGAAATCGCTCACATTTGAGAATCAGTTTCTCTTTGAAGACAAAATAATTAAATGCGAAAACGTGAATAGTGAATAATCTTCTCCAGACTTCACATATCTGAGCAGAAGTACATAGATTTTGCACTTGCTCACATATTACATTGGTTTTCTAAAAAGAACATGTAATTCCTCCATATATTACCAACAACAAGATGCTACATTTTCTTGAAACGTTCCACCACACACTTAACAATCCGTCAACACTTTCAACGTTCATTGCTGTGGAAAATCCGTTTAGATCCTTACACCATCTCCAAAGCAAAACCCTTCAAGAATTTCTCTCCCTCCCATCATCAACAACACGATGAGGATATCATCACCATCATCATCCTCCGCGCACCAGCTTCCACATTTTCAATACAACACACTACCAAGACTACCATGACGCAGAATGACTTAAAACGATGACTTCCTGGCATAATAAAAACCATATTCACACTATCAAACTACCTTTTGTTGCCCCCTTTCAACGAGTGCGAGGAACCCCATGAATAAGAAAAATAAGTCCAGGATTTGGAGGATTTGGTTTCCTCTTCTCTTCACTGCGTATCCTTTATTTTTATTTTTTTTTTTTTAAGGAAACTGAAATATTCATAAGACTCCATCACTCATAAAGCAATAAAATGAAATCATGCGTGGAAATTTTTATAAGTCTCCATCGCCCCCAGGGTGAGCGTTGAGCCGCCTTGGTTCCATATTCTGCTGTTGTGCTGCTGTGCTGTGCTGTTTGTGTCCAAGGACGAGAAGTTGAAGTCTTGAGTGACATAAAAAAAAAGAAAAGGAAACACACTTCCCTCACTCAAACATTTGTGATCAGTGCTTCCCGGTCGCATAAAAATCGCCCCAGAGGTTAATATCAGTTACTGGGGCGTATGTGGAACCATTTCCTGTTCCAGAATACATTTTTGCATATAAAGCTGATACATGTGTGCGACAAAGTCTCCTCGGCTTTATATCGTAATGTCGTACTGGTTGTGTGACGAGTGTGAAGGTTATGTTTCGGTGTCTGCCTGCGGCTGCGGAGATTTAAATCGGGATGAAGTCAAGTGAATTCAAGAAGGTTAAAGGATTTACAAAGTGGAATTTGAAAGTTCTCGTTGCGCTTTGCACGGATTCCAGTCGGCTGGCGGATAAAGTTTCAGCAGAGTCGAGGGGATTTATGATACCTATTAGAGAGATGTTGACTTATTTTTAGAGGAATGCACGATGTATGGGTTTTGTTTGGCTAAAGGGGTTAAAGGTACATGGCTAGGTTTTTAAATGGTGTGACGTAGCAGAAGTCTCTTTAAGAGTGCCATACATTTGAAGTTATGTATTCCATTTGATGGATTGATATGGAAGGGTTACGTATGGTCATGTACGAAAGTAGGTCATTACGCACGAACTACGGGCACAGGGTGATGTACAGACCTTTAGGCGGAAGAGAGGTCATCAATGTCACTTGTTAAAAGCCAAAATACAATTAGTACATCGGTGACTCTTTTACATTTCTTAAGCAATTGCATGTGCAATAAGTAAAAACGGTCCTTATAAGGAGGTTGGGTATATCTGTGGGGCTATGGGTGTCCGCGGGCTACACTCAATTCTGTTCGAATGAGCTAGCGTATTCTAAAATAGGTCTTACCAAAAAGTTCAAAAAACTGCGTTGGTTAGAAAAAAATAAAGATTTGAAAAGAGAAAAAATTGCCATTTACATTTACGAGTGTTGAACAAGAGAAAAAAAATAGTACACTTTTACTCGGACTACTTCGATATATTCGGTTCATAGGCTGTTAAAGATTCCCAAGAATGAATCAGGTTTAAAAAAAAAAACGTCGGAAGCGGATGAGCCAAAGACAGCGCTCACATCCTAGAAGTGAGTTACTGATATCGTTTTATCAACCAGCCTCTCACTCTAGAACTGTGAGTAGATCCAACGAGTATTTACATTAAGATCTTTTCAGCCACGAGTAGCTAGGCTCTAATGGCTCATTGCCTGAAGATTTGAGCTAATAAGTTTGCTATAATTCAAGGATCGCTCGAAGTTGTACTGGAGAATGTCGAAGATAATGGATAGAAAAAGGTAAACAAATCTCTTAGAGGTCAAAACAATGCTTGTGCGTAAGGAAATAGCTGGAGAGGTTACAATTAAAGCGAGACTCCATACACCCAAATCTATAGTGTACCACTGATGATGATAAATTCTTTTTGGACATTAGTGGCAGCACAAAACAATATCTGCCCAAATCCGTAGTAATACCATATAACTGATTTAGACTAGAGTCCATATGAAAAGGATTTGGGGCCTGAGGAGGGATTAATCCAAAATACCTAGGCTTTGAGACATAATAGGCCATATATGATAAGCCCTATTTGTCATCACAAAACAAAGCATCTGTCAACCACCTAGGACAAAACTTTACTGTTGAGAGCAGTAGCCTCGAAATGCTTAGAGCTTCAACAATACGAATGAAATAGTATGGCAACGACGATAAAATGCATCTGAAAATAGCCAGTGGACATATATGCAAGCTTCTGCTGAACGTAGAAGAGTAGACGAGAAGAAAACATGGGGAAGTAAACTTTTACCTTACCAGCCCTACGAAGGAATGCCTTGACTGGCGATACCGTTGGGGGATCGAGACTTGGTTGGAGGAGTGTTTTAACCACGCAGAAGCATGGAGTTTATTTAGTCTTTATTTAAAAAGAAAAAAACTCCATCAGAGAAAATGTTTGAATCGCAGCCCCCAGGGTGGAAACGGCAAGAAAGAACGAATCTCGGCTCAAAGTATCAAATTCTCGCAGAGGAGTTCTTGGTCAAGACAACTACAAACAGTGTACTATAAATCGTAGAGAGTGGAAGGTTGCCATTTCTCAGGCATACGCCCTTCTCAGGTCAGGAAACCGGTACGTAACCATACAGTTTATACTGCAATCAATTATCATAATTTTCAGCTCTTCAACCATATTAGCAAACTAAACCCACTTTATACATCAAAAGAAAATAGCTGCGAAGAAACACTCTAACTTATGGCCATCATACCATTGCAAGATGGGCACACTTGGGCACAGACACAGATTATATATCACCATCCCACGAATTCAGTCTAACCTTTGAAATAATCTTCCTCCAAGAGACGATTGGATTGGATTAACGGCAGGACAATCGACCTGAATAAAATCTCAATTTTCACGAAAGGGTCAAAACTGACGAAGGAGTAGGGCATATGTCTATTTGAACTCGAAATTGCTCGGTCGTACTAACTATAGCAGTGGAAGTACTAACTATAACAGAATTGGCACGCGAACTATTCAATCCAGAAAGATTGGCAGTTAACCCACCATGAAGGCCATCCCATCCACAGTCGTCAAATCAAAATTGTTGAAACGATCGAACATCGTTCAGCCCTCATATCAAACCATCACATCCTTTGGGTTCCAGGACACAGCGGTCCTGGTCCAAGGTCCAAAAAGAACTTGACAATGGTCCACTCCCGGGTTCTATGACCGCTAGCTTTTGTTAAACACAATATAAAGAAAGCCTTCGTGACATTGGCTAACGAGAGATGGAACGAGCTCCTATCTTGTCGTGTTTTCAGAAAACTGGTTTGGCACTTGATAGACTCAACTTAGCGCTTTTCACAGACATCATTAACAGCCACAACCTCTTGGCGGTCCACCGTAGTCGAATGTGAGTAGAAACTAATGTCATCTGTCGCGGCTGTGGCGGTAGCGTGTAGTTTTCACTTCCTTTACGGACCCCCAAGCCTATGCAGAACTAGAAAAAATGCCCTCGGTAAATACCAATTCGTAGACTTGGGCAACCTCTTGGGAAAGCCACCATCCACCATCCTGAAATTTATAAAAAGGTTTAATAACCAACCCTTGTACTTGTTTTTGAGGTAAACCCATAACAGAGGCTCACAATGGATCCCCGTTCAAGCTATCATAAGCTTTCTTCTTTCAATTATAAGTTCTGGGTGTTTTATTTAATTCTTTGGAAGCCAAATTCTATTAGACATGAATCCTTGTGGCCTAAATATGCCTGTATTCATTTTTGTGCCTACTTAGAAGACTGCAGAGCATATTGAAGAAGCTCTCTTGGTAGATTTAGCACTGTTCCTCAACAGATATAAAGGGTTTTCCAATGAGGACTTAACAACTTTTTTTTTAAACAAAACGCAAACCATTTGAGATATTTCAAAAACTTTAGTATCGGCTTGAAGTACAATCAAAACATTTATGATTGGAACTCGACTTCGTTCAGATTTTCACCCGACCAATAACGCATATTTTGCCAAAAATGAGCTTCGTCCCTGAAGATGATTTTGCGATGAAATTCATCATCTTGGCGCATCTTCTCAATTCTTGAGTCAGCTTGATCTTGTATGGGTGTAAACCAAGATCCTGATGCAAAATACGCCATAATGTGGTCTGAGCGATGCCCAATTCTTGAGAACGCCGTGGAATTGACTGATTTGAATTGTTTGCTACGGACGCCTGAAAAGCAGCGGTATTTTCGACACTTCGACCAACCCGTTATCTGACTGATACGGCAACATCACACAACGAATATGTAGACTCAAATTTTTGCACTAAACTTGTTATTGCCTGTCTACTAGGGCGAGAATTATGACCGAAAATTTGAGTTAACGCTCTTAAAGTTGCAGTCACCGACTCCGAATTTCGATAGAAAATTTTTATAATTTGCAGACGTTGCCTGTTCGTATACTTTACCACGATGAAAATGTTGAGTTTACTTTATAAATTGACAGGGAAAGTTTGATGATTAGTGAAAGAGTGCGTTCACAAATTAAATTCAAAGTTGTCAAGTCCCTATTGGAAAACCCTTTATAAACTTGTTCCAGTTTGACTTGAAGTTAAATGAATCGCCAACTTATGAAGACGTTTCTTGATGCTTTTTTCTTTTGCCTTTAATTCTCTTCAAATTGCTCCAATAAATAAAGAATTATGATTTTCTCCATTCACATTTGAAAGGACTACATATTCCAATCCAGACCTACTGGGTATAATTTCAATAAAATTCTTAAACCTTAAATGTTATTCACTTTTTAAGTTTCCCTTCAACTCCAAGTGCAAACCCTAATTTCCCCAATCTCTACATGGGTCAAAGACATTCAATTAATAAGACCATAAAGGTAGAACACACACGCAAGCTCTCGATAAAAGACAACCTACACTCCGAATATAACTTTCCCTTTCTATTCCGGTTTTTCGATTGAGAATAACCTTTATTCATTCCTCCTTTTTCCCAAGAGGCAAGCAATTGATCCTGCCCCTTGTCTGCCATGTAAATAATTAAGAAGAAGGCAAATTTTACGAAGGTGTCTATCTAAACACTGCACTGTACGTTCCACTCACCAAACCCTCTACGATTTGTTGAACATTGATTAAAATTGATTTTGTCAAGGCAGGATATGCTCTTGCTACTGCTGCTCTTGATGCTTATGCTGAGCTGGCAATATTACGTTGATGTAGCAATTTTAGATGTGTCCTCACTCTTAGACGTGTGTGGCATCGGCTCGGCTTTTAGCAGGATATGTAATTCGGTATACCACAGCAGTGTGTACATATGTATATGTGTGTGTTGTGTACAGATTTGATGTGATTTCTAGTACTGAAAGTAAGACATGACGAAAAGGACGATGACGACAACGGCAACGACAACGACAACAACATCGACGACGACGACGACGACGACGACGACATGTGGTATGCCAGGCATATAATTAAGAAAATCGAATTCAGGATGCACATCCATTAAGCTTCGCCCTACAAAAGGGGTAACGTGGTTGAGTCCTGTGTTTTATAAAAGAACTTTGTAACATTCTGCAATTTTCTTGCAATGAAAATTCAAATGAAAACAATTTATCAGTGCCAAAGCTTTTAAGAGGAATTTTTTTTTTTATTTGTGCTTGTCCTTTGCTTCCTTTGCACGTGCGCTTTCAATGTGTGTGCGTGGGCGCTGATAAAGGATTTTCTGTTTCATTTACCTCACGAGGCGGTAGACGAATCCATCGATTGACAAGCTTTTCTAAATATAGGAATTTGAAATTATAGGACTGAACGGGTAATAAGGAAGCATGCAGATAACAATGACCAGATAACAATGATATGTTTTCCAATTGTAATGTTGCAGCAGCTGTCAAAGCTAACCAACGACATTGAACATTGGTGCGAAATGAAGAAAATATAGCCGTCGTACCGGCCAGTATCAAAGAAGACCCGGAAATGTCGATTCAGCGTTGATCAGGTGAATTAGATCGATATATCCGAGCTGTTATTTCAACAAAACGGCGCTACATGCCATACAAGTGACGCAACGCTTGAAGTTGTGAAGGAGACATTTTGCGACTGGATTTTGTTCTATCAATTTCTCTCCCTGATGTCCATTAATTAGCTGCTGTAAGAGGTGCTTAAACATTCTACTATTCCCTCTGTTCGGGTGACTAAGCTTCCTTTTCTGTTTCGAAAACCATCCCTTTCGAGCTTGAAGTCAGCTCCCATTTCCTTGGCTTTGCTGATAATCATCCTGATATTGCTCCTACAGCTTGTCTCTTGATTTTTATTGAACTCGCAGGACCATTTCTTGCATTTCCCGTCACCTCTTTCTAGTGTACACATTCATCATTATACCAACGGTGGTGGAGGATAGTGGTCACAACTCATATCACCTGCAAGGCTCTACTAAGTCTTTCTGCGTTTATTTTCTTTTACTGGGTTTCCAGCTTCTTCCCGTTGAATAGTCGAGCTCTGAATTGAGGTGGGACAAGGAAGTGGTCAATGTTGATGGTTGTCCTTTGAAATCTTGTGTATTCAGAACTTTGGAGAAGGTATTAGCATGGTTTCCACTATCTGAAATCACTAAACAGGAACATAACCAGAAGTCATTGTTTGTTGTCGCATCGAAAATATTTTCCTTGGGAATTTTGGCATTGAAGTTCCTGAGTGCGATTATGGTATTACGATCCCTCCGTGAGATTATAAAACTCTTCCATGATAGAGTCTTCTACAGACCGATTTATTAAGATAGTCCTGGATGACAGTCCTGGAGGACATCACAAACAATTTACGGTCTTCTTGGAAATAAAGGAACCTTCAACAATCTTTAAGCCAAATCTATAAGAACAACATTGAATTAACAAAACATAGTCCTAGTAATCTCAGACTGAATTGAATGCTTGCCCAAGGTGAGACACATTACCCCGGCCTGGGTGACTGGCAAGTACATGCACTGGCCTCTAGTGGTGCTCTGCAAGGTAAGGTCCCCTCTATGGATACTGAACGCGTATGCTATTTTAAGAAAATTAGAATGAAGTGCGGTCAACGTTGTCATAAATGTTACCCACTTAAAGACAGAGATGATCCTCTTCAGTAACAAAGATTAGCATTCCTAAAAATTGTATACTTGACGCTACAGGTCGATGGGACCCAGGGCCTAGCTTCTCACAACCATTCATGTTGTGCGCGTTTTATTCTTTACACAAATGGAAATGGCCTATTGTTTAATGCCGTGTCCGAAGGACAATTTGTTATTTGAGAAGCTTTCTCATGGCAGTTGTACTCTCGGATGTTTGTCAGACTCGCGAAAGGCGGGGCAGTGAAAATCTTTTAGGTGTTCCCCGACTGGGGTTCGAACCTCGAATCCCTTGCTTCATAGTCCAACGCACTTACCACTGAGCCACGGCGCCCACATTCGTAAAAACTACCAACACCGTCAGAACCACTCCAATTGGAACTCAAATTATGCTGACACTACCCACGACTTCAGCCCAACCTTTAAAACAATCCTCCCTTTAAGAGACTGTTCAACTGACTTAACGATAAGGCCATCGACTCGAATATAATCTCGCTTTTCACGAGCGAGTCAAAACTAACTTAAAACTGCACTTATTTGAGCCCGAAATTTCTGGCTCTGTGAGAATTTCAAACCACGGGAGTGTGTTCCAAGCAGAAGTATTAACAATCGCAGAACCGATCTGCTCATCAATGAGTGTCGATTAAGTGTCAAAACTTTATCGAACTGTGATCCCACACTCCTTTGGATTTTAGGATGCAGCGGCATTAAAGTAAACGAACAGAGGGACAATTTAAGCAAGGGGTCCAAGCAAAGCCTGACAATAGTCCTTATTCTGATCTTTTTAAATTCAACACATAGCAAGCCCTCAGGAGATTAGCTGACGGGAAACAGAGCGCACTAGGATGATAGTGCCTCCAAACTGGGACATAACCAAATTCAAACTTTTCACACGGACTATTTCCGGCCACAACCTTCTGGCACCCCACAGAAAAAGAATGCTTATATGTAGTGCACTACGTTTTAACTAGAACAAGCCATCCTTGACCGACAGGAGATCAATCTGGCATCTGCAGCAAGATACAGTGATTTGGAAGGCGGAAAGAGATCTTCAGATTAAACTTATCAGAGAAGGCACCATACTCATATAGATGTTCGTTCATTTAATGTATGCATGATCCGCAGCCAAAGTAGGCCTAGTCGCGATGGATCTTTGCAGGAGTCTTTGCAAGGAAACTAATTTTCTGATCCCAAATCTTGTCAAAAAAAAAAATTTCATCTCTACATGTTTCCAAATCTTAATTATCTTAAACGGCAGACTGACTATGTATTCACTGATCCACGACTCCCAAGATAGCCTACTGTCTGAGTGAATCTATGGAATGACTGTTCATAAGTCTTACATGTTTACGATCAAACGAGATTGATCGGCTTTTAGCACTTTTTCAATACAAGTTCTTCGATTGGTGGTAACACTGCTCATACTCACAAGTGAAACTAACAACGAACTACCTGATGACCTAGATCACAGCACGGTTCTCAAATCTTCCTTCATCTGATGAAAATATGAAAATTTATTTCTGAGGTATTCCAACGAAATCGCACGGTTTTTTTTGCATTATCTCATTCGGACATGAAGGCACATCCATTCTATCTCAGCTATCGTGCACAGTGATACCTCGTCTAGCCAGGACAGGATATGAGTTTCAACTCACGCTCTTCATTTAATATTCTCACAACGTTCAGCAGCGACGATGAGCTGAGTTAAGTTGAACTTAAGCATCTGTAAACTCTGTCGGATGGACGCGTCCATAAAATTTGAATAATCGCCACTCGACCGTGTATACTGAAGAGAACCATTAACGCTATCCATTCTGAATACACACGGTTGTATGTGTATGCATTTGAAGTTACAAGAATAAATGCGATGTTAATGTCGACGATGTGCTTCCTGTCCGATGATGAGTATCAAAATTTATTTCCCTCTACAGTCAAGAGTTGAAGTCTAAGCCTTTTGCTTGTTCCTGTCAATCAACAAACGAATAAATAACCAGAAATTATCCTTTTTCTCGTGCACATCAGCACAGCCACTATGTGTGTGTGGTCTAATTCACTCCAGACGAAAGGATATCAAATGCACTGAGGGAGGAGGAGGAGATGATCTTCTAAAATGTCTCCCCTTGCCCTGCTGGTTCGTAAGGACAATTGCAAAAGGATTTGTCCTGTGAATACTCTGCAAATTCTATGTGTGTGTACTCTGTACTCCCAAAAGGATAATTTTTGGGCGATGGGCGAAAATTTGAATTTACTGCACGATGTGTTGTTGTCCTCTGCGGCGTGTGAGTGTGTGATGACAATAAAAATATTTTCTTATAGTACCCGAAAGTCCGGAACATCAACTCCCGGATGCTGGTGGTTACACGCAATGGGATCTACACAATCCGCTTTTATGGCATTTGACACAACACAAATGCTGATGAGGATGTGGATGAGAATGACAAGGACAACGGCCGTGTGTGTGCGTATACATGTTCGGGGGTTATCTGCGAGTATGTAGCAATCCTCAAATTTTACGATTTTCTGGGTGTGAAAGACTTTCAATCTCTGATAATAATTCCTTAAGCGTTCGAAGCGGAAATTGGATTAAAGGGAGGGATGTGGCACGATTTATTATCCTTTTTCTTCTTTTTTTTTGTGACTGATTATAATACCCATAAAGTGAAAACCGTCCTTGTTATGATTATCAGGTTAACTGGAATTTTTTCCGTCTCTCCTTTTTTTTTAAGTTTCGAAGTTCGAATCGAAATTGACATTGTAGCCACTTCAAGGGACGAAATCAATTTAAAGTTCGAACGAGAGCAGTAAGACAGATGAAATTAAAGTTGGAGGTTTGTGGGGAAAGTCAGGATTAGGGCGCATTATGCGGGATTAGGACGATAAAACTTACTCCTGGAATGTAATTTTCATCTGCAGGAAGTGAGCATATCCCCAAGGATTACACTTGTTGGTGACGGTTTTCAATTGCAGCGCCAATGCAATCGATGTGGAATTTAAGGATTCATCTTTGGAGTCAACACTGCTAATTGGTTAGATGTCGTAAACTAGGTTAAAGTAGTATCTACTTACACAACAGTATCACAATAAAACATTTTCTTCCATGAAAATGCAAAAGAATCCCAGCCAGTATGAGATACAATGGAACCTCCAACCCCCTTGAGCAGAGACGTCTTAACACTGTTCGTCTTGCCACTTCCACTTGTTAAGAAACCCACAATAGAAAATCATAAATTTTCCAACCCTCATTGCTTCCTGACGGCTGGGAAAAGTGCTCCGGCTTGTTAGTTATTTAGCTGCTACTTTCGTTTTGATTGTGTGACGGTTTTAGCTGTGTAGGTATCTGTATCTGTGAGGCGTATCGTAACCACTGACTCAAGTAATAATTCTTCATTCGGGCGCAATGATCTGGAAAATTCTGATGTTTTGTTGTTACGGTTGATGTTCTGTTCCAGTGGCAGGAGGTGTAGGGTGGAGGTCTAGGTTTTAAGGACTTAAGAATGTTGCTTGTTGGTGTTTAATGTCGGGATTTGTTTTGCTGTGGATGTCAGGATCTTTTTTTTGTTGCTTTTTTCTGCGGGAACGGGCGTTGACATTTGTTTGGGTTAATAGGCGGATGTAAGTTGATTATGAATTGTTCGTTATCGAATCCGAAGAGGATCAACAGATTAAGTGAATTAAATTGAATTTTAAAGAAGATAAAGAGGTCATAGCTGTGTACAAATTTTTAGACTAATTGAATCGGTATTATTGAAGTAGACGTATCCTGCGTGAATCGCTTGGAAAATAGACTCCCTTAGTAGTCCTTACCTTAACTTACATGAAAAGGGCTGAGTAATTTGTCGTAATGCCTGCCATCTTCATCTGGACATCCTAAATAGCACAAGGAGCTATATTCCTCAAATCGCTAGAGATAGTTCCAGTTGTAGTCTAGTAGTCCCTCAGGCTTCTTCTATTATATGTCCTTAATATCTCGTCTACGAAGAACGGAGCCATTACAGGTATAAAAAGGATGTGCTCGTCTGTAATAGTTGAAAACAGGCTGATTACTGATATTTTGATTGTAGTCTGCTTTTGGATTCCTTTGTACTTAATGCGGGGCAGCATATAGCAAAACTAAGTTAATAAATTCGAAGAATATAATTTTTCATGTCCAACGATATTATGGTTCAACCGATCTTAGAACAGCAAATCTGTTGTCTTACTTGTACTTAATTTTTACCTACTTACTTAGGTGACGCAACAATCTGGGCCTAAACCAACAAACCTCTCCAGTTACCTCAGTTCTTAGCTATCTTCTTTCAGTTCCGCTTGGATTCCCTTCTACTTTTGAGCCCAACCTAAGGCGAAATATTCTTCTACTGCGTTGTCCCTCTGGGTTTGATTCTCAAAGCGTGTGAGGATTTCTTCATCGGGTTTAGACTAGACTACACGCTTCAGCGCCATAAAACAGGAATGGTTGTCAAGATTTTTTATAGGGTCTCCTTAGTTCTTCGAGATAGGACTCTTCTCTTAGCCCAAAGATACAGCGAGAGGTAACAGATATTCTTATTTCTCCTGTGGAGTTATAGCTGACAATTATGGCTTTCTGTTCAATTCTATTTGCCCTGATTTACAGCTTTACTCTTTTTGGCAGCTTCCCTTTCAATACTAGTGCACTACTGGTCATCAGGTTGTTAACGAAGTTTTTCAGACATTCACACGGCATGGCAAATAAGATGTTATACGCGATATTGACGAGACTGTAATTGACTAGGAGCTTCTTGTGGATCGGGCAAATGGTATTGAGATTCCATTCATTAGCCATACACTCATTTGATGAAATCTTGAATGTTATTTACCACATCACCTCCAGCTGTTTTGAACTGCTCGGCTGGTAAGCCCAGCAGCAGTAAGCAGGTCCTGCAGCCTTTATTTTGGTCAGGTGGACGGAAGTCTAGATTGAATGGTTCTTTCTCCCTGACAGTGGAATGCCATGAAGGCTACACGGAAATGAATAACCCTTGTAAAGGATTATGGAAAATAAAACTTTCGGAATTATGAATCAAATGATCGTTATTTCGCCAAGAGACCCTATTTTGTCAGTTCATCCCTGTTGTATCTCAGCTTCCTGTTGTTGAAATAGTTCATCCCTGCATGAAACAAGTTAAGTATCCATTCCACTCTGATTACATCCAAGTGATCTTCTATTGAAGTCTAGCGTCTACTGCACAATACTCCCTTATGTCATACAACCATCGTATTCCGTCAGAATTTGTGATATCGACTTCTGCTCTTATGGTGGGACCCCGTAGCCTCTTAGTTTCGCCATCAAAATTCTGTATGCCAGAATTGCATACATTGATCTTGGTTTCTTGGTGAATATGTTTCAATCATGGTCTTAAGAGTGTTCGGTGTTTTTAGTGGTATGGGTTTCTCCTTGATCACTGAACTTTTCGCCGACCTATAGGTTTTTGCTCAAAGTGTTTACTAATTCTTTAGTAATTATTTATTTTCCGGTTTTGAGACCTATACTGAGACACTACATGATTCTCACCATGCTTCCAAGAGTTATGTCTTTTAAGAAGCTGGTCATGATAATGCCCGATCTAATGTCCTTCTGTACTAGGATAACCTAACCTTTTCTATAGTGGTTTCAATTTTTCCGTAGTGTTTTCACATTAAGCCCTTGGTCCACCTTGTTTTCAAAATAGATCGAGAATGTAAGCACTATTTAAATTCGGTGGAAAACTGAACTCTTCACTCTTGTCTGTGTCCCAAGTCTGCGAGAAATCAGGTCTTGAATGGGATTGCTTAGCAAGACTCAGAAAATGATTTCTTATGGCCTGAACCAGCGTTGTGTCATCCCATATCCACAGTTAGGGGCTCTATTAAAAGACTAGGTCTCTTACGAACATAATTATGTTGGGTACGACTCTTCAGGATGCAGCCAGACTCCCGAATGTTTGCAAAAATTCAGCAGGATCCTTGATGCTTATTGGAACACTGTTTCCTCTTCCTCTTAGTGTGTCAGGCTTAAGAGACAAACACCTCTGTCTGCGACAATTGATGAAACTTGCATTGCTATTGCCCTGCTTTTGTTCGAATCAGGTGGTCGTGAATTCTCAGTGCTTATGTATTGAGTACTGATACTGTAAGCTCCTCACCACTAAACTTGATTTTCGGTTTCCTCCGGATATTGAAGAAATTTCAGTGAAATCGGTAACACTGAGTTGGATCTGAGTGCTCCAGGAAAGTATTCTAATCCGTCTTCAAGGTCATTTGCTTGTTACAACTCTCCTGTTGATACCACCTACATCCATCGCCATTCAATCGGTTTTGCATGACTTTGCAAACCTCGTCCTCTGTATAAATAGTTTCATATTCCCTTTCGCATTTCAGGGAACATTTGGTGCATGCAGAGTACGCATCTTAACTTGAAGTCTACGTTCTTTCGCCTAAAAAAGGCTCCCAATAAACTAACATCCTCCATAAATACAAACTTACCAAAAGTTGTCTAACGACTGAACGGTCTACTATGTATGTGCATTTATTAGACCCACGATATTAGCCCACCCACGAAATTAGCATTTAAATCATCCAACTTAAGTGCAAAGTCATGAAAATGCATAGGAAACGCGCTAAAATGCTAAACTTATTCGATATCGCAGATAATTGAACGCGAGAACATGCAAAACAAGCCACTCAATAAGCGAGAATCCTTTTTGAAAACAACACTGAAGGCAACTCCATCCGTCGTCGCCGGCTTATGCAAAACACTAACACTTTCTTTGTTAGCTAACGACATTCGTGCGACTTGGCAATCGAATTTTGTTCTTCACACAGGAACACAAAAAAAAAAAAAAAAAAACACAAGGACCTGCCAAGACTGAGATGAAATTTATAGCCTCCTGCATAAATGTGCATTTCTAAGTGGTGCTTGCATAAAGCATACTCGATACTTGTTATCTTTCACCTAAACGGAATGGCTTTTAACAGAGTTCCTCTCTAAGCTATGCATATTCATAGAATGTTTAACAAATGTAACGAGATGCCATTTAAAAGTTTGATTAGGCAAAGGAAGACTATCCCCAATGATGAGATGACGATGAGGACGAAAACGAAAACGAGAACGTGAACGAGTACACCAGCACGAGGACCCTTTCGTATCATATTCAATTAACTTAATCTTTAGTGTGCGCGCATTAAAAGCTTTCAGGCTTTCAAAGCAGCCTCTCAGGCACTACTCGAAAGATTTAATTATCGCTGTTCTAAGGTGAGAGAAAGACTATTCCCATTGGAGATTCATAGTATTAATTAAATTGCCACAATGACAGGATACCTAAAAGCAGGACACAAGATTGGAGTACTTGGCAAACACTCTTCGGCTGGGGTTGGGGTGTACTTATTGTCAAGGTGCTTGATGTTCCATTATCTTACTCAAATTGTAATCCAATTAACTGACTTGCAGATGGTCCCTTGTAAAAAGCCGCAGCCCATCCTCCATCCTCGTGGAGGATTAAATTCTTTCGAATTATGTCCTGCATGTGCAACGTTGTCATATCTACAGAGATGGACCGTCTGCATTCTGCCAGACACTAATTACTCATAACCTCATAAATATTAATGGTTAAGTGGAGGTTAAACGTCGGCATGCATCACTGTCACTGATACATACTTATATATGTATATTCGATGCACGACGACAGGACACTCGACCGGGTTCGAACAATGATTATAATTAGATTCCGTATCGCAAGTTAACATGTTTGATAGGAAGTGCTTAGTTAGCATTTGGAATTAATTCCGAACGGATTTGCTGTTTAAGGAATGCAGTGCTTGCAATTATGACGTGCACACAGTAAAGGACCACGCGTAGGTGACAAAGTGCACAGGCATTTATGAGATATATGCACATAGTGAGTAGGTTGACACATTTCATAGCAATTAGGGCGACGATTTGGGGTGGTGGACCATTTAATTTGGTGACAATGTACCCACGTGAATGGCCTTTTGGGGGCATCGGTTAATTTTCCTGGTGTGCAATCACAATGTGGTGGCATTTGTTTCACGAATTGATTCAGACGTACATGCAGTTTCGATTAGAATATAAGTAAAAATGTTTGTTGGTGTAAATCAGTGCAGGATTTGAACTCCTGGTGAGCCTTACAAATTCTCCAATAATTCCATGGGTCATAAATCAACATAGAACTTACATACATATGTACATATGTGACCCATTCGAGTGTACCTAAGTTGGTCATCATTTAGTGGACCATAACCCCACAATTCATTGGAGGCAATCGATGATGGACTACTGAGCGTAAATTTTACATTTCGTCTGTTTCAGTGGCTGACAACATCCAAGAGTACCACTGTCATGAAAAATTTTCTGAAAGACACGGCGTTAACAAAACACCTCTACTATTTGTGAAAATGATGAAACACAGACAGTACGAATGATAGTGAGGCCCAGGACCTTAGACTCCGCCATCCTCAGATAAAATGAATTGCATGATGATACACTACAGGACCACTCTGTTGCGTTGCACTGTGTTAATCATATCTGGAAGAGGCTTTGGCCAACAGTAGATCGGTATAAAGTGTAGGTTGGCTAAAAGTGTCCTGCAGCTTAACTCAATAATAAGAAGGTCCCAGATTTCTTGTACAAAATATGGCTTTAATCTGCTTGCGGCGGACGTAGTCAGATCAAGGTTTCCTCTTAACCTTGTCTAATAAACTCATTAATAAATGAATATGTGGTTAAAGAGTTGAAGTTTGAAGCGTTATATGACGGTCTATACAGATGCAAATAAATCTCTTAATCTCTTGGCTATGTCCGAGAAAATTCTGAGTGAATTTACGTTGATGTCGAGATTCTAAAGCTTGCTTTGTGTCCGACATAATTTTTTAAGTTTATTGTAAGAAACAGTAATTTGCTCGCTTTATCCCACTTACTTATTAACTTGGTTACAGATCGAAGATGAACATGCCTGACTCCAGTTGCGCAGTTCAAGTCTATCGAGGTCCTTTTTTACTTGCGAACGTCACTAAGGCGAGGTTTTTCCATAATGCGTTGTCCCTTAGGATTTGGAGACACTAATTTGCAGTTTTTTTATTTCGTCAATATCAATGCACAGAGCGTATGAACTATACAAAAGTCGTTCAACGCAAAAGAGACGGAATTTTTGTCTCGAGACCATCGAGGCCTTGCCTTAATCCTTTTAGACATTGAAAGTGCACGAGCGAGCCCCCTTAATTGTCTTTGTGGATAAACGGGATAAAAGGACTAAACGAACTATATCGTCTCAATAAAATCTGTCAAATGCGCACTTATTGAATTTTCTCCAGGATCTGCCGGAGTGTGTAAATTTTATCTATTATAGACTTCTCTGTCCTGAAACGAATCAGGCTGTGGACAAACCATTTCAGACGGTCACACAATATGGTTATATGCACTAATTTACTTTTGTAACTCCAAACTGGCGCCCAATGCAGAGCTTTTGAAATTCAGTCGAAGCGATCTGCAAAATTTTTGATGACGGAACTTAAACCTGGTTGTGATATAAAAGGCACACATTTGCCCTAAACTCAAGTACAATGATCATGTCAGGTCCGATAGACCTAAAACCAAGGTAAATAAGGGACGGAGAATGGATTAACTCGATCATCGCAGAAACGTTTCCTGTCTCTCCTTATTTTATCGCCCACAAAGCTTGCTTCAGCGAAATAGCTAGTTCCCATGGGGGACCCCTCCATTTACATTGAGGATTGCAGACTTGACACTGTCAAAAACGTTTTGAATTGAACGTTTCGAAAGATAGTTTCTAAACCATTGAAGGAGAGAATCATCTATTCCAAATGCACGCATTTTAGACAAAAGGGCTTGATGCCCAATTCTCTCGACTGCTACAATTTTCACCAAATAGTGGTTCTACTTTTCAGGGAGATATACATCAAATCACCAGTGTACCTTTTCTAAGAAAACCAAAATAGGAGTTTTCGTGATCTAAGTCATTTCATAAACTGGCGATTGGTCGTGATCTTGAACGCAAGTACACATGGGTCGATACTTTGGGAAGGAGATAGACTAATATTGAAAAAGCTCGTAGACAAGTTTTGCCAGTGTGGAAGAACACCTCCTCAAAATATTGGATGAAATACCATTTAGACCAGCGCATTTGTTTATGTTAAGTTCATTAAGCACTCTTGCTACTGGTGAGGCAAAGGACATTAAGCAAGTCGAGGTTAAGTGGCTAACCTTGTCTAAAGAGCTGACAGGTAGTATGTCTACTACATATTTGTCTCCGTATTTAGTAGAAGCAGAGCATTACAGTCATTTCGACCTGGCTTAAGTTTTTTTCTGTTTTTTTCCAGTTGAATCAGCCTTGTAGAACCGAAAACTTAGCTCCCTTATATCACGTCCTTTGGCTTGCTATTCTTTGGTATGTAAGGAATAAAGGATTCCATTCTAAGGAGAATATTGTTTGTAATTGCATCGACAGACAGTTAAAACGCCTATATAAGCTGTTTATTTTGTCCCATTAAGCTTTCTCGTATGAGCTTTCTGACTACCTATACATGGTGCGTCATCTTTTATGTCGGTATGTGAATATAAAATAACTTAAAAAAAAACAACAGATTTCATTTAATTTGTCCTTTAGAATTTACTTGGACTAGCTTTTGAATACAACATCAAACAAATAGTCACCTCTACTGACCAAAGCAAAATGTGCACGACCATCTCGGGCGGTATAGCGAGGACGAATATTTGCCTTGAGTTCGTCAATGGTCTGAAGCTTGCTGGCGTATTACTTTTTAAATAACTTCACAAAAAGAAGTCCGAAATGGTCAAATCTGCTTAAAAATGTACTGAATTGACGTTTCAAAAACTTGTCTACCTGTCAAGTCCATCGGTTGATAAATGTCAAAGTTATTTAATGTTTATATAACGACATAGAAGATGACGCACCCTGTAGTTTCATGAATGTCACATCGTTTATACTCTCATACTAAATATATGTAAATCAAATACGAATCTCCTGTAATTTTTTCGTAAATCTCTATAAGGACTTTAGTACCTCGTTTACTGGAAGCACTTTACACTTTCCGACATAATCACGTCTTGTAGGAGTCCTCCCAGTATCAACACCTTGGACTTACAATACCACAGCTGGTGCTATTCAATTTCTGAAGACCTTAGTTCATGGTATGCTCCATAATAAAACCTTATGAGCCTCTTGAGGTTGTTTTCTTCTATTTCCCACAAAACACTTACCTTTAAGAGTTACTATATTCCTTTAATCAAATCAAGCAAAATTTTATATCATGTGCATCCTATCACCCCATTTCCCTCGCACTAAAATCTTAACCAAATACTTAACAAGGATAAAAAAAACTGTCGACGAGAACTATGAGAAAACTTCAATCTCCTCCTTAACTTGGTGAAGCGAAGAACTGCAGAAAAACTTTCGGCAAGGAGATTTTCTCCTTCAACCCGAAAGCGAACAAATTGCAAAAAGTATTCAACTGTGAATAATTAAATTGTAAAAGTCTTGAGTTCCACACCCCATCCTGTAACCCTTTTCACACACAAAAAGGACTCCAAATTTCCATGTAAGGCAAAACAAATATTAATAAAACGGCACGACTGGAAGAAAAGTTTGTGGCGAAGAAAAATTTCAATGGTTCCTTCAAGGAAATTCCAATGCATCTGGATGGAAAATTGAAAAATTTAAATCTCACATGAGTGACTTACCAAATCGGTAATCAGGCAAGAAGATCAGATGCATGATGAGATAATCGCATACAATCCCTGAAAATCCTCTAGAATCCTTGAAATAATCCCAAAAGTAGTTCCATTTAAAAGAACAAAAAAAAAACAAATCCGTCCAACAAAAAAAGCAGTCGGTTAGCACACCAAACTCATTCTGTTGAATGACGTATTAAATAATTAACAGTCATTATCCTTTTTTCCACATGTTGAAGGGATGACATCTGAAAGCGGTAGCAGCCAACAGCTAGCAGCCAGCAGCCAGCAGTAGAAAGCTTATTCGACTTCGGTGTACGAGTAGAAAGAGTTCTCCTGAGGGCATGCCACAGGCAGACACGAAAAGGAATTCCACCGATGATGACGACGATGAGGCTGATGATGACGATGATGATGACGATGGGGGTGATGCTGATCCTTGTTGCAGCGGCAGTCATACAAGGTTCTTCTCACTCCACCGTCATTGCAATTATTTTAAATATTATGAGTCGAGTACCCGCAATTTCATGCATAGATACACGTACCAAGCATACACAGACGCATGGATTTTTCGTATTTGGCCTGTGCCGGGGTGGTAGACCATCCTCCGGTCCACAGTTGAGCCTCGGTTTGGCCTATGTGTATCGCAATTTTAATTTATGAATTGAATCTGGTTACTGGTCTGGCTACAAAAACCACCCAACAGAAACGCAGCAACGAGGTGCATCCTACTCGTCCTTGTTCGAAAAAAAAAACCGAGATAAAAGGATGAAAAGTAATTTTTATGATTTACTAACTGGAATGGTAAACAAGTAAAGTACACCAGTGGGTCGCAGCTACTTGCTATTCGTTTGTCAGTCGTTCAATTTTGAAATTTCACGAAGGGACGACGGGAACTCTTATTGCAAGGAACTCATGCCCAGACTGTACCAAGCACATACATACATACTCTGGAACGAGTCTAGAAAAGTAGGAAAAGTTCGTTTAATAAAAAGGAAGCTAGGACCCATTGACAAGAGGTAAATAGCCAGAAACCGAATGGTCCTGAGCAATGGTAGACACCTTAAAACCCATCGCAGGACATATGAAGGAATGTGAACGCGTCTGACTAAAAACAAAATGATTTGCGAAGTCTTCTGTTTTCAAAGGTTCACCGCTCCCGAATAAATCCCATAGGAGGATACACAAGCATGCTAGAATGTTGTGTAAGACTATGTTGAAACAAAAATATTCACAAAACCAATATTTATCCTTTTTAAATAATAGTATGAGGAGAAAAAATATGCAGGAAATGTAACAAAAAATCCAGTAATAATCCAAACAAAGGGAAAGCCATGTGCACACACAGGACATACCAAAGCCATCAGTATAAGCGTATGCAGCGCACGTCAAATACCAAACACATGCAGGAGGTTATATGTAAGAGAACAGGGGCTCTTCTGTCAATTAATGTGAAGAGGGTGTTGCGTATCTGTTTGGATTTTGCACTCCCTTTAGACAGGTCAAAGGTTCTGTGTGATTATGGCAGTGGAAAATTTTAAATAAAAGCGAAAACATTTTATGAATAACAGTATGGAGTTCAATTAGCAGTAGTATGGGCTCGAGTTCCATTGTATATGTTGCCAATTTAATTGGCTTTGTTACTCGTGGTGACAGAGAGACAGTAAGCGAGAGACTGCGCCTCTTAGTGCAGAAAGAAGTGGCTAACTAAATGCATTCGCTGTTGTGAGTGCACTTCTACCTTTGGCAATGTCATACTCGTAGTTGAACAAGTTACTGCATAAGCTCTGATTAATTCTATTTTATTGCTTTTAAGATAGAATGACGAATGAATCTAATATTTGTTTTCAAAATCAACAGAGTGTAACTATCATTTGTCTCTTATTTTAATTGTGAAAATAATTGTTGCCTGCAATGTGATCTTATGCTGAAGACTTAAAGTTTGTCTGTTCTTTAATGTCAACCTAAATTCCACAGTTTTCAAAACTTAAATGGGATTCATTACCTGTTTAACTCTTCATTAAACGTCTAACTCTGGAAACACTAATCTTGCAGTAGCTGTCCTTCCTCTGGTTCTTCATAGATCGTTATACAACACATGTAATTACAAGCGAATTCTCTTTAGAGATTGACTTTCTCTTAAGATACAGGGAAATAATTTCACGATAATTTTCCCACATGGGAATTTATTTCACATTTTATGGTTTTCAATACCATTTCCCTGCTTTGTGACAGAGAATTTCACTTTTTATAAAGTAAAAACAACTATCTTGCCAAAAACGTGTAAAATATGTTAAATTATTGCCCCGCTTCGCAGTGCTATTTTAAACTTATCTAATGGAGGGGCCTCCTATTGGTTTCTTATTAAAATTTGATACAAAAAAATCATTTGGATTTTTTATTGAAGAGAGTATACTTTGTATGGAAAATATATTCAATTATATGGCTGGCTTGGAAGTAGCCCACTCTGCCAACCCAATTGTGTACCATGTTTTCGATATTCGGGATCCTATTTTATGAACTGCTCCAAGAATAACATTTATCAATTACTAGCCAAATGTGTCAAACTGTGGAGATGTCAAACAATATAGTATTACCAAAACGTCTGGTTACACGATTGACCTAAGTGCATTATACGAAATACGAAAATACCTTGTGTTCTCTATACTCATGTCAATCTCAAGAACTTTCTTAATAAACTTTCTATACACAAGGCGAGCTCAGTTGGCTCAGTTGGTAAAATATTTTGACCACATTTCTATTCAAAATTCGAGCTGTTGTGACAACATAGCATAAGAGCCCTATTAATGTCAAGCTTATATGTACCTAATGCAAAACGGAACCAGTAGATTGGCCACATCTGCATGAGCAGTAACTTAATTCAAAAATCTAAAAACTCGTCATAAGTCTTCGTTGCGAATATTTAGTCCTTTGGTACTATTTGAATGAACCCATGACAAGTCGCTGCAACTTTCCATTTCTTTGATCCCAGATACTCAGACACGAAGTCTCAGTCTTCCTCATTATCTGGAAACTGAGCGTTGTGATACGAAGATTATCTTTGCTAGAATATTATTGTCCATTCGTTCGATGTGGCCGAGTCAGTGTATCTAACATGTTCGTGTATAATTGGATATAACTTTGAACTTGTATGCTGCACATGAAGTTACTACAATAGATTTGTACCTTGTTCGGTATCCTTGATTTCCTTTAAAGTCGATCGCCTTACCAAAGCTGAATAGTTTTGTGTAGCCCTACAAAAATACTCCCATTAACACTCCATGCACATCTTTTATATTATTTCTAAGCTAAAAAACCCCATAACTAAATTTTTTTCTGTATAAAGATAGGTACTTTAAAGTTCTCAAAGCCACAAATTCAATATCAACTTCTTTTGAATTCCAAAATACTCTTCTTTCTTCCTACCAGCCAATTTTATCGGGTACAAATCGAGTAAACAACTTACACAAGTCACAAACCTATGTATACAAACAAAACAAAATTAGTCCTTTTCTTAAATAGCCCCCAGCCTCTCGATACACAACGAGATAACTTACATTCAATTAGCACACCATCAAAACCCCAAGCAAATCTCATTCCAATCGAAAATTAAGAAACCCTTAAGCTCTCCTTGTGCCATCACCCATTTGTTTACATAGGTCGAAGATTAGTCAAGGATCCCATGACCAGAGCAAATGTGCTTAGCTTCTATTAAATGCCCCGATACCAGGTCAATATTTATCGGATTATGAACATAATCCCATGTCATGTTTATCCTGTACCCCAAGGGAGAAAAAGAAATTTTCTCCACATCAGCATCCCTGCAAAGTTCACACATAGTCATCAATTTTCAAGGACTCCTCGCATCCTGAACGACAGCCATTATATGCCATTGTGAACAACTTAAATAGTTAGTGGCCATTAACTCTGCTCATTGTTTGCTGAATGGGGCACACAATCCCTGTTTAATTATTTGTTTTCAAAGATTTCCTGTTGGTGCTTGTGCTCCTTGCAAAGTGCTTCTCTGTGTGTGTGTGTGTCTCGAACGACTTTCTAAAGGGACGGACGGTGCAACTGACTACGAAAAGCTTATTTGTCGCGATCTGAGTCATTAAGTTTTTTTCGCAAACAGTTTTTCCTTCTACTTGGCGAAAATATCGTTTGGGGGCCACAAGGAAGGACAGGCACATTGACACATTGCTGGTGAGAAGAAAAGTGCAAAGGAATTGTCCTTGGTCTGCGACCGAAAGGCCAGTAAAGGACTTTTTACTGCGAAAATACGTCAGGACAACAACAACATAAGGCGATGATACCACTGATGATGGCAACGGTGATGACAATGTGAAAGAGGGTGACGATGATAAAGTTTGACAAAATTAGCGATGCAGGAAAAGTTCGGGGAACTTGAGAAAGGATTTTACCAACCAAAGGATGGGTACTTCAACGCATTGGCAGAAGGAACAGAAGAAAAAAGAAAAGAAGCGAAACCCTTCAGGAAAATATTGAAAATCAATTTTACGTTCTGTTAGGTGAAGAAGAAAGTGGAAAGTAGGAAACGCGAAGAAAAATAGTGGTAAGAAGCTTTTCAAGGGTTTTTGGGGCTTGTTTGGGGTTTGATTTTATTTTTCTCCTTTTTTTTCTTTTTGAAAGAATTTTAATTGAAACTTATTGAGGAGGAGTTGAAAAATCAGATGACGGGTGAGGAATGTGCATTAAATTGATTTTCTCTGTAGAGCGGCAAGAGATTGAAAATGAAATTAAAGCGGAACAACGCTAAGAAAATTTATGGAATAAATGGAAACAAAGAAGTTTGTTAGGTAACAATATAAGAGAGAAACATTTTACGTTACCGCCTTTTAGAATGTCGAAATGGAATTTGAAAAGAAGTCTCTTTAGTTCATGATTATGCTATACTGCGGTACCTTTACGACAGTGCTATCGCTAACGACCAACACTAACTAGTCAAAGGCGCTGCAGTGCGAATGGAAGTCTTTGAATTAAAGTAAGGCAACACTTGGACCAAGCTTAAGAAATATGTTCAATACTCTGGGATATTTGTAAAATGTTTCCAAGAAATGACATTAAAGGAATAAATGTATAGTGATAAATCATAAATTATTTTTACTACCACCCACTTTTTGGGGGCGTTTTCAATCAAAAAACAGATTTGGTAGACACAGCAAGACGAGGACGAGTCAGTTTTGTGAATTACAATGCAGTTTGTGTTGAACGTCAATTTGATTACTAAGGCAATTTTACATTAAAAACATTTCATCGAGCAGGCCCGTTCAGCTAGAAAATCTATAAAACTAGTCCGAGAGTTCATATCATATGTCATAAAAAATGTTAGCCCTTTCTACGCACTATAGACTTCTTCAGGTTCTCCAAGTTTACGGTAGATCTAGGAGATATACTCGTACAATCGACTTCGCTCCTGGACTGTATTGCTAACACTGTTAAGTAACTTCGAAAACAGCTACCTATACTGAGTGACTTCTAAAATTCTACTATTTTAAGATACCTGATATTCAATTTGTACATTATATGCATTCTGCCCGATTTCTTTATAAATTTGAAAGTATTTACTAAAACAGCTTGTCTAAGACTAAAAGTAGGTTAGGTAAGATGGCTATCCTGGCGAGAGTCAGGATACACTTAGACCAAGAGAAGGTCCGTTGTGATACCATTTGTTTAGTAGACCGGAAGAATCTCCGGTTATCCGGGAGGCCTATACGTATCTCAAGGGTTGTGAGATCTGTTATACCTGAATAGCTGAGTACGGAACTCACTCAATCACTCCTAATGTCTCGTGGACCGAAAACGTGTGAAGTGCAAGCAAGTACTAGGGTAACTGATTCAATCTTCAATAACTTCAGCAGGGATTTTTTAAAGTCTTTATCAGCTGGTAAGCCTGGTGGTTCCCACATTTTGTTGAGATCACTTTACAAACCAGGACCGTCTTCACACTATTTAACCAGTTTAGAAGATGATGTGAAGCTCTGACAATGAAAATGGCAATAGTGTCTCAAATGACAAGCCTCCTGCAAGAGTAGACATTTTTTTTTTTAAGACCCACACCCAAATTCTATACACGATGAAATGTTTTTACATACATAGTATGTACATATGTAAATATAGTAAATAGTCAATACATAGCCGACAGAATACACTATCCATACTGTCAATACCAGAGGCTTGGCAACCTTTCATATCAAAAATTTCATTCGAAAACTCGGATGGAAAGACCAAAATGGCATCATTACAGCACCAGCAATTCCTTAAGTTCAGAATGATTCCAGGGTGGTTTGCATGGTTCAAATCGATGTTGTAATAATTTTAGGTGTTGTCTAGAGCTCAAACTAGGAACCTCTCATCCCGCAGTCCAGTCAAACCACATCGACGTGCTTCACAAAAACCACTCTATATGAGCATAAAAGACCTTAAACTTGGACTCGATACCTATCTTCTGGTTACAAAAAGAACTACTCCGCATACATATTGTTACGTTTTTAAGTAATTTGGAAAGGATTGCAACTTTTAGCAACTTTTTCTGACCAGCCCAGAATCTAAACTTCAGCATGACAAGTGACAAACAACGATCGCTCACACTCCAAACAGATTGCCGGGATGCGTTCACGAAAATCTACTCAAATTCACGAAATCTTGTTCGTCTACGCAAAAGTTTTGTAGTTTTTATAAAAGAGAACGTTCACGAGAGAGTAAATTCTATGAATTTAAGTGCAAGAAAATTATTTGCACTGATTTATGACCCTGTTCACACAGGATTGACGAACTAAATTTTGTTTTACATTAGCTAGTTCAGATTGTTAGTCCTATCTGAACACTTCCTCGAAATTGGAAGTTTTGGTTAAGTTTGAACAAAAAATTCTTTTTACCAGAAAGTTAATGCTTTTCAGAGCAAGTTAATATTTCTATTGTTTACTTCGTGAATTTTCCAGTTTTTAATTAATATTTTCATTGGGCGCGTTCCGATTTCTAGGCACTACATTTGCAGGTAAGGCCTAACTAATGGAACGGCAAACTGACTGAAAATGTAGGTGCCATTTCAAGTGTCACACTTCGCATCCTCATTTCCAGGTTTTACTTTGGACAAAGTGTGACTGTGCTTGTCAAGGGATCTTACTGATAAATATATTTATATGAAATTTGAACCTGTAAAGAAGGCTTAATTGAAAAAAAAACCGATAATAAAAACAATGTCCCTTAACTTTTTCTAAAAATTTCTGCTTCACTTGCAACCTTGGAATGTTATTGTTATATAAAATTTTAATGAAAACACAGCGCATATTGATCAAATAATCATATCCTCTTATCATATCAATTCGATGATCATTTCCCTTCAATTAATTTGGAAAGTAATTTGTTTATTTATTGCACATAATCCATTCAAATTATAAAGCACAGCCGAACAATACATAAAATATTGCCGATCAGCTGATTCTTGACACTTCAAAAACTGACTGAAAAGTAAGGGAGAATTTTTTTGCCTTCAAATCCAGTCCACTACCTCAAAAAAAATTGCCTTACTTTTCAGTCAAATTTGAGTCTCTACACCAATCAGAAACGTTTGACTACATAGTGCCTAGAAATCGGAACGCGGCCATTCTTATGTCCATTTGACATTTCCAAATGTCAAAAAAAAAATCCAGTAAATTTCAAAAAATCTGATATAACATGTCACCTCCCCACTTCCCTCGTCGTCGTTAAACGTCAAAAAAATTCAGATCGTCAATCCTGTGTTTTTTTTTTTTTGTTTGTGGATTTGTATACATTTGTATTTGACGTTTATAACTTCGTAGCTTTCGCGTTCGTATTTTTTTTTGTCAATTTTACCTTTTTCTGAAGAGTGAGGGTAAACTCCTTGAAATTTCACAATCTACAAATTTTGGTGCAAAAAGTACACGAACAGACCTTATATGTAGGGTTAATTTGGTGCAGCGAATTTTAGTTGGGCTAAAACTAAAATTCATTTGGAGCACCAGAATAGGATTGAAAATATTTCTTGGGGAACACCACACAGAAGTGATTAACAAGTAAATCTGATGGCAATACATCAACAGTTCCTAGGGTTCGGTACTTCCTGACCCAATAGTGAGTACTTAGCTCAACTCTACAAGCTTCAAGAAGGAAACGTCTCAGGAAAGGTCATACTACCAAGTGCCTACTTAATGAAAAGTAAGTAATATGGTTAATATTAATTGAACTTAAATCTGTTCTTGTTCGCTACAAATATTACACTTTTAATGTTTCTCCTTTTCAGATATGAAATTTCATCCTGATTGGTCAAAATTTGGTGCCAAAAACTAGTGGCATACAGGCAAAGAGATGGGCATGGCTAAGCTGTCTTCCCCATTAGTTCTTTATGCTAGTACAGACTAATATAGCAACTTTAGGAGAAAGTTATACAAATCTAATGTTTTCACACCGAATATATATTTTGAACTTACCTAACAGAGCTTAGATCATCTTGAAATTTAGTCTAGAATTACTAGAACTTCTCTACTTTCTTCCGAACTATTCTGCACTAGTATATGAGCTAGAGTCAGTGAAGGCTTACTCTTGTTTGAATTTCTTTATATATCAACTACAAGTGCCGACTCGTTTGGGCTTTTCATTATTTGCATGAAAACGTTTACAAGGACTCACTGAGGACGGTCGATGACCTCGATATTTTGTTTTTGACAGCAGCTGGCCCAAGTTGCCCATACAGGGTGTTTTATGCCAAACAGAACTACGCACATTTTTATTGAAATCCCGGTTAAGTTCCGACCATATTCCTACAAATTCAATGGAACACATTTTGCTTCAACGACGAGGTGAGGCTAATTGGTCATCTTTTCGTCCACCCATTCTCGGGTAATGATAGCTTCTTACTCAAACATAACCACAATGTTTGTGAACTTCTGATAGCAAGCATCAGCAGTGTCGGTTTTCTTCGGGGCATTCTCTATCCACTGACTTTCAACTTTGTTCCTATTCAACCAAACTGTCGGTGAAGATTATGTAGAACCAGATGGACATGATTTTCCTTTACTTACTATATACTAGATGTTCTCCTTTCTTTAATAATAGACTTACTGAAGGATGCTAATTAAATGCTGCACAAATGAAATTATTCGTAACCCTCTGAAGGCTGTACACCTGCAATTTCTTAACTCACTTACATTTTTAGAGCTCTGCTCTATAAGTACTTCCACAGCAAAGTAATTTAATCTCCATTACATTTAGCCGTGAATTCAGTTCTCAGAAACTTAAACAGCACTCATCTCCATACTTTCGAAAGAATCAACAAAGTTTTAAAGTCCTGAAAATTACATAACAATAAACACCGCGAGAAATGTTCTCAAAATGTTCATAACTTTACTTCCTACTGAAAATTGAAATTAAACTTTTTATTTCCTCATTATTCCAATGAAACATAAACCATGAAACACGCTCATGGTGGAGGTGGTAGTGTTGGTACACTTCCAGGACCTGGAATGTTGCCAATAAATTGAGCTCCTCCCTCGAGAGTAGGGGAATCCTGGCGCCTACTGCGCATGTTATCCGACATCCTACCTACCAAAGGCAAAGGCAACTTGAGCCAATTTGTAGACTAGCACCTTCGAATTAGTATCGAACGATACCTGTCATAGGAAAGGACTCAACGTAATTGTCCGGTTGACCGGTATTCCGATATTATCGTTCTTTTCACAACTTCATCATATTTGTGGGATTTTTCTCACGATCTCCTGACACATGTCCTTCGCACCATCATTCCCCAGCTACGAGTACAGCACGTCTTTGCAGACCTTTTGCAATTTTAATCCAATCGCCTCCGGAAAATGGGTAGGTAATCCCATCGTCCGTCTCGTGTGTATGTGCTTGTTCTGATTTATTTAGATTTACATTGGAATATTTGATGTCTAATGGAGCGTCATCTTCGTTTTCTCTTCCTTTTTTTTTATGGTCACCGACTCGGCTCTGGCAAGGAATGTGATAAAAGATTACAGTTCAACAATGGGTGGGGGTGTGAGATTGGGGGGTGGTAACGATGGCTGAAGATTTGTATTCAGTGCGAACTTAGTGGATTATTCTTGACCCTCTCTTGCACGGCATCATCTCGTTGAAAGGAATCAGGATCAAATGTCTTTATGTTCTTCTCGCAACACTTGAGGTTATTTTATGGCTGAAGAAGAAGAAAGGAACTTGAAAAAAGGTAACAAAAAAAAAAAAAAAGAAGGAAAACATTTTGTCGGATTCAATTCTTGGGTTCGATTTCTTGAGAAACGATTTCATTATTGATGAGTGAGGGAGTACACGTGGGTGTGTTCTTTGGCATATAGAATACTTTAAGTGATTCATGTCCTTTTTTTTTTGTTGTTGTTGAATTTAATATTTGTAGTTAGGTAGTTTGTTGGATTTAAGAGAGTCGTTCTTGGATGCATTTTTATTTTTTTATTTTAAAAGATAACGAAATATATGTAGACTAATAAAATGGAATACTTCATTAACTTCACCAGTTTGTCTTTATTTAAGAAATAAAGGCTTTATTTAAGTTGGTTGGTAGGGGGATTACTTATTGTCCAAAATCAGGACGAATTGGATGCTTACCTATATAACCAATCTTCACTCTACTCTTAGCTGATGGAAATATAAGTAAGTAATATCTGCCAATGTCTGTTTTAATTTTTCTAGTTTGTTGACTTTATTCAAAAATTACGCGGAGCAGATTCCAACTAATTAATTTACCAAGTTCAGTTCTTGTTTTTGACTATAAATTGTCCATCACCATCAAACTGACAGTCTATAAGAATCGTATTTTAATTGTAAGCTCAATATAAAATGGTAAGGACTTCGGAAATTTACATTTTTGCTTGAAATTACCTTGTTACTTCCTCCATGATCTTAGTACCAGCTTACGTTAGAAACATAATCTCAGGCCTAGATTAGTCCTTGTCATTGTTCAACATTTGTCCATTTTCTCTCCAGTACATACATATCCACACCACCTAATCTCTACACAGACGTACATACATATGTATGTTAGATTGTTAACCTCTGGTTTTCACAGTCTTAACACATCAAACGTTTCACAAACATTCGGGAGTATAACTGTTATGAAACGCTTCTTAAAATATGATGTCCATTAGATACCGCATTAAACAGCGCGTACTAACATTTGGCCGGGCCGGATTCACCAAGAACTGTACCACCACAACCAATACTTCCCCTTATATAAGACCTAGTAAGGTGGGCGTGGCATCCTTCATTTCTGATGGAATTGTAATAAGAACATGATGCTATATAAGACTTTTCTCAATTGTTTCCCTTTTATAAAAACGCCTTCGAACATTGTGCCTGGCCATACATATACATATGTTCCTCAGATGAATTCCATTTTTCGTTAACAAATTGTACAAGTTACAATACTTGGTACTCAATAACGTACTTTGAATTTACCTTGTAGTCCTCAGACAATAATTTCTTTACTGAAAAAGTAACCAACAAATAGTCCGTTTTAAAAATGAGGTCATATGTCACGAGAAAAACGTGGTATGTCATCTGTAAGCTTATATCAAAACTAAGGCAAACTCATGATTTTATCAAATTCATTAAAATTGTGCGCAAGAAAATCCATTTTTACTAAAATCGCCCCTAAGTGAAGTTCCCTTAATTTTGAGGTGAAAATGGAAATTCCGATGTCGCCCCGAATTGTGGCCTCTGTACATGAAGTTGGAAACAAAGATATCCAGTCGTTTAGGGTGCAATAGAGTGTACAAGGAGAGTTTGATATTTTTTATGAAACCAATACTTCCCCTATAGGTGCAAATGCAAGTAAAAACCGGAACTGTTCCATACCGTCTAAAATTCTTCTTATAAAGTCAATATGGCATCTATTTATCATCAAAATCGATATTTACATAAGAACGCCCCCGAAAAGTAGGCGTTGCCACCAGTGACGTGGAATCCATATAGCCTAATTCCTTTTGGTTCCCCCTTTTTAAATATTAGATGTAATGTTATTGTTCATTAAACCCTTTCTCCTTATTTCATACATGCTGGATGGCAAAATAAATACTTTCTACGAAATTTTGCTACTGTTTTACTCGCTGTTGCTGTTCGAAAATTGTTAAAAAACAGGAGATATCCCCTCGACGTAAGAGGAGATTTAACATTTTTTTTTTTTTTGACATTACCAATACACAATACTTTTTGCAAAGTATCTATCTGGTCGTTAACTTTTGAATTTGTTTTCACGAGTACTGTCCTAATGTAAGAAAAATCGTAAAAAAAGAGAGCCAGTTGGAGACAAAACAAATTCCGTCCATGGAATATCTTATGAGCTCTCGCTCATCCAAATTTCTTATGACAAGAAGTGTATACTTCCTTTACTTACGCTAGAGCAACAACTCGCAGTGAACCAAACCACGATCACAATCGTCTTCGATCAGTACGATCCTTGGCTAATAAGTTGCGTATGCCAAGTTGGTGGGGTAATCCTTCATTTCCTCACGCCAACTAAGATTTGAACTTCTTTTTAGCATGTTCTCTCAATGATCCACCCATCTACATGCATATAGTTTTGACCAGGTTGATGCCGCAGTACAACTTATGATTCGTCGTTGAATCATTTCCTCATCCAAGTATGTACAAGTATGTACTTGTAAGGTACATCGCCCATTAATGTACCTATCTACTTGTATCACAAAAAAAATCTCGAAGGATTTTTAGTTCCTATTCGAAATGTATTGATATAATAAACAATCGAACATCCTGTTCAGTTTGAAACCTTTTTTTTTAAATCCTTAGTCCAAACATCCTTGTTCACTGCATTTACCTTTTCTATGTTACTTTCAATTACAAGTCTTGCAAACTTCAAAACACATTCAATAGCATTCCCTTCGCTCCCACCTCATTCACCATTGATCCTTAATGAACCGATTCTCATTAAGCAATTATCCTCGGAGTTGGAACCAAATTAAAACTTCATCCCCAAAATTCGCCTGTAGTTGTATTCGCATACCACTAACTGGTGCAGGGAAACTCCTCGAAATTAATTATTCACATTAGCATAAGCATCAAGTAATCGAGCACGATAATAAGTTTCACCGCAGCGACTAATGAGCCGAAGCCTGTTAAACAGGGCGCTCCGCTGTGTCTGCCACTTAATATGAGCAACGTGCGTCGCGCTCCAGCAACAACCCTAGAGAGCAACAAAATCCACTTGATTTACATACATACATATGTATGCATGCATGCTGCTTCGACTGATCCTAGTTTTTGGGATAATCTCCATATGAAGTTCTCCCCCTAACATTGTTGCACATAAACTCCACCGTCATCAACATCACTTTGCATTATTTACACCAACAATTGTTTTAAGTTTTCCCAAGGACATGGGGAGATACGAGCACTGCCAGGCGAAACTTTTCCATCATTCAGGATTCAGTTAATTATCAGGCGACATACACACAGATACACATCGTGTTCGTAACAGTTCTCGTGAACCAAGCTAATGAATTCATTGTACAACGCAGACAGATAGTTTGTAATTTGCTCCATAAAATTTAAATTGACTAAAGAGTCCGTGGACAAAGTTTTTCAACTTTCCATTCGAGGAATCGTCGTCGTCTCATCGTCAACGGTTGAGAGTTGGGTGAATGCGTTTTTATTTTTTTCCTGCTTTTTTGTTTCTCTCGTGGATTTGTCCACTCGTTGCAGGGATTTGATGTTGAAGCAGGTCCTTGTCGCTTTGTTCCTCTTGGGCTGGGTGTAATATTCAACAGATTTGCTCTGGTGCTTACTTACTTATCATGCGAGACTGTGTTTATTTAATAGATCGAAAAGTTTTTTATTATATTTTCATTTCGTCCCTTTTTGCGTGCTGCTTTCGTATTTTTGTAATTTAGGAATTGATTTGGATAATTGAAAGAGGAATGATGAATAGCTACACTATAACGTTTTAGATATAATAGTTAGAGTAGTTAATTAACTTATCACTCTAGGTAGTGACTTATTAACTACTGCTACTGCTGCATGAAGATGAAGATGATCCCGATACTGATCTTTCGATCATGGTCCTGTTGGTGTAAATCTCTTAGTACTTTTAATTGTTCCAGCATCCGTTTGAATCGGCAAATTTGACAAACGTTGCCTATTCTCCCAGCCTTACAGTATACATACATATGTATGATACTCATATGTAGTTGTGGAGAGGGTGCCAACGTCTATTATTTCAAAATGTTACTTCTTCTTCATTCACTTTCTGCTTTTATTTTATCGCATCTATGGGTTTTCTATCAGATCTCTCCTAACACTGATCTTTATTAGTGGCGTTTGCTTTCTAAATAGTTGCTGCACTTGCAGGCTGCAGTCTTCTGCAGTCATAACCACCATCGACATATAGTGTTGTAGTATTTCTGTTGACCATTGGGGCAGCTGAATCCACCTAAATTTTAACTATATCTCGCGGTTTTCCCATACACTTTGAAGTCTATGAATCGCATCTAAATCCTACTTAAATCAGCATTTGACACAATTCGAACAAACCTTTTATTGCCATAAAATGTCACTATGACCCTGTTCACACAGAATTGACAGACTGGATTTTTTTTGACATTCGCGTATTCAGATTGATAGTTCTGCCGCGGTTTTTTTTTGACGTATTAGTGATTGACGCAAAATAAAATTGTTTAGGTTCAACAAAAAAGAAAATTATTTACAACAAAGGTAATGCTTTTCATAGCAATTAAACTGATTTACTGTAGTATTTCTATTGGTTTATTCGTGAATTTCTAGGATTATAAATATTTCTTCCCACCCATTTATCGAGTGACAGTAGCTGCCATTTTCAAATGTCAAAAAAAATCCAGGAAATTTCAGAAAATTTAAAAATTGTATCCGCTTTTGGAAATTTTAAAAATTCCTAAGTTAAGTTAATTTCTGGGTGACCATCCCTTCTAGGACATTTTGAGAGGAAGAGGTGTGCCTCGTTTACTCGATTCCTTTTATACCCACAGAGGTTCAAAAATCAATGACGGAAGTATTTTCCCTAATAAACTTAATTTTCGTCTATTCTTCTGTCTTCCAAATCATTGTAGCATGTTCCAAGCGGAATTAATTCTGATTAAAGAATCTTGCCTTAGGAAAAACGAGATCCGCATATTCTCAGATAGCCGAACAGGCATCACGGTATTCTAGTAATCCTTCTCTCTTAGAGATGACAGGTCAGTTAAATGTTCGTATTTGCTTGACAGCGGCGCATTGGGATATTTTCTGGTGGACTCGCCAGACATGAAACTTCTGTCCTATCTTACCAGCTGCCTTAGGTATTCCACTCGTAGCATGCATTCTTAAATTAAAACTGAATTCTCTGGAGAGATCAAATCTCAGTTGGACAAGTGGCATAACGTGGCATAACTATTCTTGACTCTTTCTTGAATGCTAGGTTTCCAACTTTCCTATTCAAGATGAGACACAAATATCTTGCTTTGTCAGATAGGGCTAAGCTGATGTCATTGACAGCTGTATGTCATAAGACATCCTTTAACCAATAATAAATAAAGACACGAATTTACAAAGGTAAAACAATTTTGAAAATAAAAGCACAAGGAAACACAAAATACAAGAATTTCCTCGAAAATAAAAACTCTCTATCTTCACATACAATACGAATCATCAAAATACTTCAAAACCCTTCAATATGCCATAAAAACAATCTATTTCGCAATACCAACAAAAAAGTCCTTAATCTCCAATATCGGTTAAAAAACAAAATACACCAAAATCCTTCCAAATATTTTGAAAGGGGTGAAGGGAACATCAAAGATTATGACGTATGTAGGTCCTTTTGCTTACGCACTAACCCACACAATTGTTGGTATTCAAAATGAGGTAGTCATCCCTCTAAGTTAAAAAAAAAAGGGTTAACAACGAACATTCCTCGTCATTGCAATTCACACAGTAACTACACTCGAAGGACCGTGTAATCAAATTTAAGTGAATCACATTTTATGACTTAAAGAACGGTTAGGGATCTAGAAAGATGGTGGAGGTATATAGAAAGGATACAACTTGCCTAAAGCAGGTTGAGTGATACCCTATTTTCTTTAAAGACTTGGTTCTAAGTGGTTTTTGCGTTTCCGGTTGCAAGGTGTGGCAAATCATGGAAATCACTGTTCTTATAACTCACAAGTGAGTACGCAAAACAGACGATATGACAGCGAATTACGCAAAACCTTATCACTTCTAAACGTCTCAAGCAACAAGTCAAACTTAATGTACCCTATAGCAGAGGGTAATATAAAATTGGGGGTCAAACCGAGAATCCTTGAACCGGACCGGTACTGAGAAAAATCTCGACTAAGGCAAGAAGAAAAGTTATTTTGAAAATATATTTCATACTTTATGGCTATTTAAGGAAATTGAATTTGAATTAAGTGGGGAACAGGGGTTACACGGTCCGCAAACCCTTGAAAGGCGTGTTGGCACAGTGTGAGAATGGAAGTCTTGAAGTGCAAATTGATTACTGGAGAGCGCTGTCCTTTCGCCGCCTTGTTCTGTTTGACATGCAGTGCACATGATTTGCATTTTTTCTTATTCCTAACTCCATGTCACAAGAAGGATAATCAGCTTAAGCCCAAGTGGGAGTAGATTTCTTTTCCTCTTTTTTTTTACAAATTTGGACTTTGCGTGGAGCCTCCTCTTGGTTGAATGAAATTTACATTTTTTTTACAGCTCGTCGTATGCTTTGCCTGTACTCTGCACCAGCAGATACTTTGCACACTTCGTTGTGAAATAATTTCTTAGGTTCTGTAGTGAATATTAATATGCAAACGTCGCCGACGCCACAACGTTGGGCGCCACCTCATTCACGCGCACTTTGTATGCTGCTTGGAGTGAGGAAGTTTCTTAGAAAGTACGAGGGGGGGGTTGTAATTTAAGTGTTAGTACCTATGTGCGAAAGCTTAGGTGGTAAGTGGGCCAAGGGAAAAGACTCTGGAGAACCCCTTGCACAAAACTCATTAACAGCAGAATGGAAAACAAATGGATTTTCCACGGGGTGGCAATAACACTCTAAACGGGGGGAACGGTTCACGGGACAAAATTAATATTAGTTGGTAATAGGAATGAAGCGCGTTTGGTAATATGTCAGCCGATGGGAGCGGGGGGTTGGGTTGGTATTTTAAGGAGAAACCAGTGGAAAGGCAAACACTAATGTAGTTGTAGAGCGATTACAGCTGTAAATTGAAGAAATGAAAAGTTGCCTTTAACGAGGAAATCATTTGGTAAAAAGGATTATGTTGTTAAATTTTTGTTTTTTTGAAAATTAAAGCTTTCGGAGCAGGATTACACTTCTTTGTCTAGTTCCAGCTAACACTACGTACCGCAGAGTTACGCGCGTCTCTAAAAGTAGACTAAGGGACTTCTGATGCTAAACACACCAAAGCTGATACTTCTCCTAGGTGTCCTCACAGATTACAATTTGCTGGCAGTCTATTTTAGAAAAATGAGAATCAGTAACAAAGACCTCTAAAGAGACTAAGCTGCACAGAAGTATAGAAAAACCCTCATTAGAATTACATAGATAGAAAGTGTCCTTTGAAACCCTAAATCGTCGTAAAATTTATTAAGAAAACGTGCTAGTTCAAGAGGGTCGCCCTAGCCATGACCTGATAATCGAACTTAATACCCCGCTTTATTGATTTATCGATTTGGGATGGTTAGGATGTGACCAACAGGATCGTCCAACATGTATGTATATATTACTATACCTTGGGCAATACCCTCTTGGGTTCTTTATGTCACACTATTTCCAGTTTCTCAAGACAAGTCCCTTTGATAGTTACCCAGGATCAGATCTTTCCTCGTTATCTTGTCTATGGTTGAAGCCATTTTAGGCGATGAATTTGAAACTTTCTACCCCTTTTCACAAGTCTCTGTACAGCTTCTTAGACCTAGTTCACTGCAATCCCTATCAAAACTCAATAGAAGGCTGGTTGTCAATAAATGTTTACGGCGGCGACTTAAGTACATATAGCAGCATTTTTGAGCCCAATCCGATGCGACCAAGTTGGAAGTGGTTGATATGGTATAGAGTAATTCTAAATTTAAACAAATCGGTAATAATAACCATAATATCAAGGAGCTCTAGACACCATTCATAAACAGATATTCAATTTTTAGAGCCAAAATTCCATTTCCTGACAGGGTTGGCGAATATACTTTGAACTCTCTTTGCATCCCTTTCCTGATTCCAGGAAACAAAAGACTGAACCCGTCAAATGCAGTGCATTCTCCACCCCTGGAAGCTATTTATATATTCATGTCAACTGTAGACGGTGCTCGTAAAAACAGCGGCACATGCAATAACTCAAATGCAACCATATCTCGAAAACCAGTTCTATTTTTTTTTTTTTTTTCTCAAACACATAATTTCTTATTCATTGCAAAATAAAATCCTTCAAAGGACATGTTTATCGTTGAAATTTTTCAAGAAACACTCACCATGAAACCAAGAATTTCGGTCATGTGCAAGACTCGTTATCACATCGTAAAAAAAAAAAATCAACAAAAAAACCTTCAAACATCGTTTTTGAATGCCATAAAGAGCTCAAGTTCCTTACACAAGGTTTTATACACTTGGGAGCGTTATTTTCTGGTATCGTTTTATTGGACACCTTTTTTGGTACTTTTTCATCTTTAAGGCATATAATTTCATTCTGTTAAAGTTCTTCGCTTTAATTTGCATCAACGTGGATGAAATAACCTCTTTTGAAGAGTTTAACGGTGTAAACATGCCCGCATATTCACACCAACTGCAATATCGTAAAAGCAAGGTTACTTTTGAAAAAAAAGCGAACAAAAAAGCAAACAACAGCTTAAGTGGTTGCTGTTTTGCCTGGCACTTCATTGAATGCAGGTAGCACTCGAGAAGAGAAGAAATTAAGTGCGAAACGGTAAGAGTCCGCCAAAACCACCCATCGGGCCTGGAAGGATTCTCACAAGGGGCGCGCGGTAGAAACAGCAAAAAAAAAAACAGAAAGGAAAACCAAGAGCAACTCAAAACAACAAAGATTGCAACACACAAATTTAAGACTTTGTTAAGCTACTTTGTCCAACATTGCAGCTTTCATGATGCTGCGAGTGCCCTTGGAATTTGTATAACCATTGGGGAGAATGAGGATTGTGTTCTTTACTCCTTGTTCTCTGTGTTTATTAAAGTAATGGAGAGTGGAGTATCTGGGAAGCGGATGTTGATTTTTTTTTTTCTCTTTATTTGAAGGGGTAAAATGTAAGATGCTTATTATTACTCGCAGAAAGGAGCATTGCATCCTTTGTTAGGAACTCCTCTTGAGGTTATTTTCTACTTTATTTGTATGGCTCATGGTTGGACCTTTTATTTTAACCTTTCTATGCAATTTTTTTTATATTTTGTCTGATTGTTAACATTCGTATAGCTAATGTTGCCTTGTTATTAAAAATAAAAGAAAGTGCGTCTATATTCATTATCCTTATCTCAACCACACAAAAATGTTGTACTTTAGATGGCCTTACAGTTTGGGGTGGACTTGTGCCATCTAATTTGCTGAGCTACCCATAGAAACTCAGCCCTTAGGCTTACTTAAGGAGGGTAGGGCAAGGATAAATAAAGGCATTTTCTTAATATAGATCTACTGGAGTAGAAATCCAAACAGTTTCCCATGCGTAGCATTCTAGACATATGCTCATTTCAGCCATAATTGGTTCGTCCGGTGAAAATTAGGGCAAAGGAGTGGAGTTGATCTATGGTTGCAAGGGTTCGCGTTAAGGGAAATCTTTTGCAGCAGCGCAGAGTAATCGACATTTCTAGATGGACAAAGTTTATGTCTGCCATATACTGCTGATTGTTAATTAATAAGACTTAAATGCGCCACATATGGACGTAAGTTATATCTGTCATTCCATTGGGGGCCCTGTAGAACAAACCAGATGAACCCAATTTGAATAGCTTCAGCCCGGAGAGAATGGATGTCATGGTAGGGAGACCGCACTTGGCTATCATATTCAAGAATAGATCTAACAAAGTGATGTAAAGAGATATAGTGACATAAAGGGTTGCAAAACTCCTTAGACCACCGTTCTACAAAATCCACCATTGGGTAGGCCCAGCTAATAACCTATTTAGTCAATATGGCAGTGACACCAAAAACGCTTAGTAGGGAGACGGGACACTGGTTGAAGCAGAGATTAACTGAAACCGTAACATTTATTAAAATTGAGCTGAAGTATGTTTTTTTGACAATAAATTGACAAATTATTCAGAACAGCTTGAAGAGGATGAGAATCCGTTGGAGTTGATATTTGCCTGAAGATTTTCATATCATCAGCGTAAATAAATTTTTAATGATACAGTCAACTTCGTTAAGTGCCAATATGAATATCAGCGGACCTAGGTGGGTACATTGAGGAACTCCAGATGTGGGTGTAATAAGGTCAGATACAGAGAATCTAAATAGCACCTTGTATTGACTGCTTCAAAGTATGACATAACCTACGATAGAAGCCAATAGCTTTAGGGTTGAAAAAGGCTATGGAGTGGGAATTTTATTAAGCCGCGTTTGTGATTGTTGGACCTTTTTTAAGAAAGGCATAAACTAATAAAGAGTTAAGTTCGCCTCTCGCCTGATTATTGTTTTTCTTTTTTTTTTTTAACAAGCACAACGGTTATATCAGCTGACATTAGGGAAGTTCATGGAGAGTTTCGCATATAGGAGAAGTAATCGTAATTGGGTTCCAGGACATGATTGGTGAACGATAAACTGATGTGGTGAGCAAAGAGGTTTGAGCTTTAATTTTAGTTCACTCGACGAAGAGTGAAATAATTTCAGAGCGACTAGCAAGTCATCGGTTTTTTTGCTATACTTAATGAAATATAATATATAATAAAATAAAATATATGCAGAGGATCGCTAAATACGGAGAAGTTAGTATATGGGAGCAGGTGGTTGGTAAAGTCGAGATCTAAGATAGATTCGCCAGAATTCGTTTCTTTTGTTATGAAATTAACGTAGTTCCTTAGGTTAGGGGACGACTTTCAAGAGATAGTTGAAAACAACGAAATAAAACATGGCTAAGGCAACACAAAAGGATATTAAGTTTCACGAAATTAGTTTTTCTCAGACGCTATTATAGGAGAAAATCTTAGTTAATATCGACCCGCTCGATTTGTTTTAGCCATCTCACGTTGACGTTGACTTCAACAATCTTTTATGTTCTTACACAAAGTTTGTGTTACTATGTTATACTTGATTAACTTTAAAAATGTTAGATCAACTTTAACTAGATCTGCAGCTATTAAACTGACAGAGGGATGTTTTAGCAACCTTAACATGCAGAAACATGGCAGAGCAGCTATAAATAAGAACCCCTTCCATGAGAAAATGGTGAACTGTCAGCGATGACACCTTTGGGACACAAAACTACAATTTTTTGGAGCAAAAGGTCTATGCTAGGGGCCTAACTTCTCACAACCTTTCGTGTTGTGCGTGCTATATTCTTCACACGAATGAAAGGGGCGCACTTTGAGAAGCTTTCTCAGGACAGTTGTACCTCTCGGATGTTTGTCAGAAGCTCGCGGGAGGTGGGGCCGTGAAAAAAAGTTTGTGTTTTGGCTGGGATTCGAGCCTCTAACCCCTTGCACCGCAGTCTAACAGGCTAACCACTAGAGCCACAGCGCCCAGAGTTAAAATCTCACGAACAACGTGTCGATGTATTTTATTTAACAAAATTTAAATCAAATTTTATAACTTATTGATCGAATAACATTATGTGTGGAATATAATGTCGGTCAAGTGACCACCTCTGGCTGTGGCTCTAAGGCGAGCATATTTTTCATAACAATTTCGCGAACTTCTGGTATTAATTCAAAAATTTAATTTCGAATATGGGATTGTGTGGCCAGTAAATATCACCACTTATTCGGCCGAAAAAAATTTCTCCCAAAATTTGCATCGTTGTTGTGACACCGCCTTGTTGGTATCATATGTTGTGTAGACCTAATGGATCCAATTCGGGCACAGGTAAGTTTTCCCTAATGTAACGTTAGCGTCGTCTATAACACTCCACTTCACTGCATCGATCTTTACTGGTATACGTAGTCTCAATTATCGTCCAGCCTTTACTTTAGTGGGTGGCAGATTTACTCCTTTAAGACAACCCCAGCTGTTTCTAAAAGTAAGGTAAGCTACTCCAAAGCGAACTACTTTTTACCAAAGCGTTTGAAGTTTCAGCAACCAAAAGCAACAATCGCCTTGTATCATCCGGGCAAAGCACTTCACCTTTCCAGGCTTAAATTTTCCAGTATGGTGATCATATGTACATATGTATGCACATCTTCAAAAAAATAATAAAAACTTTAATCATCAGTCTACACTGCACATCCCGATTGAAAAAATCTTATTTAACGTACGCAGCAAAATTATACAAACCGGAAGTAAGTAAATAACGCAGTACACTGACCTGAAACTCAACAATGTTCCACGCTTAAATCCTCCTCCATGATAAATCAAAAACAATTCAAGCGCTAAATTGCCCTCTATTTACAGCGCGAAGTACTCTGGTTAAATTCAAGGCAAGAAGAAAATTTCCAGATTGCATGCCCTTCATGAATTACTTATTTAAAGCACCCTGCCTGAGCCGGCAGGCACTAGGGCCATCCATGGTCATCAAAAATGTTCTCTCTTTTTCCTATCCATTCTTTTGCCTTCGTCTTTTCCTGAATGATGTGAAACGCTAAAGGAACTTTGGGGTTTTTTAAGCTGAAGCGGTTTTCTATTTAAATGGGTAGGTGTGCCCATGAGCACAAGTACGTACCTCATCCGCACTCGGTGTGAATAATGCGGTGGAACTGAGCTTCCGAATAGAAGGAAAAAAAAATAACAATGCACTACCACCATCACCACCACCACCACCATCATCATTATCATCATCATAGCCATCACCAGAAATAAAAGAATAAAGACGAAGAAAAAGAAGAGTAGAAAGGAAATATGCAAGGACACAACACAGTATGGCTAGAGAAGGCGGGCAAAGCAGCACGGAACCAAATACAAAACGATACATTTTCGTGTTTCGAATTTTAAATTTTCAAAGTGATAAATGTTCCTTTGAAATTGCTCAGAGAGTTACGTACTGGGTAGGATGGTTGAGGATATAGCGAACACAAAGCGAGATATACGTTTGGCCTTGTACTTAACTCCTTAAACACAGGCGATTGAGGTAATGGGTATGTGCTTGGATTTCAGGGATGGAAGTGGAATTTTGTTTTCGCCACTAGTAGGGCCTACCAGATTTCTGAATTCTGTTCGAAGTTCCCGATAGATTTTTTCCCTCAGAAGATCCGTCTTGATCAGCAGTAGTACCAACCCTAAACTGTGTTTTACCTGACCTGGCTGTGACCAAAAACACGAAGGACCTACGCATCGGGACAAAAAATGTTGGGCAATTTTTTTGGATGAGCTTAGAGAATTCAAATATCCAGAGGAGCATGGAACATGTGCATCACAAAATGGAAATAAAATTCAAAAAACGAGTTCATAGGAAAAATTGTAAAAATTTGCTCAGACAAGTCCTAGGTTTGGGCGCCTGCCTGACGCCTGCTGACATACCTTTACCGGGGCGACAGAGACAAGTGAGCTACTAAGTCCTTCGAAAAAAGAGTGAAGCCATGTTAGAGAGCGAAGTAAGCCATCCACCCCAAACGTCAAATACAGTACTACCTCTTATAGGAGCCTGCCTACCAGTAGGTGACATACCCTTAGCGGAGCGACGATGTCGCGTGAGCGGCTATAATCTGCGCAAAAAAGCGAGCGAAGGGAGCCAGTTGCTCCCAATTGAATTGAACCATTAGCTCTTCGAAAATTTGGAACTTATGTCCCATTATCGAGAAATTTGAACTTATGTCTCGATGGGGTAGGACAGAAGTCCCGAATTAAATATGGGTCTTAAGTGGGACATAAATCCCAAAAGAGTGAAGTGAGACTTATGTCCCTGCACTTCTATTGTTGAGAATGATGAGTTATGCTTATGGTGGCTGTCCTAAGGGTCACATTGAGACAAATAATTCATATAAAACAAAGGAAAACTGGTTACCAGGCGCACGCCATTCAATTCCGACCCTGCTACTGTCATACCGACTACTCCAGGAACTCACAATTTTGTGGAATACGAGCAGATACTTTCTCCCCGCTACCACATCGCGTTTCGTACCGAAATGCATTGATGCATTGGATGGTATACTTTTTTTTTCTTTCGATTCACAATCTGAACAATAGACAATTGTGGCAATAAAAATGGGATTGTTCCTGTATTCAGGCAGCAGATAAATACACAAGTAAAGTGAGTGGGTCAGGAGTTTAAATGGATTCAGAGTGCATAAACTGATTGCATGTTAAGGAAGTAGGAATTTACTTCTTTTTCTTTTATAAGCATCAGATGTTGGCATAGTTTTCAAAATGTAATAAATGGTTCAGTTCATGAAAGGGTTTAGAAGATGATATTAGAATGCAACGAAGGACTTTGGCTTAATGGGAGTAATGTGTTCTCTAATGTTCCCAACCATAAGGGGCATATAAGCACGTGCATGTAAGAGTATTCGAAAAATAAAGGAAATTACTCGATTTTGCTTGAAACTGCATTTATTTAAAGTAGTAGAGCGTATGGAATTTAATTCAGCTCATCCAAAATATTTAAGTGTCATCGAAGGCGTATACGTGACATTTCATGCAAAGAATTTTGATTATTTGATTGTAAGCAATGGCAACTCAGTCCTGCAAATAAAAAGTATAATGAAATCGAATCATATTTTTATTTATTCTTTATTTAAAAAAGATTATGTACATATTCCCTCAATTTTTCCATTCGTATCCCTGGATAGATATACTCTAAACTCTATTACCAAACAATTCCAATCTTATTCAAGTCAGATCACATACAAAATTTAAGAAAGATAAGTATCCTTTCGGTAGAACGAAATATAATCGAACCAACCTCCCCAAGGGTGTCCTTTTTGAAATTCAACTTGTGATTTCTATAATTCCAAGTGATTTTGATGATTTACTCAGTGACACGTAAAGACATCACGTACGGTATGAAGTTAGGATTACACACGCACACTGGATTACTTTATTTCTATTTCAATTTGATGTCCTTTTTGAAGTGGCTGGATGATAAAGACGACAAGGACGATGGTAACCCATTATATATGTCCAATGTCATTTCTTATTTCGTATTCACTGTCTGACTGGACATTTAAAGGTTATATCCTGCTGTGATGTTTCCATTTAACCTCGCTGATACTTGAAACTGTATTTGTGTTTGTTTTTTTTTTTTTTTTCTTGAGAATCCTCATTTGATAGCCAAAGACCTAAACGAGGTAACAAACGATCCTTCAACCATAAAATAGTCTTTATGTAATTTTTAATTTCGCACATAATAAAGAGAAAGAGTCCTCGAGGACGGAAACGAAGTTGCAGTGCAGCCACAAAGACTTTCACCATCTGACCGAAGTAAAAGAAAATATCAAACTACAGTGTGGATACAAAATTATGGGACGTATTTTTTTTTACCTTTTTTACCTCGTTATACAGAGCAGATAATGGCAAAATATGTAAGTAATTAGAAGTACGATCTCAAAATAAAATAAGGGACGAGAATTATACACAATTATACACAATTATACACAATGCAACTTTTTTTCTCACAGGGATCGGGATCTGACAGATTACATAAATCACTGCAAAGAAATTTCTTGCACGAAAATTCGTAACATGGCAAAATGTTTAACTCTCTCGTGAGCGCTCTCTTCTACGAAAAAGTACGAAACTTTTGCGTACTCGAACAAGATTCGGTGACTTTCGCAGATTTTCGTTTAAATTTTTTTGTTTTTGGAGAGAACTTTGATTGTTCCCATCTCTATGGACTTAAAATAAATGTGACAGCGCTTGTCAGTTAGAGTTTTCCTACAAAAAAAATAGTTGATTGCTGAATTTCATAAAAACATCATGCAACAAATTAGTTTCTACGTCACGCAAATGTTTTTTGTTCTAAAAATGGATGAGTCCTAAAACGATGTCTTTCTTTCTTTCTAACTTTTCCGACTTCATTTGAAGCTCTTAATGCAAGCGTTACTCGTAGCTTACTCTTACGCCGTGCCTATGCCCAACAGTATAAGCGTGATTCGACGCGATGCCGTTCCGCGCAGAGAAATCGCAAGCGATTGATTCTTTAAGACCGAGCGATTGTGCCTAGTTTCATTCGTATTTTGATAGTAGTTCTTGTCGCTTGCTGTCGGTAGAAATTGATACTCGCTTTGCGTAAGTATGTGCTATTGTAATTAATCGCTAGCAGGGAATCGCTTTCGCTGAGCATAAACATAAAACAGCCTTACGCGACTTGGTTGAACATGAAAATTATTTACAGAATTTTCCCACCTTATCTTAAGAAGACTATATGCTCGGTCAAACATAAACCCACTTGTACTTGTACTTGTATCCCAGTGCCACGTTTTCTTACTTCTAAGATATGTAAGTACATAGATACTAAAAGAATGAAAATACATTTTGGGGTATTACTTCATCCTTTTTTGGCCCGTTTTTCATTTCATTTGGATTCAATTTCACTCTAAGAAATTGTTTGCTAACTTCTGAGGGCAAAGAAAGTAGCACACAGAGGTTGTGTAGAATAGTAGTTTGAAACTCAACTGTTAGAGATAGAGTTCTGTACTCCAGCGGTAGTTCCTGAACTAGTCAAATAAATTAATTATTAATATTATGACCGCCAGTGACTTCTTGAATTTAGAGTCCTAAAGGCAAGGGAACTTTTCCAAACTTTTCAAAAGAATCATATCATGCAATACTTTAAGAAAATGCAGAAGTGATGGAAAAAAGATTATTTACATTGATTAGTTGTTTTCGAAGGAATTAGCATAGTGTTACAAGCAGCAGAAGATTTTCTAGCGAAAAACGAGCACCAAGTCATTTGTAACGTATGATTGGATCAAGGTCTGGTCATTCGTTCTTTATCCTTCTTATCCTTAAACAGATGCCCTGATTTGTCCATACTTTCTGTGGTTTGATAACAGCTAGGCTACAAGCAGATAATGCAAGATACCCTTCAAATTGCCTTGTAGAAAAGAGTTTTTTCAAGAAAACGTACTTTCCCTACTACCCCCACGGTTAGACTCGGTACACTAACGCAGGGCTTTTTCAAACTAGCTATGTGAGCCTTTGAGGTAGTAATGGACTTAATCTACCTCGGCTCTGCTATGACCTCTGAAAACGACACCTCAACAAAAATAAGACGAAGAATAACTCTTGCTAATCGCTGTTTCTTTGGGCTAAGAAGCATAGCCCTATCCCGAAGATTTAAGGAGACTCTTTATAAGACTCTGATTATCCCAGTCCTGCTTTATAGCGCTGAAGCATGGACTCTTTCTAAAGCGGATGAAGAGATCCTCACTCGCTTCGAGAGAAAGATTCTTCGTCTAATTTTCGGCCCCGTTTGTGTTGACGAGCTTTGGAAGAGAAGATTCAACGACGAACTACATATACGAGCGGTAAAGCAACATCAACCTAGTGAGAAATCAGGTTCGTAGAGTCTTCGAATTAAACCCGGAGGAACAAGGCAGTAGAGGGAGACCTCGCCTTAGGTGGCGCGCACAAGTAGAAGGGGACCTCAACCGACTTGGAATGCGCAGCTGGAGGCAGTTAGCTAAGGACCGGACTAACTGGATAGGTTTTTTGGTTGTGGCCCAGGTACATTCCAAACTGTAGCGCCACCTAAGAAAGTAAATAAGTATGTGAGACATAGCTCCATTCTTAAGAAATCCTTCTCAACATACCATCTATGTATGTATCTAATATTAATCTAAGCAAATTACGGTTATGAGTAGTAATAGGGCCAATCTCTTGTCATTCTCTCTAAGGAACCAATCCTATGAGACTAATAATATCGAACATGGATGTATGGAGGTATTCAAATGACCTACATGTCCCACAGGACATTTTCCATCATCTTTGAATGGGAAGCCTAGAGTAGACTAATGCACCATGAAACATATTTCTTCAATAACTTACAACAATGTAGAAGTTGGACAAATTGTTGCCAGTTTTTGGTACTGTAGGAAACATAGTTGAAAAAAGATCACTTAAAGCTACGCAACTTAATAATAATTATATATACAACAACAAAGAGAATTGTTTTCAATGACAATTCTTCCTTGCAAACGTGTTCGATTATTTCCCGAACATACTATTCGCTTGCATTCTCTACATGACTACAATCCATTCCAGTTCAAGGCAAGCAAAGGAGCAACATTCTCAAGTAACATGCAGTGGAAGGAAATAAAAAAAAAATTATCCCAAAGGATCGCATACAATATTCTACAATAAGAAGAGCAACAGGAAAGAAAACTATTAACATTCCGGTGCACAGCTATTAACCTTTTTCTCTGTTCACCATACCCCCATGTCTACTCTGGCTGCACTGACAGCGAATCCTTCGCCTCCGGCCCTAAGGCAGACTGATATATGGGTTTTTCTTTTCGAAAATGGGATTTCACTTCCACTTGTGCTGCACTTTTGGTTGCTTGCAATCGCAATAAAAACTTCAAGAGGCTTTAGCTGTGCACTTTTTTTCGTCGTGCGTTGTACCTATCTGTCTTCCTGGAGTTTTGCAAGCCCTCAGCGTGCCTTCTTGAAGGGTGGTATTACATGTGTGAAGTGTATGTTTTTTTTTTTGTGTTTGTTTCTAAGGTGCATTTCTTGTGAAATAAAAAGATACAAAAAATGAGCACATGCTGGGATAAGTGCGGAAATGTAATCGAATTAGGAGCGAAATTTTCATAGTGAGGCACGCGCTGAGAACGATTACCCTCTGACTGTTAGTAATTTCTGTTTCACTACATCCTTCCTGCAATTTTATTTTATTTCCTCCTGAGAATTATTCAGTGAAGGTGTTGTATTTATTTTGCCCTTACAACGAGGATAATATCGTTTATACATTTGATTTTGTACGTTATCCAAGTGCGGCTATCTATTTGAGAGAATCGTAGGACCGAAAGCAATGGTCTAAGGCTGGTGTAGTTATGATTTTGATATGTTTAGAGTCGAAAGACTATTGCACGCACTATGCGTCGTGATAACCCAATGTCTTCTCGTATTAATATTACTTAGTTTCAGAAACTTGGCCTTAATAGAGATCAGTTGGTAAAACGTATTCCTGTCGATCCAGCGTGATCTGACACACCACTTGATTCCTCTGGAACCATTTGAAATGTTCTTGCTAACTGGCTACCGTGATAGTTCATCTGAGTCAGTACTCTTGGATTCTTTAAGTTTCTATTTCTGTTCGTATCCAGCCAAATACGAGTAATCTTTGGTAAAAACCTCAAATATTCAACTTCTGTTGCTATGATCTTTTGAAAATTTGTTATTTTACGATTTTATGACCTGAAATAAAAGAATATAGTCTCGGGTTGTAATATTATCACCTGAAGGGTTGCCCTTAAAGGAAACACCCTTAATTGTCATAAGTACAGAGGTATCACTCTCCTTAACATCGCATGTAAGGTTTTATATGTAATACTGTGTGAATGCCAGAAACCCTTCGTTAATACTCTGATCGGCCCTTATCAGTGCAGTTATAAGCCAGGAAAGTCCACAATCGATCAAATTTGGTCCCGTTTTCGTTGACAGGTTTTGAAAGAGGAGATTCAACAATGACCTAGATAAACTGTACAACAACATTGACCAAGTCAAAAAAACTGCCCTTTAGTCGTTTGAAATGAATAGGCCGCAGAGTCTTCGAATGAAACCCGGAGGTACAGCTCAGTGGACGAAAAGCTCGCATTAAGTGACGCGCACAAGTAGAAGCATACCTCAGCAATTTCGGAGTGCGCTAACTAGAGAGAAGCTTGTTAATAGAGGCCTAGGTTCACCGCAAACTCAAGCGCCACCTAAGTACATAAGTTAGTTGTAAAGGCTGTAGGTAAACTACAGTCTCAACAGGGGTTCTAAATTTAAACTCTATTTCATGAGCATCTCCGTCGATGTTGTTAACTAGAGAGTCAGTATGCAACCATTGCAGGACAGTGCACTAGGTAGAAATTCTCATCTCTAAATTTTTAAAGATAGACCAAGGAACCTCTCCCATACCCTCACTTCTCAATTGAAAATATACTGTCCTTGGATTATTTTAGATGAATAAAGTTGTATTTAAAAAAAAAAATTTACATATCTCATGGTAAACGCAGAGTCCAGCTTAAGAGGATGAGGCCAACTTGTTTCAGGTAAAAAAAATATATAAGTCTACGAAACAACTTCCACTGCAACTTTTGTGTCAACTAATGGAACATCTAGTCTATTGAAATACTGGACAAATCACAGGCGACGACATCATCTGTTAAGAAAGTCGATTACAGTAGGATGGATGAAAAAAAAACAAAGAAAATTGTTTCTTTCGTGGCGCTACCAGGTCTATTAAAAAAGTCTCTTACTTGTATGGTACATTCCTAGAGCTTGGAATATCCCCAGGTGCCTCTTTTCTATAATCTACTTCCGTGGTCCATCTGACCTTACGGAAAGAAAAAGATCTAACCTGCATCAGTTCCTCCGGAAATTCGAACGACAGCGAGGTTGTTTTCGGGTTATTTTATCCCTTTATCCCAGAAAGTAATATCATGACTTGTCGCATCCTAGTTGCACTTATCCATTTACCAATATTTGAAACGTAATCCACTTAAGGTCTTGTGGTATCTCTAGATAAACAGATTTCTTGAATAAAGAAAATTTAAACGTACCGTACAGAGCTCACTGCAAACAACCAAAAACAATCGAAAATGTGAATTCAGTTACATAACTAAACCAGAGGCCTAATTTGTTGGTCTGTCCCTGGTACAAAGTTTACCACAAATTCAAACCTGGGTGCTTCTCTGCATGTCAAGAAGTCCGGCATCACATGGCAAATCAATTCAGATCCCTGTGACTTTTTAAAATCAAGACACATATGTTGATCTTAACTGAAATCCTAAAAGTAGAATACGCATAAAACTTTACAGTGGCTTCTTGACGCTCTACAAGTTCTTTCACTGATAACTTAGTTTAAATGTTAAGGCTCACAGAAAATAAAAGCTAGAACAAATTTCGATGCGTTTCAACTGAAAAATTGGCATTTGTTGATGTTTTTTTTATTTCTACTGAAATATTAACATAATCCTGCTTAACACATTTCTCTAAAACATTTACTTCCTCCCTTTGACAATTTCTGGTGGAACATAGCCCGCATCAACGACTCTTGGTACCTTCTTCTTGCCGAACCATCTCTTGGGGTAGGTAACCTTCTTGGCATCAATTTGTAGATCAATTTTGTCCTCATTCTCAAAGAACCATAAATGCTGTTCCTTGGTCTTCATTTTTTCTGCAACATCTTCGACTGCCTTCAGACGTTTGGCACGCTGCAACCTCTGTAACTCAGATTTGAGCTTTTCTTCACGTTCAACATTCCATTTTGCGTAGATTTGTTTTTGGTTTGCAATTTCTACCGGCTCCTGTTTACTAACAACCGCTTTACAGTATCCCTCCAGAGAGGTATCGAAACTTTCAGACTGCAACTTGCTGGTATTCGACAAACGCTCCTGCAAAGCAACCTTTAACGATTCTAGGGATGGTTTCTCAGTTTCGATTCCTTCCAAAACCTTTAGGGAGTGCTCAAGAATTTCCTTATAAAACACCTTCTCCGTCGACTTCAATTCTTCCAACGCCTTGTCGTACTTCTCATAGAGGGTGTAGCCGATCAGATTTACATTTGTCGAAAAAGGTTTATCCAACCGCTTACCGATGGCAATTAAGGTCTTTCCAACGAGATGATCATGGTTTCTGATGTCGAAGTGGTCGTCGAAGAATTCGTTTCGCAAAAACTTTACACGGACTTTTACCTAAAAGAAAACAAAAAAAAAACAACTTGAAAACCAGGTCCTCCTCATGGTGTCTTACTTCTACCTCTTGTGGTTTCTCGCCGGTTTCTTCTTTTGGTTCAGTTATATAGAACGGCTCCCTTCGGTTAAGGTATTTATAGCAAGCGTACAGGGCCAAAGAGCGTGACAATTCGTTGTCGAAATCCTCTTGTAGCATCAACAATGTCGCTGCACGCGCAGCAGAGTGAAAATCCTGTTTATTTATCAAGTGATCCAGAAGGTAACTAGCTGAGTAGTTATCCAAGAAAATGCCAAAGGCCAGTCTGTTGTCGAGCAAATTTATGAGATCCGTAATGTGGCCCATATCAACATAGTTCCTCACAACAGCATGATGCGTTGAATCTAAGGTGTTGGTTGTCTCCTCAGTCATTCGTAGATGATGGATTAACTCATTGATTTCATCGACACGGCTTTCGTCTTCCGCGGAGGCTTTATTTACAAAAATATCGATGTCGATGGCGTTTATCTTACCACCCTGCTGCGAGGAGCCCTGCTTGATGTCATAATACAAATTTTCCAGATTTGTATTCTGCATAAATGCAGGTTGCAAGCGACTATTCCATTCCGTTTGACACTTAAACTCTTGCGACAGAAATGTTCTTACGGTTTTGCAAATGCAAGAAGCGTTTTTATTCAGAAATTTTGATCGTAAAAACATTTTTATTTAACAATTTTCTGGAAGTAAACACGGAACCGCCTGCAATGTGCTTTGATGTAATCAGCTGACAGTTGACGTTTTCAAGCTGTCACAAGACTGTCAAGAAATGTGTGTGTTCAATAGGTAATCTGAAGTTAAAGGAATCGTTCAATTTGAGTCCGGAAAAAACGAGAAAATTTCTGGTAAAACTGTAACACAAAGGGATGGTAACGATATCTCCATGTAATATGAATCTAAAACGCATGTCTCACAACGAACTCCTGAGAAACTTAAAAATTTAATATCCTCGATGGATTCCTATCTAAGTGTGAAGGTGAAAACAAATCCGATCCACCTTTCTTTAACTTTTATTTCCTTTCTCTACAACTCATAATTATCTTCATAGTTATCCTTAAATAACAGAAGACTTTCCAAAGCCTCGACATAATCATCCTGCTCTAGCCCCGCTGCTCTAAATCGATGAATCTTGGAAATTTTTATCCGCTTCGCTTCGCGGTGAAGGCTCTCCAATGTGTCAGCAATATCTCCTGAGGTTTGAACGGACGCAATTGTGGGAACTGATCGTACTTTCTCTTCCGGCAGACGATCAGACTCCCCCTCGAATCCTCTGCTATTTATTCTCACATCAAATATTTCGCGTGGAAATGGCGTTTGTATAACCATGGGTTGCTCTAACGAAGACACATGAGCCATACTGGAATGATTCTGGCACTGCAGGTACAACTGAATCATTTGAGAGACGGAATCACATCTATACGCTACCATTTTCATCTGCTGCTGAGCTTGCTCCCTTGGCCGTTTCAACCGATCTTTTGGAATTCCTCGCACACACAGAGATTGAACGATATAATTGGTTCCGATTTTGCAATTTGGTGAAAGTTGCGTAAGGAAATCTCCTTCGAATTTGTCCAGACAATCGATGAGATCCACATCGCTACGCATTTGGAAGGGTAAGGCAATGGCTCCTGCAGTTAGTTTCCGGCCGTAGTTCGTTAGATCACTACAGAATGCACCTAAGCTACTTGATAGAGGCGCATCTTTCAATCGGTACCTTAGGCTTATAGTATCGAGGTAGGAAGCCAAGATGGACGATGTCTGATACATGTTGTCTGCTTGGTAGCTGAGTGAAGGAATTTTTCGAGGACTTCCAAGCTGTCTCCACACTCGATCATGTGTAGAGAGTGGTAGGAACATTGAACTCTGTTCAATTAATTGTTGGTACGTCAGTGTAATGTTAACCAAGCGAATGGAGTCCGTCATCGCGTCATCTAAAGGAGAGAATAGTTGGTAAATGGAATACTCCGAAGATTAAACCCTACCTGCACTTTGGTAGAGGACACTTTTGGGATTGAAGACTGGTATTGCCAAGTTTGCTTTGGAATATTCATCATTGAGGTACTCTAAGCACTGAGTGGCCAGGCCAGAATAACCATTGTGACAATCGAACAGAGTTTGGAATCCCTTCAACAGAAAATGTTAACCATTTTTCGCCAAACAGAACAATGAAATTGTGAACATTACCTGGCAATTATCACATTCTTCAACGTACTGACGAATTTTATCCGAAAAATCATCCATAAACTGCTCCGACTTCCACATTTGCACGCCATTAGAGTATGTATCAAAGGATTCATTTGTCGGGGAATGCTTATACTCTTTGATTATGTTAATAGTGCGCGGGTGATAACGGGTATACAAGTAATCTGTCCATGTTTCGACATTTTCACACAACTTATATTCTTTCTCTTCGATATTCACCTCTGGATTGTCCAAATCCATTTGAAACTCATGCTTCGGTATCGCTTCTGCTTCAATCACCTCAATGTCTGAGTCCTTCCATTCGAGATCTTGTTTAAGCTGATCAAGGGGATTTACCTTCTGCATATGTGTTACATTGTTATAAAGCTCTCCATCCTCCGATAGATGTTTCAACGAACCGTCTAAGTCGACCAGTAGCAATCGTGGTGTGAATGTCGTTTGTCTCTAAGAAAAATGTCTTACTATCAAGAAACTTGAGGTGTATTCCAAAGGATACCTTATAATTTTGTCCCTCTCGATAGAGGACATCATTGTCAATCTCAGAAGATTCTACAGATGAATCATAATTGAAGCCTGACTCCTACGGATGAATCAGGTAAGATTTTACATATTAAGTTGGACGGAGAATCATAATTACTTGAATATTCCACCAGTGGGCGCCGATATAGTTGGAATAGTTTCCAAATTGAAATGTTAAAACTTCCCTTGTGGAAGACATGTTTATTTCATAAAAAATTAATATTTATTAAAGTATTTCAGAACTTGCTGGATGCTCTTGGGAAACAAAATTATTAAACACAAATGACAGCCGGTTTTATTTGACATTTCACTATCTTGAAGATGACAGGGTAGGTGGTGTCCTGTTGAGATGTGTGATGCCAGGCCTTCATTTCTATTCTAAACAAAGATGTCTAGTTGAAGCACGATTCAGATTAACAAATCAATTGATACGTTTTGTACATACAATCAATTGAAACGTGCCCAAGGGGAAGGATGATAAAAGAAATAAATTGAGATATTTTTGTCAGTGTTATAACCCTGAAAACTGATGTTAAATAAATTCAGTAACATTTTTGATTGATGCCAAACTTGAGAGCATCCTGGGGAGAAGTACGTGGTTTCATTTAGGAAATTGTCTAAGTAGAATAATTGAAAGACTCCATCTGGATAAGCGTAAACTACTTGGTGACAGTACAGTTATTGCATTACTATCAGGTACCCGTTTTACATGTCAAAATAAATTCGTTTTTACTGACAAATCAACGACGAACAATCTCTACATTAACTAGTACTAAAGATATGTAAATGACAACACTTTTCGTAATAGTTACGCTCTGTAAAGTTAGATTCCAACACACGAGACTGCATTGCCCGACATTCCTGAAATTCTTGGCAGCACTATAGTAGGTATTCATCTGTCATGCAACGTCTGTTCGACAATATAAATAAAGCAGTTTTTCTTGTAAAATATGTAGTTTCGCAAAACGACGACGATGTCTTCCCAACTAAGAAACCTCTACCGCCAGGCTTTAAATAAATATCCCACCTTAACACAATCCGTACAAGTGTCCATATTAATGGCATCCAGTGACATAATTGCCCAATGTGCTGTGGAAAAAGCACCGCTAAATGAAATCGACTGGACGCGAACTGGCCAATTCAGTTCCATGGGCTTCTTTTTCGTTGGGCCGGCGTTAAAAGTGTGGTTTGGAAAATTAGAGGCTTTAGTAAGTCCCAATCAGCCGGGCTGGATGAGAGCTATTAAGAAGGTGGCCATTGATCAATTGGCATTCGCTCCATTCTTCACAGCATCGTTTACATCATGTCTTAGCGTGATACAGGGACTCAAACCGGATGAAATAGTTGAGCGTTTAAAAAGAGACTACGGCAACATATTGATGATGAACTATAAACTGTGGCCAGCAGCACAACTAATCAATTTCGCTGTGATTCCATTGAACTTTCAAGTGGTCTTCGCACAATCGGTAGCGGTTATATGGAATACTTACTTATCCATGACGTTGGGAAGTGCTAAAGTAACAGACAGGAAGGAACTTGCTTAATGTAAATTTCGACGATTTATTGTGATGTATTTTATATTTAATAATAAACTATCAGTATCATTCTTGTGTTTTTCCGCGACCATGGGAAGCAAGAGATTCGTCTTTCTATTTGATTTCCGCTTGATTTCATAACTTTTAACGGAAAAATGTATCTACGTCACAAGAATTTATCACTTCTCCAGCTTGATTTGGGCTACACCCTGTTAAAAATGTGAGATACACCAGTCCATTCTGGCATCACTGCACCGAACTCGGCCTGTCTGTCATAACATGTGTACAAAAATGTAAATACCTAAGTGGATTTGCCTTACAAAACACCCAAGGGACCATGGCTTCCAGACTGCGCTTCCTCTACCAACAATCTTTGATTAAATATCCCACCGTAACACAAGCCGTACAAGTGTCCTTCATAATGGGCTCCAGCGACATAATCGCCCAATGCGCTATTGAAAAATCACCACTAAACGAAATAAACTGGCGACGAACAGCACAATTCAGTGGTATGGGCCTCTTCCTCGTTGGACCGACGTTGAAATTCTGGTATGGAAAACTTGACGTAATTGTGAATCGCAATCAGAAAGAGTGGAAAAGAGCTCTGAAGAAAGTTTCTCTTGACCAGTTGGTGTTTGCTCCATGTTTCACAGCAGTGTTTGCATCATCCCTCAGCGCAATTCAAGGGCTTAAGCCGGATGAAATCGTTCAACGTCTAAGAAGGGACTACACCAGTATCTTAATGATGAATTACAAAATATGGCCAGCTGCGCAGCTAATCAATTTCGCTGTGATTCCATTAAACTTTCAAGTGGTATTCGCGCAATTTATAGCCGTTATTTGGAATACTTACTTGTCTATGACCTTGGGCAAAAGTAAAGAAACTGATCAGGATCAGGAAACAAATTAAGTTAACACTGGTATCTGCCAAAGAATTATGTTTTTATATTTGATAATGAATTATACTTCCTGTAAAGTGTATTACTTGGTTGTTTTTATTGTTATTCGAGTAATGATGTACATATCTGTACAAGATATGAAATTTACTTGAATATTCAACTCAATTTTCATATTTTTTAAACTCAAATATATGGAATTTTATAACGTTTATAACTTTCAACAAAATAAAAATGAACTTGTATTAATTAGGTATACATTTTAGGCCTGATTTTCTCTGTCAAAATATCTGTTGAAAAATACAAATAAATTAGTTTTTAACTGTGAAACGAAAATGGCCTCGCGACTGGTCGTCCTCTACAACCAGGCACTTGTGAAATATCCCGTCCGACTGCAAGCAATACAAGTGGCTGTAATAATGGGAACCAGCGATCTAATCGCCCAATGTGGCTGTGAAAAAGTATCAGTGAACGAAATTGACTGGAAACGAACTTCACAATTCGCTGGTATGGGTCTATTTCTTGTTGGACCGGCATTGAAAATTTGGTATGGAAAACTTGACACAATTGTCAGCCGCAATCAAAAAGACTGGAAGAGGGGTGTTAAAAAAGTTTCTCTTGATCAGTTCGTATTTGCTCCATTTTTCACTGCATTCTTTACATCATGCCTTAGTGCGATTCAAGGACTCAACGCCGATCAAATTGCGGAACGTTTGAAAACTGATTATGTCAAAATTATGACAATGAACTACAAAATATGGCCAGCAGCGCAAATGATTAATTTTTCCTTGGTTCCATTAAACTTCCAAGTGGTGTTCGCGCAGACAATTGCTATTTTATGGAATATTTATTTGTCCACTGTTTTAGGTAAAACATAGGCTGTTCAACTACAAATGTTTTTATTAACACGTTCCTCTGTAATAAATTATCATAATGAAATTTGTGTCTCGTTCTATATCGTTTTTCTGATGTTTTGTTATGATGAGCTGACTCATCTAATACTGGGCTATCTCTTTGACCTTTAATTACTAAACTTCGAATCTGTGAAGAATTTTGTCGGACGTACGGGAGAGATGGCGCCGGAATAGAAATACCCACGGCTTTTGTGAAAAGTGTGGCCGTAAAAAAAAAAACACTTGTGGATTGTGGGATCGTGTTGTGCAACGTAACATCGAACCTCCAACTTAGTAGTCCGACGCACTGAACAATTAAACTACGGTGACCAGGCTAAAACAATTGAAGAACAGTCGAAACGAGTTTAGCCTTGAAGTGAATGAGGACAAAACCAAGTACCTGTGTGGAAGCAAAGTAGAATCGGTCTACCGCCTAGGACAAAACGTCAATGTTGGCAACAGTAACTTCGAGGTAGTTAAGAAGTTTACCTACCTCGGAGTAAATATCAATTCCACGAATGAGACCCTAGTGGAGTTTCGGCGAAGATTTACCCTAGCAAACTTCGGTTTGGCGAAACAAATAGATTCAAAACTATAAATTCGGAAGACGAAATGCATGCTCTACAAAGTGCCAGTTCGTCTGTATGGAGCCGAGAACTGGGACGATAAGCAGGACAACAGAGCAGATTTTGGGTACTTTTGAAAGAAAAATTCTTCGTCGAATTTTCAGTCACGTATCAAGGAGTGCGGATGGAGCAAAAGATATGTATAACCACGAACTCTATGAGCTGCACCAAGATGTGTCCAAAAAGCCAAAATACGTCGACTAAGCTGGCTCGGCCACATCGATAGAATGAAAAATACTGCTCCAGCAAAGAGGATGTTCGAATCACAACCTCCCAAGTTCAAGGCTACAAAGGAAGATCGAACCTCCGTTTTAAGGACTAAACTATCGGGGGTGCCAGAGCACTTGATCTGGACAACTAGAACCAGCGTGCCCGAGATCGACGGGAGTGATGGACTGCCATGGCTGAGGCAAATTATTTTTACGACTCGGGAGCCGGTTTAGTATGTTAGTAGACCAGTCTAAGAACAAAAAAAGGTTATAACTTTGTTAAAATGAGATCCTTTAGCTAGACTTCAATTTTATTCAAATTTGTCTGTCAAAAGGTAAACGGAAGCTCCTAACGCTAAACTTAACTAAAAACAATAAAATAGTATAGATAATAATCATAGAAAAATAAGGTTACTGAAACCACTGCACCTCAGTGCAAACAGTGGGTGTGATTTGGGGTGCATTATCTGCAAAGGGGCGCTTAAAATGCATTTCAAAATGTTGTTCAAGTTCTTCTAAGCAGTGTTTGGTTTTTGCTCAAAATAGATAAACAATTGTAATTTTCAGGGCGATTATGTCTGAAATCTCAAGCATAATCAAACGATGAGTTGGCTTAGATCAAATTCGAATGAAGAAATGATTTGGCAAACATGTTTCCAAGATCTAAACTCAATAGTTAAACAAGACGAATTTAAATCAGGCGAGTATATGGGGAAAATTAACGATTTGAGCCACCTATTGAGCTGAAACAAACTCCTTTTGAAAAAAGGAACAAATTTAATTGTTGGAAAACTTGATAAGATCAGCAGGAACTAGGTTACATGAACTAGCTCTTGCTAAGGATTCTCAAATAAATTTTTAGCTTTTTTCGTAGCTTTTCATTGACAAGAAATCTTCAACATGGGTTATTAATATTCACATTCACATTCACATATAAAATCATAACAATTTGCATAAACAAAAAAATTTTAAATTTTGAGATATTTGAAAAAGTTTTATGTAGGATATATAATGTATATGAAATGCACTGTAGTAATAGAACATTTTAAGATTTGATTTGACAAACTTGTCTGGTTTTGATATCTCAAATCTTGCTATTGTTTATTTGCCTTAAAGATACTTATGTAACCACATGCAGTATACATAATGAAAATAAACTTTGAAATCCTGGTGGTTTTTCTATTGCAATTTTTTCACAACAATAATTGCCGCATATTCGATATCCATAAAAATAGAAGTGATATTTCTACTTATGTATCAAGATCGGAGATTCAGGATAGATACAATCTTTCAAAATATGCGGCTTCTATTCAGTACAATGTGGATTCCAAATACTTTGGCTGGTTTCATTTCTGTGGCGGCACTGTAATTGGAGCAAAGAGAATACTTACAGCTGCTCATTGTTTCATTCGGTAAGTTTTGCAACATTTTGAATATATCTTGATTGATGAAATTAACTGTGTACAGCGAAGATGGATCGCGTGTTTCACCAAAAGAAATAGTTGTGGTCGTGGGTTTGATTGACCGATTCGTTCGTACGCCTCATACTTTTGTTCTAAAGGTTGCAGCGATTAGACTTCACCATGACTACAAACCAAAAAGAGACATAGCTGATATAGCCTACCTAGTTTTAAAGGAACCCATATTGTTTGATGAAGGTCGCGTTCAAGTTATTGAACTACCGAATAACCCACCTAAACCAGATCAACTTTGCACCGTTATAGGTTGGGGAAAGGTTTTTTACGTATGTTTATTGTTAAATATTTGATGTGCGTTATTTTAGTGCTTTGTATCCCCATCTGCCGGGATATAGCTTTGGCAATGTAAAGTTAAAATTTTAATCTTTAAATAAGCGCACAGAATATGGAAAACCAAGCACTCAATGGTTTTTATGTGTTTTAGACCAAATTAATGTTTTATTCTTTACAGAAAGGGCCTATTTCAAGTTATCTTGGCTTTGCGGATTTAAAGATGTTCAAGAAAACTAAATGTAGACAGGTATATGGTTTGGCCTTTTCCCGTGGAATGTTATGTGCTGCCGATCCTACAAATTGGCTCAGGGATGCATGTCAAGGAGATTCCGGTGGACCTCTGATTTGTGAATCTAAACTCGTCGGTATAGTATCTTGGGGCATTGAATGTGGTCAAAAGTATCTCCCAGGTGTATACACTGACGTTTATTATTACAAACAATGGATTGAATTAAGAGGACAAATGTTATGTGCAAATAGTGGTGTTTTTTTAGTTCTCTTAATTACGTTCGTGACATGACTTAGTACGAAATGAATTGTACTCAATGTTACCTACTATGATCTATTTTTGAGAGCATAGTTGCTATTTTGCTTTATGTTATAAATTATTATTGTTTATAATTAAGATTTGATTAAATTACTTTGATAGTATACTCGTTGTCTGTGTTACTAGTTATCTAGTTAATCTAGGTTACTTCAATTTTATCATATGGATTTCCGTTTATCCCCAAACCCGATCTTATCCCCTTAAAACTTTACTTTGTGGTAAGTATTTAGCATTACCTGATGTATTTCTTTTGCTCATAAAATATTCACCCAACTAAACTCATTCCGATTAACGTCGTCGTTTTATTAGTCAGACATCTGGACGATAATACCCAACATTCTTGGTATTTTAAATGACCTGGAGTTTTCGAAAACAGGAACATATAAAACCTACCTAATAAAATATAAAAATGAAATTAAAATAAAACCAAAATTATATTTAAACATTTATTCAGATCGATACCCATAACAAAAGAAGAATCGATTAGAAACTAAATAAATCAATCTAAACACGTAAGGTCTAAAAAAAGCAGGTAAATTCGAAAATTTCAATAGAAATCTGGAAGTTTTTTCGTCGCAATTCGATAGAATGTAATTTTATAACTATGAATGGCTATAACTGGAGCAGTAGCTTACAACCTTATGTTCAGTAACCAAACGCAATAGCACTACACTTTGCATTCTACGAGCCACCAAATTTGATAAAGTGCACGGCCACGGTTGTTACTCTTATTGAGTTGTATAGGGTCTGATGTTTTCGCATTTTTAACAAATGTAGCTGGTTTGTCGTGATTGTATTCGATAACCGAGCTCGCCTTACTATCCCCACCTGCCACTTTATACAGTTCCATAGACACTACTGTAATAATTTGTTAAAAATATAAAAACATTAGGAATAAACCGAGATTCATGAATTTCTTCAGATGCTTAAGCTTAATTCATCTCATTTATTTTGAGTGAAAACAAAGTAAGCTTATATTGCATACAGCTTCGAAAAATTGCATGTGGATTGGAACACCGACCACCGTTTGCTCGCATTGTAATTCACGTGGAGTAGCTATACCTAGTCTAGTCATAAATATTGATACAGAGAAAAACTTATGGCAAATGAAAACGCATTGATATTTTTAAAAACAAATAATACGTTTCATTTGTTAAATCATTAGCTATAAATTATGGAAGACATCATTCAAAATGGCCGCCATTTGCCTTAAAGCACGACCTGAGACGCGCTGGCCAATCATCATTTGAATTACGGACCTCATTTATCGGAAAGTTGTCGAGAGCGAGGACAAAGGCTCGCTTCAAAGATTCAATATTTCTTTGATGAGTAGAGCAGGCCATTCCCTCCAAAACGGACCACAACTTGTAGTCCAAAGGGTTGAGGTCCGGACTACCAGCTGGTCAATCATCCGCTGATATAAAGTCGGGTACTTTTTTTTATGAGCTGGAGCAGAAACCTGTTGGGAAGATCCAATGCTTGTTTGCGAGCATTGTTCGGCTTAGAGGTTTAACGACGTCTTTCAAAACAGTGGTTTGATAAACCTTCGCTGAAGTCTACTCATTTTTCACACATAACACACAATTATTAGCACAAAACCAAATGGAAAGAGAAAAAAAAATTAAAGAGATAGGCAGCATAACAATAATTTGTTGCACCACGTTTAGCCTTAATTACGGCTTGTAAGCGTTTGCCATACTGTCCACAAGATGTTTTGTGAAATCTAGACTTATAACCTCCCATTCCTGCTTGGGGGCTTTTTTTGCTACTGATCACCCGATTTCTAATATTTCTCTCAAGCTGGGCCCAAAGGTGTTCGATGGGATGGATGTCAGGTGATTGTGGGGGTGTTTTCAGTTGCGAGGGTGTTTCAATACACCATGCAGCCACAGTTTAACGTCGTGGGCTATATGTCTTGTTGGAAGATGAAGTCTGACCCTAGACCCAATTTTGTGGCACTTTGTTGGAGATTTCTTTTCAGGATATTGAGGTTTCCATATTGATCCATTTTATTTCAATGAACTCCATTTGGCCCACCCTGCTTGCATCATGACCACCGTGTATCACGGTTGCTTGGAGATAAGCTTCTTTTAGCGCAGTATTTGCTTGTCGCCAAACCATTTGTTTTCCATAATTGCCAAACAAATTAAACGTACTCTCGTCGCTGAAAATTACGGACTTCCAAAACTCCGAGCCCTTTTTAACATGTTCTTTGGCGAAAGTAAGTCGTTTTGTTTTTATTGGCGATCTTGAAACCCGTCTCACTGTATCGACAGAGAGTGGTTTATTTATCATTTCAGACATCTCTGCGGTCAGTTTTTGGGTTTTACTTGATTTTCTTGACTATATGCCTCTCATTTGCTGCTTATATTATATTCGTCCTCTGCCTCGCTTATTTTCTAAATTTTCCTAATTTTTAAACTTGTGGACTTGCGAATAATTTTGTGTCTGTTTTTTTATTCAATATTCAGAGAATCCTTGGCAGCATACTACCGATAATTCCGAATCCGATGATTAAGTTCTGTTTTCTTGAGAAATTCATACGAATAGGTTAAGTTTAAGTGTAATGTGTGTTCAACCAAACAGGCAAACTTTCCGAAAATCTTCTTGATGCGTTCTATCCTTTAACCCTCATCCCTCTTAACAGTGACGCGAATTTTTCGATTTTATTATAGTGATAGATTGTACTTCCTTAATATGTATCGGATAGGTAAGTACAAATTTTGGATTATGTTTGTCATCACGCCACAAAAAGTGAGGGTGGTTGTTCAAAAATTTTAAGACTTAGTGCGTCAAATTTTTGCACAAGTGTGTCACAGTATTAGAAAACTCTCCGATTTAGAAAGATTGAAAGAAAATTCCGTTCCAATCGGATACCAAATGAAAGAAATTCCATAGACGGATTTCCCTAAACAAATAGCAGCAACCAATTTCTGAATCCAGTACAAAATGTACATTCTGAATGTTACACTATCCAAGCGGATTCAGACAAAAAGTATGCGGAATAGTTTCTGATTCAAAAAGCAAGCAGTGCTGGATTTGGGAAAGAGACCAAAGAGAATCAAAGTCCATCAAAATAAAACTAATAAACAAATAAATACGGTTAAGACAAAAATAAATCCTTATGGCCAAATATTGAAGCATCACCCGTGATGCCTAGCTCAGGCGGAAAGGGGACTTGGAAAAGAAATATTAAACATCAAGTTCAGGCAAATGCAAATAGTACTAATGAGTTATGGCTGTTGTGAGAAAGTGTCCTAGAAGTTCCCGAACTGATGTGATATTATTATTATTTGAAAAGAATGACTATGGTAAAAAGTACCAACCTTATAAGGCTTAAGTGTACAACTTGACGACGTCACGTTGTTTAGTATTTGGTCATCGTTATTTGGTACAATGGTTTAATTTGAAAGACCCCAGTCTAATCAATATCAAACTATGACTAGATTCTGCTCTAGAGGAGTCTGCTCGTTTGTTTAGAAATAAATAAATACTTGGCGCAACTGGTCGATAGGACCCAGGGCCTAGCTTCTCACAACCATTCGTGTGGTGTGTGTTATATTCTTTACACGCTTGGAAAGGGCCTACTGTTTAATGCCGTGTCGGAAGGGCAATTTGTTATTTGAGAAACCTTCTCAGGACAGTTGTACCTAGTACCTAATTAGAAGCAAAGTTTAATCGAGGCCGTGCGAGCTGCCAACGCGAACATTATCGCAGTGCTCGACCAAATGAGGTGACCACAGCAGAAGATTCACAAAATGGTATTGCATGACCATCAACTGAAAGTACACGTAGTAGGCATTTTAAAAATTGCTGTCCATCGTATTTTACTGATAATTTGGACTTAATGGATGCCGCGATTACGTACAACTTACTAACTACATTGTGAGAATCTTTCCATCGATTGTTTGGTGAAGTTTCACAGCAATAACCACGAGGTTCTGCGTCGATTCACAACCATAGATGAAACATGGGTCCATCATTTTACACTTAAGACGAGGGAACTTGAAGAAATGGCTCGGTGGTAAAAGATTTCCCAAAGGTGAAGAGTTAGAGTTGGCCGTTGATGCCTATTTGAAAGGAGCTCGACGATTCTCACTATAAATAGGGTATCGAAGCGAAGGAAAAAGCGTATCGAGATAAAGGGAGACTACATACCGAAATAAAGATATTGTTTTTAATTTTTGTTTGTTTTCTTCGTTAAGTGAAGTATTTCTGGGATTACCCTCGTATGTACTTGAACTAGGAAAACATCCATTTGAGATTGTGCCACATTAAATTTGCTGCATAAGATATATTTACCTACCTCCGTGCTGAGTTCACGATTATTCCATTGAAAATGGTATTACGTGCCTTTTTGTAAATAAATTTGATAAACAGATAAACTTGGATGTATTCAAATCCAAGTCTCTTGGCGTTAACACATAAATTCATAGTCATAAGCAAATGGAGCAACGTTAATTGTGTCCTGTTTTGTTGGAGTGACTACGATGACCAATATTTCTCTATTTCGAGCGAGTATCTAGATTTGCTATGATCAGCCTTAAAAAAGGCCTTTATTTCTTGCATCCTAATGAAAACTAAAGAAAATTGAAATAAAAACGCATAAAAAATGAATTCAAAAGCGGAATACATCGGTTATGAAGGAACCATGTAACTAGAATCAATAACTTTCAACCTGAAGTAGGTAACACGTACCATTCTAATACCCATAAATGAAGTGCTCCCAAGCCTGGCATCCACAAAACATGGTCGAGGCGTCGACTGTTTAGTACATACGACCTACGATGATTCTTGTGTTAAGGAGTGGTTCTTTTATAGACTGAATTTCCACTGAATGTGGCTTCAGGTACAAATAGGTTCTTCTTTCAAAAACAAAAGCAAGTTGAAATTTGGAACAAAGAAATAAAAAAAGCATAATTATAACTAAAAACGCACTTTTTAAAAGCAAGACAAGAATAAAAGCAATTGGGCCTATCGTACAACGTTGCTCGGTTCATGAGTTTCAATTCATTTCTCTATGACTTTCAAGTTCAAGTTAAGTCACTGCGTCAGTACGACAATAAGCAGAAGCACGTATACATTTCTTTTTAAATGGAAACGGGTGTGTCCCTTGATGGTTGCAAGTCTCGTAAACACCCATGGCACTAGTGCCAGGCTTTAACAAGAGCTCTATGATCACTTTTAACAAAAAAGAAATGTACAAGTTATTAATCATTTAGTATGGACAGTTTGCACGTGTCCAAGTGGGGGGATGCCAGGTTAAAAGGGTTCTCTCAGAGTTTTGTTACCAACGAGGAATCGCAAGAAATTTGCAAATTTCCTACGGCAAGTGAATTCGGGTATTTATCAAGCCCAACACATCTCTGTAAGCTTCAGCAAGTTTAGAGAGCAAGTAACCCAATTTTCACCAATCTTGGCATAAAAGGCAGATGCATTCGACCAAAGATTAACGACACTTGGTCACATGAACCCTAAACAAACGGAATACAATTTAAATCTACAGTTACAGCAAAAAAGTCAATATCCTTACGTGGGAGTAGGGTAGTAATTTATTACTCTTTTTTTCTAAGTTAATGTTGAACATTTATGAATTTATACTTGTCCTTAGTGGATAAAACTGTTTGCACACATACTATTTACCAAGCTCGCTGGCTTTGATACCCGGGTCTTTGGTAGCCCTGACCTTGTCTTTGGTAGGAACCCCCACCACCAGAGTTGTTCGATCTATTTGCTTGGTAGTTGTTTCCACTACCGCCACCACCACCACCACCAATATTGCCATTGGAGTAGCCCTGTGAATTATTACTATTGTTATTGGATCGGATGCTATTGTTGCTTATTGATTCTTGCATAGGCGCATTGTTAAACGAACCTCCATCGGAGGGGAAGCGTCGTGGCTTTAGCTCGACTACGCCCAGGCCGAGGAATACCATAAAGTCGCGACTTTGAAGAGCCTGGAAGGATTGCTCATCAACGCAGACGGTAATACTCTGGCCATTGGCGTCGGTCTCCCTATTAATAACGCGCCACTGATTTGTGCTCAGGGAGTTATTTTGTCTCTCAAGAATGTTGAGAATCTCATCGGGAGAGCGGAAATCACCGGGAAGGTACAAACTGAGAACGACCGGTTGGGGCAAGGAATTTCCCTCAACCATACGAAGTCCGGCTCTTTCCCAACGCGCTACTAGCATCGACAACCAATTGTGACTCAACTCATCAGCGCAGATCAACTTCAGCCAGCCATTCTGTGAACTTGTGCCCAAGAAGCGGATCAAAGGTCCGCCTTGAGGAATTTTGAAAATCTCATTGGTGATGGCTTCTTTCAAAGCCTCAAGTTTCATTTCGTCCAGCTGGACATTGGGGAAATTAATGGGAACAATACCAACTTCTAAGGGACACGCCTGTTGCTGGTTGAAGTTGTCATTTTGTTGGCCACGTTGATTTTGGGGACGGTTATTACCGCGGTTATTGTATGGAGCTGGTCGCTCGTTACGGCGAGGAGCCACATATGCTCCAAGCCTCTTATCTGAGTTTAGGGTTCTACCTCCAGTGGCGTTGGATTGACGTTGTTTCTGCGGAACAGCGGCGGCGGCGGCGGGTGCTTTCTGACCAGCTGGATTTCTCTGGTTGGGGCCATTTGCAGCTTTTTGTGCAACACCTTTTACTTGTGCACCTCTCTGTGCAGTAGGCCTTAGTGGGGCGCCCTTCTGTGCGGGACCATTTTGTGGTGCAACCCTTTGGCCGGGTGCTTTCTGCACTGCAGCCCTTTGACCTTGTGTAGCTCCCCTTTGTACGACACCACCTCTTTGAGCAGTTCCCCTTTGAACTTGACCCCTTTGCAGAGGTTGATTTGGTCCAGCAACCGCTCTGCTGGCAGCTAAAACAAGCTCACGAGCTTTGACACGGTCCATGCCGCCGGCCAATAATATTTGCAATTTCTTTCGCTGCGCACCACTCATCCTAATTCTATTATCAACAGGAGCTGCATTATTGTTAGCATTCTGCACATTCCTTTGCTGAACTTGTGGTGGACCATTCGAAGCGCCCTTTGCAGGCAAAACTGCACCAGCACCCGCAAGTAAATCCCGAGCTCTCTTCTCAGCAATGACCTTTTCAATTGCTTCTGCGGCAGAAAAACCTTTGTCCATTAAGCGACGTACCTTCTTTTTTCCTGCACCTGATATCTTGTTCGACCTTGGATATTGCGAATGGTGTTCCATGGCTTGGAGGAAATCTCGGCATCGAACGCAAACGGTCATATGAAGTCCATCCGCTTCGGTAAACTGCAATATTTCAATGTCAACAATTAATAAAATATAAAACAAAATGGTTTACAAGTGTTTTACTTACTCTAATGCCACTAATTTCCTCGAGAATATGGGCAAAAGTTTTCGGTAGATTGTTAATGGTGGTAGTTTCACCCTTCACTGCTGGTTTCATGCACAATCGGCAATTGTCTAACGAGGTCACTTGTTAATTTTACGCTTTCAATGTTTATGCAATTTTATTTTACTTACTACGTCTGGCGCGTCCCATGTTTAGTATTTTTAGAATAAAACTGATGAAAATTTGTAAAAGAACTTAGAACTGTCGGCTTCCACGCCTTGCAAATTTTTGATAGAAATCAAAATGGTAGAGCGCAATTTATGCCAGAGTTCTGTTCAGATTCAGTAGTCATTTGCAGCACTACGTTATCATGTTTGGCTTGTGGTAAGGAAGTGTAATTAGGTTGAGCGTGGACTGCATTTATGTTATTCTAGTGAAACATGCGCGTCATTTATTAAATTGGCTTGCGTACAGGTGCGCAAAATCGCAGGTATTGATTTTTTCATGAGTCATTGTAATATACAATAAAACCGTTAATAGAAAACCATTAGTTGTAACGTCATTAGAAAAAGTCTATACAAGTTTGTTTGAGAAAACATTTCCCCACCGTAAGGTTAAAATTTTTCTAAAATGAATTAAATCCGTAAATAAACGTAAAATGCTAAAGGCTTAATTTAGAGGTACATTTTGTCTATGCGTGAGGTAAACCTTTGATTTTTGTTCAGTATTGCTTTGCATTTTATCAAGCCCGACATAGAATCAACAAATTATTCAGCTGGATGACTAAAATCAGCTTTCTACGAGGAATATGTTGAGTACACTTAGAGCAACTTAGTGTCTCCCGAACGATCGATTGAAAAGTTTAAAATCCAATTTTCATGATTAGACAATACGCGACCATCATTGGAACGGTAGTTGAGAGTGCACCGCGATGAATCGGTTCGGGGCCATTTTCAACAGCTAGGCTTGACGTATCCAACATGGATTGGGGTATTCTACGTAAGGATCTTAGCTTAAAAGCATACAAAACTCAACTCGTGGAATAATTGAAGCAGGCTGACCTACCGGATCGTCAGGGTTTCAGACTATTGGCTCTTGATAAGCTTGAATCCACTGTTTTCGGCATATTTCTAGCTTAATGGGTACGTCAATTAGCAAAATTGCCGCATCGGAAGAGGAACCTGAAGAGATTGAAGGCCTGCCGTTATATTAAAATAAACGGTTTGGTGTATTTTATAGTCTGGTGACCTTTGCAAAGTCCAAAATTTACATGGACAAGCTGGCTACGATTGACGAATCGGAAGCCAGCATTACTGGCACATTTCTCCAAATACCACTCGAAAGGCTCATAACTGGCTCCATAAACTGGAACTTCAGAATAGACCATGTTATAATAAAGAAAACCAGAAAAAATTAAATTTTTGTTTTAGTTTTTGTACCACTTGACTATTTCATTTGTCAGTGTAATTCACATAACAGTTTGAGGTTCTTTTATTTTGGTTACCCACATGTCGGTTAGGTAATTTTTTGATGATGAGATTTGGCACCATTTCCTCTGAATTATCCTCATGTTGTGACGTCTGCACGTCGCCACCTGAAAATATTTAGAAACGTGCGCTGGTTTCTTGTTTTAAATCGTTTGCTGTTTATTCTGAGAACTAATTCAAAAACAGTTTATCAAAATGGATAGCAATAAAACAATAAAGCAGTTCCACGAAATGGAATTAGATGACAGAATCCTCAAGGTAAAAACGTCTAGCCAGCACTAGTTCCAGATTTATCAATTCTCATTCTCCTAGGCGATATCCAAACTGGGCTGGACATATCCAACCCTTATCCAAGAAGCCGCCATACCCCTTCTCCTAGAAGGCAAGGATGTCGTGGTCCGAGCACGCACTGGCTCTGGAAAGACAGCTGCTTTCGCACTGCCGGTGATTCAGAAAATTTTGAATTCCAAACTAAATGCCGCGGAACAGGCTACCAGTGCAGTGATTCTATCACCGAGCAAAGAGCTGTGTCAGCAGACAAGATCTGCTATCGAACATATGGCGTCTAAGTGTGGTAAAGTTGTGCGCGTTGTGGATGTATCTTCCAGCGATGTAGTGGCCCAGAAGCATGTCTTGGCCGAGAGGCCTGACATTGTTATCACGACTCCGGCAAAGATTCTCACTCATCTACAGTCGGGTGCGATTGATCTGAGAAAACTCGAGACCCTAGTCGTGGATGAAGCGGATTTGGTGTTCAGCTTTGGCTTCGAGAAGGATTTCAAGAAATTGGTCGACTTTTTGCCTCCAATCTACCAAGTGAGTTGTATAAGCTTTTAAACGGCTTCAGTCATTCAAAATGTTTCGTGTTTTAGGCGGTTCTTGTCTCAGCAACTATCACAGATGAGGTCATGGACATGAAGAACATCATCCTACACAATCCAGCGATCCTGAAACTGGAGGAACCAGAACTGGTGCCTGAGAGCCAACTTTCACATCAACGGATACTGGCTGAGGAAAACGACAAACCGGCCATTCTGTGCGCCTTACTGAAGCTGCGCCTAGTTCGGGGGAAAAACGTCATATTTGTGAATTCCGTTGACAGGTGCTACAAGTAAGTTACCACATCACGTTGCTTCTCGCTGCATAGCCGTGATGAACATCGAGCAATTGCTTGATTGAGCATGGTCTGACCTTGGCTCACGTATGATGCGATAATCTTCTCTCTGACAAGTCCTACGCTCTAAAATCTGAGATATATTGTAGCTCTTTTCTAAACCATAACGTTTCGCTTTGCAGGTTAAAACTGTTCCTTGAGCAGTTCAGCATCAAATCATGCGTTCTGAACTCGGAGTTGCCCACAAAGATCCGTATCCACACCATAAACCAGTTCAACCAAGGCAACTACGACTTCATCATTGCTTCTGACGAAAACATGCTTGAGAACCCCGGACGGGTGAAAAGTGACAAGGAATCCAGCGCATCCCGAGGAATCGACTTCCAGTGCGTGTCGAATGTCATAAATTTTGACTTCCCCTTGGATGTGAACTCATACATTCACAGAGCGGGCCGCACAGCCAGAGGAACGAACAAGGTCAGTTGGGGACAAAATCAATCACCTCTCAGCTCTTAAATTTTTCCTCATTACAGGGTTGCGTCCTATCTTTCGTCAGCATAAAGGACCAGGAAGTAAACAACGCCGTCGAGGAGCGCCTCAAGAGTGGCTACATGAGCGAGGACACCATCATCAAGAACTACCAATTCAAGCTGGAGGAAGTGGAACCATTCCGGTATCGCGCCAAGGATGCATGGCGTGCAATAACTCGCATTGCAGTACACGAAGCCCGCTTACGTGAGATCAAAATCGAAATATTTAACAACGAGAAGCTGAAGAGTTTCTTTGCTGACAACAATCGTGAGCTCCAGGTCCTGCGTCATGATAAACCATTGAAAGTGGTTAAGGTTCAGCCTCATCTTTCACACGTGCCGGAGTACATAGTACCCAAAGCGTTAAAACGCCTCGCTGTCAGCACAAACCAGCGAAGTGCCAAGCAGTTCAAGAAGTTCTCATCGGCGAAATCCACATACGAAAGCCAGCAGGACAATCCTCTGCTCTGCAGCGACATTGATTACGCCAAGAAGCGTGGTCCCCGAAGAAAATAAATAAAACTCGCAGTAAATTCAATGAAAGCGTTTTTAATTTACTTTGTACCTAAACTATAACAAGGTGCGGGCCTTCCCCCCTTTCCTAGGTGTTTACTTTATTGTCCTCCTCATCGTCTGACAACAGTGATATGCTAACATCGGCAGGCGCCGTGTTGCTCAGTCTTAAATTCGCTGGAGCGCATCTGGTTATCTTCTCTTTCTTTGTAATTGTTTCCAAGTTCTCCTTCAGTTGCGTTAGCGAAAGCTCATAGACTGTGTTGCCCACTGCTGTTCGTACTGTTGTCTCGCTGGTTAGCATTGGGAAAATTCTCGTCTTTGTTGCTAGCTCGTCTTCGTCACTCGATGAAAGAATGATACTGGTTTCCAGTTTAGGTTTTGTAGGCTTTTCATCTTCATCCGTTGAAATTATTTCAATTGTTTCCGAAAAACCCGCTCGCTGAGGTGGTGGTCTGCCATTGATTTCTTGTCTGCGTTTGGTTTTTGGTCGCTTTTTCAGATTTTTTTTTCTCTTAACGCCGGCAAGCCGTCGTTTTAGGCGTTTGTTCTTGAACAAACTGTGTGAGATATGAAATAGGACGGTCTTCGGCTTTTGCTCTATTAAATGGATCATAGTCAAATGGGGAAGATGGGGTGTTTTATTATTCAATACTCACCTTTTGGTGTGGACATTTGTATATCCATTTGTAGGCACAGAGAGATCCTCTGTACTTATCGCGATAACTTCCGTTTAACTCAGCTCTCTGCTGCTTGGGGTGGGGATAATTCTTTTCATGAGGGAGTACTATTCATTTTAAACAATAGTGTTGTTGGAATGATTTGAAAATACAACTAAATTAACTAAATTTGATAAAATACTTAAAAGAAAAGTTTTGTTGTTTGCAAACAAATATTTTGGTGTGGTGATGACGCAAACTGACAGATGTAAGCGAGGATTGTGAGGTTTCATGCACAGGGATGGCTACAGAGGAGAATTTACATGAAAATAGTTTTACTCGGCCTCTGACTTAAATAATAGTGCGATGGCACGAGGTACGTTCAATCATGTGGGTGTTCAGACAGGGCCAAAACAACGCATTTGTACGTTTGTACTAAGTATGCGTAAAAATCTTTTGTAGATATTACTTATTTTATGATTGATGAAGCATTTTTTGAATTGTGTCAAAACCCTCGGTAAATACACACAATAATTGTCTACAGAATTCAGTGATGGAAAACGTGAAATTTAATCGTACTGGACGAATGGATTTTTTTTTATTTTGTGACGAGAAGAAATGAAGGGATGTGGATTTTCAGAATTTTTTTAAATTTCTTCTATATTTTTGATGTTTCAAAAATGTTTGGTAATTTTAGGACTGGGAGTATAGCCACGTGTTTATTGAAGATAGTTTTCAAACTTTGGCTGATAAATACTTTTGACGACTAAAAGATGTTAAGTCAGAATTTATTTAAAGGAAAAGAAATATCTGGCATGAAAATATCGTACGGGCCACAGGGCTTGACTTCTTACGTATGTATATGACTTATGAAAGCTGTCTGCTTAAAGCTGTCTTTTTAAGAAAGAGTTTTAGTATCGAATATTTATTAGATGATCGTGGAAGTGGAGAATTTGAAAATACTTTCTTGTTGTCCGTAAATTCAATGCTAAATTCGCGCTCTGTAGGCTCCTTGCTCCATAGTCCAACGCACTAACCACTGAGCCACGGCGCCCAAAGCTAAGCAGGATATGCTCATAGCTAACAATATCTCCTAGCATTCAAGGTGTCGCCACTTCATCTGTTCAGAGTCACGACTGCTTGGGGTCGTGAACGAAGGAAGTTACTAGGTTATGGTAACAGAAAATACCATAAAGGTTGTCATTCCGTAAAGAATTTATATCAGTAATTGGTATTGGCCAGCAGATCGACGTGGCTTTTACTTTGCAGCGAAAATATCAGGAGTCTCTACTTTCTTGCATCATCTATTCCTTCTCGTGTGTGAAAGAGATCCAAGGAGAGATCCAAGGTTTTTATTAAAAAATTTTTCAAAAAAGTTTTACTCTAACATGTTTGTCATACTCTACCGAGAATTGAAACTTGCTAAGATTCGTAGCTTGAACCGCCTGTCAACAACTATTGCTTCATTTGAATTAAAACCTACATATGTACATATGTATGTAGATGGGTTGGTGAGTTGGGCTAATCAACTTTATAGGTACCATACCATTGTCATTATCGATTCTACCATTATAATTCATTGTTGTAACCCAAACTCACTTTCTAATTCCCTTCTTCAATCTCAGCAAGAAGAATATAAATCCATAAGATACCCACTTCTGGCTTTAAATTCCTAAAGCTCGTTTCAATTTCTTTCTCAAATCCCGTAATGCTTTAGGGTTCATCAACACTTTAACACTACACATTCACACTGAACAAAAGGAATCCAGATAACAGTGTAACAGTTCATAGAAAAAATGGAAAACCAAAACAATCGGTTCAAGAAAAAGAAAGCAAATACCAATCAGTTGAGAAGAATCTGAAATAAATTGAAATTCCTACCCCTTTTAGAGAATGCTACCATCTTAGCGGTTCTGAAATGGGTAGAAAAACTATCATAAATGTCCAACTGAGTTGTGCTCTTCCTGCGAACAACAACGACGACCACTCGCATAAATGTCCTTGAAGGTCAACGAAATTGCCATAACCTAAGCACAGGGTTTCATCTATGTGTGTGCGACAGTCTGTTCTCCTCTCACCAGTCTTGCAGCACCTACAGAAGCTGATTGAGTCGTTTTCATCCTTGTCCGTTGTACATATAAACAGCACACTGTGTGCCACGGCTACGGGTGCCCTCGGTATATAGGAAAATTCCTGCGTGTAATTTATTCCAATCCCGACGTAGTATTTCAAGAATTGTACATAATATAAGACGTCCGGGGCCTGTATCTTCCCGACAACTGCAAGAAAAATGGGCAGCAGAAAAAATGTTGGCACCACCCACAAAATAGAAACAAAAGTGTTGAATCCACTGAGTTTCTTAGCAGCGATTTTGAGTGAAAAGCTAGTGCGCAGGATTGGGAAATGGGAAAAGCTTTTGTGCAGAGATTTTGGAGTCGAAATAATATTATTCGGGAACGTTATTAGTTTAAGAATGAATGCGCGGCAGTCAAAGTGTAGCATTCAGAGGATGTGATTGGGGCCATGATTTGTCAAACACTCAACTGTCAAATGGATTTGAAGTCTGGTGCATACTGGTGTCGTGTTTCGTCATAAAACAAATGGAGTTATATACGTATATAACCTTCTTAAAACGCTTATGTAGAATAGGAGCGGGGTAGATTGATTGGAAAAAGTCAAGAGATACACCATATGAGGGAAGGCAACCTTGGTAGCGAAGGACCAGAGAGGAAAGTAGTTAACAAACAAAAGTATGTGAAGATACAAACGTACATACATAGATCGAAATAGTCGCTACCTTAACTTTAAAAGGTCACCATTATCGAATACTAGTGAACACGATATCATTTAGCAGCACTAACCAAAAATTACTTTGACATTTTATGGTGAATATAGGTAATACCAGAAAAATTCTGATTTTTTTGAAGTATGTATATGTAGCTGTGAATGTAAATGATAACAGGTTCCACGAACACTGCGAATTTAAAAGATCTATTGTGCCGCTTGATGGGCATCGAGACAATAGTTGTTTGAACTAGTCCTTCACATTCTATGAGATGTTTCTTCGTGGTTCATGGACAATCTGCAGTGTTTATAGTCTTCTATTACTGAGGATACTTCTGAAATCAACAGTGGCTTGTTAAAAAGGTTTTCGGATTAGGAAGGCTCTTAGTGAACTTTCGTGGAGTAAAAGGTGACGTTTTTCACCTTGCAAGATTATCCTATAGGTGGTTGTTTGAAATCACCCACTAAGCCTGGGAGCTCTTAGAATACTTGGTACTTGGGTCTTACTTTAGACAGAAATCTGCATGTGTACAGGGTGGGTTATCTAGTGGTTTCTTTATAAGCATAGGTTATTTTGACACTGACAGCTGTTTCCCGCTTGAAATCTCGACAGAGTGTCAGTGTCATACCTCCGCGAAACGAAATGAGTCGCTTTACGCTTGAACTACCTTGGAAAATATTGAAAACTTATTTCCAATGTGAGTGAGGGCGAAAAATCATCTTTTCTGACAAGGCCCATTTTCGTTTCGGGGGCTTCTTTAACAAACATAATTGCCGCATCTGGAGCTCGGAAGACATTTAAGACTTTGTTTACACAGGACTGACGAACGAGATTTATTTTTTAAATTTGTTTGTTCAGATTGGTAGTCCTGTCTAATTATTTTTGACGTAGCAGTTTGTTGGCGCCAATGAAATTGGTTTACATTTCAACAACAAATCCTTTTTACAACAAAACCAATGTTTTTCCGATCATTTCATTTTAACTTTCGTATTTCTATTCCTTATTTCTTGAATTTTTCTCAGTTTTGACATTTTTTCCCCAGAATCTTGTCGAATGACAACGATTGACTATGCCAAACGTCAAAAAATGCAGTCCATTAGTCCTGTGATCAGGGTCTAATACTGTTATGTACGTTTATTTGACAAGCAGATCCCTACCAGTGCATTCATTCAATAGTGGTTTAGGGTTATTACGTTGGTCATTCTTCGACTTTTAATAGAATAAATTCATTTGCATTAATTTGTACTCTTTTGGATTCATTTGCATTCTCCTGCACTCTTTGCATTTTTTTGGATTCTTTTTGCATTCGACTATATCGCAACCTCAGATCACCAGATCACATTTTGGGTAAAAGCAAGTCGTTGTGTACCTCACTCTCTACGTGTCAATGTTATTTAAATCTGGATTTCATTCGCAAAACGAATCAAAAGAGTGTCATTGCTGAGTAGATTTGGCCTACACTAGATTATAACCGGTGTGTCGGGTTGGTTTTATTAAGGCGTCCACGCAATCGTGGTATAGTTCTGTAAAAGCTGTCTAAACCTGATCGGCTCTGTCCTATGACTTCTGCAAGTTTGTACCAGTCAAAGCCACTCCTGGTTTAGTTAGTCTCGAGCAGTCATGCAGACGTAGATATGATTTTTTAACTAAGTTTGTATGTATTTAACATCAAGTGATTATAATTTCTGGTTCATTTCTGACCATATTAGGTAAATAATGTGCGTAAAATATGCAAATTGGAACTTAATTAAAATTAAATAAGAGTGAAGCAAAAAATTATGAAAACATTATTATTATTATCTCCCAAACCTTTCACCAACAATAAAATTACTGTTAACATTATCTGAATGATTAATCTTCTCACATTTTGCTACCACGCAGCCAAATTTTGACAATTAGCTGTATGTTAACCTGTGATAACATGTTAACAATGCAATAGTCATAATTGACTTTCATGTTGCACCATAAAAACACATTAAAAATGTTAATTGCCTTGACTTCCGGTTTACCGATTACACGTACAACCTTCCGAAATATGTACGTGTTAATAAATATTAATGTATCGTTGAATAATTTGTCTTTAATTATATTAAAAAATCATTTCATTGAATGCACCCACCCAAAACTTTCAAGGACAAATGGCACGTTTTACTTTAAACAAAAACAAACAATTCCAACAAAGTGACAACGGGGTGTTAAAGGAAGATATCTATGTCCTGACACCGTCTAGCGTCTACTAGCCCAAAGGTACTCTTGCACTTTTAATTACTATTAGAAATGGTAGACATTTTCCCCGAGGAAATTGTGCAAACAATTAAAATAAAACTGCCTTTTGGTGGAGCACACACAATTCCACTTACCAACAATGACATACTCCAGGTCTATGTTAACAATTGAATTCAGCAATCAACAAAACCAAACTTCAGGAGCTCTTGTCTGCTTTTATACAACAACGTGTTCCACAAATAGCTGTTAACCTCCGAAAAAGCAACGAGTCGTCCACTGTCTAGCAACTTCATTCGCAACTGGCAAAGTAGCTCCTGGACAGTTTATTGGTCTACATACAGTTCGGTAAAACTAGAGAAGCCACCACTATGTACTAGTAGGACCAACTCCAGTCCCATTTGCTTAATGGATATTATAAATTTTGGCGCAAATTGAAAGTCGTAACTCTCGGTGTGTTTTTGGCCTTCTGACTTGGGGTAGCATAAATTCTTTTGCTGTTGTTGCTTGCTCATTCTTTTAGTCCTTAACTGGTACAAACTTTGCACGGCAAACTCCCTTCTGGTAGCCTTGCCATCCTTAGGCACTCTCATCGCCATCATCATCATCATCATTGTCAAAAGTCGGGGTGGAGTGCCGGAAGTTAGGGATATAATTGTAATTACTGTAAAGTCTCTGCTGCGAATGGAACAGGAAGTCGCATTCCTTAAGGAATTTCGTCTAATGTTCGCCACGAAGGAAGAAAATTCTAGGACTAGGATGCCTGCCTAATAAGAACATTTTCTTGCTGCTTGGGCAATCATAAATTAATTTTTTTTTTTCTGCCTCATTTTTTTTTTCTTTTTGAACACGATGTTTAATTTTGTTTTCTACCGAGAGGAGAATACTCCCTGCGCTGCGGCCATGAGATGGATCGTTATCTGTAAGGATAACAGGTGAAAATTTTACTTTATAGCACGTGGGAATTTTTCGCACGTCATTTTGGAAAATACTAGCAGTGTTCCTTTTTTTTCGAGTCTTGAAATGGCGACAGGGGTGGCACAAATTTTAATTTGCCGTGAAATGTTTAGCAAGATTTAAACAGCTTTGGGGGGAAAGGTGAAGTGAATAAAATTTGGAAAAGGTACTTCTATTGAATTTTATGAGTGTAAATAACTGCTATTGTTTTTTAGTAAATCCTTAAGGTGCTTTACTTTACTTATTTAGCTTGACATTGTTTGAGATGAAGTGAAGGTTTCATTATTTTTAAAGACAGGAGTGTTCGAATAGGTTGGGAATGTGGATTGGTATTTGTATAGAGTGAGCTTGGGCCACGTCATCTAAAAAGATATGTGACGTACAGACAGCAATTATCTCTACTAAAATGTATCTCTTGGAGTCCATTCAAACAAGACAGTGATTTCAGTATATCTTGATAAACTTATTTACTTGTTTATACTTCTGGTAAGTAGCAACATTTTTGTAGCAGCGTTGTGTCATTTGTTCAACTCCCAAGAAAGTGCGGAAATTTCGGTGACGGAAGATAACCAGTTTGATGATATTTTTCTACTAACATCAATATCTACGTACCTAATTCTAGGCACTAGATAGTCAAACGTTTCTGAATGGCCGAAATATACAGATTTTACAGAAAAGGAAAGCATTTTTTAGGTTGTGGACTGAATGTAAAAAAATTCTCCCTGTTTGCTAAATGTTGAAAACAGCCGATGGGTTAGTATTTATTATTTTACTTTTTGGCTATGCTTCATAAATTAAAAGGATCATCTTCTATGTATATCTACATAAAATAATTAAATTCCAAATGAGTTGATGTGAAGTTATCACTCGAAAGATATGATTAATTTCTCAATGCGCGTCAAGCTTTCTCTAACGTTTTCTTTTCCACATGAATAAAATTGATCACTAAAATACTTCAAGAACGAAAGTCCATATTTTTTCAAGTCAAAACGGGTCTGATGATGAAGTTATATTGCGAGCTATGACTCAGGAAATGTCATCCACTTTTCAGTCAATGTGACGTTCCATATGTCAGGATTTACCCTGAAAAGTAAGCCTAAAATGCTCATTGTATCTCAATTCAAAATAAGACGAACACTATTGAAGTATTACCGAAAATAAGGGTATAAGATTGATCGAAATATTTTGTCAGAAAGAATTACTATGAGCCTGTTTACAAAGGACTGTCAGACTGAATTTCTTTTGACATTTACAAGCGATAATGTAAGCGGCAATCTGGATTTTCAGATTTTTTTAAATTTTGTGGAAACGCCAATCGCCGTCACCCGATAAAAGGGTGGGAAAATAGATAGACAATAGATATTCGAAAGTAAACCAATCTAATTGTTGCTAAAAGCATTGGCTTTATTGCAAAAAGAATTTGTTGTTGAAAAGCTTACCATTTCATTGGTGTGCTAACCGCTAATACGAGTACGTCAACAAAAGATACGCGGAAGTGTTCAGACAGGACTGTTAATCTGTCCGCCAGTCCTGTTTGAACAGGCTCTATACTAGTTTTTCATGTCCATAACAGTGCATAAAATGATACAATACAAATATGGTCACTAGTAGTAAATTGTGCGTCTTCTACATCAACAGAGACTGCCACCTGTCATACTCTGCCCTCGCCAATACGGTGTTGTTTTACGTTTGCATAGTATGAAATGTACATATGGATGTGGATATATACATACATACATACAAAAGTCAGTTCATAAATAAATAATAATCTTTGGTCCTGTGACTGCGCAATCAAAGAGAAACCGCGATTAAGTGAAAAATCCCATTAGCCCAGAACATTAATTTCACAAATAAACAATTTATTTTTCTGAAATATTCGAAATGATTCGCTGCATTTGTATATAATTGATTCTTTTATCCACAATAATAGTTTAACTTAAAACAAATTACGATAAATACATGAAAAACACAAATGAATAGCTCATCCAGCAAGTGCGCATACAACTCAATGACACCGACACGTAATCACTTTAAGCCCCATGCAATGTCAATAATTTTGAACTCACCCTTGGTCGCGGACCCTACGGAACACTGTCACTTTGACATTGTTAATTGATTATAAATAAATTCCATGGAATTTTGTTTTTTTTTTTTTTTTGTTTATTTGCTTCCCTGATAGATATCAATAAATTCTGCTTTTGTAATTGATGAGTGAATTTTTATGATATTTAATGACCACCTTTAATGCCCGGCCACATTTAAGTCAAAGTCCCGCCAGCAAAAAAGCATAAATTTAATTGCTGGTCATTAATTTCCATTAGACATGCAAATGGAGAGATAGGAATATACCAAAGCAGGCCTGAAGGATCTAATTTATGCAAACTTCATGTGATGTATGACATCTGCAATCGGAAGACCGAAATTTTAACCAAACCTTACCGACGTCGGTACGGGTGGTGTTACTATTGCCCAAGGTTAAATAGAAGTTCCATTGCAAGGAGTAGAGTAGTTGTTCCACACACCAGATACAGGAAAAGAGTTGCGAAAACTTTTTCTCCATGTTTAACGACTTAAGTGGCCACAAAATCACCATGCAAAGTCGCTTCAGACGACCATTAGTTGACCTTTAAGTAATTAGAAAATGGCCCAAAGGATGGGGTTGGACTGTTTGTACCACAAATGGCAGCCTCACAACGCTTGGCTCATTGTGCCGTCAAGTTTTGTGACAAATCACAGAGCCAACGGGGGTTTGTTGGCGGATAGATATGGGGAGATATGCAAGCAAGCAGATGGAGGATTTAATTGACCAAAGGATCATAAACTTTTGCTCAACGATGCTGAAAACATTTGACCCTGATTTCATGAGTCAGCAAGCAATTCTCTTCGTCTGTGGCGTTCTGTTGTTGCTTGTCTCATGGTGCGATTACCATGACCATCCCTGGTTTTAATGACATCAAGCAAGCAGGTTGACTGCTCGCAACTTGACGACTGATGACCAAGGATGAGGATAAAGTTTTTACACGCCTCGTTGTTCAATCCCGCACTCTCTCGCATAAGGAAAAACTTTTCAGGGGACGGCGGTAACTATCACCCGATGGAAATGTGGGTTCAACGAGGTATTTTGACATCGTCGGCATATCCGACATGGAACATAGCCGAAATGTTTTCACTTCTAATTATGTTAAAGGGGTTAAAAGGACATGCAAATACCGTGCCATAGAGGGTGGATGGGAAACTTCCTGAAGGTTGTATGGTCAGTTGGCTTTGCTTGCGTTTCGAGAAGACTTTTCAATGATTGTGCCTCGGAACAGGGAGTCAGGCCAGAGTTGTTGATAGCAATGTGGTTCAGTTTGTTTGTCTATTTGGCGCGTCGGAACGTATAATTCGTTTATTTTACGAAGAAAGTTGCTGAAAACTGTGTGTTCCCGTCGAGAACTTTTTATGGGATTACGAAAGTTGCTAACCGAGAGGTGAGGTGAAAGTTCAGACGAGCGTTGACCCGGAAGCATTGTTGATCAGAGAAGGCAATTGACTTTAAAAAGGGAAACTGTAGAGCCATAACTCTTACAGCTTGAACTTTACATAAGTACTATTATTTAATCCTTCGGTTGGCATTAACGTCAGACGAACATTTTTAGACTCGAAACAAAATGGTGCAACAAATGGGTGCACCACCAGCACCGGACTTCATAATTAAAATTTTTTTTGTAATTTGAAGTTGAAGTCTTTTACACAATTAATACATGTCATGTAAAAATGAGTAGGAATACTCGTATAAGATCATTCTTTGTAACAATAGTCATCCAACATAAAGACTAATGTAAGCCAGTGGTCCTATTGTTCAGACTGCCTATATCTTCTCCCATTGAGACCCTCATCCTTACCTTTTAGTAGTTTAAACCATGACTGCTGGCACATAAAAACCGCAACCATGTGGGTGAGAAAACCCCTGTGCTTACTAGCCGGGTCAGTGATACTGTCATACCTCAATACCACTCTAAGTACTTCAATAAATCATAATCTACGCGTAGACTTAATTTATGGTAACATATGCAACAAAATTGAGTGAACTTAGTCACCATACCCGAACTTCGTCTATCCCTTCACATCATACATTTGCTATTTTCTGAATAGAGCTTCCCATTCTCATCGTACCGTTGCAGCCATAACACTTCCACCAGCTATAAGGACATATGTATGTACGTACATACCAATGTATAGTTTGATGTTTTCACACGCGTGAGCATCACATTTGATTCAACATCACGTACCGCAAGCCAGTTACATGTCCTTAAACCCTTTTCCTTCTGTATCTTCCTCTCTGGTACGTCAGTTGATTTGAAAATCCCTCTATTCGTCTCGGCGTCTGCCTGCATGTCTGCTCATCTACGGGTGTAGATATCTCTGTTCTTGTTGGGTGCGTGTATCATCGTTTATCATACAAGGCTAATAACGGAGGCAGGGTGGTTCTGCTGAAAATGGCTTAAGTACGGTTGTCGTTTCTTTTAAAGATAGTGTATCACTGTTTTAAACCGTTGAGGGAAATGGGTTTTCTACGTGGCATTGTGTTGATATCCTTGAACCGAGATGCGATACCCGGAGAGAGTGAGGAAGGTGTGTAACATATTGCGGTGGAAGACCTGTGTTTCAGTATTTTACCGTCCACTCGTTCACCATTTATCTATAAAATATATTTTGTAAAGGTTAAATCTTTGGATGGATGTTTACAAATGACAGGAGAACAATATTTCTGTGCACGACTCTCAAATTTACTTGTCGTCCTTTTTTTCTTGACTTCATGTCACGTCAGTTGATTTGATCCACTTGAAATCCATCAAATGTGCGTCGATCAATATTTTGAAGCATGACCAGGATATAACCATGGCACCAGGACGTGTAAACAAAACCATGAGCTCTGTATGCACTCGTATTTTATACATTGTTTTGACCAAGAATGGTTCAATGGATCCATTGGGTTTGGAGTCAGCAACAATTGGACGTTGGAGCTACACGTTTCTGTAGTTTTCTGGCTACTTCTCGGACCGCTTCTTTAATGGGTAAGACCTCCGCTTGGAACACATTGCCGTGATTTGGAAGCTTTAGTGAAGGTGGAATTTCAGAGCCTACGTTAGTGCTGCTACGATGCCTTAACATATCTGGGTTGCTTCCACGCTCATCAGGGAATTGCAGGCAACGAATCTGCAGATGAAGGGTTACTGTTGCAGCGCTACTTAAGTCTTTTTTCTGCGAGGAAATTTTAAATAAGGAAAGCAAGCTAGTGATATTTTTTACAGAACCTTGAATCTGCACCTGTACCCAGAGACAGAATGTCAGTTCTGTTTGAGAAATCTGTGTTATTCTAGCAACTATATTAGTGACATGCCTTCCATAAGGAAATACTACGTACGGTCTATCGGGTTGAATATAACCTCCTGGTGCATTAGTTTTTTGGGTCGCAGTGGCTGTCTAAAAACAAGTGTACTCCTACATTAGATTGTGACCTATCTGTTGTCGGTTTTCCATGTCACCCTCTTTTCAAAAGTTGGATTATTTCAAACCCAGGACCGTTTTCCTGCTTCCTATAGCTCCGAATCTAAGTGTAGTTTGAAGGACTGAGGAACTTACTTCCAACAGCCCATCAGAGCAGACATCCATAGGATAGAAGGGGATGAATGCTGTGTACATCCAGTCGAAAATGGGTGGTCTTGGGCCCCATTTTCACCAAAGACATTTACTGTCTTCCTAATCCGTTTTCTTCCTACATAAGTAAGGTTCTGGTCGAATACACAACCTAAGTACCTCGCCGTATCTCAGATTTGAAGTTAGTCTTAAGATCTCGAGCAGCATCACTGTTTTTAATGGGTCAAGGTTGTATTCAAATCTTAGGAGCTACTAGCATGGACGGAATTTCGCTTCAATTCTGCAAAAGCACAGTCTTTAAATTTACTTTGGAAGAATCGATGCATAGTCGCGAGTCTGACTCTCAAGGATTTCATGGCAAGCAAATTCTATTATAGTATACTACTGTGCCTTTCTGAGAAAAGAAAGGGTTTGAATTCAAGGCTCGAAATCCGATTGAATTATCAAGTCCTTAAGTCTAGATAATAAAGCTTTGACAACAATTTTTGCGATTTTATAATGAGAGTAGATCCTAAATAGATCGACTTTTAGTACAGGTATGCTAGGCGTGTTGAACTGAATGCGCAAATTTATTAGTCTTTCCAATCCCTTGAGCAGGAACGAATTGACGCCTATCGATCTAATGTCTTCGTGGCTCGTCTGTGAAGGCTTACATATTTTGGGTATGAAAATGACCTTGACTTCTCTCTTAAGTTGAACTACACACTTTATTGATTATCTTTGAAATGAATGAATGAAATCCTTGTAATCCTTCATGGGTGCTTTAAAGATTTCTTTTAGGCATTCTGTCTTGTGGACTTACGTTTAGTACTGAAATATTGCTCCGTGGAAAAAGCGCCCCAGTTCTAGAGTTCTTGGTTTCCATAACTTGTTTCTCCATGAAAAATTTTGTCCCATTATCCTATTTTAGTTTCGGACCCAAATATTAAATGCTATGTCATGCATGGACCTGGAACAAAATACTTACTTACATACAAATCAGTGTATATTCCCTCATTCCCTCATTAAAAATGCCTCAATCCCGAAATGTGTTCCAAGTCTTATTATCCTCTCGCCCTTTATTTCATTCCCGAAAAATGTTCATCAGCAAATTAACCGAAACCACTTTACAACACATTTTCAAGTACGACCAAGACCCGCCTCTTAAATTCACGACAATAAACGACCGCCTCGGTCACAGGACTTCTCATGGAAAATGTAATTTTTTTTCCGTAATCCTAGCGCCACAATACAATCCACAAAATAGCTGCCATATTTTCCGCGCGCACCACCCATTGAATAAATATCAAATTAATTAAATCCACGCAAAGGAACGGTGTCCTTTCAAACACTGAAATTAGTTCATCCTTAATCATCGCAAAAAGGAGCCATGAAACTCATAAAAATCCCTGCAGCATCCTCAGCAGGAACTTCCGTAGCGCGTCGTAAAATTATCATAATTTCGACATTCGCTGCTCATTTATTTTTTTTTTTTTGCGAGCCCATTGCGGTGAGGCACTGAATGAAATCCTTCTCGAAACTCCGAAATCCGAAATCCTGGTCATTCATTCAATGTAAACACAACTTCAATTCGGGGCAAACAAGATAGCAACGCAGGGAATATTTTCACACCTGCTGCCCTAAAAACCATGACCATGAACGGGGCCAAACCGGGAGGCGATGCGGGTGTTTTACAAAAAGTAAAAAAAAAAAAAAACCTTGTTAATCCTCCATTACCATCGGTTGGCCGATATTTTTCAATTTAAAATCACGTTTGACCTATGGCACTTTCTCTTTCCTCGGATCCTCGGTAACAATAGCCGGATGGCAGATGGTAGGTATAGGTACAGCTCAGCGATCCTATTCGGGATATAGTGCCGCAGAGAAGGAAAAGTGAGTGTGGTATTGGTGTACAGTGTCTTCCGGTTACAAACCACAACAGAAGCAAGGATAAACCGAAAAATTGCAAAGCAGACCAGAGTGTAGGGCAGAAAAGAAGAACAAAAAAAAAACGAAAGAACCAAAACAGGAACACTGCTCGTCACACTGGGTTTTTAGTTACCTTTTAACGAGTTCTCTTTACTGTCATCTCGCAGGGCTGCTGCTGGTGATGGTGCTATGTCACCCGTTATCACTTCCAATGAAATCGGGACTCTAGTTGCAATATATATGTAGGTAGAAGTGTTTAATTAGAATACACCGTCGTCGTTGTCGTAGGACACGTAGTCCTGCGGCAATACACTCACCAGGCGATGGTAATAAGAGTCGGCTTTAATTATTCAAGGTTTTGTCCTGATGAATGGTCGCCGAGTTTAGTGGATAGAGATGTGTAGAACGGCCAGGGTATGTAGAGAATGGCTATCGGCTGGACAGTGACTTGCTTGTCCAATAGACAGTGTGACCGGAAAATAAAGAACAAGTTTTTTTATTTTTATTACTTTCAGCGAATAGGTTTAAAAATTTGTTTGTCTTGAGACAAATTGTTAGTACTTGAGCTGGGTTCTCGTTGGGTTCCTCGTGTAAATTTTAGCTTAACTCTATCTCTTTTTCTCTATTTAAGCCACTTTGTGGTTCTCCTGAATGGATTTGTCAAGAGTTGTTTCTTTAAAATTTCTTTCCACTAAGGAGTCACTTTAAACAAGACCTGCTGTACCGTGTCACAAAGTAGAAATGGCAACCGCTGTATGGAAAGGATAATGCCGAAATATAGTCTAGTGAATTACATGGGCTAGTGTAATCAAAAGGATATGAGAGAACAACAAAGGGAGCTTAGCGAACCATCCGTGCATATTGGCTAACATGATTTTCATCGAATTTTGTCCATGTGTCTGAAGTGATATTCGAGGAGGACGCCATTCGCATAGGAAGTGAGCTGTGCTTTCTTCTGGCGTTAAGAACTTGGAACACACTAACATGGTTTGGTAACATCAGCGACCGTCCCTGAATCTCACCTTAAGAGGAAAATTGTTTTAACGTTTAGGCTGTATGCAGAGGATTCTATTAGATAGATTGTGTTTGATGCAGGGACCAGCGAGACTATTGCTAAGTGCAATGATTTTGTACATAAGACTAAGTTTGAAACGATCTGTACATACGTCTTCGTCTAGATCTCATCCATATAAATCTTCAAGTGAATTAAAATTCAGGCCCTAATATGGTCGACTTGCCAACACCACTGTTTAAGAACTTCACTGCTAACGATGTGTCAGTATTTCAGAGTGGTGTAGGTACTTCTTTTTATCCCTCATTGTTGCGATTTGACATATTAATTAACTGTTGTTTTTGTTGTTGCTGTTCTTAGTTAGACCCACTGACGCCTAACACAAACAACATACACTGCCATACATGGTTGGTATTATCGCTTATCGCGCATTAACCCACTCGACGAACCCGAAACGAGCCAATTAATTGGCGTACAGTGCATCCAAATCACGAAATCAGCATCGTCAACGCGAATGGCACACTTCCGTCCGCCATTGAATTATATTTGAAACCACTCGATGTCCAAATGGACGCAATTTGATTAAATTCGCTGCGACACCAAATTGACAACCAAAGCCAATTCGTCTGTTTGCGATGCCATGACGATGGTGATGACGATGATGGCGTTGATATGGCCCGGCGCCCTACCCGGCCAAATTCTGCTATCACAAGGATAATTGCCAATATGTTCGTTTTGTTTCGTTTATATGGTTTTTTGATTTAATTTTTGTGTTTTCTTTTTTTTTTTTATTGTCTGTTGTATGCGTTTAATTGATTTTATTTATATGATATTATTTGAGTTGAGGTGAATATGAGAATGCGGTGCGTTTTTATCGCTTTATGCTGTACGATTAAATGACATAAAATATTTTATCTGACTCAAAGGATCAACTCAATTAGTCTCGATTTAAATGATGCAATGTACGAAAAATGTACATAAATGTTTATAAGGGGAAACAATTTGAATTTGAGCATAATACCCATCCGGAGGAAGTGGAAGTTGATAAAAATTTTGTGACACAACATCGGTTGGATGATGCATTTTGTTTTTGACCAAAGAGAGATTAATTAATTATTTTCATTAAATTTTTTTTTTTTTTTTAAATGAAGACATGCATGCCTGTGGTTTGTGCAGCAAATGCAGTTATCAAAGGTCAGACATTATGAACGCGATATTATGCCATTCACAGGTGAATCGTACCTACAATTCAAATAGTGTGACTCCATTGTCCAGATGATTTTAATATCCAGTAGCAAAACTGTGTAAAATTGAACAAATGTATATTAAATTTTGAATATATTAAATCAAACACAATGAAGAAACAAACAAAGCAAACTAAACTTCTAAGATCCTGTTCTCACAGGGCTGGCGGACTGGATTTTTTCGACATAAACGTGTTCAGATTGTCCTGTCCGGACGTATTAGCAGTCGGTTTCAATGGCAGCAATTCGCATTTTCAAATGTGAAAAAAAAATCCTTCCAGATTGCCGCAAAATGTCACCTCTTCGCTCCCCCACGCCTGAAACACAAAATGTCAGAACATGACAATACAATTTAGACCACTCTATAGAGCAGCGAAGTCTCACTTGACCTTATTTTCCGCCACCGATTAATTGCATTAAAAAAATTATTCCGGGGCTTTAGTGATTTGTAGCGGAGCAAGGGTTTTTCCGAGCTTAGGCACCTCACGAACATGCCCGTGTCAACGACATCATACGTACCTACCACCTTGGGGTATACAAATTCAGCTGGCCACAGTCTGGCAGGAATCGTTCAAATAAAATACTGGCTGATGATGTCTCAAGACAACACGGCTATTGTGTCGTAAAGATGTTGAGATTTGAGATTACTTACAGCGGGGGCAGTAGAAGAACAGGTATTTGACATTATCAAGTTGTCAGGTTTTAATCTGAAGGTCGGAAACCATCTTCATTTTAATCAAGGTGAATTGAATATTCCTTGACGGGGTAGGTAGAACGGGGTGGCCACATGTGCAGCCAACACTCGGATCACTGGTTTACTTGAAAAACAAATACAAAGGCTGGTTATTAGCTTTGGGGTAGCTACATACATGACCTCCCTGTTGTTATAAACTTCAAGAGGGTGGTTTTCCCAGATCTTCGAATTTGTATTGACCTAGGGCAGCTTCTGTAGTTCTGACTAGGCTTTGTGATTCCCAAATTAAGTGACAACTGCATTCCACTGTATCCGTGTCGCCAGAGCATCGGCAGATGTCATCAGTTTCGCAAAGAGGTTATAGCCAGTAATAATCCCTTTGGATCTTTTAAGCGCCAGAATATGTTTAGTTTTGGCAATATCATGTCCAGGCTTCTCTGGAAAAACTGGTGTGCTTCATTTCTCGTTAGCCAGTCTCACGACTCGACATTGCGATAGTTTATTCGACTCTCTATTACTTATACGGAGCCACTATCTGATTCACAGATTCTATCAAGATCATGAGTAAATTCTTTCTGCTTCCCCAAGCGTTATTTAATCAAAGATACGGTGATCCTTAACGTTTTGAGATCGTTTACTGGAATTCAAAAGTGTCTCTAACTTGAAATCAAGGGGTTGGAGCAGTCACTCACAGGATGCTCCATACCAGAATTTTGGTTGGAAAACACATGCAAAACTTAGTTTATATTTTAGTTCATTCAGTTCACGAGTAAGTTCTATTGTTCAGTATTCAAAAAACAGAATTAAAAATTGGACTCAGCCCCGCCTAACGTCATTCAGGTCATGGTCTATTGAACTATAGAGGAAGAATGGCGCATTTACATTTAGAACGCCGCACTCTTAATAAAAGAAAAACAAAGACTTTCCTCGCATTTCGCACTCTATGTACATATGTACTTCCTATTTGTGCAGTCTTGTGTGACATGCATGCTTTGAGAAAGTCATAAAGTGACATGTAGTACCTACTTCCTTTTCTTTAATAATGTACATGTTGAAATGCATCCGTATGATGCGCCTGAATTCATATCAAAAAATCTGAATTCATATCACCGTTAAAAAGGTCCATAATCATTATTAATTATGGATAAGCTTTCCGATTGCAGCCAAATGTGTCAAATGTACATTCATTTCCTTATCAGAGAAGATTATGTCATCACCCTTAAGTACATTATGTCACCCGGAAGTGCAATGAAAAGTGCTCACCATATTTTTTAACCAATCGCACTTGACAACTTGTATTGCAATATTTAATACCAACAATAAAACAACATTTTTTCCCGCCGAAATCCTTTCAGAAGGACAACACTGCATTGCCTGTAATACCTTTAATTTTACATATCTTTAGCGATTACGAATAAAGTTACATTTGCATTCTCACAGCCCACAACCCGCTGTCGTCGCCGCCGCGGCCGCCGCCACTGTTGTACTCGTAGTAGCTAGTAGTGTCTCCACTGTTTACGCATTCTGTTTGTTGTCAATCTGTGCCATTTAAGCCATCCATCCACCGGAATCCACAACATCAATGCCGGTGATGCCACGCCGAAGCTCATGCTCATGCTGCTGCTGCCGTCGATGATTATGATGTTGATGATGCCAACATGGACGACAACAAAGGATACACCACACATACAGCCTAGCATACCGTCGCATCAGTCTGGTAAGCGGCCGGTAATCACATGACGTCGACTATGCTAGTAAAAACGAAACACGGAAATGGCGGCCGGACGGTCGCCTCCTGTAAACAAATCGTGTGAGCGAATTCCGACAACGAATTATTCTGGAATTTGGCAATCAATAGCGTCCAGTCGCACAAAACGGATTAAATCATTATCCTGGTCATCTCACAATAAAAAGGCTAAATATTGCGGATTTTCAATTTTCACTCGGCGTGAATTGTAAGAGGTGTGGTGGTGGCGGCCATCCGGCGGCGGCGGTAGTTGCGGCGTGGGGTCGCAATCGGTTTGGCTGGCTTGCTAGTGATTGGAAATGCGGTTCTTCGTGTTCCATTGTGCGCATAGGGATGCGTTCGTTGGTATTCTTTTTTTTATTTTTTTTTATAAATTTTCCTTTCAATTGAATCGGCTCACACTCTCACGCATACATGTCCAAACATTATGCAAACAGCAGAAACCGCAGAAATATTTTACTGCAAAAAGTTTGTTTGTCGGTGGAGATTTCTGGGTTTTTTATTTCCGATTTTTGTGTTTTTTTTCTTTTTAACTGCAAAATAAATTAAATTTCGTAATTTCCGTAAACGAATTGAATAGGGATGTGACGTGATGGCGGCAATCCCTCTGCGTGTGTTTTGGAGAAGTCAACCGCAATTAAACGATATTTTAAAACCCTTCACCTACTGTAGGTTAAATTTAACACATGAGGCAATGAGATTTATTTCATTTATGCATATAGACTATTTCACCTGTAGTAGATGATTAGGCTGGAACTGGGAAGGGCAGTATAAGGACTACGTGTCTTGTTGCTGGTCATTTGAGAACATCCTTTAAGCGCATCCTTGCAAGCTAAACAGAAGGGAAAAAATCCGCAAAACTACACTTTAATTTCTATCCCTGCAGAGAGTTTTCTCTTTCATCTCTTCATTGGGTACAGGACCGTCTGCACTAAGGGATAATCTAATTGCTTACTTTGAGATGGAAAGCACGATAAAGAGGATACGGATTAAACACATACCTACATATATGTATGTTTGTACATAGACAGAGGACAAACATGTTTGGGGCGTAAAAAATGTAGAGCTGATAACAATGAAGGCTAATTAATGCGGAGCAGTGAGATACATATGTACATGTGTGTGTATTTAAGGCTCATTTCATTATAAGACCCTTAAATTGTTAAGTTTTGAAGCTGGGTTGCATGACAATTCTACAGCTCCTTTATCTCTATGTCTTGAGGAAAATGATTCCATCGGATGGGGTTGGGCAACCGGTGACAGACGACCACGTTGTGCCAATTTTTTAGAGGTTAAGTCTTAGGCTAGGTTATGTGCAAAAGTTGACGTATGTATGTACATAGGTCTAACTTTGGGCTAATTTCTAGTCCAACAGCCTTGATTCACCAGAGTGCCAGGAGTGGCACAAGTGAAGGCAGGTAGTTTCTTCCTTTAGGACAAATAATTACTAAATAATTACTTCACATTCCACAGAATGTGGTAGAACAACCACACCAGAAGTATGTATGTATGTATATACAAACTAGGTAGGTTAAGTGGCGGTTCTTTGGAGAAACGTCCCAATTAACACTAGGGTGCGCCTTCTTCTTACCGCAGAAGGATTCTTCAATCCTTTTTTCAGCTACCTCGGCAAGATCCACAAAGTAGGGTTTTCCTAGTGTGTGCTGCTTGGTCGCTATGGCTGGACATCTCTAAAGGAAGTGATGTTAAAAATTCTTTCTTGTTAGTATCCCTGCGGCTTTTGCTAAAGGGGTGCTGTTAGGGGTGCCGAGTTCGGTCGCATGGTCCCCGATTGATCAGTGGCCGGTGATTTTGGTTACAATTTTGGCAAAAGCTAGTTTTGATTTAGCAAGTAGCTCGCCATGTTTTTCTCTACATGAAACAACTAGTCAAGCTATACTGTATTTGGAATTTAGTATCATCTTAAGGACTATGTTATAGTTTCATAGCAAAGGACATAGCGGTCTACTGATCATGAAAATATCATCCAACCTAAGCATATAGCGTTTGACCAAAGAGAATCTATTAAGTGCTGAAGACCGGTGGCGACGGTGCCGGCATTCCATTCAAAACGTTGCATGGGCTAAGTTTCACGTGACCATCAATACGAAACCCAGCAAGAAGAATCCGGGAGGAATATGAATTTTTTGAAAAGGATCAAAAAGGGCTTGAGAAGAGCAGATAATGAGAGATTCTACTCTAGAAGGTACAAGAGAAAGTCAAGGTAAAAAACAAAGATTTTGTCACGTCTGATGAATGGAATCTCTGTATTGATTGACCAGTTCCGTTTGTGGTGATGGTGACGATGGTGAACATTTGCTTTCCCGTCAATCAATCAAATTGATGCCTAAAACAGAATTAAGACAAGACCTGTCATACTTGCATGGATTGTGCGAAAACGGGAATGACTGCATCTCTAGCAATCACCACTTGTCAAATAAATCAACTTTCCTTATTCTAGAAATCACAAACTGCATTTGTGCCATGTTCCGTTGCAGTTTCTATTTGCGAAATATTCCGCCAAACCAGATTGAATTCAGATGAATTGCTCTTATACAGTGCTTGTGTCAACCCATCTGACAGAAGTCCTTTCAACTTTACCAATTTAAATGCCAAATTTTGGTCTTTTGTGACCTTCAAGTACTGTTCACTTTAAAGAGAACACAATTTCGGAAAACCTTTTTAAACTCGGCTCCTCTGAGAGAAAACTATTTTTCTTTTTGCCGCCAAAACAAGAAGAGAAAAAAAAAGTAAAAACCGTTCCTTCTTCCTCTCATATCCCATTGATTTTTATCGCCAGTTTCCTATTTCAACGAAGATTAGCTTTTCGAAATAAATTTACCGAAAGCAACGGAATGCGGAAAAGAAATCGAAGAAAGAAAACTTCATCTTCTTAAGTTTGTATTGCTTTTGTTGTGTGTTGTCGTCGGTCGAGAGGGGGGGATTTTCGTGTGTAGTCGATGCCCAACAATCATTGTTCTTCTAGTGTGGTAGCACTTTAAGAAGAAGAATAGATATTGTTGGTCTGGGAATTGTTTTGCCGCTCAATACTTAACAAATTAATACTAATAGTCTGAGTTGGCTGAAAGAAGTCCTTTTGGTGTCTGTATTTTGATGGAATTCGTTGTTAGGACGTGGTTGTGGACAAATGAGAGAAAGTTAAATGCGAGATGGAATGGTTGTTCTTTGAAGAAAGTTTTGAAATAAAAATGATCTGATTTGGCTTTCTTACTTAATGTTGTGCGAAAACAGAAATAACAGCTGTAAGTGCGGGTTTGTCTGACTGGAGCTCTATATGAGCTACTGCATCTGTCATATTAAATCATCTCAGAACTGTCAAACTCATAGAATCACGCGCTTTTTCGACTCCTATCGATTCATAGATATAAATACCTACATACATTTGTCATCTTGGTAGAACTACTCTCAATCTTACTGTTCGCGAATTCACAGTGAATACAGCGTTACCAGTTGAAACTGGGGCTAAAACTGAGCAATACTGAGACTAGAGCAATCAATTTGCTATATCGACTGTAGATCGACTGATGAACTTCTGTGCTAAGTGGAATAATCTTTTCCTTGCGGATATTGGACATTTACAAAGAAAAGGCCTCGCTTCAAGTGGGATTGTTGAGATATTGAGTTACTAGGACGTTGGTTGCCGCTGACACTGAGACACTGCAAGGTTCATTGTGGTATGAAATACATCTGTAATCCTCGTAAGTCTATTCTTGAATCAAGCAGGATCTTAAAATAAAGCATGGGAGACTATTTAAGCCAGTTCACCTAAGTTTTCGAAGAAGAAGACACCTATGTACATATGTAAATATAATCTTCTTTGAGCCAAGAGAGCTTGACACGTACAAAGGAATTGAAGTATAGTTTCTTCCTTTTCTTCGTCCATACAGGTTCTACAGAAATCATTCGGAAATCGATCAAATCAGTTAGCGTGCCTACTGTGCCTAATGTAGTGTCCTGTAACCTACCATAATTGCTATGAGTGTCCTTTTCTGTTTGATCAGACAGTTGCAGCACTACTGACTCAGCTTGGGCTGAGCTAGAGAAAGGTGGCTTAATTCACACTGTTGCACTTAAAAAGCAGTTTCCCTTCAGCAGGCTTGAATGAAAGATGGCTGATTACTTCCAAACGCTGGCACATGCTAGGATTCTAGTATCCCCAAATGGGCTATAAAGTAACAGCCCCAAGATTCAGCGTCTGATGTAGTCTGATAGCATTCAACATAACTTCTTTCTGTCTGTCAGATTTGACGGGGAGAAGATGAGTATAATCGATGAATCGCCTTGTTGGTAACCACGTTCTAATGCGAGATGCCTTGTAAAACGGGGACAAGAATAGTTTCTGAGGTTCAGGGTTCATTCATGTTGATTCTCAACCGCTTATAATGTCATCGAATCCGTACCTAGCGTCGATGACAGCATCATTTACATAATATTTTAGTTCTAGGCTAGGCCCAGAGCAGAAATGCGAGTTTACTCTTTTGCGGACATCATCTGATGACTACAATGGCTTCAAGTGATCCTAATTGTATTCCTCTTCTTCGAAGTAGAAAAAGGATCTAGGTTTCGATCAGACTGATTTGTTTCATAATCATAGCTTACCGGAGAGCTCCTTGGACTCGTTGGTATCGTATAGTTTGTTCGTTGCGATGAACAGTTTCGAGAGCTACAATGTTCGCAGCTCTATAACTAATCTATTTGGCAGATGTACTCGCACATTCTTTCTTAAATTTCATTCTTTCTCCGAACTCAAACTTTATTTTATTGATTACTCACGTAATACACAAGACCATCGAGGAGTGCATGCAAAAGGTACAAAATTCTTAAAGCCAATCTCCACCTATTTTCAAATTTCATGAGCAAACAGCTAATAAATCTCCAGCATCCCTTTAAAGCATCTTATTCATTGTATCGGTTACCTGAAAATATCCCTGCTGGCTTGCACTGATATAAAATTTAGTTTCATGTTACGAGTACATTGAATCCTTAAACTACTTAAACCCAAGCACCCACCACCAGCACACAGCATCAATTTGTTGTAATTCATATCCTGGACCATCGGCCATGAAACTTTAACTGCTTTCCCATGATTTGAAGCACAAATCCGTAGAGCGTCCCCTGCCCCCTGCTCAAGTCCACCCAATTATAAAGTATTCCACAAACTCTGTCCTATACGTGTGTACATCCACATAAATATGTGCTAATAACAACTAACAAAACCCATCCACTATTTTCCCAAAAGGATTCGCACAAATAATTTTGTGGATAAGAAAACAATACAAGCTTCCAGCTACTGGTACCGCACTATCAATTGATGATATGGCCTAGCATACTATAACACCATCCAGGCAGAGAGAGGCGTTCCTGTAACTGGGATTGGATTTAAGGCTGCAGAGGCGGGGGCTGTTGAGAATGGTTTTGTTGAAGCTTCGTAAACAGCGATTTGCATTCAAATTTGGCACGAAGGGTAAATATTTAATGAGCTCCAAAGTGTGAGTATTAAATTTTTGATTCTAATTAATTATTCATGTGTAAACCCAAATATTGCTACTAGCACTGAGAATGGCACCACTGCTGCCACCGCCTGCTGATGATGGCACCAATGAATAGAAACTGAAGGTTTTGCTGGGGGTTTAGGTGGTGGTGGGGGTTGCTTAGAAGATGGTCTTTTGCCCGAAGAAAGGAGAACAAAGAAGGAATCTATGCAAAGGAGAATATGTTTGGACCAAGAAAGGAATATGGGAGTATGGCACGTCTTCACCTCTTCTCGTTTTTGGGAAATAATCAGAGAAGAATTAAGAAAGTTTATTTTAAAGTGAGTGATTAGGGGAGGCGTTATATTGGTTTTACGAGTGTGGGTTACAGTCAAGTGTGGGGTGGAGAACCCTACCAAGGTGTTGGAGCTTACCTATTTAAATAGTCCGTGTGCTATGCTAAGGGGATTCTAATTTGGTTGTGGAGTTATGTATAACGTGCGTTATGAAACAGTTAGTTTAAACTTGTAACTTGGAACAGACAGCGTGTCATGATAACAATTTTAGTACGTCCGAAATATTAGGTTGGATAGTTCCTCTGGGAACTGTTTTTGGATTTTTCATGGATGGAGGAAACTCAAGGAGTTTATCATTCCATCACATGTACATAGAGCTCGCTACGCTTTCAAGGTGGATAACGAGCTCAACGAGACCTTTGTTGTTGAATGCGAAATTCACAAGCTAATATGGGAGGAACAGTCAATCTTTCATGGCATGACGTATTGCTTTGATGGCAGTTTAATTCCAGTAGCTTCCAAAATGGATTGAGCCGTAAATGAAAATTAAATCCAGTACATGGAGTAAGGGACACTCTTTTGGTGGCTTGCGCTGAAAAAGATTACATTACACAACATCACAAAGAACAGCGGTTATATGTAGGTGTCATTGCAATCAAGTCCAACACTGTGTCGCTCGAACATCATATTAAAAGCATATCAGGTGTTAGTATGCGAAATGGTTTTAGCAACATTCTAAATCTGTTTTCTAGGGAATCTAAATTTTAGGAAATTGGTTCATAGTAGGCTTCCTATTCAGGCTGGACTGAAGTGTATTTTTCTCCGAGACTACCGACTCCCATTCCATTCAGCGTCTTCCATATACAACTGTTGACAGTACACGAAGCTTGTCGCCGTCTATATTGACAGCCATGCTGCTAACAATGTCCGAGCTTCGAATATGATGTCTTTTAAGTCATCTTTAGGAACTCCCATCTTTAGGAGATCGCTTAAGACCAGTCTCCTCTGGAATGAACGTGTTGATGAGCAGAAGAAACACGCCTCAGCGCTCGATAGGGCCGTTGGGACGCTGGGAGGACTTTCTATCAGAGCCACAAACTAGGAGCCATTGTTTGCAGGATTCTGTCATATCGAAACAAATGTGAACCAACTACAATCGGTTCATACAACACGATCTGTTAGGCAGGACAGGGATAGACAAATCGTAGCGACAAGTACGGGTCACTGACCCATAGCAGCATAAGCTTCTGGATTAGGCATTCTATCCAACAACGAGAGAGAGAAAGAAACAGTGTTTGTACCCTGCGATTGTCTGGCTCTAGATAGAATCAGACATTGCATACGGACGAAATTCTTCTTTGATGGCCTTATCCAAATCTCGAGATCAACAGACTAGTCAGTTTCCTAAATGCCACAGGATGGTTGTAAAGGACTTCTGTTCTGTTTTTCTAGATTTTTTACAACAACATTGACAATCACATCACTTGAGTTGTGATTACAATGACAATGAAGTACTAATTAAGCCTCATGGTGGAACTATGAAGCTACCACTTCCATATAGATCAACGAATTGGAAGAAGGTTACAGTAGTAAGGGAATTTACCTTGTGACAATCATTACTCACAAGAAATCAAAGCGGATGAAGATATCCTTAGCAAAGGATATGTAGAGATAGCTAAGATATATAGAGAGAAATTTTTAAATACCGAATTTAAGTTACTTGGATAGAATGTTCTACAGTTTGAGCTGAATCATGTCCTCTATAAATACGTCCTCTGGGTTAGCTCTATTATAAATTAGTTTTCTCCTGGTTTGTTTGAGGTTGCTTTCCATATGGAGCGTGATTAGGAAACGGGTTCAAACCTATGTTTAGCGTTGAACCTATACATAAGCCTGCACAACTTGAGGTCGGACTTTGTTGGACACAAATCGACAGGAACTAGGACTGTCCACAATAATATTTCAGAACAACTACGTGTCACCGCTTTTCAATCAACAAATATTCCAGATAACTACAACAAATCCAAGCGACTGTGTGTTATTTCAAAACAAACACACTTCCTCCCACGATAACAAAGTCACAAATAACATTCAATAAAGCGGTACACCGTTGTCGGTTACACTCCGATATCCTCCGGCTTAAGTATCATTTCATTAAAAGATTTCCTATCTCTCGTCTCATTGTTATCCTTTTGCCACACAATACGTTCAGCAAATTTGCAAACACACATCTTGTCGCGATGGTAATATACACATCCGCAGGTGAAGTTCGACAACATCCCGAAAGATTTTCAATTCACTTTCGAGGATGTTCCTCTAATGGAAGATGGGAAATCAAATTGAAAATTGCAGTCACCACCCTACCCCGCCAGGAGCTCGTGTTGCCAGCTGTGTAACTTTTGCGGTAAATAAGTCAAGAGGCTTGTTCAGCTCGAACCAAAACTTAATTTAACGAGAAATAAATTTCCGCAGAACTTCAAATGACAGCGCGGGATACGAATATTGGTTGTTTTCGTCGGGGGAGCGCGAGTCAGCCCGTTTAGCATCCCATCGGAATACAACACGGTCGCATGTGTGACTTTGCAAGAGGTGCACAGTGACATACACCTGTCCTGGGAACAGAGACTTTGTCGTTTGTTGAAATGATAATGGAAACGATGCACTAATGACAGTTTAAAGTGAATGTTACCATTTGGTTGTTGTCAGCGATGAGACAACACAATTACAACTTAATTTCATGGGGGAATTAAGGAATCTAAATTGAGACTGACATATTTCTCAGTCAGACACGTGTAAATTCAACTGAAAGTTAAGTCCGACAAATGCCAACTGAGGTATTGACCTCAGCATGGCGACAGTAAAGCATTGCTCTAGAAAAACTGTCAAAATGTGCTACCACCCCTGCCACTGCATGTGGCCGTTGAGATAAGGAAAGAAAATCGTCTTTTCTTCGAAGAAAAACTATAGAATAGGCTTCTGGAGGAGGTGTCCTTTATTTTTTGTTCAGAGACCTATCTCTAAAGGACACACAGAGTGTGGTGCTGCCTAGTGGGACATGCCTGCTCACTACCCAGCTACTGTTGGAGACTAATAGCACCGGCTTACATGGCGAAGGAACAGGTTTTCTTTTCTTATTTATTGCTGAAAGTTTTTCATCCCTTATCTGATGGATGGCACAAGGCACTAAGGAAATTCCATTCACATTTTGGGTGTTGAAATTTGTCGGCGGCAGAGAATTTTTCTTTTTTTTTTTTGTGACCACAACAGTGCAAGGACAAACGTAGATGTATACATTTTTGCTAGACAACTACAGGCAGGGAGTAGCACTTACTCCCTGGTGTCCTATTTCTGGGAGACAAAGTTGCAGCGGAAGTTGAATTAACATGGCTGCAAAACGGTTGATAATGATAGTTGCTCCACACATTGTTTGGTGCCATAAATAAAAGCGTTCGGGGATTTGTATCTAAATGTTTCGAGCTAAGTTTTGACATGGTGTGGTTTAACAAAATACATGCAGTTGTTATTTATTGCAATTTTTTGTGTAACAGTCCATGTAGTCCATGGATATTTGTAACTAACTTTGAGATGATCATGGGACTGAGGTATCCATGGTATACTGTTCAGTTTCTTTGTGCCCTGAATTGTGCCCTACATCATGTTACTGCTGGAACACAATGATGTCGCTGTCCTAGTCGAAGTTGCTGTCACTTGAGGTCGGCTACCGATGTCGCATACCCTCTCTAAAAATGAAGTCGTATACTTATGCCATTTAAATTGTCAACTGGATTGAAAATGTATTTATGAAATACAAGTAAAATTAATTCAAGGGATTAGTTTTTCAAAATAAGCGGATGTGCCAAATATCACAATATTTCGCGTGTTGTCGCTGATTCTATGGATTTTTTTCTGTTTGCCGCTCACAATTAGACTTAATTCAATTCATTGGGTTCCAGCAATAAGAGAAACGAATGTAATCTAAGCGATTTCCAATTGGGATTCCCCATTTGACAGTAGAGTTTCTTTGCGAAGTTAGCTGCACTTTCTTTGACGTTTCTGGTTGAGACAAATCTACCGATGAAGTTTCGATCAATGGATTCGCTAGCAAGCAAAATTGTCGCTTATGGGAAGGCAGCCATCCAGAGTTATGTACGGAGTGCCCATTGGTGTCGGTAATTGGTTCACACTTTCTTTCAATGATGCTGGCAATATAGTTTGTGTTAAAGGAGATCGCTTCCGTAGGTAGAATGTCGACAGAGTATTTTTGGGATAAATTGGAAGAAGATGACTTGGAGCATAGGGGGGGGGGGGGGGGGGGGGGGGGTGTCAAAGAAGACGGTGTCTCATGCCAGACAGCTGTCACGGTTGGTAACTTAACTCGACAAACAAAATGTGGACAGATCTTTTCTTAGACAAAATAGTTCAGTTCATATAGGAATTGAGATGTATCTACTTTCTTTTGCGCCATAAACTCAACAGAGATGATCTGAATTTAGTCGAATCATCCACATGTGGTCCACCAAGATTGTCTTGGCAATCTTGGTTTTAACAAGTTCTAGAGGAGGTAGGACATAGCTGAGGGCCACTGTAAATTCATTCATTTGGATTCCAATGTACCTTGGAACTCCTATAACCGTTATGAGCTCTTCGTTGCACCATACCATATGAACATACTCGTAGATATCGTTCACGTTTCTAAAGTGTACTTTTATAGACACTTTTATGTTCGTACCGCTTTTGCGAATGCCTAAGACGTCCGCTAGGAACATAATACCGTGGGCCGGAAGTCTCGTGCACTTTTGGGTTCAGAATACTTTTATATCTAATTTTCAGCCGTCTTTGAACATCGGTAACCAGATGCGCCCATCTCGCAATAGTACGATGGCTAATGTCACTCTCTTTCCAAAAATTTGATTGTTTAAAACTTAGAGGTCTTTTCGCAGCTGTTTCCTTTAGGAAACAAGGGCTGGAGTTGGTGTACTAGTTGTATCTGTATACGCTAATTTTTGGATTTCGGTCAATGCCCTGAGGTGCGTGTACTGACCTACTGCAGGCCATCAGACAAGGCATTCAAATATTTTACTCTATGAAAAAATTCATAGATTCACTTTTTATCCTTTTGATATATGCATGTATTCTCTTTGCAAGTCAGCTTTCATCGAATATATAACACAAGAAGGTGGTTTTATATTAAATTTGGAGTGACATACCATTGAGTTTCAGGGGCCCAAACGGAGGTTTTATACCCTTAATAGTGAAGAAAACATCTTTTGATTTGAGATCGTTAACGTTTAATCCACATTCTTCCGCCTATATTGATCCCAGTCAGTGGGGTCTTTCGAATGCTTGGCTACATTGTATTGCTTTCTGGTATTCTTCTGCATAGCTGGCCTTGGATTTTGCCCCCTAACTATTAGGTAGTACAAAAGGGGTTCAATTTTCCTGAATATATCAAAAATCGTGGCAATGTTCTATAACACAATTTTTAAGGATCTCTGTATAAACTTTTCTATTATGTGGTTCTTATCATATCTATTCATACAGGTATGTACATATACATATTAGTACTTAACTCAGATGATGTGATACATCACAAATAATTCTATCCAAGAGAAAACTATAAAGAAAATAATAAATCCTATTAAAAGCTGTGTGAAAAGTTAGCACACCATATAGACACTAAGTTTTGGAAAAAGGAAACGATTTGAAGGATGCTTACTTGACCTATTTTTCGTTCAAATAACATTTACAATCATTTCGTTATTTATTTATTCATTACAATGTGTGCTATATTCGATTCGAGTATATCCTTCCAAGTGAGCCACCCATCCTAAACCATACTCGTATTAATTTGATTCTATTAACAGAACCACTATCAATTATGCAATTCTGTCGACCCCCAAATTGGACAGGTATTCCAAACAAAGGACCAATATAACTTTCCCCAAGAAGACCTTCCAAATATATAAGTACGTACATATTGTTTTGCGGCTAAGAGGCTTACGTTAAATGGGAAAACTTGCGGTTCAATAATTTCTGATTCGGTTGGAACATTAGATACCAAACCCAACCACCTGCTGATGGACAGACGATGTTTCTTCTGTTATTCAGTTGATACTTCCAGCATAGAGTCTCCTTCTCTCGCTTTACGAGGACAAAAAGGAAATCCATCTTCTATTCGAATATGGAAAGGACTGCATGCTGTAGTTCTCCCTCCATAAAATATGGCAACTGTTCATATGCGGAGAAAATGATATTCTCTCTCAGACGAGATAGATAAACGAGTCCTTATTCAATAAAAATTGTGTCCTTACATGTTTGTCAACTGCACACACACTATAAGGCAAAAGAAAAGAACAACAACGACGATAAATATGTTTATTGCTGAATTTTATCAGGAAGTATATTTCCATCTTTCGGATATAATGGCTGCTATAAAACGTAAGATCGTGGATTCTTGCCGGTTGTGCACATGTTTGGTTCGGTAAACCGAGTTGGTGGAGATTTCAAAACTACCAGCAAGGGGACAAATACAAAAAAAAAAAAAAAAAAAACTGGATATAGAATCATAACCCATTCAAGATTGCATTAAGGATGAGAAATCGATGGTTGGGTGGCTGTGATACTTGTAGTCTTAAAGAGTTATGATGGCGGATTGCACTCGAAGGAAGAGGGAGATTGATAGCAAGAAGAACGGATTGGGATCAGACAAGATATTGTTTGTGATATGAGGAGAATCACATCAGGAGATTTTTAAATCAAATCCTTATTAAGGATTTTATTTTTTGAGGTTAATAGCTCGAAATGAAACTTGATTCATTATTCAGTTTTGAGTTTATTCTTGACCCCATTTTGGTTTCTGATTGTTTTTCCCATTGCGACGGACAAAATCCACTGGTTGTCGAGTTTTATTTTCACTTTTAGTTGTCATTTCGATGTACGCTTTCGTGCTATTTATTTCATGTTGATGCAAGGACGCAGAACTGTGATTCTGATGAACGAAAAATAGAGAGCACTAAGAACCGAAATATTCCAAAGTTATCTGAGGTGAGACAGGAAGAAATAAAAATGATCAAAGTACGACAGAATCCAACCACCAAATCGAGGTTAGAATTTCGGAATTCGAATGGATTTTTTGGATCCAATTTTCCACCACTCTTCCACGCATATCTGTTGGGATATTGAAAATTTCGCAATCGATTTTGTTCCTGAGCTTCTTTAACGTTGTTGACATAAATCAACAACTTAACGTCAGGCCATTCCTCCGGACCTTTTCTCGAGATTTCACGATTCCCGAAGTTTGCCTTTAAGGCTGTGTTCATCACCGTCAATCGAATTCGGGTCGCTAGCGAAAACCCAAGCTACTAGCGATAGCCTAGCTTTATTCATGTTTTGACAATTGTTCTCGTCGCTCGCAGTGGCTTGAAGTCACTTGCAGTCGCTCAATTTGCGTTTCGCCAAATTGCTACGCCATGAACACCTCCATACGTACTTGTGTAATTGGTCGCTAGTAGCGAATCGCACCGTGGACACAGCCTAATAGATTTATTGGTTTTGATGTGGCATCATCTTATTGGAATCACATACATATCACTGATCTCAAATTCATCAAATTCTGGCTTAAAGTAGTCTTCCAATCTAGTAGGATCGTCCATTGCGATCATTTTCAAGAAAACATGATCCAATGACACCTCTTGAAGCATGTGCCGATTTGTTGCTGTTCAATAATTTTGCTTTTTGACAGTCATTGAGACAAAATTGTGCCATCGCTGAAGATGATTTTTCGATGAAATTCAGGATTTTCTTCAAACTTTTGCAGAACCCAATCGGAGAAGTTTCGGTGCTTAAATGATCAAGAGGCTTTAGTCCTGGAGTTATTTTGATATTGTAAGCGGCCGAGAGATTCCCAATTCTAGTGAACCCGGCGCAACAGGTTGATGGAACCCATGGCTTAGCTTCTCACAAACCATTTATGTGATATTCTTTACACGAATGGAAGGGGGTTACAGTTTAAAGCCATGTTTGAAGGGCAATTTGATATTTGAGAAAAGGCGCGATAGGATGGGGCCACGAAAAAAAACTTTTAGGTATTAGGCTGTGATTCGAACCCATTGCTCCGTAGTCCAATACACTAACCACCTCAGCCACAGAGCTAGTAAAAGAACATTTAAAGAATTCACAACTGACATCTAGGGGGAACTTTTGAAAAACCTTTAAATTCTATCAAAAATGCAGAATCTTACACAAGTTTTGGGCTAGAAAGAAGCTTCTCAAAACACTTCAAGTTCTGAATGTTATATTCTCCACATTGGAGGTGGTATGCTGTTAAATATTGTATCCGAACGACAATTGGTTTTGAGAAGTTCTTTCATGATGGTTTCAGATGTTTGCTAGACGTTAGCAAAAAGTGTTGTATCGGGAAAAAAATTGCTGGTGTTGTCTGGAATCCAAACCATAAAGTTTCAGTAGTTAGTGCGTTAAACTATATGAAACCACAATGCCACACCCATTTTAATTACTACTGTTTGTAGACTTATAGCACGAAGATTCGAGTATATACAATTTAGTAACTCACTTTATTCTTTTAATGTACTTTAACTATAATTTTGCACATAAATCAACGTTCCTCTGACAATTGAGCCGTCCTAAACTTTATTTATTTGTGTTATGCCAACCGTTTAGTTTGATACACTGTGCTAGACGTAGTACAAAATTGTTGAAAGTACATACAAGTCAGAATCCATTTGAATTGTACTTTTGTAATTGCCCTAATAATGAGGGAGTGGCATTCTTCGATTATAATTGAATTAGGACTTGAAAAAGTGTCCTAAAAACTGGAGGACGTAACCCTATTCAATGCTTAGGTTTATTATAGAAGAATTTTTATTTAAACATTTTTTTTTCGGTTACCAGTAAAAATGTCCGAAAAGTAATACTTTCTTAAATGTGGGCGTGGCTGCGCAATGATTTCACAACCCAGCTTCTTGCATATGTATGTAATTAATTATTCAGATATTTTTCTAAGCCCAGTCCATTGGAGAAGTATTCGAGTGGAAGCCAAATACTCTTGAATGTACGACTTTTCGAAAAGGTCTTTTACATAGTATTCAGGGCTCGTAAACATGGTCACCAAACTTTGCTTTTAATCCATGTTCAATGAATTTTGCTTGTTTAATTTAAAAAAAAACCGGTTTTGGGCAGTCTATACTGGAAAGACCAATGATTATGAAATGTAGTGGGGAACAAGGGATATTTCAGTAAGATATTTAAAAAGAAAAGGAAAAGTGTCTGGTTAGGAATCTAAGAGGGAGAATGAAGGAAGGGCTTTTCTAAAAAAGCTAAAGTGCGATTTAGAGTGTTTTTCGATTCGATTTATAGTGGTTACTATATACATTAACGTTTAAGTGGTTTTCATTCACTGTATGCAATTTCAGCTTCCAAATCTTTGGTCGTTCCATCAACTACAGATTGAAATACATATTTTGGTCTATTCAAAAATCGATTTCCTTTTAAATAGAATGCAAACCTTTAAACTTCACCTTTTATCCAAACAAAAGTATCCTTTCCAGAGGAAGAAAAAAATTAACTGCATCTCTTTAACTACTAAAGGTTCTGTTGCGGGAATTCACCCTTAATAAAGGAAAAGGAAAAAAAAAATACCAATTTCAGGATTATTGTTGCTTAAAGCACTCGCAGCACACGGCCAAAGAAAGAAACCGAAAGACGCCACAATACAGAGCAATTTACCACAAGACCGGAGAGATTACACCGCATTTGAGTCAAAATTTCAATTGGAATCGGGGGCGCGCTGTTTTCTTTTCCTTCTTCTTTGCCTCGTGCCTCGTTTTCTTCGTCCTGTGTCCTGTGTTCTATTCGAATTCGCATGCAAATCAATACGCTGAAGTGCAGCAATAACACATTCTATTAAACTCATTATGAACACTTGACTGAGAAGGAACCCACTTCGTTCGTACACATTGCTAAAGAAAGTTCCTCCAGAACTGGGAGTGCGAATATAGGATGTAGGGCGCCAGACCTTGTCACAGGATTTATAACTGGCGCAGTCCTTTTCATGACAATTGTGTACTGGAGAGTATGTTTAAGATGTGTCGGCGCGGCATTTGAACGAAACTCAACCTTTTTGTGTCCTTTTGGGTCGTGTCGTATGTAACGTAGACCATCAATGCAGGAGTTATTAAGTGAAACGAAGGACTATAGTGACAAAACAGGAACAGAACACACACACACACACAATATGAAAAGACAACTTGTCCCACATGTTTTGTCCTTACTTTCTGAAGGCGTTGCAAACCAAAGGATATTAAAAAAAAGGACACATGGCAAGTGACAGAAACAAGCTTGGACTAGACTGTGGTGGGACAGGACACTGTTTTTTTTTTGCGTACTACCTCGACACCTTTTGTTCGTTCAGAATCCCTTTATGAATATTTTCCATTCAATGGCGGAATATCCTGTCATTAAGTGACCATCACTCCCTCAACCCCATGCCAACAAATCTTCTCTTAATCTGTCCCATTACGGTTAATTGATTTCGATTAAATCACACCCTAAAACAGGCCGTCATCACTTTGATTCTGTAGCTGCTCCCACCTCCCTGCTAACCAGGAAACAACATCCCCCCAAGTGACCGACCAAAACGAGGCTGGGTGGGTGATGAAACCGAACTGGTAAATAAGGAAAAACTTCTGTTTGTATCTGTATCGTGGCCATAAATTATGGTATCCCTTTCGAAATGGACTTTCATCCCGGAGTACGTCCCAACTTATTATTCCTGGAATGGCTTTTCTTTTAGCTTCTTTTCGCAGTGTTGTTGAAGGATAGACCGAACGACGCACGGGGGGTTACCACATCGAGATCAGTGAATAAAGTTAATTACCGCTTGTTGGTTTGTCGGTTGTACTTGGGGAATCCTTTTCTCTGGGGGGGCGGGGGCGGCTGACGGCAGAAGGAGGGATAAGGATCTTCTCGCTAAAACTTGAAACAATTAAAAGCATCTAATTGGCGAATGGAAAACTTACCGCAGCTAAAAAGTTTTCTCCATTTTAACCGATTATTCTAATGAAGTTAGCGGTACTAATTGTTTTGATTGTGATTATCATTCTTCGGTGGAATTGGATTGGATTGTTGGATGTTGTATAGCGGTTGGGATTGGTAGCGGTTGCTTAATTGAAATGGTTATGGTAAATAAGATGTTAATTATAGATTTCAGTAATTTGATGCAAGTTTTTGTTTCTATTTTTATTGGAATGTAATAAGTGGATGTTAGTGTTGTCATTGCAATAGTCCTGGCTGTTTACATGACACGCGTAAGTAAGAAGGGACTTATACTACTAGAGCTTCGAACTTCAAGCTTTGACATACTTTCCTTCTGAGAATACAGATCGAGGACATGGGGTGATGTATTGATCTAAGGATTGTGGACCAGTGTCAGTGAACTTAATTTGTTACATGATGTTCCCCAGATTACATATTCACGTAGTCAACGATAGGATCCATCGTTTGAGGTAGTTTCTGTTGGCGATGAAGAGAGCTAGAGAATCATTGCGTAAGTAAGTATATCAAAACCTAAACTGGAGGGAACCCAATTAGAAATATATGCATGCTTCCAGGGCACACATAAAGGTGAAGTCATCTTCCCTTTATTCTGGGTTCTCGATCCCAAAGAAATACTCCTAAAACTTAGGAACTGCTTGCGACATGGAATTTTATTTCTACTTTTAGTGAGCGAATTGAGCAACAACTCCCCCTCAGTGTCAAATACCTGGGTACTTGTCAAAAAACTAAATTTTAACCTAAATTCCCAAGTCCCAAAATCATTCTGTGAATGTTCTTGGAAGGTTCATACTTTTTTATGGAAGCCACATATGGTGGTAAGCCGACAGTAAGGCCATCAATCTATAGACAATCTCGAGGTATGGTGTGGATTGGTATAACAAGCCAATACAAGGATAAGTGAATCGGACAGTTGGAAGGCGCACACATTAGACCAGGCAAAGATCCTTTAGGTCTGAGTTCAAAAGATCTTTTGCATTTATTGGATATCGGTGTAGGAGCAGGTACATTGTCTGACGCGCTCGACTTTTGTATATAAATCAGTCAGATTCTCGAACTACAGTAGCGTTTTCCAAACAGAGATCCTAGCAGTGACAGCATGGCAATACCATGTAAGGATATACTTTTTTTCATCGACAGCCAGTTAGCGATAAAAGCGATATCTGTTAAAGAACTAAAACCAAAGCTAGTGAAGCGTTGTCCAGAAAAGTTCAAGGTTCTTGAAACGCAGCACAAGGTAAGACACTGTTGGATCTCTAATATCAAATCATATGAGAAAATAAAAGGGCTGACGAGCTGGCTAAGAAAGGCCTGGCACTTGACCTGGAGTAAACTGACCGCTCATTGAACATCCCCTCCTTGCAAACTTAGGCACGAAGCGAGAAATAAAGCTCTTATGAAAGGAAACAATAGATGGAGTTCTCTTAGCTCATGTGCTAAGTACAATGAGAAAAACGTGGCGTCCATTTAATAAAGGAGAAACCGACAGACTGATACAAAAAGAAAAGAATTCCGTATCCGCCTTTATAGGAGTGATCACGGGGCACAAGATTCTACAGCACCACATGAAGAAACTACAATTGACCAATGAAGATCTCTGAAAAAGATGCGGTGATGAGAATGTCCAAGAGGATGGTACACAGTTCCTGTGTTATTGCCCAAATCTCTGTCAACTAAAGAAGAAATTCCTGGAAGGACATCGAAGAGAAACCAGTAAACGACATCTGCAGCTATGTATGTATATTAATTCGACAGGACGATTTGTCTAGGTACATCGGCCGCATTTGTCTAGGTAGCATCGGACTATGGTTAGATGATGCTCTACGAGCTAAGGGATACACGTTTTTCCCCTGTGGGCAACACAATGGGTCTATATTGACCTGAATGTGGTAAATAGGGGCTATCTTCTTCTGCATTTCTTGCTTTGAGTATGAAACTTTGGCTATGAGTCATTCTGATTAAGTTTTATGGCTAGGTTTGGGAATTTCCTTTCTGTATCAGTTTTAAGAGGCATCAGGTGTTTAGACCTACGTTTAAGTGACTGAAGTATGACAAAACGGTTCATACTAATAGCGGAGTAGTAGGAAGCCTCGCATTGAAACTTCATCTCTTCACTTAGAAATTGGGGTTAAGGGTACATACATACGTTCTTTTGTATGACCCCCTAACTTCGCACTCACTAGGGAGCATGTTGAATTCTGTTGAGTTCTCTTTCACAATGCCAGTAAGGCTTCCTGGAACACTCCTGATCGAGATTACTTGTGTTTACTGTACAGTCATGACCTCTGTCTATTGAGTGATACTCCTTCGACAGTATTAGCACATCCTTCATTGCTCATGCAAGTCTAAGTATCCATTTAGGAAATCACCCCGCGCAAGAAGTCAAACAAAACAATCAAACTTTCATAAGTCCTTTTCATTCGCAAATATTCTTATTTTCTCCACAAAGGAACACAAAGCAAGGCCCAAAGTGGTTTACATTTTTAAATTTCCCCTTCAACAAAACACGAGAAAAATAAGCGGAAAAGTTACAACAGGATAATCTTTCGCAAGGATATCCATAGGACACCGCTGAGGGGTGATGTTGAGGACTTTAAGCAAAAGTAAACTGTGCGTAGATGCCAGACAACCGGAATAAAAATATTTGTCCCACAGGATTTTATGCCATGGCCTGTGTTTATCAATTTTTTTGTTTGCTTGTTGTTTTGTTTTCAGGACCTTTTACTTGGTGTTGTGTACTTTTATGTCCTTTTGACAAATATATTAATTTAACACCATTAAAAAAATATTTGACTTTGCGGTTCTTTTAACCGCTGTTTACTACCACTTCGGGGGAGTAAACAAAGCGTGGTTGGTATATGTCCTAAACGATTTGTCATCGTAGCCCTCGGGCTGGGCGGGGGCACTTGGGCTTGAATAATTCCCTTTGGAGAGCTGTAAGCGTGACACGATTAACATGTGTTTCGTGGGTTTTTATGACATCAATTCTCGTTACAATAAATCTCATGATCCATGAATAGCTATTTTTTTTCGTGTCACTGATGGAAATTCCCGGAATCGATTATCCTGGCAATTTGCATGAATTTAGCTATAATCCCGTACTTATTAATTAACCTCTGTCTGTATGCACTCCGTGTGTCATTGTAGACCACATAATTTTTTAGTGCAACCGAAATTACAAACAACTGACCAAATGGTGGCGTTTGAAACGTGTCCTAACGTTTTGCTGCAGCATGATTGCCCTCTAACCACTAATCTATTGGTCAAGGATAAATTTGTTTGATCATGTAAAAGGGCAAACACACGTTCGGAGTTCGAGCTGAGTTGTATTGAATTTTGCGAAGGTAGTTTTATGGTTTTGCCTTATTTATCTTTTTTGTAGTCAGATAAAGATTTTATATAAAGAGCGGATGAATGCATTCTTTTTGAGGCACACAGACTTTGACATTCGGCCACAAGCTAGTAGATCCTAAGTACGTTTCCAACGCTCTGAATGTGCAGACTTTCAGAGGTGAACACGTTGACCCTGACCAGTTTCACGTTCAAATGAGATGTTTAAGTTTAAGCAGGATATGAGTAGCAAAAAATGAAAGTAAAGAGTCTGTGTAGTCTCTTAGCTCAAGGACATCGCACGATAGGTACAAATTTCAAATATTTTTTTAGGAGAGCCAATGAACTTCATACCCAAAAGCAGACTCTTCGAAAGAATAAGGGAAATCTAGTAACAGCAGGCAGGGTATAGTAGATGTATTTAAGCCACACTTTAGGGCAAGAAGAGAACGCGTATCAAGTCAATAAGTTAAGCAGGAAAGCAGAGTATTTATTGAACACTTTTGACAGGAAAATCTTCGTTGAATATTCGGTACATGATTCTTGTGGTCGCGAGCGTCTTGAGTCAGTAGTTAATGTGTCGGACTACTGACCTGGGAGTCCTGAGTTCAAATCTCATCAATGCAAACAAAATTTTTCAAGATCCAACCTTTCGCCAACGTCTGACGAGCATCGGGGAGTAAATCTGTCATCAAAAAGCTTCTCAACTCAAAAATTGTAATTCGGATATGATACATCCACACAGGTACAAGCCAAGTGCAAGGTGAGGTGAGAAGCTAGTTCCAGGATTCCTTCGACCTGTCCTGCCAAATATGTGTTTGCATTTGCACTGACTTGGAACTCGTTTAACATTAAAATTTGTATTATTATTTCTTGTGAAGGGTATTTCGCACTGCGCCCAAGTGGTTCATTGTGCCCCTACTATGCCCAGTTCGTTTCCCCTTCCTACAATTCTCTAGAAACTTAGGGTATATTCTCTCGCTTTTTCTTAGCAGAGAAATGCACTCTCGAACCTGGTTTCTCTAAGGAATCTGAGAATGAGAAGAGGATCTATAGATGGCGTATCTCTGTGTGATAATTGATACTTGTCCAGGAATGTGATCATTTTGTGAGCCAATGCCCCATGAGATTCCAGAATATGTTACGGAGTCTCCCTGAACTCATTGCAAAATCTGCAAGGACTTGCATCTGCAGGTCTTGTGAACCGCACAAGATAAAATCTCCTAAGCCGTGAATTGAATTGGACTACAAAAATGAACTAGAAAAACGAACTGGTTTAGTAAACATATTTGAACTGAAGTGAGGGTTCTCGGAACTGAATTAAAATTCACAAACCTACTAGTTTAGCATAATGAGTTTCTTCAAGTTTTCCTTGAGTTTACCAACAACCTTTGAGGATGCGTAGATGAAGTCGATCCATTCTCTGAAACCTTGTTGTTCTTTCCGGTTTTTTTCCATGTTTTATTATTTTAGCCTCCAGAACTTCTTTTTGGGATATGTTCACTTACTGCATGGCTAACGTTCTCATTTTGTATTGGCATCTTTCTTAGACGTCTACGCCGGAAAGGTAAAACTTTCACTTACGTGCTGTCAAATTTTTTTTGACATTTGGACGAAGCGAAGTTATTGCGTCTGAAACGATAGTCTGCTTGTGTGAGAACTAATAATCAATTTTCTTTTAAAATTGGTAAACCTTTTCAATTGCTTAGCCAAAAAAAGAAAAAAGTACTTGGCGCAACAGGTCGATTGGGACCCAAGGCCTAGCTTCTCAGAACCATTCGTGTTGTGCGTGTTATATTCTTTACAGGAATGGAAGAGGCCTACTGTTTAATGCCGTGTCCGAAGGGCAATTTGTTTTTTGAGAAGCTTTCTCGAGACAGTTATACTCTTGGATGTTTGTCAGATGCTCGCGAGAGGTGGGGCCGTGAAAAACTTAGGTGCTCCCCGACTGGGATTGGAACTTCGAACCCCTTGCTCCATAGTCCAACGCACTAACCACTGAGCCACGGCGCCCATTGCTTAACCAAGCTAATGGTAATTATTATTTATTTCGCGACAGAGTCCATGACTGGTAAAAACGGTTCAAAAATGATCGTAAGGACATACATGACAAGCAATTCGTTGGTCAAGCGAATGATCACCACTTATTCCATCAAAACTGTGCGTGAATTCATCGAAAATTGTCCAAAATCTTCATTTAAATTCACAATTCATTGCATTTTGACCGAAAGTTCCAAAGTAAACAGAACTTTTTACAAATCGATATTTCAAGTAATCCCATCTTTTGACTAAAAATCGGGTTTTTACTCAAACCCCTCTCCGTATTTACCTGATTTGCCACCGTGGGACTTTTACCTTTTCAGAAAAATACATTTGCCGGCGGAAGGAGAACGTTTTGTGGACCTCCTCAAGGACATCCCGGCCGACAATCACTCACACTCATTCGACATGGTTTAAGTTCAGAGAAATAGCTGTATTAAATCGAAAGGAAACCAAGTTTAAGTTCGTCTTATTTTGAAACCTTGTATGCGAAACAATTTCTAGTTTCTTGTACGACACCGACAGAAGCAGTACTCTGTCAAGAGTCAATCTTTCAACCAGCCTTCCAAGCATAACCAACCACCTGAGTCATAAAAATTCATGGACCTTCCTCAAGCTTATAATGAAACACTTTTTCTTTTAACTTCCATGTACCGTATTCCAAGTAAACCTCTTCCATTTGATTTCATGAACCCAAATAGCATAACCATAACGCAAACATTTGGTTTGCCTCATATGATAGCCATACGGTGAGTCTCATTTACCATATGTTGAGCACAGAGCTTCATTTGAGTTTTCTTTTTGCCTGTGATTCGGAAAAACAAAACAAAAACAAAAACAAAAAACATATTTACATTTTAACCAATTTAACCAGGTTAACCTCATGACATGGATCCCACATTCACCTTCCTTCGAAACCATCAACGCACACAGCAGAGTCGAAACAAAAAATATCGTCAACGTAGACGACATCTGCAGCAGCCAGTCCAGAGACCATCATTTAGATATGGTCGTCCGTGTGGCAATGGTAATTTTGGCCACGAGCCGTCATGTAAAGTTATGTGTCCTTCAGACACATGCTCTCTGCATACCGCAAATATTATTACCGCATGAGGTACACACAAAAGTGTCAACATATCCTTAAACGAGTGAGGCAGACGGCTTTCAGCATTCCACCACCATGTTCTCGGCCTATCCGCTGTCACCCACAATTTACATTTCAATTTCTGCTTCCAGCCAAAGAAGGGGTGGCGAATTATGTCTACCATTCCTTATTCAAGTAATTTGACCATGCGACGGCCAGCCGGTCGGTTTGGCTATAATTTAAAAGTCGGTACAGGCCCAAGTCATTCCTTTCGGTGTGTTTAATGAAAATCGTTTCCCGAACCTTTAGTTTCGAAATTATGTGGATGTTTACGCCATAGCCTACACTATGCACGTATGTATGGAGAGAAAAGGAGTCAGGGCTGGAGAGATTTCAGTAGACAATCCTGTTTTGCAATTGCATGAGACTGGTATGGCATGACTTGAACCTGATGTTGCTTCTTGTTGCTGCTAAATGAGTTGTATTCCCTGTGTTAATGGTGTCGGATTGTATGTAGAGTCCTGTAGTTATCCTTTTACTTTTCGTGTATTTTTGAATTATTTCACTCTTATTGTTATACTTTGGTTATGGTTACGATTCTGTTGTTGTTTTGCTATTCAAGACGAGCTTCACATGGAATGGGAGATGCGGAGAACCATCCATCTGTTGGCCACTGTAGAATAAAACAAGTGAATTATCCTTCCACAGAATGCTGCTATATTTTGCGGGTGTACGAGTATGTGTGTTTTATTTTGAGTCGGCACATGTTGCGGTTAACTATTTGCTTTGAGGGTTCGAAAAAGGATATTCGTTTCGGTCTATTATTTATGTGGCGATGAATACGAAATGAAGACACATAATCAATTTCTTCCCAAGGACAGCATACAGGCAGCAACCAGCGTTGTAGACGTGTGTACAATAAGTTTCCCCTTAAAACAATGTTCATGTGGACAGCTAACAACTGGCTTAATACATTTGAGAACAAGATGTGATCAAGTGTCTTTAGATTCATATGAGGAATCGAATTAATTAACTGGAAGAGGGATGTGGGCCATGCAGGGATTTTTGAAGTTCTGGAACTATAACCTGTCTATTACTGTAAACGAATACGACTGTCTGTAATCCATATCACGGTACTTTCATTAGGATGAAGAAGAAAAGCCACCCTAGAGTGATGTTTCGATGTGTAAACCATATCCAGAGACCCTTCTACAATCGGGTTTTTCAATAGAGACATAACAATTTTGTATTTCAATGGAAGCGCACCCTTAACCTTTCTTATGGAATATTATTGTTAAAATATCAGCCAAGATTTACATTTTGATCCTAAACTCTGCGTAAGTGGTTGCTTCTTTACGAGAGCTTACTCCAATTCTCGGTCGTAGTAATCGTCACACCAGGCAGCCTGTGGGTACAATAGTGGATAAATTTGAGTCAACATATTCAATATTAAGTGTTCCTGCCTCAGTAAGAAAATGTACCTGTCGAAGTACCTTAAATGTCGCAGCCATAAGTGCTTCAGTTCAGCATGAGCCAAATCAGTCCATACCACGCCGTTCACAGGAATCGGGAGCCTTTCAGTCCACATTGTGACGAGCTTTAAGTAAAGATCTTAGTCAACACCCCTTAAAGACCAAATTAACTCAAACCTCGTTCTTGATCATGCGACTGGGGTCAGCAAAAGTTTGATGAAAATCCTGAAATTCATCGAAAAGTCATCTTCAAACATGAAGCTCAGTTTTGGGTTAAAGGCTTTGTCAAGAAGCAAAATATGCGTAAGTGGACAGCAACAAATCCACATAAGCTTCATGAAACTCCATTGCGCCCATAAAAAGTAACCGTGTAGTGAGAATTTCACGCCGCGGAAGTCAATAGAGTGTGCTATCGTGCGGATGAACTTGGCTGCAGTGATATGTGGTTCCAACAAGGTGGTGCCACATGCACTCTGTATATAGCCATAGTTAGGTAGTTAAGTCCTTTAATCTCTCGGGAGCCATCCGCCTGAGCACGGGCCCATCATGTTTTGATTTCTGGATTCGACATCCTCTTCGACTGTACGGCGTAACGTTTGCCTAAAGACGTTTTGTTCTGCCAGTCTGCGTGTAGTATTTTGCAATAGAATCATCTTCGCGGCGTGGGGCGTTCAATCGCCTTCCACTTTCTCCATCGTGTAGTGATGTTTATGATTTTTTGGGTCGTTCTCGTATAAAATTCTTCGTTGGTGATACAGTTCGACCAGAAAATCCTCAAGATGAGTCTTAAATATTTGTTTACGTGCAGCTTGAGGGAGGTAGTGTTGTCCACCTGTCAAGAATTACATCCATAAAGTAGGATCGATTCTAGGTAGGTGAAGAACAGCCGCAATTCGATTCATAAAGTGATGACACTACTTCTCAAAATGTTGGCTAGCATTCCGAAAGTACCTTTAACCTTCCTAATACTGTTCGACACATTCAGTTCGGTGATACCTCGGTTAGCTTAGAGCATACTTCCTAGGCACAGAGTAACAATTTTCTCGACTGTCTGTGCGGCAATTCTAAGTTGAATACTGAGTATTTACTTTGAACCCTACTTTGTTTGGGGCAGTTTCTGGATTATGAGCCATCTGCTAAAGGTCCAGACGAACATCGTCTGTATATGGAAGCCGTTGGTTGAGTAAACTTCTTACGAACTGGATGGGATCTTCATATATTTAATCACAAGGTCATGGTATTCGATTTAAATAATTCAAGTGTCACAAGTAAACCTGTTGAAGACCTCAAAGAAGGACGAATTGAGAACTTTTTTGCAACCTGTTCTTGAGAGTATCCTGGATCATGTTGACATTAGGAGAGCTTCACCTCAATATCTAGAGCTTGTTTAGACAGCATCAAAGCGCTCGAAACTTTCTGTTATCAGATTTGGTAGAAGGAATTAGGTGTCATGATGGAACACACTTCCTACGAGTCACTGGAGATTTAACAAAACTGGGGATACTTGAATAAGGCTTATGTAGTTTCTGAATTGGTCCTGCGGAATTTCCAGAAATCGGTTTCTATGGGGCATTGTTCCACAAAAGATTGAGAAAATACTATAGCTAGAGTCAACTGTTATCCTTCGATTCCTAAGAAAAACTGAACCAGAGAGAGTGCTCTTGGAAGGCTTCTCCACCCAAGGCTAACCATAGTATATAGCTTGCTAAGGTAGATATCCTTTTTCTTAGAATGTACCTCTCTGTTTCCAGCAATGCGTATGCATGCAAATGGTAATTTTCAAACTTTATCGTACATTTTAAACAATTTCAGGTAACGAGATGCATGCTTCTACATCACTGAATACTCAGAAATCTCTTCTTTTTTTTTACAATTTAATGCGACACAAAATATCTCAATTGACATGTCCAGTGAATTCGAATAGATTCACCAATTCAGCAGTCAACAGTCTGTCAACATATAGGTTTCAGCCAAATGCAATTTTTCCCGATAACAGAATCAAACTGTTTGTATTTATTTATTTTTGTTTTTTTTTTTCTTTTTTACATCTGTCCAAAGCATTGAGTGCAAAAAAAGGACTCACTCACCCGGACATTGAAATGGTCTCTGAATCACCACCATGGATGAATTCATCCGCAAGTCAATACGATAGGGATAGGTACTCGCTCTTAAAGTGCGCGCAACAACTATACTAAATTATCCCACTGCCACCAGTCAATCCCCATAAAAAAGGACATAATCTTCAAGGATAATTACAAGCGCCTGAAAGAGGAAGAAGAAGAAGAAAAATAAAAGAAGAAGCAAACTAAAACCAACTGAAGTCCGGATCATTACATTAATTACAGTTCGAGGAGTTCCTTTGGCTGGGGTAGCAGATTACAAGCAAACTCAGCGGTCAACACAGGACAATGGTAAAGAGGATGACATTTTTTTTATGCTCTTCATACTGTGTGTTCTTTTTTCAGCTCTAGTTTGCAATTATTTTTCAATTAACCTCGATCTAGATTTGTATCATTCTACCTGTGTATCTGCATGTAAAGGGAACGAAAAGTTCGTCCTGGAGCTACCGTCGACGATGAACTTCCGGTGGCTAATTAGAGCATGTTTAGCAATTCAGCAGGACCTCTTTGTTTATCCGAAAAATGTTATGGAACTTATCGAAAGTAAAGAATCTGGAAACAAACTTTAATTTTGCATCGGACTCGTGAGCTATTAATTTGGCGTGGCCGCGCTACCGACACCGACACCGTCACCGACACCGACACCGGCACCGCCACCTTAAACCCCAAACAATCGGTGAGAATTATTAACAAAACATCAGTGAGTGTGTGGTTGTGTGATAGCAGTGCAGCACCTGGAAAATTTCCCATATCCTTATCGGAGTGAGACTTGTTTACTGCTGCGAGAGATTGAATTTGTTTGCACCATTAAATTGCAAATTGCTATCAGTAACTTTGCATACTGGTTGGCCTGGCCTGTCCGACGACCATATCGGTTGGTTGAGCGGAGCGGGTGGTGCTACGTTTGGCTGGTTAGTCTGGCAAGAGTTTGGGAATCGCTTTTAGCAGCAATCAACTGCATTTTGTATAGAAAATGCATGGCATATAGTGTAGTATCCTTCATATCCTTGCCCGCCCGTAATGTATGCAAATATTTGTTGCGACAGATTCAGGGTGGTTCGCACTTGGTCAACTTCGTTTTGATTTTGGGTGCTTGTTGCTGTGGTGTCTGTGTTGTGTCTCCATGTATGCCGGGCGCTGGCTGTTGGCAAATTCAGTTTTGAATATGAAGTGACATTTTAGCCTGCAACTGCACTGAGGCGGCTTCTACCGGAGTGTTTACTGTGATTACATTTATTGATTGTCAGTGATTTGTCGCAATAGTTTTAAGGATGATAATTATGGTGATGAGTTGCGGATGTAGATTACTATGGTTGGATGTACCTACTATTTCAGTGCTTCGGGTTGTTGTTACATTAAGTTGGTTTTTATTATGTGTACTTTTGGTTTAACGAATCTCCTCAAGGAGATTCTAATATCCATCTGAGGTGGAACTGTTGACGTTCCTAAATGGAATTGTTTTATCTTTGTGAATACAGGGAGAAATTTACTAATATTCAAATGCTTTCTAAGTGCAATTATAAAGAGAAATGTGGAAGTCTACTCCAGTGACATGCACGTCTAAAGAACTGCGATAATCAGTTAACCAACGATAAAAACCAAAAATTCGATTCAAGTTGGTAAAACAAAGCTACAAGTCTTTTTACGAGAATGTTGCCAGATTTTATGTAGCCCTGTGCTAGGTTCTAAGCCGCAGGGGCGTTGTAGGCAAGCTAGCAAAAAGGATAAAGATGCAAACTTCAATTTTCCGTAATTGGGGTTGAAAGCGTTAGCACCTATTAAATCGATAAAGTTTCGATGGGAAACTGCTAACAGGCTATTATATAGTAGGTACCTATGCGTCATATCTAAACAAATTTAACGTTAATGTCATGTTCATAGGAAAATTCTAAAATGTAAAATTGAAACTCGCAAACATCTGTAACCTATAATTCCCTTACTAATAAGAATTTTGGGACTCTCCAGAAAAGACACATTATTATAGGGGGTGTGAACCATGTACTTCTAGAGGGACCGTTCAGGGTGAAGTAATCCTACCACGGTCATGGGTCAATGTTCTAAAGGATGTACTCTTACAATCCAAGTTTGGCGGTTCAAAGACCATCGCTATGCAGATGAGGTCGTATTGATGGCTGGGGGATTCGAAACTCTCTTCAATGCACTTTTGTTGGGTAGCATCTCTCAAGTCTCTGCATGTATAGGTAAGCGCCGAAAGAATAATGCATTCAGCGAGCTGGAGACAGGAGTTCGAGCGAAATTCTTTGTTTGATAGTCAGATAACCGCTATTACAATAGCCGCTCATGAGACTCTATTAAAGGCAATACACATCACAGAAAGGTAGCACCCTTTTAATCGAGAGCTAAGGCAGCATGGATCACTGCCGTCGAAATAAAATCCAAACTTTTAAATAGAACTGTCATGGAGAGCTTAAGATTTTGAAATACAGTACAATATTTCGCTCAGCTGAGTCTCTGTAATGAGAAGGGCGATGGTGGCCGGAAAAGATTCGGAATCCAGATTAGTTGGTCTATAGTTTAGGCAAACAAGGTTTGAGTCCTGCCTTGTTGCGTATAGAAAAATGCTAAATATTGATAATTAAAAAAAAAAAAATATTACGTATACGCCAGAGAGCTACTCACATTCTTGCTATTCGTGGCTTCTGCTGAAAGGATTTACCACAGAAAAATATTGAAAATTCTTAAAAAACCTATTACGTAAGCGCCACAGACCTACTCACCATATCGGTGGAAATAGGGAAGATAATGAGGTTACAATCCAATCTCTCTATCACTGTCCAGGTCTTATCCACCTTTGATCTAATTTTATTGAGTGACACTTATTCCGCGAGAAGTATCCTGCAAATTAGTGAAGGATATCTTGGACCACAAATTAATTTGATGGTTTGCTAGGTCGCAAAGGTAAGTACCACACCCGTAGAACGAGGGTTAACTAATGGGCAACCGTGTTGTGAGCATACCTAACCTGACCTAGTCAGACTCGACTTAAGTAGACTTAATTGTTTTGTTTTTGAATCAGATGCCGAAACTGCATGGGTTTCACACCAAAATTGGTTACACTGCCTTCTATCCTGTACACAACTATTGCATGTGAGTCCTGGTGCTAGAAAACCGGATTATATTTTCGGTCCATTTGGGGACAGGATTTCTTTTGCCAAATTCCTGAGACACCTCCATTTTGAAAAATAATTCAATTTTTAACCTCAGAAACGTTTTGTCCCGAAAACAACATTTCGTCATAGGAGAGATTTGGCAAAGTTTTGTCATAAATTCTGAAACAGCTGCCAACACAGCTTAGAATAATGCCATCGATGAACGACTCTCCCTCCCTCACGGAACTTCACACAAAAGGACAGCAGAACTCCAAATCAACTTCTACGTCAACGGGATATACATTATTAAAATCTATCTCCCTAGGTATGCCACAGCCTATACTGTACACACATACACGTACATATTACATACAAGCACAATCCAACCGCAATCATTCCAACACCATAAAAAGTGGTAGGAGCTGGAAAAACTTTTCCTGTCTCCGGTTTTTGCAAATGGGCCGATTTTTTTTTTTGGCAATATTGAAATCGAAATGGAGATTCTCTGTGGCACGGGCTATTGGCCTTGGGGGTGAAGTACACATTCGTTTTTACGTATAACAGTGGGTTAGGCTTAAAAATCGTTTACATTGTCAATCGAGTACTGGCAGTTGGCTTAGAGCTCAAGGATGTACAGGGGAGGTGAGCAAAAAAATGCAATAAAATCTGATTGTTGTCCTGTGCCTTCCGCAAAGCGCAGGTACACTCCTTTCCTGATGCTGTACTCTTAGTAATTCGACTTACACCAGCTGGCAGCTGAGGAGACTAATACTTTGTAGGTCACAATGAAGAATGTTTCTTTAGGTAGGTTTCTACTTACGAGGTCCTCATTAAAAGTTGCTGCACTTTAGGCATGAACAATGAACTAAGATGGATAAAACAGTGAGCCAAACTTATCCCTACTGCCAGTACCAGTTCCTTTTATAATTTGGATTTTAATGAGAGTTTTTTGGTTCTTATTTCAAACCTTTGGGATGTGCTCATCCGAAATTAAGATTATATGCAATTATCTTTCTTATTTAATTTTAAAAGTACAAAGGGGTTTTTTTTAATACCTATTTTGTACCGCAGAACTGCATTTCTCCAGTGATTCGCGTGAGGTCATGAAGATAATTTGTAAAAAGAATCGTATGACCCTGAGTTGTTATATAGAACCACCCTCGGGTTCTGCCTTTTAGTGGTATTTCCATGCGTAGTTAGGTAGCCTGTGATAATCTATTCTCAGACGATGGTGCAAGGGAGCTTCCAATGAGCTGACAATGACAAACTATTTTGCAACGTTGAATTGTCAGTTCATATAGTTGGTAGGCAATTTGTTCACGAAAAATTTGCAGATCCACTGTCGACATTGTCAGACTCATAGCATTCCACAGAACTTGTTCTTTTTTGTAAAAAGTTTGAAAAACTTCTTTCACTCGTTCTCCTATCCTTATTCATTTTCACAACACAAACTAAAACTTGGCATGAAAAAAGATCCAGTACGCAACAGAGCAAATACGTATCACACATCCAAAATACATACATATGTATGTATATCTGTGGAATAACAACAAAAACATCTTACAACACATTAATATGGCAGATGTCATAAACTTCGTACATCTGCAAATTTCCAATGAGTCTGCAACTGTCATTAATGTCTTACAATGACAGAAGACAGTGTTCACACCTGCCAATAGTGTACATGCAAATTCATTGTTAGATGACGGTCTGGAAATTGTCTGATAATGCGTTGCTTGGTATATTGTCAGATAAAAATTTGTAATTCACATGATTGTCAGATACTTGCAACAAATTTTTCAATTGTAAAACTAATAACATCTATAGATCTGACAATCCCTCACCCTACTATAGCCTTACGTTGTCGATTGACGATTTTTAGTCTATAATCAGAATTTTTTCTAAAGATATGTACCTATACTATGGTTTAGTGAACATGTAAAGCGTTTGCACTAAGCGCTTTCATTTGAAATTGTGATACTTGTCAGCTTTCAAATTATCATGTCATTTTTTGACAGCTGTCAAATAAAAACTTTAACACCGCGGTTCCACTCACCATTAGAAAAGGCATAACTTTCTAGCAATCCACAAGAAGAGAAACTATTGTACAAATTTGTGCAAGGGCGTAGTATGGCTGGATATTTAATTTATGAACACAACACACCAGAGCGTGCTTTCCTACTCTGAGCGGAAACGAAAGTATTGGAAAGCGAAAACATAAACCCTGGATTAATTTGTTTTGCATATTATAAATCTTTGTGTTCTGATCGGTGCTGTTCTTTAAATATTTAATTCTTTTCTAAGGTTGGTCTGCGTATTTTCTCTCACCAAATTTATAGATTGTGTTTCAAGGAGAAGAAACAAGGAAACTACAAAGATTGGCCACTTCTTAAACGTCAGATACAAATATTTATAAGTATAACAAAAAAAATACATACAGCGATATGACAGATTTCATATATCAGTCCAAACGAATTTCTTGCACTAAAATTCGTAGCATGGAAAATTTCTCATTCTTTCCTTTACAAAACTTTTGGGTACTCGAGCACAATTTCATAACTTTCGTGAAAATTCGGTGTTTGGGGGAAGGTACGCGAACAGACCTCTTGTTTCTAAAAGAAGAATGACTTTCCATATCTATCTTGTGGAATGTCTTGCTCAAGTGTTTGGGATATATTTTTGGACAGCGTTTTCTAGCTCGCAGCTCTGCTTTACTCTTGAAAGGACAACGGATCAGAGAATTAAATTCGACGTAAGTAATCGAGAGTTAGTTATACAAAATATAGATTAACTTCTTCTTTAACTTTAAAAATATCATTCTCTGCAACATATGGTAGAAGACCTATACGTCTAGACGCTAAGACTCTGTAGGTACTGGAATAGGCAACTGCTGTGTGGGACAGGTTGGTCGGGCTGTGGAGGTCTTGTTTGAGTAAGGTACAAAGTTTCTAGAGTTTGAGATCCCAATGATTTTTGTAATGCTAGAATCGAAGTCGTGTGAATAATCTTCGAGTTCTCTCTGTCAAAGTTACCAATGATATCCTGCTGTCAAATATATGGCATCAGTGTGCGGGCAATTCGTCGGACCATGGAAAAGCATGTACGTAAAAAGTAAGTACACTCATTTAGACCTTAAGCCACCAGATAGATATTGTGCTGAAAAGAAGAAAATATAGCGGCCAATATAGAAGAAGACAGCTAAATTGGGGACCGGCAAAGAGTCAATCCAACTTATTTTCCGGTTTGATTTAGGCCTTCATCCGTATGATTATGCTGTCGCAAGAATTAAAACCGGACGACCATAGATAACCCCCCACTTAGCGGGCGCTAGAAATGTTGGCCGGAGATCCAGATTTAGGCCGAAAAGTCACCTTCTTAGACGAGGCCCTGTATTTGCTCAGCGGCTATGTCAACAAGCAGAATTGTCATTGTTTGAGCGAACGCAATACACCACTGTTCGGAGTGGTTTATGGCAGGGTGTCATCAAAAAACCTTAATTCTTTCGAATGATGAAGGATATGCCGTTATCGTCAATAGTCTCAGGAATAGACCGATATTAACCGACTTTCTTCGATCAGCGCTCTACCACAACTCTATATCCGACCTGTGGTTCCAAAAACACGGCGTTACCTGTCATACTTTGCGACGCAACACCGAAACTGTGAAGGAGAAATTTGGCGACTGGGTCATCTTACGCCGAGCGGTTATGAATTGGCGGCCGCGATCGTGCGACTTGACACTATTCGACTATTTTGTCTGGGGGTCCGTCAAGTTCTTACACTTAAAAGCCAAACAGTTTGGACGAGCTCGAAGCCAACATTCGAGACGCTATTGCCAGAATAACGCCGCACATAGTGGACTGAGTCATTTAAAAATTGGACCTACCGTTTGAAGCACTGCCAGGAGCGACGAGGGTAAATTTTATAACTCACACAGTTGTTGCTTTATTTAAATCCTTTTTCCTATGATGTCACCCTGGACTGTGTGTCATATAATCTTAACGAATCGAAAGTTTCATAACTAATTTCAAGTCCTTACATCACACTCTAGAGTTTGGATGTTTTAAAATGCAGGTTTTTCGGTGCTTATACACCATCTTCTGAATTAGGACATTTGATAGCGTTGTAAATAATAACCTCTTCGCCCTATTTTGTAGTTTCATCAAATTACAATTTATTCGTCCACTTTCCACTGGCAATAATTTCCCAACTAGCCCTTTGTCCTAAGCCCGATGGCCATTACATTCTGTCTTTTCCGGCAATTGCAGTAGATTTTCATTAAAAATGTAAAATTTACAGACCCCAAAACCGAAACAACTCCACCATACCAGTACCACAAATTCTTTTCCTGATTTCCTTTAAAATGTACGCAATGAGTTCAAAAAACAAAAAAAAAAAACCAAAACTTGTTTTCCTCCTCATTTTACCAACGCCTCCTGCAACATCAATGAAAAACTTTCAAATGGGAAAACTTTTCTCGATTGTTTCGAAGGAAAAGTAGGAAAATCTTCCTGAAAATCCCCACCAACAACGAGAAACAAACACAAACCATCCCGGCCATTTGTATTAATTAGACGTAAGCAGGGAAAACTTTCAGGCGCATATACAACAAAACACAACCGAACCGAACCGAACCGAATGCAGATAACAACCGAACAACAAAAATGAATTGATTGCGAAATTTCCGTCCTTCGACGAAGTAATACCAGAGAAAGAACCATCACCCAAAACAGGACATAACTGTTTGGCTCCTATAGACTTCTACAGGATTGAATCTCAAATCGATTGCACAGACACTGAGGTCGCCACATTTAAAGGACGAAACATCTGCACTGGTAACTGCAATTCGAAAATATTTTCATTTCCGCTTTAAGGATTAAATTATAACCAGCATCCTTTGAAGATGAGAAAAAAGTCCCTCTCTCTCTCTCTCTATATCTCTTCCCCTTTACCGAAGTGAGTCTCCTAAGCGAGTCCTAAGCATCCTTATGAGCATTTTAAATACACTTAACTACCCCAAAACCATGTGTCGTTGCTATGCCAGAGGATCCGGATGGGGGATCCTGAGTGTAGTGTGTGGATTTATGGCAGTTTTCATGCCATGCACCGCATTATTATCCTTGAATACTACTAATCGCATTTACATACGGGATTTTCGCTGTAAACACCCACACACACACACATTTTCGCAGGCACACCGCTTAGTGGCACTAAGCACAAGGGATGTTTCTGTTAGTCTTTTCCGTAGCTAAAGTATAGGAACGGTTATGTAGTGCAGGAGTATTCCGTATGAATGAATAATATGATATTAATACGAGCTGCACTCGGAATGTTGGATCCTTTCCGAGAGAAGATGCATAGCACGAGAGTTGGATGGAGATTCTCCGCCTCCACGACTGGTGTGTACTCGTATACGAGTAGCTGTGCAGTCAGTTATCCCATTGATAAATGTTCAAAGTTTGGTTATGAGAGAACGAGCGGTTTCTGAAAGGTCCCTAAGCTGCTTTTAGCTCTGATTATAGTCCGATTTGCAAATGAAGTTATTATTTACTGTATAGCCGAAAGTTGTAGGGTGGTGCCGAGGTTTACAGCTTGAATTTATTTTCGCGGCAAAGGATGTGGATTTTGTTTTGGATTTTACTTTTCTTTAAAGGATTAATGTAAAGTTAAAACACTGAACTTGTAGGTTGGTCCAGAGCTAGGTTTGTAAATGAGTCAACCTTGATTGAATATTTAGATCAAAGGCGTATCCTTAATTTAATTTCACTATGGATCTATCGCAAACCTAAATTTCACTATTCCTGTGACTCTTCTAGCGGCGTCAAGATTAGTGATGGTCCTTCTACAATTATTTGTTAATAAAGGTGGAGCTAGAGAGACTACATTCTTTTCTTAAAGTCAGAAGATAGGTGTAAATGGCCAACTTCGTAGGAAGGTCAGCTCAAATTGGGTCGCGAAATATTTACGTCCTTTAAGTTAAGGGTCGCAGGACCTAAGTACAATAAATAAAGTAAGGCATGCACCCTCTGGAGTGCTATTAATGTTTAAATGAGTTCAGATCTCAATGGAATGCACTTCAGCAGTGCGCGTTGGATATAAAAACCCCAGATCCAACTACCAGACTTCTTGTAATGGACCAATTTTTAGGCACATCTAGCAGCCTAATAAAGACTTGTAGGAATGACACCCTAATAACAGGTTCAAATGCTGTGAAAGGACAGTAGGGGATAACACTATTGGTACCAAGAACCCCAAATCTCTTTATCCTAATCCATTCAAGGAATATCGGCTAACAGATTATGGCCACGCAGATATGTACGTATTCCCTAAGGTCTCCCACTCTTGTGTCCTCTTATATGACGCCGATATAATTCACCGAACTAGAGTAGATATATGTATGTGGTACCTTGTACCTTGGAGTTCAGGACATACCAGTTGTCTTTTCGGAAAGTCACTAAAAGGGTTTCTTTGCTGCATTCTTGGGTTACACTGAAGATTCCTTCCCTTCCTTAGCTCACGCTATAGTTCGGGATGAACCTGGGCCTCAATTAATAAGTGTCTTCAGTTAGACTGATTCTTAGTTCACTGCGCCATACAAGTCGATTGACGCCCCTTTCTACTTCTGCGCGCCACCTAGGGCGAGGTTTTCCACTACTGCGTTACCACTCCGGGTTGGATTCGAAGACTCTACGGTTCACAGCTTGTATTCATCCGCTCTACAAGTCCTAGCCATCTAAAACAATTGATGCGCTACTACACAGCTCGTGTAGTTCTTCGTTGAATCTCATCCTTCAAAACCGGTCAACGTAAACCGGATCGAAAATTTTACGAAGATTCCGACTCCTGGGTGGAGGAAGGATGTCTGCATCTGCTTTAGATAGAGTTAAAGCTTCAGCGCCATAAAGTGGGACAGGGAGGATCAAGATCTTATACAAAATCTCCTTACTTGTTTGATTCCTTTCTCAGCCCAAAGAAACAGTGATTAGCAAGAGTTAATTTTTCTTTAATTTCTGCTGACATCGTCAACACTTACAGCAAAGCTGAGGTAGATAAAGTCTCTTACAACCTCGAAGTTATAGCTATAGATTGTGACTTTTTGTCACTATGTTGTTTGTCTATTCTTGTTGACAGCATTCACTTGGTTTCGGCCTCATTTATCGCTTAACCAATTTGTCTAGCTTCTGTATTAGCCAACGCATTCGTTATAATAATGTCATTATTGTCGCGATTTGCTGGTGGTTGCACAGAAATTGTGTCTCCTGTGCTCACATACTTCTGAGGTTCACACACTCCTTTCAAGTACGATGTTGAAATAACGACATGTCAGTGTCACAGTGTCTAAGTCCTTTTTTAACTTCAAAGGTCCCGGCGAGTTCATTACGAGCGAGTGTTATCCATCATCATCCTGCATAGACGAACGAGCTTGGCAGGGTTATCAAAGCTAGACATGGCTCTGTATAGCTAGTTCGTCCATATAGATGCTGTCATATGCCGCCTTGAAATCGGTGAAAAGAGTGTGGATATTCACTCGGGTTTTTCCACGATCTGTCGTAGTGTGAAAATTTGATCGAATTTGGCCATTTTTGGACAAAAACTACACTGAAAGGAGCCGATTAGAGTGGTGACGAAAGGTTCACTCAGTATAACAGATAAAATTTGTAATTGGCACAACTTAGGGGTTCTTCCTTCTTGGGGATTGGGCAAACGATGCCGAGATTCCATGTATAAGACATACACTCATCTGACATTTCTATATTTGTCACAAATGAAAACCGGCAACTCTGTGAAGATAATTGACCAGGAACTTAGAGTTTCGTGTCGTGGTCGTTTTTCTTGGGATTTCAATCATAATCAACCAGAACCAGAGCTAGCAGGCCAATTGAGGTTAACTGAGTCTTCAAGTTTTAAAGTTACATTTAAACAGTCCCACCAGGAGTGCTATAAGAACACCGATGCAAGTGTTCCATGAGTATCTGATAAACTTTTCAAGTTCACTTCGCCAAAGAAGAAATGCAAACCCATTCACTATTCAAGCCGTTCTTGAACATCCTGAAACCAATAGAATCCCTCGAAGTCCCTTTTGTCTTAACACCAAACAATAGGAGAAGTCTCTTTATCGGCTCACATCATTCAAAGTCAACTTGACTCGTATTTAGTCATAAGACATAAACAAGAACTGCAACCACAAGAAAAAAGGATCAAAAGGGATCACAATACAACAAAACATGAAAATATTTGCACAATTGGCACAAAAATAGGGGTCAATGGCATCCGTATGACATCCACCCATTGTTGGCTGAGTGTAATAAGTTCAATTCCTCACAAAAGAGCAAAGCAACATCCTGGCAGACAAAAGACAGAAAGGCCCATTGTGAATGGGTTAACGATTGAGAGGATTCCCATGGGTGAATGTACGAACGATTTCACGTAATCACACTTCTACGACATAAATTAATTATGAATTCAATTTCATTAGAATCCTGGCGGAAATCCAAAGTGTCGCTTTGACGGACTTGGCTGGTGGCGCTATTAACCCCTTAATGATACCACGACGACGGTGGTTTTAGTCGGCATCAACGCCCAGACGAAAACAATTGATTTTACACCACGGAAAGGAATATTACCCTTATCTTCGACGGGATGGGTGGAAAGTACGGTGTGAACTTACTTCATGAAGCAACGCAAGACTAAGGCCAATAGAGAGTGCCGTTTTAAGGAGCCGTGTACAACAAAACGTCTTGGAATATTCATCCTGTTTTGCATGCCGTAGTGAGAGGTTTTCTTGTTTTCTTTTTTTTTGAGAAAATTTCTGTCGACTTTGGCTAGCCTCCAAAGAACACCTGCATTCACAAAGGAAAATTTATTCCATTGAAGGGAATACCCGGAGCTAGACTCCTTTTCTCTTGGAAGCTGGAATAGATGTGTGAGATACTAAATCTTAGAACTGGCTTTAACGAATGGTGTAGGTTCTTAAAGTGTCTGCAAGGAAGTGGATATTTTCTTAAATATTTTTCACTATGTCCTTTAAGAATTGGATAGTGTTTGGTTTGTTTGGAATGGCACATTCGTATTGGGTTTGCAAGTCACTCATACATATTAATACCCCAAGGGTCAACCAATTTTTATACCCAAACCGCTGTCAAGATTTCAATCTCCCAAATGAATGAAGTTAGCAGAGAAAACAATTTGCCATATCGATATTAAGGTCCATGTTTATCTGTTCCACCATCACACATCTCATTACACCAAACTGACGACACAATTCCCCCAACCATGGTAGTCCCACAAATAGCCAATAAAAATACGATCATTCTGTCCAACATCAAATTCCATTAAACCGGTCAGTGGTTAACAGAGGGTTGGGAAGGAAAAAATGAAAAAAAAAAAAAATGCGTTCCTTGACACATCACCCTGGCATCCTGGCATCCTGACACGGTCCGTTATGTTATTAGCTCATTACACGATTTTATCGTCAACGATGATGGTCAAAGAAGCAACCTTCATTCTGGTAGCAGATACGAGAAATATGAGTGAGGGGTGCAATAAATTGAGTCCTTATTTCCGAATCAGTTGAAAAATATACCATTTACGTCAGTTGGCACGCTATTTGCACATCCTTACACATGGCTTATGACAGTGGAATTTGTATGTGTGGCGGCAGGGTGAATGGAGAAGCCAACATTTTAATATATTTTCCCCTGGCAGTCGTAGGGGTTTTGCGCAGAAACGGAGATTACGTTTTCTTCTTGGTAAATGGCTTAATAAGTAGCTCCTTATCGGATGGAGGATTACAGGATGGTCAACTGTAATATTTTGTTGATACATATATGAATGAAGACATTATCGACCAACCGATGCGCCGGCCGATGATGTGAGGAAGCCGATTAGGGGGGGGGACATTGACTGTGGAAGGAAGAAATGACACAGTTGACTAGTTTCAGTTAATTGCAAAGTAGGTGATCACAGGAAATTGGCTGACAGTTAATGAGATTTAATGGCCAATGAAACGTTTTACGACGATCTAGATATGGTAAGCAATGCTAATTGAATGAGAGGGAAGAGATAAATATAAATTGTATTGTTTGGACGATAGAATTAATCCGATCAGATGAGTTTTTCCCGTTTCCGGTTCTGGCTTAGAATATAGCAAATTTTGCAAAAATGCTTACCCATGGAGAAACTGTCATTTTGAGTCCTCGCTCCAAGAAGCCTAAAAACAAATTTAAACTAAGTTCAACAGGATTTTAATTTTAAGTCACTCATGACGTAATAAATGAAATCGACTTTTTCGAAGAAAAATATCCTATTTCCCCCGGCTTTCCCAAGAAATTTTAGGCAAGCAACTGGCTGCTGCTGTGGCCAAAGTAGCGACTCAATGCAATATTGGTTTGGTTGTCATGAGGGCAAATTCTCTATCATTGATCCCCACGATCTCCCTCTCGACCGAAACTTCCTAACGAGGATCCATGACCGTACTGAATAGGTCACTGTTATCTCTTCTGGGACAGTTTGGTCCATTTCTACACGAACGGACTCAAAGCTGATGAAGGAGTGGGTTGCGATGTTTTTTGCAACGAGCTCCCTTTTTCGCGAATATATAATTTATATACATGTATTATAATATAAAGGAAACCTTGTCCTTGATGAAATGTATTGCAATATATCGCGGTAGTTAAACATTCACTTATGTTGGGTGTAAGGCCACAGATACAATATGCAATGACTGAACGCACTAAGCAAATCCAGCTCTAGATAATAAAATTGCTCTACTTCCTACATTTCAAGACAGATGTAGTCCAGGTTTGATCTGAAGCAACTTGATTTTGTTTAAGCGATAACACATTATCTAAGTTCTTACTGGACACTGTCTAATGGGGAAACATGCTAAAGGCTGAGCCTCTTTACGCATCCATTCTGCAGAAGCTGCATATAAGTGTCAAACTCTGTCCCAAAAAGGACAATTCTACCTCGGAGCTCCTTTTCCTGACAGCCTAGGCGAACTGCCGTCATTAGATGTCATGAGCCCTTTTCAAACAGCACCATCCATGGCATCAGAATAGACCTTGTTTATTTCTGGATGGAAATGAATATTTACTTACTAAGACTTAAGGAAAAATACTCAGTTTTTTGTTAAACGGTTACTTTTAGGATAATCAACGGTTCTTATAATCAGACATCTACAGTGGTAGCCATACACTTAGATATAAAAACTCTAAATGCTTCTCATCATCCCGTATTACTCGAGTAGCTGTCATTTGTGAAAACGCCCAGATAAAATGGGTAAAAATAGGTTTTAGAGGCTGTTCACACAGAATTGACAGACTAGACATTCGCGGGCTTAGATTGTTAGTCCTGTCTGAACACTTCCTCCTATGGGAGGAGATATACAAAGATAAACATTGCGATTTTAGAAGAAGATTCTTTGGAGTGATGAATCTACTTATCCAGGGTGCACTCGGGGCTTAACCAAAAAGCCTCTAGGCCGCTCGATCTTTAGTCAGCTGCCTTCAGTTTCACACATCAAGTTGATTCAGGTCCCTTTCCACTTGAGCAGTCACCTTAGGTAAGATCATCCTCTACCGCATGTGCCAAATACAAATCTCTTTTTGAAAATTCAGTGGGATGAAGAAAATTAAATTTTTTCCATGTACATGTACTTGAACGACGTTGTATTTTATAATTAATGGGAATTTTTGCTTTTACTCATACATGTAAAAAATTAATTTTGTACCTTCGGGGTGGATTCGAAGACTCCTTGGACTGGATCATAGTCGAATACTTTAAATGACCCATCCTATCGGTTTCTGACTAAATCTGACTAAATCGATATCACTGTACAACTCGTACAGCATGTGGGACCAAAAAGCACCCAAGGTCAGGGTTTTATGCAGTGTTACTTGCTAGACTATTGTCATTTTAGCCAAACGAATCATCAATTTGCAAAGTAAATCTTCGTTTGCTCTCAGCGCTGGTGCCATTGTCTGAATTTCCAGTGGTTCCTTTGGAGACAAAGTCCTAAACTACTCCAAAGTAATATCTGTCGAGAGTGACGTTCTGTTTGGTACGTGTCCCTGTTGTGTGTCCATTTTGGTTCACAGGATATACTTCATCGTTAAACTGAGTTGCCGTGTCAGTTCTGCGGACACACATCAAGCTTTGTAGAGCCAATTACTTATGTCAATGTCATCGGCATATGCAAGGAGTTGCACGAATTTTTGAAAGATTGTCCCTCTGATATTCTTTTTTTCAAAAACATAATTTTTGAAGGTCTCGGTGAAGTCTTTCCCAACTTTAATGGAGCAGTATGTATCCTCTATCGTCGTTCTGCATAACTAGACATAAGTATATAGCTCTGTATACCTTGTCTCTATAGATCCTGTCATAAGCGGCAATAAAATCAATACATACATATGTAGGTAGTGATTTGGAATTCCTAGATTTTTTTTTTACCAAAATCTGGCCTAGTGTAAAACTTTGTAAAACGTTGGTGAACTTTTCCGGCCTAAAACCATACTGATACGGACCAATGAGATTGTGGGCATAACTCTTAAGCGTTTACACAGTACAGCAGATTAGATCTTGTAGACGACGTTGAAAAGACTTATTCCTCTATAGTTGACGCAGTTTAGAGGGTTTCCATTCTTGTGGATCGGCTAAACAATACTCACGGCTTTTAAAATGAATTGGTTCATACTTTTTATCAAGCCATCTCCACTGCTTTGAATAGCTCGGCAGTCAATCCATCAGCTTTATGAGCTTTGTTGGGATTTAGTATACATTTCGCTATTTTCGGTCGGATGGCCGAAAATTATGAATTGAATGATTTACTCTGCCTAACAGCGGGATTTTGGTCATCGTCACTGTTATACAATCTGCAGAAGTGATGTTTCCATATCCTCAACGATTCTACTACTAGGAAATCGCGAATAGCTGTGGTCCTTCTATGCAGCGCCGCTGCATATAAACCGCCGGATTCTTTGTCGAATCCTTTTATATAGATTCTGCTTAGTTATTCATCTTCCAGTTTATAACCACTTTTAGGCATTGTTTCATGTATTCCCTCCAGGATTCCATTAATATTAATGTGGTATTGCGTTCGACAAACAAATAAAAGTTCCTTTAACTTTCCTCAGTCAGTTTGAAACCTTTGAACAGATGACCCGATAGACCTATAAATTCTAGACGTTAGCATTAAGTTAATCAAACCAATAATTTTCGCTCATAGACATAAAAATCAAAACTACTTCCATACAATGAAGAAAAATCTGCATATTTTCTAACTCTTTTGCCGTAGTCGAGTCAAGAAGGTGCGGTTAGGCTCCACACAGTTATATTTATACTTCCCCTGTACCGTAATGTATCCAATTTATCAGGTGATGCTACATGTTTATTAAATCCACTTTCTCTGTAAAGCCAATATCCTCTTCCAAAATCCAATAGCACCATGTATTCGCCACACTAACCGACAGCTTATTATGTGAAGTCAAAAACAATTTAGTAATGTTTAACCCTAGAACTTCCTGTGTCGTGTCAGAATTCATTCCGAACATGTCCATTTCCACCCCCAAAAGATTAATAAACCAACTACAGCCATCACCATCAACCTGACCTCTAAAAACAAGACAATATACCTGTGTGTACCTGCTCGTTGTAGTAGCGTAACCCAATGACACCCCCAACCCACTTTCTATGAATTCGAAGAAAATAGAAAATATTATTGCTCCTCCGAAAAACACAAAACTGTCTTTCTGTCTTCGAATTGAAAGGGAATATTCTGGCACACCACACGTACTGCGACTCCAAACATTCAGTCAACAAACCAGACAAGCAATCCGCACGAGGCCATGTCCCGTTTGGATTGATTTTCCCGTGGAAGAGGAAAGGGCCAGGCTGCCAACCTGGGACAAGATGAGTCCCCTAAATGAACAAGTTCAACAAGTAATTGAATGGGAACGTGATCAGATTTCAGATATTTTCACGTTATATCCTTCGAAATCCCTTAATGGGATTGCTTTGGGGTGGTGTCTTTTGAAGGTCGTGACTGTGAGCTCTGATGTTGCTCTTGCATTGGATTCGGTTGCCAGGACAATTCAAAATTTTGCTGAACATATACTTTTATTATATTATGTCAAGGTACATACCTACCTAAACGAAGGCCGGAGATAGAGAAACAATATTATTGAACCATTCATGATTGCAGACATATTGTGGCAGCGAGGTGCACATTCCACTTTCAACACACAAGGTTCTGGCCTCTAACTACAACTCTTGAGTAACCTCGACACTGCTATAGAAAATTTCCAACAAAATTTGCTTAAAGCTCCTCAAGGATTAAATATTTCAAACACTCATCTACCAATCACATCGAATTCAGATTCCCGCATTCCCAGTGCTCCCAGTTCTCCGCATTCCACCACATAGTTCGCATTCACATTCGCATCGCTACAACACGAAAGAGAAGCTACAAAACAAAAAAAAAAAAAAAAAGATATTGACTTCCTCCAGCTGCAAATAAGGATCCACTCATTGAGTGTACTATTCTAGGAGTAGCAGCAGGTTACCATTCGCTCACCTTTAGCGCGCGCAAACACACATATAGACAAAAAACACTTTTTATACTTTTTAATTTTCCTGTTTTATTTCCGGTTCTGCGATTTCCATTCCACAGCTCAGTTGGCATACATTTGGTTACATACGACTACGACGACGGAGCGAGTTCCAACCTCCGACCCGCCACTGTGCGGAGTGTGCTTACTTTTTATTAAAAAAAAAGAAAGATTCCGCTTTGCAAACGTCACGTTCGGTGTAAACGCCTCGGTCGCTCTCGCATAGAATCCAGCGCTGTGCTTCATTATCCTTCCACGAGGGCAAACAAGCCAAACAAATGATGATCATTTGTGCTCCGCTACTGCTGCCTCACTGCTGCTACTGGTGCCTCACTGTTATCTTAGCGGGGAGTTCATTTTCATTTATTATTACTCTCATTTCAGCACCCTTCCGTTTTATTTCCTAAAAAAAAAGCAGAAACGAGAAAAAAAAATAAGAACGCACAACCCCCTACAGTTACATATTAACTAAGAGCTAGAGCTCTGTCACAGAGCTGGAGAAATAGATGAAATTCCTCAAAGAGAAATGAAAATCCACCAAAAGGATTCTGGCGCACACCTGGTGCCTATTGTCAACCAGCCTGGAAGACCAACGAAAGCGAAAGGGACCCGTTCGTTCATTTTTCGGTTCGTAATCTAGAGCTCAAGCTAAAGCTAACTACCGGATGCCAATTGGTGAAAGTGCCCAACAGCGAGGGGTTAATTGAAAGTGCTGACCTAGGATTGCCCATTTTTTTTTCATTTCTCACTCCCTGGCTACCACCTCCTGTTGATTTAGCCTGACTGGTGCACACAAGGGACCCTAACCTGTGTGCAAACACTTTTGGCCGCAATAAATATGATTTTGAAAGCCCTAAACAATCAGCAGAAGGTCAATATATAACAAGTCGGTTGGCTGCCACCCCTTGGTGGCGTGTGTATGAGTGGGGAACCACCCCAACCCTCAATGGCACGTCAACGTCAGTCGATAGGGTTATAAATTTCTTATGAAGTTGTAATCGATTTTGGCTTATTGAAACATTATGATTGAAAGACACACATCCCTGGGGGATGGTGCCTTCGAAACTGTACAAACAGACTTCACCCCCCCCAAAGAAAGATATCACTAAGGGTTCATGTGAAGGGAAAGAACTCAACCGAAAACCATATTGCAATTCCGTGCGGAGTTTGTGTGTGCTGAGGCGGGTGTCGGTCTTGTTTGGAGTGATTGGACATTTTGAGTGTCAAGTGAAGTTTAATGTGCTTATTTAGCGATTTGCACAGGGAGTTGATTACGAGGGGGTTGGCAGCACTTTTATTGTGACATTTCAATGTGTTTATGAGAATTTGATCTCCGGTTGGATAGGTTTTATTTATTTATTATTGTTTACAGTCAGTACGGGACCATTTTTGTTTATTACTCGAAAAAGTCCTTAAATATAATGGGATGGGGTAACTTTGACTGACGACTCATATTGACTGAATTGCGTCTTGGAATTCTTTATTTGGAATCAGTGGTGATGCCTACTGTTAGACTAGACTTTTTGACATATGTGGCGAGCAGAAGCGAAGCTGGAGAATGGGCAAGAGCCGAGACCGATGAGCTGTCATGATGCCGGCCAAACGCAGCAGATTTTAAGGACATGATCGGGGATTGATCTTTAGCATAAAATTATACAGTAATTGTAGTTGGAGTCAAAGAAACATAATTGTATGAATTTCTGGCCTGACAAGCAGGGATGAATACCTCGCGCTCTACGAAACTAATGGCTATCCCAAGTTTTGTTAGTTCGTCGAATAGAAGAGCCCGAAGATAGAGGAATTTTCTTTGGGACAAGAACGGTTTCATATGACGTAGCTATTCCTTCAGAATCATTAAAGAAGGGGCTTTAGGCTTTAGGCTTTAGGCTGAAGCGTGGACTCTGTCTAAAGCGAATAAGGATATCCTCAATCGCTTCGAGAGAAAAATCCTTTTTTTGGTCCTGTTTACGTCGACAGGTTTTGAAAGAGGAGATTTAATGACGAACTATACGAGTTGTCCGGACCTCAACTGGCTTGGAGTGCCCAACTGGAGGACCGGGCAAACTGCAGAGGCTTGTTGGCTCAGGCCCAGGTTCACCGCGAACTTATAGTGATAAACAAGGAATGATGGTGAATGTGGCAGATAGATCTTTTGGTAACTTCCAGATCTGGTATCTGGTGACACAATTGTCGGGAGCAGCTCTAATAGTTGTGATGGCCAGTTGGGTGCTCCGTCATCTGGGTGGACTCGGTGGTTCCATCTGCGCTTTCATCCTTAGGGTGTTTGGTCTGAAAGCCGCTTTCGACCCGCACAATCTTGCCGTTTCACCCATTTCCCACCCATGTTCTCTCTTCAATATGTTAGCGGTTTTGTTATGTACCTATGTACCTTGTTATGACTTTAGCTTTCATGTCATCCCTCATACTCAAACCCTTTCTGAGAAAGTCGATTTTGTAATCCCTTTCAGATCAAGTCTGTGATGAGTCGTCAGTCCTTAACTTTCTCTAAATCAAATGCTCCATCGTATCCAGTGCATGTAAACATTTTTTTAAAATTTCACCCCTAAAACACACAGCCAGTGACAAGTGCAACGTCATAACTAAATTGCAAGAGGACCCCACGTGACGGTGGTCAACCAATTGACCATACCACAGAAGTCAAGCTCCGCAATCATCTGCATTCCATGGGAATTATCCTTCAGCATTCCTTAGTATTTTTTTTTATCGCTGGTACTTTGCATTTCGAGTTGTACGCTTTCCCAGATACCCTGCCACATCGTCCGCACAGTGAAGGGATAATTTGACAGACAGTAAAATTTATTAGGAATTCGCTGGTATGCTCTCCGCCCACCATCAGCATTTAGTCCTCATTTAGCAAGGCGTGATATTTAATTATAAAAACATTTTTCTTTTCCACTGCAAGGACTTGCCATATCCATGGCATTTGGCAGTACTTTCTTTTTTCTTTTCAAAAATGGCAGTTCGCTGTCTTGATGGGACTTTAATTACACGCCGATTGAATGACACGGGAGATTAATTAAACAGCGAGGAGCAGCGTGTAATTTGCTCTTGAAGAAATGATTGTGAAGGAATTTCCCATGAATACCCTTTTTCTGTCGTTTATTAGATGTGCAAAGATACTTTCTCGTTTAATTGCGTTGCATTGCTATGTCAGTTTATGAGGGATGACAGTTCATCTTGAGCGTGACAGTTAAAGAAATCAATTTCTCATCATTGTCACTCATAAAGTGAGCACTTAATGTGTGCTCTGGTGGGGTTCCCTTTGCTGCCGCAAAGGCTCTGTGCCAAGCAATCGAATTAGAATTTTCATGTAAACCTCATCTACACACAAACACACACAGGACCTGGCAAATAACGTTAAACTTCATCAGTAACACCTGCAAAAGTGCAAAACTGAATGTAAGCTCAGAGATAAACTTTGCATCCTTGTTTCCTGGCAGCAGGAACCCATCCCATGCGGGGGTTTCTCTAATGGAGGGTTACATGGTCGAGGAGATGTGTTTGTCGTCCTTTGGCAATTCCTAAATATGCAACCCACCACATTTCCATTAAACAAATTCAGTTCCCATCCCGAAGCTATCACCCGCCCCGACCAAATCTTATCCTGGCACAACAAAGGACACAACAAAGTTTACGTTAACGAAATTTGCTGTGTGGTTAACCTATGGCAAGTGCATCTGTTGCATGCGATATGAGTCCTGAAAATCCCTGTGACATTCATTCATTCGGTTGTTCTTCGAGCTTGGTTATCGGTGGGTGTGGACTTACCTACCGTCGAAGGACATATGGAGGTGTGTTCTCTCTTCTCTAGTGCGGTCATGGTTGGGGGTGCCTTGGGTGTACAAAGGACCTTCCAGCTGCCAGCCCTGATGGTGATTATCATCAATGATCGATAGATCGAGGTTTGTTAAGCAGCATTAAACACTTCCTCCGGTTTGCCCGGTGGCAGTCCATAAATCTATTCGTCGGCGCGGTACAATCGGAATGCCTTGTGCGCCGACAAACGGAACCCTACAACTTGAGATATTATGTCCTGACAAGGCGAGGAATTGTGCGCTTTGCGGAGTAGTCGTATGTGTGTGCGGTATTTCTGGAAAATTTCCTGATGTACCGGTCGTGATAAGGTGCCACACGAAATATGGCCCTGGGCGATGCAAGTGCGATTGGGAGGCAGTCTGACGCAGGCCTTGGGAAGGCATTGAAAGGAGTTGCACTGTTGTAAGTCAATAAATCGCGCCGATGAATGGTCGGGGGTGAAACACCAGTATGTGAAGGTACCACGTGAACAGGCGGTTTATCATCCTGGATATTTCCTGATTGCACACTTTTTTTTCTTCCTGCTGTTCTTCCCCTTGCAGACTGTGGTTTCTTCGAAGGACCTTGCCAAAAGCCTTATGCAGAGTTGGTGTGCTTTTTGTAGTCCACTGAGTTGCGTGACTCACAGCAATTAGCTTTTAGTGTGAACTGCGGAGAAGTGTATGAGGTGAGTTGGTGTCTGATGCGACTGACAGCAGGATTTGCAATAAAAATCGACCACATGGTGCGGGCTTGACGTTACTGGCAGAGATTTAGAAGAGTTATTAATTGACGGTGAGATGTGCGATTTATTGGGGTCTTTGCTTTAATGACTGTGGCAAGTTACATCATAATTATAGCTACTCCAGGTGAATGAGAATGGTGATTAATGTCGGAGTATGCCGTGGAAAGCAAAACAAACAGTATTCAAAGTAAGCAATAAGTTACGAGTAACTTTGGTAAAATATGGAAATACATGACAAGGCCTAGACAAATAAATGAGTGCCTTTATTGCTGACTAAAATGGGCAATTTGAATATTTGAATTCCTTTGATCCTTTCCAATAATTAACCAGACATTTATTGCAATGCAGAGTGAACGTTACTCATTAGCACTAGTAGCAGTTTTAGCATATAGTTCTGCGTATGCTGAGAGGTATCAATTTTTTCGTTCCAGGACATTGCTTGTCCTTAAAACCAAAGTAACAATGTCAGTAATATGTATTTTGTTGTTTATCTACAATTCATCGACTATGAGCTAGCTTCCGACAGGTTGAATCGAGAAATTATTCGATGAGAATGTTGAATGATAGGAATACCCAACATCGAAGAAATGACAGTCACAGTCAGCGGACGCTATGATTTCAAAGTAGTAAGGTCCTTACTTTGGCTTGACTCTGCTAACACGTCGGATAAAAACATTTCAGCAGAAGAAGAAGAAGCGTTCTTGCGAATCGCTGTTTTTTTTCGACGTGAACAATTCACTTGTAATGATTTATCCCGAAGGACTAGGAAGTCAAGATCTTAAGCATCGTTGTTTTATATTATGGCGCTGAAGAAGTGTGTTTTGTCTGTCCATTTGGATCAATGGATGACTAACTGAGTACACATAGGAGCGAATAGCGACATAGTCGAAAAACTGTTCCTTAGTTGTTTGAGACTGCTGGAGTGAAGTATCACTAATCCTCTGGTCAACAAAATCTTCTTAAATAGATGAAAACTCGGTCGGACTCGGAGAAAATCTAAACTAGTACTATTTATAAGAAAAAAAAAACTTAACTGTAAAGTGAATATTCAAGACCGTCTAAATAAGCCATCAATTCCCCTAATGCGTGGCCACCTTGGTTCAAATGGTTAGCAGGACCCTTCCACTCCTGTAAAGAATGTTTTTGCATGTAGGAACTCTATAGGTCCAAATTAGGGCCTCCAGTTCGAGACTGTGTACTGGATATACACGACAGTCGTCAGACTCATCCGTAGGTATGGAGTACTAGTCTGGTGGACGAGAGTGGACAAGAAAACCAAAATTGCAATATTTGACAACGTACGAAGGTTATCCTCCGTCTGTATAAACTAAGTTTCATCATCTTCTCGTTAATGTCCTTGGGAAGCTGGTGGTGGCTAAAACACCATTGCAGCTTAGACAAATCTTACAACTGAGTCATGGAGATATAGGCCATGCATGCTTCTTTATCAGCCATAAAACTATTGGAAAAATATTGTCCGTTACTGAGACAACTTCAAGTAGCAGAGGTCCTTGGGAATTGGGAGAAATTTTAAGGGCATTTCAACAAATATTTAAGACAACGTATCACCATACGACTGGCAACCTGTCTTTCGATTCATTCGATAGAATGCTGCGAAATTGTTTTCTATATTTGTCAAGCTGCGATAAAAGCCTGGTAATCGCCAATAATTGGATTCAAGTTTGGAATGATTAATGAGATCGTTGCCAGCTGCGACGTTTTCCTGCACTGGGACTCAGAACTACCTAAAGAGAGTGCACTCTGGAGCTTTCTTGAAAATCTAATGGTGCCTAATCAATAAAATTCTAACTTGATATCCCAGCCATTAGAATGACAAACAGTATGTAGGTGAAACAATATCATCAAATGTCATTCCTTTTAAAAAAATTTTGGCAAACTGAATAAAATCTAGAAAACTAGTAGACTTATTTCCATCAGTAGTACAAATCTAAGAAAGACAATTGGCGTCCTAACAGGGCACTGTCTAGCAGGTAAACATGCCAGAGCTATGGAGACGAGGAGAAGAAGGTAATCCTGACACATATTCTGTGCATCTGTCCTGCCCTATCGGTTTTGAAAGGGGAAAACACTTCGAAGCCACACTTAAGCAAAGTGAAAGATAGGGTTAATGTCTACAAGGGGAAACATACTCCTGCCTCTTGTCCTATTAAGAACTCCAAATGGGTCTCTGGTGCTGAAAATCTGAGTTTTACATACTAGGACCACTATGGATCTTGATTCCGTTTAAGTGTGGCCCTACCAAGCGAGGACATCCACTCAACCCAACCAGGCTTGAGTGTGTTAGGCATATGTATGTATGTATCTCCAAAGGTTTACTTCCAGATAACTGTCTACATACATATATCGATTTTGTAGTTGCTTTTGCGAAAAAAAGTTCGGCGGGAAAAGCAAAGGAGCGCGGAGTAGAAAAATCCAAATAACAGAGTTACAAAGGTCTATGATTTAGGCCCCAGCTTTTAGCCTAGTTGGATTAGGTTAGGTGGATTTACTAGCTTAATTAGGGGAACTCGTTGTTTGATAGGGTGTCCAATCATTCGTCAGTAGTCTAAAACGATTGTGTAGTCGGATATTAGTCCTCCTATTCGTCAAGTGGCATTTGCCTGGGAAATGGCAAAGGGCGGGATATGTGTCTTCGTGATCACAGACGCACGAATCACAGCGAAATGTTGAAGTACTGCAGGTACTTTACTCGTAGTTTTCTGACCAAAATATTGACTAACCTTGATAAACAGCGTTCGATCTGCATATAAGTAGTCTGCTTTGCACTTGTATGAGCACACTATTGGCTATTGCAGAGCGACTGATATTTGCGTTGACATGGAGTATGACAATAAGCGTTCCAACCAGCATTACTCCTTCCATCCTTGACCCATCTGTGTAGACAGATATAAACTTATCTTTTCTTGAATCCTTGTCTCCTCATTCTCTACCAGATATAGTGACGTGCTGTCGCTGTTTGCTTTTGAACCTACGAGCTTCTTAAGAATCTATGCATACCTAAGATGACCTAGGACACCTAGCTCATAGCACTTTTCACAAAGTGAAGGTGATAACAGGGAGACCTTCAAAACCTAAAAACAATGTGAATTCAACAAAGCACACAAGCACCACAATCAAAAATTCATCGCAGTCCTCATGTAGGTATGCATACACAGACCAACAGCTTTACCTTTTTGGTTCACGAATACATTTAATTAGGAACACACATTGTGTAGAATAATTAAAATTCCCTATTCCGCATTGCTGTGGAAATTCGTACCCAAAAGATCTGACATTCCATTCCAAGTTCATCCGCTTAGATTACATCTAAATTGATGGCGCGCATACTGAATTCAAATTCCACCATGTTGCTGGGCGGTCGACAGGACTGATATCGAAGTGATAACAAATACACTCACAATGGTGAACCCCAAACCTAGACCCCAAAAGCCGAATAACAATGCCCAACCAGAAAATAACATCAAATTGAATCTCATTTCGAATTGAGGGTCAGCAAGCGGTGGGTTGTTCGGTATGCTGGTACGTTCCAATTATTGGCACCAAAGAGCTCACAAGATCTTTCTTACTGTCTGTGTTCACCGGAGGTGGTGATGGACGAAAGCAAAAAAGGATATAAAATCGGTCCACTCCAGTAGCAGCAACTAGTATTTGCAAAACTCGGTGCACTTCTAGCTGGTTAAAGTATTTCCAGGCGATGTGGATGGTATATGGTGAACGACCAGCTGTGGTGAGCCGTACTCCTCCTCCCCCATTCTTTGGTTCCCATCTACATAGGTATGTCTGATCCTTTTTGGTCAATCGAATCCAATTTCAATTAAATTGATTGCCAATTTGATTGGATTTATACAAAAAAAAAAAAAAAACAAAAATGTTCGTAAAAAACACAACAAGCCGACCATCACTATTGATGCCTGCCGCCGCCGCCGACAAACAACAGCCGACATGTGTATACCATACATATTTAAATTCCAATGGAAGACGAGTAATTTGTTGCAACTTATATTGCTTCCGGGCAGGGCTGCGTGCGTGGTGTTCGAAAGTTCGAATAAATCGCTATGTGTGTGTAAGGAATACAAAATTTCATCAGAAATCATTGCTTGACCTTATGAAAGGTGTATTAACGGTAAGTAAATTGAAAAATCCATGAATAAGTTTCCCGAGGGCAAAGAGAAATAGTGAGTGAGCCTCTCTGCACAATAACTTGGGGAATGAGATCCTTTCAGCGCCATAGTGCTGCATTTAACCGGATTTATGATTGCAAGCAAACATTTGGGATTTTCAATGCAAACTACGAAGTGATATACTTTTTGGGGGAATTGGATACTATAGGGATTGATCTGGGGTAGATTTATATCCTTAAAAGCAAGGTAAATCAATAAGGATTTAGACCTACATCAAGGCTTTTGAATTGAAATCAAGGCCATGTGTTCGATTTGATCCATTTTTTAGTGGTGGAAAAAAGTAGAAACGCAAATATTTGGCCCTGATCCACGTGTTATTTTCTCCAAATTATTTGAAGACAGTTTAAAATATATATAGGAACACGACCGTTCTTACGCAGCCTCTCACTATCAAGACTTACTCTCACCTCCACGTTGGTGGATGCTGGACACGTAGTATTTCGACTGGAGATTGGGTAACCAACCGCTGTGGAAGATCGTTAGTGGTAGCGGACGAGAGATAGGAGAGAAGTGCACTTTCTCTTGTTGCCAGGCGGGAGCGGATGTACTCTCTAGATGAAATCAACGGTGGCGTCTACCAGTTTCAGTCAGATCCCTATATGAGCTTCTTCGACTTATTTGAACCTCAGATCTATAGGGATCTCCAATACTGAGTTAGGGTATTGGAAAAGAGTTGGTGGCGGATGAACCCCTAATGGGCCAACGGCAACATTCATATCCCCGAAGCCAGTTACTGGTTTCGGAAAATCCGACCTCTTGTCGTAGTGGTATAAAATGGAGCTGGTCCTCCAGGTTGAGGGTTGGGCATCGAGGTAATTTCTTCCCTACAGTGTATATAGTTAAGTACGTACCAACAGTCTGGGATAAGGATGATTTTACTGTTGACGACTCCAACAAATGTGTTAAGGACAATGCTATTCACTCTTCCACACATATCGGCAGGAATATTGGCAATTTCGCGTTTAACATGGGTCCTGAGTTCCTGTAACGATGTTGAATTGTTGTCATGAACCAACAGCTAAACGTCAAAATCGATGGTGAACTAACAATTAACAAAATCCGGCGAGCAAGATGGCCATTCGATGGGACTATTTTTCAAGATTTGACAATTACCGACGATTTGACCTGCTATATTGCAATTGGCACCATCTTGTTGGAACCACATATCTTCTGTCAAGTCCACCCATTTGTGGTCAAAAATATACTTCCATGATGCATGATACCAAACTCCATTGACTCCTTCGGCATGAAATCCACATCACAGGATCATCTTATTGACAAAGCCATTTATGACTGAAGATGATTCTTGGATGAAATTCGGTTTTTTTTTTCTTAATTTTTGCCGAGCCCAATCGGAGAGGTCCGGCGCTTCAAATGATCAAGAGAGTTCAATTCTTGAGTTAATGTGATATTGTAAGGTTGTAGGTCAAGATTTGTACACAAAATTTGCCAGAATATGGCTTGAGAGATTCTCTATTCCTGTGAACGATGTGGTATCGAAGGGTTTACGTCATTTTGAACTGAAGCACTTACGGCTTCTATACTTTCAGTACTTCGACCGCTGCGTTGTCTCACTGGCACAGGAGTGTTCAATATGTTGATTCCAATGTATTCATTAAATTGCGCACTACTTGTCTGGTGGGACGATTATTACGAAAATAGGAGTAGCGCTCTTGAAGTTGCGACTTCTGACTCAGAATTTCGATGGTAACTCTTAGTAATTTCCATGATAAAAAAACGGATCATCAAAAAAATGTTAAAAATGTTGGGCAGGTCCATTTTTGAAAATAAATTGACTTTCGAACTTCGACTTCCATAACTCGATTGTTTGATCAGCTAACTGAGTGGCATGTAGTCCCATATTGTTGAGACCACAAGTCATCCTTTTCATATTAATCGCAAAAGTATTCAGTCACCAGGATTTGTATTGACTGTGACTGTCTTGACACTACCATTGAAAAAGATGTATAGACCAATGTTCCCTTCGACTTGAAACCCCTACTAAGCTGTCAATATTTGTGAATATAATATTTTTTTTGTGAATGACACCCGGTGGTCGACTTTTGAGTTAAGACAATTTTGGATTGAGTTTGGGCTTCATCGCTGAGAATGATTTTGCGATGAAAATGGAAATTATTTTCGTGATCACTTAAGTCCGTCGCAGCTTATAGCACTTCAACTTCAATTCTTGAATCAATGCTATACTACATATAACCCAAACTTGGTGAGAGATGCCCAGCTTTGAAACTTCAAAAGTATAAGCGAGTTGAAACGTCAAACAAACCTTAGCTAACTTCACACATAGCAGAGAAAAATTAGATTGCAGTCTCTATCTGTGTTTTGAGAGTCTTATCTCTCTCAAAGTACAATACGAATGGTTGGAAGTAGCTAGGCTCTACATAGGTCTCTCCTACGCGTATACCTTTTGTTGGTCCGGTTTGTAATGACGTTTTATTTAAGACTTAATATTGAGGACCAATAAACCAACAAATACGCTACCAAATCGCCCCAACTACGAACTATTTGTAAGGGCCAATTATCCCTTTTATAGAATCCGTTTTCAAACTTGAGAAGGTAGATGCTGAATTACATGCTCATATTTGAATATTTCTTCATTCGACTTAGTCACAGAGTCAGGACTATTAATCGTGTTTGCCATTGCTTGGTGGGATAAAGAGTAGACCTCTGTAAAAACTAAAACTTGCTTTAAATTCCTTTAAGTTGCGTTTCGACATCAATTGCATACGAGGCACTGCATTCTCATTATCCTTCTTCTAACCTTGGATGGAAAATGATAAAGTTGAAACTAATTTTCAAAAGCGACATATGTACATACATATGTACGCGTTAAACTTTGATTATTCTCCCACTCCTGAACAATACCCAACGCTAGGCTAACTATCACCCACCAGGAAACAGATTCCCTTCTGCCACGCTAACAAATATTGCAAGATGCCTTCGACCGGGTGCGGCCGGATTTACCGCATTAAAGTGTTCGCCAGCAAGTTTATGAAGCCTGTTCAAAAATTCAAAACGCTATTAATATTCTGACTGGGTTCACACATATGTGCACGTGAATCTGTGCGCCCGTGTCTTTGTTGTGTGTGCTATCTTCGAGGGACAATCAACATGCCATCCGGTGTACCATAAAATTTTCTAATTATCCATACTCCTTTCTGTCCTCAGTAGTATAGCTGCTACTTTCACCATAGAGTCGCAGAAAATTAGCTTTTCCGTTGGAAGCACTCTTTCAAGGACATGGATGGGTAAATTAGGACTGCTTTGTCACCGGTCCTTTTTACTCATTATTTGGCGAATAATGCCAAAATATCCTCAATACCATGTATGATGGTTGGTTCGCCTTCATTATGCCTGTGTTATCCGTCCCCAATGGCGTCAACTTAGAAGTTTTATGACGATGGCATCCTCACTGGGAAGGGAGGCTATTTTAAATGTTTATTAATATTAATCACGGTTCCCGCCACCAACGTCGTGGTAACTTCTAACCGGGTTAACGCGTTGGAATATGTTAAGGGTTGAAAAGGTGAGAAATGTTTTGCACGGGTACTTGCACCGATTTGTTACCCTTGGATTAGACAAAAGACCTTGAGTTGGCCTGCTCTTATATGGCGCGGTAAATTACATAAATGGCTGGACTTGGAATCACTTGGTCCCGTGACGTGATGCAAATTAAAAAGTTACGTTCGTGTAATTTGTGTAAAAATTAATTAAAAAATGTTATCATACTTCCCGTGGGTGGTCGGGGACGCCATGCAAGGATGCGTGCCTGTGCGACGTTTTGTAAATGTTTTCCTTCAAGTTCAGACCTAGGACGGATGTAGGGAAGAAAATAAACAATAATTGGTTGTACTATTACAAGACTGATTGTGGAGCTGCTAAAGGACATGACCTGCACATGTTGCATACGAGAATGTTATTTATAGCTATTTGCGGAGTGTAATTATATGCTCTTGGACAGCAAAGGTATTTTGATTGAATTAGGGTGACGTTTCTTGGAATCACTGCTTCCTCAAAAAAAAAAAAAATTGAGGAAGCATTTAAGAAATTAACTCCAAAAGTGGTTTCAGGCTTGATTCCAAAAATGAGGCAAGTGTTAGTTACCTTTTGCTGGCTGCTTGAGAATCTCAGGAATTTCTCGTCAAAGGTTTCGAAACTAATTCGCGTAAAAGTGTATACATTTGCAGTTTAAAGGAATTTCAAAATTTCTAGACCGCAGCCAGATATGATAGATACTAGAAAACTCTGTTCACTTTTAGCCGGAAGACACTTTCATCAAAATATGTGTCCCCCTGCTGGGATACGGAGACAACATCGATATTAACGTGGCAAAGGAGTTTACGTACCTCCTCGGAGTAAATATCAACTCCACAAACTCAAATCTCCACCTTAGTCGCCGAATAGTTACTCTAGGAAACTTGGTAATACTTCGGTTTGACGAAACAAATGTATTCATGACTCCTAACTCGAAAGACGAAATGCGTGCACTACAAAACATTGATCCTGCCAGTTCTGCTATATGGAGCAGAGTGCTAGATAAAAGCAGAAAGCAAAGCAAATTTTGAGCATTTTTGAGAGAAAAATATTTTGAGAGAAGAAAATACAACAGCCAACTCTATGACATGTACTAAGACGTGGTTGTAGTCTAAAAAGCAAAAACACGTTGACTACAGTGCCAGCAAAGAGGATTTTCAAATCACAGCCCCCAGGTTCGAGACGACTAGAAAGACCCAATCTCTGTTTAAGGATCAAGCTTTTGGAAGTGCCAGAGCGCTTGATCGGGAACTTGTGCTCGGTATTAAAAAGAGTGGAAGGCTGACATGTCTCAGACGCAGACACTCGGGAGTTCGTTAAGGAAGTAAGTGTTTAGTTTAAAACGGACTTTGTACACCCTTTTCGGTCAAAATGTGATGAAATGATGTGCTTGAGATGCTGAATTCTAATTCCATGAATTTCAATGAAGATTTTGACTGATCTTTGATGAAATCACTTACAGTTTTGATAGAATATGCGGTGATCACAGATTTCTGGATCCCAACATGTTGCTCATCATTGCTGTACTCACAACCGTTTTTGAGCCGCGTATACCTTTTATGATCTCTGTCATTGGACTATCAACTATCAATTCTACAGTACAGAAAACTACAGAAAAAGTTTTACCAACTTTAAAACAAGACTTTCTTTGTTCGAAACATATCGTCACTTCAGATCCAATAACTTTGCTTCTATTCGTCCAAATGTCTTGACATTTTGACAGTACATCAGTGAAAGATCTACCTTTTGACGTATGAGGGCAATAGAAGGGCTCACTAGATTTCCATTTTTTGACAGCACCCCATACAATACAATAGCCTATGGTAACTCAATTTATAGGTCAGCTTTCAGAAGATCATCTTTTGACTGACGTCAGGCCAGACTTAATTTTTCATCCGCAATCCATTGTTGAAACCCATTCGATTGGACGATTAAGTTTTGTATTGTAGGGGTTCCAACATGCACACAGAAATGAAGGATTAAAGAAGTGAAGGTCCCACGTTGGGCGCCAATTTTAACAATTTCACGAAATGAGTCTATTTAATTATGTAATTGCATTAAAGTGCTGCATTTAGGTAGAAAAATAGAAAGATTCATTAAACTTTAATCCGAAAAACTAAATCACATTGGTCACACATCTGGCGTATACTTAAAATTTCCAACTAATTATAAGTAAATCACATTATGCCCAACTTGTCCAAGCAAAAATATATCCCACTGCCATTGCTTGGAACAAAACCTCTACCATTCACATACGAGTATCCCTCGACAAAAACCTAACTCCAAACAGAATTGCTGAATTAACCCAAACTTCCTAAAATGTCTGAGACAAAAAACAAAAAACCAAATATGAAAAACATCCGCCCACCCGAAAACTTAATCCTTGCACAACTTTATCAGCACAATCAGGCAACCATACCCAGAGCTACTCTCCATCCGCTTTACTACAAAACCGCCACCAAAAGTTTGCTTTGTTGCACCAACATTGGTGACTCCTCCACCCATCTGTAGTTTGGCCTTAACGGTGTTATTCTCTGACGCTGTTTTGTTCTCGATGCACAATGAAGCATAACCACAATCTGAACTCTAAAAACTCACTGTGTTCAGAGGGAGCAGCTTCGCAGAGAGACAAAAACAACAACAAAAAAAAAACCAAAACATTCTCGAAGGTTACGTACTTTCCACAGTTGACAGGCCTTTGTAATGAACCTCTGAGCTCTCTATCGTTTTTCTTTTTCTCATTTTTCTGTTGGTGGCTCAATTTTTGCTTGTGCATTCATTTTCTATTTAAACAAAAACTTTTTGACTTCACTTTCTGGTTCTTCTTATTTTTTTTTTTGCAAAAGAAGAGCACCCGGTGTATGCCATTAGCAGAAATCCCTGTACCTAATTAACGGTAGTTTCAGTTACTGCTTACTGATGTAGTGTATTTGTCCTTATTGAGGTGGGAAGTCAGTACAGACTTTCACAGGGCGGTGGGAAAAAAACCTAATAGAAAATTTATAAGCTTTAGGTGAAGGCAGAGAAAAACAAAACTAGGTTGGCAGTGGGGAATTGAGGGAAGGACACTGATTTTGTTGTCCTGGGGCATATTGTGTGGTCGTTAAAATGAAAGCATATTACGATAAATTAACGGAGAATTGTTTATGATGTGGGTTAAATCGGAATGCAATACGCATAAAGAGCCAATTGGAAAGTTGGAAGCGGAAATGCATTGTGTGATAGCGGAATATTAATTGCACTGAGTCCTGCGAATATTAATTGTTGTTGAAGGGAAAATCTAATGAAATTAAAAGTACTCAATAGATTAGATGGGAAAGACCATCTCAGACATTTGTGAAGTAATATCTTTCGAATAGGTTGAGCAGTCCCACACGTAACTTGAATCAGTTTGTCATGCCTGCTCATGAATTTCTCGTCCCGATTCCACTGGAACAGCCAACTACCCAGTTTACTCATGAAAGATACATATTCCCCAAAGTCCTTCTTCCATTTGGATCTCCCAATGCAAACATTGTATACCACCGTTGCGCAGAAATCTAATCAATTCTTGGTTATGAATCAGATGGTTAAAGATGACAAGACAAGTTCAGGTATTCCGATTTGGTTGAAAGTAGCTTTCCTGGTTCAAACAAGCTAGGGCCTGTAAAGTGGTCTAGGAATAGAGTTGTGCTTTCTTCCATATCTCTTCTAAAGAAGAGGTTATCTTTGTTTAGACGAATTCTTCTTAAATAGGTTGGCAATATGTTGTGTTCTACATAATTAGTCCTACACGGGTTTTTTAAGGATTACAATGGCCTGGTTTTTGTCGTCCAAAGTTTTCTATGTATAGACACGAGAGGTCGGTCCATATATCATTGTGATATGCAGGATAAGTGGTAGAAGAAATGGAATGAACATTCCCAGGTCCTATTTAGACTCCCTTCTTGCTAATTCGGTCTCCAACTTGCTCATTTGCACAGAAGTTTGTCCAGGAACCCATCAAAGCGTAACGTGGCGCTGTAATTGTTTTGAGCTCGTTGCGGGTATATTTCACGAGCCATAAGTGATACCAACTACATGTATGTATGTATGCATAGAAGGATATAGATATCAGCTATTAGTCGAGTATACAACCTAAGTATCTCTCCTATCTCAGATTTTGAATGGAATATTATTGAGTCTTGTTAGTGAAGAGGACCACGCCCCTTTATATACCACACCATCTATGCAGACGATGCAAGATGTCAGGAGTTCTAGATCGGTTTGAGCTTGGCGCTATTGAGTACAGAGCAATCCTATTTTCGGGTTTCATTTAAGGGTCAGTGCACTTACTTGGTTGTCTCCCACTTTTGAGTTAATGTGCTTCGGCTGTACATCAAACTCATTCTGATGAGTTAGACTTCATTGATTCAAAGTTAAATTTATAGATTCAGATTTAACGTGTTTGAAGGCTTCTTGCACAACCCTAGGGCTATGTATTCATTCGTAGAACTTATTTTGTATCAAATGTTTTGAGAAACCAGGCAACTCATTCGTTATAAGATTGGTTTATCATCAAAAGATTTAATAATTTCTTTACAAATACAAGGAGGATCAAAAGTTTTGTCGAGTTGCATGATAGAAGTATATTCGAAAAACTGTTTTTAATACTCGTAGTTTCAGTCAAAAACTTGCCAAATATTAGAAGTCTTATGGAGACAGCTTTAGCTATGCTTGTCCACTGGCCACAACTTAAGTAGTTTTTTTAGGTTCAATGATATAAACAAGTTTCCAGATTTGACCATAAACCAGTCGGTCCTAGACGCTTTGGTAAATGTCCGTATAATTTACATTACGTTTAGCTAGTACTTAATTCGGTCAACCAGGTTAGTAATATGATGACTCCATCCCGTGCACGTAAATTCAATCGAAAATCCTGCAGTTTTGACTAAAAGTAGTCACGTTTGTCCATGAGAAGACGTTTGCGTCTAGAAAACTCGAAAGTAATTGGCAAATACAATGAGTGACAACTTTTTGTGGTTTTTTTGGATTTGCGGGACCTTCGGTACTTATTTCTTTGTAGTCAACGCATTGCATTTTCAATACTAAACTTTCATAAAACTGTACCCATGTTCTCATAGACCCGTAACTTCAAAAAATCCCATAGATAAGAGTCTGGAGCAGTCTTGGCGGCCATGCAAGTTCGAGAAATTCCGAAACTCCTCATTCTGTTGGAACCACATCCCCACACATATCGCCATTCATCAGTTAGCGTCAGTCAAAACTCGTTGATCATGTTCTGTTGTCAAAAAAATTAGGTCCGATGACAACTCCCGGGTAGATGGCGCGCCATCCAGTAACTTTGAAAGGATGCAAAGGCTCTTCGCGAAGGGTAAGTAGATTCTCAGTATGAATCAGAGTATTTCATATAAGAGTATAAGAAATGTCAAAATAAAATTGACAGTTGCAGACACTTGTAAAAGTTGTAACATCTTCCGATAGAGTGATAAACTTCGGGACATATAAAGCGTCTAATCCATTCTATGAAGAGTTCAGTCATCATAAACGATATTTTTAGAGACTCAAAGTAGAAGAATAAATAAGAAACAGCGGGTAGCGACAAAGAACAGTCCTGCGGCCCCATTTATGTAGTTAGCTTCACAATGAATCCTCACAGTAGATGAATCCTTGTCCTATGATATATGATTATGCTCACATTTATGACCCAACGTACATACATTACATTCATTTGCTCCATCCTATCAGGACTTACTTTGAATCCCAAAGTCTTACCGCAGAATCCTTCAAGCACGTTGTACTTGCTGCTAAACTCGATAAAAAGTAATTGTACCTTAAGTCTTAGAATTGCTCAATCATAACTAAGGATTTTTACAACATTCAACCGCACTCTGATTGAATTTTCTTATCATAATACCACGAGTATCCTTTAAAAACAACAAAATTAGTTGCAACAAGAAAATAAGGAGAACGAATTCCAGCACAAGAAACCCCTAAGACTACAATCAGAAATTAAGATCTCCCAGCACCCTTTCAAGAGCTGCTCCTTCAGTCTGTGATACCTATAGCTACCACTCGACGTTCATCGTTTCATAATATCCTTAAGGATATAAATCTTCCTCTTCGTCAGGCTCTTCTTCCTTGTAATGTAATAAATTTTTTGGCACCGCCTTTTATACTCTCAGCAAAATATTATTTATAAGAAACGTCTTACCCACAGCCATCCAGCCAGCCAGCCATCCAGGCAACATGTACTCAGACTCACTCCTTATTCTCTTGGAAAATAGCGAGAAAAAATTTGTAACACCCACCAGGAGTCCACAGTGGTAGTAGGGAATCACCACTTGACAGAACCAAAGAGGTTAGAATCTTTAACTCAGAATACTGCGCACAATCATAACTCAGAGAGGGAGGGAGGTGAACGATATTACGATGGTTAATGTGTGTGCAACGTGTAAGTTCAAGGAGTTGGGCATGGAGATCCCTCTAGGATGAGTGAAAGTGAACAATATGCGAGTACTTTGAACTCAAGAAAGCTTTTGTCGAATTTATGATTTATTTCGTCGAATTTTTGGCGGTACCTACCATTAGAAGTGATTACAAAATTCTCTTGGAACTCAACTGTGGTGGCACAGGAAGGCAAGGATCTGATATTCTTTGAAAGGTTTATGTTGGTATTTAAGGGAATTTATTACTCTTAAGTTATTAATTAGAGATGGTTAATTGATTTATTAGCCTGATGGGTAAAGGAAGTAATCAGAAGTTATGAATTTATGATTCGATTTTTTGATAAATTTTAAATAGGGCTTATAGTCCCGAGCAGTCATACAGTATGCGAAAAAGCAGCTTGTCTTAGATACTAGATAAAACTAAAACATTTGATCAGTCCCATTCAAAATTCGATTAAGCCTCGAACCTCTGATTAGAACGATTGCGCCTTTCCTTCCATTTAAAAAACAGTTTGCTTCAGAGCCCTTCCTTGAAACTCTGGAAGCCATTTTCCTGCTTAAAAGAGCTGGCTTTTGCAACTGTCCGGACTAAATTTGTATCAGTTTAGTTGAAACATATTTTGTAACTCCTATCTTATACCTAGAACTTGGGCTAGCATGCTAAATTTTTGTAAACTAATCCGTATCTGGAATGATAACCAGAGCGTGTTTCAGGTCTTACTAAATTCTTTAGGAAGTTTTAAATTGGTCTGGAAATGCTAGAAATCTTCAAATCAGGTTGCAAGACGGCATTTGTCTGATTCCTAAAGTTTCAGGCAAGTAGAAAGTGGTCTCTGTAGACGATCATTCTTTTTACAAATGGTCTTGAATATCTGAAGGAAAACAGGTGCAGCTTTGGTGTCCATTAGCAGAAAATACTATGCATAGATCGAACAGCGTGGATCTATGATTTCTGCGGAATAAACAACAATAGCCACTTACTTACTTAATGGGCTTCCGAGCTGTGAAGAGTCTCAACCTTCAAGATTCGCTTCGATCCCGGGTACGCTGCTTTCTGTTGTCCAGATCAAGGTCTCTGGCATCCGCTATAGTTTGCTCCTTAAAACGGAGGTTCGGTCTTCCTTGTCGTCTCGAATCTGGGGCCTGTGATTCGAAGATCCTCTTTGCGGGAGCCCATTCGATCGATGTAGGCGTGCCAGTACAATAACAATAGCATATAATCCAATGCTTACATTAGAACAACCAAATAGTATTGAGTTGGAATGTGCCAGCAGTTTATGGTACTCCAAAAAAGACTCCTTTTGCAATCAAGTTGTTCCCGCTGTTCACTACAAACTTTTCATTATTTATCCCGATATCATAGGTTCTCAGCTTTACCTATTACTTTGTAAAATAAATAGGTAAAGCTGAGGTTAAGTAGGGTACAATCACTCTCCAAAGTTTAAAATGGTAGATAAAATAATTATGTTGGACTGATCTTTAATCTGTGAAAAATTTCAAAGGAAAATAAGAAATAAAGTCCGCGACTGGGTCGTTCAAGTCTTTATTTGGACTGATGCTATCTAGAAGCTTTCAAAATTTGTTTTTTTTTTATAAAAACGCCTTCAAAAATAGGCGTGGCTATATACATATGTATAAATTCCACGCAAAATTGGAATTGCCTCGAATTGTGACCCCACAGAATCTAGAAATAAAGCTTGAAGCAAATCCGTTCAGCCCTTTAATTAGTAGGGGAGCGTACAGATAGAATTGGCTCCATCATAGCAATTTCAAGTTTGATTTAAATTTCGAGTTCAAAATTTGTCAGGAAACCAATATTTGTCACTTAAGTATACCTGCAAGTAAACAGCTTTGCCTCCTATTCGAAAAATAAAAAAAAAGATTGCAATCTCCCAGAAGTTAATGCCTATAAACCTACGGTTTCATAGGGTGAGTTTTAAAAGCTTCTAATTTAGTAAATTTAATTATTACTTACTTACTATCAAATACTGCTCAAATATTTATTTTAAGTTGAGTGGTTGGAGTGATAGCTCCGATATACTATAAGTTTTATGCAAAGGCAACCTCTTATACGGGTGTTACACTGGTCCAACCTTACAAACCTTTCACGGCTTAGTTATGGATGCTCTTTATGGTTCAACGTAAAACCAAGCTTAATGGAAAATATTCGTGTGTATTCGTGAAAAATTCATAAGTGTTGTTTGAATATTGAACCTCTTGGTCCGTAGTCCTAACTAACTAGCCATTTGACCCAAGGGTCCATTTATACAGCACACCAGGTCCTTTATAACAAAACTAATGTGATTGGAGTGGACATTATGTACCTCGAGAAGTTGTCCTGAATGGCTTAGTCTTTTCAAAGGCATTCTTTTTTAGGTAGACATGGTCTGATACAGGACAAAATACGAATTTGAATAATTTTCCACATTGCCAGAAAAGACAAAACTATTTTTCAAGTATAGTAGTGAAGTAAGGAAATCCAGTACACCAGCCACCAAAAATCTGGAAGTCTTTGACATCTCAGAAGATTTACATAAGAACTGACAACGTTTATCTAAATTGAATGTAAAAAAAATACGTCTTCAGTAGACCGAGTACATAACACTAGAAAATGTGCGGCTAAATAGTTGAGCTATCTAGATATTTTGACCAATTGATAGCTCAGAATTGTTTTGAGAGAGTTTCGAAGCTGCAATTTAATACATTCCTCGAAAGTGACTTAAATACTTAACCTCGTCTTTTTCAGTAGTCTCATCTTGCTTCAAAGAATTCGACCTCCAAACCCTAAGATAAACTTTCTCTAGACACTCAATCTATTAAAGTCCGTAAATTCCAAAGAAAAAAATTGAACACATTTTCCATTTTATTGAAAACTTTATTTGGTCTAATATTTCAAATCAATTCTCATTCATCGTGGTATCAAAAAAATCATCTAACAAATATTTATTTCATTTATCTTTCAAAATAATTCTCTTACAGTTACATATTTAATCAATTAACCAACAAATTTAATTTACAATTTTTGTGCTAATATTTTATATTTTTACATTTGTATAGAATTTTTTTTTACATTTTTTTTAAATAAATTCTTTCCTATTAACAAAAGTACAATAAAATAATATGAAATACGCTGCAACTAGTCAGAAATTAATTTAAAAGATTTAAAAGTATTTAAAGTGCGATTTTCATTTTCTATTTGTCAAGGAAGGACGAAAAGAAAGGATTGTTGGAATCAATAAGGTGAGTTTTTTTTCGCGTATTTCAAAACTATAACAGTTGAAAGAAGAAATGCGATTTTTTGGTGACGCTAAACAAATGAATCCAATAGTTTTGTAAAGATTTGAAAATCGTCGGATTGAAAACTTTAATTAAGGTGAAGAGTCTTTAATTTTCCAAACAAATAAGTAAGGATTCAGTAGGTCGTAGGGGTAGTACATTATAGTGAGTAGAAGAAAATTGAGAAGAAAGGGCTAATGTCCTTGCATTTTCTGCGAGAATCAAACAGGTACTTGTGGACATTGAGTTTTATACATCATAAGTTTGAATTTATATTCACATTTCTGGAAACTAAAAAAAAAGTAAAAGAATTCGCGTGTCACCAATCAACCATGTAGTATTTATTTTCAAACAAAACCTCGATATGTTTTCTTTTACATAATTTACCTACGAATATTTGTTTTTTAGTTTTATTTAATATTTTAATTGATTTTTTTACTTTTTCCCTATATGTTATTTGTTTACTAAATTTTTATGTTTATTTTTATTCCAAAATTGCAAAAGAAGCTCATTTTGTTTAGATGTATTTTTTTTTTCTCCTTTACTATCGGTATTTGTATTCTCGAATATATGTATGTATATGCTAACGAATAATATTGTATAGTTATTATAATTTTGTTTTTGTTTGCCACATTTATACTTGATTCAATTTTATTGCCAACATTATTTTTTTTTTTTGTTTTTTCATAAAATTTTGTAGTTAATATTTTTCTAAATAATATATATAATGATGCTTCCTTGTTTCCTTTGTGTTGTCTTGTAGTATGTTTTACAAATTTTATAAATTCTAATAGGCCTCTTGTAATTGTTTCTTAAGTGACTATATATACGTATATGCTAAGTTTAACTACATATATTCTATGATACAGCTCTTTTATATAATTTATCTATTTTAACATATTAAATATTTACAAAAAGAAATTGGTAAAAAGAAAAAAATTAGTAATAACCTTGGGATGTAGGACCTTGAAAGGTTTCAAACTTTACTTTGGTGGGCTGTTCTCTATGGTTCGGATCACCTGCAAACGGTTGTGTCATCGCCCGCGCAGATTGTATGGGGAGACGCTAGAAATAGCTTGCCATTGGAACAGGCGCATAATTGGAAGACTCTATGCATGTGGTCACGGCTTTGGCCCGCTCCCGGTATGGGTGGTTGAGCCGTTCTCAGATTCGGCATGAGGATTTTTGGTGATTCTAATCGTATCTGCGAATGAAAAGAGAATCGGGAAGAAGAACATAAAAGATTTTTAAAAAGAACTCCTCGCTTACAAGAATCTAAATGGACATGCAATCAATAAACCACTTACCGAACCATCAAGCGCACTCAACTTCACATCGTTGAGTGCGGATAACTCAATGCCACCGGCCCGAGATTGTAGATTTATATCCTTCGCCGATGTCATCTCCAGTTGACGTGTGGGGGATTCAAATCTGTCAGAGCACAAAAAAAAAAAAAAACTCTCCAACTTAAGAGGAAGAACGAACCACGAACAGGAAATAAATCCGCGACTACACTACTACTATTATTTACTTGGTCCTGACTCCTTTCAAAAACTTTCCCTCGATAATAACTCACCTCAACTCCCGTCCAGCTTCGGCACGTACATGTGGCGTTTGTATGGACTCGCGAAAGATGGCACCACCCTCGCCGTCAATACGTAATGCGTGTGCACCGATAGTTACCTCATCCCGGGTAACGGAAAATAAATTTCTACCGGTTGTGTCGTTGATTCGGAACCCCGTCGAAAGGCATTCGAGCTTATCGTGTCCTAAGAATAAATGATTCTCCAGGATGCCATTCGTGTCACGTGTATTGATGGAAAAATTACGTGATGACTCTGCAAAAAGGCCCCGAGAACGAGGCAAGAACATTGAATTGAATTGCAAAGGGAAGAGGAATTCGTTTGAATTATGAAATCGGTTTTGGGTGAAGTGCAAAATTTTTGATACTGACACCGGATGTGGTGACTCGTATCTGTTTGGTCCTATCTAAACGTGTTGTTGGCTATGTCAGCCGACATTTCAATGACCTCCGGGTGACTTAGATTTACATAAATGAATGGAGAGAGAAATTAATAATAGCAAACTCACCTATCGATATGGGTTGACCGTGTTTCGAACGTATTGTCGATGCCCGGAGCAGGTCCATTATGAACGCTTGACCGGTTAGTTGTATGCCGCCAGGAACAATTTTAAGTTGGCCCATGCCTTCCTGGAAGATAAATTGATTTGAGATGTGACGGGATATGATTTCAAATGCTATTAAGGTGAATGTGCTATCTATGGTTGTTTGTTTGGAAAAAGGTAGGCGAAGAGTAATGGCGCTTGACTTATACATTTTGTATTCGTTTGTTGGTCATTTTGTGTGATGGATGCCTTGGGTTATATGTGGAATTTGGTCTATTTATGGGAATACACATTAAAATCAGATTAAGTCGGTTTTGGTATTTATAAGTAATACTGACGGAGATAAAGATGTTTACGTACTATGCATGTTAAATTTTATAGTCGTACGTACAAATGCGCAATTAGGACTTTTTATTGGAAATCGTACCTTATCTTACCTATCACAGGCAGCATAGTCCCACCGAACTTCAGGGAGTACCCAAACTGCCGCATCTTAGAATGAATTATCCGTAAATTTTGACTGTTTTAGGTAGACGACCCAAGATAAAGGAATATGTAATATCGGTAAAACGTTTCAAAACAACTTTGATTAGACCAACCCATCCAGTCAATGGAAATTTCAAAGCCTTAAACGATGGCATACTGTAGGGTTCTGTGATGGGTCCAGTATTCATGTGTACGACGTCCAGTTGTACATCTGCCAAAAGTGGAGATAAATGAATTAATCGACTCACATATCGTGCAGCAGTTGCTTGTTTCAGTTGATCTGACGCATTTCTGGAGAAGTGAAGAAGCTTGGAGTAATTCTGTGTGCCAGAGCTTCTTCGGCAAAACCTGGGGACTGTCACCCGAGTTGACTAACTGACCTTACAACGCCATAATGAAATCAATAATCAACTACACGTTATGAGTACAATGGCCAAATTAAAGTGGATCCTGTTTTAGTATCATAGCGACGACGAAATCATTTCTCAAATCTGGAGATGTACATAGCATAAGTTGTGCTTAGTGGTTTCAGACGGGCTCATATTTTGGACTTTAAAGCTGTTTACTGATACTTTTAGAATGCATTCACTGTGAGGCAATTCTTGAAATTCTATGGTTTAGGAGACTTTGATTCTAGGAGTCTTGAAGTTCTTATACATAGGTAACCACAGTCCCATAAAACTACCTAATTTTTGAATCCGATTTATCGATGATTCCAAATACATACGTGGCAGCACTGGTATAGGAGAGAATGGTCCCAGATTGTACCGCTCGACGGCACTTGGAAATCACCAACAATATTTTGGACAGAAGTACATGCTTTTGAACCTCAACATACATATGTATATTTGCGTAAAAGGATAAGTCTGGTTTTAAGTATTTTTAAACAGTACTGCATCTATATTTGCTCTTAAATGCTATACAGTTGTTTAAGCTGACCCGGGATCTTCTCACTATTTCCAAATATCGTACATCAAAGCAAAGCAAAGACTCACCCGTTGGATTCGATTCCTGTTTTAGGGGTACTATCACTCTAAGATAAAACAACAAGAGTTCGCTAAATACTTTGATTACTGCCCTAACTTTCAGAGTCTGGAAAAAGGGAAAAAGTTAATTTTTTTAATTTAAGATCAAGTAGAGTCGATCTTAACAAAGTTGGTCTAATGGCACATTACCCAATTACACAGATACCATCTGACAAAACAAACCTGTCAGATACTGATATTTGACGGCTTTGTTGAGAGCAAAAAAAAAAAACAACAGACCATATTATGTACGTATGTCTGGGAGGCTCAAGTAAGAGACCATACCACTTGGTAAGGAACTCTGCCAGACCGGTAGAAATTCAGAGTCTAGAATCTAAATCTGTAAATATACTGCCTTTAAATAATGGTTTTTCAATAACGACAATAACTGTATATTTAACTAAAACGCAGAATAATTCAGATATCGGGCTAAAATTTATTCTATGTGTGTACCATCATGTTAAAATTAAGTAAGAACTTCAATATCATTCATATGACCACAGCAAGCACGTTTGGAACGATCGATCCAATATTTTCCACAGCTCTTAAATGCATATTGGCCGGAACGGTGACGATTTCGCTAATCGACCAGGTCATTACTCGAGATTACACGATTACCGAAGGTCACCTTTAAATTCAATGTGGTATCATCTTATTGGAACCACATATCACTGTTGTCAAGTTTATCCAATTCTGGCAAAAACAGTCGTCCAATATGGCACGTTAGCGAACTCCCTTAACCGTAACATGGGGATCAAAGGACATGTGGGTTTCTTGTTGATAAATATATGTAGCATCTTTTGTCAAAATTGAGCTTCATTGCTGATAATGATTTTTCGAGCCCAATCGGTGAATTTTTGGCGCTTGTCTGGTGAGACGATTACTGCGATCGAAAATTGAAGTAAGAACTCTTTAAATTGCTACCATCGACTCAGAATTTCAGAAGTAATTTTTGATAATTTTTAAACGTTCTTCTTCCGTGATTCTAACCATGATAAATATGTAAGCCTTGGCTGACGTTTTTGATATTAATAAGTTGTAAAAAAAAGTGTGAGTGTGTGCTTGAATTAAAGTACAAAATTGTTATGTCCCTATTGGAAAGCCCTTTATAACTTCTTGTCGTGGGCCAGTTCAGCTATGTGTGTAGGTTGCTTTGTACTTCAAGGGTCCTAGTATGGTTAAAACATGTAGTATATGCATCGATCATATCGATAAGTATCGGTGAGTCAGAATCCGGAAAAACGGCAACTAGTAGTCATATTGGTTTAATACACAGCTGTCAAAACCGAGGGAGTTGGGACTAAGTGTAAGTAACTGACAAATAAATTCGAGTTTCGTCAAAAACCAATTCTAAAACTCAGACATAAGGAGGGAGAGACTCTAATGTCGGTACCTTGTTGATATGGGTTTGGATGCAGAGTTTGTTTTGGTTATCCACCATCTCATAAAGTTTGATGCCAGGTCTGTCAAAATCATGTAAATCACCGGCCAAGATCGACCTTGATAAACGTCAAACTTATTCTACTCTCACAATTTAAGTACTCGGGTGTATCCGTGTTCTAAAAACAGTCAACAACTTACCGACGAAAACTCCATGACCTTCAGTATCCATAGTGTTAGCACCAAATTGACGATTATCAACAGCATAAGAACCAGTATCAGTGTGTAAAGGCATTTCTTGCGCCACCCCAAGAGGCTTAGGTGATAGTCGATGCCCTCCGCGAAGCTACTAGCTCCGATTCGATGGCCTCGGCCCGCTGCACCCATGTTGGGTAGCTTTTTTTGCGGCTGCTGCTGTTGCTGCTGTTGCTGCTGATGTTGCCCCTCTGTCAATCGTCTCGATGTTGTCGCCTGCTGACGCTGTTCGTGTTGCCGATCACCTAAGTCCACTCCCGACACATACGCTGATTGCCTTGGATTTCGTTGTGATTTTATCGTTCCAGTATCACCTATCATCGCGTCGTCTGCATTACGCAGAATTTGGGCAATATCCCCCGCCTCTGAGAAACTTCCACCTCCGCCTCCGCTACAGGCGCCAGTGTTGCTAATAATATTACAAGTGCTGCCGTTGTCGTCGTAAAGCGATTTGCGAATAAAGTTCGGACTTCTCGAGTAGATTTTCGCCTTAAGACTGCGATTATTGTTGTTGTTGTTATTGTTGCTATAGGTGGAAGCCGGCGATATGTTTGTATTCATAACGAGGAGATCCGGTGACTGTTGGTGGATTATAGTTGGTGAGTTACTTCGGGTTGGAAGGTTTGGGTTAGTTTTTTTTTTTTTTTTGGGGAAAAGATGTTTGTTAGTGCACGGATGGTGATGGTTGTGGTGAGGTGCGACAGAAATGGAAATAAATGGAAATTGTGCAAGAATTGTATATTACTCATACAATACTAGAATTTGCTTAAAGTAAAACGAAAAAAACAAGAAAACAAGAAAATCGAAACAAATTAAAGAAAACCAAATGAAAATGATCTCATCAGTGCGGTGTGCGTATTTATTTTTGGAATCGCAAGTCACACACGTTTGTTAAGCGAAGCGTATCAACAAAATGCGGTACTTACCTCAAAAGTGCCACAACATCGGTGCCGCAGCTTTCGTCATCATTTTGTGAACTGTCCAACAGTTTCTCGTTTGTCGATGCCTGAAAAAAAACAAGACCACATCTTAGACTATAGTATGTATATTTAGAATATGCGATTATTATAGTCTTTGCGTATGACGAAATGTTCGCATTGACGATCGTACTTATGGCCAGCATGGCAGTCTGACAGGTGGATGAATGTGGTCAATGACTATGAAAATTGCTTTTGGCGCTATATCGATTTCTATTTATATTTCTTTTGAAGATGTTTTGCTACTGCCTCCGAGCGTACACACATATGTATGGTTTGGTATGGATTGCTTCAAGTGGCTGCCAGCTTAGAACGTCAATGCACTTAGACCAGCAATAGGTTCACTGTAATACCACATAGAACATCTCTGCCTAGTCGTTAAACTATTTTGAACTTCTGAACTTATGATCTTGACATCTACCTATGTATGTTTATCAGATCGTAATTATAGAATGATTTTAAGTTAAGCTTCCCTCTGCGGTAGAGAGCTGGGTATAAACAAAGAAGGTGAGGAATGGTCTCATCTATGCAGCTTCCACGAAAGCCGTTCACGAAAGGCCTACCCTTGTAGCATGATTGGACATTAGACACTTTCACCTCAAATCAAATCTGCAGTTCTTTTTAAATATACCTTGGCCAAATTTGTTCCATTGCTGAACATGTTGGACTTTCTTGTCCACCTTCGAGTTCAATAGCTTTACTATTCCCTCGAATATTGACTGCTAAGGCACCTCTATGAGAGACGATCGGGAATGAACTGGCAAATAAAATAGCTAGAAAGGAATTCAAGGACGACCTGGCAATAGTAGTTGCGTATCTTCTACTGCCGCTAGCTTTTACAAAATTTAATATAGCGCAAACTTTCGTGAGACTAGTCAATGAGAGATGAAGCGAACTTCTGTTTTACCGTGTCCACAGAAAACTCTGAACAAAATATGATAATGTCAAAACCATCCTGGTGCTTAACAGACCGAACTTAGCACTCTTTATAGGGATTATTACCGGCCATGGTGGGCCATCGTATACGAAATGCGAAATTAGAAGCAGATGACCTCTGCCGAGGATGTGGCGATACTGATGTAGAAGAGAGCACATTTTGCTTCCTATGCGAATGCTATACACAATTACTACTCCGAAGATTTGAGCGATGATCAGGAAAGCCACCATTGACCATCCAAAAATTTATAACAACTTTCCTTAAGCTAGATCTACGACAGAGGTTCACAATGGATCTACTAGTGGTCCGAGTGTTGGGAGCACATGCGGCCACCCCGTTCTACATACCTACCTTAGAGCTACTAAAAGATAAATGGAGGTTGATTCCAAGAATTTGATAGCTGCTTGGCTGAATGCGGATTTCTCTAGCAGATATCACATTTTCCGTAAGCCAAGATAGGACTTATTTAATCCCCATAGACCCTAGGAGCTTTCAGTGTAGCACTGAAGAGACTCATCTCTAGTCCATCTATTTTCTATAGCGATTCTTCCCTATTTTCTTGACTCCTTCTTGAATATTAGATTTCCAGCTCAGCTTCCTATCCAGGACCCGACCCAAAGATAAGACCCAGGATAAGACCAACAGAATTTTATATTTTTTGGACAGACATACTAGTTCTGTTTTGTGGGGGCTTATACCCAAACCATAGCACATTGCCCAACTAGTTAGCTAGTTTAAAACATGTTCTAGAAGTTCTTTTAAAGTATAGGTCCTTTCCTGGACCAGTTTGCTTTCCTGATTATCAAACTTTTGACCATCAAATTCAAAAGAAGAGAGGATAGATTACTTCCCTGTGGAGTGCCTCTGCTGACACATCTTTTAAAGGAGTTTATTATACGAGATTTAAACAATTTTTTTTTTAAATTATATCGAGGACTCGTAAGATTTTGTCCGATGACTACTACAACTCGGTAGGTTGTCCGCTGCTCAGGTCCCCCCGGGTTTTATTTAAAAAAAAAAAACAGAGGATAGATTACTTCCCTGTGGAGTGCCTCTGCTGACACATCTTTTAAAGGAGTTTATTATACGAGATTTAAACAATTTTTTTTTTAAATTATATCGAGGACTCGTAAGATTTTGTCCGATGACTACTACAACTCGGTAGGTTGTCCGCTGCTCAGGTCCCCCCGGGTTTTATTTAAAAAAAAAAAACATTTAGCGCAACAGCTCGACGGACCCAGGCCTACATAGCTTCTCACAACTCTACTCTACTTCTATGAAAGTTGAGCAGAGTTGAGTCTAGAAATACATAGAGTTCCTAAGTCTAGCTATACGAATTTTTAAAGTGCTTATGTACAATAATTCGACAATCCGCAACACTGAGTATCTGCAGACATTTGAATACATGTGACTCCTTGTATCCATGCACATACAGAACTTGTAATACAATGTGACATGTGAATTGATGATTTAGAGTTCTCTGGGCATATTGTGAAGGCGGTTTCTTGATACTTTCCTGGTTTCTTGCTGTCTATTCTTTAATTCAACATCTATTGACATTCATCTTACCATCTATATTCAATGTATTTCATAGTAAGTATGACACATTTATGATCATTTGATTTAATAGAAGGAGAGTAAAGAAACATGATGTAATCTACATAGAGAGAGTATTGTAAACAAGACTAATATGAAATTGCCGATTGTTCCTCGAATCTAGGGTGATTGGTTGCATATTTTGAAGTCGAACATAGTGCAGGAAAGGAATTAATCATAGTTTTGCTGCAGGGATTTCACTCCAACTCCAAGATGAATATTGGGACTTAACAATCATTTGGCCCAAGACACAGACATTTATTATTCAACATGGTACGGGTCGAACGCTCTGGTACAACTTACTTGTAACTGCTGTCAATAAACCTCATCATGGCTTGCAAAATGTTGATTAAATTATGCAATTCGTTATTCTATTGATAGTTGATGTACATACTCGTACATACTACTATGTTCTGTAAAATGTCTGAATCTATTCCGCAAATTCCAGTTTGACTTCGAAATTATGGATCGTGATATGTACTAGGTCTCTTACCATACGCAAAAGTAGCCAATAATTGTCTACGTAGGCATTGTCAGTCCATATTATTTCATGCTTTTTCCATCGTGGTATCACCATGGACTTCCCTCTAGTCTAAGCGCTTCCCTGCCGAGCGGGGAAAACCACTCAACCCAACCCCGCCCTTGAAGTGCCTTTTTAATGATAATAGAAGGCATTCCTAGGAGTCCTGTCGCACTCCCTATGAAAGCCGAAGCATAAGTTTTATTTCAAAAGTTTTTCAGATTCTCGTAAGGTGGATACTGGATAATGAAAATACTTTTTGATGTTGTCCGAAAATCGAACCTCAAACACCTGCTCAGTAGTCCGACGCTATAAACCTTGATCCACCCTGTAGCTAGACACTTTTCATCACCGTACGTAGTCCTTGTAAAAGCTATGAGCTTTTTTGAAATGGCTCTCCTGCAAACGTTCAATATACGAACGTGATTCTAGCTAGCGGAAGCCTTCTCTTAGCCGAAGAACAATAAATTAAACGGAGACCTGTTTGGGACTTATTATGGTTTGTTTGGTATTGATTTGGTTTACTAAAGAAAACCGGGCGCGATACTAGTTTGATTAAATGTCTTTAGCTTTACTGGCCCAGAGCATACATGAAATTGTTGAGCTGCTAAGTCTGTCGCATTGCATTTGGCATGAACTAAGTTCAAGTCGACATTCGAAGAAGCTAATAGATGTGCCAAAGAAAGGGTTACAAACATAGTGGATTTCATTATTAGTCCCTAACTAAGAATTCCAGAACCATCAATTGAAAACCTTAATAACTAAGAGTTACTTTGAGTAATCTTGAGTAATGGCCGCTTTCTATTGCTTTCGCATGCATTAGAATGGCTATAATTTCTCCGAGAAGATGAGCTGATTGAAGTTAACTTCACCAGTTGTCTGTACCTTGGGTCATTAGACAAGCGGCTTAAATTTTTGGACCAATAGGTTCATTGCACATCATAAACAGGACTGCATAGAAAAAGAGGATAGGTTTGGTTAGCTTTGTGGTCAGGCGAATGGAAGAGTCCGCATCGCCCCGAATCGCCGCACTGAGATCAATTCGGACCCATCCTCATACCCATAGGGTGGAGACGCCCCTTGCTCATCCTATAAATATGTTGTCTGTAAAACCATCCAGTAGATTTAATGAAGTTCTAGATGTCATTGATTGGTCTGGTGTATAATTCTGCTGGTACCTTAGAGTGTTATGACCCGAAAGAGATTTCCTATCCTTTTGCATCATTCTGTTGGTCCTACTCTTGTCGAAACAAGGCCATACATTTGTTGTGATGACACAAGTGCCAACTGTTGGCCCCTTTACGGGCATCAGTGCACACGGCGTGATGAACACTGAGGTGTCGACCTGCTGTGATGTAGATTCTGAACCTCTTCTAGCCAATTCGTCGGCTTTCTCAGTATCTGGTATATGTTCGTGTCCAGGGACCCAGCCGAGGCAACCTTGTGCTGTGCTCTAAGAACCATAAGCACTTCACACGCTTGGATTGGAAACATGTATAATGTCATAATGATTCCAGAGAGATTGGTGCTTTTCCGTATCTTTTTATTTGAGAAGGTTTGTCGGATGCTCGCGAGAAGTGGTGCCGTGAAAGAAATCTTAGGTATTTTTTGGGAATTGAATATCGAATCCCCCTTTTCGTAGAGCATCCCCAGTGCTGATACTTTGAACAAAATCGATCAGTTTAATTACCTACCAGAGCCTGCATACGAAAATTTTGAAAAATAATCCCAAAATGTCTTTTGGCGCTCAATTTCGTCGGTAAAACCTAGGTACAAACCATTTAACTTGTGCTACTTTCCTTAAAGCTGCAAGCCAACTCCGCTCACTTCAAAACTAAACAATTTCGAATTATTTTATTGCTCTGTGCATTGCGAAAGTAGTTCCATTGACATTGAAAACTTTGAGTATCTACTGAATCGCGAAGAGCAAACTTCACCTATGCAAAGTGCTGCAGAATTCCTCCCTCAAACATAGCCCAGGAGTTTTCTATCCACCGAAACAATTTGCATAATTTCTTTAGAAAATCGCTTCACCACACGGATGAGGGAGAAACTATTAAACTATCGAGTTGGCTAAAAACTTTTTTCTGAATGTTTTTTTTTTTCACGCACTGATACGTTTTCCCTTAACGAGGGGAAAAATGAAAAGGCAATCCGCTCTCTGTTTTGTGAAAAGAAAACTACAAAGCAAAAGAAAGAAAGCGAAAAGGAAAATTTCAAAACAATTCAACGTTGTCCTTCTCCGATCATTTCAAATGTAATTCCTGTGCAGAACTTTTCCCATAGTTACCTTCAAAACAACACAAGACAAACTCAAATTATATCCACTCTACCTGTAAACTTATGGCGAAGATTTCCCTAAATCCCGGCAGTCATTAAATCCTGAGAACCGAGAAATGATACTCCACTCCACTCTGTGTGTTTCGCTGTGGATGTGGATAGTCATTGCAGGCTTGTTTTAGTTTTTTTTTTCCATTTCGTCCTTAAGCGGTGAAATCCGGCGCTAAGTTCAACTGTCTACCAGCATTAGCAGTAGTTTTCCTGCAGAACATCCAAGCGGCGAATTGTCAGCCAGAGATACACAAACTTATGAATGTAGTTGAATGTGACTCTTGAATTTGTGCAGTTAAGGGGCAAGCGATGCAGTCTTTAATCGTCTCGAGGAAGTTTTGCGTTTTTTTTGTATTTTTTTTTGTTCCCTATCCCCTCAATTGCACGCATTAATAGACGACTTAAGATGTTTTACTTTTTGTTTTTTTTTTTTTTTTCAAAATGGAAAATGGTGTCAGGAAGGGAGGAAGCCATTTCTTGCGTTAGCTGCTTTCCAAAGACGATAACCAAAGAGAATCTGTAATATGTGGTCCATTCTTTGTGAACTGCATAGACCAGGTTGGAGTTGGATATGTATATCATGCCCACGTAGCTCTGCGGGAAAGCAAGCAATTAAGTGTCAGGTAATTAACCTCGAAGTCAATCAGAACTCGTAGTCGTACAGAATGATTCAAGTGGGTTAGGAGATTCGAGAGCTGTTCAGTGTTTATGGAGTGTATGGTGGTCGTGTTTTGTGTATCTGTTTCTAGTGTTTTTGCATCTTGTTCGGAAATGTTTTTCTTTCAAGACGCTATGACGTAAGTAAATGTTCTGAAAGTGGAAGAGTTTTTCCCTCGGAATATATTTTTACACTTTTTTATCGTACACTCGGCTATTTTAGTGCTGGTGTTAGGTTTTTTTTTTGTATCTTTTAGCATGCAAACGTGTCTGGATACATTTAAAAGTTTTTATTCAATTAAAACCGAAACGTGTGTCGAAGATGCTTTTGTCGATCGAAAAGATGTTTTCATAAGCGAATGCCAATAAATATTATTGTTACTAGATGCATATGGTGTTAAGATGTTTAACTTCTTTTTTACTTTGTATCGCGATTCTATTTACAATTATTATTTTCGATATACGAGGTGCTGTCCAAAGTAAGCAGGACTTTTTGAAAATACATTTTTGTAGCGAGGCCATTTTTAAACTGAAAATCTCATTTCAACTATCAACCACAGTTCCGTTTGCGCGGCAGGAGATATGAACGCTCGTACAGCAGGATTTTCATGATGAGAGAATCTGTTTCATGCAACATGTACAGTGGAAGTCGCTTATAACGACAGTGAAGGGTTATCTTTATAATCAAAGAAAATAACCATTTTCTGACATTTATTTTTCGGAGATTATTTCTGTCAAATGTTGGCCGTAACTGCAGTTAACATGGTTTTAATTTGCGATGAAGTGGTATTTGGCGAACAACACGAATAATGTTGGCTTCCACTTTCTCAGTTGTACCCGTCTTATCTATGTAGACTCCATTATCATGGCGCGTTAACGAGCGCAATTAACAGTTTCGTTCTGGCCAGCCTCGTTTTTAAAGAAATATGAACCGATGATTCCACAATCCAACAACATTAACTCGTTCTGAGGTCTGGATGTAATGGAATCTCTTTGGGTTTTTGTTTATTGAGGTACCCATTACCCCAGAAATGTACCTCATCGCTGAACAAAATTTTTATCAAAAACAGTGGATTTTCTTTAAGCTTCCACGGGCCCAAAGACTAAAACGGTGACGATTTGGTAGGTCAGCCTGCTTTATGTCTTCCACGAGTTGAATTATGTTTGAAAATACGCCAAGTTGTTGCATACGACAAGTCAAGCTGTTCTCAGCTACCGCTCCAATATTTTCTTCACTACGTGCTGGGTGTGGTCTATTTGGTCGCGTATGGTCTAATGATGAAATTTGGGCCTCAAACGGATTATGTAAACCATAAGTTGCTTCACGAAATACATTAATTGTATGATTGTAATACAGCTAAATAAGTCATAGACGCTGTGCAGAACTAGGTAGGTAAATAGGTAAAGCTGGTTGTCATAGTTAAAAATAGCTAAAAACATAAGTATCCCGAAAAGGGCTTTTTTAATACCATGAGTCGTGGTGATCTGTCTACTACAGAATAGTGTTGACTGATATTTACTAAATGGGATCTAATCAAATCCACCTTGTTACACCCTGTTAGCCTTAAACTCTGTAAGTTCGTCGAACAAATGTTTGCCTAGTGTGCGCTGTCAGGCCCTACTTAGAGCTGGCCGCAGGAATCCCGATTGACCAGTGGTCAGTACGACGTTGGTCAAAGTTTACCCGCTCAGCTCGTAATCATAACAACGCGAGGCAGAAGAGATTCCGAAAGGCAACATGGTGGTCGTTCCGTCAAAAATATAGGAGCTGTGGCTGGACGCCGTGGTTAGCACGGTTACTATGACTGGTGAGCGGTGCAGAACTATGACCAATTAATGAATTGAGACAGGAGGACGGGACAAATTATAAACGAACTGAAGCTTGTGAAGCTCATGAACCATTTCAGTAACTTCCTCACAGCGCAAAATGTAATCGATACAATAGTCCTTTTGATTGTTGATCCATTAGATGTATTACCAGATACTTCAAGCACATTCGTTGAAGTTTAAAATGCAATTAAGAATAAAAAAAAATAAATACTTGGCGCTACAGGTCGATGGGACCCAAGGTCTAGCTTCTCACAACCATTCGTGTTGTGCGTGTTATATTCTTTACACGAATGGAAGGGCCTACAGTTTGTTATTTGGGAATCTTTCTCAGGACAACTGTAGATACTCTCGGATGTTTGTCAGAGGCCCGCGAGAGGTGGGGCCGTGAAAAACTTTTTAGGTGTTCCCCGACTTGGATTCAATCTCGAACACCTTGCTCCATAGTCCAACGCACTAACCACGGCGCCCACGCATTTAAGTGAATAAGACTCTAGGAGAGCATAGGATGCAATTGAATTCTTCAAGAATAGAGAATTTCTAATAGCAATTTCTCAATCAATTCAACTGCATCTTCGAAATTATCTAAGTCCCAGGAGGTTTTTGCAAATCTATAATATATGAGTACCAAACGTAAGAGAAGGATGACTTTGGTGACCCAGTTAAGTATAGGAGAGTATCATCCTGAATGCGTTGTCGAAGTTGTTTCTTAGGCTTACGTCGTGGATTGAAAGCAAGAAATTTCTGCACGAATTCTCAGCAGATTTTCGACGAAAATATTCAACCATTGACCCAATATTTTAGTACAATGGACTTTAGACGTGTGCGTCTAAAATGCTTAACCCAGGTTCGGTCAAGAAAGACTTCACACTACCGTGACACTATATTAGATCGCTCATTCGAGAAGAAATATCTCGATGTTGTTCTAGACCTCTAATGGTTTTGGAAAAAAAATATTGAAAAAAGGACAAAAGTGGAATCAATGCTCTCTGTGCCTGTAAGAGGCCATTTGGAAGAAAATGGAGATTGGAAACGTGCAATATTCCCGGGATCTATAAACCTATTGTCAGACATATCATCTCCTATAAATCTTTAATCTGGAGAACAGCAACTGGTACACAGAGGTATATGATTGAACTCATAGACTAGCAGCACACCGATCCCGATTTAAACAAATATACATCACCAGTCATCAGTAGTAAGTTAGGTAGACCCATGTGTTAAAGTCTTTTTAAATTGTTTTTAAATTATAAACACTTCCAAAAACTGTTTTCATACATTTATAATTACGTTATACGTTTCAGATATCAACTCAACACAATTTCACAGCATGATTCTCAGTCCATCGGTCAGTGCGGATCAACATCGATTACTGGTGTTAGATTAGGCCCAGTCCTGCTGGCCACATCGACAAACTGTTGTCTGTTTCCAATTACTACCAAATATATTATGTTTTTATCGAACCGATTAATTTGGTGGAAACTTGCCATGAACCCGCCGCCGCTGTATCATTGCCATTAGTGCGGCCCACATGTTCGACTGTTAATAAAACAGTCAAACGTATTCGCATTCGCATTGTTTGTTAATCAATGTATTTGTTTATCCAATTGAATGTGTATAGTTGCGCGCTATGAAAATATTGGAGGGTGTATTTTTAGTAGTTTTTTTTTTTTGTTTCAAGCAATTTACTTTCGACATTTGTACAAAAAAAAACAATGTCAGACAACTTTAAATAAATAAATATCCACAAAAAAAGGAACAGGTGTTTGTGCGTTGCAATTACATGGAAATCGACCAAAAAAATAAAAAAACTCGAGTAGTCCATGATAGTTTGGGTAGGAAAACATTGTGGTTGAATGTTATCGATAGCAGCGACAAGTGAGTTAGTTGTGATTCCAAATGCCATGGACATAAGGTTATAGTTAAAGGTATCGCTAGAATGTACCTACCGCATATGCCCTGCTTTTTAAAAAGATATAACGCAATCATATACAGTGCAGGACAATGTATTGTGAAGTTTAACTATGTTCCCTTATGATAAAATTTAAAAGCTCGAGCTATGTATACCCACAGAGTCATACGTGCCTAGTCTCAGTAGATAACCTTTCAAACCCATTTGCGATGAGCAATATAAAGAATGCTTTTTAACATCATACATCATTGCCAGATTTCAAGAAGCCTATCCGGCAATCTTTCTGAAGTCTGTTTTCCAAGATAGAACCAGCTAACTGCGTGGGGTTAGTGGTAAAAAATAAGATTTTGAACAAAACCACGTACAGTGAAGTCTCACTTATATGAACTAGTGATTGTTCTGCCAGTTCATATAATGAGAAGTTCATATATATTCATCAGTGTACCTAGAGCTTTCATTGCATCTGACGGCTGAACTCTTTTCGCTGGTTGATCTTCTGGAGTATCATAGTTTTCTGAATCATCGTCATCATCATCTCGGTATCTTCTGTGATAGGCATGGGATCCTCTGAAAATGTTGCTTGATTGGCGACATTTTCACCAGGGGGAGCTTCTCTTACCATTGCTTAGCTCTTATGAGCAGCATAAGCTAGTTCGGGGTAAATTACTTGAAGGTATCGAAACAAGGGCACATCTTCTTAGTCAGTGAAGTCCTGGTCATCAAGATTGTAAAATTATGAAGAGTCAACAATTTGACTTTGTTCATTTTATTGCATTCTTAAAAAGAAACTTGTAATTAGCTTACCCTGTACATATGTATGTGTGTATATCCATCATAAATGCAGACAGTACATTAATTAGTATCTGTATCTGAATTCCAGTACAAAAATTGTGTATAAAACAAAAAATAAAAATAAATAAATAAAAAATGTTTGCGAGGTCAGTCGATGGGGCTTAAGGTGGGCCTAAACGACGAACATGCTCGCCGAACTTGCTCGTGCTCGCTGTGTTTTTTTCGTGTAGGAGCTGGTTCGCGAGCCGCTCGCTGTTGGCGAGAAATTTCAATTTTTTCGTGTTCGTTGGCTTCGATGTTCACCGTATAGGACCATGTTCGCGAGCAAACCTCATTTTTGCTGTGAACGCCGCAAGTTCATATCGTGGATATGACTACTTGAGCTTCTTTATCGCACATGTTCACGGTATGAAGAATCAACACGAGATGAGTGCTCGCCAAATGTGTTCGTTAGGGCTACCTTTACCAACTAAACTTATTTCAATACTTGGCCAAACTGCTGTTTGTGAGACCAAATCTCGCCCAGTGTATGAGTCGAAGAGATGATCATAGTTTGAAAACCTTTGAACTTGTGAATGGAGCCAAAAAGGCGCTTTCCCTACCCACAACCATTTGAAAGTTTTTGACAACCTGAAATGGACAAAATTCCAATCAGTTAACTGCACCGACTTTATTACGAAATCTGCGAGAGACATCTCGACCAAGGGCTAGGAATAAAAATCTACAATTTTCTTAGGTTTAGTGGGCATAAATTCTCAATCAAATTACACAATTATGTCCTGTCGTATGTTATGTGTGTGACTTACATTCATTTACATTAATTCAAGATTTTTGATTTTTCCCGAAAAATATTCAACTTGGGATTTTAATCAAACTTGACATTACTATGATACAGAAGTCGAAGAAAGTGGGTCCGCCAGTTCGACTGCATATCGACTTCATGTCTCGAGTCTATGGCGCTACAAAATTGAGGGTACCTCACGTTAGACCGATTTCAATAAAAATACATTTTTTCAAAAACGGCTCTAACTATTTTGACAAAATTTGATATTTGGCTTAGCTTATATGATGGCTAAAACACAAGCAATTTTTCTAGATATCGGGACATGCGGTGTTTCCATGGATCATTGAACCTTGTGATAACAAAATTTTATTTTTCCAAAATTCAGAAAACTTTGTTTCGTGTTGTGTTAATATTTTTCATTAGTATGGAGTGCCCCAGCATACTTCAACAAGACACTTGAACTTGTAATAGATCTTTTGTGTAATTCCCTAGAAAAAAAGTGTATTATGCAGAACTTCATTCTTCCTGACTAAAATCTCGAAAGAAACTTACTGCTGGTACACAACGGTGTCGCTGTCATAGTCGCTGTCACTTAAGGTCTCATACCTACCAACATAGCATACCCTCTTTAAGAATTTGTTCAGAATAAAGTCCTAAGCTTATGTTATTTTAAATGCCAACTGGATTAAAAATGTATTTATTAAATTGAAATATTTTCAAAATAAATTTTTGTAAAGAAAATTCCACAAAATTTCGTGTGTTTTCATTAGTTTTTTGAATTTGTCTGTTGTCTGCTATCTGCTGTTCTTCCACTGTCTAGTGAGATTCATTCTTGTCGCGCGACAAATATTGCCCAACTTATACGAGTGCGACAGCGACACGACTGCGTTTCAGCAGTTATGATCCTTTGTTTTGAGGATGAGATGGTGTCAGAAGGCGTGATTCACGATGAAACCTTAATGAAAGTGTTTTTTGTGACTCATTTAATGTTTTTTGCAGTTTTTGAATTCTCTAAATACATATAGTCTCCAAGTATCAGTCTCACTTATATCGCAGGGTATTTGGGAGCGCACTGACGGTAAAGAAGTCAGTTTAGGTCTTAAACCTTTATTCATTTACATCTATCCATCATCTATTAGTTCGATCTATTTCTAAAATATGTAATAAATTTTTTTGGAGCGTCTTGAACTAGATGGTGAGTGCCAGTATAAGAGATTTTCGTGATTTTCTTAGCTCTAGCGAGTTGGCAACCTAAGGCAGCAGAATATCAGTGGAATCCACTTGCTTGACCTCGAAATACTTTTCGTTGGGCATCCTGTTCCCAATGGTGTACAAGATCTACTTATTTACTGCCCACAGTTACGCTTATATTTTATAACCGCGCTGTTTTGCTTGATATTGTAAAGAATCTGAGAGATAAAATGTCAAAACAATCGGATTTTCTATACTTCACCCTACATTGTATACAGACACGCCCATTTTTCTTGGGAACATGTTTTCGTTCAACAATCGATTTTGATTCTATTTTGCAGCTATCGTCTACATTCGATGTTATTATTGTATCTAAATCCAAAAATAACATACACGCACTCTATTAGCGCTGATACGATCTATTTCAGACAGATTGTACGCTTAAATTTTTTTTCCTTAAACAAGCAATAATTAAAAGTGGTTTAAGTATCATCAATGACATTAATTATGGAAATATAAAGTTATAGCCTCCACGGAAGCGTCTAGACAAGTGAATGCTGAATCAAATTTCCATTACTTTTCGTAAAAATCGGGTGAAATGCCGGAAACTTGGCGTTAAGTGTTGATACAAAGTTCATCTAAAGTGCCTGGCGTATTTCGCGAATGGCTTGGAATTATAAATTATTGTTTAATGCAACAACATGTCCGCACAGATGTCCTTGGACAATGCGTTGGAAATTGCGCGCAATGTTATTTTATGCAACGCATCCCTACAAAATTATTGAAAATAATTTCGCTCAGTTCGACAGCAATTTTAATATTTTTTTTCCCCGACCGACAGTTGACGATATTTACGTTTATTTTGCTTTAGGGGACGGCGACGCTCTTTTAATTTTTTTTAATTGCTTGTTTGGTCTAAAAATATAAACACAAAATCTTTCCACTTTAATACACTTTGGTCGTAAAAATTCTGTGTTGAGGACGTGACTTGTCATCTATTCCGTCCTTTAGCAGTATAAGAGGTTTTAATTTTTGGTTCTTTATTCTCACGGGAACATGTCTACGGATGGCACCAAGCGGAGGAGTATTGGATGAGGCCGGCCGGCGTGCCGGGTCTTATTTGCGAGTGATAAATCTTTTGGTGACGGACGAATTTGTACTGCTCGCCATGCAGAAGAGGATGTTCTTCTATTTAGAGAATCATGAAAGGTGAATTATCTGACTGTCGAGCAGTTTTTCATGTAATTTTTTGAGATAATTCGTCGTGTTTGTCTTCTGTTAATTAGATGATTATGGTAATTTATTTACACGGAAGGGGAAGGTAATTTATTTCTATAGCTCTGCGACACATCTGGAAGGTATCAAGAAGGAATATTTTTTTTTTAGTTTATAATTTTATCTCTGGTTCTTGTTTTTTTTTAAATTTACATGAGAAAATCTGTTTAAAAGTTGTAATATCTGCTGCTATACGAAGCTCACAGCAGCGTGCCATCATAGGCGCCATCATTATATGTACTTGGGGATCAGACAAATCGATTTAGACTTGATATAAATAAGGGTGAGGCCAACTTCGTGATGTATATAAACATTATAGCTTTTAGACAACGTCTAGTTGCCGCTATTGTAGTACACCGTAATTGGGAGTTTGAAATTCGGTTACATTGAGAAAACGGATAATAATGATCCATCTAAGTACTTTCGTTCAAAAATAATACAAAACAGGTTAACCTTCGGCTAACTTTTTAAGTCATCCTTATGGTGCCTTTTTGACACCACTTCTGTCATAAGAATTACGAACACAGTAACCAATAGAACTGAGTTTGGGCTGCGAGTTCAAACACAGTAATTTAAAGAATATACGTTGGTGACATAATTGTGGGCAGTTCAATGGCTCCATTCCACAATCACCCCGATGATCTGAAGGATCACTCTAGAGACTTATATCCTTCTCTATTCGCCAACCTTAATTGTTCACAAATTCGTTATAACAATATAACTAAAATTGTATTGAATTTGTTGGGGGATTTTTTGGTTTGCTGGTTGTCAGTAATTGTGCACCATAGTCTAAGCCTGCCAACTTTTACTCATTTCCATCCGACTTTATACAACAACCATATAAGATCGAATTTTTCGACTAATGAGATTTTAAAGTTAGTAAGCTAGCTGTAAACTAATTGACATGTGCAATTATGAACGAATGATTCCAAAGCAACGAGAACTGACAGTCTGTTTTTCTGAAAGTTTGTCAAAATACTTAACGGTGTCCTTAAAACGTTGAGTGCCACAAATGTGCAAAATATTTTTTTTACTGTGAAACCACACTGGAGTCACGAGTCAGATGTGTCCCAAATTTATGTTAAACCACATTGGCACTCAACGTGTTTAAAAGTTGAACCACCTTCACCAAAGTCCCAGCACTTTGTGAACTACGTCAAAATCAATATCAAATGCAGTTTGCTTTACCATTTTGTCGAATTACCATCTCCAGATCATAAACCGATGTGCGTTAAACAAATCCCAGGGGGAAAACTGGATTCCCAATAAATTCTTCAAACATCTGTTCTTTTTGGAACATGGGAGAGACATATGTATAGTCTTCTTCATAGCCTTCAAGACGGGATTTGAATTCATTAAGAGAAGACCGTTAGTATCAACAAAAAGGCTCGGAATACTACAAAAGCTCTACAAAGAATACAATTTCAATGGTTTGAAATGGAAGAATCTTGCTTAACTGATTTCAATCATAAATTGGAATAAACTAAGGTTGCCTCTTGAGTCCCCTTTTATATTCAATCTTTGATGATTTGGTCGCATCTCTATCGGGAGAAATAACGTTTATTGGGATTAATATGAAGCTTATAAAACTAAAGGCTGTGTCTCCAAACATGAGCAGCAGACCTTAACAAGCACTAGCATATCCAAAGTTATTATCTTTCGAAATTCAACGTAACGATACGCAAAAAAAGGAAAATCGAAATGAGATTACATTTCTTATAGACTTAAAAAATCATGGGACAACCAGGTCAATGTCTCTTAAAAAAAATCCAATTCTTTGCTAAATGTGTGAGATTGGTTTCTCTACATTCAAAAAGTGAACGTACCTTGGGTAAGTAAAAGTGAACATAGAACAAGGTTCTTTAGAACTTTCAGGACATAATCCCATCAAAGCCAGATAAAAAAGACATACTTCACAAGATCTTTACGATGAAAACTGATTCCAAGACCTGAACAATTTGCAAGTAAGTCACCGAAGAACACTGCAAAGGAACCCTGTTGCACTTTGGACTCTGTACAATCAAATCGATAAATAAGACAATTTTCTGAAGACACCTATTCCTAACCGTCCACAACAAATAATGAACGAGGCATTTTAATTAACATATCGTCGTTTGAGAATTGTTTTGTCCCGTATGCCATGGGCATTGGACATCGTTTCGATAAAAAAGAAATTTAAGGCTTTGTTTCGAAAATGGTATTCAATATCACTTTTCCCTGCTGCTCTAAACCTTATTAGCTGTTGTCTTATCCTTTCTGTCCATAGGTGGAAGTTGTCCTTTAATTTCATTTTCATTTAATTTTTTCTACATACGCATGAGCTACGTACATATGTATGTACTTAAGTCTTAATGTAGGTACTCATCCTAAAGCATAGTAGATAACTTAAAAAAGAAAAATTTTATAAATATTTCCCTAACCAATATTATTAATTGGGTGAGAGGTCCGTATTTGACAGAAAATGAATCACTTTTCTTAGGTAGGGGTGTGGATTTGTAGGTAAGAATACTCTGCTTGTTTGCTGATGTTTGAGTCAACTTGCGGTTCCATATGTTCGATCCATCTTCATAAAAGGCTACGTCTAGGGCTAGGGTTGGAATCTGGAACGTGACCTGGAATATTTCACTGTTTTGAAGTGTCTCATTGGCTTTGTTAAGGGTAAATCAATTCCAACAAATATCACATTGTTATGTCCTATCTCCTTTAACATTTACATCTCACCTTAATTGAATATGTTAATACATAATATGGCTTGTCCCGTGTCACCGCGAAATGGAGGTAAAACAAAATAATTGATGTTTTTAAATTATGAAAAATTGTATGAACAAATGTTCCCAGAGGCCAAACATGGTGTTTGGTAGAAAACAATTCTCAGGCGACGATATACAATATAATAATATTAATAATGAGAAATTTCAATTTTTTAAAATCACCTTTACAGCTGTCGGCATTATTGTGAACTTTTTGGTAAGCCAATGAATGCCTATCAACCGATTTTTACGAAATTTTTAAAATTAATTTATTATTTTATTCCAAAAAAAAAGAGATATAAACGAATGAAATATAGCGTCTAAAACAGAAAGAAATGCAGCACAACGTTTCTCTATCCTGTATGGTATGAAATAGAAGGAATATTGAAAGGACCCATAGTGAAGGTGGGCGCCCAAAACCTTTAACCGATGGAGATACTCGCATTATGGAGCATCTCGTGATCAAAAAAGACGCCAGAGCTGACGCCAAAGGAGCTGAAAAAATAATCCCCAAAAATATAAACTTGTAGATATCTAGAAGGCTGGTGTCCGCTGTAAAAAAAGAAAAACCAAGCTCCTCCAAAAAAACATAAAGGCCAGGCCTACGTTATGGAAAGGACATGACAATTGGATGGTGGATGACTAGAAACGAGTCATCTGTTCAGATGAACCAAACGAGACCCTTTAAAGGCACCACGTCAAACAAACAATAAAAGACGGTGGAGACAGTTTGATGGTTTGAGGCTTTTTATCTTGGTGGCAGGGGAGTCCGTTAGTTAAGAAAAATAAAAATTATATGAAGAGCAATTTGGCCGATTTCATTGAGGAGTGCGTTTATCCAAGGAAGGAAATAATTTTTAAACAGGACGGCGACCCCAAGCGTATAACAAAAATCGTCAAAAATTGACTTAAATATCAGGATGTTTAGACTATGGCGTGGACAGCACAAAGCTCGGAATATGGAAGAGGGGACATTAGGTCGCATGGATTCGTGTTAAGAGATACTGATTCGAGAAGCGCGGGACATTCAGTGTGACCGGTAATTAGCTGATGAAGGAAGGGTAAATCTACGATTTCGCGGCGTTTTTCGAGGGACTGCAGACGGATGAGGTTTAGACGATCGGTGTAAGGAGGCAAACTCTTTCTGTCGATCCAGGCGAAGTCGCGAAGGGCAAAGCATAAAAATCTGAGTTGGACAGCTTCCATACAGCGAATATGGACGGCGTAGTAAGGGGACCAACCCAGACTTGCATATTCAAAGATGGGTCGAGCGAGCTGATATATAGTATTGGTAACGTAGCGATTCAAGAATTCTTTAGACCAACATTTTTTAAAGTCAAGCGCAGAGTTGGGTCTACTTATAATGTTGTCGATGTGGGAACGAACATTAAGCTCTCTATTACAAAGCGGGTATAGAAGAGACTGGAGGGACAAGTTTCTTTAGGAGAAAGTAGTTCCTGTGGGGTTGTGGAGCACGATTCCCGGAGCAAGTAATGAATTGTGATTTACTGACATTTAGTTCAAGGAAGTTTTTCTGGCACCAGACAGAAAACAAGTTGAGTTCGTATACTTCTATGCGTATGAATATGTATAACAATAAAAAAAAAATTCTTCTTGCTTTATCTAATTATTTAATTAATAAAGCATTTATCAAAGAAAAGAAAGAACATGAAACAAATTTGATTAAGTGATACTTTATTCCAATTATCAATTTTGAACAGTATTGACGTCATTGTGTCCTGCCCACACCTTAACTTTTCCGGTTCGGTCCAACCAGTCCATATATTTACATACTATCGGAATTTTTGAATTTTGACATACTGTTCATACGTACAGTAAAGTACTCCAAGCCCATGCAATTGCCCGAGTTCGGCACTGTGGTGCAACATAGTATAAATCAAAACTAAAGTATTGAGTTCGTCTTTCTATAAAAAGATCCCAAACACATCATAAAAAAAACACACACACCGCATCGTAAATGTCAAAACATTTTCTTACACCCACTTAAGAGTATTGAATTGGGAAACTTTCTGAAATATGACAACGTAAAATATTTATCTGTGTCTTATGCATACTTTTCAAGGTTGCCCTACATTAGAACTCGACTCCGATACAAGGTCAAGTCAAGCATTTAGGAGAACAACAGACATAAATTGATGTCGTTTGCTAGATCACTCTGGCCTCCTCGACACACGAGTACAAGTAACATTTTCCGTTTCAATTTCTCAAGACATTTTCGGTTTCGTGTTTTTTATTTATAATTATATATTCCACCTCAAAACAACTCAATGAATAATTTTATCCAACACAGTCCCCACACTGAATGCTACAGCCCATTCCATGGCCCAATGAATTGTATGTTCAGCTTTCATTAGAGGATTTCGAGATTAAAATTTGGAAAATCGTTAGAGCTTGTACAGTGCTTGAATTTAATTCCAGGTTAGCCTTAGCTATTATGTCTAGGTCGAATATAAGATCGAATTTTTCGACTAATGAGATTTTAAAGTTAGTAAGCTAGCTGTAAACTAATTGACATGTGCAATTATGAACGAATGATTCCAAAGCAACGAGAACTGACAGTCTGTTTTTCTGAAAGTTTGTCAAAATACTTAACGGTGTCCTTAAAACGTTGAGTGCCACAAATGTGCAAAATATTTTTTTTACTGTGAAACCACACTGGAGTCACGAGTCAGATGTGTCCCAAATTTATGTTAAACCACATTGGCACTCAACGTGTTTAAAAGTTGAACCACCTTCACCAAAGTCCCAGCACTTTGTGAACTACGTCAAAATCAATATCAAATGCAGTTTGCTTTACCATTTTGTCGAATTACCATCTCCAGATCATAAACCGATGTGCGTTAAACAAATCCCAGGGGGAAAACTGGATTCCCAATAAATTCTTCAAACATCTGTTCTTTTTGGAACATGGGAGAGACATATGTATAGTCTTCTTCATAGCCTTCAAGACGGGATTTGAATTCATTAAGAGAAGACCGTTAGTATCAACAAAAAGGCTCGGAATACTACAAAAGCTCTACAAAGAATACAATTTCAATGGTTTGAAATGGAAGAATCTTGCTTAACTGATTTCAATCATAAATTGGAATAAACTAAGGTTGCCTCTTGAGTCCCCTTTTATATTCAATCTTTGATGATTTGGTCGCATCTCTATCGGGAGAAATAACGTTTATTGGGATTAATATGAAGCTTATAAAACTAAAGGCTGTGTCTCCAAACATGAGCAGCAGACCTTAACAAGCACTAGCATATCCAAAGTTATTATCTTTCGAAATTCAACGTAACGATACGCAAAAAAAGGAAAATCGAAATGAGATTACATTTCTTATAGACTTAAAAAATCATGGGACAACCAGGTCAATGTCTCTTAAAAAAAATCCAATTCTTTGCTAAATGTGTGAGATTGGTTTCTCTACATTCAAAAAGTGAACGTACCTTGGGTAAGTAAAAGTGAACATAGAACAAGGTTCTTTAGAACTTTCAGGACATAATCCCATCAAAGCCAGATAAAAAAGACATACTTCACAAGATCTTTACGATGAAAACTGATTCCAAGACCTGAACAATTTGCAAGTAAGTCACCGAAGAACACTGCAAAGGAACCCTGTTGCACTTTGGACTCTGTACAATCAAATCGATAAATAAGACAATTTTCTGAAGACACCTATTCCTAACCGTCCACAACAAATAATGAACGAGGCATTTTAATTAACATATCGTCGTTTGAGAATTGTTTTGTCCCGTATGCCATGGGCATTGGACATCGTTTCGATAAAAAAGAAATTTAAGGCTTTGTTTCGAAAATGGTATTCAATATCACTTTTCCCTGCTGCTCTAAACCTTATTAGCTGTTGTCTTATCCTTTCTGTCCATAGGTGGAAGTTGTCCTTTAATTTCATTTTCATTTAATTTTTTCTACATACGCATGAGCTACGTACATATGTATGTACTTAAGTCTTAATGTAGGTACTCATCCTAAAGCATAGTAGATAACTTAAAAAAGAAAAATTTTATAAATATTTCCCTAACCAATATTATTAATTGGGTGAGAGGTCCGTATTTGACAGAAAATGAATCACTTTTCTTAGGTAGGGGTGTGGATTTGTAGGTAAGAATACTCTGCTTGTTTGCTGATGTTTGAGTCAACTTGCGGTTCCATATGTTCGATCCATCTTCATAAAAGGCTACGTCTAGGGCTAGGGTTGGAATCTGGAACGTGACCTGGAATATTTCACTGTTTTGAAGTGTCTCATTGGCTTTGTTAAGGGTAAATCAATTCCAACAAATATCACATTGTTATGTCCTATCTCCTTTAACATTTACATCTCACCTTAATTGAATATGTTAATACATAATATGGCTTGTCCCGTGTCACCGCGAAATGGAGGTAAAACAAAATAATTGATGTTTTTAAATTATGAAAAATTGTATGAACAAATGTTCCCAGAGGCCAAACATGGTGTTTGGTAGAAAACAATTCTCAGGCGACGATATACAATATAATAATATTAATAATGAGAAATTTCAATTTTTTAAAATCACCTTTACAGCTGTCGGCATTATTGTGAACTTTTTGGTAAGCCAATGAATGCCTATCAACCGATTTTTACGAAATTTTTAAAATTAATTTATTATTTTATTCCAAAAAAAAAGAGATATAAACGAATGAAATATAGCGTCTAAAACAGAAAGAAATGCAGCACAACGTTTCTCTATCCTGTATGGTATGAAATAGAAGGAATATTGAAAGGACCCATAGTGAAGGTGGGCGCCCAAAACCTTTAACCGATGGAGATACTCGCATTATGGAGCATCTCGTGATCAAAAAAGACGCCAGAGCTGACGCCAAAGGAGCTGAAAAAATAATCCCCAAAAATATAAACTTGTAGATATCTAGAAGGCTGGTGTCCGCTGTAAAAAAAGAAAAACCAAGCTCCTCCAAAAAAACATAAAGGCCAGGCCTACGTTATGGAAAGGACATGACAATTGGATGGTGGATGACTAGAAACGAGTCATCTGTTCAGATGAACCAAACGAGACCCTTTAAAGGCACCACGTCAAACAAACAATAAAAGACGGTGGAGACAGTTTGATGGTTTGAGGCTTTTTATCTTGGTGGCAGGGGAGTCCGTTAGTTAAGAAAAATAAAAATTATATGAAGAGCAATTTGGCCGATTTCATTGAGGAGTGCGTTTATCCAAGGAAGGAAATAATTTTTAAACAGGACGGCGACCCCAAGCGTATAACAAAAATCGTCAAAAATTGACTTAAATATCAGGATGTTTAGACTATGGCGTGGACAGCACAAAGCTCGGAATATGGAAGAGGGGACATTAGGTCGCATGGATTCGTGTTAAGAGATACTGATTCGAGAAGCGCGGGACATTCAGTGTGACCGGTAATTAGCTGATGAAGGAAGGGTAAATCTACGATTTCGCGGCGTTTTTCGAGGGACTGCAGACGGATGAGGTTTAGACGATCGGTGTAAGGAGGCAAACTCTTTCTGTCGATCCAGGCGAAGTCGCGAAGGGCAAAGCATAAAAATCTGAGTTGGACAGCTTCCATACAGCGAATATGGACGGCGTAGTAAGGGGACCAACCCAGACTTGCATATTCAAAGATGGGTCGAGCGAGCTGATATATAGTATTGGTAACGTAGCGATTCAAGAATTCTTTAGACCAACATTTTTTAAAGTCAAGCGCAGAGTTGGGTCTACTTATAATGTTGTCGATGTGGGAACGAACATTAAGCTCTCTATTACAAAGCGGGTATAGAAGAGACTGGAGGGACAAGTTTCTTTAGGAGAAAGTAGTTCCTGTGGGGTTGTGGAGCACGATTCCCGGAGCAAGTAATGAATTGTGATTTACTGACATTTAGTTCAAGGAAGTTTTTCTGGCACCAGACAGAAAACAAGTTGAGTTCGTATACTTCTATGCGTATGAATATGTATAACAATAAAAAAAAAATTCTTCTTGCTTTATCTAATTATTTAATTAATAAAGCATTTATCAAAGAAAAGAAAGAACATGAAACAAATTTGATTAAGTGATACTTTATTCCAATTATCAATTTTGAACAGTATTGACGTCATTGTGTCCTGCCCACACCTTAACTTTTCCGGTTCGGTCCAACCAGTCCATATATTTACATACTATCGGAATTTTTGAATTTTGACATACTGTTCATACGTACAGTAAAGTACTCCAAGCCCATGCAATTGCCCGAGTTCGGCACTGTGGTGCAACATAGTATAAATCAAAACTAAAGTATTGAGTTCGTCTTTCTATAAAAAGATCCCAAACACATCATAAAAAAAACACACACACCGCATCGTAAATGTCAAAACATTTTCTTACACCCACTTAAGAGTATTGAATTGGGAAACTTTCTGAAATATGACAACGTAAAATGTTTATCTGTGTCTTATGCATACTTTTCAAGGTTGCCCTACATTAGAACTCGACTCCGATACAAGGTCAAGTCAAGCATTTAGGAGAACAACAGACATAAATTGATGTCGTTTGCTAGATCACTCTGGCCTCCTCGACACACGAGTACAAGTAACATTTTCCGTTTCAATTTCTCAAGACATTTTCGGTTTCGTGTTTTTTATTTATAATTATATATTCCACCTCAAAACAACTCAATGAATAATTTTATCCAACACAGTCCCCACACTGAATGCTACAGCCCATTCCATGGCCCAATGAATTGTATGTTCAGCTTTCATTAGAGGATTTCGAGATTAAAATTTGGAAAATCGTTAGAGCTTGTACAGTGCTTGAATTTAATTCCAGGTTAGCCTTAGCTATTATGTCTAGGTGTCCCTTTTCACGTGTTCCTTCCTTCCGCAAAACATACAGGAGTCGCAGTGAAATTAAGCGTATGTTCTATAATGATATTCCATGCGGAACAATGTGTTGCAAGGATGTATATCATTTTTAAGTCTCATTCCCACCCGTCCTCCCCCCCTTCGACTGCCGACAGTGTCTGAACATATTCACTAAGGGTTATTGCCTGGCATTAGCATTTTTATTGGTCCCCATATAAGCATGCATTCGGAATGTGTGAGTGTGTTGGTTTTTGTCTGTAATTTCAGGATATGTACCACCGAAATAGAGAATGTAACACCAGTATTGTTGTTGTTATTCTTGTTCTTAAATTAATTTAATTCAATTATGTGACGATTGGGTATGTTAGGCAAAGGGGACCGTAGGGCACACGCTAGGGCAAGACCGTGGGAGTCTTGTTCAATATGGAAATTTAAGTGAACTTTTTAAAGCCAAAAAGGGGCGATTTTTTAGTAAATTTTTGAACATTTACGGAGAAAAGTCTTTATTTAGTGTGGTGGGTCAAGGTCGAGATGGAAACTTTGAAATTTTGATTAGTTTGTAAAATTTGGTTGCATACCAGCAACGTATTATGTATGACCTCTCTTATAGTAGTGAGTAGTTAAAGAAGTCTTATCTTGGGTTAAGGAAAACGTGACATCCGTAAGAGATATTCGCATTTCCACAAAAATTTTAGTAGCTCTAGGCTGGCTACCGTCTGAGATATGTACATACCTCAGCTGTTTAATACTACCCTATGTTGAGTGCCAGTACACAGATATTTTTCAGGGAAGTGTAAGGTCGATGAACTCGTCAGAATGGGAATAATTACATCCATCATCTTGCACAAAAAAACCGATCCATCGAAACTTAAATTCAAGCTGATATAGGGTACCAGAGGCGGCACAAATCTGGACAATTGAAGTAAATTTAAGAACCTGGATTTGACGTGCTCTAAAAGTTTGATTTCTCTTAATAGGCTGCAGAACGGCACTCTCAATGGCAATGTCACATCACTCTCCACTACATGCAAGGAAGCGTGCTTTAAGCCTTGACTTGTCTTTTTCTTAGCGACTTCCGTAGACGCTACATTGATGAAGAAGACCAATAAACTATTCGTCACATTCTTTGATTCAGTCCATCTCCTCAACATTAAAAGAAGTTTCACTTCTGAGCTTATTATTTCAACGGTGTACGCCATCTGATACGTATGGATATAAAGAGCCTCTTACGCTTTATGAAAGGCTCAAAATGATTTAAGGAGTAGATTGAGAGAAACTATGATTCACTTGGTATCACAATAGACCTATTGTTGGTCTAAGTGTATCCTCGTTTCTATTACAAATCGACTCTTTAACTCAAAAAGTATTTAACGATTTAACAAGATGAAATTTTTTTTATAAACTCTGACTATATTTACAAATGTTATTTCTATTAAAATATTATATTGCTTAAAGCTATTTGAAAACTTTTAATTTCATTTTTAAAAAAAAATCCAAACATAGGTGTTACCTTTAAGTCTGATCATTAAAAATCTAAATTTAGTTAAGCATTTCCTTTCATTTTCACACCGGTGATTGAGAAATTGAAAAAACACGGAACAAATACTTGAATTTAAAGATTTTTAATTCCGACAGATCTCCATCATTCATGATTAAATAGTTTTGAACTTTGTGTTGTAAACTTGAGTAAATTTAATGATCTTATCCGATCTGGCACATGGAATACAGCATAACAGTACAATGTAATCCATCTGTTGTCCTATTAAACTATTTTTTTTATGACTGGATGATCTACACACGATCTTCAAAATTACTGACTTAATGACCTTCAAAGCGTATTAAATAAAAAATGTCAACGAAAGGTGCAAAGGAAAAGTAAAAAATGAGATTAGAAATTACAGGCTGATCGCAATACTGTCAGTCGTAGACAAGTGAGATGTAGGATTCTTCAGCTGAACTAGTAAATTCTTCGAGGAAATAAAAATATTGAAATACTATCGATCCGATTTTTAAATATAGAGATCGCTAAACTAAATAAAAACCATCAGGTGCCAATCATATTCCTAGACTTCAGTAAAGATTTTCACGCCCTGTAAGTCATGAGAAGGTAAAAGTCTCCACGGAATTGATGTTAAAGCGATTAAAAAAACACGTCTCTGGAAGAACAATTAGTGTCAAGGTAGCGGAAACCCAAACCAAAGAAAAACAAGCTTCCTATTAAATAAAAAAATAAAACATAATTGAGTGTGCTAAACCCATCTAGTTGAGTAGGTTCGAGCAGTGATCAGAAATTGGTTTTACCAAATTCAACCAAATCTCTATTTAAATGAGAACACAAATGTGAATCCTTGAATCAAATAATAAAAGTGTATTACTGATAAACAGTAGAATGCAAGTGTTGTACGATGTATGTTTTTTGTGAAACGAGATGTGCAACTTCCAGTCTTAGTATTAGTCAGATTCAATAAAAAAATTAAATTTACCCAAATACTTAGTAATACAAATAACGAACCTCTGATTCTAACTAAATTAATTTTAGTATATAATATGAACATTTTTGTAAACCTTTTCGACGGTTTTATTGAAAACAATCTACATTTTATATACTTTTTTCCTTAAAACATATCCTTTGAGTCTGTATATTTCATAGAAACTATCTGTAGGCACAAGTTTAACGCAATGTTGAATTTTATATCAAAATTATTTTATTATTTCTTTAACGCCTGCATATGTTCTATTTACATGATATTAGTTTTTAAATCCTTTTACTTCCTGTAAAACAGAGGCATAAGGGCAATTAAAAGCATACTGTTTATACTATTAAATCAGCAGAATTAAGAAAACTGAATAGTTCAAGAACCTCCTCTTCATTCTCAAAATTGAACTGTTCAGAACTTTCTTAGAAGAGGGTGTCTGTTCCTTTCAAATTCATTCTCAAACCGTTTTCATTTAATTTTTCTAAAAAGAAAGGTCCTAAATATATTTTCTCTGAGCGAGGGTTTTATTAAATAATAAAAATTTTCTTTAAAAAAAAACTGAATATTATTCTAAGGTTAGGTTTATTTTTTTAAATTATGTATGAATATTTTGACATCATGAGATTGCATTTTTGTAAATAATGGTAAAAGTATTCTCAAAATGCAGGTGAATGGGGTTTCCGGAATTCGAAATAGGAATATGCATTATTTATTGTTCACACTGTCTTCCAAGAAAATACCACTAAAATATAAAATCAGGGTTTAATATGCTTGAATTATGCTTTGCATCAAGAGATAATCTGTGCAATATGAGGTGGATGCAAAGTTTTTCTTGAGGTTTTATACTCAAGAAGAAAACCTAATACTCTTCCAGAAATGTTGAAATCAGTGAGTGATGAATTAGAGGTCAACTTGGTATGCTGAAGTGGCTTCAAACTTATAAACTTGTTCGCATTTCAGTGCTTTCCCATCTTAGATCACTGTTTTTCATTATTAACTCTCAGTAAAAAAATTGTCATTGTTGGTAGTCATACATAGCTAATATCATGGCTACATCCCAAATCCCATATTACAGGATGATTCTGTTACCCATGATTATATTTGAAAACAATGTTTGTCCAAAATACTATTTCTTTCAACTCATGACAGGATATTTCTTAATTGGCCAGACTCTGACCTTAATATAATAGTTTACTTGTGATCAATTGTGGGTCAAAAATTTAAAAAAAAAACACGGTATTCAACACATTTGAATGCCCCACGATATATAAGACAAAAGCGTACAAGTTAGATATGATAAACAGTAAAAACTTTTTCGAAAAATGCTTAAGAAAAACTCAAAATCAATTGGAATTTCTAGACGATTATAAAAGGATGTACTCGGTGTGTTTTGTGTTCCAAAAAAGCGATGGAAAATAGAATGTGGCCCCGTTTATCATATCCGAAACAAATTATTGTCTTCAACTTTAAGTAACAACTTTACAAGATTCTTACTTTTGATTTGACTCTAAAGCCGTGTTGAAATAAATGCTGTAGTTTTCAAACTCATAGAAGAGATAAACCCGCATTATCTTGCTTTCCGGTTCTTAATAGATGCGATCTGTAGTTTCGGGTCACTTGTACTGTTTTCGTTCAATTTCAAAACCTAGCCGGTTATAGATTTACTCCAAATACCAGCTTGAACTACTCAGCCGTACACCTTATTAAAAACGTAGGGGCGCTGACTGTAAAATTTATTAATACTCGAAGAAGAGCATTGGAAACAATTTTCCTGTAGGAGGACAATTTTTTCATGAAAAGAAAAATAGTACGTAGGCAATTTGATTTATTATTCTAATCTGTCAAGCTGCCGAGATCCACTCGGCAAGTTGCTTAAAGTATTTCAAAACGTTTCGTGCCTACAGCATGGTCTGAGACACACTAATAGAATCAGTTATATTAAAAAAAAATTAATTCCATTACCTCGTCCCGAAGGTGTCTATCCAATGTGGAGACCTCTTCAAAAAATGTCCAACTCAATTTCTCGCGTGAGCTGCGATCCTCCTCGTTCAGATCGAGAAAATGACGCTCTTGATGGTTCTCCTCCGGCCTCAGATATCTCTTACCAGTGCTACTGCTGCAGCTGGCCACCGCCAATAAACCTTGAGACTCAAAAATTAAATCAGAATTTGAATTTAATTCGAGGATCTCATTCACCATTGCAAAGTGTAATTTTTCATTTTACGTATCGAAATGTTTTGCTTTTATCATCAACAACATAAAAAAAAATTCACCAAAAACACTGCTCACACACGCACAAGACCTCCGCAGCACACAGTTGTAACCGGGAAAATCGCTTTTCACTTCGGATGATCATCAATCAACGGGCAATTAAATGCACAATTAAATTTTCCATCCGACTGAATGCAATGCGAATTCGCTTTTTTTTGGTTTTTTTTTTGAAACAGATTTGCCTGCCAATGACTACGGACGAGGAAAATCGCGCGACGGAATTTTCCAAAAACGACCTCTGTACAGTTCGACGTCTTTGAAATCACTGGCTAGATGGAAAGCCGAATGAAAATTTCCTTGGCTGTTGGTTGTGCGGAAAAACTCCTCTGCGAGGTGCAGATTCCCTTGGGGACGGCTTGGGAGGGTGGGTGTAATTTTTTGGGGGAAATGAGCTTGTATCATAATTGTTTTCAGCAGTATGTGTGTGGCTGTGCGTGGTGGTTTGAGTGTGAGAGTGAAAGCTTTTCTTTGGCGAAGCAGATGGTTATTTTGGTTTTTGTGTTCGTTTTCCCGGCTCGACCGGTGGGGTTTGTTTTTTGCAGAAAATTTCATGCGAACACGTGGTGAGGTGACCTGTGCGCATGTTTCAAGTGGAGAAGTTGTAGAAGTTGTTGTATGCAGCACGTGGTTTTGGCATAGTGTTACCAGATGGAAAAGCTACCAAGTGCGGTACTCTAGAGTAACTCTCCCTGAATGGGTACAGGAATAACTTGAAATTTTTGGATTTTTGAATGCAAGTTACTCTTGAGTAAACTTAATGTAGGTACATATCTATTAAATTAAACTGCCGAACCTACTTATGGGGCTCTCGACACGTGAGGTAAACACAAGTGACCTTGTATTCCCTTTGGCACCGCTACTCTTCTGCTTATTTGTCATACCCTGGTATTCGAGACTGCTCAATCCTTATAACACAGGAGGATATCTCCATCATGTAGGTCTCATATGCCCATAGGGCCCGTGTGGTGGAGAATATTGAAAAGCGTAGATCTAGGTGAAGTATTTTTTGATTTGAGAACGGATAGTTCCGTCCGAGAAAAGCTCGGACGAACCCTGGATGATTTCGAGAGTAAAATGACAAAGATTACTCAGCCTGGGATATGTATCTTAGCCACCCCTAATACAGGCTCTCGAGGCTTCTTTCTCTTCTTCGGATCACAGGCAAGTTCTAAATGTCACCAGTCCTAGCCTGAAAGAGTGCTTAAGTTTAGATCAAGCGCCCTCTTAATAAGGTCAAGGCCCTTAGTCATAGCTTTGGCCCCACTTCCTCACTCAGCAGTTCATCTCCAGTTGCATTCCTTGGTATATTCCAGTGATCAGTTGGCCAAATTAGATTGACATGCGAGAAGGTTGTCACGATATTATAAATTTTCTTTGCATTCCTTTACCAGTTTCGAGCTGGTTCTTGGATTTCCAAGTGCCTTCGGAGCTGCCTGACTGTCCGAGTAGTAGTTAATGGAGCTGTTTTGGATTCCAGTACTGAACATATACACTTCTATTCCTTTTCATTGTGCTGAGATGGTATTCTTTACTTAAAAGGTTGCTTAGATGGCCTATGACTCCAGGCGCTGAGGGTAGTTTCTTCCAGATAGCCCTGTGTCCTATTGCAGTCCGTTCATTGAAATATCCCAAGGTCTTGAGGTCAGTCCGACTGAACTTTTCACTTCTCGTTCTATAGAGTATAAGGTTGTCTCCATGGAAGGTGTGAGAAAGGTGGATTGAAATCCGGTAATTTCTAGCCAAACCTAAGATGGGTCTTCCTTGTCGTCTCGAATTTGAAGACTGAAACTTGAAGACACTCTTTAGTGGGGCATTGTCATCCATTCGTTTAATATCTCCACGCCAATGAAGTAGCAGAGTCTTGAACCATCGAACTGCAACTTCATCTTGGTACAGCTCACAGAGTTTGCGGTTCAATCTTCTCCTGTGTTCGACCCCCTGGTATATACTTAGAATGAATACCCAACGAAGTTATTTTTTTTTCAAGAAGTCTAAGATCTGCTTCGATTTCCTGCATTCTGACCACTCCGTCGCATATTTTTATTTAAAAGATAATTGAAGATGGACTTTCAAATAGCCTCATGGAAATTGTCTCCCCTATCCCCTGAACTCAGAATATTTGAGCCTATTTCGAGCAATGGTGCGACAATCATACAAAATATGTTCGACAGTATCAGTATCCTAAAGGCAGACCCGATAGGTTAATACAAATTTGAGAGATCAATTATACTTTGCTGGAATCTTTTCCTTTATTTTTTTTAAGAAATTAATGCTCCTAATAAAGTTTGTGAATTCTAGTAGAAAAACGTTTGTCCTTCGCTTTATGAGCTTTGGACCCAGTTGTTTTTCAAAATTAAAGTAATAGGAGTTGGCTCCGGCTCTTCGCTTCGATCTCCACTTAGTAATCGTTTGTAGAGGTTACTCCGAGGTAGGTGAAATCCATAAATACCTCAAAGTTTTGGCTACCAATGGGAACCATTTGTCCTAAGCGGTGGTTTTATCGTCGTTAACCTTCAAAGCAATTTTTTGTTGTTGTCTAGAACACCTGAACCTGAACGCAGCCGTCTATCTAACTCGACAGATCTGTACTATTTCACTAATCACAACGATTCGTGTTGTACGCATTACATTCTGCAAAGGGCTTGTGCCTGATGGAAACCCATGTTTAAGAAAAAAAAAAAACAAATAGTCTTACCATCACATCTCTAGGGTCCTCGACATGACTTTATAGATTGCATTGCAACAGCAATAGCGACGCTAAATTCCTTTCCAGCAGACAGTTAATAGCAAAGCAAATTCAGTATCTGGAGTTTTTATAAAAAAAAAATATTGTCTCTGATTCCAAGGCGCCATCCACATCCGATTGGCTCCCTTCAGTCTAGCAACCTGTACTCTACCGTCATCCACTGTTACCCGTATCCCCTGCGGCATTCCGGTCATAACTAATCACAGAATTCTTTTTTCTCTGAATGTAGCAATCAAATTGCATCAGTCAAAAGGTAATTACATGACATTTCACCGATACGATCGGTAGGACAAAGTTTGTACCTTTACAAATAATTATGGACTCCGCTTTTCCTTCAACTTTTCCATCGGACGATAGACCAATCCCCTGAGGGATAATTCGATAAGCCACTGACTGCATCTCAATCTTTTTGCAACGACATCTCAAATGTCCTTTAAATCCATAGAACCAGCTACATATTTCGCTCCAGGATACAAGAGTAGACACAAATGTGAATGGGAGGACACAAAAAAAATCCAGGAAACATTTTGCCCACAACATACCACCTTTGAATGGCCACAATGTATACACATGGGGGGGTGCTATAGAAAAAATCTTAATCAAGCGAGTCCTTCCACTTCCTGGGGCAACACTAAGCGGGAGAGACGATGTGTGTGTCCCACCAATTGAAAAGGTGCCAGTGACCTTTTTATGCAAATATTTGCGTTTAGCTTTGCATGTGACTTTTTTTTTCTTTTCTTTTTCAGCTTTTCATTCGCTTTGTACATGCTTTTGTCGCTCATCCTTGTTGGTTATCCCATTGAAATGCGCCAAAGTATTTCTCTAGAAATACGCTTCTGTTTACGTTTTGTTCGTAAAAGGAAAACACAAACTGGGCACCCACTTCCTGTTTTGAAAGGAATCTTTAAGGTGTACCGTGTGGTCGGCTATGTCGATGTTTAAAATTAAATGGTTCTGCGTTGTGGTGTTTCTAGTACAAAATGGCAGCTTAGAATATAAGGAACTAGTTAACGCAAACTTTTCTATAATGAAGATTAGTTTCCTATAGAATTGTGTTGATCTTTTATAAAGAACGTCTGGAGTATGTAAAGTCTGGCATAAGTAGAACGAAGCAGTTTTTATTTTTAACCGACGTGTTTTAGTTAGTTTTGTAAACTTGGCCACAGAAACCTACTCCACAGTGCTACGAAGTGCTATAAGACATCAAATATGTACTTGGTGGACTCTAGAATTCTGCAAAATATTGGAGCCCCAACAAACACCAAGAATTGTGAGCTCAGGATTGCCTTCGCCCATCCCCAATTCAAAAGCCAGTCTAAGCGACGATCAAATGTGTTATCGGAGGTCTAGTCGCCAGAGAAGCTGAAAGGATTAGAATTGCAGTAATAGATTTTAAAGAATTAAGTAGACAAGGAAGGACGATATCACTAACAGTATGGCACCAATTATGGGACATCTCACACAAAAGAAAGCGGACATGCAGACGAATTTGAAGAATATCACCAGGGCAATAGACTATCCCCAAAGCTTTAAACTCGACGACTCGGCAGAATGCCCACAGACTTGTCCTGAATGTGGATGTGACGGAGATTCAGGACATGTTGATTTTAACTGTTTTAACGCTTTTCTGAATGTTGAAAGCAGTACTGAAGACCTAGCAGTTCAAATAAATTGGGGTAGGCTGCTTCCTGGACATCAGTAATGGTACATGGACCTGGATAAAGCACATAGTTAATGACACCAATATCAATGTTGCATAAGGTAGTGAGAGAATCAACGTCACAACTGTGATAGGCTAGCCCTGGGGTGGTATTCTCTTCTATGTGCTATCGTCCATCGAAGTGAATGAACTGCGAAATAAATGGTTTCTATGTCCAAGGATATGCTGATGACATTGTGATCTGAATCACAGAAAAATTCAAAGAAAGGGTCTTGAATCTCCTCCAGATGGTGGTCAACCTTTTCGCAGACTATTGCAAATAAGTTGCTCCAAGCATCAGTCGTAAGAGGGGCACCATAGTTGCTTTTAAAATGAGATGAAATCGAAACAAACTAAAAATGCCATTCTACTCGATGAAGCAATAGAGTTTCCAATAAAATTTACTTGGAACCTCTGGAAAATAGAGAAAAAATCAGGGTCTCCATATGGACTAGCAGAAGTATAATTGGTCCACAACCTAACCAATTGTATGCAACACAAGTATAATTGTAAACAAAAATAAAATAAAGATATGCACAAGACAGGGTCAATGATCATTTCCCACACAAGAACGAACCAACTCCTGGCACCTCTTCCACTACCGCGCTACTAGCCATGCTAAACTTACTTCCAAATGACATCGTCGGAAAAATACTGCTGCCTGCTCAGCAAGAGGTTCCAAGCAATGAAAGGAACGACTCATTGGACATGTCAGCATACTATTCATGCATCGTCATCTGCCAGAAATCACCGACCACCTTCCCACTCAACACAACTTCAAAAGGGGTTACAAATTCTTGATACCAAAAAGATCTGCATGGACACAACGTGATGTCCTGCACCATAAATTACTGACAATTTTTACTGACGGATCCAAAACCGAGGAGGACAGAGTCTTCTCAGCAGATCTGGACCTCTAATCTCCCATACTATTGCACCATTTTTCAAGCCGAAGTGAATGCCCTTCGTCAATCAAGTAATTGGTTGGCGGTTAATGTAGTATCAGCATCAGATATTTTCATCGACAGTCAGGCAGTGAAAGACTTCCATCGCTCAACGATATAGTTGGACAGTACAACCTTACCCAGGTCACTGTAACATACCAGAGAAATGTGAGCTTGACGTAATGGTTAAAAGAGACTACTCTGGTTTAGATAGCATAAATGTCACCGACATCGAGGCGCCAAAATCTTATACGCAGTAAGGGAGGTAAGTCATCGATGGCATCAACTTGACCGATGCAAAACTAGGTTCATCTGAATCGTAAAACACAAGAGAGGAACCCTTTCCAAGATAGTTAACACCTTAACCGATCACTGTGCTCAAAGATTGGACATTCCTTACAACGACTTCTGCAGAAGCTGTATGAGCGAAGAGAAACAGTAGAACTCGCCAAAATCAGGAGCACTAGGTATTCACCAATGATCTACATAAACGATCTCAGCAGTGCCTGGGCATTTAAAATTCGCTCTTTCATACAAAGGAGCAGATAGTTCCCAGAGTGTGATCCACTCACCTTACACGTAAGCAGTACTATGGACCATCCCTGGTCTAAGTGAGGGTCGGTCTAAGCCAAACCAACCAAACCAACTCCTGGGTCTAGCTAGAAGTGAGATTCGCACAGGATATCTTACTAGACACTGTCCATCTTACTCAGGATCAGTCTAAATCCATGAACTTATGGCATTTTGAACTGACATACAGAGTTAGTCTAAAGTGTATCAAGCTTTGCTTGACTTGGAATGAACAGTATATTAACATCTCCCAGCAGTTCTTTCCCTTTCCCATGAAAGTGAATTGAGTCCTTGCAAACTTTAAATCAAATCCCTGCCATTCATTAGGATCCTTCTTTTAATTTCGTGCACTATACCGCGGACCAACTATTCCTTTGTTAATAAGGAATTCCACCAGAATACCTCCTCCATTCATCAAACGGGCCTTTATTCGGCTCCATGTGACCATGCCAACTGATTGTGATGCGAGTATTCTATTCGAACCGTAAAAAAATATTACACGACTACAATACTCACGAAATGAAAATGGAATCCTAGCGTCGTCGTCGAGGTTATTCATCTCGACTATGATGCCTCGTGCCATGCTAAGTATCACGTAACCCGTACAACAACATCCAGCAATCAAACTGAGATCAGAGTCCGGAAAACCGGAAGTAAAACAGGAAAATTAAAAACTCACAAAAGGTGTGCAAACCTCCCCACTCAGATTTTTACACATGCATTCCGAACCGAGGGCTCTGGCTGACGCTGACAATGTGTTGGCTGCTCCTACTCTTAATAATAATCCCAGCACTGACGCGAGGCAACATCGAGGAAAAAGCGGAATTTATCCAGCAACAAGCTTCAGCCTTGCTGCTCTTTTAATTCACAAAAAAAGTGAAAAAAAAAAATAAAAATCCAAATGGGAGCTGGAATCCTCCCAACAGTTGGCAAATATTTTGCTTTTGCACTTGCACCGCGGGGATGGTATATTCCTGTTGTTTTGCATTTTGTTTACTCAACCACGGTGGCACTTCTTTGTTTGTATCTGCTTTGGCGGGAACTTATCTTTCATTCAGTGTATAGGGCACAGCCGAGCGGTTTCCCTTTTTCGACGGCGACATGTCGTCGTTAGGCGTTCCTAAAGTGTGCAACTGGGCATAAACCGCGACGTGGTCTACCTTTTTCTTTGAAGGTGACAACGTCACCGTTTAAGTGTTGTACTATTGTGCTTTTGGGTGGTTTTGAAGGACTTCCCAACACCTAGGACTCGAAGATGTCTTGTTTTATACACTTATCTCTGAGAACGATTTAAGGGACACTATTCTTGATGGTTCTTTTAAAAAATCGTAGTTCTCGTGATACAAATTAACTTGGACTACCGAGTAACATTTCCTGAAGAACTAGAAGTAGGCTAGAACTCAGGTCTATGAAGGGATTGCTCTGTTGGGTCCGTTGGTTCAGCCGAAAGAGGGTCATGTTGCGGGTAGCTAGGACTAGACAATCAATCAGTGACTATACGCATGGAGCGAACAGATAGAAATATGTACATCACTGGCATTGGAATGTATTTATAAACTCAATAAGTGCTCATCTCCAAATCAGTTGATCCTGGTCTGGGTGACATAAACTCAAAAGCGGACTATTTTCCAAAACAAGGGTCTCGGAGCTATTTGGTTTGGAATCATTTGCTGCAATTGGCAGTGGAATGGTAGAGCACCTTCATAAATAAGAAATGGGCTTCGGGGGAACACCAGAGAAGGTGGCCCATCATGCAAGCAGGCAGGCAAAAATGAAAATTGGAACCACTTATAGACAAGTGCTAAGCTTGGGCCAAAGAACACTGAAATGAGTGATAACGTAATCTATAGGTCAAGGAAATTTTGAGTATCACCTAAAGAAGATGGGTTTTCTGGAGGATAACACATGTGCCTGAAGAAAATCAGGACGGCAGCACTATCTAGCAAAAGAAGGGAAGTCTTGGCGAAGCACTGGGTAAATACCAAGAGAATGAATCAGATTTTTGTTAAACAGGTGCTAGAGTTGACTAGCAACAGATGATTGAAAGTCACGGAGGAACTGTGAAAAAATCGAAAGAGTCTCTAGGGCTAGGTAGGTAGACAGATTAAAGAGGCGACTGCATCCAAGAGTGGGTGCCATCTCACTCGGATCTCGACGGATCCATTGTGTTTCCCGAATTATTACAACTGGTAAGTCCATGGAAGGGGCAGTCGTCCTAAACCAGCCCGTTTTCGTTAGTGTTTGCTATTTCGATGAGTTCATCGATGGATACTTTCCCAAAGGTTTTGTATTTGTTGTGTTTTCCTCCATCAAAATGTCACCGCTGGCTCTGAATAGGTCTGAGCCGTTGATTCCCATTCATTTGCGATGTGCCGCCATTGGGTTGTGACCTGTGAGGACACCGAGTAATGAGTAATAGGAGTTCCCTGGTCCATTTTTCGTTGTCTTGAGCCCGAAGTATCCTCGAAACACAAAACGCGGAATATTGCTTGATTCTGCGGGTGTTCTTGCTCATCGGCCCTTTCATTTCCTTGGAAGTCCATATGTCCCGAGATTCAGCATCAAGTAATGCTGTGCTAAAAGCTAATTAATTTGAGTTCAATGACCAGCTTTGAGTTGGTTGTGATGGAAATGGTGAATTTGGTCCTTCGTTGGCTCACGATCTAGATGTCGAAATAATTGTTATTTAGAGTGAAAAGGCTCCTTCTTTTTTCGGAAAGTTGGGGAGTTGTATGGACCGTGCGATTTGTGGTTCGTCTAAGAAAATGCGTGAGCCTGTGCCTTTTTCCGTTCTTAACCCGTCCGTGAAGATGAATATGCAGGCAGGGTTGATAATCCCACCATTTGTCCAGTTCACCTTGCACGGCAAGTGGGAGTCGAGAATGAGGTGGAAGTCTAAATAAGGGAGCAGGTAGTCGGATGACACGTCCACGTTAGTCCACCTGGTGATAATTTTATGTCTGATGTGGTAGCCTCTTCACATTCCCGGTTTGTCTTAAGCGAAGCCGCTATTTCCTTTGTAAAAATGTCCAGTGGGTAGAGTCGGAACATGGTTTCAAGGGCGTCAGTGGGAGTAATCCTGTTTGCGCTAATAGTCCCTTTACACGACAGACATCGAATTCTGCTGCCTAGTCGTGGAATTAGTTTGGAGCGAAATACTACTCGTTGCATGGTTTTAAGTAGAAAGAATGTGAGACTAATCGATCTGAACTCCTTTGCTGAGGTGAGGTTGGGCTTTTCCGAATTGGGGATAAAGATAACATTGGCTTCTCTGCGAAATTGGGAAACATTTGCAGCATCATAGGAATGATTCCATTTTGTCCTGGCGATTTGTAGGAGGAGAAAATGGCAAGGGCACAAGCGCACAAGCTATTTTCCTATCGTCGATTATTTGTCCAGTCAATACCGTGCTGGTTGATGTCACTAAACTACAGACCCTCTCTCAATGGGGTATTGAATTGTTGAAGGAGCAACCTGGAAAATGCATAGAGATGAGTTCCTTTAGTTTCTAGAGCTAAGATGAATCATGAAAGGGAACTGACACTGTGGTCTGGTTCGAAATCTCTCGAATATGTACAAACAGTTCGTGAAGCAAGGTGTCTATCGATTGTAAAACAAGCTTCTGCCTAACCATTGCGAACAACTCGTAAGATCCTTACTGTATAGTGATGTTGCGCCTAGTTTCCTTCTTCCTTGGTTGTACGTACTTCTGTATGTTCTTCTCTTTCCTGGATGTAAAAGTATGCGCTAGCATCCACCGAATTGAGTTCGTTCCTAGTGCCTCTGCAAATAGTAGCACCAGTCATCGTAGCACCAGTCATAAACAAAAAAGGTTCCACATACGCCCCATAGACCAAAAAGGAACAAATCAACATCTTTTTATCTCATCTACTTTAGTGACCACTGGGAACATATGTTTTGGTGCTAATGAAAATGCACCATCAATCGGAGCATTCATCTCTCCCCCCAAAAAGCTACTTAAGCAAATGAAAGCGAATTTCCAGTAGGACACAGATCCTGATATCCTACTTAAGTTCCAACCGAAAACCAGCAGGGAACTTTTCACTTCAGGCTGCCCGGCTACTCCAGCCGTAACTAAACAATCATCATGCACTAAATCTACTTCTGTTTTATTAACCTGGCATTGTGAGAAATTAAGCCAGGTAAAGGCAGAGGACCAGGTGGTGTATGTGTAGCACAATGCCACAAAGCTTCTGTTCCTCGTTCAACTCGAACGGTAATAAAACGACGGAACTTGATTAAAGTTTTCGCCGCCGCCGACGCCGTCGCCGTTGCCACCGACGACAACGACGATGACGGTGTTTATAAATTAAAAGGTTTTAGTTTTTGGGTTGGAGGTGAATCCAGCAGACTTGGTTATTGTCTCTCGTCTCTGTGCAGGGCTGACTCTGCGCCCATACCACATAGTCAATTGTCCTCTGTGGAGTATGCATATGAATGCGCGCTTTATGCATTTATAATTTGTAATTCCACAGATACCCATGCTCCCGATCCTATGTACGAGTATGTTGGGTGGTTATTATAAGTATATGACGTGGAGAGTGTAGGGATGAGTTGTGGGGGGTGGAGTGGGTATGATTTTATTATCCTTAAAGTTTTGCGGTGTCACTTTTGTTGGTTCCGCTTTGCATTATATCAGTTTATTTAATTTTACATTGTGACAGATTAAACGGTTTTTTTTTTAAGAATAGCGATAAAGGACAATGAGTGGAATTTTTGCAGGACATGCAGTAATTTGCAATAATGGCTTCATCATAAGTTGTTACAGAAACGGATATTGTTTTCTCGATCGTGACCTTAACCTGAAGTCGAAGATTGTGCTAGAGATGGGCATGGACAAGAAGGTTTGACTAATTTGGAAAGCGTTTTCCCAGCCTAAGTAGATTAACTATAGGACAAGGATTATGCAGTTCGCTAAATTGGTGGCAAATTGTGAAAGTTCACTGTGTAGTCGGAAGAATTTGTGGTTTGTAGCAACGTGAAGCAAGCTTCCACACTATCGTTACTACTCTCTCTGGTAGTGATCAGTACAGTTCTCTATCAACAAGAAAATATAGAGCAATAAAACTTGTGTTAAACTATGCGGACGATGTTTGGTCAGAATCATGTACCTCGATCAAAGAGCGAGGCAAATCTGGTAGGATCATCGAACTCGTCCACAACTCATATAAACATTGAAGGACAACAGTTGGAGAGAGTAGAGATCTTCTCTTACTCTGGATGTATCGTCTTGATTGACGGTTTTTCCAAAGTAGACGATAGGAACCGCATTTTAAAATTTAATTTAATTTTCGGCATGTTTTCAAAAATATGAAGTAACAGTGCAATCAGTTTAAGAACAAAGCGGCTGTTGTTCCAGGAGTAATACTTAATGTCACGACTAAGCTTCTAACGTGTGTCAATTGCTGTCGAAGGAACTAATTACGAGGGTGCTAGCCAAATCGAATCTTAAACGAATCAGCCTAAACAGACTGAGCCAGGAATGTAGAAATATAATTGTTATGTAAAGACGAAAGTGTATGGGCCACAACCTTCGTGAAGATGAGTAATAAAACAAACCATGAAATGGAACTCGTGGATGCACAGAGCTCATTGCATGATGTGGCGTAGGATAATGGGATAAAAAGGAATGAAGTCGAAGCATATCGCCGAGCGTATGGCGTATAGACAAGATTGATGCAATGAGACCCTTAAAAGCCACTGGATCTGAGTAAAATAAGTACGAAGAAGCCCATTACGGGGCAACATTCTTGTGATAGTTTTGGCTTAAGAATAGTCATTGGTTAGTGGGTAAGAATGCGTATTTCTTCTCAATGATGTTAGAGGTATCTTGAAATCCTAAATTTAATCAGTATTTTTATGGAATGCTCCGGTCTAGGGCTTATGATTTGCTCCAGTCTAGGGCTTTACACACTCGCAACAAATACTGAAATTCCATCCCAAAATTTATAACAAAAGCTCTTTGACAGGTACACTTACTATCTATCAAACCTATAGACCTGAGTCTTAAGCCAATATACTACAGTTTCTTCATGACACTCATCCCAATTTCCAACTAATTTCTTCCGTAGGATTGGAAACTATTAGACTTAGGTTCGAGCCGATATATTTTCAATATGATTTGACATGAACCAGTCTTATAGTCTGCTGGATCAGTGTAGTGTAATCCAAGCAGAAGATATGTTTTTAATAATTTGCGCATGCCAAGGAGGTTATGAATACCCTTGACTGACTATCAGGGCACGAGCTGTAGGGAAAAGGGGGTACCAGGTACTACATATGTAAAAGAAAACCCGATAGAAGTTATTGGAACATGCGTCTTCTCAGGCGCCCGCCAGCTGTTTCCAGCTAAAATTGCACAAAACGAGACAAACTGCATGACTGAGAAATCCTCGGGTGAATATTTACCACCGTTCGACAGGGTCCTTTTACAGATTCTGAGTTGAATACCAACTTACACTTCAATGTTTGCCAAACGTTCGTGATAAGTAGAAACATAAAAAGCAAATTTTTCCACGACTCAAACCTTAAGCTTCCATTCAGTGATCCAACATAGCAACCATTCATCACTGCACTCTGTACAATGGAGGATTCCTAATCCTGATATGCACAGCAGTCCAGGTCTTGATGTAAAGTAAGACATTAGTCAAGAGCGCATTTTTTTTTGTGGTGGTGGTGTAGGTTTTTGAAGATTTTCATTCTCTGAAAAAGGTTGCTGTGGCATGTTGTATGTTACAGTACACAAGGTATTACGTAGGGTCATTAGAAGAAACATTACCAGAAGACCATGCCTACCAAATATTTGGTCAAAAACTTATTGAACAAACTTAAAGGTTTTATAGAAAGTCAAGTTCGATAAGGTCGTCAAAAAGAAGTTCACCTGGATAGAGTTTAGGTGGTCAATGATAACGCCATCTCTGTAGCTTCTCCAGAACTCGTTAGGGGAAAAAGGCTAGATTAGGGAAAGTGACACAAAACTGAAGGCACTCAAGTATTCAGAGTGTGCACTAGTTTGAACTTCCCGCCCAGTCATACAGGTCTAGCCCCGTATTTTACCTTGAGTACGAGAAATAACCCTTTTGATTTCTATAACCCTTGACCGTCGAACCACTTCTTGGGAAAACATTTACCTGAACGCAGACTGGATGTAGTTTTCTTTCTTTAGAGTAGAGTAAGCTCTTCCACCGCAACAAGGTAGGAATCAAGAAGAGGATGCTTGTCCTTACCAATGTATTATAAGTTTACAAAATACTTATATGTACATATGTACTGAAGGGAATATCCGAAGCTTGAAAATAGTAGCACGCATTGTTATAAGCTCATTAACCTTACTGTTTCCTGCAATATTGCCGTGGCCTGACCATTAGTATACATAGCATTTCCATAGAAATTGAAAGACAATCTTTAGCCCTCCCAATTAGCCCCTATTAGTCGTTTTAAAATTAGCCTCGAAGATATTCCCTGTATAAATACTAAGACTGGTCTTCGAAATCAAAAAATAACTATGGACCATCCATTGCACTACAAACCCTCTTGAATCCAATAACTAAGCGAATATCTACTTACTTAGGGCCCTCTGCAGTCAGGATAAACCTGGTCCTTCACTAACAAGCTTCTCCAGTTGCTTCGGTCCTTAGCTAACTGCCTTCGGTTGCGCACTCCAAGTCGGTTGATGTTCCCTTTTATATGTGCACGCCACCCAAGGCAAGGTATTCCTATACTACGTTATCCTCTTGAGTTGGATTCTGGAAACTCTTTAAGCTGGAGCAATTGCATTCGTCCTCTCTATATGTCCTAGCCAACTTAAATGACTGACGCGCAATTATTTGACTAGGTCGACGTCGCTTTATATCTCTCATAGTTCGCTGTTGAATCTCCTCCTCCTTAGCTTTGGCGCCATAAAGCAGAACAAAGAAGTATCATGCAAAAGTTATGTCCGTTTCCCATTTCAGCAATAACATTTCTCAAAATGCATTTATTTGGAAAATATTAAGACTAACCGATGGGATTATTCGATCCAATACCAAAGACTTTCCTTTAAGACAGACATAGGCGGAAAAAGCGGTATCAACGGCAGTGACCTGATCGAAATATGACTGAAGTTGGTTTTATAACTCACCTACCATTGGAAAAGGAACTGCAAATCCCATCATACGTTATCACTTCCAAGAAGAAAGTCTTGAAAGAATTCATATATTAAAACGCAGAGCAACACACTTTCATCTTTGAAATTGCATGTTCACGACAAAGTTTGTCTTCGATTAAAATTCCTTCCTGCAGCACCTTAGAAGAACATGAATTTATTGTCCTCCAAGTATGCCTTTATCCTTAAAATTAAATAAAAATGCCCAACATTCCTGACTTCCCTTAAATCTACTTTCAGCCGTGCCGTACACCTTAGCCGTGCCAGCGCAGAGCCTCCTGTTTACTTGAACTCCTTGCGTACATCATCATTTCACTTCAAGTTTTCAGTTCAATATCAACCTTTGTAACTCGCCTGACATCGATAAGTTTCCCCAAATATGTATGTTGCCCTTGCAGACTATTAAAATAGTTTGGTAATAAATATCTGCTACCCCACCGGCAAGGACGACGGTGATATGCTGCGATAATCCTGGGAATCCTCTCAAAGAAAGTAACTTAAACACTACTTCCACTTTGAAATGCGTGGAAATACAAATATGTATGTACGTTCCACAGGACTAATAAACTTTACGTGACTCGAATGGAGTAGATGACACGAATGCACTCGACCAATATGCCAGCATTTAATTTAAATTCAAAACTAATCCAAGCGCAGATTAACAATTCTTAGCAAGCATTCTGTTGCATGCGTCGGACTGTGGGAAATTGCTTAATCAAAGGACTTCATTTTTTTTTTTGTTCGTTTAGGAATCCTTTGCATATGTAACCACAATGGAGGACAAAAAGGCGAGCAATTACTTCATATTCATTCGTAGCTAGCTATGACCAACCGCCACACAATCAGAACTAAGTATCCGTAACAGGCTTCGTTTAGTTGTTCGTTGTTGGATCCATGTGACCTGATGTCACTCTGGTCGCCTGGTGCTGATGTTGCCCACAATCGGATGTCAGATGAAGGGAATTTTCAATTCTTTACGTGATCTCCAAGGACATTACGAGTCTGATTGCAAAATTGTAGCAATAGTTCCAGTGTTGACTCTCTCTCTCTCTCTCTCTCTCGGGTGACGGGGTTGTGACAGTTCTGTGCACTTGTGGTTTTCTGTTATGTTCGAGGTTATGATTGTTACTGTCAGCAATGTTGGAAGGAAGGATGTTTACTTTTGTTTGGACTTTTATTTCCGTTTCTTTATTACTTTTTAAAAGGATGCAGTTGGAAGGGTTTTCGTTTTGCCTCTATTTGTGTATTTAATTAAAATTTATTTCTTTGTTAGTTTTTCTAATCAGAAAAATGCATCCAAAGAGCACTTTGCGCCATTGCGGCGTAATCCTTCGTTGGACGTTTCAATTATTTTGAATAGTTTAAAAGGATTTTCAAATGTGCATGGTGGTATTGCTTATCATACAAATGCCAGGACACATAAAACAATGGGACTGCGAGTGAGAAAGTTTCTGTTGTCAAAATTGAATCTACAAGCCAATTGGTTTTGAAGTGAAGCTCTGACATATGTACTATGTATGGCTTAGAAACCATGTTTTTTTTTTGGTTTAAGTTCTTATTAACTTTTTTTATAAAACATATTTTGAAATAGTGTTCCTTTTTTATATTGGGTTTGTGATGTTCAGATGGGGAAAGGACACTACCTATCTGATTACTACACAGATCTGGCTCAAACTGAACCAAAAACGCTCCACTTGTCTATTTGGAAGTTGTCAATATTAGAAGCGGTAGGCATTATGTGGGGCTCCCCGCTAATGACTTTTATAAGATTTGTGTGGACGAAGAGAAGTAGCAAACCTCTGAACGTACATATCAAGCTCTATCCATTTGCAAAAGAAGTGCTTTGAGTGTGCGTAAATCAGACAGTAGAACGACCGGCCAAACTATGTACATGAGGCATCCATAGAAAATATTCCTACTAACCAAGTTATGTAGAGGATTAGTAGTAGCCCTTAGAGTTCTTGGAACGACACAAGGTAAATTTGGACAAGGTATTGGACATTAGGAACATTAGGAACTGAGCGGCAATGAGTCAATAATAATATCGAGGTGAATAGGGAACTAATCTAAGCCAGGAATTGTTCTATAAGCAGAGGAGATACCTTTTTCCAATAGACAACGAGAGAAAACTAAATGAGTGAGGAAAGGCTTGAGAGAATTTTTAGGTCACAGGTTAATGAAACATTTAAGCCTCGACTAAAAAGTTCAGTCGATTAGTAAAAAAGATTTTTTGCTCTGAGCAACCAGACCATGCTACTTTGGCTGAACTGAGTCATTCCGACGACCCGCGTTAATGACTTCGTAAATGGTTTTTCTATGTCGGTACATCTCCCATCTATTTCGAATCTGAGCGCAATCTGTTGACTGGTTAAATGACTAAAAGCCAAAAATATTAGTTAACCTCAAGTGCTATTGGCGATTTTTACTACTCTTTCATATCGAAAGCAAGAACATTTGAGTGCTACAAAACTTACCTCATCCGAGACGGCTATCAACGGCAGCTACTGAAGAAAACATCGACTTAGTGAAGAAAATAGTGCTCGAGAATCGTCACTATAGTTTCAGAGCTGAGCTACTACAAGAGTTATACATCTCTCACGAATGAGGTTGTCACCAATTAAATAAATATTTTATGCAAGAAGGCGTACTGCTTCTTCCAAAAGAGCTGAATTTTCATCTCACAAATCCATCATTTTGAGGGACTTTTCAATATGATCCAGCAAGCACCATATTCTTCCGATATTCTGACGTGCTGTGTTTTTTTTTTTCTGTTTCCGAAACTCAACTTTGTGGGACCCGTTTTGAGTCGATTGAAGAGTATAAGTATGAAGAGTATGAGTATCGTTTCAAACAGGATCAGGTCGTTGCTTTATTACTGCCTTACTGAAAACTTCAGATGATATTCGACAAAACCACCAGTTATGCTTCTGGACTCCTGGTTCTCTTAATCCCTTTTTACCATAGAACAAAGTAATACTCACAAATCGAATCGTGTGAAACCTGTCTCAGGGGATTTCAAGTTGTCTTTCTTTCAATAGATATCGGTGTTCCCCTAGTTTCTATACTTAGCCCACTCTTCCTCGCTACTACTACTCTTTCTGAATTTTTTTAAAAACTATGTTTGTGCCAATCACTTCACAAACTGAATATTATCTTCAACTCACCTGCCTCAGTCCTCGTCCATACGACCATGTTTCTATTTAGTGCACTCCGGACAAACCAGCTCAATATTAGGTAATTGTACGAATCACGGTGTCAGCACACGCAGAGATACTCCTCAAGTTCACCTCTTATCCGGTTGTGCTTGAGTGCTAAAATGTTGCCGGGTGAAAGAGGGAAATACCAAGAACTGCAGACTCGCAACTAAGACTGATCCTTTTTACCAATAAAACGACAAAACCCGGAATTCACTGCAAAAAGTGCTCTAAGACTAAGGAAACCCTGTTCGTCAGAGTACGAGCAGATTTTTCAAAAAATATTCAAATACTGCACAACTCCCCATCTAGACTTTATGAGATGATTTGTTACTTATTTTCTGCACAGATGGCTTGGTGCACACTGGCGTGGGTTATTATTCCCGAGTTCTTCGAATGTCCAGTTCGATATGGCTTTCTAACTGCAGCAGCGTTTCACTCTCCGGACAGAAAGGTGCTGATGATCCTCACTTAAACTAAATGAGGCAAACACTCCACTCAAAGTAGTGAGGACATCTTCCTTATGACGAGAATACTCCACACTCGAGAATATTCTCGGTCACTGCACAGCACTCTGTGACATGGGAAGACATTTCATACTGAACTTAGAAGAACTTCTAACAAAGTCTTTAAAAATCTTACATAAACTGATTAACGCCCCTGAATGCCTTGAAGACAAACAGGTTGTTTTTATTAGGTAAATGGCTACCAGTGCTCCGGCTCGTAGTAGGTTAGGCTAAGCTCGTGGATAGGCAAGTGGAAGAATTTAAATCACCACACTCAGTACAGACCCATTCAGATACTCATAGGGGGAAGAAGACCCTTGTTATCTTTCCCTTACTAGGAGCATTAGAATAATTATTATCTTTTCTCAAAGGAGCTCACCTGAATGTATCTGTTTTACCTTTTTCGAATCCCTTAACCTATCCACCTAACCTTGTTTTGCTATCCTTATACAACTACAATTATAAAACTAAATAGCGTAAAGGGATAATTAGCCTCATCACCATTGAAGCTCCATTAGTTGAAACTAAAGTTCACTTGCAGTCCTAGTTATCGACGCAATGACGTCTGCCCCACTAAGTATTCAACGATATGTCTGAAGCTTTAAGCTTTTTATGAATAAAATTAAGGACATCCAGAAAAGTTGCAATGAAAACCGTAGGAATGCCATCAAATGAATTTCAATCCGATTCTACCTCATTCAAAGAACAAACAGAGGCAAACGTAATCTCAGCTGGAATACAACAATAACATCACTAAAATCGTACGGCATCTGAACAGAAAACAATTAGCGCACAATCGTCACAAACGAAATGAAGAGGAATAAAATAGCAGTTTTTTGCTCCCACAGGCAGATCCTGCCACTGCTACTTGCTCTTAATCCTTTTCACAACAAACAATTTCTGTAGACCCACCCGGCCACCCAAGCACCCAGCACCCAGACCCCAGTTAAAACGGAGAGAACGTGGCTGACTACAAAGGCCAACAATCAACGCGACTAACATCGTTCCGCCGACGGCCCGGCTATAGTGCAAATGAAACCATAACCTACTCCATTCCACCCCCAGTCCACGACATGGGGCGGTGTACCCTTGACGCGAACGAGAACTCACTCAATCGCCAGAGATCGAAGGCAATTGATTTTTGGTTCAACGCTTTTGAATGAATCAAATCAAATCGTTTTCCGATCTATCTGCCTACGCAAACCGAACTCCAACCTTCTGTCTAGGAGAATCCTCCACCTCCCTGGCATCCCGAAGCAGACTGAATTCCCCCGCAACCCCAAATCAAAGGGGAAAATCTTTATTGGCAGTGATTGAAGTTTTTTTCTTCTTTTCTTTTTATTAAAATACACTTTTGGCTCGAAGTCCTGCAGGAGAGGCAGGCAGCCGGTTGGGATTGAGCGGGTATTTTCGGTTTCAGTTTCACTGAGGGGGCTGGCAACACACACATCCTTAGCTTAGGAGGTAAGCGATTTTCGTATTTTTTTTCCAAAACCCATCCTGTACCCGATACTGGACTTGAAATGGAATTTGCATTCGTATTGCATGGGTGCTGCTTCAATGGCCAGCAGGCAAGGCATTCCAGTAGTCGACTCTGGTTGATTTTTCTCAGCTGTTTTGCCCCTTTTTTTTTCTCTGCCGGCATCAGACAGTACGACCGACGATGAGCTCATCTCTTCTGAATGCCATTGCCGCTCTCAATCTGGTTTGGCTTTGCTTTCAAATTGGCAGCATAAAAATACGTCTGTTGGATGTTTCTTTTCTTTTGATTGCCACTATAAATTTGCAAATGGACCAATCTTCTTCGCCGATGGAAGGTGGAAGATGGGAAGACGGAGATCATTGCAACATATGTCCTGCGATAAAAGTGCTATTTGTCAGATGCTATGAATGTGAAGAAGATGCCAACCGCTATCTACCATCCTAACCAAAATAGGATCTTTTTTGGGCACATTCGCATTGGTAAGGACTTCAGTTTCTCCTGCGAATATTGTTTCTTCCTTTTTTTTTGGTTCTCTGTGTTGGTGTTATCCTTTTGGGCGAACAATGCAGTTTGTTGGAATTATTATTTTTCTATTAAGCGAACACAATTTTGAAAGCTATCCAAAAGTTTATTTATGTCCTTGCTTTTGAAGAAGCGGGACAATTGAAATTGCTTGTAATGACAACACTTTGGAGAGGACATTATAGAAAAATGTTATTTGGAAGAAATTTAATAAAACTTTTTCAATGGAAGCCATTAAGATGATTAGTACTCGGGAAAACATGGCTCTGTGTGTTAAAAAATTTGGTCGATTGTCCTTGGCTTGATAATAATCGAACTTTGGTTGAGTATGTCTGTTTGGTTTAGAAGATTGCTTTATGATGTGGTGTGTGTTGAATGTCATTTGTGAAGGAATTTGCACACAAACCTATCCCTCTGTGAGTTTAAGTCGAACAATGTCAATAGTAGAACTTACAGTCTAAAAATTAATACAAAATCACAAAGAAATTTTATTTTATATTTATGGTACGATGATTGCTACAGAGAACAGGAGCACCGCTTATTCGGATGCGGATTTCTTGTAAACGCCAGCAGGTCTTGAGCTTTAGACACGTTACTGAACGTGAAAATCCGCATGAAGGCTAAATTAGCTGACATCAGCCTGATACGCGGCCACGCTCCCACAGAGGAACAATGTGATGCTATCAAGGAGTGTTCCTACGAGCTCCTCGACAAGACATAAATGTCCTAAGATTGACATTAAAATCATCCCAACGCCAAAATAGAAAAGGTGGACATCTTTGGTAACACTATCGGAAAACATAGCCTACACGACACCACGTCCATAAACGGATTCAGGCGAATTGACTTTGCTGCGGGACGTGATGTTAGCAAGCACACATAGTAATCTCACCTCGATATTCATCAACTGATCATGTGTCGATCGACTTATGGTACTCCTCCAGTATTCTGGATGTCCGAACATTTCAAGCGGTCAATATTGACTTGGACCACTACCTAGTTTCAGTCAAGCTGGAATCCCAATAAACCGGCAGGACCTTTGCTCTTGAAAAGTCCTACGCAGCCAGCTTCAAGTGCTGAAGACCAGTGGCATCGATGCCAAAAAGCCATCAGGAATGCCCCGAAACCTCTGGTTATGAAGAATGCCAGCAATCACATGCAGCAAAGCAACTCGCCTACAATGCGGTTCTGCATAAAAGGAGAGACAGGTCCATAAGAGAAAGAGGAGGGAAGAACATCTGCTTCTTCGGAGAAAGAAGAAAGAGCATGAGACGCGCCTGATTAAGGAGATAGAAAGGTGCCACTCCAGGAGCAATATACGGAAGTTGTAGAAGTTTTTTGAAGTAAAAAGAATATGTCAGGTCAACAAGACTTGTAGAGATGAAGAAAGAAACCTTGTAGTCGAGTCACAGAGTAAAGCATTCAACCTAGACGAACGAAGACAGTCAAAACTTTCATCCACCTGACCAAAATGAAGTGAGGATAGCAATATTCCAGCTGAGATCCAACAAGGCTGCTGCACATGACGGAGCTGTTTGAAGCAGTTGGCAATGACCTGGTAGCGAGCATACGTCGACATATTTCTAGGATTTGGTCAGATGAGTGTATGCCTGATGAATGGAATCTCAGCACCGTGTGCCCGATCCATGTATGAAACCCTTCGTCAACGACTTGATTGGCCCCTATCGGTGTGATTTTAGACGAGAAAAGTCCACTATCGAACAAATCTCTATACTTAGGTAAATCTTGAAGAAAAACAAAAGAAATCCAAGTCGATACCCTCCATATTTTATTGATTTTAAGGTCGCATAAGACAGTATTAACAGAGACGAGCTATACACAGCCATGTCTAGTTTTGGCATCCCTGCCAAACTCGTCAGATTGTGCAGAATGATGATAGAGAATCTCTGCTGGTGGCTTATGACCTTACCGATACCTTGTGTATCAAAAAAAGATTTAGATATCACACTAGAAAAAGGCACAATCTTTCAAAAGTCAGTCCAACGACGTTGACATTATTGGCAGATCTCAGCGGGCCATCACTAGTATTGAATCGGAAAGTTGCCAAAACGAGTTTAACGCTAGACGAAGGCAAATCCATCGAAAGCTACAACTTTTAGATATCTACCTCGGCTCTGCTATCAATTTTGAAATCAACATCTCAGCAGAAATAAAACGAAGAATAACTCTTGCCAATCTTTGGGCTGAGAATGCAACTGAGTAGTAGAGCCCTACGCCAAAAAACTAAATCTATGTAAGACCTTAACCATTCCAGTCCGGTTTTTTGGCACTGTAGCGTGGACTCTATCTAAAGCGGATGAAGATATCCTCAGTCGCTTCGAGGGAAAGATTTTTCATAAAATTTTCATTGACGGCCTTTGGAGGAGAAGATTTGATGACAAACTATACGAGCTGTACAGCGACGTCGACCTAATCCACAAAGTACCCATTAGTCGTTTGACATAGCTAGGACATGTAGATCATAGGGACGCCAACACTCCGGCTGGTAGAGTTTTCGATTCCAACCCGAAGGGACAACGTACTAAAGGAAGACTTGGATTAAGCAACTGGAAGCAGTTAGACCGCGTTAACTGGAGGCGCTTGTTGGTTGAGACCCAGGTCCACCCCGGATCGTAGCGCCACCTTAGTAAGTAAAAAAATATTTTATATTTATCCAACGTATATACACACATCCCCATTTAAAGATTTGCATTTTTATATTTGAACAACTGGAAACAGCACTTAATCCTTTGAGGACTGCCTGGAAATTCATCAGCACATCTCGTGCAAGTTGAACGTGATAAAGATACATCCATTAGAGAGTTGAGTAGATTTCCATGTTTCGCTGCAGATGCAAGCCAAGAATGTGTCATCATCATACACGATGGAATGCGCACTGAATAATTCACACAGCCAAATGGTCAACCTATGCATACTCTGTTTTTTTTTCTGTTATCCTTATTCACGTTTCATTTTTTTTCATAAATTGAAATTTAATTGTCTTTCTTTGCATTCGCTTCCCGTGAAAATACAGATTTTTTTTTGTTTGTAAGGACGAAACAATATAATGTCAGTTAATTAAGAACATCATCCACATTTAAATAAGGACAACACTCGTCTCAAGCACTCTGCAGTTCGCAACACCAGCTCCATGGAGTCAATTACCCACTCCTACGGCGGCGGACTCGCACTCAAGATTCAAGGACCATTTGTGACTTTTTGAGTTTCGCTTTGATTCTTGTTGCCGGAAATGCCACTGGTGTGCTTGTTTATTTGTTTTCCGTTTTTATTTCTCCTTCTACCTCTCTCTCTCTCGTCGCCTCGTCCTGGAAGTTTACAGATTGCTAATTGGCTTAAACGAAACTTTTATTTCATCTGGCCACATTGTTGTTGGTTTTTGTTTTTTTTTTTGTTGAGAAATGCACTCCAGCATTGTAGTTCTGTTGTGCGGGACGATTAAGCGTAGGCCTCTACAAAAAAGGATAACAAACCCGTCTATCTGAGACAATCTATGCGAAAGTTTTACCATAACTCATCGAGTTTATCTGTCGGTTGAAGATTTTCGCAGTTAAGGTTCAATGCAGTGGGAACAGGATCAGCACTACGAGTAGTAGCGAGGGCACCGGGAACAGATTGCTACATCGAGTTCGCGAATTTGAAGTGTGAAACTGTTGAAAACTTTGCAAGTTTATGGAATTTGTCGGTTTTTTTTTTGTCCTTTTTCGTTTTGAAGAAAACTATTTTCGGATGAAAGGAGTTTTAGAAATTGTAGTCTTTTCGTTGAGTGCTGATGCATCTGGAATTGAAGCGCGATTATGAATTGCGCTACGTGCCAAATGTTTACACAATCTAAGAGAAGAACGTGTTTGCTTAAAGCAGTAAGCAGGAAACAGATGGGTCTGTGTAGGTATAGATTTAAATCTTACTGAAAGGAGAACTTTCTATTGTAACTGTGTTATGCAGGAGGATGTGACTTTTTATTTTTCAAAGTAACTTTAAGCAGGAATTACTGAGTGCGTTCCTGCTTATAGTGAAAATGGCATTTGAACCAATAAAGGATTACCAGGTTTCGCAGAGTTCAAGGAGGAACCGATTACTAGCTACTTTGGACAGTAGTCGAGTTGACTGATAATTCAGAAAATATTGTTTGATTTAAATAGTGTAAGTCACTTTGTCTAGCACGAGGGGCCTAACGAGGGGACGACTGCAGCAATATGAGTGTCATACTCTGTTCTCAATGCATCCATTGTGTTCCCCGGAGAAAATTATTTGGTTTTATAGATAAGTCCATGCCTCCTCAAATTATGTTGCATTGAGCCAAAAATAGTCTCGAAACATTGGCCATATTGTGAAGTCCGAGGTAGTTTTAGATGTGGGAAGGATGATTGCTTGGAAGCGCAAGTGTCCTGGAATCCAGTCTAACATGATGGTGTGCTTTGAGCTGAGTAATTTGAGTTCTTCTTTATAAATGGTTCTGATAATAATAATCCTCCTGCTGGCACATAGTATACATATATAAAGCCATGTTACTACTAAATGTTTTACAATGTTCTGAGGATAATTTGTATAACTATGGTTCGCGATCATGCTTTGACCACGAAGACTGAACTTATGATACTAAGTCCAATTTTTGTTCGATCAGAAGACTTGATCTAGTTACGTGGATGGAGCCTACATTACATAGAAAGAAGGGGATGTGCACATTTTTATCTCACTAATGGCTTGAAAATAAAATGAGGATCAGGACCATGTATGGCGCATGTAGAGATGAAGGGCTAATCGTCAGTCATACTTTTTTGAGGATTTGTGGCTCCACTCTACCTAAACAGGACCATCATGTTTTTAAACCTCCGCTGGTATTAGTTGAGTCAACCTCTTCAAAGTTGGAAGGTGTGGATGGCAGTGGATGCCAGTTCTTTACTTGCACTACCACTCTTTCTATCGATGCCTATCAAATAACTCCTGGAAATCCTCCTCAAATACATCTAGTACTATTTCCTGCGCTTCGGTTAAGATTCCATTACTAGTTCGGAAATCCTGCGTTCCAAGCTTAAAGCCAGTTGGCTGTAACTTGGCTTTGCTAAAGAAAAACTGGGAGACTGCCTATTCTTTGTCCGCAGGAGCCACAAATGAAAAAAGTTTTCATGCATTGTTCTGCATATACCAATGACCTTTTCAGCCGGGATCCTACACTGGCTTCTCTAGACAAAACAGTTCCAAAATTCATATGATAGCGAAGAACATCATAGAAGAAACTTTAAGCAGGTGAAAGACTGAGAAAAAACCATACTTCTTGTGAAAGAACCGAATCGATATATTAGCAATACAAGCTGTGCCTATTATGGACGAGATCAAAAAACACAGCGGACCTACAAGTGGCTGCATCTATGAGCTTCCATCACGTTGTAAGCCACTTTGTTTAGTTTTTTACTATTCTCACTACAAAATCAAAATCTTCATACAAAACAAAAAAAGGGTTGAAACTTCCCCCCAAAAACCAAAAACCAATCATCATTATCTAGTCTGCAAATCCTTCTAAAACACTGTAAATCATTTCCCAAAAATTTATTAGTCCAACACCTCCAAATTGGCATTTCCATAATCCAGTGAAATTATCCGATGTAGTGATAACAACAACTGTCCGAGTGTATTTGGTTGGCCGAATCATTACCATCATTGCTTTAGGTTGGGCGGTTTCCATCCTCCCTGCCGGTAGTGTATACGAAAATCCATCTCAGCTTGCTCTGGCTCATCGACTCCGTGCCTGCTGCTGCATCACTTCCGAACCAAACGAATGAATTGCAATGGCATCCGAGCTATGTGTATTCGTATCTCTCCATTTAATTTATCCCTCTGACAGGAAATTCGGAGGATAAATGGAAAACCCCATTGAGCCTTCGAAACAATTTTCATTGTTCCGAATGTTGTTGTTTCTGATTCCAGAGTGCTGATGGTTATCTTTCACTTTGTCTGGCTTTTCCTTTTCAACCTCATCGCCCTCTCCGTCGCCATGTAGACGGTATTCCTGGCTGCAGCCCAGACTTATTGCATGGGATGGGCAGGATAAATCCAACGATAAGGGAAATAATTAGCAGAAAATTGGAACAAATGAAATTAGTAATCCGATATTGGCTAGAGTTTGTGTTCGTCAATGGATGGAAGACTGTTGCATTTGACAGAACGGTTTGAGTGTTTTCTCTGGCTGAACTTTAAGTAAATTCTTTTGTGAAGTGAAATTTTGATATCTTCAGCCAGAGAAAGACTATACTACACCTGTCATCAAAGTTTCTTTTTTTACTTTTTTTTGGAAGAAAACGCCATATCGCTGATGTTACAGCGTCGTGGTGCTATTCAACGAAATTTGAATGGAAAATTTATGATGCGACAAACGGAAGAGAATTTATTTGCCATCACATGGCGGAGGAGATACTCGTACTCACTCGTCGAGGATGAGCACGGCGATGACGACGGATCCATGAAAATTATTCAACCTGAAGGATGTATGATAATTTCCGGCGGAAAAGTAATCAAAAATCGCTTAGGCGAATACAAGCGCGAACGAATGTTGCAGTAGTAGTTTTCTATGGAAAAAGGTGGAACGAACCCCAAGGAGGATAGGTAGGGCCTGTGTCTCGTAAAACTTGTTATGACTTTTTTTCAGTTCTCTGATTTATTCTTGTTTGTCGCGTCGTAAAATTAAAAATTAAAAAGCAATCGGAATTCAATTAAATTGTCACCTGAATCAAACATACATATGTAGATACAATCTTTTGGCAGGTAAGTAATGCCTAACGCCCGACGTGGTTATGTGGTTACTGCATTGGACTACTGGGCAAACGTCTGGCAATCAACCGAGAGGATTACTAACATAAGCAGGTTCTCAAGTGAAAATTGCACATTGGAAAGGGAACTATAGAGCAGGCATGGATCCCGTACGGAACTGCTGCACCTTTTGTATTTGTAATATTATAGCCCCTTCAACAACTTGATTGTGTGGCTATTAGATCATGTTCACCATTAAAATAGAGAGAAACGAAACAGCAGATACACTAGTAAGACAAGAGAAGAAGAGTGGAATGCTTTATGAATCATTCTGTGAAATGTAGAACTTGACCAAACTAACTACGCAATATCTGGCCAAGAACTCCACATAAATCTGTTTTTCTTGTCAAGATAGAGTATAACACCAACAGTCGAACGTACAGTAGAACACTAATTAGTTGTGGAGATTGCAAATAAATTCAATTTCTCCTGCAAGGAGACATGATTCAAGAAGCACTATGACAGAGCATAGACATCTTGTGTGCTATCTCGTTAAAGACGAAAGTTATGCCTACTAGTTCATGGCTGAGGCTTGAGATTGTTTACAGTACTCAGGAGTAGATCTGACAAATCCAAAAAAACAAACATTTAAAAGTATACGGATCAGAAAATCAAAAAGTTAAGTTTTCGATCAGAAATAATACCAAAATCTATCTTGTGAGATATGGAAAGTTAAAAAATTCAGAGTTCGAGAAAGGTTGCAACAAAGGTAAACTTTTGACACTTTGTGACCAAGAAGATAGTCCTTCTAGATCTTCTAGATCTTCTTCTAGATTGCAATCTTGCTCAGCTTTAATGCAGCAACAAAACTTTTAGCATACACAAGATATAGCGTGCTTAAGAATACTTCAGGGTTGTCGTTTACGAACAAGTGAAAAAGGACCTAAATGATTACCCTGAGGAACTCCTGAAGTAACACGGACTGATGGGAGAGTATGTATAAGTTCTTACATATATTCCGTTTGGAGAGTGAGGTGACATTCAAGAAATGAATAACTTTTTTAGGATTTCTCTCGGGACCATTGTTTCCATATCTTAAGTTTTTTTTTTGTTGTTCATGTCTCAAGGCAGTAAGAAAGCTTTTCTATTTGTTGTCAAGGATTTAGTTCCATCTTAATCTGAGAAAAATGTAGACCACAGATGGGAGACTGCACACTCTATCTGACAAGATAGTTAGCTGTTTCATTGCCAAAGATTGCTATATGTCCTGGAACCCACTCTAATGAAATTATTTTGTGTACAATTAGCTAAAGGAGGGTTAGAAAACAATACGAAATCAGTTGAGACTCAAGATTTCAGAGTTGTTTGACTATCTGATAAAATATTTATATATGTGCCATCCTCAGAGGTACCGTCTGATCTGCTTGAAGGACAGAAGTAGGGTATCCTACTGACGCAGGCAATCTGTAGATGGAGTCGAAAAGTTACATTTATAACTTTGTAGTAGTAAGGGACTTTGTTTATCTTGCCTCGGCTATCAAATCTGACAACGAAATCTCTTCCTAATCGCTACTTCTTAGAGTGGTGAAGGCAATTGAGTAGTAAGGCCCTATTCCGAACAATTAAGGAGACTCTATATAAGACCTTGATCATCCCAATCCTCCTTTATAGCACTATGGTCGTTTCGAAAGAAAACGTTTCCATTTACGTTGACGAATTTGAAGGAGGACGTTTAATGACAAACTATATGAGCTGCACAGCGGCGTCGAACTAGTCAAAAACTGCGTATCAGGCATTTGAGATATCTGGGATATGTAGAGTAAATGAAAACTGACTTTGCAACTGGAGGGAACTAGCAACCTCGTTGGTTGAGAAGTAGGCTTAGCCCGACCTTAAGCTACGTAAGTAACTAGAATTCAGCTTGTGGTTTCCATTGAGGACCTTGAAAATTAATTCAATAGCTTGGACATGAAATGAAATCCGAGCTGCATTTATTCGAAAAGGTTAGCTGTAGCATTCTTGCAACGATCTTCATACGCCGAATTCTGCTGGTGGTTTTGTTGTTTCATAGGAAAATTATCTTTACCGCGTTTCCCACCATGATTTTCATTGTGTCTAAGGTGGGAATTCAAGAAAGACTTCTAGCATAAGACGTATGGTAGCTTGATAGACTTTTTTTACACAATACTCGAGCTACTGATGCGTTAGTTATTAATTGCGTGATGATGGCGATATATATAAGCCCAGTAGGTTAACGTAGGTTAGTAGATGCTTTGTGTTCATACTTGATAGGGTTTGACTTTTAAGCAAGTACCTACTGACGGAGGCATTCAGTTTCTTATTAAAACATCATTGATAGAATGTACGATAGTGGTTTTCTGTCTAATCAAAATTAGAGGTATGATTCGGTTCAAGATCGGTTTTAATTTGTCTGGCTCCTCTTGAGTGTCTACTACCATCTTCCTCGAGACGAGTTTCTAAAATCTGCAGTATTTGTCCAGTTGATGTTTCATGCAACAAGATTCGACAACGACATGTCGTGAGGAACATTGACACAATTATTCCGCGTCTTCCTTTAGGATGATTGCTTCAAGGTATAAGCCTTTGCTAGCGTGAAAGTAAGCATACTTTAAAGTTGATGTTTATGGATTAAGTAAAGGCTATTCTAATGATCTATGATCATTTTCAAACCAATTAAGTAGTAGTCTATCTTTCCTTTATAATTACTTCTCTAGGAACGCTTTAATCTTTCTGAGCAAAGTCTCTGGTGTATCAGGATGTCAGAGGTATGTAGTTTCTCTTCTGTACGATGAAATACTTAAAACTCTTGAACACAATAGCAGGCCTAATCCCCTGGATTCCACAGTGTCCAGCGTAAAGACCACGGCTTAGTGTCTTTCTCAATTTAACAAAATAAATTTCACAATTTTCTTCGCTCATTACCGTCGTATGAAAGCAATTTTCTAATTAAAACCTAAGTATCCAATAGTAGCTTTTAATTTGTGTTTAAACTCAAGTGCTCTTCGGAGAAACCCTCAGTCCGCCCTTAATAAATAATTCAACCTAAATATCTCCCCTCAAAGCCTCATCAGTGCAGGCTACTCGTACACCACGTCGACCGAAACAAATTTAAAATATTCATAGACCGAGACAACTCTTCGCGATTTAAAGGATTTACCCGCCAACGATAAAATTAGAAATTTCCATTTAATAAAGGCACAATCACTTCCAAGCGCTCTGCAGGGATTAAGATAGATAACCTCCTTTCAGCCGCAATTCAAATCTAATTCCATTATTCACTTTAAATCGTTTAATTTGGCCCCCTCCCGCCCACAATTGCACCCGCTAAATGACCACAGTTTCAGTGGACACAAATGAAATCAAATCAAAGTGCCATTTCCCCTGCACGCACGTGTCCCAGCCTGATATGTGTACATTCGAAGGATAACAATCGCACAGGCTGTGTTTGCACTGCCATAAAATATGCGAAAATTGCCACATTTCATTGAATACATTTGGGACTAATTGCCTCGGAATGTGACAACTGATTAAGTGTGCTCAAGTCCTTGCAAGTCCTGCGATATTTTGTTTTTGTGATTATATTTGAACTTAATCCAGTATCGGTGCCCACTGAAAGGTACTCGTAGTCCTTCTAAATCCAAATGAATAGCTGTCAATTGATTATCCTTCATAAACAGGATCAGCGCGGACGTACCACTGGCGAAGGCGAATAAACCTGCAATGAATATTCATTGCTACCGCGTGTGTGCAGGTAGAGGTGGTTTCTGATTAGCAAGAATTAAATTTATTAGCCACACAAAGGATGAAGCATCCTTTTAATCAGCTCTCCCTCTATAATGAAACAGAACTAATAATACTCGACAATATGATGAGGATGCTGATGATGATGATGTTGACAGAGGGTGATGGTGGTGTTGAGTGTTGGATTTTGTTTTCGTTGGTAGCCAGGACCTGCAAACTTTTCGTTTCCTGAAGAGCATCCCTTCTTTCCCTCCCGTCAAGCTGCCAATTATTTCATCACCATCACTGCCGACTGACGATATTGGCTCGCATGCACCACAGTCAGGGGGTAACTTAATTATGGATGATTGATAGATCGCAACAAGGATCTCTCGGTTAGGTTTTGTTGGTTTTAGTTAGTCGATTTAAGGATGGCCATATAGGGTAAGGTAATTGTGTGATTATTGGTGGCACTTTTCGAGATTATCCACTGAAGGAAATTAAATTTTATGATTACTTCGTGGCGTTCACATACGACGCACACTCCTACGAGGCGATGAAGTCGAAAACAATAAATCGAATCTACATTCGGGTTGAGGGTCCTGCATTCGAATGCAAGGGCGGGAAATTGCATTAGGAAATTCGCCGGAAATTAAAACTTGCGAAAATAAATTGTTGCAAAGTTTTCCGTTTTTCGCCGCCTGATGTGGGAAGGCCAAGTGCTGGATGGCTTTTGTGCTTTTGCAGTTGCAGACGTTTGGACGTTTTCGAAAAGAATTATTAGATGCTTGCATGAGTGTGGAATATTAATCAGAGATTTGTATGGATAAGTGGAACGTGCTCAGACAGAAAGTGGGGAGTCCTGCAGTTTGGATGATGGGTTTTTTTGTTTTTTGTCTTGGATGGTGATTCGGAATTAGAAGGAACTGATAGTATCATATTCTTGTAGTTGCAGAGATTGCACTCTAAAAGGTTATAACTTGCGCTTAATCGTACACTTTACGATGCAATTATTTAACAAAATGATGTAAGGGGAGGTGAGTGTTAGAAAAGTTGTAGGTGTTGAGAAGGAACACTAAAAACAGTCTTGTGGCAACCTGGGTCAGAAGGGATGTTTCTGTCAAGAACTATCAGTGGATTTATTGGGAATCTTGCATTGTGAGGTACAAGTCGATAGAGTGCGGAAGGTATAATCTACTTTTGCCGATAGTCCTATGTTACTCCGATCAGAGTAGAAAGGACGAACTATCACTGTCGGTCAAAATCTTTTTCTTTTATCTAGCTTCTTTAGGGCCTAGAACCAAGCTTCTAGCTCTAGTCTGCAAGGTAGCATGCTTATCAAGGAGTGAATTTTTTTAGTCCATATTCCAAATCCGTACAATGTAGCATATTTCAAGGATTTTTTTGGCAACACCACTTGGATGAAAAAGGTGCTACCTTCTTATTATTTTGTCTTTAACGAGATTCCAGTGGCTGCTATGACTTTTGTTGTAACAAAAAGGATTATAATTGAAAGATGGTTGGGCAGTTGATAGTCGTCTGTTGACTTGCCAACTAGGGCATTTGCCACCCCATCTGGTGGACCTTACCGGTTCATCCGCGACATCTTCACAGGAGGGGTGATATTCTCATCTTAGAACTACAAGGCCTTTTCCCTTACGAGTTGTTCCAATCTCTTAGAACTGAGTGGCTAAACGATTTCGTGTTTGACTGTTTGGCGTAGGACGATACGAATCGCGCGAAGAGCAATCTTCTTGGATTTCCGCCTGACCAGGCTGGCATATTCGAAGATTAGCCTAACGAATGAGAGAAAAGGAACCTCTTGATGTGGTGGTTCGAGAATTCCTTAGACCAACGCTTCACAGAATCTAGTCTCCGCTAATGGGGTTATCAAAATGATAGCGAAAGTTTAGTTCTCTGTCACAGATGATACCCAAAGCACGCAAAAAGGAGACGGATGGAATAGACTCATCGCGGATAAGATAGGTTCCACTATTTGGAGGACGACGTTTGCAAAAATAAGTGGTATCTCACATCAGGCATCAGGTTGAAAAGTTGTTCAAGTCTGCTGAAATGAACCAGAGTCAACAGGGAATGGATCGATAAAAAGAGTTTTCAATGATGAAGTTCACACCATTAATAGACGAAACGGAAATCATAGGACCAAGATGCCTTTCTTGAGGGACTCCGGAAGTGGCGGATAAGGGATCGGACAAAGAATCTCTAAAGAGATATTGTATAGTCGTTCTTTATAGTAAGATTTGATCCATGCTACAGGATCAGGCTGAAAAACCAAGAGCTTCAAGTCAAAAGAATGATTCCGTCCAGCATTTTGTCGAAGACTTTGCAAAAGTCGGTGGCAATTACATCGACTTCTTTACCATCCTCCAATGGCCATAGAGCGTTAGATTATTAGATACGAGTTCTTTAAGTTAGTAGTTATGGAGCTTCTTTTGAGAAATCAGTGTTGGTTGGAGCTTTGATATGCCGGAGAGTTTTGTGATAAGCCGGTAGTTGGAAACTTCATGTAGTTGGCCATAGAACAAATGAAAAAATGCGTTAGTGTTCCAAAAATTAGGCGATGCCAATTTGGTTGTACATTATGCACTCTAAATCGCATTCCTTACGACTGATGAAATATGTAGAAGGTTATAAGTATGTTAAATATTTAGAAACAAATACACTCATGGTCCACAAATTTGGAGAAATTTGTTTTTATTTCCAAATATCAAGAAATCTCTTTCAATTGAACCTCAAATAAACAGAATTATTCAACATTCTTCTCTTGGCTTAAATCGAATTATCACTTCTTGTACACCTGATGAATTTCCATGGAGTTATCGCAGCAAAAAAAACGAAAGTAACAACCAAACATAAACGTAAATCCATGATCTGACTCTCTCCTTGAAAAAGAAAGAACACTGACAATGGCAATCCTCTGCCAAAAGAGGAACGATACTCCCACGCAGACAGATATTGTGGGACTTCTACCCTCAAGCGATGTGGGAAGAAGCGACTCTTCTGAAAATGAACAAATCCAACAGGTAATTGAGTGGAAACGTGATCAGATTTCATTATTTATTGTTGCCCTAATGGAAGGCAGTCCCCCTGGTTCACCGTCATCATCGTCATCATCGAGGACGACGTCGTCGTAGTCCCATCATCGTCGTCACCCTATGGCATCAATGCGCTGATTTTTGAATTGTGATTGAGTTTGCCCTTCTTGTTGTTCATCATTTTTAGTCAGGAAGAAGGATTCAGGTTCAGGACTTGAATATATACATTTTTTTTCATTCATAGCTGAAGGAAGTGTATGAGGGATAAGAGGTTTTATTTTTCTGTCGAGTGCCTTAATTTGCGGATTTACAGATGGCTTGGAAAAATTGTTACAAATTATTTTTAAATATAAAAAACGGGGGGACAGTGGAATTAATTTGTAGGATTTTTTATGAAGTTGTGTACCTCTGAAGGAAGGAAGAGGCTCTCTTCACTGACACATGTTCTCCAGCTTTGGTATCCAGCTCAGCTTTTATCTGGAGCTTCAAGTTCTCCACGTTCTTGGAAAGCGGGCCAATTCAACCGACTATACAACTCCCAGAGTGAACTTCAGAAATGATGTCACGGCGTATGATTCAAAAAAAGGACTGTGAAGTAGGGGCGGAGATTTTCTCTGATTCTCTGAACATTTCCAGGTCCTGTGTTCCAGGAACACAAAAACTGTTAAACCGACACAGGCTTTGAAGTTATTGCTTATGCGGACAATATTGCTATAGCTGTTTCGGCTAAGCACCTCAGCACGCTCAGAGCTGTAAAGGACAGCTTTCTCTGTGGGCTCAGTGTTAATCCTTAAAAGACCAAACTTGTTCCCTCCTCTAAGAAATACAAAACTCGGCAATTCGACCCCCCGAAACTATGCGGAGTTAGCCAGACAATCTCAGACAAAGCCAAATATTTGGGTCTTATACTTGAAGACGAACTCAGCTGCAAACCAACATTCTTGGACGCACCAGCCTTCTGCTGCTATAGGAAAGCGATTTTGAACTAAATGGGGCTTGCAGCCACGTATGCCGTGATTGTCTGGTAAACAGTTTTGCACAAAACCTGTCACCTAACTCAACTCAGCTGGGTACAATAGTCGGTATGCCTCTGCGTCAATGGAACCCTAAGAACCATCCCGATAGCAACTCTAGACATGCTGTTTCACCTGCCGCCTTTGGACATCTATAGCAAACAAGTAGCAGCCTCTGTAAATCCTCAACTTTTGTTTGAAAAGAATTTTGGTTCATGAATCCCTTAACGACTAAACGGGGGGAACGCCTTGTGGCTACAAAACACGGGGTCCGTATCCTTCTCTATGGATGATTCTAAAACAGAGTCAGGAATAGGACGAAGTGTCTTCTCCAACGATCTAAGTCTAAGTACTTCACAATGGTGACAAATGGTACAGCGTGTCTCATCTTCAGACAGATCTGGTCCAAGCTAAATCAGAAACGAACCACCCTCTAATGCTCATAGCAATTGTAATAGATGTCATTGCAGGACACTCCATTATCGGTAGGAATACCAATAGGCTAGACATTCTCGCAAATGATTTCTGCAAAAGCTCATAGCAATTGTAATAGATGTCATTGCAGGACACTCCATTATCGGTAGGAATACCAATAGGCTAGACATTCTCGCAAATGATTTCTGCAAAAGCTGCATGGACGAAGAAAAAAAGACACCATTCTTCACCTCCTTTGTACATGGTAGACTCTCTCCGCTCGAAGAAGATTGCATTTAAGTGCATACTTTTTTGATAATTTAGGTGAACTGGAACTCGTTGGTTCCAAGGGATGTTTTTCCAGAGAAATTTCTTAGATCCATGTGGTAACACAATGGACCTTAAACAGTCTAAGTGAAGTTGCTGTTGCGGCCTGGCACCGTAACCTAACCCACTTACTTTCTCGGCGCCACAGTCACAAGAGCTCCACAGCAGGCCACAATTAACAAGTTTCTTGGACCAGCTCGGTTGGTAGTTAGCTGTCTCCACTGTGTTAATTTTGATTCAGGTCTTCCTCAACTATGTATATCGCCCCTTTATACTGGGATCAGTCAGTTTGAACCCTTCTGAGTCGGTCTAAGAATAAAAATCCTTTAAATGCTGCAATGATCATTATTCCACAGCTCTGCAAACGAACCGGGCCAAATAGAATGTCTTGTTTTTAGATTTAATCTACTTCCAACTTTCATTCCAAAACAGAACCAGTGTTGACAACAATTAATATTCTTTTCCCGATTCCTTCAATCAACCAACTATAGATTGCAGCCCACGTCACTACATTATTAATTCATTTGCCCTGCCGTCCAATGTGGCACGATAACCTTCCGAAGCGTTCACGGTTCAAGGCGAAACACAAATCAAGAAGAAACACCAGCAACACCAGCAACAACATCGTCATCAACTAACTCCTGGGCAAATAATTCCGAAAATTTCCTCTTAAAATATTCCATTTCACCGAAACCCCCATCCGTCTTTTAGCCTACACTAGGTAGGTATGTCATCGTACCAGAACCAGAGTGTCCTTTTCGCTGGCTCTCCACACCGTAGACTGCAGAATTTATGACAATTTAATTGATTTACTTGAAACGTGACCAGAAAATCAACGAATGCATTACGCCGGGATCCTCCAACATTTCTATACGGTACTCTTTCGTATCCCATTCCTTCGATTTCCTTTATTTTTGCAGATTCCTCCATTTCCTGAGCGCCGCCGACGACACTGGTGTGCGTTATTTTTGTTTGCAATTCCCCTAACCAACAAATCCTCTCGGGAGACAGTGCAAAGAAGAATCACATAAAACGAGGAATTTCGGAATCATTCATGGGATTTCGCCTTGGAGAGGGTCCAAGTCCAACACATCCCGAACAAATATGCGATTCTCATCGTCCATTTAGCGACCGAGATCCTGAAGGAAAATAAATGAAATTATGAGTTAAAAAATAACAAAAAAAAAATAGCGAATTGCTCTCAACGATACCACCACCACTAAAGACCATAATGAGAAACAGTGCAAATAGAATCTGGGACGTGATATCGCGTAAAAATTCGGGCCTTGAGTAGAAATAGCCCGCGAATTGGTTAATGGAAACGGAACTAGTGCCGCCTTAGGGGAGGGCGAGAAACTGAGACCATCAAGTGGACGGCAATTACAAGGACTTATATTTGTCTATTCGGAAGGACTTTGTCAAGCTTAAGTGAAGCATAATACCACCACTCTACGCTCCGCAATCAGCGAATGCAGGAGCATAAATTCCAAGCCAATTTCTTTAAGGGCGACATTTAATACTTCCACGCCCCCCTAATCGCCATCAATAAAAACGTTCTCCAGACAAAGTATCTCCTTAAAGGAATTACCCGTTTTCAAGAGAAAAAGTGAGAGACTCTTATTGAATCTTATGGAGTAAATAATCCGGTGGTTGAATGAAAAGAAAATCCCCGTCATCCTGCTGCCAGAACTGGGCAAAAGTGAGCCAAGAAAAGCTCACGAAAAATTGCAGCCCGAACGAGGAGGGGAAGCAACCCTCTTGGACTCATTGTTGGAACTCTTAAGTAATAACACACTGTGGCATATTAAATTGTTTTGCGAAATTTATGTCACCATATTACGGGATGATGGGTTTTGCGTCCTTTTTTTCGGCTGATCTTACGTTTAAAGGAAGAACACTGTTCACTGTAAAATAAGGGATAAATTTGTTTACACTTTTGACAAACCAATAGGTATATAAACCATACAGGACATGGCAGTTAGAATAATTGCTAGTGACGTATGTAAGCAATTTCATCTCAACCAACTAAAATCCGATCGCAGCATATGTACGTTGATCTTATACTTAAAGTTACCCTGACAGATGTTTTAACGTAGGTTATACGTCATTTGACCCCCATTGACCATTTTACCCATTGTGAAACCTTCGTGACGTCCTCAGAAACGTGCAAGAACTGTTCAAGTGTACTACAGACAGTTCTTGTAAATCGTTAAAGTAACACCTTCCTGTTTCTCAAGTGACATACGGTTGGGCAGTGACAGATGAAGTAAGGCGTATCCTTTTGCCAAACGTAGAGAATTTCTTCCAGATCGGGTCAGATGTGTACTCATTGCGCGGGTTGTACCTATATTTACATGTTAGTCTTACTACTGGTCCTAGCACTTGTCAAATCTTAAATTGGGGATACGAACGCAGAAGAGACCACGCCCACGCCCACGCCCACTTCTTTACTTTCCTAGTTTGGACGTACTGTCAATGCCCGTCAAATAAACGTTCAGAAAATTTTACATTAGACTGACTTCGTCAAGTTTTTGGAATGGAAGGCCCTCGAGGCATAATGTTTAGCATTGTGTTCACATTTATTCAAATTTCATATACTCTCCACCATAAAGTGGGTGCACTTGATTCCCGTGGTCATATTGTCCATATCAGCTAAGGCAAATGTAAGTCATAGTATCCTACATCCAATGAAGACAGGCTGTGGAAGGTCTGACCATAACACTTTGACATTCTGGAAGAAATGCTTTAAAGAGGCTTGTCAGGGAAAGTTTTTAGAACATGAAAACGCCAAAAAACTATACAATGTGTTCAAAGGTAGAGAGGATCCTGCTAGTTGGGATTACCTTAAGAAAAACAAAACAAGACAATATGTGCTTCTCCTGGATCAAGTTCTATAGCGAAAGATTCTATAAATGGTGGCTAACATTGATTTCCAAAAAAAATTGGACTTATCCTTTTTACAAGACACTTTCCAGGGTCCAGTATTTTAGTCCTCCACGAGACAAAAGATCAACTGGGTAATCGATCAGTCAGTTTGAACCCTTCTGAGTAGGCTTTTCGGTCTAAGAATAAAAATCCTTTAAATGCTGCAATGATCATTATTCCACAGCTCTGCAAACGCGTTAGCTCAGAACTGAGAGATGGAGAACTACATCCACAACGTTGCCTATGGATACTGGTCGCAAAAAAAAATTTAACGAAACTAGAACACTGTTGGGTTCAATTAAAAAAATGCCACCAATCGTTCCCTTGGAAATCAATGGTAGACCACCACAAATATCTGATAAACCTGATACTCAACCGAAAGCTGTCTTGAAAAGACAACTTACTAGAAAGGATAAAAAACAGCATATCTTCGTGTAAAAAAATGGGTGGTTTGTCATTATCCACTGGATGTAGAGTAGCATCGTTAAATCCATTCATGTAGATGCCTAGTCTGATGACACATTCCTCAGGGAGCAGACCCAGGTATTTTAGCACCAAGTCAACCGCAGCCTTCACTGATTCCATTGAAGATGCACCTAAGGGTGCGCTTTACTGAAGAGCATGTATTTAAATAATACAACTTTTGGAAGCAGGGTGACACCACACGAAATAGACACAACTGGCTGACTATCTAATAGACGGACATCAGCTTAAATGTTAAAACAATCTTCTCCTCTCCGAACAGATGGTCGAAGACAGGTCACAAACAGATATAGAAGTAGGTTCTGGTATCTATTCGTCTGAACCAGAAGTCGAACATTTACTAAGTCTTCTAATCTTCGATACTCCGGTAGGAAGGTGGTCGATATCTAAGTATATTGGCAACCATGATTGTTAAATCTAAACAGCAGTCCCACAAGCTTAAAACACTACGATTCACAAAGTTGGACTCAGAACACCCTCCGATAGCTTAGGAGACGAACTGACGAACGAATTAAGAAAGAAAGGCTCTAATAGTACCTGACAATGGTCGTTAACATTGTTCTTAGATAGTGCATTCGCTACCCCATCTTCCGATACTCAGGAAAGCTTCAACAATTAATTCAAAATATTGTATTTTCTCAAGTTTTTGAGTCAAAAAATCAAGCACTTTAGTCCATTATTTGTTTTGCAGACTGTGCTTCATAAATTCCTTCACCAGCAAGACTCCTCTATTATCATTGTCGTCATTATTCTGGCTTGGGCTAAGAGAAATTGCCAAAAGGATGAAGGAGATAAAATTTGTCGTAATAATAATAATAGAAGTCAACATCACCGTTCCCACCGTCATCGTTGAACTGCTTCCCCCCCCCCCTCCAGACGGTGTGTATGTTGAAACTTGAAGTGCAAAATAAATGCATGGTATTACGTTGAAGGTCCTTCCTATGAATTAAAGGTATTCACCGGATCCACACGTGACGAATGCTGACAGTTTTTCTTTTCGAATTCCATTCCAAACATGGCATGCATTCTAAGGATAAATTCAATTAAATTTCAATTTTCATTCATAATTATGAAATCAGCCCCACAGGTGTGCCGTTCCGCTCTTATGAATAAATTACACCATCTGTTGTCCCTCCTCCATCGTGTAATAGGAAAATAATTTCGCAGGAATCTCCTTCAAGGTGCAAACAATAATCAATCATAAAACATCTTTTCCTACAACTGTCCGATGGTGGATAATAAAAATTCTAATTTTAGACTTCTTTCCTCTTCGAGTTTTCCTTATCAATTTGCTATCCTCAAACAGGACCGCACAGAGTTAATTACTTAAAACGAGTGCTTTTCGGATATCAATTAAAAGCTTAACACGAAGTAATTAAGGATGAGGATTTATATCCTTTTTTGGTCTGCGAAAATATCAATGAAAGGAGGAGTCTAAGTCGTTTAGATACTTTCGTTCTTTTTTTTTGTTGTTTTTGTATGAATCCAGGAGATTAGCAATGAATTTACACGAAGGACCTGATGGAGTTTCTGTGTGCTTTGGTGTATAATTGGAGGGATGGTGTTCTTTTTTTTTTGTATTGAGTATCTGAAGGAAATCGATTCCATGTTAATCGACTGGCACGTATTCAATTATAGTAATTAACTGTTAATTGGAATGGAATTGATTTCATATAGACTGAGATAGTTTGTTGATTCATGATTATGAACTTTTTTTGGTCGGATATGCACAGGAAATAAACGGGAAAAGCTTTCATACACTCATTCAATGGAGAGAGTGTGGATCAGTCCTTTGATTTACATAAGTACTTAAACACCAGCAGATTCGACTTTACTTAAAAAACAGCAGTAAATCCATTTACTATTCACATCCAAATAGATTTTAGTAACTTACAGAAATTATTTTAAAAAAATAAGGATTCGATGCGATAGGTCTATGGGACCCTGAGCCTAGCTTCTCACGACCATTCGTGTTGGGCGTGTATTCTCTAAACAAATGAAAGTGTAAATGCTATGTAAATGAAAATGTAAAAAGCTTTCTCATGACAGTTGTACTCTCAAATGTTTGTCAGACGTTCGCGAGAGGTAGGATCGTTCAAGAAATTTTACGTGTTGTATAGGGATTGATTTGTAGAAATGAGAAACCGCCCACAACATTCAAAAAACGAAGTTTCCAGTTTTATAGTTTTAAGATGAAAGGATTTCTGTCTTATCACCTGAGGTCTTGGCTCTGCATGGGTAGTAGGCGAATCTTACCTGTCACGAATATGTGCTTAAGAGCATACTGGTTTGGCACTCCAATCTCAAATCCTCTACCAATTAGAGCGTTGATAGGCATTGGTAAGCGTTAGTAAGTATTTCCATTGCTGCACTGGATAACATTGGAAAAACTCAGTTTGGAAACATTGTGTCAGGAGAAAACATAAAAGACTCAGAATTTGAGCTCTCCTCTCCATCTGAAGCTGGCCAGTTCTTATGTTATCCAAACAAAAGACTTAAACTATTGAGCTTAGGATTGAAGCAATTGAACTAAATCCAGAGGTAAAATTCAGCAAAAAAAAGAAAGCTTGGTTAAGAGTAACGAAAATAATTGTTTAATGTTAGCACTAGGGTTTCAACATAAATAAAAAGAATGATGACTTGAGATGATGAGTGAGAGCTAGGTGGGAGCATTTCATGAGAAGAAAAAATGTTAGTAAAGCCGCAAAGTGTTATTTTACCAACACTTCACATTAATAAGGATCAAAGGACCAAACAAATAAAAAAATTATTCTCATTGGTACAAATATAAAGAATCTCACAAAGGATCCATCTTTTATTAGTATTCTGGATTCGATATTTTTATTATTTCACTAAGTTTACAAATATATGTATCATATGCCTTGACCTGCGAAGCCCAGTGGCTTATCTGCAGGAGATTATTTTCAAAAATTATTTAAGACTCAATCATCTACGTAAACATTTAAAAAAAAATTTTATGTAATTTAGTTTTTATAATTCAGATAGTAAAAGATCTTTTGTTATAGTCGAGAAAAATGATCTTGAAAACCACAAGTTTCCTGATTATGCCTTTAATGTGAAGCAGACGTTGGAATCATATAAAAAATAGGATACAACATGTCCTTAAAAATCCACTTTCAACATCCTGATCTGAGTACGACGAGGAAATGGAAACAATAGAGAGAGATTCCGCAGTTTTCCTGCTGAAAAAATCCAGATGGTTCCAGAAAATGATAAGCACTTCGTTGTAAGGGTCCGTGATCACCATCTTAAGCTACCTCTTGTACGCCTATTTAATGAATGTTTCGAATCACTCATTGATACTATGCCTTTTCACCAGGACTGCTTCTGATTCCAAAGGCATTGAATTACAAATGCCGTTCATACCACGTTTGAGCAATTTTTTCTTTAAACTACTTAAAGTTGTACTCAAGTTGGTTCCATGGTCCCTCGTAGTAGATGCTTGCTTCCTGACCTAAGTAATTTATATCACCGATGTAATATAGAGGATCAAAGAGAAATCCAGTATTATTGCATAAATGAAACGTGCCATTAATACAATAATGACTGATGCTATTCAGAAGGGGTAAAAGTTATTCCAACTAACTTTAGACCGTAGATTTAACAGGAAACTTCATTTGGACAGAACCATTGAAAACAAACCACCAACCTGGTTGGATATTATGAAGATCTTTGAAATAATTCATACCGAAAACAACTAATCTGTATGGTCCCTGAAATCCCTCAAAATTTGCAACTCCTTGCTCTGTAGTCCAATGCACTAACGGCGGCACAGATCCAAACAAAACCGCATCCACTTCTTTGTGGGACAAACAGAAGAACCAGCTAGTAGACGGGAAAGCAAGCCTGCTAACTTCCTACAAGGATCAGCCCAAGAGATGGGTTAACCGGTTGCACGACACGTTTCATGGCTCTGGACTCAAATAAGTTAACCGTTCTAACAAGTTACTAATTATGCGTTGTATAAGAGGAAAAAATCTTTCCATAGGAATAAAAGAAGAAACTAATCATCAAAGTTCCAAAGAAACGCAACTCAGCGGCGTCCGGGAACTCGAGAGAAATCTACTTCTAAGCGGGATCCTTCAGCCTCGACCACATAAACACTCTCCGCCTGATTTTTATTGGCTCTATTGCGACAAGGATGTATATTATGGCTTTTCCGATTTTTAATGCTAATGAACGATGTACCCCAAGCAGCAGTGACTAGTACTAAATTAGTCAATGATATCCGAATTAGAATACCTAGACTGCGCTTAGAATCTGTACTCGTATTCGTATAGAATTATGGACCTCAGGCTTATACTTCAGTCTAGAAGCTGAAGCAAAGGCAATTGGGATGAGCTGTTAGCAATTAAGTCGAAGCTGACTACTCCTGTCACTTAGCAGTGGAAACCTATTAATATTAATAGATGTCTATGCACTAAGGATGTTCTGGCCAAACTGAACGAAGATCTTTTAATAAGAACGGGCCAGGAATTTAACGACATCACATTTCAATTATACACCAACATCTCAGAAGATTTTAAATAGTACCTTCCTTCTGTTTCTGTTTAAAGACATTTAGAAATGAGCTCTCAGATTTGTATCACCTTCTGCTTCTATTTTCGTTGAGGACGAACTTTTCCACCTGACACTCATCTGTACACCGCATCTGCAATTTGTTATCGAATGCGCTCGCTTTAATCGAAAACCCCAAACACATTCCAAGGACACCGCAAGCAATCTTTTCCCATTACATTCCTCACACAAAACTTTTTCATTCATTCGAAAAGCGCTCCTTTCAAATAGAATCCTTTCTTTAAAGGAAGAACACAAAAACCAATCCAAAAGTAAACATCTAGAAAAAATATTAGCTTCTCTTTCAAGGACCTACATCCGTTTCCCTCTTAAAAGAAAACGAAACAAAAATCCTTTTGTGCAAAAGTCAAGACTGCACACCGTGTAGGTGTGAGATTCTGTAAACATTTACTTATACTTCGGAATGTAACAACATGTCTCACGTTTAGTGTTTTCATTGAAAGGACAAACAACGAACATGATATCAATAAAAAAAAAAAGAAACACGAATCAAAGACCAACAACAACAGATTTCTAGGACAATAGTCTTGGGAAGGGACGCAGCAGAGCTAATGGAGGGGGTGGTGAACGCCAACTGAATACCAAAATAGAGCAAACATTGCTGCCACACTTGACTTCTCATCTCGTCCTTTATTCGAATACACACAACTTAGATTATCTCCCTTACCTGACTGCGGTCTGAGAGTCAATCGCAGGACCAACTGTTGGTTACCCCGAAAAAAAGAAAAAAACAAAAACACGAATGGTATGGATTTTGGATACAGTGTCCATATCAAACTTTCTATTTGCATAAAGGACATTAAATGAAATTGAGTTCTGACTGAGTGATTGTCAGCGCTGGAGGGTTTCATTCTTTTAAAGAACTCGCGGCCTTGTGAAAGTCATAAAACCATTCGTTGGATGAAATGAAAACCTCGAGTTCCTGCATCCTGGCACTTTCTCCCTTCCTTTGTATGGAAAATTTTAATTGCATTAAATGAGATCCCTTTGTTTGCGTGTATCTACATCAGGTAAAGTGGTTGTAGTGGTGGAACAGCACAAAGCCGGAAATTCTTAATTAGGTTTCGTTTCATTTCGTTTATCGCAGTTTGCATTGGTGCAGCTAGCGAAGGTTGTGTTGGATTGAAAGGATTGGCATTGTTTTTGTTCAGAGATTTCTTAGTGAACTTCAAGGACATGCTGTTAACAGCTGTTATATATAGTCACGTGCACGTGTGTGAGAGAGGGCTCTGAAACTGTGTGGATAAGCTTTGTTTCGCTAACCGCATTAATTCATTTTAATTGCGGACTTGTTCTAAACGAGTAACTGCCAAAGAGGCAAGTTAAAAAAGGTGGATACGAAGTAAATGCATTCTAATTTGGTTATTTGATTCCTTCAGAGCACACCTTGAGAGAAATTTAAAGCTTACGTTGGGTTATCTTTATTGCGTTCATGGTCCTTTCATTGCTTCCTTACGAATTCTACAAGTGAGCACCTGAGGCTCCACTTGGAGGTCCTGCACCGACTCCATAGTCAATCTTTTAGTCATCTGTGTAGGTTGTTATGTCGAAATCCAGTCGAACCTATTTGCCTTTTTAGCGTTGATGACTCTTTTAAGATACGACTGTGTCACTTAGTGTTATACAAGATTACTTCAAGGAATATGATCTACTTAACTGCCCCGATAGTGATGTTGATTTGTTTCTAAACGAAAAATATATGTCCTTCAGACCCATACATCCAGGTATTGTTTCATTGCCATGTATTGAACGGTTTGGTAGGAACCCTCGATGCTATCGCTATTGTCTACGTATCCCAGTAGTTGGATTGCTTAACTTTACTTAGTTAGGTGGCGCTATAGTCTGGGGTGCACCTGGGCCTCAACCAACAACTCTCTCCAGTTAGCGGGGTCTTTGGCTTACTGCCTCCAGCTGCGCACTCTAAAGTTGAGGTTCTCTTCCACTTGTGCGCGCCACATGAGCCGAAGTCTTTCTCTACTCTACGAAGACTCTTCGGGCCGGAGCGTTGGTATCCATTCGCTCTACATGTCCTAGCCATCTCAAATGACAAATGCGCACTTTTTTCTTTACTGAGTCTTCTCCTACTAGGGAATTCTGATGACGGATCCTTGCCACAATCCGATGTATATTTGAAAAAATTCTGAGATGGTACTCCCAATCCAAGTTTTTTAGAATCCCGAATTCGGCCAGAGCCTGGTTGAATACCAACCAATAAATGGTGAGTTTCGATCTGGAATTTACTGGTGTTTTCTAGGATTTATCTATCTATAAATATGGTGCAGGATGTCGTAAAAACAGTACTCTAAGGATCTTATATGCGACATTTGGCAAAGATGTCCCTCGATAGTTGGGGTAAGACAAAGACAATATTGCGAGTTGCCATAAAGTCTGTAATTAGGAAGGCGTTATCTGATGTTGTGTCGTAGGGGCTATACTTTTCAATTACCCTACCAAATATATCCTGCTCCAGGTGCAGGGTCATAAATCATAGCCGGGTCTGTTTGCCTGTTGAAATGATTTATTCGAAGTCTGGGGGATAACTTCTTTAAGGGGACGCACAGTTACACCGATGTACAATCTCCGTTTAGATGTCCGGGTCTTTTAGAATTCTACTTCCAATATGTCAACAAATCTCGTGTAAGGTGTACACTGAGTAGAAATACGAGTTGCTAACAAAGGCGGTTAAGTAGGCTTCAAACTTTTTCCTAAATCTACCAACTTCTGGTCTTGGATTCTCTTCTTGTGCTACGATTCTATTTTAAGCACCTGTTGAACTTGGATGATCACAGTCTTATACAGGAGTTCCCTAGTTTTTCGAGATAGAGCTTTACTACTTAACTGACTTGTCAGTCAAAAAAAAACAGTGATTGGCAAAAGTTAGTTTAGTCTCTGCTGAGATATTCTTATCAGAATTTTGACCAGAGCCGAGGTAGACAAAGTTTCCTAGTACCTCACAGTCTACATTCCTTTTGAACACCAAAAATCTCGGTGAGTTCGTTACCGACCCTGATGAAGCAGCGAGTGTTAAAAACTAGATATGGCTCTGCACAGCTCGTCGCTACAAATGCTGTCATATGAGGCCTTGAAATCGACAAAAGGATGATGAGTATCGAGTAAGACGTCTTGGGTTTTGTTCCAGAATCTGTCGAAGTGGGAGAATTTGATCGACTGTGTACTTTCCAAACCTGATATCTTCAGTGTTCTTTCAGAGGGTGATCAGGACGTTGACGAAAGGTTTCAGGCATTCAAACAGTATGACCTACATATATGGTCTTGTACGCGTTGTTTAAGAGACTAATACATGCCGTGAATCAGGCATACGATGCTGAGGTTCCACCATACACTCATCTGACTAAATTTTGGAGATGAGTTGGTGTGTACTCTCTACCAAGTCATCTTCAGATCAGCAGGTCCAACATTTTTGTTGGATTTATAATTCACTTTGACAAGGTGAACGAAAATCGTGGCCATCATCGTTTATCTTAAACGCCGCGCTATAAGGATTATATTATTGGCGCCGGGCTCCAGGCAGAAATCTTCTGCTCATCTGAGTTTGAATGACTGATTGGGTGGATGAGTTACATTATAAATATGTGATGTCCTGACTGTGCTTATATCGGGTCAGTTGTCACCGATCCTATCATCCGTAGCAAATCAATGATTCTCCCACAAAATTAGCATGATAAAAATATAACATACATATATATGTCAGCCACCTGTTCGATTCGCACGCCCAGTCAACCGTAATCACCTCAATGTATTATAAATACTATTATTGTGGCTGTGTGTGTTTCAAAAAAAATATAAAAAAAATCGAAATCCTGATGTATTTGCAAATCAAAAATGCTTTTCTGTTTTGTTATCCTGCGGCATAATTCTAATTACTGTTACTCTATTTGCTCACCGATTAAATATGACAAATTAACTATGTTTGCTGGCTATACACACACACACACACACACATTCACACACGGGCAGTGTTCAATCGTCCTGGTGACAACATACACTGTACTGTTTGCAGTGTGAGAGCTGGCGTGCACAGGCAAACAACAAGTGGGTATCCTTGTTGTGCATGAGATATGCAAATTTTGCAAAATAATATTATTGCTGGTGATTAAATCTGCATAACCGTCTCTAGTGGATTGTGATCTCTGTGTGCGAGAGTAGGTACTGCCGTGTGTGTGCAACGTACCTACTAGTAGTCCTGCTAAATATGAAACCGATCAAAATGAGTGCGCACCACACGAGCCGATTGCTGCCACAGCCAAGTCCATTAGTGCAATGCGAATATTTTGACCAATATGTTCGGATTAATTGAAATCGATTAAATCAACACCGTAATTGAAAATTATACTCATAAAGAGCGGTAAAGAGGTTAGCTCTTAGGTGAGTGGGTATGAATTAAATTGGGGAGCGCCTAATGGACCGCCTAATGATTAAGGTGTTTTTGTTTGTTTGTTATTGGTGCCAATTTGGGATTTTGAACTTCAGTGGGAGGCATAAGTTTCCGGGGTTTCTCACATCGATTTGAGACCAGCGGATATGGGAGAAGATAGTGTTTATTGACTTGACATTGACACCGATTGACTAAAACTTATCCATCTGCAGTCCCTCGAAAATCTTCGCGAAATAACCGATTAATTCTTCCTTCGTCAGCTAATCACACTGATTGTCCCGCTCTTCTCAAATCGGCTTCCTTTAACAATGGTCCCAGCAACCTATGGTCAATACTTCTCTTCCGGATTAATTCTCCTTTTAGCAATTATGGCTATAATAGACTAATATCCAGAAGGTTGCGCCTGGCTAATAATACGGAAAACTGTTTCGTCTTCCATTTTAGCAGAATATCCCTTCACATATATGTATATTCAGCGGCGCTGTTTCTCTTCCTAGTCCTGTTCCTTCATGGCTCAGCCTTTCCCTGTCTCCCCTTGGTTTTAAGATAGTTTTTACGTTTATTATGTTTGAGTTATTTTTGCTCGTATAAAGCTAATAAAGTGTCGGTAGAACGACAATTCGGTGGCAATTCGATTCATATCCACAATAGGGAAGAAAGACCCAAGTCTACCGAAGCACTTTCTACTCAAATTCTCAAGCTGGAACAATTGTTAAAGAGAGAATGTTTTACTTATGTCCCGTCTTTTTCGGCGTTAGTATTTCTATGGAGCTGGCAGATCCACAGACCCTGCTCTATATCAGCTGACTGAAAGAGCTCTTGAAGCGAAGCAGATAGTAGTATGTCCCTTCTTCGACACTGAAGGAGCATTCGATAACACATTGCATGGAGCAATCGCATGAGCTCTAGAAGATAGAAAAGGACCGGCTCATACAGATATTTCCAATGTCAGTGTGTTACTTGAGCATTTGACGAGCCACGGAATCAACTGTCAGGCATATGCAAATGACATAGGTAATATTACCAGAAGTAAATTTAATGAAACCCTATGTGACTTGTAATAACTCGAGAATGGTACTTGACAACTGGAGTAAGCCTGGACAAGACCTGTATAATACTGTACTGTGGGTACACCAGTCAATTAAGTTGAATATCTGAGACGATACTTAGACTCTAAATTCACCTGAAACCTGTGCTAGTTTTCCGGAGCCTAACGCCCAACTATTAATGTATGTATTTCGACTATCCTTAGATCGATGAGACCGATGACGACCACGAGCGAGACACTCAACAAGATCCAAAGACTGGCACGCCTCTGTATACCAGGAGCCATCAGAACTTGCTCAGTTGCAGCCATGAAGGTACTACTAAAATTAACCGCCTTTAACCCCGTGGTTGAGGGTTGTTCAAATACAACTATCCAATGAAGGAATACGAAGAAAAATAATTCGATGGGCTTCCCAAAACACTAGCAGTCCTTGCCTTTCCTTTCATCTTCTTTAAGGATTTTGCTACCAGGCTCAGAAGACAATCTACAACCTTAAATGGGTCAAGAACTGGCGAAGGAATTGGAGCAGGAATATTCGTATAACCTATAACCCAATACCCTGAATCCATGGGCAAAACGCATAGGCAGATGTTTCCACATCAATCTTAAAAGAAATCATGTCAACTGTGTCATAGCCATAATGTGGGATAGCCAAGCTGCTATTGTGAGCGAACGCCTGCAAAAATGTAATGAATTGAGTGAAATAAACAAGGCAACGCTCTATAATTAAATGGCCAATTTCTTAGCGAGAAAGAAAGTATCAGAAACCTTCATGGAATAGAGGATTAGACCCTGAAAGAACAATTCAGGAAAATAGAAACTAAAAAAGTAGGGTAAGCCAAGAATTTTCTAGGGCAACACAACTGGCTGCATTTCAGATCTCGACAGGACCTTCTAGGTGTAAGTGTATCCACATCCCGTTGAAGGCAGTCAAGGCAACAAGACTCGCGTAATCATTGCAAAGATCATACCACATAAACACACGGGTCTTGTCTGTATTAGAGAGAAAAAGAAACCATGTTTCATATACTCTGCAGTTATCCGGCTCTAGGCAGAACTTAAGTGTTAACAACACTGAGTGCCAAGTGACGGAATAATTTTTGTAAAATAGCACTAAAGTACTAATTAAGCCTCACCGTGCAACAGTGATGGTACCACTTCTACCTTCCAACCTATCATCAGGATTAGCAAGAATAGTCCTTGTATTCTTGCATTGTATTGTAAGCTCAATGAACAGCTAAGAGACTGCTATGATTCCACTGAAATCCCAGAATATGTATGATCTGAGATTTTGCGAGGCACTTACCCAAGTTACTAGAGGACTCTTTCATCCTTGGATTCGTAAAAGAAACTGGATTTGTAGATAGAGTGCTCTAGGACAGGTTTGCACCAAGGAGTGGTAAGGACAAATGGCCCTCAAAATCATACCAAAAGGAATCTTTATACGACAGAAACTCTGATCAGGGCTCACACCTTTCCATGGTGCAATCCAATATGCCTTCTCTTCTTCAAATGGTAATACAATGAAAAATTGGTAATACTCCGTTGGACACATTCACAAAAAGGTTCATTCTTTATCCATTCTTCATCAAAAAATACCTATTTCCGCTCGAATTATATAAAAAGCCTCTTAATGCACTCAAAATTTGATTAACAGCGCACTCAACAGCTGGAGAAGAAAATCACAATCCGGCCAATAAATCCGGCATTCGTCATTCTTTTTTAAAATATGAATTCCAAAGTGCGCTATTTTAAAGTCCTCCCGGCACACGCATCACAGTCCGATGCCGGCAGAGCACTCTGTCAACGCTGCATATGTGGAGGAACATATATATGTATGCATGTAGATCCAACCCCCCACCTACTACATTACAAGCGGAATGTACAAGTGCAAGTATGGAATTGGAATTATTCATAGGTTTGCATTTCGTTTCAAATCAGACTTACACCTCCTTAGACTGGCCTCCTGGCGGTGGTGCTGGTACGAAGCATGCTGCTGACTGCTCTTTTTGCACACCTGCCAGAAGTTTTTGCCACTGTCACTGCCGCTGCCGCTGCCGCTTTATTCAATACCTGTCACCCGACTCGCTCAGCATATGACTTTTCAATTATTCAACAACGGGAATGCACTCAGCCCTGTGCAGTTTGTCAATTTATTTGAATTTATGGCACACAATCAAAATTCCGAAAAAGGATTATTCAAATGTGCACACCGAACCGGAGTGTGGTGCAAGATTCATGTGGCAATGGCAATGGCACTTTTTTGTTCGATTCCATGGGCCATATACACAGTCAGGATTAAATAATTCATAAAGTGAGCACATTCTGATGCGTGAAAGTTATTCATTGGGTCAATATGTTAGAGAGCCTGTTAGCTGGATGTGTGCACACACATAATTCCCGGCTAAGCTCGCTGGAGCATTCGGTGTGTATGGGTGTGGGCCAGTCCCACAGCCAGTGCCAGTGAATGGGACTTGAAAGAGCGTGGAGGAGAAAACCACTTAAGAAGTCGTTAAATAATCAATGGCAGTTTGTTAGTTAGTTGTAAGCACTCAATATGGGGGGGCGGGAATCCTTATTAAAAGGATTTTTGTTTTCTCTTTTGCGGGGGGATTATGGTGAAATTCGATTTTCACTTTGAAAGGAGGAAAAACTTTTCCATTTCGATAGATTTCGTGAATGCTGTTAGCAGGACGGTTACTGAGATCTGAAAAAGTGATTTTCGAAGATGGTATTATCTTATTCATAGGGTTTTACGCTACATACCCCTATTGCTCTAGAAACAGATCCTATGTCCTTCCATAAGAACAGCAACATACATATATTTATATATTTATCTGTGGAGTCATCTTTCCTTTGAAGAGGTTGAGATGCTTCTAAAAAGACAGATGAATAACGCTCGACACAAGCCAACAATTTGGGGACTATCTGGGTCAAAAGACTGAATCGAACAGGAACTCAGCTCAAGAGAAGATGAAAGACCAGAACAGTTTTCGGAGCCTAAGGCCTAATTCGAAGCAGTCTCGCCAGTAGTAATAGAATCCCATTACCTCGTGAAGGGAAAACAAGTTTAATTTGCTTTACAAGCTAATAAGGCACCAAATACTACTGACAGCAGGACCGTTTATTAATCTACCGAGGAACTAGTAGCCCATCAGAATTAGAAGAGAAGAGGAGCCTACTCTCACTCCTCGATGAAGAAAGTGTCAATGGAAACGTAAAGAAAATTTCATTGTCACACGTAGAATGGAACTCCTTCACCTCCTCAGTCAGAAGAGCAGGGGTTTAGGTGGAAGATTAAAGAGGCCTGTAGAATATTTAGTATAAGAATGAAGGAAACAGGATAGATAAGCTCCTTGTCAAAGCACGGTGCACATTTGAAAAAGTTTAGAAGAGCTGCTTCCAAACCGCTGACTGATTTCCATTAGTAAACGAGACTCTTGAATCAGTTCTACCGGGCTAACGAAACCAGCGATCTCTTTGTAGAGTGCTAAACATAGGCATCCCTTTCTTGTAGATGGGGACTATACAAGTATTCTCGTTTAGCCATACAGTCCTTCAGTTCTTCATAGCTGCGTCAATCTATATACCTATACACATATATTTCTCAGTTACTCAAAGGTGATCATTCTTCTAACCCTGTCATTTTCGTAACATTATTCAGGTATTGCTGACAATCCTTTTTTAAAGGATCTACAACTCCCAGCACATTGGTGATGATTCAAAATTAGAAAAGCATGCGTTAGGACCTTGTTGTCAGTAACCAGTTGCGTGGCCTTTTCATAGAACTACCGGATGTTCTGTCGTCCGGCTCTTTGATTTGCTGAAGCTGGGAGCCTGGTACGCCTTCTTCTTCCTGCGCAGGGTTGTCTTCTATTCCCGTCTTTTAGTTCGATACTACAACGCCATCGTATGTGCTTTTTCACATCTTGTCGGTATTTGCAAACATCCTCGCATTTTTTGGAGGTTGGTATCCGACGATAGCTTTGGTTACCTCTTTGAAGATTTTACGTTACTATTAGGATAGCCACTCAGCCGATCTGTGCAAACTCTGGGTATTCCAGTCATCTTAAGCCGTCGGAAGCTGTTGTATGTTGTCATTTCGCGGAAACTGTATCTACGAAGGAGTACAAGTATAACTTTAGCATCATGGAGGTCATAGCATTCTTCCTTAATGGCTTCTTTACTTCAGTTGATAGATGGATGCAGACATATTAGGCTGGTGTTGTAGAAGGTGGCTTTTATGCAGCTTACACCCGTTTGGTTACTTATCGGGTTAAAGTAATTAACCTCTGACCCTCTTTGCCTTAAACAGCGCTAGGACATATTAGCTTTGCGTAGCATCTTTTCAGGGGCATACTCACAAGCCATAGTCATAACCCCGAACCTGGAGGACCACTTCCATTCTACAGGGTCATTCAATAAGAGATGTCATTTTAAATTCCTTTCAATCTAAAGGACAACCTCTGAGGTTAGTTTTGCCTTTACTCTGCCTACAAATAGTGATTTTTTGATACCGCACATTTTTCATCAGGTTCTGGCATAATTGGGGCTTTATTTCCCGAATTACAGCTCAGATATATTCTTGCCTACTGCTGGCTTGAGTCCTTATGCCAACTGGAACTTTTAAGCATTTAGTTCAAGACCTTTATGCAAATTGGGGAGCAAAATGGTCAAATTCCTATCAAAATGGGCATACCTCAGTTTTTCACTCATACTTTCAGCTATGGCGGCGATATTTTCCACTGACCTTGCTGAATAAACACGAGTTGGGGTCCTCACATCCATAAATATTTTCATGGTATTTTCACAGTTTTTGTACTGAGTTTACACTATTTCAACACACATGAAAGTATAACTACCCCTGAGAGTATAACTACCATCATCTTTAGTTAGCGCTGGAAATTCCTTACAGATCCTTAATTCGCTTATATATTCACTTCGCCTAACCTAACTTGTACTATAGATCCTACCGTTCATTGCATCTAAGGAATTCGTTCGCTGCCACCTGGGAACAATAAGAGGTCCCTAAGTGAAATGTATCCCTTCTCTCAAATGGGTTACCCAATTTCTGATTCCGGTACTACGTGGACATTTTAAACAACATATGCATGAATAAGTAAAACAACGAGCAGTACCAAACAAACACCACGCACCCACCAATCTCTCGATGCCAATTAAAAACCAATTTAGCCCGAAATAAAAATTCCAACATATTTGAAATCAATCACCCCTTTTACCAATACGCCATTAAATGGCACCCCAAATGGCCAATCAATTGACACCAACCATTTAAACAGGAAACGGTGTGAACCAAATCCGCACAACCCTTCCGCTCCATTAGCAACATCAACATCATTTAATTCGGCCCTAGACAAACATAACCACCGAAATTATTGTCATTCTCGAACGATAACCTTTGGTGGCTGGCGCGCAAATCGGTGCGGCCCATGTCGTATGCGGTGACAGCCGGGAGTTATAGCCCCAATCACGCCATTAGGTACGCATTCTACAAATATTTATCGAAAACCAATATTTGCTAGTAGTTCTGTCATTTACTATATTTAACCGGCCCCCGTTTTTCGTGTTGACCACATTTGTGACCACAGAACGATTTGGCAACAAACGACTTAGACTAATTATTGGAACGGTTGCAGAAGACATTTAGTTGTGGGATGATAATCCCGGGAACGTGACTAGTTCGCTGTCGTAAGAAATGGAAACAATAAACACGAAACCTGAAATATACCATCGAATCATGCTCGTTTATGGTTTCGAATTATCCAAGAGTTTATGTCCATGTGCCAGCCGCACCTTAAGGAAGTAATTTTGTCGTCCTTAGTTTAAATTAAGCCATCGACAGTGGTAATTGCCTGCCCGGTGATATCCTGTTTATCGCTTTTGCGATAAGCTTTTGTCCTCGATAATTAAAAATAAATTAGAGTAATTGATTTTCTAAAAGTATCTGTGAAGATTGAATGGAATGGGAATGGTCGTCCTTTGGCGGCACAGTACAGTTGTGAAGGATATGGAACTGAAGACGTCCATGTTGTGTATGTAATCGGATTTAAAAAGAGTCTTCGTGAAGTGGGTTAGGCTTCGGAGAGTGACTATTTTCCGGCGCTGTAGTACATATACATTTAGCGAAGGTGGATAGGGTCTATCTTATGAATCACTCACACTATCAAGGTGAGTAATTGACATCGATATATAGTCCATGGAATAAAGAAGTATCAAAGGGGATTGGATCTTCAGGTTGAGGGTTGTGCGTCGAGATAACTTCCCTACCACGGATCAACTTAGAAATTCCGAAACGCTTCCAAGTCGGAAAAGCCATTACAAGTCCCGCAAAATGAAAACAAGGCAACGACTATCGAATCTGCTTGTGGACGTTCAGATCCTTAGCAGATCGCCTGCATCCTAGGTAGGTAGTAGAACGGGGTGGTCACATGTGCAGTCAACATTCGGATCACTAGTAAATATCAGAATGGTTGATGGCGGGTTTCTTGACAGGTCGTCCAGATTTCCAGATTTTCGATGATATTCAATGAGAGTCGTTTTTCTAGTTCTGCATATGCTTGGGCATTCGCAGAGGAAATGAAAAGTACTCTCTATTTCAGCTGTGTCACCACAGCCTCTGCATAGGTCATCAGTTTCTACTCGCATTCGATGGTATGCGGTAAGCCGCCATGAGATCTAGGCCGGTGATTATTCACCATGAAGAATACTAAGTTGAGTTTATAAAGAGTCAGGTTTTGGCAACATCATACTTTGTCCAGAGGTTTCTGCAGAAGCAACAAGATGGAAGTGTGTTTTATCTCTCGTTACTCAATCTCAGGACCTGTCCAGGTCCTGTCGTATGTTGTGTTTAACAAGAGCTAGGAGCAGTAGAACACATGTATGGACCATTGTCAGGTCTAGTGCGAATCCTTTTCTTGGTAATTCGTTGGCCAGTTCGTTCCCTTGAGTGCCGCTGTCTCCTGGGACACCGTGAATGATCGGAGTTCTTGAGTTCTTCCCAACATCGCTTAACCAGTTTTTTTTGACGACTATGGATAAGACAGCTTTTATGGCAGGCTTGGGGCCCCATTTTTTGCCAAAGATTTTACTGCTTCCATCCTAAAAAGAGGTAGTACACTGACCAGGATAAAAGAAGGATGAATGTAGCTCCACATCTACAGAGGAAAGAGAGGTTGGTACCAAAGGGTGTTTCTACGAACTCCTAAACTAAACATTCCAAATGATTATATTGGCAAAATAGGAGAGAAAGAGATCTTTGACAGCACGATTGGCAAGCACACGCAGATGAATAACTCGCGTACAAGGCCGCGCCATACACCATGAGTTCTACAAGCATCAAATGAAGGAGAAACGTCCTCTTCTTCAGAGAAACAATAAACAATACGAGAATCAAGGGAAACGAGGTACTACTCTAGTAACAATGTTTGACACGTGTCAAGGCGACAAGATCCGAACATAGACCTTGTAGTTCATTCACAGTCGATCAGGCAGAACTAGATGAAGATAACGAATTCACCCGTCCGGAATGAAGTAAGACTACCAATATCTAAATTTAAGTCTAACCAAGGAAGAAGATCTTCTAAACTGTGCCGAACTGTGGTCCTGGATGTACTGAATCCCGCTGATTGGCAGTTGGAGACAACTTGGTAAGTCCACATTCGACTAAGTATTCACACTGTGATAAATCTTGGCGAAATCCCAGGAGGTTCAGGCTCACTACATTTTTAAAAGGTTTAGCCACATTTGACAGCATTTATGGAGACGAGCTATAGAGAGTAAGGTCTAGTTTCGCTATCCCTGCCAAACTCGAAAATTTATTTAAGATGACGATGATGCTCCTTAAGTTCAGTAAGCATCTCTTCGAGACGTTTCATATCAAATAAGGATTCAGAAAAGGTGATGCGACTTCTTCAACTTCAAACAAGTGCAAAATTTGCAGGGAAATATCAGGGGCTTCATTTTCTAAAGGTTTGTTGATTGCATATGTTGATGACAGTGATATCATTGGTAGAACAGAGGTATGTGTGACTGGTTCAAGGCAACAATTGGTGTAATTTTGAATGAGGGCAAAAAAATGTGGTCACCAACAAGGGACACATAACATCAACGGCTCAGGCAGAGCGTCATAATAGACAGCTAAAACTTTTAAGTAGCTAAGGGTTTTTGTAGTAGTAGTAGTAGTAGTAGGGTTCCGGTTGACAATTGTTTCTTCTTTGGTCTAAGAAGGGTGATATCTGGCAAAATCATGTTAAGTTCTCCTCTATGATGCAGAAACAAGGACATATGCTACGTAATTTTAGACCTAAAAGCCAATTGAACTTAAATCTTTAATCTCTTACCACATTGAGAACAATTCATCAAAAACTTGTCAAAAGAAATTTAAATATTACGACCAGATCAGCAACCTCCTAGCCAGACCATTTCCAGTGCCATAAGTTCACCTCGTTTAAGTGCATCCCGCCCACGAGCCATGCTTCATAAGCCCTGATACGGTGGTCACACTTACTTATCATAAGTTATTTCCTATCAAGCGACAAAACTTTGCATAACACCGTGTAAACTTGTGAGAACGTTCCCATATTAAAATTCTTGGCAAAGCTTTTCCACATAAATTAAAAGTTTTCGTCGTCGTCGGCGTCGTCGAGCAAGCGCCTCCTCAAGTAGCAACAAGGGCAACAACAAACATTCACCCAAAAGAGTTCCAGCCGGCAGTAGACCTTCTCTAGACTGTATGTGACTCGATGAATGAGTCGCTTAAGGACTCAGGAAAATGTACTTTCCACTTCATCCACCACCGATAGTCATACGAACGTACTAGTCTTGAGAGGAATGAAGTACAAGAAAAAGGATATTATGTGTCATTTGTTATTCCTTGTAAAACAAAGTTTTTGCACAAAATAAAAGGATTTATCCTTGCACTCTAAAGCAACTGTGTGGTTGTTTCAGTTGAGGGAAATTAAAACGACGCGGCGGCGGCATATAATGCATGACCTCCATCTCCCCGCTGCTCCTCAAATGTGCACTTGAAAGATGTTACACAGGCCCACCCTCCCATGCTTTCATCAAGGACGTGCAACGATTCCAACCAAGAGGAGAAGAAAAACTTATCAATTCCTTTTGATAGCACCACGCACCTGAATTATTGATGAGACTCCCCGCTCTCTAAGGTTTGCCTGCATCTATGCCATGCAGATGTGACACAAATTTTTGAGGTTAAAAAGTCGAAGCGGATTGTCTACTTATGGGCTGATTGGAAAGTTTTTTAATTAATTTTCACTGCGCTGCGCCACTTTCTTTCATCACGTTGGAAATTTCCCCACAAAAAGGATCTCCCGAATTTTCATCTCTTTATCGCTCCTTAAGCTGAGCCGTGAACCAAAGAAGGTTCAGGACATCAAAAATTAATTTTCTCTACTTACTTGACGGATTCTATGAGAGTGAAATAATTTATGTTCTTCTCGCACACACACATACGGGTACCGACGAGGACGAGCAGAAAAGAAATGAAACTTTTTCAATAATAAATAAATCAAACTGTCATAGAGCGTGTCAAGATTTTCTCCCCTTATGACAGTTAGAAAGGCTCTCGAACAGGAGAGGGTGCCTGTGAGTGTATGACTGGAGACGAAAGTCAATTGTAGGGAAATTGCGACAAATATCCTTTTAATAGGTCGGTCGGTTTGAAGATGAAAAGCAGAAGCGTAATCAGATTAAGTTGGCCGTGAAATCACATCCTGCAACATGTTGCGATGAACGTTTAGATACACACGGAGGGCGGACTGTTTTTTTTTCTGTTAGGACTTTTTTGCCTTAAAACTCACTTAGATTATCTTTCGTTCCGCGAAAGTCAACGAGGGGTGCCTTTGCGAAAGCTGAAAGATAAAAGACTTCTTGGATCCATTACAATCGCATCATTTATTCAAATGTTTGTGGGAATATTATTTTTCGGTTTTAAGTGGAGAGATGAGGACGATATTATGAAACAGAAAAGAAACTTAACAAAGCATACTTTTATTTTATAAAACTGAAAAAGGAAGGCTTTTACTTTTTCAGTCTTGGACGAGGTTAAGCAAAGCCACAAGCAGAATATCCTAAATCTTTGAAGAGCCATTGAATCGTACGATTCTTATTTACGTTACGTTTTCGAAACCTTGGTGGTGATGAATGTCTGAAACGATGTTCGACTTCGACACAGATGGAAGTGTTTGATTTCATTTCAATGTTCGGACTCTTAAGTAATGCAGATCTGGAGTTCTCTGATGGAAATCGAAACATTTTCTTGTCGAAAGTGCTTTTACAAATTGGAATTGTTTTGAAAATCTGACGGTATCTTTACTGGTACGAAAATGTATACTTTTAAAGGTAATGAAGTTATCAGTTTGCTCCAAGTCTCAAAACACTATGAAACTTGTACAATAAATCAATGGTGGTAACAAATGCGTCTATCAAATATGCCTTACTTCTTCGCTATGACTTTCAGACCTTATAAATCTGTCCTTCCTCTTGTTGAAAAGTTTGCAAAGATTCATCAAGATTCACATGCACAAGTTTTCATTAGGGATGCACATTTTCCATGCGAGGGTGCAGTATCCATGCGAGGGTGCTAAATCCTGTGAGACTGCGTTTCAAAATCTCGTTGCTAAAATTAAATGTGTGCTTGAAAGGGAAGAATACGATCAGGTCAATGGTGATGAATAGACCTTTGGTTTCTATGAGGACTGTGGCTACTATATTATGGCAGGGCTAAACAGAGACTTACCGCTAGGTGTTCGATTTCTAATCCTATGATAAAACCTTTTCTAGCTTACTCGTCCCTCGTTTAAAGCATGAGACACTTGTATAAAGATGTGACTCCGTTCTGAAAGGCTCTGGTGATGTTGTCTTTCTAAAAATCGACAACACCAGACCTTATTGCACTTAAGGCAAGAACTCATTGAATTTGGCTAAACTCTTTGACTCTTGTCTAGATCCCAGGTCAAACTGATATTGGAAGAACCTACAACCAACGTGCGATGGCGCATCCATCGTCCTCTGCCAGACCTCCTTTGACGATCAAATTCCCTACGATGGAGTTTGCCCATGGGTGGCAACTCCCTCTAGATTGCAGGCAGACTAATGAATGCTCCAAAACATTTGTAAGGAATCAGCGGCACTATTGTATCTCTCAGCAGAAAAGATTGCAGGCGCATTATTGGATTTTTCGCTAGACACTTTCAATCAGTATCAGCATCGGATATTATCATATACATCGACAGTCAGGGAGCCATCAAACCTCTAGCATCTGGCACTATAAGATTTAAAGCAGTGAAAGACTGCCGCGTATCTCTGAACGAGAACAGTACAACCTCATCCTTTCCTGGGTACCAGATCAGTGTAATTGGTTGTGAGGTAGATCCACTGGCTAGACGAAGCCCCTTTGGTTTAGATAGTATAAACGTCACTAAATACCTTAACGACGAAGTGTTAAGCGAGGCCAATCATCGATGGCATCAACTTGACCAATATAACATCTTTAGGCTGCTCTGGCCGACTCTAATAAAACGAGGTCCATCTAACTCCTAAAACACAAGAGAGGAACCCTCTCCAAGATAGTTAATACCCTAACCGGCCATTGTGCTATAGGAAGACATGCTCAAATACTGAGCATTCCCCACAACGACTTCTGCAGAAGTTGTATGGACGAAGAGGCTAAGATAAGCTCTTTCATACAAAGGATCTCTATCTTTCTCTGGGAAGAGGGCACTTCAATGAACTTTCTCTGGTCTAAGTGTATCATCCTTACCGAGAACCAATCTAAACCAACCAACATACTTAAACAACACCTTGCCATCATATCCTTCAAAATCTTATTCAATTTGTCGAATATTTATCCTGTTACCAAATAAGGCGCTAATACTCGCACATGTATCTTGAAATAAGCCTGGGTTTCATATATGGCCTGAAACGTATATGAAGAGGAAGTGGAATCAACTTAAATTCTAAGCTGCAACCGGCTTTGTAATATGGCTTCACGTTTACTAAGTGTCCATCTATTAGATACGAAACTACAAAATTCCACTTATGTCAGCTTTTATTGAAGAACTGGCCAGAAATATGTAGCAAATCCGTGACAACCTGCAATAGAATTTGGTAACACAATAAAGTCGACTACAAGGACATCCTCATATGGCTTAGGAAAGAACAGCCGAAGAGGAATTAAAGCACATCGCTAGAAAACCAACACAATAGTCAATGCAATTCGATTTTCCTTGGCCATAGAATACTCTAAAGACTACTCGGCTGGTTCCACCAACCTTATAGCTGGAATTTGTTTAAATCTTCCAGACAATTATATTTGGCTGACAAATATACGAGTAACCTCTTCCATCCTTGACTTGCACATTTGTCAAGAATTAGCACAACATCAAGTAGTCACCAACGGACAGCAAATATTTTCCAGACACAGAATTTGAAAACAATCTTCAGCGCTTCTTAATCTGTTTGGGATATGTCCTTGCTGAATCAGCACAAGTTTCGTCAAGTAAAAATGACAGCAATCAACAACACAAACCAACCACTTTTGAACTTTCAATGTTCTGAAACCATGCCACCCACCTCGCACCCAATCGAACTTTGCATAAATCGATCAAACAACTCTCGTCTACTTATAAAGCAAATTATTAATTCTAGTCTCAATAAATTTGTAAATTTTGAAAAAAACAGTCATTTAGAGCAGATTCTGAAAATGATCTCCGCAAGACGACAACGCGAGAGTCTCTACTGGAAAAGCGTCATCAGTGAAATAGAGCGTACGGCACGGAAGAAAACCAAACAGGAACGCATCAAAAAATACGACTTCTATCCTCTGCTGCCGAAGAAACTTCACCAACGTGTTGCCCAAATCATTCCCTTGGAGTTTAGTGATGAGTTAGTTGACAAAACCCAGCAGAAGGCCGAATCCGTAGCCTCAAGCGAAGCAGAATTTGCAGTGAAGCAGGACGTTAGTCGGTTAAAATCAATTCTTTTCGAATCCCTATGCTCACAATGCATTCTTACAGGAAGTCTACAATGAAAGTACGTGCTCCCTTATTGAACGCAAGGAAAAGGAATACCCGGTTTTCGACTTGAATTTGGAGAACAGCATGCAAAAACAAGCGGTGAAGCAGAGAAAACAGAACTGGTACACCTCCTACATTTGCAACGAAAGAAAAGACAGAATCAAATGGAAATCGAAAATCTATCGAATGGAGAAGGAGATGTGGGAGAAACCTTTGGACGAGCAGGCCGAACAACTCATGGATGCGGTAAGTTGTAAATCCGTTTGAAACAACAAATATGTGACCAACATCCCTTGAAATGTAGTCGGCTGAACGATTCGCAGAATGGATAAACACCATGGGGAGTAAAAGCGAAAAGGATACGACCACAGACCAGCTGAAGTCATTATTCTCAATAGAGGGCAACTCGAAGCTTTTAGCCTCTATCCAAACCGACCCGAAAGAAGTGAAAGCTATTGCGAAAACCGTTGCTGACAGATGGAATCTCCCGGAAGTACGGCCATTCGTCTAGTTCATGTCACCACCATACCAAATAATTTACCTATTCCATTGCAGATGGCCATTGAGTTGAAATACGAAAATTACATAAATTCGCACTTGAAAACAGCTCCACAGGAAACAGAGACTGTGGCGTTTGGCAAGACCATTCCTTACAAGAAACGCCCATGGTTGCGTTCTAAGGAGGATGTGACTATAGAGACTATCTTCCCCAACGTGTTGCGCAGTGGAGAACATCTTTTCAAGGGAATCGCCCATCTACGTTCAACCAAGGCATTGATTGAGCATTGCAAGAAGAAACCAAATATTCCCAGGCCGACTTATTTGGTGGACAATGGGTACTTTAAGGCTGCTTCGCAGAGCGTCTCCGAAACTGATGTACCTTTCTATGAGCTTTTGAAAATAAAATAATTTCTTGTTTTTTGGCTTTCACAAATGACAAGATTTATTCCATTGAGGAGAACAGTATTGAACAGATATTGAACAGTATCTTGGCAGTAAGCTAAGTGTAGAAATTTAAAGGATCGGATAGTGAAAGTTCGAAGATTTCCGGCAATATGAAGTGTCTGAATAGTTCTCAAACATAAGCCATTAGGCTGTACATAGAGCGAAACAAATTTTGTACCATTTAAGGTTTGTGTTTTAGCTACAAGCCCAGCTATCATTTGAAGACGAAAAAGGGCTAAAACAACTAAACACAAAGATTTGAGAAGCTTTCTCATGACAGTTATACCTTCAGATGTGAAGGCCGTGAAAAACGTTTAGGTGTTGTCGGGGGATCGATCCCCGAACCTCTCGCTCGTGTTCCAACGCACTAACTACCTATTTGAGCCACGGTGCCTACTTGTGGAGAAGTACTTTCTTCGGAATTCGAATAGCTTCGCATACCGTTATTATTATGATCGGTGGCAATTTATTTTATTTGACCATGAGGATAGCTAGGTACTTGTTCCCGCTAAGAAGGGACCAAAAGAAGGTTCATTGTGGAATTACTATGGGAAAACCGAATTACCAGTACCTACATAAGAACTTCTCGTACATTGGTACTGTGAACCCATTCCTAAGATGTATGAACCACCGTTTAAGGATTGACCCCGAGGCAAAGTAAAGTCTAGCTAGATCGTTAAGATTTTCAACAAATTATACACTTAGAGTTTTTCTCCTCAGAGCAAGTACACAGAAGGTGTATCGTGGTTTCCTCCTCCTCCTCCTCCTCGACTCTACAGCTTCTGCTTACAGAACGCATTGAAGGAAGCACCAAGCCTTCTGGTAAGTCTTCTTACCAAACTGTTCCCCGTGAGGTCTCTAACTATCTCTTATAAATTTGTCCTGTTAACGGAAATAAGTCTGGTAGTCTTTCTACAATCCAGCCCAGGTCAGAAGAGAGGCATCTGCTGATTTTGTTTCACTTAGTGTTTGCCATTCTGATGATAATTGAAATTTTATCGAATTAATATGTAGGTCCTGACGGTTCGTCCCATTTATCAGTGAGGTCACGGTCTGCATCATCTTTAGCTAGATCCTCCATTTGGCAAGGCAGCACAGGAATACATTGGACCTGATATCGATTTATTTAAGAGATCCGCAGGGTTCCGCATTAGGGGTACATTCTATTTTGGAAATTATTCTGCTGGAAATACACTGCAGTAGTCCGGAAGTCGTTTAGTAATAGACACGTCCAGAGCACTGGACACAGAGTAGGAATAATTGGAGAACAGAGACGACCTAGTAAGCAGCACTTTGATGGATATAAAGTCTCAGTGGAAGTCGCATGATAATGAGAAAAATTTAGCGTGAAAAAAAAATCCTGCTGCAATTTTCAACCGTGTTCATCAATACGCATCGAGATCAGAATGAGGTGTCCGCACGAATGAAAGGGTTTAAGAGTTAGACAGAGTTTATTTTTCAAACAATCTGATTCGCTATTAGTTCCTAAGAGGCCCCACTATAACCAGTAACGAAGAACATAACCATAATGAACTGTTTAAGTGTTTTTCACTTGTGGTTTATATATTGGTTATGTGTACTAACAGCAACTGATAGATGGCGCTGACACTAAAGCAAGAGTGAGGAAATATTCTGAATAAAAATTGGGTTTGAATATCATCCTCGAGAGTAAACTCCAGAATCAAAGACAAAATCATTAAGAACTCTGTACAACCACATGTGTACATACCTGGACAAAGAGAATACTCAACAAGTAAAACTAGAACTTTGAAATAATCAAGGACCTTGTGAATGATACCAAAGCTGAAATTAAACAAATTATCAATCTTGACCAACTAAGACTAGGTTGCTTAACCCTAATAGTTTCAGACCAGCCCGAGGCAGAGAATTCTTATCAAAACTAAAGACACAGATCTTAGAAGAGGATCTCTCTATTCCAGCCTCCAAAAATTAAAAATAGCTTGAAAAAAAAAAATCAAGGATACATTTTTCGAGCCTTTAGCATTTTATTGGCATACTTGACCTCTCAAAATTCTTTGTCGATGAGTCAGAAGAAAGGGGACTACCTTGTCTTAGCTGGGGATTTAAAATCCCCATTCACTAAGAGGGATTACGGATTTTTTCGAAATAGGGCGTAAAAGTCTCATTATAGGCGATCTATGGCTAAGGGATATCATTAGCCATGGATTGAATTTCGGCCTTGAGCACTGAATTGTTTGTGGTTGTAAGTCTTTTATTACGCCATACTTAGGTGGCACTACAGTTCAGTGTGAAGCAACGAGTCCTGAACTAAATAGTCTCAGTTGGAGACTCTGCCAAATGGAGTCTGGGAAGTCAAGATAAGTTATTTTCTGTCGCGTTCTCCAAATCCCCAAACTGTTATTTGGTTTCTTAAAATTGGAAAACTTTTCTTGTCACGTTCCTAGCTTTCCTATAGCATCTTCCCAACACAAACGTTTTTCAAATCAAATTCTGATACAAATTCCCCTCAAGTCCTTAAACAGCATCTCTGACACCATCGTACAGCACATACAACAGCATATGGAAAATTATCTTCCTTATTGAAGAGTAATAAGCTTATCACAACAGTAAATTGGTTATTAATTAATAATTTAATGCGCCTTCCGCTTTCGACGCCTGACAGCTGTCCTTGTCGTTCACTGTGAAATGAATTTGCATCCAAAATTGCCAGAGATGGCAAACTGATTATTGACTTTCGCCCGACCTACCTAGTCATCCATTTTCGAGTTAATGAACAACGGTATGAGGGAACACATTCACTTACATGACAGTAATTTGGTGGTCACCAATGCTGTGCTATTTGTAATGTGGGCATCGAATGGTTCGATCCAATTGTGGTCATGTGCTTCTAATGGAAAATGCGTTGGTTACTGTGTAGGAGAATTCAATCCATCTATCCTACTGTTATGGCTTTAAATCATTTGAACGTAGACATTGACCATTGGTATCGGGAGAAGGCCTTATGTGTGAATCATGGCTTTGAAGTGAAAATCGTTTTGTGGTCATGTGACGGGATTTCCTTTGGTTAAGGAAGATTCATAGCCTTGACCGTGTACTGCCTTAAAGTGGACAAACAAAATGAAATTGTGAGGTTATTTGGAAAGGAACTAGAAATAATTGCAGGCCCTGAGATTACGAAAGACCTAATGTATACATCTATGAACTTATAGTTGTCAGGAGGAACGTATTTTCCTTCTAACCCTCTTCAACCTTCACCAAACTTTCGGCACTTTCTCTCCTACGATATACAATCAATTCCATGCTCGTGAACTCTATATTTAAGGAAAATTATTCGCTCATCATACCAGTCCACCCCTATGGCCCAGAAGCATGGACGTTTACGAAGACGGATGAAGGGATCCTTGGTTGTTTTGAACGCAGAACTCTGGAAGAGGAGAAACATCGATCTGGTCAAGGCTCCAGCCCGAAGAATGTTCGATTCCAACCCGGAAGATCAACGTGAGTAGTAGAAGAAAAGCACAAGTTAACAACCAACAAGTGGAAGAGGACCTCAACCTTAGTTGGAGTGCGCAGCAACCTTAGTTGTTGGTTCAGGCCCATGTTCACCCCGGACTGTATCGTCACCTAAGTAAGAAAGAAAAGCTTACTATTCTTAGTGTCATTCCAAAGATGTTGATCTTAGAATTCGAAGACAGTAGATTCAAAATCCAAGAATGGTAGAACAATTCCAGGCTTTTTCGGCGAATACTCTCCATCAAACGCCTAAATAATATTGTTTTTTCACTGTTTGACTCACCGGAAGAAATTTTGAGTGAACAACACCACGAATGTCGAAGGAAACAGTGAAGAACACTTTTACATTTGAGCTTTTGTATCTGTTAACTTGTTTGCATGTCAAACTCATAAGTCTTGTCTCAGGTGATGATGCTGTCCATTTCAGTTCTTTTGACAAGGCGTTCTGCGATTTTGGTATGTGGTGCACGATCTGTCAAACTCATTCATTTATTGTTTTTTTTTTTTTCAGAGTTTAGGTATTTTGACGTGTTTTTGTTGTAGACGTTTCAGAATAGCTAGCATTCGTTGAGTCAAATATTTTTACCTCTCCCTGAGAGATTTATCCCTACACTCTCTGAAATTTGAGAATTTACGGTTTTTAGTGCAGAAAGTAAGGACAGACCTATAATTAACATCTCGCACAAGACCCAAACTTTCAACTCTTCAATCGATGACAGGCATCGCAGAAAACATGTTGAAGAATATGAACTAGCTGGAGTTCACTGAAATAATGTTGTGAAAAAAAGGCAAAACAAGGGAAGGCAGGGAATATTTCTGCAATTTTCGAGCTCTGCTATGATTCTGTCTGTTCTATGAGTCATACCGCTTTTGTGGTATTCTAGACATTTCCCAGGATTGTTGGGGACTTCGAATAGGTGGTTATTCCAACCGATATTGTCATGAACTCATGATTATGCTGTCATAATCGAAATTTAGTGAATGTAGTACACTGGCACCCAGTTAAGAAAGAGAATCGTAGACAAATCGTAGCCTTGCGGCAAGTCAGTCTTTATGGGGTGGTTACACAAACTACTTGAATTAAATGCTTCGAAAGGTAGTCTCTCTGTAAAACGAGGTGTCATCGATGTCAAATGCACACATTTTCAATAAAACAACTTGATGTTGAATTCTGTGAAATGACTTTAAAATATCACAGACAACAATTTTACATTCACCAACATGATTGAGAGAGTGATTCCACAAGAAAAGTGTTAAGGGAAGATTCGGTGGAAAGCATCGGAAAAGTCCAGAAGATTAGGATAGAAGAAAACACTTACTATGGCCAGAAAAACACTTCTTCGTCTTCCGGAACACAGATTGTTTTATGTATGGATAAGGGCGAAAGTGGATTCGTTTCATAGAGCATACGAAAAAATGCTGAGTAAGGTAAATCGCAATCAGGAAGTATAGAGCTTGCAGGGAATCGGGTTATAAGCAGAGTGACATTGTCTTAAGAGCGCGTCTGATGCAGCCCCATAAAATTTTGTCTGACCTTAGTTGCACAGATCATCATCTATCCTTAATATAAAGTTATTGTTGTGAATAAATCCATGTGTTTTCAGAGACAAGCCTCTCGTTGTTTCAGCTAAAAAGTACTCGAAAACTTCTAGATGTCAGTGAAAGTAACTTAGAAGTACTTAGAAGCTGAATTGTTAAGAACAGCTCTACCCTTTGGAAGTAGTAGACTAAACGGTTCCTGGTAGATACACAGTGTACCACGATAGTGCTAAAAGTATTTGTTTGACTTAACTATGCATGTTGGGAGCTTCGTCAAGAAGTAGATTCTAATTTTGACAGGCGAGGCACAGATTTTAACGGTTTTTACAGCCATGACAAAACTATTCGTTACTGTGTTTGACTATTCGTTACTGTGTTTGGCTAGATGAAATTCTAATCTTCTTTCTTATGAGTCGAGCCTCATTTTCCAGCATCCAATGCATCGTCAAGACCGATTTAAACATCTGAACAACTAAGTCTTTTCTGAATCCACACAAAAACAAAAAAAATAAACTCACATCAAACACAATGGAAACCATTCACAAGGAACAGATTGACAAGAGAACCTCCTCATGTAACACTAATACCCGCTGAAGCATTCCAATCGATGTTCCAAAATTAGAAACCCACCCCACAGCCTTACACGGTTCCGCATCCACTCGAATCCGTGTCAATAAGGGTTCTTTGACAATCGAAGCATATGTTTGGCTATTCATAGAATGCTTCACCGGCTTCCATCACCCCAAAGCTTTCCATATTCTGCTCACTTTGTGGTTTATTAAGTCCCAGCTTCCCACTTGAGTTGGCACGCGAACTGTGCTTACACATATTGCCCAGGCCGGCCAGTTTTGTAACCATTCAAGTGACACGAGAGTGGATCATTGTCAAACGAAAAACCTGTTCGGCACACTCGATACACACACACATATCCATCCCTGTGGACATAAAAGTGCTCAATTGAGGGCGAAATCTCGTTTCATTTAATCACTCGAGCTCATTAAGAATTGTTCATTGCCCACGAACGGTTGAGTGTGGATATGTGATTGAGGATGGCATGGGAACCGTTCCGTTCCGAGGACACCCCCCACAAGCTCTACCACTAATTGGTGCTTATGGCATCTAAATTTAAGTTTTGTCTGTGTGTAGAGAAGGATTCCGAACGGGTTTCCGCACCCATAATTAGAGCAGAAGGATTATCTCTTACCCTCAGCCTCAAGGGTGAAGAAGAACCAAAGGACAAACAAATGGACGATGTGACACAGTTGAGCGCTCGCATGATTGCCAAATGAATTGATTGAATGATTGCTTTATTGTTGCGGTGTTCATGGTGAATGTTCTATGCGAGAGTGTGCCGGAGATATAGAATAGAACTGAGTTAAGTGGCGAGTGGATGATTTAGTCACCCACCGGAAGGACTCGTTCGATTCACAGGGTTATTGGAACACACTTCATAAAGTAATAAACAACATCTAGTGCCCATCCTTGATGCGAGATGAGTCCTGTTTGCTTCAAAAGAAGGATTGGGCTTTTGTGCTATGGTTGTGCTATGCTGAGAATGGATGATTTCCACTCGAGTGACAGTGTGCACCTCGAACGCTGGGGAACCAAATGTGATCATCTCCCGGGTGGATCAAAGAGAAGGAGAGTTTGTTAGTGCGGATATCCTTTCATGGACAGTGTTTGTTTTAAATTCAATCTGTGATTTTGCAATTGAAATTGTCGTATCGGTTAGATTTATCTGTTTTTGGGAATCCTTTATAATCCTGTCATCGGTGTTAAACTGCTTGAGTACTCACAACTCCAAGTATAAGAATCGCACTGATGTCCTTTGAGGGTCATTTCACTTGGAGTGAATTCAGTCGAATCGGGCTAAGGTTTTAACTAATGGAATATGGGTTCGGGTTGGTGATTGTCATTAATCATGGATTTTCCAGATTGGGAAAGAGAGCAAATGATTTGATACATTTAGTACTTGAAGAGGTATGAGTTAATAAAAAAGGACTGCTATTCAAAGGGCTTAAAAAAATCGTCTACTAGAGTCTTGTTCTAGGTTTTTTTTTTTAAACAATACAAGACGTGCCTCGTCCAGCACGAACGGCATCTCTGATTGAAAGGATTCAAGGAGGGAACTCCTTCTCTTTTTAAATTTTACCAGAATATCTGATACTCCTTAGTGCTGATACTGGCCTACTGAATCAAAGACGGTCATCAAAACTCTGTATATACATATCTCGGTGGTAGTTAAGTCACCAGCAGCTTTTGGGCTGACATGGAACATAAAAAAAATAGTCACTCTGTCGCAAACTAGACCTTGTCTATCAAAAAATGTAATGACTCTGGGGCAAGAAAGTACACCCTCTCTTGTCCTACATATTGTCGAGTCCATTACTCTTGCAATATGACTTTGAATCAACTGCAGGCTTATAGGATTCACCCTGTCGTAAAGTAAGAGCATGGTATACAAAGTCAGGTTCCACGTTGAAACAAACAGGACATCCAAAAACGAGCACTGGTGGGATGAGAGTACCAAATGTCCCAAAGTAACTGACTATACTTCGACATACTTGTTGCTACCTATGAGGTACGTATCAAAACTCGTAGACTTGGTATCATAAGAAAAACTTATAAAAGATGAATGTCCTGCGTGATAACATTATGGTCTAATTCGGTTAAGAAGACGACATTGTGATTCCAAAGCCGTAATATGATGTTTGGAGAATTTATCTCAGGCCTCTTAGTTTAGTCTTTAAAAAGGCCGACTACTCAGCCAATGGTTCGAAATCCGATTCGACAAACAGCCAAAAGTATAACAGTCATGAAAAGCTCTGCAAACGGTGTTAAACATGCGTGTGAAGCTAGACTTTTTTGTTCTTGTTTCACCGAAGTTTTTCTGTGTCTAACCCCAGCTCGTAGTTTGAACTTGTTAATAAAGAAACTAATTTTACAAACCTTTTGTATTTTGTCAGCTCATTGCTTAGTGACTTGCTTAATGACAGCATATTTCAAGAAGGTGGATGTCATATCTGTCTTTTGGCCAATCTTTCCTTCAATTCTGGTCACATTCTTGTTTTGTGCTTACAATCATGTTTAAGAAAACGTCACCATCGAAAAATGTCACGTTGTGATAGTTGAGGATTCTGTGTACCTAGGACCCTATCAATTCAGGTAATGACTTTAAGCTTCTTTGTGCTCGTTAGGTAATTCTGCAACAAAGTTCGTTTACGCATAACTAAAGTAGCTTCATGTGAGACGCTCATGGCCATAGTCATATGTAGTTCAAGGTTAAGCGAATACAGCGACTAAGGTGAGGACGATGAAGTAGAGAAAAATCTCGCCTTAAGTAGAGGACTCAAGTGGAAAGGAACCTCAACCAACTTGTTCTGAAAGGTCCTCGATACTTACTTACTTAACGGGCTACCAACACCTGATCTCTTCGATCCCTCGCACCCTGCTTCCAGTTAGCCAGCCCAAGTGCTCTAGCATCAACGATAGCTTGATCCTTAAAAAGGAGGTTCGGTCTTCTTTGTTGTCTCGAACCTGGGGGGCTGTCATTCGATGCACAAGATTGAAGAAATTATACGACAGCGCATCTCCTTGCCGATATCCAGTGCAAATTTTGAATACTTTAGAGGAACTGTTCCCAAATTTCACATTGAAATATTTTTCAACATCACGCAGCAAGATGAGTCCATTTTGCCGGGATCCCGAACTCGACCATTGCCTTGTAGAGCTTAAGACGATGAACCCTGTCATATGAGTGGTGAGTCTCGACTTGAAATTTGTTGGTTTTTTTTTTCAGGACTTGTCTATGGAAAAATTTGGTCGATCATAGATCTACACTGGTATGTGCCGATTAGTGTGTTACAGAGATGTTTCAGATGGTAAAATAATATGTTGGACAGGATCTTATATGTGGCATTTAGTAGGGATCTGTCTTAATAGTGCTTACAAGACATAGAATCGCCTTTCTTGAAGATGGGGCATATAGAGTTGATAGTCCAGCCATCGGACATCCATCTTCCCACGATAGTGCGAATACATTTTCTCTGGTGTGCAGCATGAAATATTATTCTATTTTGCTACCAAGCCAAGTAGCGAATAAAGAACAACGTGAAGAAAGAACTTCTAACTAAATTGTACTGTATGCACTTCTGTTAAGCATCTCATCTGGCTAATCGCAGACGTTCATATTAACCGAAATTTCGGTACCAAATACTTCAAATACTTCAACCAGATATCTCTGCACTTTAATCCTCTGAATAGTCAAATTTTCCCAACGCCTGTACGTTGGGTACATTCTCGTCAACATGTCAGTGGCTCAGATGTGCTCCCCAAACGACTAAAACAACACCGACACGACTTCCTTATCTCGTTCAGAACAAAAATTCAATTTGACTATAACTCCTCTTGATCCTTGTACGACTATGCTGTACCTTTCAATTAAACCCAAAATGTAGGAGAACGTGAATTCCCATTAGCCAAAGGCTGAGGCTATCAATGAAAACTCAATTAAAAGTCCAATTGTTCAAATTCATTGACGGTAAGTAAAACGTTGACAATTGAACGTCCAATGACTCAATGAATCATTGAACCAGCCACCTACAGCCACTGCTCCCATACCCCCATCCCGATGTAAATTAAAACTCCAGCGCTCGATTATGAAACCAATATTCGGAGTTGGAGTGAAAAAAAATCCCGAAAATTCCCAGTACAGACGCCGCTGCCATCGTCATCATCAGGATTCGATGGACAAATGGTCACCTTCCATGTGCTGGCGCTCTCGAGGATCACAGTCATTATAACAATACGTGACGTCTACAGCAGCATTGTGTTGGGCGCCACCTCGACGTAGGGTTAATCGGGAATTGCCAACGGCCACTGGACAATGGGCCACAGAAAAAAAAAATATATTCATATATAACGAAACAGATTCCCCAACACAATCATTGATGAATAATAAATTCCATTTACCTAGATCCTGGCACCAAGCTCATGCACACACGGTGTTCATGTACGATTGTTCAGCTTAATCGGTTGTACTCTCCTTTTTTTTTTCTCGTTTTTTTGTTTCTCCTGAATGGTTCCATCCATCCACACATCTAGCGGTGTAGTTATTATTTTATGAGATTTTCCAATTTATGTAAACAAAACATTTTAATTTCAGAAATTTAATTAAACATCTCTCTCGGATGATGCAGAATGGATTTCCTACTCGTATCGCTGAGTGACAGCACAGTGCCTGTCCCCCTATCTAACCGCAATAATGACATATACGGTGCACTGGTTCCTAGAGGTACTCGTAAGCAACAAAAGGACAACCACTTGGTTACTTTTTTAAGTAGATTACATGGACCCGCTCTCTAACGTCGTCATCATTAAGTTAGGTTTCCTTAAATTGAAGCCACTACCTGATTTTCTTGGCTAATTTGGTTATTGGCACGGAAAAGCAGGAAAAAGAAACGAAGCGAGTGAAAACCGTGGCATCCTCGCGGTTGCATTAACTGGGCGATGGATCCTTTTCGCCTTCCATAAGCGTGCACCGCAAAGAGCATTCTATTGATGCAGGTGAGTGATACGATGCCACATTGTGAAGCTATGTGACATGAAGCGAAATAGGAAACAAGAAAATAAGAAAACAGGACAACAGAAAGGATGTTATATCGGTGCACAAGGCCCAAATTGAATTTCCTGTGCATGCATTTGCGCTTTTTGTAAGACGATGCTATTAATAAAGGACAATTTTCTCTTGCAACAGCACTCAACTGGTTACGGTGTTTGTGTGGCTGAAACAAACACGAGCAACTATGATGATGTTGTTGATGATGCCTTTTAAGGTTTATTCGGGAAACACTTTAATGCATTCATGCAGGAGAGTGTACACTGGTCGTATACATGACAAGGAGGAATATTGAGCCTTTGACATTTGTTTGCAAGGATATTGAGGTTCGCGAAGTAATTGTTTCTCTTTTTTTGTTCTTGTTTTACGATGCTTTAAGTCACCACTATGCAAAGATATAGTTCAGCTTCCAGTAGTGAGAAGCCTCTATGAACATCGAGTAGAAATAATTAATAGTCTCGAATCTTCCACCCATAAACAAAGTCACTGTATTAGGCTTTCCAAGACATGATGCTTTTATTCTAACTGGGGTACTACCTGAAAGTACGCTCCAAGATAACACAATAGAAAATCGACAGACATCCTAATACAGTATGTAAACTTTCAGGGTCTTAGACAAGCAAAAAATTCATCAACCACAAACCGATATAAGCCCGAGACCAAGATCTCAACAAAGAACCTTAACGACAACTAGACTTTCATAACATCACAAATTCAATATTCCATCAATCCTTTCAAATACTCGTGTAATTGTATATACTGATTAGTACTTTTGTACTTCACTACATTACTTGGCAGTGGTTGTTGCTTTCCCTGGCTTCCTAATACTCCGCTTGGTCCTTATTGACAAATCAAAGAAATAATAAAAATTTTAATAGAAAGCCTCCGAGTGGTGAAGGCCACTATTACACTACAATGATCAAGCTATGTTTAGACGATTGTCAGATCTACGCATATTGTCAGGGAATAAATCCGACACTGACAAACTATTTTGCAAAGTTAAATTGTCAGATCACACGGTTGTTAGATTTTGTCCCAATTCCTGACATTTAATTGGTAAATGCCTGGTGTCTGACAATGTTTTTTCTTACAATATTCCCAGACCACAAATTGTTCGTTTTCGAGGTCCACTGTCAGGCTTTGTCAAACGTATAACATTTTACAGAACATTCTTACTTTCCTACCTTTTTGAATTAAAAGGTCTGAACAAGTGCAAAATTTAATTCGAAATGAACCAAAAGGAGCCGCATCGCTGTGCAAAATTCGTTCTGTTTAGATCAAATTATTCTTCTTCCACTCCCCGTATCATTATAGGAAGCAGCAGCATACCAATAACGCGTCCAATAATTTTGCAAATGTTACAAAAGAGTATTCATACGATTGACAGTTGCCTAAAAAATTATTATCAGATAAATAATTATACCTCCCACAATTGTCAGATATTTTTTACAATTTTTTTATTAGTAGATCTGACTATCGTCAGAACATGAGGTCTGTTCGCGTACTTTCCCAAAACAACGAATTTTCACGAAAATCTACGAAAAGTCACCAAATTTTGTTCGAGTTCGCAAAAGTTTCGTAGTTTTTCGTAGAAGAGACCGCTCACGAGAGAGTAAAATATTTCCACTTTCAACAAATTTTAGTGCAGGAAATTTCCTTGCACTGTTTTACGAAATCTGTCAAATCTGTCAGAGTTTTTTTTTTTTTTTACTTGGCGCAACAGGTCGATGGGACCCAAGGCCTAGCTTCTCACAACCATTCGTGTTGTGCGTGTTATATTCTTTACACAAATGGATGGGGCCTACTGTTTAATGCCGTGTCCGAAGGGGAATTTGTTATTTGAGAAGCTTTCTCGAGACAGTTGTGTACTCTCGGATGTTTGTCAGACGCTCGCGAGAGGTGAGGCCGTGAAAAACTTTTAGATGATCCCCGACTGGGATTCGATCTCGAACCCCTTGCTCCATAGTCCAACGCACTAACCACTGAGCCACGGCGCTGTCAGATACCTGTAAGAATTTTATTGTTGCTTGTGTATTAGCATACATTTGCGTCTAAAAAATGGGCAAATTTCGTAGCTCCTTGAAATTTCACAATTTACAAATTTTGGTGCAGAAAGGACTCGAACAGACCTACAGTCTGAGCTACAACGTAAAACTGTCAATTTGAAAGTACATCGAACGTTATTCTTTTCTCAACAAACTTTTATCTTCTTACTTATGTGTGTAGCAAACCAATCCGGGATGTCAAACAACAAGCCTCTTCAAACAATTAGATGCTGATGCCATAAACTTATCCTACCAATGAAAGAATTTAGATCGATGTACCCTTCCTTTTTCCTTCTATTTAGAACCCCTTAGGAAAAGAGGAGTCAAATCAAATTTTACTCTTTATTTAGGCGGGAAAAACTTGCATTGTAGTACGAGCCGTGTGTTATGTGGAACCGTCTTGTTGGAATCACATGTGCTGTGGACCTAATTGCTTTAATTTGGGAACCAGAAAGTTTTCCAACATGTTCCTATAGGCGTCAAATTTTAAAGTTTTGTGGACGGCGTCAACACACTCTGACCCACTACGCTAATATTTTCTGATGTATGTGGCCTTAATTGTCAGCCAGTCATAACTTTATTTAGCAGTGTATACATATTTTGAAAATAAAAAGGATTCTGGTCATTCCAATTTATGTAGAATTGACCTACTAGACTTCTAATCTAGGTGAACTTCATCGTAAGCCACTTCAATACAACTAACCCATGTCAACATCTGTGCCATGACTGACCATTGGTACTGATGTTACCAAATGACCCAATCTTGACCAAAACTAGAATAATAAAAATAAATTCTTAAAGAAATAGAAAATTTTCGAGTATTTCATGACGAACCGGCATACTTCAGGTCAAATAATGAAGCCGATATGGACCAGGACATGTATTTAAATCCAAGAGAAAGAATAAACAATTCACTTGCAAACATTAATATCTTGCGGAAAGCCAAGATACAAGATAATGAGATTTCATGTCACAGGGCTTTTCTTTACTTCCAAACCAAAAATCAATTTTGAAGCTCAAGACGGATTACCCATAGAACACAGAGTTCTGAAGAACATATCGTTTTAAAGTGGTTCACAGCATTTAATCTTAAAAAAATATTTGAAATCAAATAAAGGCTCACAGAGAGCGGAGAGTTATTTAAACACCAACTTTTCAAAAAATAGAACTAGAGACTTGCATCTGGTCCCTGGTATTGACAGAGTTCCGCAAGCTCCGAGATTTTAAACACCAAAAGCATAAGGAAAGCAACAAAGTCAGTCATTCGTTTTTAACTCGACTTTGTTTTTGCAATACCTGATCGTCCTAAATAGACCTTATAGACCTAGGTTGGTTGATGCTTCACTCCATTAACTTAACGGATGGCTGAAATGGAATATTGAAGAAAATATGTGCATTAAAAGTTAAAGCCATTTTGAATAGTTTTCAAAGAATAGCCAAATTCTTGTAGTAATCTCCACCATCCACCATGGTCCCAAAAACAATACTTTTATCCTTTGGGCGACATTTTCAACTCAATATCCAAAAATCATAACCGAAAACAACAATCCAATAAAGGTGACTCCATCGCCTCCATGTATAAATTTCAATAACCTTCCCGCTACTACGTGTCCATATTACAGCTCTATGCTCTCCAAAAACTGATTTTTTTTTTCAACAGAAAACCAAATCAAGTGTCCGGAAGAAAATATAATCGCGTAGAGGAAAAAAAAAGGGGAAATTTGAACCGAATCAATACAAATCCATTTATCCTTTCTTCCTCGTTTTGTGCATAATGCAGAGGAATACACTTTGTGTGGGCAAAGGACATTCCTGTCCTTAAGCTTTCAGGGCATGTGAACGGCGATCACATTTTTGCATTTCACTCTCGTAGAAGGACTCATCTTCACTTGGATACTAGAAGTCTGGAAATTTTTGCGACTTTCTTGAAGACCATGTCACCATTATATTGGGTTTGTATGCAAGTTCATGTGTACCTTTAAAGTCGATTATCCATTCCATTTCAATCTGAACTATTGCTCTATATGGGCGAGTTAAAAAGGATAATACACATAAGATGTACAGAGGGTGTTGTTCCTGCAGACATAGGGTTTTCTGGTGGACTCCGTTGAATTGCATGCATCCGAATCCTGTCGGGTATTCGTTCCGCACAGTAGTGCATAAAATTCTTCATGAATAATTTTAGCCCGAGCGAGAAGATACAGTGTCAACACATAGTGTGTTAAGGATATTCTGTAATATGTAGATATGTTTATATGGGCGTAGGGGAGTGTGTATAGTATGATATCTCGTTATGGGATTCGAAGAGAAAAATGATTTCTTTTTGTCTGTATTTTGGTTCGAGATTTTCTGGGAGGGTTGACGACATGTTCGAGACAATGTTAGAAATGAATCCATTAAAGTTGGTTCTACTACAGAGAGAACTTAATGTGGAGCAAGTGATAGCTAAACAACTTTGTTTCATTAACTTTCATCCAATGTTTCGTTGTTTATTAAGAGGACTATTTATGCCCCATTGTGTTGTATGCATAACACTACATTCAACAATATTCCTGTGTTGGTTTAAAAATAGTAGATGGTTCACTTAAGGATTAACCTGTTGCTGAACAGTGAGATTATGAACTCAAAATTGAGTGAGTCTTCTACAAGAAGACGTGAGGCACTCCACAGGCGGCATCCTATCACCTCTTCTTTGAACTTTTGTAGTTGTCTAGGATTTTTGGGGAGACACGACAAAATTAAAGAAATCATATCGCTTAGATAGTCTCAGCTTGGTCTGTATTGGATTTAACGAAAGCTAGGAGCGGTAGAACAGAAGTTATGACCATTGTCGGGTCCTGTACCACTTCTTTCTTACATCTTTCACCAGGTTATTCCCTTGAGTAAGCTATCTGTACATATGTATGCTAGAGCCCACTCCTTTGTAAGGTTATGACTTCTATGACAATCAAACACTGATCGGATTGATGATCATACCGTTTATCCAGTTCGTCGTTGAGGTGAATACTTAGGTGATTTGAATGCGTAGGATGGTGGTACATTGTCTATCTCGGTGCCCATATATACCCCTTTCTTAATACCGCTGTGGAGTGCATAGCTCTCTTTCCAAAGGTTGAACTCTTTTAAACGTTGGGCACACTTTCCAGCTGCTTCCATTTCCTTTAGGTACAAGTTCAATGTAGACCCGAAGGTGTCGAAGGCTGAAATCGACATGGTTGTTAAGAGAGTGGTAGTCCTTATGGACTCCAATTGTTGGCTCCTAATCAGTTCTCTGAGGTATGAAAACGTGTTTGCCGCGGGCCACCAGGCTAGTTACCCTTATGATAGAATGGGCTTGACTTACATAAATACATATGTAAGGGTTTACCGACATGGTGAATTAAAGGAAGCACTGAGTTATGACCTGGTTTATTGCTCTACGGGCATCTACTGATAATGCTGAAGCCGAAGGAATGCATGTGGTTGACGTTAGTATAGCAGTTTCGGGTAAACATCACTGGACGTTTTTGGTAGGCAAATGACAGCTAGTTAAGCCTTTTGTCTCAAAGAAATATCACAATGATCCTGTAAAGAGTATAGTATAATAGTTTCAAAAACATGGACTACATTGTTTCCATGTTTGGACAAAAATGTCGGAGTATTCCAGGTTTTCTGAGAGGAAAATGTGTTTCTTGAAGGTGAGTCGATTCACTTTTACATCGACGATGGATCAAAAACTAAGGACAAGGTAGAGAAGGGAGTCTTCTGATAGACCCAAGCTCAGTCTCTCCTTCAAAGAAGGCATATCTTGGATCACGAAAACGTGATATCCACTATACAGATATCCATATCTTTTCAGATAGCCAAGCAACTATCAAATCCTTGGAGTCATTCAAAAGTTGCTCCAATAGAGAGCATTGTACGGTGTCGAAACACAGGGATATTCCAGGGAATTGTAAGGCTGATGCACTTCCCATACATGTAACTACTGTACCTAGTCTACCAGATAAAGCCAGCTTAAGTATTCCAATCGATGCAAGCAAGATGTGGCATAGCTGAATTTGAAGATTTTTAACTCTCTTAACACATTGCATATCAGTACTGAAACAGACGTCATCACTGGACGTTTGGTGTCCAGTCAATTGATTTTTGCAGAATTCGCAGAGATGAAGTGGGGAAGGAAACTATTCTACACCTTTCCCACTCTCTCTCACAAAAAAAAAGTCTTCACTTGGGACCTTTCCTCTTCATTCATCCTGGTGAATTGGTTTCACTAGTAGAAATGGAAGATTTTATGATCCAGGTAGTATCACAATGGACCTACATATTTCTGGATAGCTGGCTACCACTCCATCCTAACGTTAGAAGAAGTATAATTCGTTTATCTAAGCCAGCATCGGAGTGGTGGGCTTGTCTACTTGGGCGTGCTGTCATTCAAAACCCACCACTACCGTAAGTCAACCATGAAATATCGGTATAATAATTAACTTTGCGATTAATATTTGAATACCGTTGGATAATGGTATTAGCATAAAATGCATTAAATTCGAATTTAATCCCCGTTCATTTACATATCGCATTTAAAGTCAAACCAAAGTTTAACAATTGCGAAAAATGTCTACATGGGGCATCTACCTACATGCATACACGTACTATCCCTTACTCATTCTCTAACGTATGTACGTACACAGTGTAACTGTTTGTATCCATGAAAATTCATTGCTTTATCATCTATGGGCTTTAAATCAATTAATTAACCGACTAATATGTCAATCAGATCCGAATCACAGTAAATCGTAATCAGATTAAAACTCGTTCAGTAGCAGACGAACACGCAGGCCATTGGCCACCATCCCATTGCCAATGAGGGTTTGAAGTCGGCTAACAGAGTGGATGCCATTAAATAGTGCACACGAATTTAAATTCAATAAAACTGTCAATTTCCATTGCAGGACATCGGCGGCGGCCGGCATGTGTTTGAAAGTTCAAAAACTTTTCGCTAACCAAAGTGCACACACAACTTAGACCATAAACTTTGGAGTGCCACCTCTAGGGACGCCCCTCCTCACGGTCATCCCTATTCCGATCCCTTGTACACTTTTGGGAAAATCATCGACGTAATTATTATCCTTTAATTACATCCGTAATAGAATTAGCTGACATAATAGCTCCTGCTGTCGCTTTTACAGTCCTGCACTCCACCTCAGTCGCCACTACTGTAGATGATAACAACACAGCAACAACAACAATGCTTTAATGTCATTAATGTCATTAAGTTTACCATATAGCTTAAGCCAGTTACAGTGTCACAGTTTTTGCTGGTATGGTCGAAATGCCTCCATACATACATATGTAGTCGTAGACGTGCATTGCATCCACAGCCAGCCATACGCACAATAGTCGCATCTGTATCATTGTAACAGGACATCGATTTGCATGAGGGTTTGCATGAGCAGGCTTCAATCTGGCAGCCGACTACTGTTGCGATGTTTTAATGTGGCCTAATAATGCAGGGATGCTCCCAGTTGGGAGCCTGGTAACTGCCAGTGGCATCGGTTGAAAGGTAATTACATGAATGACTGGGAATGCCTGGGTGCGTGTGTAGTGTACGGTCCGGTCCGGCTTTCTGTTTTGGTTACCGTGGAGTGACCTTAATTCGAGTGTAAAAGGGTTTTAGGTGCTACACACGTTGCTCGGGGCAACATTCGTGGAAACTGAAATTTGCAATAGGTACATAGCTGGATGGTAAAAGGAACGCACAGCACCAACGGGGTATTGTTCCTATGCATTAGTAGACGCTCTGTCCTGATGGTATTTCAATTGTGACATGTGGTACGCAGCCAGTACGCAGTCTAACCTGGTTGGGGACTGCCAATTGCAGAGTAACAGATTCCGAAACAAAATCTATATATCAACCGATATTTAGTAAAAGTACTTAGTATTGAATTATTTAAACAACATTTGATATACGTATGTACTAGCTCCTTAAATCCTTCGTTAAAGGAATTGCGATTATTTGATTTTAGTATTCGTCTACGTTAGTTGGAGTTTAGACATCGGGCACCGGGGAATTATTTTCAATGGAATCTATAGTTATGTCCACTAAGTATCAACACTGAAGGGAAAGCTCTAAATGACCAAATCTGACCTCTTGACCTAGGAATTGTTTCTCAGAATTAAGTTAAGGATTGAGCGTCAGTCTAATGAGGATGAACTATCGATCGAAAAAAAAAACAACGGCTTTCGAATCTGCTCGTACAATGTTTGGATCTTTAGATAGGGTGGTTGATTAAGAGGATACCCTCATGTCAATATAGACAGATTGTGTTCCGCATAAAGAAATAAGTTGTATCCCTCAGCTCGTAAAGCATTACCTTACCAACAACAGCAGAGCTTAAATGTGTTACTTACTGCTGGTATATAGTAGAAGACATCCGGCCGATTCAACATAGATATCGGTTATCAGTTGGTTGGACAGTTCTTCGAGCTGGCAGAGTAAATTCTAGTATCTTGGACTTTCTCATCACCACAGCGCTCTACAAAGATCTTCATTGGTCAACCGGAGTTTCCTTGTGTCATACCGTAGAGTGTCCTGTGATCAGTCCTATGAGGGTAGATAGTAATTTTCTCTCTTTTGTCTCTCAGTTCTTCCTTTGAATAAAGGAAAAAATTTTCTCCACTAAGTCAACTCCTTCATTGTCTTCCAATAGAGCTTGATTGCTCGTTTGGTGGTTGGGCGTCCAAAGTGGGATATTCACCATGCGATCCGCTAATTCCAGGAAGAGTGTTAAACTTATCCTACCCTGTTCATTGGCCCTTTTATGTCCTGATATACCTTCATGACAGGATACATATGCCGTAGACTCATACATCTTTCTTTTCTCTACTGCACTTCACAGCTTTGATTGATTTGATTCAGACGTTCGATAAAAAAAGGATATCCTTACTTTGTATTGCCTTCATCGCAGTCTTATGAGCCACTGTTGTCACTCAGCTTGGAAAACGTTACTATAGCTCGGGAGTCTGACTGATTTAGATATGCTCAGCGCATCAGATCCATCAGTATAACCTTCCATAACTTTTGCGTTTGATATTTCTGTGTTTTTCTATTCCTGTCTACTGCTTAGAAGCTTGTAAAAGGTCTTATAAAGTAAAGATAGAGTTTCATGTAGTCTGCTGTTTCTGTGGCCTGATACTTTCAGCTTCTTCCGTTGACTTATTCTTAGGGCACATGTGGCTACGGATTCTTATATAAAAAGGTCTAGTGGTAGTATGTTGAAGATAACCTTGAGTCCTCCCGTTGGGGTTCTTCTCCTTGAACTTCTAGCATCAATGCGCGTTAATCTTTTGTCTTTTATGATGGTCACAATACATGTCTCCAGTATGTCGAAGATGAACGAACTTGCCGAGTACCCAAGGTACGAATAAGGATATCGCAAGTGCGCCAAAGAACTTATGATAAAATATGTATAAAGTCGATAAAAAGCAATAGGAAGAGATTTCCATACTAATAGAATTTTAGGAAAAGGTACAATAACCTCTCAAAGTAACAAGACACGTACAGACTATACATACATATGCAGAAGGAAACCTTGTAGTGAAGTCACACTTGGTAATGACAATATAAAAAGCTTCTTCTGCAGATTGTAAAATAAAGACAAAGTCCAGCAACCTAGACGATTCTAGTTAGTTAAGTCCTTTAACCCCTCGATGGCATAGGGCGTCAACAATACCTGCGCGCTATCTGAGTTCTGCAACACGTTTGAGCTCCCTGCAACTCACTCCCAGAGAGCTCGATTTCTCCTCTACTCTTATGCGCCAAGTTCGCTGGCGGCGTCGCACTACTTTCCCTTCTTGAGTGAGTGAATTCCACTGCACATCGTACTTCGCATTGGAGCTGACTTCGCGCCGTAGGCTGTGTCCGATCCTCTGCAACTTTCCCCTCCGTATAGTTATGTCTATAGGTTATTGGCTTGTTCTCCGATAAAGTTGGTCGTTTGAGATACGATTTTACCAACAAATCCTCAAGATGGTTCTTAGACATCTTTTCACAAAGGCTTGCAGTTTGCTTCTGATAGTGATGTCCACTTCCAAGTACTGCACCCATAAAGCATTACTGATTCGTTGAATCTGAGAAGTCGCAGCTTAGTCCTTAAGCTGATAACATTGCTTCTCTTGGATTCTACTGATCAAATCCAGTTCGGTAGCCGAAACCACATTTCCTATGTAGATATGGAAACTTTCTCGACCCTATACATATCTTGGAAGGTTAAGTTGAGCACTGGTGCTTAAAGTGCTCAGGGTCTCACTTTGTTTGCCTCATGTTTTAGATTGTAGGCCATTAGACGAAGGTTTATTATCCAAGACGTGCAGGTGTTGTAGGTAAGATGTCATGGTTCAACGAACTCCGAAGTTTTACCTTTCGTCAATGCTGCATGGAGCACATCACTGAAAACCGCCAAGAACAATTGAGACGACAGTATGCATCCCTCCAATTCCAAGCCCTTTGCATTTGACTGAAATCAAATCTCTAATAATAAGTATACTTCATTACATACATATGTATGTGTTCAGCCTAAAAAGTTAGAAAAAGAGACATAAAATCCTTAATCTCTTCGCAGGACACGTGAAAGCCACACTCCATTGTCAAAAAATGGTGTTCACTTTAACTGGGTGTATTATAAACTGGTTTTTATCCAATTCACTAAGCACAGTTATTCGAAAACAAAGACAAATCCTCTTAAAACAAAAAAAAAAAGGAGGAAAATATCTTCAAATTGAATTACACCAACGAGAACATGCCTTTCCTTGGCGCCTGTAGTACAACCCAAACTTGTCCCAATTAACTAACGACATCCCTTCGTGCAAGATTGTAGCAATCAAAAAAACCGGATTGGCAAGATCCTGGTATACCCTGATTTCACTCGTAATGAGTGACCACCCGCTGACTTTTGGGTGCCAAATTGGATGGAACGAGAATCGGTGTGATGTCAACGCCTCAATTACATAAAACTTCCCTCATCTTGGAAAGGTAACACGTCCTGGTTTCCTTTTTTTTTTCTATCCTTATGATGCGCCACGGGGTGGCTATTTAGTAGCGACATGAAAATCGATGATTGCTTCTTTTTTGGATTTATTTGTGCGAAGGACTGAAATACGGTTTGGAATTGTTATTCATGAGAATGATGTGCACTGTTCATTCTATGCCTGGATTCAGACTTTAAGGCTTCATTTGGAGCCAACTCGCAGTGGGATATACAGAAGGGGACTTTCAGATGCTACAAGAGTTTAATTAAAATGCTTGCACTCCTCTAAGCATAGACATAATTTTGTGGGACTACCCCTTTTTCTTAAGTCCTAACCAATAAAGCCACACAAGGACTAAAGTATTCCTTGGCCATCGCCAAACTGAGACACTATTACGTGTAACAAAATTGTCTCAAGACCTTCGTAATCGCATTTGCTGCAATCACTTGTAACGATAATGGCTCTTGACTGTCTCTGACACTCACACTCATACTCACATTCCCTTGACCATGATCCTTTAGCAAAGTGCGTCTATTTATTCGGGTCGAATTGCAGCCGGCCACTTGAAAGAATCCAACACCAAACCATCACCGGTTCCTTGGAAACTAATCCAATATCGAAAGCCACTCTACACACAGCTGAAGTGACCATTTGGTGGCATTCATGTGTGTAAGGAGAACAACGACGTGGACACACCGTGTCAACTCGCCGAGAAGGTCCTCGCGCACTGCTCTGGGAAAACAAAAATGAATTTATAGCTTCATAAATCAAAAACAATATTGTCGCATCCGGGCATCCTTCCACCCCCACCAGATGGCGGCAGAGTCTCGATAGCTTGGCTGGAGATGCATGGATACACCTTGGTGTCATCTCCTTGTGGTGATTCTATAAAAAGAAAAAATACACACAAACATATCCCCACACGGAATAACTGGGTGCTTGGGTGCAATTTATATCGGATGGCAGCGATAAAAATCGATCGTTGTCGTGGAAAACAAAAACAAAACGGCACGACAGCGTCTCATTCCTGATGCTACACCTCCTTCGCTTCGGATGTCATGTGTCCTTTTTTGTGCGAAAAAAAGGAATTCAATCATTGGGTTGAGTGCGATGCCGGGGCGACGACATGGGGTAGGAAATCACGATGATATGACAAGTTCGATGAAAAACGATCAATAGAACGCGCAGCATTAGTTGTATGTGAACTGACGACGACGACGACGATGTCGACGAGGACCTACTACTCTACCTCTGGTATGTGTACACTATCGGGGTATCCTGTCTTCCATTTGAGAATGTCACATCCCATGAATGCTGATATGATGTATGCTGTATTCAATGGTGAAGGTTTGAACCCCTGCATATCTGGTTTTCTGTCTGCCAGCAACGTTGACAATCCATCTCGCGCGGAGTAGACTCATTTGAAGGATTCAATGGGTGTAAGGTTTGCTTATCTTTGATCCAAATGGGTGCAATTTGAGCGAAGGTATAATTATTTAAAGCAGATTCACTACCAACACAGGCACTTGTTTATCTGTTTACTCTTTGTTTTTTTTTTTTTTTTGAAAATCTTGGAAACTTGATGAAATGGTTGTAGTTTAGGTGGCTGGTCCTCCCGTTTTAAGTTCTAGAAACGGAAATGATAGAATTGATATTTTCCTTCAAGGTTTTCTGCATATTATTGGAGCATCAAGACGGCGTTCTTATTCCATTGCTTTCATGCGAACAACCTCTTGGAACATGTCTCCGACCTCAATCTTGAGACTTGGCGACACCAGATAGGTATAGCCTAAAAGTATTACAGGGAAAATGCAGGATTAGTTAAATTTAGTTTGGAAAACTGGCTGCCGAGTTTTATTGAGATTTTTTTGAGTGGTTCGATACGCCAGATTTTTCTGTAATGCAAAGAACGTACATAGTTATCTTTTGATGATGATGGAATGAGTGATAAAATCAAAGTGAGTTTTCTGATCTATTGGCACCAGTTTGACGTGAGAATATATTTGCTAAACTTTCAGATGTCAGGACCAATTTCCCTAGAGTTGTCTTCAAGAATGTAGGAAAGACAGGGTGATTGCTGCCCTACAAAAATCACAATCTTCAAGCAGATCCAGCTGATCAAGGAACGTGCTGATACTTTTTCTATTATCTCTTCACTTGACATCACCCATTTATCTGTAACCTCGTCGATTCAACTCATAGTTCTATTCTATTGCTGGCTTTACAGCTGTTGACAGCTGTCAAATAAAATCGTTTATTGAGTCAGCAACGCATACAAATTTTAAAAAAATTGAAAACTAAATGGTTTATTCATACTATTGTGAACCTGATCAAAAAATTGTAATCAAAAATTCAAGCTATCCACAAACTTTTCATGCGCTGAAAAATAATATCAGGGATGTTATCCATGGAATCAAAAGAAAATTATTCGAAATCCCTTGCGGAGTGCATGCGTATGCATCGACGTCAATAAGCCTTTGAAAGATGAGGCTGATAAATATAAAATATTTGACTTAGGAATGAGGGATCTTTCCTAATCTTAAACAAAGACCACTGTATTTATTGTCGCCAGAACTTTGCAATGTACCTTAAAATCAAGCAGCTGTAATGTAGTGCAATATTAAAGGGAGTGTTAATACAGTGAACACTCAATATAATGAAGATTGGTAGTACAATACATTGAACACACAATATAGTGAATAGTGAATTTAACATTTTGTACTTACGTTCGATGTACTTTTTGTAAAAACTTTCACATTTTGATCAAATTGGCTTTAAGAACTCACACAAGTCTAGTGTTTGAAGTTTATATTTGTTTAGCTTACTGAGTGAACGCAACAAATCCGAGGGATACGGGGCTATATCCAGCAGTAGCCTGGGAGCAGATTCTATAATATTCGAGGTTTTCGTCACTAAAATGATACACCAAGCATACCTATCATTCAAAAATGGGTCAAATTGTTTAATCAGATCAATATAACACTCCGGGCGACCAAGAACATTAAGAATGATGGAAAACGTGGAGAGTGTTATTCAGTCTATTCGCGACGATCCGAAGACTTCGATTGGTAAGCGAGCAAGCTCTTTACATGTACATAAGCACCTGGCTTTAACCAAAGAACATGGTTCCAGCAGGACGGAGCAAGGTCACACATGTGCACTACATCTCAGGCAGGAGTTCGTGAAATTTTCAGTGCCAAATTGACCTCCAGAAGAGTTGGCATAAGTTGACAGTCCACGCAGGCATGGTTAAATCCCTTATTTTTCCTGTGGGCTTACCTCAAATCTAAAGTTAACTTCAATATGCCGTCTACCCTGGCGCCTTTGAAAGAAAATTTTCACCACGAAATGGCAGCAATCAGGGAGTTTACCTGTCGAGACGTTATAAGAAATTTTAATGTTCGACTAAATGAGTGCCTCGAACGGGATGAATCAAGGCCTGTCTTTATATATTTATTCTGAATCTCATCTTAGCTTAATTTAAAATCTTAGCGAAGGTTGTGGCCCATTATTTAATCAAGTGTTAGTTTCAGTATGATTTCGTTTTTTGCTATGGTGTTTCTGTGAAAACAAAGTAAGAACAAATTATACATTTAGTGTCTCATAAAATTTGTTTATTATGGGGAAACCACTGTTCTCCATTTTTCATCCTTTTTGCACCACTCTTTGTTATGGTAGTCCTGATGGTGGTGTTATTAAATTAAATGGAAATGGATTCCACAACAGTGAAGGCAGCGTTCTAAAGAGCAAGAACTGTACAGATTATTGAAAATAAATCAAAAATAATAATAAAAGAAATAGAAAGTAGTCCTCTATAAGATTTGACTATATGCTAAAACATGACGAACCTCCGCTGTAATACACAACATAAAGCAATTCAGTGGAAATTTTCACAAACTAAGTGAATTTCAAACGATTTAAAGCTCCACTCCCATGAATGCATTTTCAACAGTTTTCTATTCGCTGTGTTCTAAAGTTTCTGGACATCTGTCCTCCTTCATATTTAATCGCAGGATACCCTGCGATTTCATTTCCGCTTCTGTCACATAGCAAAACGGGAACATCGCACACTAAAAAGGATCACCATTTCCAGTTTCTTAAATATGTCTATCAATGTGTCAAATCTCACCCAGATTAAGTGAGGTAAAAGTAAATTCTATCCAACCCGCCAAACTCTTAACAGATACGATCCCCACAATTACATACAATCGTTGTCAGGCTTCACACAAGTACCACACAATTGTCTGTGTCAATTGTCATTACGTCACTTAATAAACTTTCTATTCATGCCAAAACTTCAACCCTTTTCGACTTCACCACCACCTCCACCAACGACGATGGTGACGAAGGACACACGTACGTAAGATATTTTTATCTCTTCCAATCACGATACATTATGTGCGCACTATTGTTCAACATATCTGAACGGTGACATATGTTTCCTTAGCCGGACCGCATTTCTGACATTTGCTTTCACAACTGCACCCATCACCCCAGACTCCGCAACCGAAGCCCAGAAAAGGGTTGAAAGATCACACTAATCAAGAAATAAAGTGGGACAAACTTCACAACTCACCGACAGCGAGGAAGCGAAGGAAATTCCTTTTCAAAATTCGATCGCTCAAAAGCCATCTAATCAAGTAATCATTCCCATTCTACGAAAATTTACTCGCCGGGATCGAAAAAAGGAACCGTGACAAAAGAGCAGCAAGGAAATGGACCATACACGGGAAGGGTCAAGAAAAGCCGTCGAAGCTCTTTAAGGGGATGTCTGCACTTTCTTTAACTGATTAAAGATTGGAAAATAAAAAACCTGGGGGATGTTCTTTTCGGATGGAAGGAAAAAACACGGAGAGCATAAAGACGAAAAATGAAACACACACTTAAGAGAAGAAAAAACAAAAGAAAGAACAAAAAAGGGGAACCACCCTCACACACCACACTTCCGTAGTGTCAAAGTCAACAAAAAGAGAAAATTCCAAATAAAGACGAATACCACCAAATGGATGTACCAAAATGCTTTTCTCCTTCCCCAAGTAACCCCTGCACAGTTGGTGGTGTCGCATTCAACAAGCCAAGTTGTTCCAGCAGCCCCCCGGGGTGGTAGTCAACCTAAACTCATGCATTTCGTAAGGGTATGGCGGCTAAATGAATTGGCTAAGTCGGGAGGAGTAGGTGGGCGTAAAAGACAACAGGTTGCAATACCCGAAAATAAAAAATAAAACTTTGTCTTGAAGGGAATGGAGATAAGAGGCTACACTTCTCCTACGGAACCAACACTCTGCTTTTATTTCAACAAGTGAGTGTGTAAATGCAGGATGTTACGTAGACAGCGAGAGATGGACGTATGTATGGATTAAGTAGGGGAAGTGGCTGAAATTTGTTCAGTGTATGTAGTGGAGAAGGACAGGGGCGTAGGCAACATTCTTCGGGGTCCATAGTTCTCGAGTTTCCCATAATAAAGGAATAATGCTGGTAGTCATAGTCGTATTTCCAAAAAACATAATTTGAATAAGTAAATTTGACATTAAAACCTGACGGTGAAGTTTGAACTTTATGTGAAGAGGTACTCTGATCAGAAGAACTATGAACCAAAATTTGGTAGAGAACATACTCTTTATACTGTAAATCCTCTGATTTCAACCGATTTTCAAAAACGACAGATATAAACTTATTAAAAATATGAAGCACTACGAATCGTTATGGTATCGTATTTTGAAAATAAAAGAAGCAAGGAATTATGTTCCGTCAAAAGCTGATAAAATTAAATGAAATACTTAGATGATGATAACGTGACTAATCAACCATCGCATTACCAATGAAGGTAATATTCTTTTGGCTGATTCAATCCCAAGCCAACAAGGGAAATCATCTATAACAGGTCGATGGGACCCAGGACCTAGCTTCTCACAATCTTCTCTGTCATCTGTCGAAACGTAACTGATTAGGCAGGTCCTGCATCTTGATATACAAAAGTAAAACGGATGTCGCTATATCAACCATCGGTCAAACTGATCAGATTATGTTCGATTCAACGCACTCCTTCAATTCGATGGGTGGATGCAGGGGCGAATGCTGACTATTTTATTGTAGCCAAAGTAGGTATGCGGTTTTTAAGACTTTGCAGGGCACGGAAATATTGTGAGGCAGTTTGACACCGACCGACTGTAGCCGGCGAAATGTACCTTCATATCTCGAAAGGTAACAAGTACAGCAAAATACTTCTGAAAAAAAAGGAAAGATCAAGCGAAACACGTGATCCAATAATAAAGCCAAAACCTAAGACCACTGCCGCAATGGAAAATAGTCCGAACTAATTTTTGGATCGGACAGAAGAAATGTCGCGACGATTACACTATATCTCCACTAAAACTAGATCTGGGATTAAGTGAAAAATGTTAAAGATTTAGGTAGGGTTTTAGGGTTTTTTGTCACAGCTGGCAATATTTTTAAAAATTTCAAGAAATGCATGCACATGATGTAAACGAATTCTTAACAGAAAGATACAAAATCAAGAAAAAATTATAACAGACGCATTGGACAAGAGAATCATCTAATAATGGAAAAAATTGCTTCAAAAATTTTGAAGTTGATTCAATGGAGAAGAAAAACACTCAATCCTTTATTCGGATTTTCAGATTTTTCAAAACGTGTTTTTTTTTTTAGTTTTGGAAATCTCAATCGCAAAAAAAAGCGTGGAAAAAAAATTAAAACTGTAAATTTGTTGTTGAAAACCTAAGCAACTGCTAATACGTCAAAGAACCCAGGAAAGTGTTCAGACAGTATCAATCCAAACACGAGAATGTCAAAAAAATGCAGTCCGTCAGTCAGGTCCATTCAATTCAGTTGTCAACACAGTTGGTTGTTGTCCACTAAAGATAGTGGAACTAGCAATTTCTAAGAAGGCTGATAATACACTTAGAGAATTGAGGTTGGTTGGTGGTACGTCTGTAAAGTAAGTACGTCCTGAGGCTATTTCAAACCCCAGCACCCCAAATATCTTTAGGGAAAGCATCGAATACAACCTAAGTACAACTAAAATGTGATGTATGTACATTTAAGGAAGACTAAAACACAGAGTCGAAAAATCTTCAGAAATACAAAGGTCCTGGTAAATCAAAAAAAGTATTTTGACAATCCGCACACCGCTTACCTACAAATTTGTTGGGTAAAACTTCCTAAATTTTGTGACTAAGATAAAATGCTTTCTCCCTTTCTTGAGTTAGGGAACGAAGTTGGACTAAAATTCGAAACAATTTGTAATTACAATTTTCAGATAAAGGAGCAAACCTTTTGTCAGCAGATTAAAATGACATTTGCTGACATTTGAAAAAAAACTTGTTTAATTTCTATTGCATGAGGATTTAAATGGAATTTATGGATAACTGTATAGTAATTTATTGCAGATTTGACTGTATTTAGATAGATCCTGAATCCGGTGCTAGTTTTGGTGTAGATATGTCATTAAAATCCTGTCAACACCATTTTTATTCCATAGCGCGGTTTTAGACTTATAAAACGTCATTTGTCGTCAAGAAAGGACCTAGACAATGTGATTGCTTGAACATCGTGCTCTAAGAATTAGTCCGAAATTTTCTTTTCCATTTGTTTCGAAGTGTTCTTCGACACTTTCTTCACCCTAAAGAAATTAAATTAAAAAGGCTATAGACAATGACATAAAAGGAATACAAATAATGCTTGACACTGATCAAGAACCAAAACATTGAATGTCATAATACATACAAACAAGCTCACTTCCTATAAATGGTTCCATGAACAATTTTTTTAAAGTCAGACTTCAGAATCTATTCTTCCACCAGTGGAAAGGTTTTGTATTGTATTTGGAGTAAAGATAACTCAGAAGAGCTTCATGAAATGCATGGTGCGCTATGTAGGCTAGTGCGATGATCGAACCTTTTCGTGTTATCGTCCAATATTGGGGTCCAAATCTGATCCAATTGAATCCAACATTATCCGCGTTGGGCCTCTCCAATGAACTTTGTAAAAAGTACATAATTGCGGAATGTCTATGACGGGCTAAAACAGTCAGGGTAATCTCTAAATTTTTGCCACAACCATTCATGTTATACTATTTACACGAATGGAGAAGTTTTCCCAGGACAGTTGTGCTCTTGGATGTTTATCAAAGAAATTTTAGGTGTTGTCTAGGGATCGAACCTGGAATCGCTTGATTTGAAGTTCAACGCACTAACCACTTAAGCCATGGCGCCCAAGGACGCTTGTGTTCCCATATTAAAAGCTGCTCCAATATTTAATCCCTCAGATCATAGTAAGACAGATTTTGAAGTAAATGTGTTGCACAACTTTTGAAAAAGTGGGGCTTAGTCAATTCGACTGCACAACAATAGCACGAAAAGTTATCTGGTCGAATGTGCTTTAGCCATTCTTTCATGTTAGGAGAAAAAAAAGTTAAAGTGGCCCACCTAGCACTCAATTTTGTACACTTCTCATACAATCGTTCCCGGGATTTTACCACCTCGGACTAGGTCCATTTCAGATTGAAATTTTACAACTGCGACCATTGTTGCGATTGAAAAAGGTTTGGAAGGTTTTCGACAGATAACCACTTAGCCTAGAGCATCTGTGGAATCTAGTCCTTTCTTCCAGAACCGCGTCATGTCACGAAGCTATAAAAATCTATATACATTTGTATATGAAACGACTTAGAAAGAAACTTCTTGAAGTCATACGTTACATAATACAACACAAATGCTAGGGTTACAAAATCCCTTTCTAAAGCACTATCCTGCAAATCCTCACACATAACCCACTTTTAAGAATTTCTCAAAAAAGTAACAAAAAGGAAAAGGAAACATTTGATATTTGCCTTCGAAACGACTTTACATCGATAAATTCTCCTGCTGCCTTGTGCCGAACCTAAGCGCATGAACAATTCCCCTACAATACCAACACAGAGAACTCATCTGGTGTAGGAGACGTGTCCTTACACTATAAGCATCCTGTCTGTGTGACCTGTTGCTAGAGGGGATACGGCTATTCATGAGTATTTGTCAACCGAAAATGCAACAGGGCTGTTCCACCAATACACTGTGAAACGAAATGTTTCATCTACACCATGGGATGCTCCCTAATTGCAAAAACTGAACATAACCAGCCAGTTAATGCATCGGTATGCGTGCAAATGCCGGCAATGATTGTGAATATCCAGAACCTATCGGGTTCCTCCCGCTTCCGGATAAGAGAAATCGAAGTACAGGAGGCGCAACCATAGCCACCACCGATGAAAAAAATCGGATGAGGTGAATTGCCATGATATTGGAGCCTCAGTTGGATAGTTGACGCGTCCCGAAACGGTTTGGCGTTCGCTTTCCTAAACTCTCAAGAGTTTAGGATCCAACTTAGTAGTGCCAGTGAAAGGACTTGCTGCCTTTAAGAGGAAATTAAATTTTCATTTTTCGTCTTCAGTTCTTTTAAGTGACAAGTTAAGTGAATGGACTTGAAGTTTTCGAACAGATACGTGATGAGTGAATGAAAACCGACCAACAACATTTGGTATTCAGTTAAGGAAGTGCCTCAATTCATCGACCATAAGGTAAATAAGAAAAATAAAAAAGAAAAAAAACAAAACAATTGTATTATCCCGATCCATTTCTCGCCCACCCTGCGCCAGATTACAAATTCAGAAACACTTTCCCGCCCATTCGCGTAGAGGTCCTTGAAGCGAATCCCCGTCGTCATCGTCGTAATCGTCGTCATGCAATCTGCTGAAATCACGTTTGGTCAATTTCGTATGCAGGACACGTTGTGATTAATTGCTCAATAAGAGGGATAGGGGTGGGGCTGTTGCTGCTCACAAGCTGCTCTGCACACGAGTCGCTCGCCCTTGTAGGGGGTGGACAAGAAAGAAGAAACAAAAAAAAACGGGTAGGGAAACAAAATAAAACAAATTGATTCAATGTCTTTGGGAAGCATCTTGGGGAGTTCCTTCTTGTTGCTGGTTTTTTTTTTTGCTTTCCTTTATTTTATATCTCTGATGTTCCAGACAGGCTGGCAGGAGTAAGAAATGGATGAATGAAAAAGGGAAAAAAGTGAAAAAGATAGAAAGCAGGAGAAGAAAAAAACAACTCCCTCGTAATCATGATTAATTGCAGGATAAATGAGTGCAGTTTTCTATTCGCGATGCGAAAGAAAATATCCTCCTAAATAATTTACTCCCAAGAGGAGGATGTCCTCGCTCATCCTTTCACACCTCGGACTTGGTCTTGCTTTCTTTGCAGCATTACCCGATTGACTTTCAGAGGCGGATTGGGATGGTGGTGGTAGCAGATGACTGCTGCCGGCGTGTAGATTTACTCACTTGCACTCTGTGTGCTGCTGCTGTTACAGAGTCATCCTTTGAGGACGAAATAAGTTTTACTGTCTGTTTCTCAGTTCTTTCCGTTTTTTTTTCTTCCCTCATTTGCTCCTGGCGAAAAGTGAACCTTATTCTTGTGCAAGAGAATTTTTCCTCTCGCTGAGATGAATGAACATTTCTGAAAGTTTTCCTTGCACTTCATAAAGTCTGCTCAGATTCTTCGCACTCATCCTCTCGGATTTTTGCCTAACCAAAGTGCGCGCTTTAATCAGCTGATTGTTTGCGTGCGTTTGCCATTGTTATTGTGGTGGTCGACGTCTTTTTCTACGTTTTACAATTTAACATCCTTATGACAGAGTTGCTTCACCAGTTCCTTTGCCTCTGCCACCTTGGTATGTCTCTTTGAGCAGCAAGAGGGAATTTAATCCAAAAGAAGATTAATTAAGAAAAATATGAAAATTGTTTTTGATTCATTACCCGACGAATTTTTCATGAAATCCTTAGATAATTTCCCCCTCCAGAGCAATGTTGAATCCGAAGGAAAGTCACTCCATGTTGGTGGTTGAAGCAGTCGGCCACGGGCTGAGACGTGAAGCAGAACAACAAACCACTTACAGTGCACAAAATCACTCTTAATTTAGTCCTTTTGAGTCCTTTTCAGCTTGTTTTTCTCGCTGCTGGTGAAGGGAAAACTTTCTTCTGACCAAGTCCACTTGAGAGAGCGAATTCCCTAAAATTGCATTAGTGCATTAGCGTTGTTACTTGATCAAGGATTTTCAACGAAAGAGGGCTTGAACTTGATTTGAATTCATTTTCATTGAAACAATTTGTCTATACTTCGAATGTTGAGATTTTATCCGAAATTCTTTACTGCAAGTAAGCTACTTTTGCCAACTACTTTACAGTTATTGGAGGGAAGGAATAACTTTATACAATACTATTTAAACGCCTCCTTCTCCCTTGTTTTGACTGCGGAATGATCCCTTAATATTTTATAACTACAGAAATGTTGTTGTACAAAAAATTCTCTTCCTACCTTCCAGAACCCTAGAGAAGTAGCAATCGGTGGTTTTCTAAAGGTTCAAACATTTATTTGCTTTATTTGTAACTTAATCCCATTCGACATTTGAAATTTAAGGATTTCGCTATCCCACGACAGCAGTGGTGTATTCATGATATTTTCCTCGAAGTAGTTTCTCGTCTTCAAGCTATGGACCCTCTGATCAAAGTAGCACTTTCCGTGCAATCCTCATGATCTCCTTCATTGAGGTTCCTTAATATATGTAGTTTTGTCAACTTATCTTAGCGAAATGTCCTCATTATTTATACATTCGCTGAATTGGGTGAAAACCAAACTTAAAGAATATTTCCTTTCGGATTTACTTAAAGTATGTATTACCGTAAAGTATTTTTGCTTCTGGGAGTGTTTGCCGCATGTTTCCATGCAGTAAGTCAATAATCCTCAAAACCTTGTTTGCATAGCATATAGTCGATCTGAATTTCACTCAAACATGTTTCTACTTAAAATCATTTTCCACGTACTGCTGTTGGATCCTTTGACTCTTCTTACTTCTCCTACAGGTGCTTGGCTTAGGATAATCTTGGTAACAACACTACTTTCAAGCTCCTTGTGTGTAAATTACTATTACTCCTCTCTGATGTATCTTCCCGTATTTTTCGTAATATTTATTAATATTTCATGGCTTACTCTTCGGCATATAAAACCTCTTTGAATTCGACTCCATCTCGTAAGTAAAACAGTAGATCATGCAAGGAAAAAGTAAACAGTAGAGTCCTTATTTAATATTTACGTTATTTTATTCTTCTTGCAACTTCCGGAAACCGTTTTTGTACCTACGGGTCATAAAACCGGTTTTTGAGAGACTTTTTTACCGATTTGTACAGATATTCATGGCATAGTGAATTGGGGATATTTGCATTAAGCAAATTTTGAAATATCGCTGTCATTCGAATGCACCAGAGTCTGAATCTCTGAACTACAAGATCTAGATCTTTCAAAAAAATTCGTGCAAAAAATTAAATGTATTTAGAGTACGTAGAGCGCTGCAGACTAGAAAGATCTTTGAGTATCCACGAGCAAGGAGGATGAATAATGTGTACTAACCCTTAACAAAAAAGGATAAAGTGCAGTCTTTGCCGTCCCCTTTTACTTAGGGTCAGTCATTTTTTTGGCTATTTCGGTGGCGTATACGGAACATTTTTTTCAAAAATTTTCAATATTTTTAATTTTTGCTATACAATGCGAGCGAATCTGTGTTCAATCGTAAAAACAACTGATATCCTGATTTAGCTGAGTTTAATCGCATCATCCCAAGTGAAAAATAGCAAGAATGTGGCTATTCTCTCCAAGAATTTTCAATATTTTACGTTTCTGCTATACAATGCGTCTAAGGATCTGAGCGAAAATCCGTCCAAACTAGAAGCAATAAAGGGCTACTCACAGCTTAGATACCTGTGAATACGAATTAGTGAATATTTGCATATTTTGAATTTTTATTCGGTTTGTGAACGAAATGTGAGGTTGAACTCGAGCGAATGATTTGGTAGCGGGAATGTGGATTGCGTCCACTTTGACAGTTCGCAAAAGCATTCGTCAATTTCAGGAAAAATAAGAGAATCGTCAATTTGTTCACTAAAATTGAGGAAAATTCAAATTTGTGTATATCTTTTCTGTTGGAATAGTAAAACTGCCAACGGCGGCGTGCTTATGAATCTGCTAAACATGGTTTGTTAGAACTTAAGTGGAGACTTAGTGACCAACTTATTAAAGGTTGATAAGTTCTGACTGACGGAGATCAACCTGTCATCAAGTTAGAATTAAACCCTTACAATATTGTTTACCAATTTATAACACCGTTACTGTGATAGGAATGTTAGTGCTGAATACCACAGTAAATAAAGTTTTTCATGAGATGTAATGAAAAAGTTTGGAAACCACCAAAGAGCACCTATTTCAATGATTTCAATACTGATCGAAAACTTATGAACTTAATATGACACATCAGCGTCAACATTTTTAACTGCAAATAACCAAAAATACCAAAATTTAGTATTTTTAACGAAAATGTGATAAAATTCTGTTTTACGATAAAACTGAACCATCGACAGGGGTTACGTAAAGATGTTATTCTCTTCTCTCTACTCACTGATCTCTTTGAAAAGTTTTCTCACAACTGCATACCTACTAATTTAAAAATTATGATCGCGAATGTTTCACGTGTTGTACCCAATAGTATTAATAGTTCAAATGCCAGTCAACTTTAATGTTAAAGTACTTTCAACTAACTTTGTTTTTTGATTTATTTAGCACCGACTGTCATTCATTACAATCACTGCCGCAATTTATTTGAAATAAATTTTTTTTTCTGACTTCTCAAAATCAAAAATACAAAAAAAAAAAATAAAAATCTGTCACCACAACGTCAAATGCAAATGGGTATGATAATCAGCAAACATGACAGTTCCGTCATGACTGCCATTCTCATACGAATTTCTCTGGACCAGAAACGCTTGTAAATAACATTTCCGGTGATTTCATTAGTCCCACTGCAGAGCTTCTGTGTTCTCTTTGAGCTTTTGAGAGGACATGTAGTCTTTTTCGTAGGTTTTTCGTTGAACACAACCAATTTCGGGGGACAATTCGATTAGTGAGTGACCACACATGTACGTCTGGTAATCATCTGGTATATCCTTTTCCCATTTAATCGGTTTTTTCGTTTGTTAAAAACAAAACCAACAGACACATACGGATTTATTTATTTGCTGAGGTTTTACAGTAAAAATTGAAATGCATTTGACTGCAATTACTGTTCGTAAGAGTATTTTATATTTTTTTTTTGAGATTTTTCGCTACTATTGAAAATTTAAACGGAATTCATGCATTTCCTTAATTTGCTAACTTTTGCCAATTGACGTGTAGGACCATGGTTTTCTTTAAGGTTAATTCATAAAGATATTATCTTTAGTGAAAAGAAAACTTCTCTAAAGGAAGGAATAACAAAATAAAATCCTCACAGGATAACAAAAATGTACACAAAAAGCTGATTAGCAGAAAGGAAAAAACTTCCAAACACATATTTATACAAAAAGATACACATTTCACCCCCCACATCTCGGCGACATTTATCCGTAATAATAGGGTGCAGACATTTCTGAAGAATGATGTCAAATCTCCCCTACAGGTGTACAACGCAGCAGACACACAAAAAATATGTATATAAAACCCCTGGACACGAAAAATTATTACTACAATAATAAAATAAGGACCAAACAGGGTGGCAGTTGATGGTTAACAGTGGTCTAAAAAAATAAGAAACCCATAACGAAACTGAAACCTTAGGAAGCGGTTGTTGCTTCAACTGCAGTCAAGACTCATGAGGTAGGGATGCCGGTTTAATGGGTTATAACAGATAGTAATAATCATAGATCTAATCTATCGTTGGTTTACATGAATCCATAGAAAGAAGATTGGACTTATAGACCAAGAGAACGATGAAGCTTAAGATTTTAGCAAGGATCAACAACTTCGACTGCCAACAAAATATACACTCTATGATGTAGTAACTTAGTCAGTCACCCATCGTTGATAGAGAGATCTAAGTGTCTTTCCTATTTTAATTCCTTAAAATCAATGATATCCTCAAGTGGCTTTCTTTGCCTTAAGCTCATTGATCATTATTCTCATTATTCTCAAGTGACTCTCAAGTGACTTTCTTTGCCTTAAGCTCATTGATCATTCCTATCCTTCTTTTGAACTCTAAATTCGAATATGAATTCGAAAATCCTGTCCTAAGTAAGCTTCCTACTAATAGCGAGAGTTGGAGGGTAGATCCTAAGGAGATGATCGACTGTCTCTTTTAAGTAATTAAAAAGTGTAACTGAAACTACTTTGATCCATCTTGATCAGACCTACTTAATAACATATGGTAGGACCATGTTGACAATCCATAAAACATATCTGCCCTCCTGTAACCAGCAGAGGTGAAGAGATGTGAGACTACCTTTATTCTTCCCTTTCATCAGACTTCCCTAATCTATCAGACTATTGTCTACAAAGATTGAACTTGGTTTCTTACCCTACTTAGCGGATCTTAAAAGAGAAGGCCCAATTTGCCTGTTCCTTATAGCACTCTACATTTTGGTTAAATGGGATACCCTGCATCCTCAAGCACTCTCCGTTTTTGTTTAATGGGATACCCTGCATCCTCACAATTTTGTTGGTCAACGAGTCTGCCTAAAAGAATTTATAGCCAAGTATTTACATATCTATTGGGAGCGGATAAGCCCATGGATTTAAGACAATATATACCTAACTGTGAACATAGAAATTATACATGTTACACTGTACAAACTTTTCTTTCAACAAGTGCTGAGTTTGCCTGACCTTGCGCCACCTACTACTTACACCTAATGCAAGGACTAATCATTCCGCTGTTCTGTTCCTGTCCAATCCCAATTAAAACACAAAAAAATAAACTTACCCTGTCTATCAGGAAAGTAATCTTAACTAAGAATTTGTCAAACTTTCAAAGTTTAGCTCCTCACCAGGCTAACAGAGCAAGCAAACACAACAAAGCAAAAAAATGCAAATGAATCCTGTCCCAAGAAGAATAAGAAAACAAAGAACAAATTAAATCCTTGAACATTCGCGGTTGTATACATACAGCTAACCACACACAATTCACTACGCATTTGCATTTATTTCTCCTCGCGCAAGGACCAAACCAACTTCACTGATACTCTGTTCCACTAGTGGAGTGTAATGATCCTTACAATGAAAAAATACAAAACTGTAACAAGTGGCAAAGGACAATCTGTTGAAAAGGAAAAAATATACAAAAAAAAGAGAAATGAACAATGCCAGGAAAAAGGATATGCAACCAAAGGAATGCTAAATCATGGTCCAGCCAAGGACTCCGCTGGATATAATTGTTGTTCTCGCACTGTGCAACAGTGGAAATCCTGTCCACAGATTTCCTTTTTCTCTTTTTCTCTTTTTTTTTTATTCACTTAACAGCCCTTTTGAATTGGCTGTTGAACTCAACCTCCTCAACCGTCCTTCGCGCACTAGAAGACCATAGATGCAAGGAAAAAATGCAAATCATAAAAAAAAGCTAACGAAAATATTGTTAGGTAATATACTCACCCTACATGGCGACGTACCTTCCTTCAACTCATACCTAAAATTGTCACTGTTAAGGTCCCGATCCTGCAGAGAGAAAAAAAAAAAAAAACAAAAGAAATAAAATAAAAGAAGCAATAATAACAGACAGGGAGACAGAGAGCAGGACACCGTCGAAAACGATAGAGTCACGTGTTGCCATTTAAGTGCGGACGTGCAAAATGAGCCATTTACAGTCGAATATCCTTGGAGTACCACCGACACCATCACCCACAAAACAAAGGGTTGAAGACGAGCGCTTGCGAGGAAGGAACACTGCCAGACTCTCGACTGGTTGGCAACAAAAATATACTATACCACGAAATATGCTCCAACCAGCAATTGTGTCCCGTTCCATATGACAATCGTATTCGCACGAAGAAGTACCAGAGAAAAAGTGTCGCGAGTAATGGGGAGGAAATTCGCCACTAAAGAGATTCCAAAGGATGGAAAAGTGGACGACATAGTAGAGAGAAAAAAAAAATTATGCCATACAATTTTTACGAATTTCAATTTCGCTTCGCTTAATTGCACCCAAGACCGCAATCTTTTCAACTTTTAGCACTCCATTTAGCGAGACTATGTTGGAATAGGTACCGGTGGGGGGGAGGTTGAAGTGGCTGCTCTGGGTGATGGTGTATGTCTCTGGGAAATGAAGACGGAGAATAGAAATTGGATCTGGCTATGCTGTGACAAGTGCTCCTTTATGCGAATGTGGTCTGTGGAAGTGATTTAGGGCTGGCTCCATGTGGCTTTGAGAGTGGTTGGTATAGGTATGGTTCCAGGCAGAGGATTGAATTTCAGTTTTTTATTATCGATGAGGAAGTGCTTGTCGACGCATTATTCTTAGAGGGTATGGTCCAATCTGGTGGACTGTCTATGGCGATTATTATTTCATTTAATGATTAGTCGACAACCCATGAACACGGAATCTACCACCAATTGTTACCTTCACCTACATACATACTCGTATGTATCTCTAGTGGGACTGGAGGGTATACTCAATCTGCTTTCGTTGGATCTCTTTGTATAAGCCTTGGCAGCTAACAGTGCCAATAGTGCACTAAAAATAGATCAATCAAATAACTGAAGACCAACTACAAAGATCATTCTATGATCCTGAAGAAATACCTGGGCATTGCACCTATTACAATCTACTTGGTAGAAGTCTACTTAGGTGGCTAGGATATCGCTTTCGAACCGCTGGGCATATTCAAATCTGTTCGTCTTCCAAAGCATACCAGTACTTTTGAACTGATAACTGCCTTTCGTAAGACTGAAAGCAAGAAGTATCACCTTTCCATCGACAGGCAAACACTAAGCTTAAAGGAAGGAATCAGTCAGATGCAGAAGGGCCTTCTTAGTCAATTGTATGAATTGTATGGCCCCACTTCCACCAAACAGGAACTAACAGACCTATTCCAAATTGTAAGAAATTCCTACACATCCTGATGGGGGACCTTACGGGGCATAAAAGTAATCCTAACGCCAAGAAGACCTACAAGGATCACAAACTGGGAAAGTAAACGAGGACCCAAACCACTTCTCTGTCATTATACGTGTAACAGGTCTCATCATCAGGATCTAAAAGAAATATGTTAAACATCTTTTGAAGATACTTGCCCATGGGTGACAGTGAGACCGAAAAGGTCTTCTGCATCTTCAGGGTATATTTAGTCTAAGAGGCATACTACCTCCCTGATGAAAGTATGTGAGGAACCTCACCAGCTTTCTAATACAAGGATTTCCTTGCAGGAAAAAGGCTTGATTAAACGTTTTGATTGCCTCAATATGTTTTCTTAGTGGGACAGTCGAAGCTTGGGTTCTCAATCATTAATGAACGCTTTGACGGCAGTCCACTTGACGCCGATTCTAAGTCAGCTCTAGCTAGTTCCTCCTCTGATTCGTTGCCTGGAATTCTTTAAGGCACAGGGACCAATCCAAGTTTCACTCTGTTGTGCCTGACAAGATATAAATCCACATCATAACAGCATTTTACAGACAGAGTGTCTAACTAGCGGAAAGGAAATATATCCTAATACTTTTATTAGGGTTTAACCATGAGTTGATGTCAGTCCTTAGAGCTTAGCCTGGAGCACCAAGAGACACATTCCCGTATGTATCGACACTTTGGTGTTTGATTCTAAGTCACCAGCTCCAGCTCCAGCTTCAAATTTTATTTTCAATTCACATTTGAACCAGATAAGACCTCTAAGCCCCAGAAAACCGTAAAATAAGTTTCCGGGGTTCAAGAACAAATAGTAGTGAAACCCCAACAATAGGTCCTAGCTGTACTGTAGGCCACGTAACCATTCCACTTGTAATACCAAGACAGACAATTCTTTGGAAATTCTGAAGCTTAATTGACCTCGTTCATGCAAGAACTTAATGCCATCAGACGATGCACACCGATATGTACATTCGATATATGTATGATTCTTGAAGTAAGCCGCCAAGGGACTTCTATTCCACATGGCCGCATTCGATGGCGGACTTCGCGTGAAAATTCCATCTAGGCCGTTTGTTGAAATCGAAGTACTTAACCTCACTAGAATAACTTAAAGTGGTGCTTACAATAGTGGTAGCTACGACCTATTCTAGACTACTTGATTGACCAGGCTTCTATTTGTCAAAGGTACTAAACCTGGATTAAAATTCATTCTCTGCTGGACAATTATAAAACTTCACCTTGCATGACACTTAAAATGTTCTACTGCATTTCCAATTCTATCAAACCCTTCAACCTTTTAGTTAAATCTCATATTAAGTTTTAAAGCAACCAGTAGTATTATGGAATGGAAGAATCTTCCTAAGAAGCGACTTTAGTCTTTATCTCTGCAACTATCGCTTTGTTTGGACTATCGCTCCGATCAAGCCATTCAACTCGCATCTGGCCCGGATAACAAATGCATTCATTTGAAAATTTATTTTTCCACCAACTGACAATATCAAAAAGAAAATCAAATTTTATTAAATATTCTCTCTTACCTCGTCGGCTTCTGAAATATAAAACCAATCCCAAACCGTTGGCCATCCCTGAAAAAGGTGGAATTTTAATTTCTGACAAACAAGTGCTACCTACTACTGCCACCGCTGTCGTCAACCCTCTAATTTTGAATTTTCATAACAATCATTTCCTGTCATAACAATTTTTTTGATAACGGACAAAGCTACCGACATATACAAACAAAAGAAAAAAACACTAAAAAGAAAACACCCCAAGGATAAAACTTTCAAAGATGAACCAAAAATTTCGTCCTTCAAAAAAAATAAAATAAGATTGCCAAAAAGGGGACGAAAAAAACTGTTTACCACCCAAAATTACATCACTTACACCACTGAGCTATATAGAAGTCACCCTAAAACGGTTTTTCTTTTTAAATTTACAAAAAAAAAAAACAGAAAAAATCGAAATCGATCCGTTATGATGTACACGAGGTGGTATTCCAAGTGTCAGCAGGATGCTCCCTCGGAATTCCACCCATTCCATCCTTTGTAACGCAAAATAAAACGAAGAACAATAAAAACTTAAACTCAAGACTCGGAATCTCCAAATATATATGTACGTGTGTCTGTGCGCGTATGTATAGCTCCTCGTTCATCATTCATTTGCCAAATGAAGTCATCGCAGTAGCTCCTTTTCACGGGCAAAAAGTTTTACACATCTTCGCCCCTCATCACCGATTCTATGAGAGAAGGAGGAGAACAAAAAAAAGACGAAAAGGTTCAAGACGCAAATAAACCCTTAGCCCATTCCAATCGACTTCTTGTCCGTGGCTTCCAAGACTGTCGACGAAGGAGGTGAATAAGTAAAGTGGGCTAGCGAATGGCTAATTTAAATTCCGTTGGGGATACCAGAGGGATATTAATTACAAAAGCCATTCATTAATTTTAATTGCATTACATTGGGTCAACTACCCGCCACCACCATTGGCCATAAATATTGGTGGGACACTGCCACCAGGAGGCAAACAGCCAAACAAACAAACAAACAGCGAACGTTGGCAGTCAGCTCTATTCGCGGCTCCTCGAGACTTTGGCCAATGGATCTCTTTTTCCTCCGGTTGATTCCGGATTGTGGTGCTCTGCTCTCAGAATGGAGTTGCTAAGAGTATATGGTAGTGGCTACTAAACAACGATTTCATTGACTGCTGAGATATGTAATGGCTGTCGAGGGCGAGATTGCTTACGTTCATTTAAATTGCACAGTGGGGTCGGTCTAAGGATTTTTTTTACCTTTTTTGTCCTTTTCTCTAAATTTTTACTCACTTCGATGGACTGGAAAACGTTTGACATTTCTCTTTACATCTGCATCTACTTCATTTCTTAATGGTGCCACTTTTACTTGGTTTAAGCCAATCACACTTTCGACAAAAATCACAACTTTCTACTTATAGAGGCCGTGACCTTCCATTAGACGCATATTCATACCAGATGGTTGGGTATTATTGGAAAACAAAACAACCCTTCTTTACAAAACCTTAACACCCAGCTACATAGTTCTAGTCTAGAGAACAAGAGGAATGGAGTCTCCATTGATATTCTATTGGACATTCACTTTTCTGGTAGCTCCCTTATTGCTTTGCCTCACACTGGAGTTCCATCATGCCACGCCTTTCTGCTATAATCAGTCAGGTACTAAACCCTCGAAGTCCTTCGGACCTGATGGTATCATCTGTGCTAAAATTCAACAATCTGAAGGCATATTACTTCCTTTTCTTAAAACCTTTATATCCGGTTGTCTAAATTTAGTCTACATTCCTAAACCGTGCAAACTTTGTACCTATAGTAAGTCTAACAGCCAAGCTCAAACAGCCTTAAATTCGGTAGCTCGCATCAGTGGAAAATCTCTGCCACCTAGGAAGTAAACCTTGGTGGTCTTACTTGGGGCACTTGGAAGTCTGGCACACAACCGGTTGAAGTCATTGCAAGTCTCTTGTTACGAGCCTTAAGAACCTGAAGCAACATTGTTTTGGACGGTCGCCACCAAAGTGTAGTTTGTGTAATGTACATTTTCAACGAAATAAATGAACGCTTTAAATATGTTCCTGTTAAAACTAGGAGGACAATTGACGTTCAAGCCTTTTCGACAACTCTTAAATAACTTTCTAACAAATCGACATACATACATTTTCTGCAACCCATTCTAAACAAGTTTCCATAACCGTCAGCAAGGTGCTCTAAACTGCATACAGTATACATAACCAGATCCCAAACTCGATCAGGGATTAGAAGTCGAAGCGAATAAGTCGATAAAACCTATCACCTTCCAGACATATGTCGTGAATCTTTTTTACAAAGACTTACTAAAATCCTGCAGACCCCACTGTAAGACACTCGTCAGATGAAGCACCACTTCGTTAACTAACTGGCTATTGGGTATATTATGTTTTCCTCCTCTGCTCCCTCTTTTCCAGACCCACACCATAAAATGAGTCCCCCTTTGAATGTCCTTTCCTTCAACTTCCAAAGGGTTTTATTCCCTAACACAGCAAAAAAAAAAAAATAAAGACAAAAAGAAAAAATTAAAACAACAAAAAACAACCCATCCCACCCTAGTCCTCCACCCTTCCCAATTGAAATTCTTAAGGGACTCGAGCTCCTTTTAAAATTTACTAACACCCGGGTAAGAGTGGATGCTTCTTTTGCTTCATATTACTTTCCCACCAAGCGGAAGGGCCCGGCGGATGTGACGGAATCGGGTGTGCTATACTGCAGGATGCTGTGCGCCGAGACTGATGGCGAAATAAGTCTCGTTAATGTTACACCCGCTGTCAGTCGGATGGGAAGAATTAATGAAAAATTTATTGGAATCGAAGGCTAGGGGTTACGTCTGATGGCATAATTTCCAATGAAGGATTCACCTTTAACACAATTTTCTTACTCTTTTTTCGTTGCTGTTGTCTGTTGCGTTCCTTTTTTTTTTGGGCTGTGATCCGCCTTAAAGCCTACAAAAATCCCCAAAAATCGCTTCCGACTAATATCGATAAGCCCCCAATAAATGTAATAATAATTACATCCTTGTAAGGATGGGTGAACTGTTACATACATCTCTGCCTGAGGGGGGGATTTTTTTGGATTCTCGGTATCAGATATCCAACTCTTATGGTGTATCATCATTGTGTGTGGCGCCACCCGGCATCATCGAAGGTAAACCATTGGGAATTCGTTTTTATTTTCTTTTCTTTCCTTTTTTTTTCCAGGAGAGAAAAATAAATCCGAGGAAATCTCGTACCGTTGAATCCACTTTTGCGTGATTGGGCTTTTGGGTGAGCGCTGGCGTGCGATGCTGAACACGGGACGCGGGTGGTTTCAATGACAAATGCCTGATAGGAGATGTCACTTGGAAGTGATACGAATACTGGGTAATTCGATTCAGTCAAATGGTATCACATCAGAAGTGAAGTTACTGGTTTGGATATATAAATGTACTCGAATCGGCAAAGTATGGAGAAGCAATATGCACGTGTTTGGGGTTTCAGTTTTTGCTTGCTTCCTACGAAGGGCAAGTATTGGTTTTACGAAACCTTTGGAATACCACATTTGGGTAATTCAATTTAGGAAGGACTATCTACGAACCTATGCGCGAGAATGTAAAGCCTAGGTCTACACATTAACAGTTTGTTGACTATCGAAAGTTATTTCGGGACGATTGATTGGCGATTTCTGAGTAAATCCTCTGAACAGATTAGTGGTTGTTTACGCCTAATATAGACCAGGAAGTGAACTAGAGTGTCCTGAAGATGTAACGCCTTGATTGCGGAATAATTTGTGTTCGAGTGTGCTGGTCGAAACAACATGATGGTTTTCATCATGGGATATAGGATGTGAAAGAGTATTTTGATTAAAAGATATTGTGCTTGAAATGTTTGCTGAGTTTGAACCAACAATAAGCCATTAATGGATAGAGTAAACATTTGAATTCAAACTAGTAACCTGTAACTGCCACATGGAGTTTTGTAACTTCCTGGACGGTACCTACAGAGTCTGTCCAGAGTACGATGTCAAAATCGTAACTCCCCACCAAACTATACTTCGTCCTCCAAGTTAGCTCATAGGACTTATCTGTGCTGCCCTTCAGTAAATACAATAGTCTACTCGCGCACGCCATGACCCACTCATGCGGTAATAGTGTAACATTTGACCAAGTCGATATCATAGTCCATCGTTTAGTTCGTCGTCAAATCTTTTCCTCCCTCCACATATAGTCAGCTCAGGTAGGACCACAAATTTAATAAAAAAAACGTTTGTCCGAAGAGTCTAAACCCATTTTCATCTGATTTTGCTAAAGTCTAGGTATGCTCCTGCACCATACAGCAGGACTATCCTCTTGCCAGACCTTTTTTTTTGGCTTTGTTATTTACTACTTTCATTTTAGACTCTGTTTAATAGTTTCTTATTAGATCTCCTCGACTATATCAGTATAGTTTGCGTAACTAAGAAGATCTACCTATGTGGAAAATAGTGCTATGTGTCCAGCCGGGAATTTCGGTAATCTCTTTCCGACTACGACGGAGTAGCGAGCTTTCTTCAGTCATCCTCTATAGGCGAATGAATTTTCCAGCAATACCAAAACTAGACATGGTGTGGAGAACTTCATCTACATGCTACGCTACGGCTAAGACTGTTCTGATATTACTTAACATAAGCTGTGTTAAGTAGACTATTACTTCTGTAGCTAGGGTATGGAAGACTCTTTTCTTGTACATTGAACATATGTTCCTTTCGTACAAGCTGTACAAGTCAAGCGCTCTCTGAACTGAACTAAAATGCACAAGCCTAGAAAGCATATCCGCTGATTCTAGAGTCAGCCGTACATATATCCGCATTGACAAGAAATGGAATCCTAGGTTAACTATCGATGCATGTCCCTTCTAAATATTGCATATAAGATCCTTTCGGGCATACTGTGCGAACATCTTAAATCATTCACAAATCTATCAAGCTACTGGAATATGTAGATGACATAGATATCATAGGACATTCCTACCGAGCTGAAGAACAATTCACTGCTGGAAAAAGGGATTAAAAGGTAAACAAGGATATCACCAACTATTTTCTGTCGACTAACAAACCAACATCTCTCCACAGATGAATCGTCACTATCGCCAGTTACAACTTCGGCGCCTTAGTGGCTATCAAGCAAATTACGCTGCTACCTCGATTTGCCAAAACCAACTGGGTGCAAAACTCATATTAAGGACAAAAATGATCCTCTGGAGAACATAAATCCTGCCAACCCTTTTATGAATATAATTACATGTACGTTGTTTTTCGTTTTTTCAGTGAGAAATGACTCCGCATTTTAAAAGTGGATTAAGTACCCACCAGAGGTGGAGGAAATTCCCATGTGAAGTAAACTCCCGTGGAAAAATATCCCTATATCCATCCGAAGCCCTATTCACTAAAACAATTATTGCTTCTCCTTACAAGAGCTCATTCATAAAGGTACATCCAACTTTAAGGATAAAAAACCTTAATTCATAAATTCATAGAAATAACAAGTATCACTTTACAACAAGCCGCAAGTCCACAGAAAGTCCTTAAGGATAAATTCCCATCCATATCATTCACTAAACAACAATCAACAATCAAAGTCAGTTACAAGATGTTTACTGCTGGGCAAATCCCAAAGTCCCGAAATTTTATTTAATTTTCATCCTCTGCCGCCCGCCGTTCGTTCTACATTATCCCTCTTCAGTTATCTTTCCTCCCTCTGCATCATTTCACCTTCATTGCTTTTCGTTTTGTCAACTTTTATTTGATGTGGTGACAGATGATTTTTGTAATTTTCTCCCGCCTTCGCCAAAAATGACAGAAAGATAGAATCTTTACAGCAACAGAGTTATCGCCGCAGCCTACCCTCATCTTAAGGCGGATTCAGTTCCCTGTAATGATGACGGAGGGCTTGAAGATAATTTTAAAATTTTTATGAGACATTTTCCTTCCGTTTATTTTACTTTATTTTCCCTACGCACACACATCACTGTGAGAGCACTGCCTGAGTGTATTGACTTTCATCCTGGCACTTTTCCCCACCGTTAGAGTCATCATTCGTGTGTTTATTTATGATTAATCGATTTTACGATTCCGTCTCTGCTGACTCCATTCAGGATACTAGGATGTTGAGGGGGGGGGGAGTTGGCTGTTGGCTGTAGGCTGTAGGCGGCAAGTTACTCTCGGTGGCGAGTTTCATTTCACATTTCGCGGGATCTCGGTTACGCTTACATGTAAGCGATATGCGATATGATTGAGAGATTATACCCTACGAGCGCATTGAGGGGAAAATTTACGGTCCTTTTACACTGCATTTAATTTAATGAGTCCTTTTGATTTTATTGCTTCCACTGTTACACCGGGTGGTGGTGGTGGTGGAGGTGTTTTTTTTTTTGGATTTTATAGACGGCGCGACGACGACGATGGATAGCGGATGGCGAATGGCGGTTGGCGGTTGGAGCAAGCACCGCTTTCATATCCTGTGGCATTCTGTGGGCTTCTTAGGTTATTTTTTTATTAACAATAACATTTTCGTACCGTAAGGCGGTGCCTTAGATTAGGAAGTGATTTATTTAATGCGGTTAAAATGGAATACGGTCGCGGTGGCAAGGTAATGCGTAACGTTAAGTTTGATCCTTTCGCTCATAGTGCTTATTATTTTTATTGTCATGTCGTTAAATATACCCACAAGATGTGAATGGAATGTGGGATTGGAACGCGGCTTGTGAAAGTTAATAGGGTTTTCAATATTTGATACATCTTGGTTCATGATGGACGCATAAACACTATTGCGGAATCCTTGGAAGAATGAAGTCAAGGAGGTGAAAATGTGAGTTTGATGGATAAGGATGGTTCATACGAGTGCTGTATAGGATCGCCGTAAAATTACACATGTGTGTCAGAAAAGGGTCGACATGTAGACTGGGATAAATTGAGTGCTCTTGTGTGAATGATAGTATGAATCGCAATTCTTATTCGAGATCGTTTGTAATAACCTTTTGCTCTTCGCATTGGAGGATAGTAAAAGTGACTTCTTATCTATCAAGGAGAGTAAATTAACTGTTTGCACTCTAGACTTCTTAAGGGGAGGTAGTAGATTAACACCTTAAAAAAATGTACTGATTTTCATTTTGTTCATCTTATAGAGTTTCTCACCCTAGAAGTAAAAAAAAAAACCCTAGGCGAGTACTTCTTCAAAAATCTTCAAAGATCTCGGATCTGTACCGAAACCGGTTACGGTTTCATTTATCCCACGTGGAGAGTCTTTACGTCTCTTGTGCTGGTAATCCGGTTTGCTCATAGTGGCATCATAGTGCGTCCCTGCTTAGCGGGGACAACCACCTAACCCACCCCAGAGTTGCTCATAAGGGTCCTCTGTGGTAACACATGGATCTAAACTGCCTGTAAGAGAAACTACCCCCATTTCGCCTAGACTGTCGAAATTGTGGTCTTCTAAGTGCGAAGAAAGCTTGGCTTCTAAAGAAGTCACTAGCGAGGAGACCTAACTAATAGCGCGCCTTCTTCAGCACCCATTTAACTACAGCGAGAGGCATGCCTGCTAAGTTCGTCAGTATTTCCTGACATCAAAACTAGTCTGTTCCTACCAATTTAAACGGTTTGAAGCTGTGTATTGGTCCAACATTTTTCTTCTTAATAAACAGATTTGTTAGGTGCAAGGCACAGCTACGGCCGGGATTTCCGTAGGATGCGTTATAGTATGCAACAGCTAGGCTAGTAAAAACCCATTACCAGCTCATTCTTTTAACCTTTAAATGACACAAAAACCAACTTGTAGAGCCACTTGAACAGAAAACAGGCCCCAACTCATCGGACTCCTTGTAAGATCTTCAAAAGTATTACATAATAAAAGTATCTTTATCTATATTTTCCAATTATGAAAAAGAAAATCCCCTCCCTTCGCCCCACCATCCCATAATTTGATAAGAAAATATCATAGATATCCAAATTTAACCATAATTGTTCCGTCAATCATTGGTAATTTGCATTCATTTCGAATGATTTCCGTGGATCCTGGATCGATAACTTCCCCATTCAAAGCCCAATAAGACTGCATTAGGCGTAATCAAACAAAAAAATCAGAAATTTACTTCAATTAAATTGAAAGCCCTTTGACTTTCTCCTGGAATCCTTGTGCAAAATTTAACCACTCACAAAGGCAATTGTCTGTGTGCCATCAACTTTTCCCCACCCCTCCCCCACAAAAAAAAAAGGAAAAAAAACTTTTTTGCGGCCCAAATATATGCGCCAATAAATTTAACCAAATTTCACGTAGACATCCTTGCGGAGTCTGTTCTATATACTCCGCTGTACCGCTGTCACTCGACTTTGTCTCTCTGCTCATAATCCAGGTGCTTATCTGCATAAATCAATAACAGGAACGTTCACTGTCATCGTCGGCGTGGAGGAGAAACAATTTAATCGACATCCGTGTAGAGTACACAACACAACTCACCCCCTCAGCCCTTTATGCTTACCTTAGACGCGCCTCAACTTGCTTTTACCATCAATTGCCTTCAAGGATGCCCTCTTCATCTCCTTATGGCCCAACTGGATGGGGGATGACAGCCCAGAAAAAAAAAATCCCTTTACACCACCATCAATGTCATTATCTTTACTTTTCGAGGGGGGCCCACGAAATAAGTAAAAGGAAAACTTCTTCCCGCCTCCGTTTTCCTTCTTTTTTTGTGTGTTCCTTTGAGGAAAATGAGAACACAACCTGCGTGTTTTGGCTTCTTGAAAGATATAGACATCGAGGCACTTTGCTCTGCTTCCACCTTTCGGAGGGTACAGCCCCCAGCCCAGGCGGGTGGGTGCAACAAGTATCCTTACGAGTACGTAATTTGGAGCCATGTTGAGAAATCATGTAAACATGAGAAAATCCGCTTTTCCGCTATTTTCCTCCACCTGCACTTAAACTTCCCCTAAGGGCGCGGATATATGCAGCTTATTTCAGTTTTCTCTAAGAGATCCAATAATTTTTTTATTTTTCTTATTTTTTGGGAAACCAATTTTTATTTTTGTTTTCGAAGTACGAGTACCGCTGCTAAAACAAAGTAAAAGAATCCTGAAAGTAGGATCACAGAGGAAGGAGTTCCTTCTTCATCGATAAAGAAATTATTCAAAATTTTGGTGGTTTAGATATTCAAGTCAGTATCCAGGATTTTCAGTAGCACGGCGGTCTTGAAAGTCATTTCAGAATGCTAAGTGTTTGGAATGTCAATCGATAAAGAGGTTTACATGGTGTAAAAGGGTGTACATAGCCTAGTATAACATTTACAAAAAACAGAAAGCAAAGTACCTCCTTCCTAGGAGACCCTTAGGTAGATAAGATGCAAACATGTACTGGAAAGCTTACAAATTGAGCAAAAGAAGTTTGAAGAACTCATGGAAAGGCCTTTTTTCCAGAAAGGTATAAAAATGTTTGGTCTACCACCTGACGAGAATCTTTAGGTAATGTCAGGCCAAAGCAGTATCAAGTTCTTAAGGGGCATTCCGGACAACATGCTCATGGTAGGAATGGGGTTTAAAACTTAAGCAAGTCTACTGGAATTAGGCCTATTCTACACTATGGAGTGTTTATATGGTGGAAGATAGTGGACAGGAAATATGCCCTTGTACTTCTAGCCAACATACAACATATGACTTATCTGAAAATTTCAAGGCAATCTTGAACTGATTCCCTATGGCACTGCAGGGCCAAAAGTTCGCCTGTCTCAACATCCTAAATTACTTGAACAAACAGATCACAATTGGATACAGAACTATTTGGAAGAAAGTCCATGCGGCTTATATCTGCGCAGAAGGCAATCAAGAGCAGTCTAAATGGAACGAGAAGGTACGAATTCTAGTCCGAACTCGATACAAAAGAGGTCGAAAACTATTCAAAAGGGACGTACTTACTTTACGTATGGGCTTCTGACCCTTGAAGAGTTTCTGCCTGAGACGCAGAAGCTTTTCATTTCCTCTGATCGCTAGCACACTGCTTCCAGTTGTCCAGAACAGGTCACCTAGCTTTCGGGAAAGCTTAGTTCAGGAGCTTTGGTCAGCATTGATCTTATATGCGATAGGTCTTACGTCTTTCTTGAAGAAGGGGGCATATGGAGCTGATAGTCCAGTCACTCATCCATATTGTGGTTGATGATTTGGTGCATGAACCATACCATGTTCGAAAGGTTCCCCTGGTAGGCCTTCAGAGGCGGTCCTCATAGTATTCCCAGAAAGACTAGACTAGATTGGACTACATATATACCTACGTATGAACATGTATAAGGTGTAAATCGAATCTTAGCGTATAGTCCATGTCAATGTTTCCCTCTTCTTTTCTTTAAAGTGCCAGCCTACGCATTCCTAATCCAATCCAATTACCAACTAAAAACTAGTCCACTTTGAAACACCTCAGGCCCTCACTTAAAACAAACAAACTAGATGACAATTTTCTCATTTCAAAACATCTTCATCAAGCCCGTGACAACACTGTGAAGAAACCTATCCCCACGCACAAATTTATCTCACCTTTTCCCCTCGATCATACGCACAAAAGCCTCAAGTACTTTGTCAGCGAAACGTCTTCCAACCGTTTTGCGGTGTAAATAAATCATTTTTGCGCAAATACGAGTATACAACCTCCCCCTCAACTAATGCAAATTCCACAATTATTAATGGTAATTAACTTTTCCAACTTCATCCCTCCTTCAACTGTCTGCGTTAAGAGTGCTTATTCTCTACTTGACACTTCAGCCAGCCAGCAGTCCCCTTTAAGAAGTAGATGACGATAAGCAAATGAATTATTATTTAATAATAATATGATAGTAAAAGTAGTAATGGTAATAATGATATTTACCGTTCTCTCTCTCCTTTCGTTTCACCCTCACAGATATCCCAGTTAAAATTATAATCGCTTTTACCTCATCGTCTTCTGCGTTGAAACGTTTTTGCATAAACAGTTTGTATCTGTGGGATTTAGAATTACCTTAATTTTGAATACTGATATTTTTTTTACTAGGGAGTGTAATGATACTGTACAGTCACGAATGAGGCATGGATGAAATTTATTTTTTTTAAGTAAATACGAGTATCTACCAGAGTTGTTCATAAGTGCATTACATTGGTACTGCAATTATGTGCATAAGTCGCAGTCGATTGACTAGAGTTTTAACTTGAGAACTACAGTCACCAATCTTTATACACGTTCTGACTCAAGCAGTCAATTCATTGTAAGTTAAGTGATTACAATACTTTTTAACAGTTGCTAGTTGTTTGGAGTCCGTTGTAAGTCTTTTATAATTCGTAGTCATTTATGCAGTCAGTAAGTCTTGAGTGAAGTTAAAGTTACAAAATAAGTCTTTTTAGACACTCAACTCTAACAAGTACATCTACAGTTCAAACATGTTTGGACTATCTACACATTTTTATCAAAAAAGTTTAGATAAATTTGTAGTGACAGAAAATTGCTGTAAAAATGGAACCGCTATTTCTGCAACATATGTATGTAAAATAGTCATATCATAGAGAAGATGGAGAGCCTTTAAGGATGTTGACCAATCAGAAAGTGTCTCGTGAGGATATCGCTGACTTATGATGTACGCTTTGACATAATTACAATATCTAACTTCAGTATTTTACATACATACATATATTGACATCCTTTCTGTAGTTTTGCAGAATGTCTATACGGCCTATCATCTAACAAAAGTGAATGTTGAACTGCTGCATCATTTCGAGAAAGAAAGTCGCCTTTGACGTGAAAGAACACTATTTCAGACTGGTATTTCAATAGGAAATGCTTCATCAATGTATGTACCTTCTGTCTCAAAAGGGGTACAGTGATCCGAAAGACAGAGAGATCCTCAGATTAAGTTTCGGTTTTGGAGCTATCTGTGTAGAAATAAACTAAGCTACCACCTGAGGTGGTGTCATTATCCTATTTACTGTACAGATGTACAGAGTTGTCGATGTCGATCAATTGTGCGGATATATATATGTATTTATCCATGATAAATTTGTTATTCCTCGTAAATAAATCAAGTACAGTTCTGTGAAAACAAACGGAAGACTTTCTCTAAAACTATCAGGGGGTGTGCCTGATGTTGCCATAGTAATGATTTCTTTAAGCCAAGGACACAGGATAGTTTCAACGACAGTATCATTTTATCAAGGGACAGTAACTAGGACTATTATTCCTTTAAAGATTGAGCAATCATCTTTTTCGATATACCTTAGACTTAAACATACCATACGTTGCATTCGGTAACTACTCTTAAAAGCTTTGTCCGCCTGATATGTTCCAAATCATTGCAATAATTCACGCCTGCCTGGAGCAAGGTCCTTCTGCATCACCACCACATGATGTAATAAGATAGTATCTTTCATCATTTGGACATAAACACCACTTCATCCTCATCTGTACTGATATTCATTAGTTGGGTAGTGTTTGATGCCTCATCTGCTGAAATCTCTCGATAGATTATCCAACGATCGTAGCAAATCGGACAAGAACGTGAAGATAGTAAATAACACTGTCGTCATATCTTCAGAATCTATTATGGTCCTTTTGCTTTGCGGATGATATAGATTCATCTTTAAAGATGATACCTCTGCTTCATGATAAACTTCGTCAATACCCTTTTTACAATGACGTTGTACGTGGTTTTGGAGCTGCTACTGTGCCTCGTTAGCAATCTGAATGTTGCTTCTACTTCAAATTAAAACAATTTCATCCAAATCGCCTTCGTCACGCTCCTCTGCCTTAACTTCGTCTGACTGCTAAGCTCTCATTATTTTCATTCCCACTAAAGTTTAGATACTCATAAAGGCATACTTTTGCAATCCGTGGGAATTCACCCACCAAATTGAAAAGTTCAATACCATTATTTGGCATTTAAGCAAATTCTCGATTTTTCTTCGAAATTGTAATAACCCACTCTTTGGGCAATACCAGATGATCCCCCCCTACCTGCAGACAGCATAAATGTCACGAGTATTAAAACACCAGTAGAACCATTTCGCCGCAAAGATATAATAATTCCTTCGCAAAAATGCAAATAGTAATTTTCCAGTCAGTCGTCTCCTGGGGTTTTTGCACACCGGCTTCCACCAGAAATCCTTAAATCAACTCACCCCGACCACAAACTGCCACCTAAGCTCTCGAAATCCCAAACAACTCCCCGAAGCCGAAACGTTACTGTGAGCAACGATCAAAAAGGACCACAACGCCTGAATACAACTCTGGATCTAGCCAACTGCAAATCTACGAGTAAAAGACAAAAAACTGAAATTTAAATCGTTTCCATCGTCGTTGTTGTCGCAGTAGTATTCGTCGTCGTCGTCGTTGTCGTTCTAGTCGTTGTCGAAACATCGGGATTCCCAGTGATTATGAATTAAGACACATCCAACTGTAGTTTGGAATCCTGTTGCACAAATTCCTCCTGTGCAACAGGATTCGTAATTCACCGGGTAAGAACTGACGTTATCAGTTGGCGAACATTTCCAACTTGTTTTCCTATTTTTCTTCGCCCGGCTCAGTGGGTGTGTTTTACCTGTCACTATGGGAGCGATCCAGATTTTTTTTTTTTCGTTTTGCCCAGTGCTCCTTTGGATTTCATGTGATTTTTGTTCTGTACGCTTTATATCCTTGGGATGCATCCTTTGGTGTGCATATTTTTTGTTGCGTACAACTCCTTTTTGATTTAACACAATTTTGGATAGAAAGAGATTTCACTCTCAGTGGGGGTGGAGTGGCGACGGTGACGGTAAAAAACGGATTTGCCATGTGGCAAAAAGCACACACCTATACAGAGCGACCGTGAGTCTCGGGTAAACTGAAGAAAATGATAAAATGGGAAAATTTTCGTCTCAGAACTTTTAATTAGTTTTTGTGAGCCTGGCGCGTTGCTTAGGTTTTGCTACTTTTTCATTCAGGTAGCAGTGATATCCTTCCGCTGGTACCTCCACTGTTTGACTGGTCGATGGCAAGAGACAAGCCAGGCAACAGGAGCTGACATTACCTCTTGATAAATCAAGTTCTTATTTTTTTTTTTGTACCTTATCACTTCTCTCTGTGTATCCGTGTCGTGTCGTTTTAAATGCATTTTTCAGTTGTTGTTCGAGTTTGTTTTTTAGTCCTTTGATAAGGATCGACTCATCAGTTCTACACTGTCCCATTCTGTTTTTCTTAGCCAGATTCCGCAGATTATGTCGGTAGATACATTTGAAAATTTATTTTTCAAATGAAATTTATGGGCAGGAGATTTTGTGAGAGGATAAAACGTCCTTGGAAGATATTATCACAGTAACCAACGTCTTTGAGTTTTGCATGGGACTTGATGGGAATGAGGCAAATTACAGAATTACAGAATTGGCGGAACTAGGTGGGAAGGAGTCGTTTGAATCAACTTGCCATTCGTAATGCGTTGGCGTGTGGCTAAGGGTGTTTTAATTGACTTTTAATAAGATTCACCCCGTCAGATGCCAGTCGAAGAAACTAGTTTGTCACCACGGTAACCAAGAAGGTGGCGACGGGGTTTTGCTCGCAGTTATCTGCTCTCAATTATTTTGCTCGGTAAAGGAACTGGCATACAGGTATCCGAAGGGGAAGCATTTCGATTTAATTTCATTAAAAGTTAATTATGTAGGTAGTCACGAATTTGTTTGGTTAACTTTAATTTGTTTTTTTTCTTATATTTTAGGTTACCTCGACCAGTGCACAGCAATGAAGGTAAGAGTTAAAGTTTGATCTTTACATGTATTTTCGTAAAACGAGGCTTTTTCTCGTTTAAACTGTTTCTGGTGAACAATAAAAATTGTATCGAAATCATAATATCATCAGTATTCTTGATGATATTATGATTATCCAAGGAGGTGTTAGAACCGACTCATAAAAAATAATATTCTAATCAAGTGTGTAAGGGTAGGGCACTTATGCAATGATACGAGTCGATAGACTACGCCATTCTATCTTCTATGTATTAAAAGAAGCAACCAAAAGATTTATTTAGAAAAATGGCAAAGAATATCGGAGACAAAACGGAACCTTGAGGAACTCCAGCTTTTATATGGTGGACCGTTTCATAATGTACTATTCGAACCCAACATCAAATGGATGCGAAAGAATAGAGGGGACGTTGACTGGTTGTTGACTGGAAGTTCTTTCTATTTTCCGGAACTCTGTCTCGATCATCGCTTTGATAACTCAAGTCATACTAAACTTTATCCTTTGGCTTGATAAGTAGCTGCATATGTATGACAATAATGTTCAAGCCACGTACTTTTAGTTCAACTCTATTTAGAATAATTTATTAGAATTTATGAGTTTGGTTGCAGACTGTATACCTTCATTTAGTTCTTTCCTCACTCCGGATTGAATGAGTTCCAAAATAGTTTTGCTGAATAAGTAAAAGAAATATTGCTCTTCCAGTAATGTTTACTTGAATAAATATGAGCTTATAGGTGGTCTTAAGACTTCAGGTTACATGGAGTGTGTGTAAAACCAATGTTTTAGCTGTCCGCATTCAAGCTACGAATTTGCCGACGTTCTGCCCAAAAAAGAAACAGTTATATAATTGCAGGTATAATATGTACTATCATTGCGAGTGACTAGGAGGATTATTCTCTACAGAATCCTTAACATGATTAGCGTAGAATGGTTCAACTAAGGCTAGCCTATGTTAGATAGAGAAAGATCTTATAAAATCATAACACTAGGTAAATCACGAATAAAAATAGCGTAGAGAACTCTCAATCTCAACCTCAAATATCAACAAATGCATGCAGATACTGAAATATCCTGCAGGGAATATTGCAAATTTGTTAATGTATGAATAGAAAAAAATGGGCCTTTGAACTAAATTAGTTTTTTCATTAAAATTCTGTGTGGATATTAAGTGCATCAATGAAATGGACTAGATTTTTGTAGTGAAAATGCCCTAGAGACCGTGATAGATCCATTATGGTACTTACTATAGAATGAAGATGCAATTTCAAAAGATAAGTCGATGCCCTGGTATACTGACGGGTTAAAACCCAATGTTGGAGTTGGTCCAGGTGTTTTCTCCGACAGTCTTAATCTTAAGTTCTCCTTCCGTCTACCAAACTAAAAGCTTGTTCTATTAAAGAGGTTCTACGTTGGCTTAAGAAAAACATAACACTTGCTAGAGATAAGCACATCTTTTCAGACAGCCGAGCAGTTATCAAATCCGAACCGAACTTCATTAAACTTTCAATAGCTCTAGTAGCTCAATATTCAACTTGGTTGGCTATGGTTTCTTGCGAACAACTTTTGTAGAAGCTGCACAGATGAAAAAACGTTTTTATTTCTTCCTAGTTCTCTCCCGCCGAGAAACCCTTCATTCAGGAGCCTTCTATTATCGATTTAGGCAATCCAATAAACTTAGACGTCAAAAAAGGCACATGTTTTATCAGTAATTCAAAATTGTTTATCGACTTGGTAGAGATACCAAAGATATACATATATTGGACCTATTGCTGGTCTGTGTAAGTGTGTTGGGGTTTCTAATTTGACAGTCACTTCAACCAAATCAAACCAATACCTTTTCAAACGACTCTAAAGACTCTGTACCTCAGAAGCAGGAGTGGTTTATATATTTAACGAGCTGAAGTCCGATATTGCATCAAGAGGTTTTTTTTCAATTCTAACCTCTGTATACCCAACTTCTTTCCAAATGCCACATAGCGACCAGCTGAGTGCACCAACGTCTAAATCATCCTCTAAACGATTTTTGGTTAAGTTTTTTGTTCAATTTCATCCATTTCACCCAAAACGCTAAGGGAGGGAGACATGTGACGATAGTGCACTTTATACAAAAAATATATTTCTGGAATATACATAAGTTCTCATCAGGCTTAAAGTAGATATGATAAGGAAGGAAGTGTCCTCACTCACAGTGATAATATTAAAAATTGGCGATGAACACATCCAATAGTGGAGGCACAGAAAGACTTTATTCTGAGAAAGCTCCTCCAAAAGATCCTCTCTAAAAAAATTCTCTATGCTTCTGTCTGTCTGTACACTAAAGATGCACTTTAAGTGGCAATCTATTAGAATTTCTGGCAAGTTTTCGAATAATCTTTCTTCCTTTATTTACATTGTACATATCTGTTTTATTTTTATAGCAAACAATCCGACTACCGAAAATAACATTTTCCAGCCATTTAAGTTTCCAAATTCATTCAGAAAAAAAAAACCGATTCTAAATTGTACAACAATCGTTTCAATTTTCCATGCAATCTGCTCCAACTCGCGAACCATTCTTTCCCCGAAAAGAGTTATTCTCAAGCACAGGCCCCTTCCAAAACGTTTCATTTGAATATTTGCATATAAACGATGACTTTTGAGCAGCAAATGTGCGCCAATTGTATGACGTATCCGCCAATTCATCGTTCAATGGCGAAAAAAAAGTAAAAACCACAAAAGAAAAAACACCCAAACTAACTCTCTCACAAAGGAAATGGAAAACGGTAGCAATTTCGTAAGGATCTGCCAAGCGAATTTCGCATTTAAAATGATTTTGTTCCTCCGTCAAGTGGCTTTGGGTGATGGAACAAGAAAAAAACGACAAAGTAAGAGTACATACCGTACCCACTTCTAGTGAAAGAAAAGAAGTGAGTATTGGAAAACTTTTGCACTTAATAAATGTGAATTTCTTTCCTTTTTTTTGTTTTGATGTCCTTGCAGCGAGCTACCTTAGTTGACTCCTTCCAACCAGAGGCGGCGGACTAGGTTTACTAGCTAAACAAAGTAGCAGGAGCGAAAAAAAATGTTTTGTTTGAGAAGCAAAAGTTTAAACAAGAAAAGTTGCCTAACCTAATTCAACATCATTGGCGGAGATTATTTTAGCAATTTCTTAAGGTGTACTAAAAGTGAATATTCTTTTAGATGCTTGCCTTTGGAAATTCAATTAGAAAGGATGGCTCTACTTGAACCGGAGATGTTTTCTCTTGTTGTTTCCTCGTCAAGTCTAATCGTTGTGCATTGGGTTTGTTTTATTATGACGGCAATGCTAACCGTCCTAAGTAGTACACCATTTACGACTTGAATAGTGGCACAACCAATGGGCTTTAAGGAAGTTATGGGGTGTTCTTCGTTGTATTTTATCCCAGTAATGTATAAGAATGTAGTAATGATTACTTTTAAGAACTATTTAACATAAGTTGGTATGTATAGGGTGACCAGATAAGAACGATAGGGATGATGGATTGTTAGCATGTATTGTATTCACGTTCAAGCTTTTCCACGTTGCGACCAATTGCCTGCACACTGAAGCCATGATTATGACCGACCTCACGACGGACATTTTTATAACTAAGCCAGAATTTCGGTAAAAAAATGTCTGCACATTTGGCAAGCAGAAAACGATGAATAAAAAAATGGCAAACTTTACTGAATGTTTTGAGAGCTAGATGTCATTGGTAGCTTTGACAGCTGCTGAAACATAATAATTTGCAAAAGTATCATTGCTATCTGGTCACCCCTTATATAGGAAAGTATTACAGTAGAACAGGGTTAACATCTGAAACTGGTTTTGAAGTTATAATATAGGACTATTGGAGCCAAACTTTTGCAGGATTGTGTATCTACATACATACACGCATATGTGTGTATGTTTGAACAAATAACTCAATATGCTCCAAATTACTTGAAACAAATAGTTGAAGTCATCAAAGAAGTCTTTGAAGATTCGAAATCAAGTATCATCATCGGTCACCTCCGGCATCAGAGTTGGATGTTACCAGTGGAATACAAGTGCCACTGCCAACCCCGTTGAATGTTGTTGAAACGCCCAAACACTACAACTACTTCTTCTTCTATATCACGCATCATTTACCCCATGGAATTTAATTGAATTTGATTAACTTATGAAATTGAGTCACGTTTATCATGCTGGTGAGCTATATTTAAATCCACTCAATCCCAATCCCTATGCGAACGTGTCAGTAGTGTACACACGCATATAAACATATCCCCAATGCCTGCCAAAGCAAATCTCAATTTTTACCCGGTTTATGTTTCAATTAATATTATTTGTTTACGAATATGGAAACAGTAGCAATGGCAATGGCAATGGCGTCTAAAAGCATCCCGAGATGCCAAGTAGTGGCATCACCTTAAATATAATTACAAATTCCAAAGGGACGACACGAGTTGTCACGAAATTAATCCCAAGTGTCCCTACGGCTAAATTGAAAGGAAAGTCATCTTCATCCTGCGCCTCATCCGGGTGCCTGGCTTCCCTCTTCCACTGTGCTGCTGCTGCCGCCGTCGCCACTGCCGCTTCAATCAAAATTGCTTTAAATTTAAATTTTTGCCAAAAAGGAAACTCATTACTATATCCCCTTAAGCTACCACTACCATCGGAACTGGCATTCTCGTCTACGATGCTGTTGGAATACAACCCCATGCTGTACAGAGAAACACCTAAAATCCCGGTAGTGGGTTGAATTCCTCTGCCACCCACTACTCTCCCTCTCTGTCTCTTTTTCACTTGCTCTCTCGTTATATTTATCTGTCTTTCTCGGCTCACATACATACATACATACATCAATAAATCTTAAGGTCCTATGCAAACAAAAACCTTTGATCTCAATCAATTTGCGTTCGGATAAAATCCTTTTATTTTCGATTACGAGGATTTGTTGTTTTCTTGTTTCTTCGGATTCAGATTCAGATTCGAATTCGGGGATATACATCCATACAAACATACATATATTGTTAGTGGGATTGGTGCTGCTGATGCTGTTGTTGTTTTTCTTTTCATTTTGTGCACAATCACCGCCCGGTTGCATGTGGAGATACCATAATTTGTTGGTCTAATTTTATTGTATTTACCCTTTTTTAAGTAGCAAATATCCTTGGAGTTGAACTCTAGGGGGGGGGGGGAGATGTTGCAGAAGTTTTGTTTATATAAAAACAAATGGGGGAATAATCGGTACAAAAACAGGAGATATTTATACATATGCATATGTTCGTATATGTGCTTGTTTGCGAGCGCAAGGATGTGGGCAAGGACATTACATACTCGTTCGTATTTCAGAAAAGTGGATGGAATTTAAAGATATCTTTAAGAATAAAGAGTCCTTAAGAATTTAGAACTTTAGAAACAAGTCAACCGATCGCCAACTGTCAAAGTGTCAACGAATGAAACATTGGCCATCATACGAAACGAATGACCTGAGTCCCAGCAATATTGTTCCAAAATACGTTGACGTCTAATCTGTTCTTAACGCGATTGTTCTTGACGGTTGTTCTTGACGGTTGCTCTTAACACGTAACCCACAGAATTGACAGTCACACGTCTTAACATTTTTTGAACACGTTGAAGATTGCTTGTGAGGTCGTATTGACAGGCGCAAAACTCAGTTCGCGATCGCGATCACATGCCCATTGCCACGTTTGAAGGAAATAATTCGACACAAAATTTCGAGATGGCAACTATCCCAGCTTATTTGTGTGAAGCCAGGTTTTAGGTACCATAAGGACGCGTTATGCCAAATATTTATATTTCTATTTCTTGGAGAGCAGCAATGATGACGACGACCTTCCCGACAATTCAACTACATATATGCCAAGCTGTTGTACTTCGACGTTCGGCAACCAAAATTGTGGGATGGTGAGCTTTGATATCATCAAGAACATATTGAATGTGGGCGTTTTTCCGTCCGCCCCAAGCACATTCATCTAGACATCTGTTTGCATCATCTATTACATCTCTATTTGCATCAACTTCGTTGCAAAACTGACGAAAGCCTCATATCCGGCTTATAACCGGCTTATTCCTACCATTACTTGGTTTTATTCCTATCTTACTTACTTACTTAGATGGCGCTACAGTTCGGGGTGGATCTAGGCCTCAACCAACAACCTCTTCAGTTAGCGGTCTTCGGCAAGTTGGTTGAGGTCCTCTTCCACTTGTGCGCGCCACATAAGCCGAGGGCTTTCTCTACTGATTTGTTCGTCCCTCTGGTTTGGAATCGAAGACTCTTTGAGCCGAAACGTTGGTGTCCATTCTTATTTGCTCAAATCGCTGTGAAATTTCGTCCTCCAAAGCCAATCAACGCAAATGAGACCAAAGGTCTTTTGAAGAAGGATATCTTCATCTGGCTTTGTTAACGTCCATGCTTCATGCCATAAAGCAGGACTGGGGATATGAATAAAGAGTCTCGTTGAGTTTCTCGACAAGGCCTTACAACTTAATTGCCTTCTTAGCCCAAAAAACAACGATTGGCAAGAGTAATTCTCTGAAACCAGTGACAGCTCGCTATGACCTCCCCACGACATCAATGTCATAAGCATATGCAAGCAATTGAACAGACCTCTGGAAATTGGACCCCCTGGTGTTCGCTTGTGAGTCTCGCACAATTTTCTTAAGTATGATGTTGAATAAGTCGCATGACAGCCCATCACCTTGTCTTTTTTTGTAATATCGCGAGGAAATATGACTACAGATGTCTTACACCTGAAACTTAAGTTTCTGGCTTATCTTCCAGACAATACACTGCGAAGGGCTCAAATTATGTTCCCTAAATTTCACCCACTAACATAAGTCTGCTAGTTTTCTAACAATCAAGGCTTGACCAAATATACATATACTTCAATATTCCTGAGGACTGACGGTCCTCCTACATCAAAATATTTACATATGTGTACATACATAAAGGTCCATGTCTCCCAGTGACCTTAAGGTCAAAGACACACAATATAATGCAAAAACAAAAACAGAAACCTCACGTGACCTGAAAAGAATTCAATTTGGCCAAAAGCGATTACAACTTTTTCGTAAGACTATCGATTGTCGGCGGCTCTTTCTGGCCCCAAAGTTATTTATTCTTCAATAAATCTCTCCCTTGTCCTTGGAATTAGCGTAAATGGTGCGTATGCAAAAATCCCATAAAAACACCTAAACCTAAATAGCTGCAGGCACATCACAAGGCTAACCTCACCCTTGAGAAGCAAAAAGAACAAAAAAAAAAAAAAAACTTTTGTACAGTCTTCCGCATTTATAGCATACACCCCTAGGTGGCTAACAAATTTATGTGTATTTACGAAAAAATGAATCCTATTTTCTGATTTGTGGAGGCATATGAACACATACACAACACAGGACCCTCAATTGGTAATCGTAACTCATTTTTATATGGTTCCTTAGGTTGTTGTTCCTGCCAAGGGATGTTAAAGTGCCATAAAAGAAGTTTTGTTTTTCAGATTCGCCATTAAAATGTCTTCCTGTTTTCTTTTTATTTTAAATGTAAAAAGGGGAAATATACAGGAATCTTTCGGAAGTCGCAAAAGACAACGAAGGGAATTCCGTATTTCGTCCCTGTAAGCCCTCGACAAACACCATTTCGAACGTTGTTGCTTCGGTTTTGGTATTTAGTAGTAAAAGTCCTTGCGACGACGTCGAAATTACCTCTGCGAACCATTATGATAAACTGGAGAAATGAAAGCCAATGCCAGGTTGAAAGGGGGTAACCCAATCCTCCACCAAAGGCGAGGTATTCCCTTATTGAAATCCACCAACAAAAAAGAAAAAAAACCAAAAGTTTGACGATGATGCTGATGACTGTGGGGGCCATTGTGTTGGCAGGAAATTTTACCTTAAATTGTTATTAGAAAATATATGAGGAAGTAATGAGATTCCGCGAATTGATTCCTGCGATTATCCCTTGTGGGGATGAAAAAAAAAATGTGTCCCGTCTAGAAATGAAAGGGAAAAAAGGAGTAGGTCTGGCGGTTGATGGGATGGTAATTTTCGACAAAAGAGATTCATTTGTTTGGGGGGTAAGTCAAATTTTCTTATGTCACCGCAAGGATTCATCCTTATTGTTATTATTTTACCCCTGGTATGACATTAAAAAAAGAGTGTCAGCTTTGGAGAACAATGAACAAGTTCCAGGAAATAATTTGAAAACGAATCTTGTGTTCCATAATTCAGACCTCCAATGTGAAAAATTAGTAAGAAGATCATATGTGTAAGAGTATATAGAAAAGATTTGAGATCAGCTCAAGATGGTTGAGGCACACCGGCACATTCAGCCCTATTAGCTAGTCTTAAAAATTCCATCTCTTGTGCCATTTCATGGTTCGCTTTATACGATATACCACAAATTTCTCCTCACTTCCTCACTAACAAGGCCAAGATATCTATTTTTCATAAGTATTTCCACTTGTTTTAGACTAAAAGTATCATACTCATCCTCTTCTTCGCAACCTTATGTTACAATATCATGCCATAGTATTGTCCAAGTTATTACCCATCTACTGATCGTTTACCTTCTCCTCAGCCATTCCTTGATAGGACAAGCTGCAGTATGTGGCTGCCATTGAACTCCCTCCTATTAAGCGAGACAGAACAGAAATCCTTTCGTAGAGTGTTTTGTCCTCTTTGGGCCCTAATACCGGAATTCACTTTAATATGACACTTTGACATATTTGAGACTTGGACATTCGCAGCAGAAGTGTATTGTTTCTTACTCTACCTCTGTGTCGTGCAGCCTTGGCATCCATCTTCTGCGATGGGGTTGAAGACTTTAAGGACACTAATGAGCGATAGGAGTTCTCGATCCTTTTATTGTTGGATTGGGCCCAAAAGTACTCTCAAAACACGGCACGAGGAGAGTGGGCTCCACCTAGCGCGAAGTGAGAAGGCTAATGGATGGTTAGACCGAAGGATCCATTGGAATGTCGTTTGATGCCGAGACATTGGCCAGTACTTCCTCAATGGTCGACTGACAATACAAGTCTGTTTGCAGGTTGGTATCAAGTCGTTATTTCGTTTCAAAATAGTCGCTACTGATCGTAAGAGTCTACGATAGTACTCGTCTGTAAGGAGCCTTGAACTCGTTAACTTTAGTACATACATACATACATATACATACATACATACATATATGTATATCATACTACACGCCAAAACAAACATACAAGTGCTTGTATTAAAGAACATAAAAAAAAATCCCTCTCATATGTAAAACGTCACTTAACCATATTTATTTAATTCAATATTGAATGAACACATATGCAGATGTGCCAATAAATTCCTTTACTTTATGTTTTCTTTTTTTTTTGTAACTAACAAGTCCCCAAAAAAGTATTTCCAGACGGCTAGACGTCCAAAATGTGATCGGAAGTCTCCTAAATACACTTCGTTCCCTACTTCCATACACTAACAGTACACATTCTGGATGCTCAGTTCTCAAATGGAAAGCATTCCTCAACCATCACCAATTCCAGCGATTCAATGTGTAAACCTAATGAAAACACAAATTACTTCCGCACATTGGCACGTCCTTGCCACACCCACTTACCACCCATCCACTCATACACAAAAGCACACTCTGAATCTCGGAAAAGTAAATAAAAATACAGAGAAGTAGAGAGTAAAAAAAAAGGAAGAGGAATTATCCTTTCACGCTTTTCCAACACCAAACGACCAACGAGACCAGGACGACGACGGTAATAAACCCATAGAGATGCAATTATTAGATTTTCTTCCTCTCACCCAAACATCCTCTTTCGCTAGCAAACGACTCGGGCGTCCTTGCCGCCCCCCTCTCAATCGCACACACCGACACTGCAAGGATCTCTCTCTCTCTCTCTCTCTTTCTCTCTTTCATTCAGTCGGTCGGACTGTATGTGGCGAGGGAAAGGTGAATCATAAAAATGATTTTTATTTATTTTTACCGCCATAATGCTGTATGTCTATACATATGTATGTATGTATGTGGGCGAAGAGGAGCAGGAGATACGGGGATTGAGATTGAAGAGACGAGCACAAAAAAAGCGTAAATCATAGGAATAAATAAAATCGGAAATAACTCATAAATAAATCGAAAGGAAATTGACATCATCCCATCATCAGAAGCAGTAGCGGTGGCAATACCAGTAGAGACGTCACCACTGAACCGGGGCCGTTAAAGAGCCTCCATACAGATACTTTCTTATATGGGGCTGTGAACGTGTATGTCTGTTATCCAAAATATCCACCAAGTGGGTGAAAAAGAGAGAAAATCTTATCCGACAGTTGTGTGCGGCAGGCATAACGTGGATAAGATTGTGTACGTGGTTTTTAGGTTGCAATAAAAGCGGTCTACCTTTGTGGCCCATTTTTCCTTATAAACGAAAGAAAATTGTCTGCGTGATAAATTTAAATAAATGTCTGTGGTCTTTTAAGACCTACTTCACTGTGGAAGACAAAAATGTACCCTCATATGTTACTCGTATCATTATCTGCATTGAGTGCGATGAAAGGAGGTGACATAGATTCACGGCCGACATCATGACTTTTTAGATTTAAATGAATACCATAGATAATATGTCCTTTTAAGAGCATAATACATGTATTGTTGACCTGGACCCGTCAAGTTGTAAGTCGATTTTGAGTCTGATGGCCTAAATATGCCTCCATATGGTATAACAAGCACGACATAAACCTAGAGTAGGATAGATTCCCGTCAAGAAAGGTGGAATAAATTCATACTTGACATGCTGGGTTACACGCTCAAGACCTGCGAAAATTAATGATTGTGAAATAAACAAATTTGGGCTTATAACTGGTTGAAGAACTAATGATGCGACTAGATAATCATTATTTGCTTCCCAGCGTTAGTATTACATAAGACCCTTTCCCGGCATCTTAGTTCGTATGGTGTATCCAAGTCCAGTTTACTAAGGATCTCATCCGATTCATCATGAATCTCGAGACGTGATTCTCTACGAATTGAGTTATATCCTACATTGTTGGACTTAACTGCATTTGAGCGCAGGATTGCAGAAGCCAGATAACGGCAATGCAGACTATTTTTTCCACCTTGGCCAACAGGTCACACGTACACTTCTTTAAAGGGATTTCCCACCATATAAGAGAAGATCGATCTGACTGACCCGTTCTCTGGCAGATGAATAGAACCTTTATAAGCCTTGACTCTTTCCTGTATGTTAGGTTTCCAGTCTAACTTATTATCCAATACAATGCCAAGGTATCTTAAGCGATTCGAAAATTCCACCCCATCCAGTTCCAGCATTTTTAAGGGTGATGTCTTGTATTTCAGTTAAAGAGTACCAAATGTGTTTTTTCATCAGAATATGGCGCGATGTCCACTGTTATGTTAGTTTGTTCCTTTAGAATGATACCAATGACCAGAGAAGTAAAAAAGTCACAAAAATACTGAATTTCTAGCAGTCGATCCATTGTATTAATCATGTGACATACTGACGTAGTTCGTAGGTGTAAAGATTGTAGGTTGGATGAACATAGTGATAAACATATATGTTTAAGTATTCCTCGAGTCTCACGAGACCTACACTTCATCTGAGGCTGGTGGCTACACTTGAGTAAAATTGGGTGAAAACATATTTGGAAAAGATCGAGATTTTCTACAGCGGTTGTGCCTAGTGTTCTCTTTATTTTTAGAAAGAAATCGCTGGCACCCTAAACAAGTTTGCTGGTGATTCTCCCACGACATTTTCCTTTGCTATTTTAGACTACCTATTCAAGTAAGATTGCAGAGAAATAATAGAGAAATACTCAAGTAGTGAGCTACCACAAGGCTATTTCATAACAGATCTCATTCTATTCATATTTTTGTACCTACAAAACAATAACCTTTCCGATGACGAGTTGATTCTATAGCTTTGCTGGGGACACCGCAGTTCATCCTGCTCTATCCTCCAATCCTTGTAATTATGCTAATTCCAATGATACAGTTGCCCCACATTCGTAGCCACCCCACATTTGCAAAGAAACCCCTTATTTTTCACATCATATCCAAAGCACAAGTCCGCCTTAAATCAGGACACGCATAATTCACTCCTGAGAGCTTTATTCTCCGTACTTTCATACATTTCCTCGCAGCCAGAGAATATGTATCTCATTTTTGTCTGCTTCAGTCTCAATTTACAAGTTGATTCGCAAATTATTATGCAGTAGCAGCAGAACGACATGATGTGCTTGTTGCTACACTTACGTATTTTGTTCTTACAAAAAAAATAATACAAGGGGCGATGAAGAAGTGGGAGGACAACATCCTTTTCAATTTCGCGAAATGAAAGTTAACAACATTTTTCAATTCTAATTCAGTTATGAAATAATTCTTCTTTCAGCTTATTTTTTGTGCGTTGTGTCGCTTTCTCTTGGTTACACCACCACTCGCCCTTTTCTTCAGTTCCCGTTTCAGTATTTTTTTATTTTTTTTATTATTCAGTCAGTCAGCCACATGTATAAAGAAAGGAGGATTGCCACTCGCATGACATACGAGGATAATATCAGGGATAAGCTGGGTTCATCGTCGCGCTCTGTGAATGAATATATGATTGCTATAATAGTGTGTTGCTCTTTTTTTTCATACATACACACATACGTACATTCATATATGCATATCTTTAAGGTGGAGAAGATGTCCTTATTTTAGATGAATTAAGAATGTCATGCGACAGGAGTAGGATATGCTGAGAAGAGCTTAGCGATTCTGTACTTTACATACATTTGTGGGAAAAATTCTTTGTTCGCACGCGCACGTGATAAATGCTAATGTTGGCGGCTTTTACGCTGGGATAATGGGGTAATTTGGAATACAAATTTTGGTTATTTGTAGCCTTAAATTCACAAAAGGCTTTGAGAATCTGGAAAAGCCAAACACAAGTAATAATGTTCCAGGATTCTTATTGTAGTTACGCATGTAATTAGTTTTCATATAACGTCTTCAAGCTTTCCTTTAAGCTGGAAGGTGGCTTAAGTCATTCCTTTTTGAAAAGCCTCGCTTTTCTTTGGCTACAGACTCCCGCTCACCAAAAAAAAAAGTCTTTACTAGCCAGATTTAGAGTCACCTTTATCAACAATACTTACTTGCTCCGAATCTGTCCAGTTTTCGAGCCAATCCTGGTTGTTCCACGTTCGGTGGTGTTCACGTGCTTTCCGTCCTTCAGTACTTTAAAAATTTTGACGAGCTAAATGTAAATATTTAAATATTCGTAATAAAATTGGTGGCAAAAACATTACAGTTTTCCAATAATATTGTCAAGAATGCCACGAATACAATAAAATAATAGAAACCGAAAACCCTCGGAGAAGTCCAAAATCGGAAAAGAAGACAGTCCTTTGCAAAGACTCTTTAGGACAAGAGTTTGTACTTTTAGAAAAACTTTTTGTGGAGCCACAAAAGTAAGACTAATCGTCTGCGATCAAATGGCTAAAGTACGTGGAAATACCAGCGAACTAGCCCTACAGGAAGCATAATGTAAGCCTACTCATGTGGACTCATACTTAAAAAAAATAAATATATTTTAAATTGTCGTCAAAAGTATTCCTAATCTATGACCTTCGTAAAAAGCCTAGACCTATTGGCTTACTTGAGGATCTTGATTGTATGCTGAACTCTACGTAATTGGCTGTCCTTCATCCTGGCAAAGTTCCAGCTGATTCTTACATCTAAAGAACTTGACTATACCGAACTAGTGGAGCTAATTAACACAATTTCAGTTCGTATAGACTGTATCCAATCATGGAGTGTTTCCTGCAAAAAAAAACACCTCACATTTATTAAAATCTGAAACCAATTTACACGATCTACTCTAGTTTCACTCCTGAAAGCACGAAGTTGAGACTAGCTTAAAGCTTTTTCGCTTCCTACATTAATTATGCATCAGCTCTGTACTGCAAATTCGACTACCTACCTCAGCAGAACTGAGCTGTAGGATTCAACTACTGGTAGGTACGTTCATGAACAAGACAAGGACAAGGACTTTTAGAGTGCCGCCATAACAATTTCAAAATACCGCTTGTTTTCTTCTACCATCCTTTGTCAGATAGTATTTCCTTTATATTGTTTCTAGTTAGCAATCCATCCATCCTCAGAACTTTAAATATAAATACATGCATATGACTACTTTAAGATATTGGATGTTCTCCAAAGTTCCAAGTAATTGCAATGTCTGACAACAGGGAAGCCGTCGGCACCTAAAAAATAGAAAACATTTTTATAGGATATTGCAGCAATCAGAATGTAAATTAGTCCGGCCAAAACAGAATGTAAGAAGACCAAAAGACAGGTCAAGTAGGGACACATGCCGTAAGGTTTAATGCTTCCGTCAACGATTTCCGTAGAAAATGCCGAGTAAAGGAAGTGGATACACCTTCTGTTTACCACTCCTGCCCTAAATTTAAAAGGTCTTAACATTTTTGGGTTGTTATTTGTTTGATCCATTTCAGACCCGTTTTTTAAGACATCATTTAAGGTACATATGGTCCAAAGTATGTTTCTAAATTTCACTTTCACTTCTTTTTTTGCATCATAGCCTGCTGCAGCCATCTTCCTTACTTTCAAATTCAAAACTGTTTCCACCCTAATTTGATGCTTAATTGGGAGAAACAATTCACCTGCCTCCATATTTTCCCCTAATTTGTGCTCAGTATCTTTACAGAAGGACATGTCATTGGTATTACAAATAAACCCTACTCATCACGCACCGACTAATTAAGCTCTCCATAGCATAAGCTCTTCGGCCGCTTCTAATTAATAGACTTATTCGAAATCACTCAAGAAGTCATTATCTCATTACTAACCGACCGTTATCACCCTCCAGACTGTCTGCGCTTTTTTAGCAAATTCCCCCGCCCATTTAGGACCACTTTGGCCTATGGCAAAGGATACAGAGTCCTGCGGTGGCATTCATGTGTCTGCATGCCTGCGATGTGATTGACGGCTTTTTTGGTATTGACAATTTTGACACCTTTGACACACCCCCCCCCCCCACTGATATTCATTCTTTCGGTGGACACGACGACAAAGAACCTGTGTTGTACGCCATCAGATCCGCCTGGAGCTTCCTGCTTTGCCGAGATACGCTCCATGGTCTCTCAATTTCGTAATTATTTCGAACACCCTCGTCCTTGTCGTTGTCGTTGTCGTCATCGTTGTTGTGGACATCATCTTCGTACAAAGTAATAAACTTTGTTGCGGACAATCGGTCATGTAACGAAGCTACATACTTACATCCTTATTGCTAGGATAACACACGATAAAACACATCATGACCTCTCTGTTTCATTTTCCAGAGAAACGAGAGAAAATGATGGATTCCCGTTAAAAAAAAAAAGGACCAAAGTCAAAATTGCAAGCCTTACAAAACAAAATTGATTTTTCCTATCACCACCACCCGGGTGATTCTTTTATTCGCCAGGATGAGAAGTCCTTTTTTTCCAGTGCCAAGAAGGAGGAAATAAAATCCATATCAGTTGTGCGACTGTAATCGCATCAGAGCCTATTCGGCACAAAAAAGGAATACATAAGTAAAATGAAATAAAAACTTAGTGGATGTGTGTATCCTTGCTTGGAACTTTTACAAAAGTTCACATTCGCAGTTTAGTTGTAAAAAGGACGAGATTATTATTATTACAAGGACATGTCTTTTTCTTTTCATTTGTGTTCTTCTTTTCTTTTTCTTTCCTTTTTTTTTTTTTGGGATTCGGCATCATATCCTCCCCCTAGATTTGTGAGTGAGCCTGACATCATCATCGTCCTAAGAACACAAAAAAAAAATAAATAAATAAATAAAACCGAGCACATGGATGAAAAAAAGGATGAAATAATAAGTGAACATCGCTCGTCATTTCCAGAGGATATGTGTATGCGAGTGTGTATGTGACGTTCAAATTGGCCTTTTGTGTAAAAATCCTATGAAAGAAAATTGCAGGATTAAGTTTAAGGATTTCGTCCGACATACACATGGAGTCATATCATCATATGATGCGGAGCTGAAGACGAGATGATGCTCGTTTCTTATTTCAATTTCATATCCTTTTTGCCGTCGCCTGTACTGCTTCCTTTTCACTTTCTGCAGCTGCACTCAATCGCATTCGTTGCCAATTTTCAATTCGCAGTATGTTGGTGTACCAAGAATGAAAGAATCGTTGGCAAGTGACTGTGCCTTTGCCTCCTCCTCAGCTGACACTCAACAAGTGTGCGCTTCCTTCCTTCCTGTTCCGGTTTTCTTTCACTTTCTTATTTTTTTTTTTCTCTCCCCCCACCTTGTCGGGACGATGTGCGTGATTTTTCTTCTCTAATAAAACGTAACTAAATTGGAAGTGTCAAAAAATAAGCAACAGCTAGCTGTGTAGTCCTTTCAATGTAAGTTCACCTTCGGCTGGTCGGGCGTTCACATTCACAGTTTGCGTTATAAATGTGCAAACACTAATACACAGACGGAGATAGTAATTTTTGATGGTCTTGTCGGAGGGGTTTCTTTTTTTGTTTTTTTGTGTGTAGAGGAAATGTATTGGATGTCCTGAAGGAATTTCCGCTCCTGAGGAGAATTGCCGGACAAATTACTTGATGAGGCAATTACTTGAGATATTTTATGAAGTGCTGTGGACAGCAGACGAAGATTCTTGTCGGTCAGACGGAGGCGGTTCAGGTAAAGAGAAAGAGAGGTACATACTTATTTGATTTTAGAGTGAATTTTCTGAATTTCCAGAATTCAGGATGATTCTAATGCGAATACTTTTAGCTATAACCGAAAGGGGTAACGTGAACTTGGGAATGGTACCCACAATTTTGTAGACACTGCGAAACTAAAAGCATTTGTCTTTGGCAAGGACTAGACAGTTAAATCGTCAGGATTGCATTGCGAACTTTGTGGATTTATTGCGCTCACCCGACCCAGAACTCTCGCGTATATTGCTCGAATCATAATTGATAGGTTTACAACTAATCCCTGTATTAAAATTTTTGAAAAATTTGTCTAGGCTTTCCCAAACATCTACAAAATTTTGACTCTCAATTTTCTAAAATTTCTCTTAAGACTGCATTAGGAAGCCTGTTAGTATCTAGGTGTAAATGTATAAAGGTTCCATTATTGAGTTTCACTTTGAGGCTAAACCGTTTGTATGGTTCTAAGCGCTACTTTGTTCGGTTTAACATTTCGGCTTACGTATTTTTCCGAGGTTCTGACTTTTCTCTTGCCTATGCATGCATATTGTTGTATTACGTTGTTTAGCTTTGAACAGGTAGAAGATAGTAAAACTTCCGAAAGACTATTTACTCTATTAAACCTGTTTACTTCGATTATGTTTGTACGACATTATAAAACGCAGCACAAGTAGTTTTGATAAATAAAAGTGACCAGATAGGGAGTCTGTCAAGATCTTAGCATTATATTTGGTTATTGGTAGAACGTCTTTCATTATTTTCATTCACTTGACTGACATTTAGACTATGGAAGCGTTCAGGTCAAATGTATGATGATTGGGTACCGGGCTTGGCAAGTTCGTTAACATCCTCATTTCTAGGAATACCTATATTTTCGGAACTTATCCTAGTATGTTTTTACTGTGTATAGCTAGCTGTAGGAAGACAGTTTACACTCGAGAATTTTTAGAGCTAGTTCAAATATTAAAACTTCACATATTTACTTGTAATCATCGGAGGTTTCACTCTCTAGTACAGAGCTCAATAGTAAAATGCTCAGCTTGAAATATAGAAGGAGAGAGTCCTAACGACCCATACAATACGTAGTTCGGACTCCTATCACTTGAAGGATGCATAAAATACAAGATGCGTACTGGTTTTGTTGTTGCATAGAAAGGATCCTTGCTGCCTCAATCTTATATGAAGAGGTGGGAGGTCAAAAACAACTTTCGCCACAACAGTCGAACAAATATGCATTGCACCCGTAATGACTACATCCCAAATCTTTGCATTTTAGAGGAAAGAGTGGAAGGTTTTATTGATTTTTTATTGAGTTTGTGGCTTAAAGTTACCCCGAGATATTTTGTTTCTTTAGAGAAACACAGTTGTGCATTCTCCTCTTTGGTGAATGACATGAAGCCTTTTTTTTTATTTAGTTTTTAGGCCTTCTTCTAGCATCAATCATCAATTTTGTTTAGAACATTTTCTTACAATTTTGACTACGTCATCTACATAGCCCTGAGCTTAGAATGAGCCATAGTAAGACGACAGAAATCCAATTGTCCAAGCTGTTGAGTATGGGGCATATTTTTCTGGTTATCTCTCAGTCAATGCTTTTGGTATCAGCAATAGCTGTGATGGATTCTAAAGACACTTTATCAAAGGCTGAGCAGATATCGAGAAAAGCGCCGATAGAGACTTTTCAAACTTTTTGTGGTAACAATATAATGCAAGGCTCTTACTGTCTGACTGTCTTCATATCCAAATTAATGGTCATTTTAGGGAATGTACATACAGATCGATGAGTTTAAGAATTCTGCCATTTTCGAGAAACACTAAGATGAGACTGATAAGCCTGAAAAACTATAAGTCTAAGGGATGTCTGCTGCCAGCTTTATGTATGAACACCACTGTAACATGGTTCACCGATTAGTGTTAACATACATACAGTTTTATGAAGGCGGCATGTAATAAGACATAACGAATTTCGCTAACGATTTGCGTCTTGTTTTTACTGTTTTGGTTCCTTCGTTGTTTTGAAGTTATTTTAAAGCAAAAATGTACCATTGCGTGTTAGCCATATAATATCCATCTACTAAATTTTAGCAGCTGGCTTGACATTGTGTGACATATGTTTGATATACTTACGAGTATAGACATCACTGACGGAATGTAAAAACGTGTAGCATGGGGCACGTAGACCTTGCACATTCTTTCTGTGGCAATCGTTCCTCTTTATGATCTTTCTGTTAATATTTATCACGTCTTGATGAAGGAGTTGATTTAGTTTGGTTGATTATTGGATGTCAACCCACATATTGTTCTTGTCGTTCTACAAATGATTGCTTTTGAAAGTCTTCGAAACTATAGCCTGAACACTAAATCCTACGAAAGAATAGTGTAAATATAATAAATAACAGTTTTTATAATCATGTACAATTAGCTACATATTTACTAATCCAAATAAGTTAGAGAAAGGGGTCACAAAAAACAAGAATTCTAACCAAAGGGGGGCCCATATAAAGTACCTGTGTACGTACTGCTCATCTAAGTAAATTTCATGTGATGGTTAACTGAATCGAGTTCAGAAATTCCTCAAAATCAATTTAACTAAATACACCACCCGATTACATCGATAAAATGCATCTCCCGTGCTACCTTATTATTGGTGTAGTACCCAAACAGCTCAATACTCTCCCACTTAAGGAAATTCGCACTCAATCTTGCGAAAATTAACACAAAATTCTACAACATAATTAGCACCGCATGGATTTTAAAATCGAAACTTTATCCTTCGAGGACGTCGCCATGTGCCGCTGCCGGTGTGCCAAGGAGTTAACTTTTCTTTAGCAGGCTTCCCCACCGCACTGTTAGCTCAGCCAAGTGCAAGTTAAATAGGAAAGTTTTTCCGAAATACACGATGAAACCAGTTTCTCGGTTGGAAAATCTCATTTTAATAATCCTTTCCTTGGCAAAACTTTACCTTGTCCAAATGCAGACATACCCATCCATGCATACACACGCACAGGCAGATCTCGATGTAAGCTGGTTAACAAGTGCATAACAGTGACGCCACTTAATCTTGTTCCACAACTTAAATCCTTGTGGAGAACTACCTACTACCATATGAGCACGCAGATACACATGTGTCCCGGTTGTAGATGGCTCTGCCCTTAATCAAGTTGAATGGTTCATAGTTTAACGCCAAAATCCTGGCAATGAAGAGGGTACCACACCGGTTTTGGCAGCACCATTGGAGTCACAACAATTCACTACTCGTACCTCCATCTGGACAGGTGAGAATAACCCCACCAACAGCAGCGAAAAAGAAACCCCTAAACGACCAATCTACCGCGTCAAAGTTGTGTGTCTGACCAGCGGATGAGCGAACGTTTTTTTTCGGAAACGTGTGTGATCGGTAGTTCGTGCGAAAAGTACCATGGAATGATGTGGAAAATCGTTTAAAGTGGTCGGCCCAACACCACCACCCCCTGCTCCAGTGAACGATGAAAACACATCAGAGTGCCACTGATGGATGACGATGATGGAACTTTCCGTAGAGGAGCAGGAGCAGGAACCACCAGGAAAAAAGGACTATTTCATCGCCCAACGATACGGTTACCAACAATCTCTGGGTATGCATTTCACTCATTGGTGAGTGGGGTCCATCCATGAGTTCGTGTCGGGATTAAATTGGTAAGCGATATTGGCACGAGTTGAGATTAGTTGGCTGTCATCGTTCGTCCGTCGTAGGGAATGATGGCGCGCTCTGTGTGTGCGTTGGCCATAACCTTTAGTTCGGCGGTGATAACAGCAGTATTGACAAAGGCAATGTTTTTCAAATACAGATATTTTTTTCCTGTTTTTTTTTTTGTTTTTTGCTACCTCACGAGGGTTATAGATATTTCAGTGTTTTTCTTTCGGGCGCGAGGCGAAATATTTATGGAAATTTTTGCTTTGTTCCAGTTTTTTATACTTTTTCTCGGGTCGACCATATCGGTTGCTCATCGGAATCAATTCAGAACGGAATAATTAATTAGGGATCGCATTCATTTCAGACTTTTGTGCGGACAGAATTTTTGCATAATTTCATTTTGGGTACTATTTGATTTCTGATTGGCTCGTCGACGATGAGTACTGAAAGTTTTATCGATTTGGTTATTATATTGACATATTTTTTCGAGGGTTAATTTTGAGACACAAAAAGTTGTTGATTTAAGAAGGCGCTAAATTTGAATGAATGTGATTATTGGATTTCGTGGTGAATTTAAAGTTATTTAAAGTTCAAGAAAATGTTTAAAAATGTTCGTGATCTCAAGAGAAAACGAGGATCAAAACAACCCATATCTGTTTTATTCAAATAAAAGGAAAGGGACTCACGTTTAGCTCTCAAATGATATCGAACTTAAGGTTATTTAAGGTGATAACACATGTAAAGAATTAAAATGGTGTATGTTGAGAATTCTCGATTTAAAAGCCACATGAATTGCCACTTCGAAGTGTCTTTACTTTTCCATTTGTTTAACATATTTCCGAAAGTTGTTTAAAAACGTAAAAGTACTCGCTTTTCTTATGCAACAAATATACGAGAACCTTGTAAGAGAAGTCATCTATTTTGGAAGTACTATTAAGAGAAGCACGAGAACTATCCACGACTATGCTTTGACATTTGAGCCGATATGAACGCAATCCAAACGTGTGAAACGATGCCGTGAAGAACCCACAGCACTTACGGCAAACTATAAAGTTACATTTCTGTGGATTCCAGGACTCCAGGATTTAACGTGAACGAATTTAGAACAGGTCCTGGCAATGGTCGTTACTTCAGTTCTAACGCTTCTAACTCTTCTTGAATCCAATATACAGCAAATGCTCGCAACACTAGCTAATGAGAGATATAACGCACTAACATCTTGTTGTGTCCACAGAAAACTTTGTAGAACACATGGCATTGCCAATGCCAAGCAAATTTTAGCATTTTATCCAATCTAGACACCCTTTCTACCTATCAATGTTCATATGATACCTAAGACACTCGTTACCTCTTATAATTCCAATGGAACAAGCAAAGCCTACCTTCGTGACAAAATGCTTGTTTATAAAATATTTGCTTTTAACTAGTTAACCAAACATAGTCCCGCATTTTGTACCCTCGACCTCGTAAACTGGTTTATCTTGCCTTTATATACAGGGACGTTTTACTTCTATAAGAAGATCCACTGTAGGTTGCTTTAATAGATATAGGATTACTTTTAAGACTAGGAACAGAGAACTCGATAAATTGATACTAATAATTGCACCATTCTGACGCCTTCTATATAACCAGATTTCTTATTAACTGAATGAATTCCAATCTAGTTAAACTATTCACTAGGGGTATTTATCTGACGTGAAATTCAGAATTCAGTTCGACAGTGTCTATTTCAACCAGTATTTTGTTTCAAGACAGTAATGTAGCAGCTCATCCAATCTCACTCTGACCAACTTTAACGTCCTTCCTCTGCTGCCTTGTATTCTACTCAGTGCCAACCTTAAGCAGACAAAAACTTGTCTGGCAATATGTTGACATCATTGTGTCAGACGGAATCAACAGGAGCCATCAAAATTTCAGTTTGAAAAATAAAAATGAGAGTAAAACATGAAATAACAATACAAAGCGTAAGGACATGGATTAATCCATCTGAAGTGATTACAAAAATAATTAGCTTCTGTATTGGGTATTAGATACCTTACCAGTGATGAGTGTAAGCCGTTCACTCAGTACGCCTTGTTCAAAAACTTTTACTATTAACGATGATTTGGAGTTTCATAAATGGACTTACAACTTACCACTGTCGGGGTTTTGTGTAGTCCGCTTCTTGCAAAATGAAGGCCAATTTCGTATATTTAAAAAAAAATGGAAAATGTTCGATCTTAACTTTGTTTTCTTCTTTTTGTATAGCAGAGACATACAAAGGTGAACATCTGTTTTAGAACTCGGGCTTACGTATACAATTCCATATGTTTGACCATAGCCTGTCTGTTTCTTTATAGTTTCGAAACTCATCGTTTGTAGAATATCTGTGGTTTCTTGCAATTCTTAATTTTTTGAAAAATCTTTCTAATAAAACGCATCTTAAATAGGCGTGTGCATATCTTTGTCGAGCTTGGTTGGACTACCGTGTTCTCTTGAGAAAACTTCTATGATGAAAGAATTATATATTGTCTTGCTGACATTAATATGATGGGAAAGTCAATCCCAATAAACTGTCTCTATATACCTATTTAAGTTCTGTTTGACCAATCATTAGCGCGGGTTTAGACCTATCAAATTCTGGAGAAGATCAAAGAACTCCAACTTTTACTAGTCTTTTAAGGTATTTATGTGTAGTTTGGGTATACATACCTGCGAAACTCATTCGCATATGCAGGAATGGCAATGGAGCACGCAGTCTGCTACGTCATGGTAAAAGAAAACATCAAACACTCTTGAAACGTTCTGCAGTGAATACTGACAACCATTTAGCCTGAAAGTATGCACTTGTATTTTTTGCTTTGCTTGTCACGACCGACACGATCCTATGTACCACTGACTATAAATCCGCGCCAAACTGCATTTATTAAAAAGCCCAAACAGTTTTACTGCCACCATTTTACGGTGTTGTTTCAATAATTACCGTATTAATAATTCTGCCATTAATCCGCCTCGTCCAGGTGTGCAGTGTACCAGGTGCAGCTTACACACCCCCTACTGTATCCCATTACAGCCCAACTGTGGGGAAGTAAAACAAAAAAAAAAGTGATAGCAAAAAGTCCAAAACCAGATTCGCAAAATGGCAATAAAAAAGGAGATGCTGCCTTCGCGAGCGTCTTTTTCACGCCTCATTACCTTAACTCCGACATCTCCCAACTACGACCCATTACCACAGCAGTTATAATTTTGCAATTTCGCCGGCTTAATTACGAACCACATTTCATCTGACTCCGCAACGGTCCACCATTGGAGAAAGGATGGGACATGGAATACAGCGTGCCAATTCATTTTAACGACCGCTCCGCTCGTAATGGTCTTAGGCGTTATAAATTCGCTTCAAGAAAATAACCCTAAAGGCATCCCACTTCCACCTGCATTTAGGTAAACAATCTGCCCGGGGATGGTCTGGATCCATACCTGGAAATGATTGTGGCTGAAACGCTGGACACGTATGCAGTAAACCGTTGCACTTTGTGTGGAGCGAAAACTGACAGTGCGACGACAAAGAATGCTGCTAAGGTTCTTCATCCTTCGCCACCTTTGGGCAAACAAAATGCCAAGGTGTAGCGAAAATATTTTCTTTAGGTTTTATCCCTGCACCCTTGGTCAACGTGGTGTGGTGGTGATGCCGAGCGTGGGGATATAATGAGAAGGGGGATGTCCCTCTGCTGGAATTTATTAAATGCGACTTTCGGAGAAATGAGAAAATTGCAGAGAGGAAAAATTAATTATTATTTTCCTTTTCTTTTTCTTCTACTTCTTCTTCTTGGTCCTCGTCGTCGTCGTCTTCATCATCTTCGTGCATTTTTTTTTTTTTTTATTTTTCATTTTTATCTCACTTAATTTTTATCGTAGTCGCCCCACTCTGCAGAACCGAGGGTGGAGCACCACAAGTCAGTGAGTGACTGGACAGGAGGGGGTGTGACAAAAATCTTCTTCGTAATTGTCACGAAATTAAATTTTTTATTTTTTTTCTGATTTTTTATTTTGCTCGAAAAATTATTTATTTATTTTTGTGTCCGTCGTTTATCCATTCCCCTCTGTGTTTGGCAAGAGATTTTGACAAAAGGTATTTTCGTGAGCTTACCTGTGCGGCCGCAGAGCGTGTATTGGAAAGCATTTGCATTTTAATTGAGTCAATTAATGAAGTTGCAAACGGTTCACAAATGAGGTCATAGATAGTAATTTTTGCAGGAAAAGTTTATAACAATAATAATAATTACATTTTGGTGAAAATGATAATGAAGAACCATTTTTAATTTGGACTTTGTTTTTAGAACGAATATTCAAGTAGATTAGACAAATTTTGAATTCATCAAAAGTTGATGTTCATAGACTTAAAAAACTTGTTTCGATTTCTTTCCAGGTGGTGATGGTAGAATGAGTTAAGCTCTGTAACTTCCGACCTGACTTAAGGTATGTATGTACCTTTTAATTCCTATTGACAATATCAAATATAGGGTCATCCTTCAAGAAGTGTCATTTTAAGTAAATTTCCAGCACTCAATTAGAGAAAGTACCGACCTTATAAGTCAAGATCTTTATATGAGTTCCTGTGGTCAATGGGCACACCCAGATCTCAATCACACTCTCACTTACGGCAGCTGACCTTGCAGGCCAAACACGAGTTGGAGTCTTAAAGTCACTTACCTGTCCGAAACGTTCAAATTTATCAACTAAGTTCACTACAGCGGTCTGAGAAGGCTTGATGATGACTGAAAGCAGTACGATCTTTACGAAATGTTTCCACGAAATTTTCGGGGTTTTGTAGTGAATTTTCACTATTTCAACACGATGTGTCGATCTATAATAAATATTTTTCTAGTCTTTACTTAAAAGCTATCCAAATGATAGTTGAATTTTGACAGTTCAAGACGGGATCGAAATTTGAAATGACACCTCTTGTTGGATAATACTGTATGTACAAGAAGCGAAGAACAACCAGGTACCAAATCAAACTTATGAAGCATCTACTATGGTAATTCTTCCTCTTCCATATCTATACAGCTGCGACAGAAATAATTGGCCGGAATTTCCGTACTGGTTGCCTATGTACGGTCTGCTGATAGTAGCTTGTTGCCTTGCACCTGCTCTTCTGGGTTGTGTGGTTGCACGTATGTATCATGATTTGGCTATCTTTCATTGGCCTGATGCAGTACTAATGTAGACATATTGTACCAAGCCATTTCAATTGGCAAGTAAAGTGTTGCTGCTTAACGTCTGGTTGACAATTGTTTGACATCTTTTTCTCAGCAGATCGACATTGTTTGGTGATTCGAGTATTTTTAAATGTCCTTGTATTCTTCTCATCTTACACAAGCGACGTTATTGATTAGGTCCACAGAGTGACTTTATAGTTTTACTGAAATATTGCAAAGCTTGTCCACGTGTTTCCAGTGGTTCCTATGTCAAGGAAGTTTTAATTATATCCATCCAGCTCATACATTTAAATTTTTTTTTTCCTTTTATCCATTTTATAACTCTAGAGGATGTTTTAACTCTGTAAGTATTCACCTGACCATAGAAAATCTTGCGTTTATGAAGGCATTTCTCCTAATTCTTGAAGTGGAGTGTGATCTGTTGGGCGCCAATCGGTGAAACAATCTCTGATTTGTAGCTAATGTGACAGAAATTCAACATTTTTTTCAATGTTTTTATCACATTGGTTTATTAAAAAAAGTTACGTACAACCTTTGGAAATCTTGCGATGATTCTGACAGTTTCATTCAAACCTGGGTGATGTTCGTTAAACAAACGAGTTTTTCGTTTTTTTTTTTTTTCGCCTAAATTTAAAGCTCCTGTTTTGTCCCATTTTGTCTCTATAATATTTTAAACTCAGTTGGGATAAACAAGGAGCTCAAAAGTTCCATCGATGGTTACAAAAACTGAGCTTATACTTAATTTAGAATCGATGACTCTTATACATGAGGCATTAAAACAGCCAAAATTAATAACGATCCTTTTGCTTTAATGATCCTCTTTCTGTGAATAGTTTATCATTAAACCATTTTTTGAAAGCAACACAAAAAACTTTCACTTTTCGACAATGTAGTGACTGGTGTTCCACTGAGCAAGTACTGTGCATTAAGTACCCAACCAGATCCTCTCGCCCCAAGATAAAACACTCCTGTCTGCAATCATACTCCGACCAAACAACATTTGTAGCCCTTTTCTTTTATTCTTTTCAGATCTATCCTGTCTATTGGTCCAAGGAAAGGGTGTAGAAACATACACACAACCACAGCCGCTTAACTCAAAACCATTCCCTTCAGATATTTTAAAGCACTCGACACCTTTTCATGCACCACTGTAATCCACTTCCTATGCTAACTGTATCTCCAAAGAAGAAAGCAGAAATTTCTAAAATTTTCCGAAAGTGAATCTATCTTTCGGACAATGGAATGAACCCACCTCGCTCTGTATCACTGTATCTCACAGCACCAAACGACACGTAACGACACAACGATACGATTCTATGCACAGAGCGGACTGAGCACCAACAAGGTACGCTGCAAATCCAATGCTACTTCGTTTTCCTGCTCATGGAAGTTCAACTCACATTGTCGCCCAACCCAATTCACGTTGACCATTCGTCCGTGCCAAGTCAGTCGACGGGGATAGACACAACCAACGGAGTACTCAAGACCGCCATTGTACTGTGCTGCTACTTGTGTATAGGTATGTACATGTGTCCATCGGCGCTAGAGCTCTCTCTGCTCGTGGTGCCTCTGCTTCTGTATGGAATGCACTGCTCCGTTTAATTCGTTCCATTACAGTTCAGTGAATATTTGGGTTCCATAACAATCGGTTATCAATGAATTGTGCCTAATGCTGTATCCAGAGGCTGTGGCAAGAGGGGGCGGCTGCCGAGGTGAAGCAATCGGACAGCGGAGGCACCCAGGCATTGCCGTGTGTATCCTCTGCCCGTTTTCGAGGTGTGGGTTCGAAATATGTATACACATTGCGTTGTGCCTGATTGCTTTCAACCCTTTTTCGCTCTGTAGAAGCGCCGGTAGTGGGGAGGCAGTGGGGGCCTCAATGGGAGAACTTTTGAAAATTGGAAAAGATTTGTTGAAAACTTCATTCATTCGTCCGACATCATTCCTGTTGCTACTGCTACTGCTACTGCTGCTGCTATTGCTGCCTTTGCCGTGCCGTGTTCCATGTTGTGTTGTTTGTTTTTGCCCCATTGGACAGATGTTGTGTACACATGCATTCCGTCGAAGCAAGAAATGGATGAGATTTCCGTTTTTTTTTTTTTTTTTTCTCATCTTTTTCACCCCGCCGCCGTATCGTTTTGTTCAGCTTTGGTGGGGTTGGTATGCAAATGGAAATCGAGTGGCGGCCGAGAGATAGTCGCGGCGAGGACGACACGGCCAGCAGTAGCAGCAACAGGAGGTGTACCTATTACATTCAGGACCCGTCGATGGGAAATCGATTTATTGCACACTTTCTCGCATTTAATTGGCACTCACTACGGGTGAGTGGAAAATTATGTGAGTGAGATTGAGTTTTATGAGGTAAGACAATCTGCAGGTTTATAGATATATGTACATACGTAGGAGGTGCAGCCTTAAATGCCTACATCAATTTATGTATATAAGCCAACAGCCCGAGGCAGTGGATGTAAATCAGCAGGACCTCAGCACAATCAGGTTAATTAGTTTCATTCAATGGAATTTCCAGAACAGCAGAGCAGAGTTTTATAGAACTTCACTGTTGGATTTACCCATAAATATATGTATGTATAACTAAGAACAAAAAGTATAGAAACCATTAGATACCGACATAAATAAAATCCTCTGCATTTAGTGTACCATTAGATATATTCTCCTTTATTCGGCAGTTACTTCAAATTTACAATTTTCCAAATAAGAGTTCGAATAAGTTCGAAATTATTTGATGAAATATGTTCAAAAATCGACTATAGTTTAGTCCATGGTATCTCTGCCTTAAAACTATGCAAAATAATGGACCGCCTATAGATGGCAGGATGACATTTGAACTCACTTTCCAGTCAATTTTTTGCTATGCAAATCACAAAGGATTGAGTTCCAAAAAAATGTTGATTTTATAACCTTACATCCGAAACTATAAATCCTGGAAAGGTTTGAAAATTTAAAGTTTTGGGAGTTTTTGCCGGAAGAACGTAGTCTACAACGCAAGGTCTACTTAAGTTTCTACAGGGTGGGCCAAAAGGAATTTTTTTTTTATTTGTTTTCCATGTATTATGGCTTTATTAGTAAGAGCAAACATTCTCATTAATTATGGAACACAACTTCGTTCAAGTGGCTGCCTCGGGTGGCTTCGCAGTAACGCATTCTGTCACTCTAGTTTTCCTTGTTGATGGTTTCAGACTGTAGCTCACGGATTGCTTGAATCGTTTCCGGATTGTTAGCAAAACATCGGTCCTTCATGGTTCCTTACACAAAAAAGTCCAAAGTGGCATGGCTGTATGGCATGGCGCTCCATTGTCCAAACTCATGTCTTCAATTTCAGTAAAAAAAAAGTCGGTTGACATGGCTCTGTAATGCCCACCGTTGACCGAAACGTTGTTCCCAACCTCATTTTCGAAGAAAAATGGTCCAATGATGCCATCACTCTCTGTGGATGCATCGGCTTCTCGATAATAACTTGCGGGTTTTCCGAGCCCCATTTGCAGCAATTTTGTTTGTTAACGTAGCTGCCGAGATGAAAATGCGCCTCGTCACAAAAGATGAATTTTCGCCCAAATCAAGCTGCTCTAAGGCCCAAACTGGGAAGAGATAATGAAGTGGATGGTCGTGCGCCTTCAATTGCTGAGTCAATTAGACCTTGTAAGTGAATAATCCGAGATCTTTGTGCAGAATTCTCCTCAGGCTAGTGCGTCAAAATAACATAAGCTTTAAAAAGAAACTACTAGATAGCCCACCCTTTAGTTACCTATACCACAAACACAAACAATCTGCATTAGACCCCCAACTGTAGAATCTGGAGTTTGTCAAATATGATTCGCCTTGCAATAGGTCATCATAGTTTTCTTTTGGAACAAGGATGATCCCTAACAATAGCATATGGAAGGAGACTATTCCTAGCTAAAGTTTCATCGTCTATAATCCAATAAATCAGAATGTGGCTTACATCATACATCCTTTGAGTGCTTTGAACAAGCACTACATAGCAGGAGCAGAAGTCAACAATTAGAGTAACTCATTTACCAGTAAGGGTGACAAGTTTACTGAAATAAAGATTGGATCTTAGCACTGGTAAAAGGTTTTTTAGTTTTGGCTCGAAAATCATTTTCAGAGAAATAATGAAATCAGTGATGCTATCAGAGCAATGAGCAAGGACTGAGAGCTGTTATTTGAAGATCCTCTTCGTTATAACGTCATTGTCTATTAGCTCAATGTGACCGAGCCAGTGGAATTCGATGTGTTTTTGGTTTTTGGACTACATCCACATCTTGGTATAGTTCACAGAGTTCGCGGTTATATCTTCTCCTCCATTCGCCCTCCTCGCATACGGGACCGAAAATTCAACGAATAGGTTTTCTCTCAAAAGTACTCGAAAAATGTTCTCCATTCCTGATTTTCGTCCAGCACTCGGCTGGAAACTCGCAGGATGAATGTTTTGTAGAGCATGTACTTATGTATTTCGTCTTCGAAGTTAGGAGTTTTGAACCCATTTGTATCGTCAAACCGAAACAGTTTCCTAGGCCAAGTCTGCGCAGCTGGATCAGTTTTGCCGGAATCCGAAATTCGGCCATCGCCTTGTAGAACTTGGCTCGCGATGCGACTTTGCATTCGATCAAGAAAGGATGCGAATTAAGTTGAAATTCGTTGCTCTTTTTCAGCCATTGTCTTAAAGTGAAAATCTGGTCGATAGTCGATCTACCGATTAGTGTGCTGCAGAAACATTTCAGACGTTTCCACAATACATTGGACATTAATGCAGTGATATGCCACGGTAGTTCTTACAAGACATAAGATCCCCTTTCTTGAAGATAAGGTAACACCCCCTCCTCTAATCAGAGCGAGCAGTTTTGTTATTTTTCACCTTTTTGATAACTGAGTCAACCTCCTCAAAACGAAGAGGGAGTTGGCTTCTTCATTGACTGCTCATTGACCGCTCCCCTCGAACTACTTACCTCTTTAGTTTTGCAAAGAATTCGCCTGTAAGATGAAAAGTTTCCTTCCTAGTTTTCTCCGCTCCCCCAAACCGTTAACCAAATCAAATATTTTTCAAGCACCTAACACCTTAAAGATTTCACCAAAATAGTTCCTGGAAATCATGGTCAAAGTTAAATTCTATTGACGAATAACAAGCATGTGACTTTGGACCTTATGCTGGTTTCGCCCATACCTATGTATGTATGTATGTATATCGACCCAAATTTGTATTCGATAACCCTATCATTATCATGTATTCAACTTGCACCCTCATCAGTAGAAAAGAGCAACTGAAATTAGCATGATGCTACACCCTGCGGCTTTTCACAAAACGCACAATGCTCAATACCCCGAAAGGATAACGTGACGGACAGACACGCGTGTAGCAAAAATTTAATATTCGCCAATAAATTTGTACATAACAATATGTAGGTGTAGTTGTACGGCATTTATAGTCGGAAATGATTTCAAGTGTAAAACGACACAATGTTGTCACCAATCCGCTTTAACTCGCTTAACTCGGTCCTTTCTGTCGGCGCGCCCTATCCTTTTTTACTTGCACCTATACCTATAGGGCAAGTATTGTATTCGTGCAAAATTTGGAACTCGAGATTTTAATCAAACTTGACATTACTATAATAGAGAAGTCCAAAAAAGTAGGTCCGCCAATGCCGTCTGTCTGTCTGTCTGTCTGTCTGTCTGTCTGTCTGTCTGTCTGTCTGTCAGTCTGTCAGTCTGTCAGTCTGTCTGTCTGTCTGTATATTCGACTACAGCCTAAACGGCTGGGCGGATTTACTTCAAACTTCATATATAGGGTCTGTGGGATATTCCCTAGAGGCGAAATTTGAATTTTCATTCTAACCTCAAAATTAAGGGTAGTTTACTTAAGGCCGATTTCAGTTAAAATGGATTTTCTCGAAAACGGCTCTAACGATTTCGATAAAATTTGATGTGTGGGTTAGTTTGGGTATATGCTATGAGGTGGCATACCACGTTTTTCACGAAAAATTCGAATAACGGTAATATTGAAAATCAGCTGTTTCTCGGGTATTTGTGCAGCGATTGGCCTAAAAGTTATTATTTGTAGGTTATAAGACAAGTGCAAAATAATGGCATACCAAATTTTGGAATGCCACGCCCACTTTTATAAAACTTATTTTTTTTTCAAAATTTTTACTAGAAATTGAGAAAAAATTATTTAAGCAAAGTAATAGGCCTTACAATTCTCTATAATTCACTCAAACACCCTATCTGGCCACGCCAACTTTTTATGGGCATTTTTATAAAAACAAAACATTGAGTAAACTAAAACAATGTTATGACTATTATTCCATCGAAACGCGGAATGCCACGCCTACTTTACTGGGAAGAGCAAGACTTGGACTTTAATCCTGATAAAATTATACACTGATAGCATTACGGTGCAAGTACGTACGACCCAGTCGTGCACTTTATTTTTTTTTGTTCGGTGCTGTCGTTGTGTGTATTCTGTCGACATTCGACAAAGTGAGATTAAAAGTGACTTTGTTAAATTGCCAACCATCAATCTCGGTTGTGTGCGAAATATTGCACTACTTGCTGGGATTGGAACTGTTGACTCTGGCTTCATGTAATTGCTCCCTCGTCGGAAGTAATAATTAAAAATGTGAATTTTAGTTAAACTAGACGCGACGATATGGTGTAAGCTGTTTTAAGTAAGAGTATCTGTTCGCTTTACTGAACAGATACAAGTAATATACATACAATGACGGGCGTTTTCGAATTATTTCTAGTCCTATACGTATCATTAGCATTGGTTACCTGCCTTGCTAAGGCATGTTGCTTTGTGAAGTTGAGTTAGTACAGAAGGTTCAATAATAATCAATATAATACCACTGAGTCTGAATACTCTGATGACGTTTGGCTTGTATACGGAAATTGTGGACTTTCCATGGTAACGCATATCCAAAGTTTATTCTCCTAACCGAAGTTTCAAAGTTTAGTTATTTTCGAATACCTTTTCCTTATCACTCACCTCATTGCTTAATGGGCTCCCTGCCCTTGAGGAGTCTCTGATTGTGACATGGGAGCATTCTACTTTCTTCATTCCCGGGCAAGATGCCTCATTGCCCTTTATTCGATGTGGCCATGTAGTAGTAGTCTATGTTTAGACTTTTGAATTTCGAAACAACTGATAGAGTTCGTTCTTGCATCTTTTCCTCCATTTGCCCTCCTCGCATATCGAATCAAAATTGGACGACGAATTTTTCTCTGTTCTAGCGTTCAATATATGCTCTGGTTCACTGCTTTTCTTCGAGAACTCAGCTTCTTATAGCAGAACTGGCAGGATCAATGCTTTATAAAGGATGGATCTCGTCTGTCCCGGATAGGAGTTTTGATCCAATTTGCTTTGCCAAATAGAAGTAGGAGCGGTTTTCGACGAATGTGCATTAAGGTATCACTCATGTCATCCTACGTTACAGGTCTCAATAGTGACGTTTTTTCCTAAGCGGTTGATAGATGGTTCTTTGTTTGTTGACAACATATACTGGGTTTTGTCCTCATCAACTTCAAGCCCAATTTATTTTGGTTGTTCTTCAACTCCCTAAGAAGCCTCTATGGTAGCGCACTGAAAGCAACCCATGATGTCGATATAGACTATTCAAAGGCACCACCTAAACCGGGTTATTTCCAGAACTTCTACGAAAGGTTATAGAATTCGTGTCGGTATGGATGCTTTCCAGTGAACTGCTTAAATCCTGGAGATCAATAATTTGAACATCATTTCATTTCACTTTGAAAAGTGTCATTGACAATTAGTTAGATCTGCCTAAACCTCTCAATTCGAACCATTATGCTTGCAGAATATACAAATCCATGAAAGGTTCTCTCTACCATTTCGTCAAAAAGATAGAAGGGGCACAAAGCTCCAACGAAAAATCTCTATGTTCCTTTTCAGACATCGAGGTGGGTTAGATAATACTGGTTAGCAGGAGCAATTAATAGCAGAGGTATTGAATATTAAGGGAATGGATAGTGGTCATATCCTCAGGAATAGTGTCGAATTTCCCTCTCCCCTTAAGCGGTCATGGACAGCCTTTGTGTAATGAATGCCTGGAAGTTGAAAGGATTGGTCTGTGCATCAATGCATCTACAGGAAACTGAAATAACTAGCTTGTCAATGAAATTGAGAGATTGAGAGATTTATGAAACAAATAAATCCCAGAAGTTATTTGAAATTAGAAACAGTTGTTCAGATAATTTATTAAGTTTTACATTAGTGTTCTTCAGTTCCTACATGCAACCTATTCGCTTGACCTTCTATCAAAACTACGAAGTAGTTACATCAAAAAAATCTGCTTTAATTATTCGAAATCGAAAACACTACAACTCACCCACACTTATGTATATAATCCCCGGCAGCATGCATTCGACTGCGACGAGGCGGACGGATAATCATATAAAATATCACACCCACCGACTACGTCATCACGTGACGATCGGGTGCGCACGCCGCAAAACCTGGTTTCCACTACTATTCAACAACTTCCGGTACCAAAGTGCACACACACTCGATGCACACAAATATAGGTTGGACATTTCCGGCCCCGCTGGCCATCCAAAAGTGTAAATTGTTTCTCCCCCACCCCAGCAAGTTACTCTTCCACCCAACGGAGCACTTCAAAACGCCTGCTTTGACTGATTTTCAATGTGCTCATCATCCGATAGAGTGGTTTTCTTTACAACTGAACCAAAGCAAAATCACGAGGGAGGGCTAAACAAAGATATTTCTAATCCACCACCACCGCCATCACCACAACGACGAGCTTCATCACCTCCACCCACTGTTGCCGTCATCATATCCTTAACCCTTTTCTTTCATTTTTGGATTTCACCATCTCTCCGATAAATACAAAAAAAATTGTGTCCATCTCGACGAAATTTTGGAAAATTTTCACCAATTCCAGACCAGGGGTGAGCCAGAACAGAGTAAAGCACCCAAAAACACCTCACTGCTGTCCTTTCATGGATGAACTGTCACATCCACATTCTATGTCATGCTCATTGGACAGCGCTGCGCGCCGTTGATGCCATCGCTGTGCGCAAAAACGAAGCATCTCACAACCACTCCGTGGTGCTTTTTGGGGGTTGAAAACGTTCTATCTACACTTCGAGGTTTTCGTTTTTGATCGAGTGCAGAGGTTGTGTCATTCGCAGTTTGTCGTTCGTTGAACTCAAACCATTCTCGAATATACACGAGTGATAGATACTTTTTCCTGGTGGTCTGGTCTCTGGCCGGTTTGTTTTAGACTCTTGTGTGTTGTATTCGAAATTCATAAATTCAGAAACTAGAGTATCGCCGAGTGATACACAAATATTTTCCATCCTATCACAGCCATTATCGTCGTGATGATGGAAAAGTAATTTCCGGACCAAACGAGTCTACTACCCCGGGTGAGGCGGTTCAGTGCCACTTTCGACGACAGTACCAGTAGCAGTTGGTGGAAAAATGTAATTTTAGTTGATTTAGAAACGGTGATTAGGTAATTACGTTTATTCGCCGATTCCGTGATGTTGACGCGCTATATTTTTTCCACACACACACACATACACCGCTCATTCTGAAGAGTTGTTCGCGTTCGAATTTATTTTTTTACGAATTTTTTTTTTCCAATTTACTTCACTCCCCAATTGGCACGTAATGCAATTGTATAGTGAACAACATTTGTACAGATGTACGTGTATATCGTTTTTTACTTGCTTTTTTCTCCCGCAGTTGTAATTGTGTTTTGCGCGACGAACTAAGGGATAATTTTCCAAGTGAAAGAGTGAAGGTGTTGACGGGTTGTGGGTTGTTTATCTTCAGCTGATGGTGGGTGTTATATTTTATTTGTTTGCGATGAGAAATTGCGGTTGGATCTTCTGGAAAACAAAATTAAAATGCAATTTTCTCAAGGGAACAAGGTGAGTGAATTATTTTACTATTTTTGTAAGTGATGTCGAGTCAGTGAAATTCGTACGAAAACTGTATATATGTACATATAATACTTTGTGTAGATTTTGAAACCATATTGTGTAAAACAAAATTATCTGGTTAAACGATCTCTCAGTCATGTAAGCATGTATGACATACATTTCCACTGAATCATCCATATGCTTCGGTGCCTCGCACTATTGAACTAATTGTTCTAGGAACCAACAATACACTACCGCGAGCACAATGGTTTTGTATTCGTTTGGTCAAGGTTGGGCTGTTCTATCAGATGTTTATGGTTTATGGAATTTATTGTGAAATTCTGTCACTCACACTAAAATACATATGTGGGTTGATATCGTTTGTTGAAATTTACTGATTTACACACACATATGTCCTTTGTCCTCTCTTTTATCAAAAAAGGAAGAATGATTTTTCAATTCGTACCCAATAGAAAAATAGGACTCAAAATGTAAGCCAAATACATAAAACTGGCTCCGGTTGTGGGTTTTAAAAGCGCACAGTATCAAATAGTAGATACGATTTTTTGTTAGTTGGCGCTACATAACCAATTCTCATCATTGAGTCTGTACAATACTGCAGCCGGACCTGTTCCCTAAGTCTAATGGTCTAAGCCAGAGCACTCCCTGAAACTCAGAATCTATAGTCATTTTACTATGTTTTTGCTTGGATCAATTTCCTAAAACTGCTGGGCTCTCTACAGCTGAAATATTTACTGAAACTGATATTATAAGTCTATTTCTGACACTGGACCATGATACAAAACCCTCCCGGCTTCCCTAGTGTGTTTTGAAAGTTCTAAGCATAAACAAGTAGATACGAACGTTTACTTACCTATCGAAAGCTCAAATTCTTTTACGAAAATGGAGTTGAAGTATTTTTTAAAGAAAAACACCTTCAAAAAGTGGGCGTAAATATACGACATGTAATTCGTATACATTTTAGTATAGAAAATCATTGAAAAACTATGTTTTATTGAAATTTAGCGGGTTAGAGATATGTATGTCTGCTCCAGATAAGTGACTCAAAACATTACCCTGAGGCTTATGAACATTTAGTGCGAATATGAGCTCAATAGGATAAGTAATTCGCATGTTTTAAGAGCATATACATATAGACATACATTAAATTGTTTATAAAAATATTGACGAACACTATAAATACAGGTATCCTCTCTCAAATAAATATAAAACTGAAACTAAACCAATTATTTTGGTTATAATCATTCGTTATTAAAATTTTGTTAAATTATCTCTCATGAAGCCATTACAACATGTTTTAAAATGAAAATATATTTGACTTAAATAGCATAAAAGAAAATCGCAAAATACGATTTAAATCTTGATTTTATATCGCAAAGACATAATACAATTCTTAGGTTCCGGCGTACAAGATCATCATTGCGTCCTAAAGCTGCACCAAAATATAACCTAAGAATGGAATGGAAAAAACCCAAATCTCACGCAATATTTTGGGAGATTAACATTAAGATTATTCGTTAAAACATTTTAGAAATGTAGTTCAAAATACTTACTATCAGTTTTTAAGTACATATCTAGCCTAAGAGTTTGAACTGTCTTTAATTTTGAAAGCACATCTAATCTAAAGACCTAAAATAAGTTGCTGCACAGGGATAATTTTTCTAAAGAGAATTCTGGTTTGGTTACTTACTTTTTTGCTTAGATGTAGCTGCGGTTCGAAGTAGCTCTGAGACATAACCTTTAAGCACCACCCTAAGGTCTGAGTCCTTGTTTGTGTATAAATAGTCAATGTTGACTTCTTTTTGAAAGCATGCACTTGCTTCTGCAGTTGTTTGCCGCTGTACTATTTCAAAACTTTTGGTAGAACTTTTCACCTACTAGCTAAATGGGTCATGGAATTAAGGCCACTTATTCTGTAAAATAATTATTCTTTAAATTAATATAGTGCATGTACATACATACATATATCTTTTAGGTAACAAAATTGGTATGCCATGACTACATAAGTTAAAGTACTTTTCAATGTCAATGCCATATCAGTGTCAATTTCTAATTGTATATAAAAAGAGAGTAAAACCTAAAAGTCCGAAGATTTTGCGGCAGCTTCCGTATCCAAATCGACTGCATTCCTGCTCTGATTGGATTCCATGTTCATTATTTTAGACCCGCCCTCTGTTGAATAAAATATAAAGCTTTCACTATTCGTATTTTTAGCTTTGATCAGAATAAACTGATATTTTTGTGGTATCATCCTTCAATTTGACGTGTGCACAGTGTGCTTTCAAAACCTTAAATTTGGTATCCTTCTGAAGTTATAAGCTTTCACTTGGAACTAACGCTTACAGGATGGAGCCTCAAAACAACTATAAATATTTGTCCCAAGTCTATATCTGACATACCAAGTCTGCAAACCTTTTACGAACCAAGCCCATTTTTCAGAAACTATTCCTTTTTTCGATATTTTTCATAGAAATTGAAATACATATGTATATTCTTTATTCAAAAATATTAGCATCAAAATGTTTTATAATTTACTTGAGCGTGTTTTTCGAAGCCCATATGGCATTGCACAAAAAAAGAAACTTCTATGATCAGCAATTTTCATGTAACTTACAACAACGGCATAGCTCGGGCAAATATGATTGAACTCGTAGTTCCGATCAAAACAGTGATACCAAACTTGAATTTCCCTTGGGTTATCGATAAAATGTATCAAAACGTAAAAACTAAAGAACGTTGAAGACGTGCAACCATATTTTGTTGCAATTGCAATTGAGTTGACCAGTTTTTGCTCCCTTAAGTATTTATTACTTGGAATAATGGTGCTGGTCTAATTTTTCTTCTAATTCTATAAGCCTATTATTTGTATCTATGTAAATGGCAACACCCTTTATTTGAATGAGTTTTCTTAAAAACATCGATTTCCAGTAGGTAGTTAGTTAAAGTACAAGTGCATACGACATAGTCGTGTACTTTAATTTCTAACACAAGCAAACATTATCATCAAAAGTCACTAAAAGATACAAATAACTTCCCTTTTCGAAACTCGACCCACCATCACAGCTCCGCAAGTAATTGTGCGTACTTAACACTTCAGCAAATAACAGTCTTCTTAAATTACTATTTGTATCTACACACAGTCAATGCCCACCACTTAGTCATTCATGAGTTCACATAGTCATGGTCTATTGATCTGTTGTTTTGTTTCGATTTTGTTAATTCCATTCAAGCGTTGCACCTTTAGCGAAGAAGGAGGGTGTTGTTAACTACAATACACAGCGTAACTTGTCATTAAGTCATTTACCTTTAAAAGTAAAATTCCAACTTAAAGCTTGGTATGTCTTAGTCCAACACATGTATGAACATACATACATGCATAGAACGCGTCATTAAAAGGGTAAGAGGCTACTTTCTTAGTTGTGTGCCATTAATTTGCATATCACCAATTTATAAGGTAGCACGACTTAAGTACGAAATTGAATCAGATATCCAGACTTTTGGGGACTATACTATTTGTACATCGAAACACAATAACATTTAAATACCAATTTTTTTTTAATAGACTATATCAAGACAGATCGAAGCAATCAAGGTGAATCAGAAACTATGCTAAAACGATCACAGATCAGCTACATAATCGGTGTCTTCACGGAAAGCTGTCCAATAGCTCAGCATACTAAAGCGTTCTTGAGCCCACTGCTTAGCACTCTGAACTGATTTCACATCGAACCCAGCGAGGACAATTGGTATGACCAGTCTATGATAACTCATGAAACTTGGTCTCAGAGATTTTCGAACAGCTGTTGGTGTAGTGAGTCCTACACCACTTTGGCACCGACTCCGAATCTGAAACAAAACGCCGATCCATTAAAAGGCTCTATTCCATAATGACTTAAATGAACCGGCCTCCTTAGATGTAATGAACTTCGTTCGCTCCAACGAAGCTGCGGTTCGTTCGACCCTGGCTAGGCAAAATGAAAGTGGTCATGGTATCACAGAAGATGTCTGAATCTTGGTACCGATAGTCTTCCCAACTTATAAGTCCGTATGTATGATAGGCCAATTCCTCTGCCGTTTTCCGGTTTCAAACTGCCGGACCACCAGATCTTGGTATAAGGTGATACCTCGAGGCTTTTATTTTTGGAACCTTTGTTGAAGTTGTTTAGATGGGTAATGCATACATTAGCCATACGACTTGTAATTTATTTGTTTATCTTTGAAAGTAGTAAGATCAGTATGTCACCATGGGTTGCAATCCCAAGTAGACGTTTTTGTTCTGTCTTACAAATAATTGTTCAATCTTGAATGACGGCAATGTATTTTGCCTGCACATACTACTGAATACAGTTTTGGCCATATAGATTGTTCAACTCTTATCCCTGGATCGTCAGGATATTACTTTTTTAACTCAAAAAATTAACAAAATACGGTCTTTCGGTCTTCCTTCAGCCAACAGACAGACAGTAAAGTAAAAAGTAGAAGCGCTTTCCACATTCGACAAACGTTCAAACCTTGCACATCCATCTATTGACAAGAAAGTTAAATAAATAACCTCCTCCAAAACTGATACAACCGATTCCCTGAGGACAATCACCCCTTCTACCTATTCACCAACATTTTAATTTCCTTCATAGATTATGTCAGTCAATATTTTCGCCAAAGCTATCCGCAAATCGAGACAATAAGCACATCTACCAACCTTCTCGAGACTAGTTGTCAACTCTTATCGGTGCTTCGCAATCGAAAATATCCTGATGGGGGGAGAGAAGCATTGAAAAACACTTTTGAAGCAAAACAACAGTTTCCACAACTACCTGATGAATTCCTTAAATGAAATTAATATAAAGCGGTTAAAACCAAAAAAAGGACAAAAAAATGCAATACACAACACGCCCTTCACCACAGAAGGCGAATAAGAAAGAGTGAGAGAGAGTGTCACACCGAAGATAGGCACACACATCCTGCATCCTGAGAGACGACACCTTTCGGAAGTGTCGCTTCTCACAGAGGCTACAACATCCAGCACAAACCGATATTCTATGCCGTTGCCGTGCAGACACTTCACACCTCCATTGTACAAACACAATTCTATGAAACGGATGAAATGCTTTTCCGCTTTTCCACTGCACCACTCCTCAACAGCAAGTACCCTCCACCACTTGTATCTGATTGTTTATTCGGCTGTCATCGCGTGAACACTCGCTCTCTACCATGCGTCGTTATCCTTGCCTCATATTACTATAATATCCTTGATATCGATAACAAAAACAATAAATTCCTCCTTGCACTTCCTTGATAGACAGGCGGCGGCACCAACCATTGATCAGGACATGTGCTGTGTGTCTGTGCCGATAGTGAGTGTTCCTTTTGAATTTAATTCAAACTTTAAATGAATTACCCATGTGAGTTACTATATCCTCGATACGAGTAGAGTATGCACAGCTGCTGTGGTATTGTTTGGGGCGTGCTGTGTGATAAAGGTGCAGTTTTAAATAAATTTTTGTACATAGATACACTCGTCCTGGGTGTGTTCTCCGGGGACGGAGACGGGGACGGGTACGGGGAGTTATGACTGAAGGCTAATTTAAGCTTTGAGTACATTTTCGTGCCCGCAAATTGGCCTTTTACGAGTTTGTTTTTGCCAAAGCAAACAGGCGGTATGCCACAAACTTTTAAGTATCCATCGCCGTTCCATCAGCACCACCCACCATGGCTACCAGGACAAGGGAACACATAACACAAAGCCACTTTGCGGGATCATAACTCAATTGGGTTTGTTCTATGAAATTAGAGTTTCTAATGCATACACCTCGTTCAGTGATGAAGAGCACCAACACAAGTGGTGGGGGGTATCCTTTTTAGAAAACTATTAACAACAACTACTCATAGCAGACATGCATGCCATGTCATCATCGAGAAAGGCTATCGATAGAGACGGATAGGTTGTGCTATTCCAATTCACTTACTGAGGTGAGATTTTAATTCAATTAAAACAAGTTTGCCTCTCGGTGAAAAGCCTATTCCTGCAGCCCCATAGTGCTCTGTGTTTTTGTCATCATTAAGTCATTGCAGGTGACTCCGTGTCGGAGGGTTATGGGTGGGATAAAACCTCGCTTTTAATGGAATTACAAGTGAAGTTATTTTGGTACCACATCCACAGTACAGCAACAGCTGTGGTGCGTGGTTTAAATTCGATTAGAATGCAGTTTAATTCGATTCACAGAGTGGCTGGTACGGTTAATGGATGGCTGTTCTGTTGCAGTTGTGTGTCTTTGATCAACCAACGTAGTTGTTTTACTGTGATTCAAAATACCGCGGGTTTAAAGAATATCGCTCACTCAAACTCAATAGAGCTCATTCAGTTCAGGTGAATTCTGTTCTGACTCATTTATGAAAAATACCGGGTTGACACATTGTTAAAACTTCATTTCGGTCAAATTAACCCAAAGTTGGCAGACAACTTATTCTGATCATGCATGCATATCGAATATCGCGGAAATGTCAATATTTGTTAATGTTAATATTTGACTCATTCCCCACTTATAACCACAACTACAACGCCACACAAACGTTGTATTGAAAAAAGGATCAATTCTGAGTACTAAGTTGTCCATTGACTTACCAACCTGAACTTAAGAATGTATAAAGAGTTGTGGTGGAAATCCAAGTTTCAAGGGAAAGTTGAACAGCAGAACTAAAATCGATAGGACTGTGACATTTAGGCAGATTTGCTACAAATAGGTTCTCAGGAAAGTCTAGAACAGCCTTTCAATTGAAAGACACTTTAAAGTTGACAGTCTCTATGGGACCCAGGGCCTAGCTTCTCACAACTATTCATGTTGAGCGAGTAACCCCTGTCCGAAGGCCTATTTGTGATTTGAGAAAATTTTTCTAACAGTTTCGGATGTTTGTCAGACGCTTGCTCCGTAGTCCAACGCACTAACCACTTGACCCACTCCAACCCACATTTCATTTTTATATATTCATATATAATTTCAATCCAATTAAGGGGTGCTGAGTCAAAAACTTTTTCAAGGAAAGAAAAATAGAAACGAACCTTAAAGGTACTACTGTGGGATAGAATATCAGGATTGATTTACTGATCCACGGGGTCCTCAAAGACTTTATTCTGTTGTCGTGCAGTTTGCATCAATCAGCAATGTTCCTCTGTTAGCCTTATACTTGTATGGTCTTCTTAAGGCAAATCTCCTGGTTTCGTTCGAAGACTCTACGGGCTGAAGCCCTGGTGTCCATTCACTCTCTACATCTTAGCCATCTCAAACGATTAATTGCCACTTCTTTGACTAGATCGATGCCGCAACAAAGCTGGTATGATTCATCTTTGAATTCTTTCCAAAACCGTATGAAAAATTTTACACTTGAATCGGCTGACGATGTCTTCATTTATTTTCGATAGAGTCCATGCGTTGGAGCCATAAAAAATGATTTGAGTCAATCAATGTCTTATATAGAATCAGCCTAGTTGCGCAGGATAAGGCTTCACTACTAAACTGCTTTATCAGCGCAAAGAACCAGTGATTGGTTTATGATTATGATATGTTTTGTTGCTAAAATTGATAGGTAGACAAAGTCTCTTCATGCCTTAAAGTTGTGTGTCTCTTTTTGTTGACAAGATATACAAATCGATTTTATCAACTCACGTTTCAATACTAACACATTACAGTTTTACAGTCTTTAGTTCTGTGAAATTAGACAATATCGCAGGCGTTCTTCTACAAATTTTTCACAAAAAAGGATACATTTCGTAGTGATGGCAAAAAAGGACATGGGTCTGTACATGACGACTTCATAAAAGGTCTTCAAAAACCCTGAGTATCGACTTGGATTTCTATAATTTTCTACTGGATATTCCAAAGTGTAAGCACTTGATTGTTTGTATACTTTCCTGGCCTGAAACCAGACTGATGATCCTGAGCCTTTCAGGATGTTGATGAAGAATGTCAAACTGTCACACAATATGGTGGATAAAATACTGCACCTCTGTAATTGGCACAATGGATCAGGCAACTAATGGTGAGATTCCATTCATGAAGAATACACTCATGCTCTGCATCCAGATCTACGTCTGTGTCCAAATCTACCTCCCTGGTATTGGAAACAGCCTATTAATATCCGTAAACCAGGTTAAATGTTTCCACGAAAAATAACTAAGGTCGACAAACCTTCACATCGTTTGAGTGATGAGCTCTTTTACATCTCTGTCTAGAAATCAGTCCATAAGTAGGGTTGTCAAAATTGTGACCTAAGTGAACCAGGTGGCAAAGGTTCGAAGGATCATAATCAAGGCTTTTAAGGAACCTCTGTCAATGATCCTTTTTTTATAAAAGACATTTTTGTCAATCTTATATTACTATGAATTCGTATGCATACTCGTAAGCTGATCCACAGACTAATGTCTAACTTGTGCCAGACTATAAGTTCTATAAGTTTGTTTGTAGATTATTTTCAAGAAATACATACATATTGCATTAATATTTATGTACTATATATCTCCAGATATGAATACATATGTAAATACATGCTAATGAGTAACTACCAACTCCATTAATACACTTTTAAGAACGATTTAATTAAATGCACACACAAGCCTATTTGGTCGTTCGCATACACGCCTACTTTCCGAGGTAACATATAATATTTATACCATCAACTCTCTCTATCTCTGTGAATATGAAGCTCAAACATGTAATTCCCCCTGTGTAACTGTACTGGTCCCACAAAATAACCACTAGCACTATCAACACCGACATCATTGTTGGTCCTTGCCAATTTATTTCCATAAACAAATTCACCGCCTCGCCCTTAGCACCCTCTCGACACAAACACATACACACATTAATATACAAACAAAAATAATTTATGTACAATTCCCATAAAATTAAAACCGCACTAAAACCAAAAGTTAATATTTGTCTTCAACATGTAAGCCACAATTAATTTGGTTGGCATCTCACCTCGCATCGTGCATGCACAGGACATGCAGACAAACACCGACGTACTCCGAACCAACCAATGCAGGAATCCTCTATTTTGGGGGGATCGGGTGTTACTGCACACGAGCTTCCTCTTCTTTGTGTTTGTAGGATATTCCCGTCATTTACTTCGAGAACCACCACCACACCGCACGAAAAGAATTGGAAAACTTTTGACTTTTGAATTGTACAGCGACAGTGGCTAGGACGTTCTAATACTACCGCCATCAAAATGTCCTTGTCAATTTAACCGCTGGCTATTTTAGAAAACTATAACCGAAGAGGAAGTTTGTTGTAAAGTTATCTTCAAACAAACGATACATCCGAATTTGTTTGGAAGTTGTGTCGCTGTCGAAAAAGCTGCCTTTTGTCTGTGTGTGTCCTTTTCAAAATTGCAAAATTGGTTGGATCCTTTGACTGTTCTCAAAAGGACCCGTGATGACTCTTTGAGATCGAGTTCCGACTTTTTCTACTTGTTTTCAATTTAAGAGATAAAAACACTTACTCTTTCCAAAAAAAAAAAAAATAGTAAAAAAAATAACAGATGAACTCGTAGATGGACATTACTCCTGTTCCGGTACTTTGCCAAAGGACAATGAGCAAAGGGAAAAAAAAAAACCGGCAAATAGAAATAAATAACTTGCACACACAATCTGCTATTGCTACACGGAAGCCAGCGGCCAGGTGACCAAATGAATTTACCCGGGATAAAGGGATAAAGTAGTGGAACACTGTCTCATTTGATCAAAGTTAATTCATCCAGGAGAGGTAGGACTGAGCAGGAAGTGGTTCTCAGTTTTTTCTACTTTTTATTTTTTGCTGGTTGTTTTTTTATTGTATATTTTTCTTCTTTTTTTTTTCTGGACAAGGACACGGAAAAGGAAGACATGATATATAATTCAATTGGACGAGACTAGACGAAGGGTTTCGGGAGCTGTTTTTGCTCCTTTCACTACGGGTGGGAGAAGTTTTTCTTTTAGTTGGGAGTGCTCAGCAATTGAGTTGGTGTGATGCACTTTTTCATGGCATTTAGAGTCCTTTAAAATAGTTTAGTTTTCATCATTAATTTTTAGAGGTTTTAACGTTTAGCTGCTATGTCAGAGTAAAGGCGAGCAATAATGTTTACTGATTAGGTTTTATACAACAGATTCGTCCTTTAGATTTGCTAGGATTAAACATGTAGCCGCTCTCTATGAACAATGGTTACACCCTAAAAGGAGTTTTCTTGTTCAAAACAAAAATTAAAGTTAATTTCTCAAATTCTCCGTTTTGGGCCTCCACGGATCATGAGACATTATCTATGTAAATCACTATAGTAGAAGACCGTATTGGTAAGATTGGGTACTATTGTCCCTACATTCGCTCTGAACATATACATACGTTCCATTAGAAGTTCTCTAGTATTAATTGTCAGTGTCAATAAACTGTTTGGACGCAATGATGTACGGCCTAACAATGTAAGTTCATCGCTGGTCTTTTGGGTGTAAAGCACTTTCACTAATCTCCAAGTATTCCTGGCCTAAGCTATTTACTTCGTGAACTGAAGATGATCTTATTAGCTTTCCGACGTCCAGATTCTACAGACCTTAAGTTCCTCCCATCTGTACAGACCATAAAACTGCCTTGAACCACATCAAATATAATTAATTCAATTTGGCTTTTGATTTAATACGATTCTCCCAATCTTTTTTTTTTTTTGTGAATATCATCAACATCAATCCGATTATCGTTGTATCAGGGCGATTATTACAACAACTATGACATCCTCTTAAGCAAAACCAAAAACAGGATTCCATACTGAAATACCATCAAGCAACACTCATGTTGTCTATCAGAATGTATCCGAAGAACAAGTGTTGCAAGAGCCTTGTTACCGCTTGCCCAAACAAGAATCCTTCTGTGTGCAAAATAATCTGCATGCAAGGGATTCCTCGGATTCCTCTATCATGGTGAAAATTTCTACTAGACTATTTCAAAATATGTATGTGCACATAGACACCCAAGCACACAGCCAGGAGGCTCCTCTCTCATTTTCACTTTTAGCCCAACAATTTTCTAGATAACTTCGTTAGGTTATGTTTTTCGGTGAAGGGAAAGAGGATGAAATAGAGCAGATAGAGCTTCCGCCAGAGTACACAACATTTGACTTTTGAAAGCATTGGGGTTTTGGCTTTTCAGCTCTCATTTCAGGACACACACAAACATTCATTTTGAGTGCACTCAAATGTACAAGTACGAAGAGGGTGGCCCTTAAAAAAGGGAAAATTTTAAATCTAAAATTTCATATGATCCTTTAATGTGTTACCCCCTTTGGGCATAGAATATGTTCGTGTCCATATCCACATAGAAGTATGAACTATCTCTAACACTGAGAATATTTTGTGGTAGTGTAATCTCATTTCTGAGGCCATGTTTTGGTAAATAGTAGTACTTAAATGGATTTACCCTATTAAGCGAACAAATTTGTACAGACAGTGTGCTTTAGAAGAGGCAGTTATCATTACTGCATCCTTTAACTTTATTTGATTAAAGAATAATATTTCAGGAGATGGGGTAACAACTTGACTGTCAGTTAAAATGGACTCTGATATAAGGTTTCTTAATTACTGGTAAGATATCAGTCACTCAAGGGGTTTGACATAATCAAAGTATTCTTTTTGAAAGTAGTTGGGGTGGAGTTAGTCGGAAATTACTCTTAATCTATTCATTTAGGGCTCCGTGTATGTGAGCCTGTTTGCTCTTCACTCAGAAAAAACTTTGGAACAATCTACAGATATTCCTAGCATAGTGCTGAAAAAATTCAATCAAACGTGTATCTTAATCCGAAAAAGTCCAAAACCACTTCTAAGTAGTGCTTCAAGAAGCATTCTATCAAATTTAAGAGAATTTAGTTTACCCAATCTGTAGGTTCTAAGATCTCTAAAGTTGGATCATCCCATCTAGCCAAAAAATGTTTTTGTTTTTATCAATAACATGACCTTTACATGAGACCATACTCTCCGAGTTTTATCCTTTAGGTTATGGAGAGCTTAATCATAATCTAGATGCAAGATTCCTTCAGTGTAATTAAGTTGTATTCTGTAGACGCCGCTGTCATCAGTGGTTGGTGTATCAGACCACCAAACGAGGGCGTCTAGATTTGATTCCCATATAACATCGAAATTGTCTTTCATGGTCCCAACTCTAGGGAGCGTCTGACAAACATCCGAGAGTATAAGCTCCTCAAACAAAAAATTCTACTTCTAACACGACATTATAAAGTCGGGCCTTTCATTCGTGTATAGAATCTAACACGCACGATAAGAATACTTGTAAAAAGCTAGGTCAAGTCCATATACATACATACATGTGTGTATACATGATCTTGTCAAGAGTGACACTAAAGCATTCACGGTAACTGCTAGGTCCCATCAACCTAGAAGACGCAAAAGCAACTTTTAGCAACTTTCCTATGTTTTATGCGATTGTTGCTCATTCATAGCTCCGTAACATCCCGAAAAATAGAGTTCACTCCAAGACTCCTTAAAAATGAATCCTTATCGAAGTTTAGCACAATTTATATAAGTAAGCAGTCCTCCTAAACATTTCTTATTAAAATTTTTACTTCAACTTAAAGCATCACATCCGTATGTACAATTGGCCACTTGGTCTAACATATTATATCCGACTGAAAATATTTGCTTTTCTAATCCGTCATTGTCACACCCGTCTTCCAGCATTTAACCTGTTTCCACTCCACTCGCCATGAATACTACACAAATACGCAGAAAATCCCAATTTCACACTTTGGCGACTTATCTGCCCTCCGCCAGCAGGAGGATTTCATTTTTCATCGAAATGTCACATTTTTCTCATTCTGCCCTGTGACACGCCCACTCCCTGTCTTTACCCGATATACATTTTTGTTTGCTCCGTTCGCTCCCTGTTTCTATGCCCACATCGGTCGCTAGGATAAAATCTTTGCCACCATATGTGCCCGTCCACTTGGTGTCTAAATATCAGCTTGGCAAAGGCAAACACAAACAAAACCAACGAACAACGAACAACGAACAACGGCGACGACAACGTCAACCGAAATCCACCAACCCCTCTGGAGTGCACCACACGTTACACGTTACACACACTCTCGCCCACTTGGCGCACCCCAGACAGCGAGGCTTAAAACTTTAAACGGTGTAAATTACACTATGCAATGATTGTAATTGCAAGCAGGCTACACACACGGAACCGTTGTCACTGGCGAAATCTCGGCAAATGCGTCCTTCCTCACGCTCTTAGCCCGTGGAGGATTCGTCCTGGAAACATTGCGGATTAATGTGCTTCCGTTGGTGGCTCAATTTCACCTCTGCTACATACACACATGCATCCAGCATTACCATTCTCCAATAACAACAACAACTATTCTCAGCAACAGTGCCAAAAATCCGCGTGCTTATCTTCGCAAACAAGAGTGTATGGGTAGGCAGTAGGCACCAGTGCCACCCACCGGGATTGGGGAGTTTTTCCTTTTTGGCTGCCTGTCGTCGTCTTGTTTGTCTGGATCATGTGACCCGAAATTTTCGGCAAGTGAATTGCACCCGCAGGGCAAAAGTTGAGCATAAAATATTCAACAGGAGAGACTGGGGATATTCGATGTTATTCTGTTGACTAAGGGATGATCGAGAGCGGGGTTGGTGGAAAAAGGTAAACTGGATGAAAATTCCGTATTAGCACGTGCTAATGAGCAATTTTGTAAAGTGATAACATTTTATCCCCGTCGACAATTCATTTTTACCGCCCCTTTCTCTCGTAGCACCCCTCTGTGAAAGGTTAGGGGTGGCTTGGCCTCCGGCGATGTTGTGAAGTGATTTTCTCGGTGTTTTTTTCTTTCCTTGCTCTTCTTTTTAGAATTTAGCTTTTATGATGATGCAAAGGCGAGGCAGAGAGAAGAAGTTCTTTATTTCAAAAAAAAAAGTCATTATGGTGAATTTAGTCTGCTGATGGATTTTTTTTTTTTGTCCTTTAACCTTACATGCGACTGACTGCTGGATGTTGGGAGTCAAGTTTCCATTTGACCTCATTATACGATTACACGTTGTGGACTTTTGATGATTATGGACACTTTGGGGTATAAATTCCGTCAAAACGTTCTGAGGTCATGGCAGTTGGAGGGCATTGTAAATGGGCGGCATGAAAATCTTATTGCATACAAATGTTTCCATTTAACCAAATTGGGGGACAAGCAATGAATGACTTATAGCTTTGCAACATATTTTTGTTTTAGACTTATGACTACATTTGTCAAATAAAAATATAAGAGACTTTCCCCTGATAAATTTAAAATAAATTTACCATCACAGAAAAACTTTCAGACGTGATACATTTTTGTTTCTTCTCTTCGGTTAGCCCGGAATAAAGACGAGACTTTGATGGCAAGAAAGAAATACAATATCAGTTTAAAGCTCCTACGAAAACAAAAGGAAAAAAACACTCTGTTTCGTTTATTTCAAGTAATCAAATTATTACTGACTCACAGGCTTTTTCATCCCAGAATCTACTAGTTAATTGTCTACCATCACCATTACCAAGTATGGTTCCGATACAGCTGGAATCCTTTAAGACCCAAATATAAAAAAATGTTCAAGCCCAATTGGAATCATTCGCCTTGTTTTAAACAAGTGTCCTTTTATTCTAGCTGAACTCCTACATAACCTTTTCTACCTATCGTATTCCACAGGCATTTTGTCGGACAGATGGAAACTTACGCACATTCGATCATTCAATCTTTAACATCAGTCCTTTCTAAGATCTTGAAAGTATTGATAACTAACACCTTGAAAGCGTCTCAATGACCAGAAGTAGGTTTTCGAACGAAAACGTTTCACAGAGGCTTTTCTGTGTACCTGTTAGGAAATAGAACGAAAGTACCAATTCTGTGAATTTATGTATTTATACCTCAAAACCGATCAGAAGAGTATGATACAGTGCCATCTTGGATAAGATCCAAGCTTATGGTATCGCTAACATATGTATTATCTTCTTAGATTGCGAGTTGTGTATTCGTTCAACACATATTTTATTGCAGAGAAATACTTCTTAACCATTCTTAACTAATGATGGAGTACCCCAGGGGTCAGCCTTTCACCATCCCTGTTTTCTAATGTTCACTAGAGCTTATCCCTTTAACCACTTCTTTGGTTACTCTCATTGCCAAGGATTCTAAGTTCCATGGCTGCAGTCAAAACCATTATCCTAAAAGTCGCCAAATATTTCCATCATAAGTTTTCGGTCCTACCATTTTCCGATTTTCAAGAATATCACAAATAGACATTTCTTGGTATCATGGGATATTTATAGACCAACATGCAACATGTAGCACGGATTTCTCCGGATGCAGTGTGTTCCAAGTTAAGATTCTGGCCGTAGATCTACTTAAGATTGGATCAATTTCTACGCCTCTAAGGCGTTACAGCCTTACATAATCAAATCGTGACCTAGTCAAGAGTTGGCCCAACAATAGTCAAGACATTATGTTTGTAGGATTGCCTCAAATTGTATTTGGTACGAGGACACTGTGAGGAAACAAAAAAGAATTATTCTCAATAAAATCATTAATACGGTCCACCTAAGCTCACGCTTAAGCGTAGGTATTATGGCCTGATTTATAACGTCTAGAAAGACGCAGTCGCAGTAGGCTTAAGAAATGTAGATACATGGATGTATAGTGATGATCTACATGTCGCAGCATGGTGTGATCTACACCACATTCACATATGTAAATATTCTATAAGTAGGTCGTCTAGAATTTAGTCTACTATAGTAAAGGCTTAAATACTTGGTGCAACAGGTCGATGGGACCCAGGGCCTAGCTTCTCAAACCATTCGTGTTGTGCATGTTATACTCTTTACACGAATGGAAGGGGTGTACTGTTTAATGATGTGTCCGAAGGGCAGTTTGTTATTTGAGAAGCTTCCTCGGGACAGTTGTATTCTTTTAAGTAAAGGCTTAAGTTTATAATATGTGTACTTTAGTATACTGTTTCTGCTTCTCAATATGAACTGATCTTTTGGTCCACACCTCCTACAATAAGGTGAAGTATTTTCGTACTCAAGTTTTCAAAGCATTTAAGAAGATCTATTAAAGAACACATCAGTAAGACTTACTTCTGATCTTAGGGCTGTATTAGAGCTGATATATCGTGAGCTCCAAGCAAAAACTTCTGAATTGAAAATCAAGTTGATGATCTACAAATCCGGTGGACATCTATCAATGTGTAGGCAACAGCTGAAATCAAGACCTTTTTTTGACCAGACACCTTTGTTAGTTAGTGTGTTAAACAGAAAACAAGAAGATTTAAGTTGTCAGTGCTTCTTCAAAATCAAATCATTCGCTCATCTGACACTCCATTCCAATTGATATCAATTAATTCCACAATCTCCCGCTAATATTGCAATGACACCAAACACACAGCTAATTAGGTAAAGTTACCAATGATACATTGACTTCAATGCCACACACCATACTCCCATTCAATAGAGCGTCAACAATTAATCATGCTAACTAAACCATAATTTAACGCAAATACTTGTTTAATATGTCGCCAGTAAATGAATCTCCGGAGGTGGTACACACTCAGTTAAACACCGAAATTAATTACAATCCATAAAGCATTTCCGCGCGCGACACATTTTCATCAAATATTTTCCACAATTTATTGGAGTTTTCCACGCAACCACCAATCCGCAAACATCAACCGATTCATCCCCTGTTTCACTGTTGAAAATATTTACATAGTCGAAATTCCACAGTACAAAAATTAACCGGAAATAAAGCATTAAGCATTCATAATGGAATTTATGTACTCAATTCATCCCCCTCTGTCTCTTTTCATTTGCAGATATGTACGTCAGGACGGCAGCAGTACCATCGTTATCATGCTACCACCCATACCGCCAGCCCACCCTAAAACAGGCAGTTAAGACGCACAACAAAAAATGTGTTTCGAAGAATCCACTTGAAGGATGAACATCATAATTGCAAAATGTGTGGAGGCATCCTTGGCGCACGACTATGTACATACTCGAATATAAATTTTGTCATTAAAATGACTTAATTATCCTGCGCGAGATAAGGGCGCGCGCGTACACAAAAGAGATGAGAAAGTCGTTATCATCTGCTCGGCGGCAAAAGTGTCACATGCTGCAAAGACGGGAGTTTTCCGTTTTTCTTAATTTTTTTTCTCTCGTTTTCTGTGCTTCTTTTTCCATTCATACGACACAGTGTCTAACAAAGGACTCAACCGAAAGAGCGAAGAGGTGTTAAGAATCGGTTTTGTGATTACATCAGCGATTAATTTACCCACCAAAGGAGCCATGCGGATGTGACTTCCTGGCGACCCGACTTCTGCTGTTCCAGTTCAGGCAACAAACAGATAAACACCATCCAACCAGCAGCCGCAGACATCATGAATGAACATTTTCCATAATCAGATTACTCCCAGCAGAATAAGGAGTTGTGGCGCGGGAGGTAAGTTATTATAATAAATGTTAATTCTACTTAAATAACCATCATCGTACCACCACTAACACCGATATCCTGACAACTGACAACATCAGCCACCACCTGAAGCCGGGGGGTGGCAGCACTGCCAGCCGCTAACAGTACCTGCCAATGGGCCGTGACCTCTCCCCGGTGAATACTCGTTGCGTTGCGTCCGGAAAATTAAATTAAATTAAATTAAATCACAGAATGCGTAAACGTGTGTATTCCGCTGCTGTTAGTATGTGAATATATACATACATCCATACATATGTGAGTCCTGTTCTCAGCAATTAGGCATGGAGTACATGTGTTTATCATCACCCTCCATTCGGTTGGCGTTACGAGTGAGGATTTAAACTGGAAGAGGAAGTTTTTAACCAATGTATGTATGTACTACAGCAATTATTCTAGTCAATTATTTATATGTACATATGTGGGGGCTTGTTAATAGAGTTGTTGGCGTTTAGTAATTGCCTTTTGATTTGTAAGAAGGATACCAAGAGAAGCTGGAGAGCTTGAAAACAATTACACATCATTTTATCCAACAGTTTTAATACATTTCAAAAACAAAAGATAGAAAAATTCTCATCGAGACAATTTTGACTCTTAAGGAGTGGGACTCAATTTTTCTCACTGGGACACTATGTTCTAAAATATCATCGTTTCCCACAGGCATCCTTTAATAATTATTCCGACTTCAAATTTATGGTTTAGCGACTATTTCTACTATGAAAACAATATGCCTGTAATACTAGCACTATAAGACCCATCTTAAAAAAAACCCCATTGTATATGTACAAACGTCTTGTTGTATCCATACCTCTTTCTAGCATATGACAGCATTCATTGTCTTGAACGCTACAAGACCATAGCCAGACTAACAAACCCATGTCTGACCAATACATACTCCTCGCTCAAGCACCAAGTTTATCACCGTAGCTCTACGGGATGTATTCATCATTTCATCTTTCATATTCCTTTCCTATATGGCAATCTTGTAGAAGTTCAGCACCCCGGTTTGCAAAACAATCCTCGCGACGTGTCTTAAGTCCCTTTTTCCTATCTATCTTCTTCTTTTCTTGTACCTATGTATTAGTTTTCGTCAAGTACCTAGCATGTTTTTCCCAGAAAGCTTATGATAAAAAAGGCCTCTTCCCCAAACCAGGAAATAGGATAAATGAGTTGCCTAAATCCCATGCTTGAACCTAACATCAATTATCCTAAATTACATCGAGGGATTTATGGAAAGACCCTTATGCTGTATAGTCTGCCTGCTTTCAGAAAGGTCCCGGAAGGCCTCCTTCAATATCTCGTCAAACGGAGAAAATATGCCTTTCCATACATCGAGGAAGCTTATGAAAAACTGCAACCATTACCAGTGATTTCAAAAATTTCACAACCAATCGGATTAAGCCATGCTGTTAAATCGATTTCTTGTTTGGTCCTCTAGGGCAGTGTCTACATTTGCAGTTAAAAGGTGTCGCTAATCAGGAATCCTCTCTGGCCTCTTGTGGTCAGGAGTTATTGATAACTCTTCTACTCGATGTACCAAGATGAGGCTACATTCCTATTAGTCATTAGCATGACTGTACAATATATGTATGTATGTATATTAGTCGGTCCAGTGCAGTAAATAATGATATTTCCTCAGAGGATCATAGAAGTCTAGTCAATGGGAGATTGAAAAAGGAATATGGAGTTGGAGCAGGTATTTTTGAGCCCAACATCTAAGCCTTGCTCCTTATGGAACAGTGTCCGACTGTTTTCAAGCTAAACTCCACACTATTTAGATCTCTACTAAGTTAAACGTAGTACGACAGGCAACCCCTAAAACACAAAGTCCAACACAATGCTTTACATTGTCTTACTATACATAACAAGGTAAAATTTGACAATTGTCTCTGGGAATTGTAGCCAAACAAACTGCAGGTGAACTAGCTAGATCTAGCTCAGAGTCTGCGTTCAGAACCTTCCTGTGGCGTTAACTGGTCTGATGCCAGAACGCTAATCAATGATTAGAAAGACAAACGTCGTCTAGTCCACTGGGAAAATATCCGCCTTATTCAAGTCTTATTCCTACAAGGCATAGCTGGTGATCCTTCTCTCAGTCCGCTGTGACCTTAACAAATTGTATCCAGAGTCAGAATGGCAATTCTGTTTGGAGGATGATGAATCTTCGGATTGTTTTCTCGGTGAGTGATCGGCAACCCACTGGCTAAGTAGGCGTGGCATCCACAAAAAAAATGTACGAACAGCGAGTTTGAAAACCTTGCTACTAAGAAGGGTGGTCGATTAGGTTAATTCCACCCGTTAGATACAATAGATCTTTAAGATAGCAGTGGCTGCCACATGGGCAAGGGTCTGTTCAACAAAAACAAAAAATTTCCCAAAAATTAGTAGGCGATGCGAGTGTCCTAGTTATGTACTAACTTATTTTACTTAAATCCCATCCAATGTTGTTAATGAAATTCAACTTTAAACTTGCTAACCAAAAACAAGTAATAAAAGGGCAAACTTTCGAAACAAAACCAAAATTCCAACACTCATTTCAACACCCCGCACCGAGTCAACCCCATACATACGGTACACCACTAGCACGAGAAATATTTTCCAATCATTTGAGCAAATTACCCCCGTTAATTGAACGGAATTGGCTCTGTGTCCTGGAGCGAAATGCCATTGGTGACCGGATTGTTTTTGTTGTTTTTTCTTTTTGTTTTTAAACCTACAGAATTTCGCCTCAGCCCTTCCAGCCAGTGATAATAAAAATCATCGATTCATTAAATTGCAATTCGATGCACCCGATGAGTTTATGTTAAGCTAAACATTTTCACTGCATAAGTGTGCACGGGTGGGCCACATCTGTGAGGACGATGCGTTCGGTCGAATGCACATATTGGGAGCTTGCCCCTAAATTAGCGTTTTCGTCTAATTGGTGACTATTAGCGCGGAGCAGAACCGCAAAACCCGAAATGAAATAGTCGCCTCTGTTCAAGTTGGTATTGCTCTGTTGTCAACCGGCTGGTTGTACACCCCCAATCCTTGGCGTACAAATGGCGAATTAATGTCGATCGATTAAGCCTACTGGCAATTGGCATTTGGCATTTGTTACAAATGTGCAGCGCAGCGCAGAATGTCGTCCTACCAGTCTAGGCTCGCAAAACTGTTCTGGGAAATGAGACATCCGTGGTTTGGTGCTTTAATCTTTTGGTCGGGATTACTGGATTTGGGTTTGGGTTTGGGGCATCCATGGCATGGCGGCAGAATGGAGATTTGAATGCGAATTTGGTCTAAGGTCTGAACGTGGCGTAATGGTGAAAGGATTATGCCAGATGGCTGAGGTTTAGTACGATATTTAGTCACTGCTCAGGAAGGTGTAGGGCAATAAGGAAACGATTTTGATTGTCAGGAAATAGAGTGGAACACAAGTTGTACGTTCAAGTGACTCTGTAGGTCTGATGGTCCTTGGTATTTCAAAACGGAGTAGTATCTGTATGCATAGAAGGGTGTACGATTTAAAGACCCTAAAGTGTTTGGAAAGAAACACATTTTATCTTACTGATATTTTGATAAATACTTATAAGTATGTATGCGCATTTCTCTTTTAGAAAAATAAGTCTGTTATTGGAGAGAAACAGGAATCAAACTCCCAAGAAGAGGGGACATGGCAGTAAGGCCCCAAAAGACTGAGAAGAAGATCTCTGCAGCTTCTCACTTCCTTGGGTGTCCAGTTTCGGCGGTATCAATAAAAAAAAAATAGTAGAAACATTGGACAAAAGATATTCAAGGTAGCACCACTTGGTCTATGGGCAAAAGAGAAAAGAGATTCTCTTTAATGCAATTGAAATTAATCTGTGAAATTGTTATGCCGAGCAAGTATCTATCTGTCTGATTTGTTCTAACTACAGACGATCGTGTTTGAGATCCTCCTTGACACCTCCTGAGAATCGTAGCTTTGCCTCAAACCGCATCATTTTTGAACGGACGTGCACATATAAGAAATTGAAACATTCCCCAAAATTAAAGCTCAAGAATATTCTTGAGATTCTTTTACACACGTCCATACATACCTACATCTCATAAGACACTGTCTGCTAGCAATACTGCAAGTATAACTTTAAATTTAATTTTCCACAAGAAATCATGCTGTTGCCGCCACCTTAATCCAAAAGTCAAACTCACCAATTTAATCCCTCCATTTTTTTTTTCTGTTTCCTTTCCTTACAAGTCGCGCACTCCTTCACAATGTTGACGTCTTCTACCTTATTCCGTGTCTCACAACAACTTCCGATGCGAAAAAGTGTACCCAGCTGGGTGTCACCTCAGTACATCTTGCATTTTAAACTCCGAAGACAAACGTAGACAACCAGCGAACCGGTACCACCAACAATGACAATCCCTACCACAAGCACAGAAGATGGGATAAAGAGAGTACCAGGTGCGATTACCCACCTAGGTAGAGCTGCTTACTTTGCAGACAATCTTTCGTCTTGCCGCACTTTCGCCTTACACGAGGGTATCCTTTTCGATTTCCTCGCCAGGTATATTTGATTTTCCTTAGTGAGTTCCGCACAGGATTTTCGGCATGCTCAATTTGCTCCTCGTGTAGCCTTAGTAGTTGTAGTAGTAGTTTGGTTACTTCTTGATTGCTCCCTTGATGGGATTGATTTTCGACGAAGCAGATCCTGCTTGCAAGTATAGTTGAACTGAACTCACAATGTTCTCACTTCCACTTGAATTCTGAAGATTTGGTTCCTTAATTTCCTTTAGACTAAATTCTTTTTTCACTCTCCTTTAGCTTCCAAAGTTAATCCTCTCAAGGGGTAGTCTGTAAGAATACACATCGGTGGACGGTGGCTCGAGTAGCCTGTTGCATCTGGAAAACTCGACTTCTTGTTGCATTTTTCAATTTTCTCTACCAAAGTACTTACAGTATGGGGGAGTATTCAAGCTGCTAGTCGTTTCAAGAGGGAAAGTCCTTCCTGGCTGCACATCCTTTACATCCAAAAAAAAAAAAAGAAAACCATTTCAACTGATTGTTGGAATATTTTTTCTCCTAGTCCCATACCTGAGTTGAACTACGGCAAAGGACATAAATCTCAATAATCGTTCATCATGAAATGTGGTGGGCGTGGATGTGGATGTGGATGTGAGTGGAGACATTTTTTTTTGTTCTGCAAAAACTAAAAAAAATAAAAACAAACAAAGTCAAGGGGTTGAACTCAGGTTGGGCAATAATCAAGATCAATCTTCCGCCCTTTTGTTTTCCTTCTATTCGCATCGTAGAAGATTTTATTTCTTCGTGTTCTCGTCTGGAGAAGGACGAACCAAGACAACACACCATGGGTATCTATGACAGTTATCTGCTTAGGGACATTTTTCATACAGTCGCATTAAAATGCGAAAGCACCTGGGTAAAAGGAAGGACGATGAAAGTATACCGTTGTGCATCCTTTTGCTCTGAGTAGTAAAAATAATATTTGGACTCTTGGAATTCTTTTCTTCTGTTAGGTAAATTACATAGAAATAAGGAACAGGCAAAAGATGCGAAGAATTGTAGCCCTGCCACTAAGGATGATTTGTGAATAGTGACGGTGGTCGGAAGGACATTGAGAAATTCATAAGACGGGATATTAAAATTATTCGGACATGAATATTTCTTTCTTCTTGCACAAATTGATCAAATAGCACAAATATTGGATTTTTTTTTTCCATTTATGATTGTTAGAAGGACAAAGAAAACAGGAAGGGAGGCAGTAATTCAAGTGGAAGAATTGTGTTTAAGGTTATTTTTTTTTTGTTACAGTTGAAGTGTTATTGAAGGAAGATTAGGTGAACGAAATCGGTCCTTTCTCAGTATTTGTGGGTTGGACCGAGACAAGTTCACTCAATCCCAATAATGGGAGTTTTTTTATTGGTTACAGTTTGTCAATATACCTGCAACTAAGTCAGTAAGTTTGGAATAGGTCTTAGTCGTTTGCACTTTCCCAGGTCCTATAATAAGAGGATGTAACTTAATCACTGAAATATATGTACATGTTAAGGGATCATTTAAAACGAACTAACAGCTTGGTATCGAAAAGCAAGAAAGCGGTAAAGGCAATGACCGATAGACATCTCAATACCTTCCGGAACTGTAAGTAATTAAGTTCTACTGTACTAGCATTTGGAGATATCAAGGATTCGAATAAGATCGTGTGCTGATCTTATGAAACTTCAGATTCAACTTAGTTTTCAACCAATCCTAAAGAGTCTTTCAAAAGTCGCACCTAGATGTCAGTAGTGAATAATTTCAGAACGCAACCTTTTTTTTTTGTCATCTTTGACATTTGTGAAGAAGACATAAAATTTGAACCAAGGATAGCTATGTTATAGATAGCTGTTAGGACATGCTGGTTTTTCACGCAAACTCATCATGCAATTCAACACCATTAGATAACTTTCTTTTGGGCTTTTGAAGAGTAAAGTCTTTATGAATAAATATTCTAGCATTCAAAGGAGTAATCGAAAATATTGGTGCTCGTATGAGAGCTAGTAGACGTGCTCCTGATGTAGATTTAAAAGGTGGTATTTTACCACAATGAGTTGCCTGCTAAGCTTAGTAATTTAGATGCAGGTGGTTTCTTAATCTTCACTCAACAGCAGAAAATCCTTTACGAACAGCTTTATGGTAGAAAAATTCGAAAATCACAATAATGGTTCACGCCCAATTCCTTCTATTATAGCAAAGATACTTGTAGTTCTAAGTTACTTAGTTTTTAGCAAACTAGGTACATACAAGGTAACGCAAAAGTTGTTACCTGATGTTCTTTGGCTATAATTTTTTTCATAAATCAAAAACTTTGGCTTATTTAATGTTTATTTGATTCATGTTTTATTTACTCCACAAATGTCATAGTAGAACTTGACAAATGTCAAAGTGGAATTGACATTTGCCGCCATTTGCTAAAATTATAGCAGCTTTCCATAAGGCAATGACTTTTTCACCACATTTTATAAACTTACCATCCAATGCTGTCCCTTATGCAACGTGTAGTTCCATAATTAATGGTTTAGATTCCAGTTAGTGTAAATTAATCAGCAGCCCACTAAGTTTCTAAAGAATGACCGACGTTTGCAACATCATTTTCTATCGTGAACTAAGAACAAGTACATCGTCAAGTTCAGTTGATTGTGTCACATAACCTTGCCAGCTGCCCTAAGACTACATTTAGTAAAAAAGTAAAACGAAAATAAAATCTCGACCCTCCCATCACCTTGACAGATAGAAGGGACTTATCTGAAAATCCTTTAATTACCCACAACGCATTACAAAAGGATAAAACTAAAGAAAATCCTTTCGACTTTTTTCCAATTTCCCTATTATATTCAAATTCATTCTCAGTTTCTTTTACACATTCTTCATTCATTTCCTTCGCGAAATAACAAGGATAAGAAAAAAAGAACACAAGCACAAAGCTACCTAACAAGAAACTCACAAATTCTTAGCGACAAATGGAGCACAGGATATTCCTTCAAGGAAGTCACTCTTCCATTTCTATCCACCGCCGCCGCGCCTCGTAGTCCACCCACTTTCGTCTAATCCCATCTACAAATGCACACAATACCAAGCGGCGGTCGTCGTTTTGCCATTGTGGACTTTTGTCATAAGGACATGAAAATAATTTTTTCCCCCTCCCCCGCATTAGCCACCCACAACCAAACAAAGTTTATTATTATTCTTCCATTCCCAGGCTTTCATATTTTTTTTTTGTTTTCAATTCTCTCAACTTACTTACTTGCTGTTTCCATTGTGTATGCCTATGTGTTGTGTTGTGTTTCTTAGGTTTGCGTATGCATCCTTTCTGCGAATGGTTTTGGTGGTTAACTGTCAGAACTTTTGCACTTGAAGTGATTTATGTTTGGAAGCCGGCGTGCGAAGGAAAAGTTTTCCATTTTCTTTCGTTTTTTTTTTTTCGTTTTTATCTGCATCTGTGTTTTCCTTTCAGCGCGTCGACGCTTACACTACATACAGTTCTATACGCCCTGCGGTTACAAGGATATAATGAGGGTGGCAGTGTTAATGGTGGCAAGAAATAGGGAGTTGCTGCATAGCGGTGGCATGTAAGGTGAGGTAAGGTCCTTGTGTGTGACAGTTTAGTATCACATTAACTTTGTCGGTGCGACGCGTCGTGAATGAGTGTGCAGAATGTTAACAATTATTATGACACTATCAATGAGAAGTGTTTTTTTCGTTTTTCTTTTTAACGACCTTCAGACAATGAAGGTTTGGCTGGATGGTGTTTTATTGTTACTTAAATTTTTTCAGGTGTGTGTGATTTTTGTCAAGACTACTTTGAACCGCGTCGAAATCGGGTTTCGTTAGCAGCGGGCTGTTTTTAATACGAGTTCGTTGTCGACGAAACCTGCATATTGCGTGGGGAATACATCAGAAATTTCAAGATACGGTTAAGTGATCCATGTTTCTAAGAGAAGAGTGCTAAAATAAATTGTTCTTACTTATCCTTAGCACCAATATTCAAACTTTTATGTTAAACATCATGGTGATACATATGCAAATAAAATGCAGTTTTCACTGGTAAATATACATACTTACCTACAACATACATGCAAAAAATCCATGCAAAATTTACATAATTCTAGTCAGATTTTACTGTGGGGCATACATTTTTGACACTCAAGGCATTTCAGATTTTTACCAACAACACTGAACGCGGAAACACCAGTCACAATAGAATTGAATATTCGCTCAGAATCGCTTAAAACAGTGGCCATGGTTGAACTTTAAATTTTGTTTGTTTCGCCACTGTAGTAGTGGTGTCTCGGTGCAATGGACAGCAACTTGATTTATGTAATAGTTCCACAAATGAAATAATTACCAAAAATAAAATTAATTTGTTAAAAGCATGTATTTGTATAGAATCCACTACCAATTTTCAAAATTTCACTTTTTTAACTAAAATCGAAAAATTTTTACTAAAACCAACTATTTAGATATCCTAATATTGCCCCATTGTGTATGGACACACCCACTTTTGGGGGCGTTTAATTTCCCGAAAGGAATGGTACGATATCGAAATTTTTTTTGCGAAATACGTAAAAAAAGGTGGAATAAATATTTCATCTTGCTAAATATTTATATAAATAAACATAATGATAATGATAAACTGTTCAAAACAATTAAAGAATGTGTCTCAGAGGCAAGTGGTTCCTTCCATATTTTAAACTCTTAGCCCAACTAAGCCCAACTTTAGACTCGGGCCATTTTGCTCGTTCGACTTAACCTGATCATGCTTGTTAATTTAGTCTGGTGTTTTAAAATATATTCAGATCCAAATAGTGTTTTATTTTTATATTACGTAGCATAAGCATTAAGAAATAAAAAAATTCAAAGAAGATTTTGGATACATCCATTAAACTGCGAAAGACATTTCATTAGTCATTTATATTACATTATTACATACATATAACGAACTGACAAACTGTCGATGATGACGAGACAAATAATTGAACTTTTCAATGTTTTAATATGAGTAGTGAAGTATTTTTTGTATATTTAAATTAGGTACACCCTGTCGATATGCATATGCAATAAAGAATATAGCAAAACATACACAGTTTAGTTCTGGGAAAACTGAAAATGGGATATTGGCTGGGGTTCCATCAACCGTAATTGCAATTCCAGGATAAGTAGTGGAACAAAAGTATATGTACAATATGTTGATGTACTCAAATACATATTTGTTGATGACCATTATAAAAATATTCACGAAGTACACCTTTTATGCTTTATCTATTTGTATAAGCTATTTGTCACTGAAAAACATCAATTATAATTTGCTCTACAAATTTTGAAAATATGCAACCCAGTCAATTATTTTTTTTATAATTTTTAACAAGAAATAATAATTTAAACTTCAACACACATATGTATGTACGTATGTTTCTGCCTATATACATACTAAACTGTTAATGCGCTTAACTAACTCACTCAACATAATATTTATGCCTGAGTACCCGCATTGGCCGAGTAAAATACATAAATGATGAATGTCATTTATATATCATTATTGTAATTTAACTAAAATTTAGTGTGTCACTATTTCATGTACGATTGTTCGCGTAAGTAATAAGACTTCCGACTTTATTACGCTGGACATTTAAAAAAACTTGATAAAAACTGACTTGATTTCTTAGATCTTTTACCAAGTACCAAGTTCTTGTCGTCAGCTTTAGTACAAAGTACCAAATTACCGTCTTTGGTAATGAAACTCCAACAATCTTCTTTTCTGTTACGAAAATATGAGAATCTCACATCTTTATCTTACAAATTTAGTTGTTTTAATCTTCTTCCGAGAAACTGTGATTTTGGTTTCAACACTCTTAAATCTCAAACAAGATCATTTAAATCTAATCGATGTGGACTTGTGCATACCTACAGGTGAAATATATATATATAGATATAAGTCGCTGACTCGTGACTCTGGATTCGCAGAACTTGTTGAGTTCGGCGCTCACATTGAAGAACTCGAGTTCAATCCAAGTTTTCTTAAGTAACACTTAGCATTCTAAAATTTCAAATAAATGACAAAATCTTCTTAATAAAAATCAGAGAAATAAAACAGGAAAGAATATACTCTTCTTCTAAAGATAAGGTTGATGGTAGACTGATGAGCATTCGATAAGTGACTTTTGAAGGGACGAAATGTAACTGGCTATTTTACTGGACCACGGCTTATAATAAGAGCAATAAAATGACAAAATCTTCTTAATAAAAATCAGAGAAATAAAACAGGAAAGAATATACTCTTCTTCCAAAGATAAGGTTGATGGTAGACTGATGAGCATTCGATAAGTGACTTTTGAAGGGACGAAATGTCACTGGCTATTTTACTGGACCACGGCTTGTAATAAGAGCAATAAAACAAGGTAAGACAGGAAATATTTCTACAATGTTTCAAAGAGACAATAGTCTCCTCTATCCTTCTGTCTCCTATTATTGAAATCTATTTACCAGATTTAGATGGAGAGTTTTCCTTCCCTTACATCGAAATGGAAAACGAATTCTCTTCCTTTTCTACATGTCCTCGACCTTACACTCAGTATTCATTTTCCAGAAGAAATTACAAATTGGTCCATGGCCAAAATCAATAAAAATAAAATAAATACTTGGCGCTACAGGTCGATGGGACCCAGGGCCTAGCTTCTCACAACCATTCGTGTTATATTCTTTACACGAATGAAAGTATCCTACTATTTAATGTCCGATGGGTAATTTGTTATTTGAGAAGCTTTCTCAGGACAATTGTACTCTCGGATGTTTGTCAGACGCTCGCGAGAGGTGGGGCCGTGAAAAACTTTTAGGTGTTCCCCCACTGGGATTCGATCTCGAACCCCTTGCACTAACCACTGAGCCACGGCGCCCACTTTAGAGCAAAATCAGCTCAAAATAATACTTTTTTTTAATTTTATCAGAACAGTAATATGTACGGGGTTGTAAAGATTTTGTCCCCTTTTTTGGCCATCTTTCCATCTGCGACTCCCACTTTTAATAGATCGAACGATCAAACCTCAAATTCAGCAGCTTCATTGTATTTTAAGCTCAAATATTGAGATCTTCACCTCATGTTGGTTTGACAAATAGACGTTTTTACTAGCATCGTCTAGTTTGAATGGTGCAACAAAAACACGTTACTAGTTGCGGTGTGCAAAAGTCTGTTTTCTAATTCTCAATGACTTTACTATCAGGATTCATCTCATAAAGAGACATTATGGGTTGTTTTAAGCTCGACACGTTTGTTTCACTCTTCAGTAGAACTTCCACACACTATTCCGGGCTTAAAGTCTTCATTTGGCGAAACCGACGTTCTCCCTTCTTATTGATTCTCATAAATTAATACACGTAGTCTTGGACTCGGTAATTATCGAATGCACAAATCGTAGCTAATCGTTGAACTGCTTGACGAAAGAATACCATTATAGTTTTCTATCAGAATTGACGTTCGTAATTTTAATTTAAAGAGTTACCTGCCAAAGTAACTTTTGTCATATTCCTTGCAACTCCGATTGCAGCTGCAGCTGTGTGGCTTAACTAAACTCAATCGGTTGTCCAAATCTATTAAACTGACTAAAATACTTCAAAATACGCTTTTTTACCAAATATATTAAAAATATATATTCACAGATACAACACATCACCTTTACATGAAAAATGTATTTTCCTGAAAACAGCATTTTGAAGTTCTTTTGCATGTCATTTAATTAAAAGGTATAACGTCATTAAATTCTCGCCTTGTTTCGATCGACTTAAGTTTGTCCACAATCTACGATGCAACACCTTCAAGTCTTACTCTAAATCCAATAAAACAGTATATCTATGGTTAAATATGGTCTCCATAAAACTCCTATAGTTGAACAACGCTCTCAGAAGGTGTAAATTGCCAAAAGCACAAATTTTGTCCAAAAGTCTAACTAAGTGCACATCTTCCTCTACGGGGCAAGATGAATGGTTCCCAGTGTTTACTACGAAATCATTGCCTCTCACCCCCCCACAACATGATGTTACAAAATTGAAATATAATTTTTGGTCGTTTTAGCAATACACTGACTGCACTGGCTGGTTCCGCACATTCCTCTTGGAACAGTATAAACCGTTCAGTGTTTACATCCCCATCCTTCGGGAGTACTCAAATTGGATTGTAAATTCTTGAAGTGAGAAGTTGAACACAGAGTATAGAGTTCAGGAGCCCTGTCCAACCACAAAAATCTCCTAAACCCCAAGGATGCACAAAGAGTCGGCAGTCAGTGGTGAAGTCCTGATAGTCGGTTGTTGCTTGTGTAACTGCTCCTGTTGCTGTTGCTGCTTCTGAGTGATGACGACAACGATGTTCCAAATGAAATTCATACGCTTTCAGGCAATGCTCTTCTAATTTCAGGACCGGATATGAACTTCCGTAATGAAAATTTTTCGGACCGGAAAATCCTCTTGAGTTGATTTAGTATGGGGTATTTTCGAGGCTCCCTTTTTGAAGGGCGAGAGGCGTTTTATTCTGACAGCGACAAGTGCAAGGAGAACATTGCTGTTGTAGTGTGTTTACATTTTGGTTTGATGGAAATTTAGTTTGCACCAAGTTTTGAGGGAAGGAATTTTGGTCTCCGTGTGTGTGAGTGTATCCGAGTGGTAAGTGGCAAATAATTACCGAAAGCAGGTTCAATACTACTAATTGATTGTCGAATGGCGCTTGAAGTAAGTTGTTTGGGACAAACTTGAAAGTGTTGAGGCGATGATGCGAGCAACCGAATTGGTCGTTTGGAAAATCTGTTTGAAATGCGAGCATTTTCGTTAACTGAGATGATCTTACTTTAAGAATTTTCAGATTGCCGATTTACAGTGTACATATTTTTTCTACAATTTCAAAGTAAAAATCTTCCGAAATTATTGTCCGGTAAAGAACCAAGAAGAAAAGACCTGCAAACAGTCGGCCACCATTGGGCAACACTAAATCAATTTGCAAAGTAGTAAAGTACTTCTTTCCATCTAGTATATTTGCTATAAAGAATCATATAGAACCATGAACCATACCAAATATTTACTTCCTAATAGTCCAACCAATACTTATGGATTGGAATTCATGTGGTTTAGCTCGATAGGTTTAGTATTATTATGTTTAAAATGGAGAGTCTCCAGCTAAGATATCACCGCCGATTCCGGTTATTCAGGCCAAGATGTATGGCGTTGGCAATCGCATTGTTTTTTCCAAAGAAATCTTCTAACCTCCATACGTTGCAACCAGAAATACAAATAGCCTGTTCCAACATCCAGCTGAATTATATGTGTTTTTAAGCACTGAGAATGCTTACCTAATTACTGATTATTAACACTAAATATCGCGTACCAGACCTTATGAAAGTTTCAAATGTTCATCAGCAATTTGATTGTCCCTTCCTTACCAGTGTGATTTCAGGCCAGGCGTGTCCACAATCGATCAGAGTTTCAACCTTTGATAAATACTGGAAAAAACCCAAGAAGTCTGTTTTAAGTTCACTGAGATGGCAATAGAGTGAGGCCCGTAAATCCAAAGAGGCTCTAAAGAAAACCTTAAACATATTAGTCCTATTTTATAGCATCGACTCATCAAGAGCGGATAAGGAAATCCTGGGTCAATTCGAAAGAAAAAATCTTCGTAAGATAATCGTTTCAATTTGCATTGACGCCTTTTGGAGGAAAAGATTCAATGGCGAACTGTACACAAGATTCAAAACGAACAGTTGATGCTGTTTCCATCGCACGAGTCAATTAACCACAACCATTCGTTATCCTTCCAACAAGATAGGATATGATTGCCACGTTTGTCGAATGAGACAGAAATTCATAAGGATCTGTGCCAACTCAATGAGGTGTTTCTGGAACAGATTTGAAAATATTACAAAACTCCTTTATTGTTTCTCAAAAAGATAACTACTTTCCCATTTGGATGACATTGCTGTCATCGGCACAACTTAAAGGAGTTGTCATCAGATTTATGGTGCCTTTCAGTTTTTCATTCCTTCTTAATCGAATAAGAAACCGCTGAACGACAACGACATTTCATAAACCCAGTTCATAAATGTCAGGAACAATGAGATCAAAGTCGACTAACAAAGTGGACCCACATACACATGCAAATGTTCATTAGAAGTACACTCCACTTCAACAACTCATGAGATCCTCACAGAAAAAAAAATAATCTCCTTCAAATTATTCCACTAAGAGCTAATAATCACATCAGACAAACATCACGTGAAATGGTCAAAAAGCCATAATTCAGTTAAGTACCCTGCCGGCCAGCTGGCATACGGTAGTCGCATCTGAACGAGTACCTAAGAGTACCAGCATGCATGCAAGTACTCATCACGCACACACACTCGCACAGACAGCTTGTTCCCTCATCCTATTGTATAATAAAATGTCATCATCATGTCCTTGATGGTGTTAGGCAGTATTAGCTAGCTTGCTGGCTTCCTCGTTCTCATGTCCATGTTGATGACTGCAATGATTGCTACGACGACTATACCACGACAACGATGACAATGACGACGACTACGACAACGATGACGATGACGACGACGACGATGATGATGATGATGATGATGATGATGATGATGATGATGATGATGATGTTGACGATGATGATAGGTGGCGATGGTACCCACTGTTGGATGTGATACAACTGTAGCAGAGTACATCTGTCACTCGAATGTTCATTTCTGTCAGTGGCCATGCAATTGGCTTTATGGCTACGGATGTCAGGGTTGGCCGTAGGTCCGGCCGACAGTCACCACTTGTAGTAGCAACCTCCCCTCAAACGACCACCATCGCCTCACTCACAATGGCCCATTATCCATGGCAGGGGGGTGCTAAATAGAAACCCAATTGGTGCTCTGTGCATGGCAGCATGTCCCATCATCATCTTCATCAACATCATCATGGGACCGCTCGTGAATTATCATATGGGCTCTGTGCACCAGAGGGGTGCCTCATATGCCGTTGAGCGTTCCAATGAAATTCAAAACTTCAAATATCAAATTAGATGAATGTAGAAGTGTGCCTCTCTCGTCGTGTCGTCCCGGCAAAGTGTACAAGACTTGGACATGTTGCCGCGACGCTGTCACTATATACTGTATTTAGCTATGAAAAAGAGGACTGGTCACTCGTTCTCTGGCATCTGAATATTTCAATAGTTGATGGGTGGACATTTATTCAACTACACTGTTGGAAAGAGTGAAAAAAAAAACCTTTCACTCCTCCTTTTGGAAGGATGTGGAAAAAATGCAGATGGAAAAAAAACCTGGCTCGGGTGTGGTGCTGCCCGATCCACTGGGTCCGTGGCGCTGCAGTAATGATGACGGTGTTGATGGTGCATTAATTAAAGTGGATTTGATTTGCGCAATAAATCCATCATGGGATATCAAATGCAATTACTGTAGCAAATGCTAGTCCGGTCCCACCCACTCGCACCACAACCACTCGTGTCGACCACAATTTTGAAATGATAATGATGCAACGCACAGATAGTGTTTGGAGGTCTATTTGCGGAGGGGCTAGGGCATTGTAATCGTTTGTTAATCAACTTCAGATGATTTAATTTAGTTGCATTTGTTTGGAATGTTGGTTAGTTGGCATTTTGTTTTTAAACTAGTTCGGTTTGGCTAAAACTTGCTGGGTACATACTAATTACATTGAAATGATTCAAATTACTTTTAGTCGGTGAGAGCGAGCTGACCCATGAATATACTAACATTTATGTAAGCCAAATGGTCCGATTTTAATTATTATAACGAAATCAATGGTGTTGGAAGGTCTGGTTGTTGATTTTGGCGGAAACAAAAGAAACATTTTTGATGATTCAGGTGTGAGTTAAAAAGTATAAACCAATTGTAATAAATTTATTCTTATTGCCATAGAAAGCAGTTTTTGAAATGCAGCTAAGGACAGAACATTATAAGGGACAGTACGAGGCAGTAATAGTAATCACCGAAAAATCTCAGACTTGACGCAAATCTCTCTTCTGCCAGCTTACATTTCTTTGCACGAACAAGATGTTTTGAACAAAGCCTGCAAAACATAGTAAACAAGGTACTAAATGTTAGAAAATTTATTTTCTTTATAGATACTTAAGACCAGAATTTTAAGAACTACGGAAATTCGTCATTTTCGAGCATTAGGTTCGCGTAATCTGCTAGTAGAGAAACTGTGTACAGAGGTAATTCCAGACAACACTGCTGGTCTGATGATAAACCGGAGCCCATATCAACACATAAAATTATAATGCCTGAGTACATGTAGCTCAAATAATGGCTACTGTTCACAAGTACAAGTACAAGTCTGCCTAAGCTTTAATATCTTAAAATGTAAATATTCACTCATCCATAAACAAATTGAAATTTTTTTTTCTTGTAATTATGTTCATATAATATTGTGAAAAATATGTTGGGATTTTGTTAAATAAAAAAAAAACATATCAAAATTTAAATAATTTATACAAAAATATCAAATTTAATTGTTCACGAAACAGAAATAATTGAATTAAAACGAATAACAAAACTTTTAACTAAGTCAAAACTGAAATGCACTTTTTGTTTTTATACAAAAATTCCATATTTTACGCAATAACAGATGTTATTGTAATACTTCCTGAGGCCACAATACATTGACTTAAATCAATTGTCAATTACAGTGGCCATACTTTTTTTGGCCGATACTTCTATTTCAAATGATCTACAAACTATCAATAAAGTTTAAGTTGGGCCGATTGGGAGAGCCACTCTAACACACAAATATATTTTGCAACAAACTATTTTTAAAGAGCTTTGAAGAGTGTTTAAGGTCCTACAGGAAGACACACCGAACGTAGTGGCAGTTCTTCTTCGCCGAATTGCAACATTAATGAATGTTTATGCACCGGCAGAACAAAATGACAAAATAGTTTTCCATTTAATGATCTAAATCTTTTTTCAGCAAAACCGAACCCAATAAAAGGTTTTATTTAAGTATTTGATACCGATCTGAAGAAACAAGGAGTTCTTTTTTGCTGGTCGTACCAACGTTTTTTTAACAGACTCCTCCAAAAGGTACTTGAGTCAATAGGAAGACTAACCTGAAGTCACTAGTACCTTTGAGGAAAGCAAAGGATTTTTTAAGATCCCTCGCTTTAAGTGAGCTTCTACCAGAATGTCTTATTTTAATTAATTTTCATCTGTTATTTATAAATTAAATTTTACAGCTCCTTCTCTTCGCTTTTACCCGGTCTTTAGGTTGTTTCTTACAAAATTATTATTGCGTGTTTTAAGCATTGTAAATATTTAGAAAGATGATTAAAAATTATTCAAAACTGTTGGTGAATCTTTTGAAACTCAATAGACAGTGAAAACCGTGAAGCTTAACATTTAAAAAAATGTTTTAGTTATGCACAGGCATACTATTAAAATTTTGTTTTCAGAAGAAAATGGGATTATTAAAAATGCATTTTGCCCCAACTATTAGCTAAAGAACATATTTCAGAAACAATTGCTATAAAATATTACTGTTTGTTTTGCAGTATACCTAGAAAGGTAAATTCATCCTTACGTAGTCACTCGTAATCCTTTTTCACAAAAATATAATAAATATTTGACCGTATTGCCAAAACTGCTTAAAAAAATGCATACTTTTAGGGGGTTCTTTAAAATGCTACTCACTGTACTTGTCGCCGGATTTTATCCAAGCAAAAACTATAACTTTCTTCACTCTTAGAAACGAAGCGAGTTCTGTGATCTTACAAAACCAATGAAATATCCTATTGATTCAACGCACGCGCACAATTTAGGTAAAATGGATAAAACATTTAATACATTCGGTGTATTTTGAGTAGGTACTTGCCATGACGAACTGCGGCAAACAATTTTGTGTGAAATAATCCTCTATTCGCCTCATCTTAAAAAAGCCTGACTTTTGTCAAGTAAGTCACACAAAATTGTCTTTCAATCTGGCAGCTTCCTGCAACTTCACCAGCAGAAAGTTGGCAGTATGTATAATGTAGCGACAAGGTATAGACTCAAACCTTACAACATATAAAAGCAAAAGCAGTTCTTTAGTCCTCTAAATAAAAGTAAGTTATGATTGCTCGGTTTCCGAATACATGTACATACACATATTTATAACACATTCGCACTATGCTCTAGGAAAAACCAAAATTGTTCAAGGATTTGCATTCGAGCTTTCGAATCCACACAGTACGAGTCCATACATGTCTCTCTTCTCCTCAATTTATGACAACAATTTTACAAGTCCCATGCATATGCTCTTAATAAACTCCATTTTTATTGCAAAAGCTATAAAACCTGTTATGTGGTTAGTTAAAGTGCATTTCTCAAAGTGTCCCCTTTAATTGAATTTCACGTCAAATTCCACCACTGTCTGTACACTCTATGTGCATGTGTGCTTATCCCTATGTGTGAGTTTGTGCGGTGTCCCTTTGGAATGCAATTGAATTAAATTATCTGCTTTTAGGAATAAATCCTTTGTGCCAGAGCTTATTGGTCACTGATACGATCTGACACTGCAGTAAGAAGAAAAAAACAAAGCATACAGAATAACACCAAAGTAGTAGCAGCAGGATAAAAAAGGATAAATTGTCCTTTTACCTTTTTTTTTTCTAGTCCGCAATTTTTTTTAAACGTCCAACTAAAATTCCAGTTTATCAGATCGTAGGTGAAGTATACTCCTGCAAACAACAACAATATTGTGAAAAAAAAAAGAAAAACATTGAATAAGAGTAAACTCTTTTGGGTTTGACCAAACACACATAGCGAGGACAAAAAGGAAAAACAAAAATAAAAACTCCCACTAATGCCTGGAAGAAGACAAAAAATTAAAAAAAAAAAAACTCTCAAAACCAACATTGGAGCTGCCACACTTTCAACCAGACCGCTCCTAAAGCCAACCAGTACTCTGAAACCCAAACCCCTACTATGGACTTTTCTCTCTGATCCTGTGCATCAATTTAGGTGCAAATTAGATTTTTCCTCTCTTTCTGCTTCTCCATTTTATAGGTGGGTACCTGGACACGTCCTTTTGAAGAAAAAATCAGGATAACAGAAAAATGGGGGAAAAAAATATGTTAGCCATTATCCATCCATCCGGAGGTGATAGAAGGAGCATAGCGCAAAGTATAGAAAGGACTCTCAACTCTATACGAGCGCCAGGACCTCCAAAGCCGTTCTCTTTTTTTACCAGTTTTGCCATTCAACTGTGTTATTGGCTTTGTTCGAACGTCACAACCGATTGAAGTTGTGTCCTGTACGAAAGCAAAGAGAAGGAGAGAAAAAAAAATTATATCACAAAAACGTTAATTTCCCACCTCATCCTTGACGCTTGGAAAGCTGAAGAGATTCTACCTTAACTTCCTTCAAATCGATGACTTTATGCGGCTACGTTGGATGTGTTGTTGTTGTTGTTGTTCGCCATGGAAGAAACTCTATATCCTGTGTCTGAAGTTTTGTTTCACTACAAAGCGAAATCCTTTTGAACCTGTTGCACTTTGTGGATGCTGTGTGGAATTGACTTTGGCAAAACGGAAATGTTTTTCTAACACTGGACTTGCAGATTTTTTTTGTTAGTCCTTAAAATGGAGATATTTTTCATTGCCTTATGCGTTGGTTTGATGTAATGGTTATGTTTTTCCATTGGAGTTTCCTTCTCAAATTGCCTGAAGCTGAATAACTTTTTACCAGGACTTTCGCTGCTTAAAAAATCAACCAGTGAAATGGTAGGGAAGGGGTCTTTGTTTGATTTAAGTTAAGCAGCAGGCGGAGAGTCTTTTGGAGGATATCAAGAGCAGACACTGACTTTGTGTGGTGAACATTCAACAAATAGCCAAAGGAAATTTGCTAACACCTTGAGTCTAGAGAACCGAAAGGGGTTATTAAAAAAAAAAAAACAACTAATTTTAATTTTTTTAATCATATAAATTTTTTATAGCAAAACGAAACATCTCTATCTATCTATTCTATTGCAGTCCTACAGTATTCTATTTACAGTCTGTACTCTTACTGATCCTAATTAAGGTTTTATGCAAATAAGATCACGTACCTACTCTTATACCCATAGAGATATGAGAGATGTGGTCTCACTTTGGTGGAAAATCTGGTATAAGCACATGAACTCATAGTCAAGTTAGTTGAATGGGTTTGAGTGGCTGTCTCCTCTCAACAGGGACACTTTTAGACCAAAAGAAGGTCTATTGTGATGCCACTATTGAAAAATCTGAGACATACAGCCAAGTAACCTAAATAAATTGTCCACAATTTTAAAAGTATGTAAATATCCGACCGAGAATATAGAGAATTCAGAACCTTAGATCTTCATAAGCTCAAGCACACATTGCACGACAACCTCTTGCGAGTATCTTGGGAGTATTCCAAGGATCGTATGTGAAGTCGCACATAATATAACTGTCGGGTAATATCCTAATGGAAAACATGGGTATGTCAACATACGATTGAGATGTTTTGACCAAATTGGACCAAGGGATCCTTCGATGAAACATATCGTCATGGTAAACCTTCTTCTCTTCCAGCACCAAAGCATTTTCTCTGAACACTCTAAGTTTAAACGTAGTCTTAATTCATGCCACCTAATTAGTTTCCTTTTAACATTGTTTTCAAATTCTTAGCATTTCTTTGTGTGTGAGAATTTAAGCTTTCCGAATATTTCTTCGCACCATATTTCACCCCACCCACCTCTGTAGCAACAACTAAAGTGCGAGATGCTGTTAAAATTTCTTCCAAGCAACTGGTATTGAATATCCCTTACTAAATCCTCCCAACGAGCTGATTCAACCGGATTTTCTTTCCTTACAGATGGAGCTACAAAAAATACCGAACAAAAAAAAAAAGAAAATCCATTCAACCCAAACAGTTAAAGAGGTCTTGTCGTCTCGATTTCCCAGAAATCTTTACCAACGACATTATGAGCGTAAACACTGAAAATCGCATCCTCTCGGTAAATACGAATGCGATTTATTTGCTACCACCAAACTAAACATACACACATAAATATCCTCGAGTGTTACGGGATATGCATACCTTGCATTTGTTTGGGTGGAAAGTGCTACAGATATCCGAATCCCAAAAGCCTGTTGCCTACTAACACAGGCAACCACCCACACTGAAGTGAAGGGCTGAGTGTGTTGAGGTTGTGAACGTCTCATAAAGTTTAATCCTTTTTTGAAAAATTCCCTTCTATCTTCCGTGCACTGTTGGTTTCTTATTTTATATCATTCCAGGTTAGAGCATTTTTCTTTCAAGTAGATGCTCTGCTAAGGCAGATGGGCGTGTAAGTTCTGTTTGGATGCATCTGATCTTTGTTCTTTGTACTTTGGGATTTACGTTTTAGAATAATAGTTGCATTTACATGTTTTTTTTTTTGTTCTTTGTATTTCGCCCGAAAATGAATGTGTATGTGTTATTGGATATTCCGAGATTTGATACTTTTGGCACTGTTTTGGGTACAAAAAAATATATACGAGATTCGTGAGAGTAAAAAAAGACTTAGTAACTACTTCACTAACCAATAAGGGTGAGTTACTTCTAATACGGAAGACTAGTCGAATAAACCGTCAAATTCACCTATTCGGCCGGGTCCGAACGGCAATTTGTTATTTGTGAAGCTTTCTCATGACAGTTACATATATGCTCTCGGATGCTTGTCAAACGCTCGCGATAGGTAAGACCGTAAAAGAAATCCTAGGTGTTATCTAGGGATTGAACCTGGCATCCTTTGCTCCGTAGTCCAACGCACTAAGCACTTGAACAACGGCGGGAATAAACAGTATCTCATTTTAAAATGTTGCGGTATTTTTCACCTGAGGAACATAAAGCTGTTATTCCTTGGTATAACGCAAAATCGAACCTTTTTGAACCGCTATTGTGAACTTTTTGAACTCGTATTCGTGCTTCCAAATTATAACTCACACCACCTAAGATTGCGCTACCGTTGTAGTTGGCTATAGTGGTCAAAATCAACATTTTTGTCTCTCTGAAGCTGATATAACTGATGACCCAACTTACGAGCTGTTTACAAATGATGAAAACAAATAAGCTCATGTGAAGGATCAAGGAATAGTGATTAAAGTGTTTGTGCGTTGGACAATGGAGCGACAAATTCGAGATTCGATCTCTAGACAACACAAAAAAGTTTTTTCGGAACCCTACTCTTGCGCGCATAGACCCTTCCATTCGAGTAAAGAAATACAACAACCACTATGCGACACTGGATCCATGAACCTGGCACGCTAACTTATAGTATTTTTTTAAGGAACGAGGGAATCCTTGAGGTTGATCTAAGCCCCGCACAAAGAGTTGTAGGCTTTTAAATATTTGTTCCGAAAGACCCAAATATTAAAATCGATCTTGTTATCTGCCCAGGATTAAGGATAAATACACATGACTTGAGCTCTCTTTGCTTTGTGTACCTAACCTATAGGTATTTACTTATACAATCTTCTATCGGTTCTACTGTTTTGTGTCTTGTGCTACATTTTTTAGGGAACACCAAGTAGTTGGTAGCCTACAGAACTTTAAAATAACTTTCCTCATATAGGCTCACAGTTTCGCAAAGTTTCGCATCAAACCCTATCTGAAGGTTCACATTACTCCATATGTATTAGAATCAGAGTTCTATACTTATCCTGGTCGTAGTCTACTATTTGGATAGCCGAGCTTTTCACTTTAGAAAAAGTAAAAAAATTGTAGCACTGGTGAACTAATCTAATTTTTTTGGGAGGAAGTCAAATATAATTTTAAAAACAAATATACTAAATTAAAAAGCTGAAGTATTTAAGTTATTCTTAGGTGAATCAGCCACCAAATAATAAATTAACATAAATATGCGCATTTGTATAAATAACCTATTCTAATTTGTCATGGCATGTTGTTTAGCAATCCTTAACTAATGCAATTAATTAATTCATTTAAATAATTTTTTTTTCTCACCTATTAATATTGAACTAATAAATTTGAAGAAATAGCTTTTTATCAATTAGGTGTGGCTAAAGCATCCAACTACTAATCGGAAGTATTAGGGTTCATAATCATTTTAGGAACTTAAATGCCTTAAACCATCGAAGTTTTAATTCGATTTCAAAAATTAAATAATACAATACTACCAAACAATCAACAAATGTCAGTCAAGAAAAAAAAACTCTTTCACAGAGTTACAATCGAAGATCGATAATCGACTCGAGTCGATTTTCAATCGAATTATTCGAATTCAAAGAACAATCAAATTATTCGATTGCTTTTATTTGCAATTGGCCCTCGCTAATTGGGCTCAGTAAGTAATGGTTTGTTTGTCTGTCCGTCTGGTTATCCGTCCCTATGTCACCAATTGTTGGGACTTTAATTTTGAGGTAGGTGAAATATATTTTATACTTGAGCTTTCGAAAAAATTTCGAAATAAAAACTCTTTTAACTAAAAATCGAAATGCCACCGAAAGTGGCAATAGATTGTTCAATTCACCCGTGTTACCCGAATTTATGAACAGCTGTACGAGTTGATAATAGATGCACTTAATATGATTAAAATTCCACTCGATGACACTGATTTTCAACAGAAGTAATTACCAGCCTTTAAATCGCGAAATGCTCGTTTGTACGATCCCGACTAAATTATATGGTATTCGTTTTTATTGGCATTGCAAATATCCTGCTCATTCGATTTATGGGTAATTTGAAGAGAATAGATGAGATGCACATATGCACACATATACCCAGATGAAGTCTTATCTTACGATGTTTAAATACCACCCACTTGATTGACACTCTAGACATTTCAACCACTAAATTGCAGGTATACAAGCATAAATCTCAATATTGTTATTTGATCACAATTTCTCATTTTCTCAGTCAATTTTCCGATTATTTAAAATTGTCCAATCCAACCAACACATCCATTCCAAATATCGATTGCCTCATTGTCTTTAGTTTCCAGCAAATATGCAGATTTCGAAGCCAAGCAAAATTCAAAGCGAATCCCTAGAATTTAATCAACATTTCTCCGTTGATTTCCATATTAGAGACAATACATTCATCTCATCTCCGAAGCATTCTGTTGCAGTTCACTTCAAGTGCATTAAATTTCGTCGAATGCCAATATATTATGTAATCCGATTATTCAATGATTGTCCCACCTCACCACCTACTCACACTATCTTCCCCAAGGTTTGTTGATTAATTGTTTATACACTCTGAATGTTCATTCAACTAACCCTATCAAAGGACATCTATTTTTCACTCACTCTTCCCAAAATCGAAAATCCGATGCAATATACAAAGTGAAAGGACGAAATGTTGAAACGCCCTTTTGATGCTTTCATCACTTGCTAGAATCGCTGAGCTGAACTTCGTAATTCGATTGTCAAACATATTTGACGGTCAAATAGGTTTTACGCGAAAAAGGTCGCAGCGATTTTGAACACCGTGCAAACGAATACAGCTCTCGGCTGTTAACAGCTACATGCAGAGGGAGGCACTGGATTTCCATTCGAATGCACGCATATGTAAATTATTTTTGGATTTCTCCCCTCCTGCATAGCTTTTTCTTCTCCGTAACTCTAGAGAATAAAAAAAATCATCGAACGCCCCATTTAGTGTTGAATATTCATCTAACCGGTAATTATTATCCTGAAGTTGGAGGCTTTTGGTTATTTTTTTTTTATCTAGCAGCATTAGCACGTGTGGCGGACGTACCCTACAGTGGTCGAAAGCAATTAAGCGGAATTCCCTATGTCAATTCCGGAGAAATTTATGTCACTTCCCCGTGTGACCGATGAAGAGCAGTAGAGTGTGCAATTTTACTCTTGCGGACTGTCAATCAAAGGGAAACATTTCTAATCCGACAGTTCAGGTAGGTCAGATGAATAGGAAATTCCGCTGAAACAAGCTTACGAAAAAAGGCTCTTTATCCCTCCGACAACATAACATGACATAACACAGAACATAAACACGTATGCCAACCCTTTGGCTAAGTCAAGTGTGGAATATTATCCCACATGTACACCGGGGATCCTTTTGTTTCAACCCTTCGCCGGAGTGGTGGTGGTTTTACACTTGCAGGAGACTGTTGGTCTCGCATTGGGTGGCTAAGGGGTGAATGCGGTCGGTGTAAAAAGATGTGACAGATAGACCCTCTTGACTATGATCATCAGCAAATATGTGTGTGTATGTGTAAAAAGATAATCGAATGTTTTCCAGCCATAAAGCATGTAATGACCAACAAAGCTTTTGTTGGTAGATTCACGTTTTAAAGGATTAAGCAGAGGATGCTTCTTTTGAAGGAGATTTCAACAGAAGAACCTAGAGTGGGTAGAAAAATTGGGATGTAATTCATGGGATTTATGGAATTTCATTTGAGTGGTTGTTTCGCTGCTGAATGATTTTGGCAGTTTAAATGTTTTGCAACCAATCAGATGGGATATTTCTTTGGGAATTAACGAAAGAATACAATCAAACAAGGTAGATGTGTGCTGAAGCAATCTTACAGTGGGAGGTAAAAATGTCTCCTCGAACCGAAAGATAGTGAAAGGCACTTACTAGAAACATTGAGGCTGAGTAATTTTGCCGGCAGTCGGGGGACCTTTTTTTGGTCCAGAGAGGCAATTGAGTAGCAAACTCATCCCTTGAGTAAGCACAATGACCATATAAAAGTATGCAATACTGTGATCATACTAAATGAAGACGGTCTCTGGTGCTTACGAAGAAAAATATTGAATTTTTTTTTGGTCCTATGAGGGGAGAAGGAACTGTGTGAACTACACTTATGAAGATATCGACTTATTTAGAAGATGAGATAGACATAGTCTTTAGATTCAACACCATGGGAACGTGTTTCATTGTGTTCTCGACCAAAGTTCATGGCATTGAGATCTGCGCTAAGTTCAACTTTCGAAAAGGCTCTAAGTGATCTGATAGACAGGCACCACTGAACTATCGTCTTCGTATCGGTGAGCTAAGTATCAGTTAAATGATGTTACATAACAGGTTGTCCCTGGTTAGTTGAGAATGCCAGGTAATGAAACTGCAGATGATCCTGGTTAAGAATCCTTGATTATAGACCAGAACATTACAATGGCGCCTATTGGGTTACCGCCACGGCGCTGGTTAATGATTTAGAATATATAGATAACACAAAGCCCCTATTGATACAAAGGAATCCTTAACATAACCAAAGGTGGTGAGCTTTATCTAATGCCTTTGTGGTTAAGGTACTAAACCTAGAATTTAGGTTTTCTTTGGTTAAGAATTCCACAACTAATGACATACTTACTTGCCAAGGAGGTGGTAGGTCACTCTTTTGATTCAGTAAATCTTTGAAGTCTTGGTGTCAGCCTTATAGACAGCTGTGCAAAAACAACGGCAAAGATGGACCCCCGCGCATGGAAAGTTTTCCATGTTTAAAGGACAGGGCACTAAAACTAGACTTTAAAGCCTTATAGTTCTACAGGGCGTATTCATCTATTGGTCTTTTATCGATTGCTCTAGCTCCGACAACACTTGTCAACAAGTCAAAGGGGGAAACTAAGCCACAATTCCAAACCCAAACTCGTTTCTTCTATAGACAATCTAGCTCGCCAATGTGTTATACATTGCTCACAGCAATAAGACTACATTGAATGTGGTCTTAGCCCCGCACTCTAGTCACTGCCAGGAAGTTGGATTCACAAAATGACGAGACTGTTCTCTATTACGCCAATTCAAAGGTGATACACGTTCTTTCAAATAAAGACCACGCAATTATTCAGACATTTTCGACTACCAACATGACGCTAAACAACTTAAGCCAGCATTAAAGTCTTACAAAATGGAACGAATTCCCCTCACCATTGTTTCACCGCAACTCAACGTGCTAATTTCGAACATTTAAACAAGTGTATGATTAGGTTCTGCAGGAAAGGTGTGCGTTATCGGGGAACGTAATACTAATGACTTATCGAAATTTTGATACAACAAAATGTAATGCCGCTCTTTGCGTTTTTATTCTGACTGATAACAGATGTCAGTTCGAAATTATTAATTGCTAAGAACCAAGAACTCACAAGTATATTCAGGGGATTTCTCTGGAACCGTCAGTGAATATTGCACGTTTAAAAGTGTCTGCTTTTGTCAGTGTTGGTATTTTTATTTAATAACAAATGATACTAAAAGTTTGAGTAAGAAGGGCTTGTACTGAAATCACATTTTAATTTACAATTACTGTCGTGGTATCTTGGTAACCATAAGCAATAGTTCTGCCAGATATTCGTTATCTAATAAGTACTTATAGCTGAAGCCTCTGAAATTATGGTCTCGTTTTCGAAGTGTTCAAACGATTTAAAGTGCGGTAAGATTAACTTGTGAGGACACCTTAACGCACTGTACACAATTCTCAAGAATGTAGGAATACCATAATGCACATAATGCCAAGAAATTCATTATTTCTCAATCAAAGGAAAGAGATTCTCGCGATGAACGTCAAGACCCCGACTGATTTCCTTACTGATCATAGCTTGCTTTGCTAAAGAAATTAGTAGCATTTAGTCACACTGAACATCTGTAAATACTGTATCTTGTTGTCTGAAGTCACCTGCTTCACAGCTAATTTCAAAAGATCTCAATTAGTTCAAAGGGCTCTGTGGACCAATCCAAAACTTATCACCTTGTACCATCCTCAAGAAGAAGAAGTCTTTTCAGTTTCTTTTAAAGAGTATTCGCAATTAAGAAATGATTTTGGATCTTGTTATGGTAAGAGTGCTGATTTATCGACGAAGTTAGTAACAGAGCTTTTTTTCTTATTATTGTTAGATGTACAACTAAACCTTTATTTGATCTACAGGTAAGTCAAAGGTGATTTCGGATCTTATGGAGTGAAAAGAAGGGTACTAAATCTGGCTGCCAACTTTATTGGCAGGGATGCCTTTGTCACCAGGGTAACAGCATTGTTGTGCAGTAATCTGTCGGAGAATTTTAAGGCAACCTTAACTTTATTTCAATGCTCATCTACAGCAAAAATAAAAATCGTAAATCGCTGCCTTTAGCCACCACATTCTGTAGAATTGATAATGTGCTCACCGTACAAATACTTTCAACAGTTTATAAAACACGTAGTACTCTTTACAATGATATGCTTGGATAACATTTTTTTCCCTGCCGGTAGAAGTCAGTTAAATGCATAGCTTGTAATCGAATAGTTTTAGCATACTCTATGTGCGATTACTTTACACCATACGAATTCTCTATTTAATTACTTTGGTTAACAAATTCACATACTATTGCTAAAATAAGTAAAAATATACACTGAAAGCGTTTCGTTAAAGTTCAAGTGCAAGTCCATCACCACAAATGAATAGCAGTAATCGTGATTCTGAGCGATGCTCCATTAATTTTACAAGAGTTCTTCGATCGCCAGTGGTTTCGTTTAGGTGAGTTATTTTTTTTTAATTACATTCAAATACGTAGTATATTAAATACAAATTTAAGTGTACCGCATTTGTCTTGGAAAATTGTTGTTTTTATTGGGAACTAACTGCTTTACTAATAAATATAATTAACACACAGATAGCAAGTACGCTGACTAATGCAAAGCTAATGAAGTTATCTATTAGATACATTTTCGTATAGTCTCGACTCAAAACAAAAATCTCTATTAAATTTGATTAATGAAATTCAAAACGAAAAAGAAATTTTTTACTTCCACAAACATACTCGTACTTATATGTATGTATACGTGTAGGAGAAGTCTTGGATTTCTGACCAGTTTTGAACTCGGGATTTTGATGGAGATGTAAAGAAAAATGAGTCTGTCTGTCTCTATGCTCAATGCTTGAATTGCTTGATGGATATGGTTGAAGGCTCATATCTGGCTTAAAATTCAAAGCAAAGTCGGAATTTACATTCTAACCTCAGTTTTGGGTATACTTACTCATGTTACTCACTTAAACAAAGTTAAAAAATGACACGCCCACTTGATTAGGCCTTACGTTTACGAAGAAAAAAACTCGTACATATGCATATCTATCTGGACTTCATTAAATAGTAGACTTCAGGTCCAAATATGTACGACCCAATCATGCATCCACGCATTAAACTTTGTAGGTATTTCTGATTTTCTCTTCCTACTGGATATATTTACAGACTTTAAATCTCCAAAGTTTACTGTTTGTTGAAGTGAACTAGTAACTGCACGATATCCTCAGAAAATTACCTCTGAAACGCTTACCACAGATGTATGCAACGAATTGAAATGCCTTCAAATATCCCAGTTTAACTCTTCCTGTAGTTCTTGTAGTGCTTTGACATATTTCGTACGTAAACTTATGATCCTCTGGACAGTCCCCAAAATACCCTTTTCTAACTTTTAGCTCTAACATCAGTGATTAATGGTTATCAGAATGGTTTCCGACAGCTTAATTTGACCAATAACGGGACACAAAGAAGTACCTAATGGAAAATAGAACCAAAATACCGTCATGGTGCATGTCGAGTATTTGGTGGAGTCCTGGTAGAGTGTGTCATGTTACCCACTGAAGTGAAATGCAATCTCATCACAAAATGCGAGGTTTTCAGTGCCCTCTTCAATCCTGCTTATGGACTACCTTTTTTGTTCATTCGCAATCAAATTATGATGTGAAAACCGAGTTGAGCTCAAAAGCTGTCTCCTGTCTCTGCAGCGTAATTTAAGCCAAAATAAAAATGAATGAAGCTGATATTGGAGAATCTATGCATTTCATGCATAGTAATTTTCATACCTTTGCTGGAATCATCAAATAACTGCAGCTGTAAAAAGTGGGACCAGGTTCATATAATTCCTCAATTAGTCCTTTTTTAGTCCTTTATTTTTTTTTTCTAAACTTGACTCACATGTTTGGGTGACACCCCCTGAAACTTGTTAGGTTCAGCTTTTCTACAATGAAAGCTCGGATGAAATTTATAGTTGTATCCCGCTTGTCCTTGTACCTTTTGTCTTTTAATTGAACTTAACGAATAACCCTTAACCCTTTTTTTTCACTATTTTATAATATCTTCCCTAACTCTTGTTCATTTTCCTCCCTACTTTTAACTTTATATACCCAGATGGCTGGCTTCGAAGCTTTAAACAAATTTAGTTTCAAATAATGAATTCACTTTATCGGAATGAAAGCTAGACCAAGCAGTAATCTTAAGGATCTCTAAGGACCTCCCTTCAATACGGAGAGAAAGCGAAGTTCTGATAGACGTTCATTTTATTCGTTCACTTATGAAAATATTTTTTGTCATTATGTCTCAGTATTAGGAGACTCCTTATTGGACGGTTTTTTTTACAGTCCCACATCTCGCGAATGTCTGACAAACATCCGGAAGTTTCTCAGACAAAAATTGCCATTAAAATGTTTATAAGACTCTTGCATTCGTTTGAATAATATGACGTGCACAACAAACAAATAGAGTAATAAGTCAAAAAGCTATCCTGTCTAATTAGTTAAACATAACAGTATGAAACTATATAAAACGTATATGTATATATGTGTAAAAATTATCTTCAGACGTAAGGAATTGTTATAATCACTACGAGCTTAATTTCGTCGAATCAACTAAGCCATTGTAGCACCGCGCAAAATGTCTAATAATTTAACTCTTACTAGGTCATCTCCTAAAGCTTAAAAAATTAAAAACGATAGATGCTTTTACCTCTGAAATGTGACGCTATCGAAAGTATCAATCAAAAAACTAAAGCAGTGTCTAAACAGAGTCAGGGTGGACATTATTTCTGACAACTCTATTCCCCCAGATTTAAGCTCGCAGATATAATTGCAATCGACTTTGTATATTGATTTGTATAGTTATAACATGCCTTAAATAATCAAAACAAACAAAAGTCCTGGCAAGAAAAAAAAAAGACTGAATTCTGCGCAAAATAACAATTCTTCGAAACGACAACTTATTGGTCAAATATTCTCATCACATGTGAAATAGTTTTCGTTCACGATGATAAATCAATTCACACAGCCGAGAGTGTTGATTACTTCGGCAATTATTGATAAATTTAAATTTATTCAAAAGTCACGACACAGCGTCATAGTCCCCCGCGAGGAATAAATCGAACTCAAAGTCTGGCAAAATTTGGCATGCGCACCTAAGGTTAGAATATTGTGTTTTGTATCTCGTTAACACCTAAGTTGTGTTTGTTTATTGTTATTCGATTCATTTAGTAAATCATATTGCGGTCTTAAATAAGTATTCTCTGTATTTCAAGTTCCGTGTAGGTACACAGGTCCGAGTGCATATATTTCCACTTGAATTCTGAAAATGAATGCATAATCTCCATTGTTTATTTAAGTAGCGAAGACAATTTGAGACAGCGATTAATTAACGGTTGTACAAATGTAATTAACACATTTCGATACGCATTTTGTTTCAAGTGCTAGTGCACTGATGATCACCTATCGTTTGAATATATAAATTTTTTAACAATTTACCCTCACTTGGAAGGGATGTCTATAATTTACAATACAGCACGACTAAAGATAGGCTAAAAGGCTATTCAGAGTTCAAGGCGTGAATGCTATTATATGAAAACTGTTGAAAGGGCTGTACAACTCTCCTTTCTTTGAATTGTATCTACCAAGTTCCGAGTAAAACTAATGCTTTTACCATACACATTAATGTATATTTATACATATTACCTAAATGTCAAACTTCTTACAATTCAAATCGTATACTTAGTTCATTTACACTAGCACGTCTATAGTGAAATTTAAAAACAATTGAATATTATGTCAGTTAAGATTAGCTAAGACTACATTACGTCCAGTGCCAGACTCACTTTTACTATCCATAAAATAGTTTTAATTATTGTTTACACAAGCCTTAATAAATTTGGTTTTACAGTAAGTATCACGTCTTGAGTTAATATTAATAATATACGTTCGATATTTCACTTCACAAAACGTTGAAGTACATAGCTAGCAGCATTGGATTCAATACCGGTTTCGGAAAATACAATCGATCATTGAATCATAATCTAGAACAAATATTGGACTGGGTTATAATCCATACGCACTGATAAATGTAGACCTGGGCATTCGATCGAGTACCACAACAACTCTCCAGGTGAATAGAAAGCATTTGACAGGACAGCCCGATTCTGTCATTCCGTAGGGATTTATTTTATTTGTTCTCCATATTAACGCCCTACTGGTCATGCTCCACTGGATCGACAAAAAGTCAAGTAAAAATACTAATATTTGGCGTAACAGGTCTATGGAACTCTGATCCGAACTTCTCATAACCATTCATGTCGAAGGTGTTATATTCTTTACAGGAATGGAAGGGACAAACTATTTAATGTCGTGTCCGAAGGGCCATTTGAGATTCGAGAATCGTTTTCGTGACAGTTATAATCTCGGATGTTTGTCCGACGATCGCGAGAGTTGGGGCCCTGAAAACTTTTTAGGTGCTTTGACTGAGATTCGAACCGCTTACTCCGTACTCCAACGCAATAACCACATGAACTACGGCGCCCACAAAAACTCATATCTGCATAAAGCACTTAGCATATAGAATTGATACTGGAATATCCCTTGTACTGGATCTTTTTCTTGGTTATCGCAGCAGTGGCCAACGGTCTTCAGCTAGGAACTTCCTACGTTGGGGCTGATTTTGTGTGTCCAGCTTCCTGTTGTAGTGTTATCAGATCAGTTTGGCCATATTGCCATTCAGATTGTTTTCTGCTTTAATAGTCTCTCCATGTTTTCGATCCGTAAATTTTTGATGTACATATGTATGTATGTATACTCAAATAAATAAATATGTATACTCATTTCGTTGACCAGAATATCGATGGATACCATGCCAGCTATGACATGTTTCGCTTCCTCTGGCACTGGGGATGCGTATAAAAGTGCTGAGCTTACCATTCTGGGCCTACCGACAACGTTTGGCAGTATCCTCACTAGCGGTGATCGTAGTATTTAAGCCTTTTTATCCTACATACTCTAGGTGCGTCTTAAAGTAAAGAATATGTTTACTATACCACCGCGTCAAATACCCATGCATACACATACATCGGAAACTCAGTCCATGAAATTAACTTATGTAGTTGTTCAAGGCTATAAAATTCGGAGCTCGTCCCAAAGCTCAACCTAATCCAAAACTTCGATCAGACAGATCCAACCTTATACCTTATAAGCCAAACGTTCTGAAATTAGGGTTTTCCACCACGACTTTCAATTCACTAAACACAGCTAATCGAATGGTTCATCTAAACATGGACAATAATACAACTACCAATGCAAGGATTCTGGCAAGGAGCAACTCTCGCTTGACTTAAATGGACCCTTGCAAGCAATCTACTTCAATCATTGAAAAATCAAGTGATTGTGCCAAGAGTGTTACAAAGAATGACTTTTCGAATCCAAACTCTGAAAAATGTTTGGAAAGTGATTATCATACACATTACCAATAAAGTGTAAAGCCGCACATTTTAGAATTAATGACAATGTCATTGTAGAAATACACAGTGTATTCATATAAAGTTTATAGTACCATCTTGAACAGTTTTATATACATATATTCGCAGTAAGTAATCGTATCAGAATCGAAGTAGACAAAATAAAAACTGAATCATCGTACATCTCGCCGAACTCACGTTTTCTACATTCTTCCTGATTAGCCCGACTCGTACCGGCAACCGTTGCCTACAGAGTATGCTAACGACTGTATAAAAAATATTTTCTAAAATAGCTCCATCCACGTGTATATCAATTACGTAATGCTTACTCATCATCTTTGATTACCACGGTCTGCTGCAATTAACAATCACAAGCTCACGCTTAAAGATGCTATTTTCGGATTTCAGTCTCAAATTCAAGGCTCCGATGAAAATTTTAAAAAAGAGAGCAAGTGAGAGAGTAAGCTTTTATTCGCCATATTTTATCCATGTTAGCAAACCAGTACAAACATTTACAAGTTGTTTTTTTTTTTTTGTTCGTCTGGTACCTTGCAAAAGGGTAACTGATTAACGTCAAGGTGCGAGTACGATTATAATTTTTGCGCTACACAATACAACACCAGATCACAGCTGCTGTGCTAATCTCACTCTCCGACAGATCGTGATCAGTTTGGGATTTCTTGTCATCGTCATTGGAACGCGGTGGAGCATATGAATCAATATTCGCACCATGTCGCTCGGAGCGCTTAACTCAGCATCGTCATTCTCTTACAAAAAGAACCATAGGGTGCACTACAAAGATGTCGACGGTAAAGTGATAATGTGCGTTCAGTTCTAAAGTTGATCTGTACCAGTGCAAGCTGTACAGACAAAACAAATAAGACCGCAGAAATAAAAAGTGTTTTCGCGTTAAGATGATCATTAAGTCGATGTAAATATTGTAGTAACCTTTCCTACTAATTTTGTGTACTTTGTGTTGTGTTCTTTAAACATTTAACTTATCAAAAAAATTAAAAAAATTAAAAAAAAAAGTAAAATTGATAAAAATATTTAAATTTCCGGAATCTGAAATTGTTGTTAACATTTTAAATATGGAAGTGCGGAAAATATTGTTCTACCTCAGTAATCAAAGGTGTTTAGTGTTGATCGTTTTCTTTATATACTCATATACGTATTTTTATTAACTCCTCCTTCTAATTTATCTGCTGGACAATTTAACTTTAACGCTTTAATCAAATGCTTTGCTATATCACGTTGCTTTTGTTTACTTTACTAATCGGTATATTTAACGTCGGAGTCTTTATTATAATCTCAAACACTGGACAGATGAAAAGTCGTAAAACTTAAAACAGTAAATAGATTCGTTTCTTCTTAATTAATTCTGCGAAATTCTGTATTTACATATACTTTCCAATGCTAGGTTTTGTGACTAAGTAGGAAATCTGTCTATAAGAAAAGTTGTAAATCATTTTAAAATGTGCGTAAAAATCTATGTCGCTAAATTAATTTGTTTAACATTGATTTGCTATCTTGCTACAAGCTTAGCAACTGTTCGAGTTACTTGATATTAGTACCCATCACAGTTTTTGAGCAAAAAAATCTTCATTGATACTCATAATTTAATTGCGAAACAGACGTGCTGGAATGAATTTTTAAATAAATATCCCTCAGAGTACACTTACTTTAAGGAAATTTTATTTTTCTAGTTTTGGTCTATTTGTGGTCTACTGATACAAACTGTTTTAAATTGTACAATTTTTGAGGTATGACCTATCATTAAAGATGTTGTTCAATTTAATAGTTCGACGCTTCAGCGTCAGGTCTAAAAAGTGCTGGTAATTGCCGTAAATGAGCGGACAATAAACTATTTTCATTATTATTTAAATTGTCAGACGGTTCTTAGATTTTCGTGGTCTGACAATCATTGTCCATTTTCACAGCACAAAATCTAACTTGAAACGAAAATTGCATCAGTACTCGTACACAGCAGCGAAAATACGTATCACGTGTTTAAACAAAACCATCTTTCAAGAAATTCATTGTCAGATAAAAAGTCAAAATCTGGCATAGCTTTAGAATGAACTCATATGATTTTCTTGATCTACGTAACTCAGTTTCATTAATTTTCCCAACTAATCTTCAAATATTTCCCCGATTCGGTGCACTTGTATTCCAGTATATTTTCAAATTAGTAACACATTCATTATTATTTATTTTTTTTTTTTTAAAACATTCATTAGCTAATAATCGGAAGAACGTAGAAAACAATTTAAATTGTATTTTAATAGGTCAACGTCAAGAAAAATACTCGCAGATGATCATAGCACTTTTTACATAATTTTGTTAAGTCCTTCTTTGTATAGTACATATGTTTCGTTATCATATGTTTCGTATTCTTATATTTTTCCGGAACTAATTAAAACTCTGATATTTAATACGAGCTAATTCATACGAATTGTAACTTCTCTGTGCAATATATTACTTGTTTGATATGATGTCCCAAAAAGGTTAGAAATAGATTTCTAGTTCAATGAATCCCAAAAAAGGGTACACTAAAAAGGCTACCAAATAATCTTCGAAGATTCATTTAGGTTCCGTCTTCAAAATTTAATATGACTTACAAGCCCACACTGTCATTTGCATTTTTTTAGCTGATAATTACTATTCTTTTGAACTAAAAATTTATCTACAAAACCTATCAATATAAAACCTTTATAATACATTTATTACAGTTTTCGTACCTGGCACAAAATATTGAAAACTTACTAAACAGATCTAATGTTCTCTACTTTTATCAATTATCACCATTTTAATTCAGATGTGTGCACATACTCGTACGTCTCTTACTAATTCGTTCGTAAAAAATATTGCAATAAATATTCTAAACATTCCGGTTTTGTCAAGTGTTAAGTAAATTTGTTTTGCAAATAAACTTTATGCTATTTTTAAACTCAATTTAATTACCATCACCGGATAACCGGTGCTGTTTTAAATATAAGAAAAGATGGTATGTAAACTGTATCTATTTCTACCATCACACTCGTGATTGGGTGTGTGCAAATAGTTGATTGATGTATTTGTTAATAAAATTTATCATCTAATAAATTGGTTTAGGACAATAAGAAAATTGAGTTCCTTCGCTGATTGGCATTGTAACTTTTTCTGGCTAAAAATAAATGAAACTTCTATTTGATATTAATTAATAAATGGAAAAAATAGCGCATAAAGTGTTAATTATTAATATAGTGCTAATAACTTTAACGCAACGTCAATACATTTATTGTTTATCATAGACTTGCACGATATTTTAATTTAAACATTTCCAGACAGAATGGCTTAGACGTGCTTAAATTTTGGGAGCGCTCAGATTTTGTTTTCAGAACTTTGAAACCAGAGTCTAACTAAACAAACCTAAGTTCCTTTCTCAATCCTGTATTAGCCTACAATATTTTTGTTACGAATATACCTTACAAATGCTTTATTGACCTTTTTAGGGAAATAGAATGTTGAAAAACGAAGATTATTCGGTGACAGTTCGACGTGAAGGTTAGACTCGGAATCGTTTCGCTATGTCCGATGTGGTATGGATATGGTGGCTATTCCTCATTTTTACGCTTTTTCGCTGAAGTCTCCGGCGACTTGGATCACTTTCTTGATTTCTTGATTAAAGCCTTTCACGCCATCTAATTTGTTTTCGAAACTCAATTAAACTATCTTCTAGCATGAAATAACAGTTGATTTTTATGGATTTGCACCCATCCAAAGTATAAGTCTATGCCTTGGCTTTTTATGGGGAGTGGTTCACTTACGTCTGGTTCTCAAATACTAGCAATTCTCAGCGAGTCTGAAATCGAGTTCTCAATAAATCACAAAATCATAAAAATTTTCGGATTTCCAAGTTTCTGTACCCGATTTCGTTGTTTGGATACTCAAATCGGTTGCGAACATTTTTATGGTTTTATAATGGTTCTTGACTTTGGAAGTTAATTATGCTCCAGACCAGAACTGATATCGTTCTCTACTTTAGTTTATCCATGAAGTTGTCTGCCATTCATCTTCAATGTAGATAGTACTTAGTTACAAGTTTATAAAGTTCGCATTAAAGCTGCAAATTTGTGCATATTACTTGTGCTTCGTGTTGCTATTTACAACATTTTTGTTTTCTACTAACTAATTAAATGACAAAATTTGTTTTTTATCTACTCGATTTGCTATGTACGCTTTTTTTTTTAATTTAATTACATACATGTGTACGCCCGTCGCGTTTTCGGTCACTAACGAAATCAGCTTAGACACAATGATTGATTGAATGCCATACGATAAGAATATTATGTCTTTCCAATATCTCAATCGCATTGGCGTGTTTGATGACATTTTATATTATTCTGTCTTGTTTAGAAGAGTTTTCAGATCGGAAAATTATCACATTACAATTGTTACTGGTTTTCCTTCCAAATCCACATTCGTACCTAAGTAAATCGGATTTAAAAGGAATAAGTTTATGATTTTCCATTTTCATTGCCAAACACCATCAACTAACTGATAGCCGATTTCCTTTTGAACCAATTAACCTGAAATCAATCAAAACATTTTTTTTTTTTTTTTTTCAATCAAAACATCAAGTGACAGCCATTTCCATCCATCTTCATTTCGTTACAAAACAAATGGTTTTATGAAAAATTAAATGCGTGACCTTTTAGAAAAGTGGTTTGAATTTTTGCAGTTTCTCGCGAAACCGGGTATAGATCGGTCGCACGGTGTCCTTCCAAGTACAGTTTAGTGAATTAGTAAACCTGAACAATCTATTCAAATTACGACAAGTGATGGTGAAAATAATTACTTAATTTAATTTAATTTAAGAAATGAACGATAAAATACCATTAATAGAAAGCAGGTAGAAGAAAAGTTTGAATTTTGAACTTACTAAGCTATTATGGAAAAGTGAAAGAATGAGGGAATCTAGTTGTTCATAATTCTAATAGTCATCTTTATTTAAAGAGAATTTTATTGATTCTTTTCAAAAAATTAATTTGTAGACCATTTAGAGTAAACAAGTAAAAAAGTTATGAAAATTTGATTTGAAAAAAAAATTAAATTCAAGGAATGCAAACAAATTTAAGCAAATTCAAAATATATTGAGACACTATAGACATTAACAGAATAGTTTAATAGTTCTTCATAGACTGTTTTCAGAAAAAATAAATTTCCATTGAACAAAATCTTTAAAAGAATGTTTTCCTACTAGCACTGCGGGATATAAAAGAATATGGATATATTATTTCCAAGCAATAATTCAATAGGTTCAAACTTGACCTGCGTTATAAAACGCCAAATTCTCATTTTTAAAACTTCTGTTCATCTACAGACACGCCCAGTTTTTTTTAGTCCTCCCAACCCATCCTAGAAAAAATGGAATTACCCAGGAAATACATGTGTACATGAGCTCGCGAGCTAAAATAGTGGAGACTTTATGTGTGGCCCATCTATACAAAGCCTAGTATTGGGCGTGCGGACAGGATACTGCGCTGAAAAATTTTCAGGCAAAATTTTATCTTTGTAGACATTTTTGTATGAGAGCGAAAAATTAGCACGAGCAGGATACTAGAGTTTTAACATTATGTAGAATTGCCTTGAATTTTTCGACATTTTAGAACCACATTGATGATTTGGGATGGGACAAGTAACATTATATAAAGTAGATATTTCAATCGTAAAGCTGTTATTTCTTGATAACTCCTGTGTAGAACCATGTACATGGTTCGAGAAAGTGGAACGATATCATAAACAAATAGTAAAAATTCCACGGACGCGTTTCGTAAAGTTCATAATTTGTTCGGTTTTTGTGAAACACTTTCGCACCCAGCTTTGGTCACGATTTAACGTCCCTGGAATCGTTTTCTTTTGTGAAACGTTGAAGATATAGAAACGATTGAACGCTCATTTCCAGGTTTTACTTTAGACAAAGTGTGGACTGTGCTTGTCAAGGGATCTTGCTGACAAATATATTTATTTGAAATTGGAACCTGTAAAGAAGGCTTAATTGAAAAAATAGCCGATAATAAAAACAAGGTCCCTTAACTTTTTCTAAAAATTTCTACTTCACCTACAACCTTGGACGGTTATTTTAACATAATATTTTAATGAAAACACAGCGCATATTGATCAAATAATCATATCCTCTTATTGTATCAATTCGATGATCACTTCCCTGCAATTTATTTGGAAAGTAATTTGTTTATTTATTGCACATAATCCATTCTAATTATTAAGCACAGCCGAACAATACATAAAATATTGCCGATCAGCTGATTCTTGACACTTTAAAAACTGACTGAAAAGTAAGGGAGAATTTTTTTGCCCTCGAATCCAGTCCACTACCTCAAAAAAAATTGCCTTACTTTTCAGTCAAATTTGAATCTCTACACCAATCAGAAACGTTATAGTGCCTAAAAATCGGAACGCGGCGAAGCCGAGCCACAACTGTGCGAAAACGTTATGCAAAATTTTTTCAAAAAGATGATCATTTGCCAAAAAGCCGATGTGGACAGATAACATATCGTGTTCCGCACTTAATGGCAGAGTCTGTGCTTCAATGTAAATATCTACATCTTATCGGAACAAGATACACTAGAAATTTAAGCTTCTGTGTGTTATGTACATATAAATCAATTGTTAATATTTCCGTTTCCATAAATTTGAATTTGGAAGAACTCGTTTTTACTGCTAATTTCGATTTCTTTTCAACTCGTTCAAATATGAAAAATCAACTATACTTACAAACTCGTATGCTAAAAGACTAACATTTAAAAGAAAAAAAAATCAAAACAAACTCCAGAAACAATAAGAACTTGTTTTCATTGTAAAAATATCCAAGTGAATTCATTTTTCAAAGAATATGGGATCAAGTTCATTTTTGTTTTGAAATAATCAGTTCAACGTCCTTTTAAGTTTGCTTTTCATTCAAATTAAGCACAAAATCTTGGCAACCACGTCAGAGTCGGGTTCAAAGTTTTATAAAGCTTAAAGTGACTAAGAATCACCAATTTTCATTTCGCTTGTTTCTCAACTTATCAGCTGCATTTAATTATTGTAACAGAACTGTTAGTTATTTGAACTTTAGAAGTCCCTTGGCCATTTTTGATAGATAAGTAGACATGGTTAAGTCATAGATAGAGCTTTTTTGAGAATAAGCTCATGGGCATCTGAACCTTATGCATATCCATACATACTTTTTGTTAAGTCAATTGTTATTTACTTAGAAAAACTTCAACTATACGTTAGGATTCTAATTTCATTATCACTGGATTCATATTTGAAACAAGCTTCTGCACTATTAAGCCTCGGTTTTATAGTTACTAACCCCATCTTCTACTAACTTCTTTGAATCCCTTCTCTTCTTACCGAAAAAAATTGTTTCCACTTCAAATGCTTTCAGTGACTTTCCAACGGGCATAGCTGCTGATATCACTGAAATCCAACCACTAAACAGTCCAAAAAAGTCACCCTCGGCTGGCATTTTACAAAATATAAGCCGAGCAACAACACCTTCCCCTATGCCTGTCAACTCTTGCGACGAATACATTCTGCAACCCCAGCCAGCAGGTGCAACAGGACAACAACAACAGAAATACTATCGTAGCCCTTGCGATCGTTGTGGCTATCATAATTTTCCCATAATGTCCCATTCGTCTCAATTGCCCATATCACCGTTGGCCCGATCACAAAACAGTCTTGAAATGGTTGATACAACAAGTCCACCAAGTCCGCCCAATAATCTACTCGTAGTACACCATCATTCAAATATGCGGCGCAACGATTCTAGTTATTCTGTTGGCTTACCAACACATGAGTTGGCGGTATCACGACGACCTTCAATTTTACTACAAGAAATACTCACCACAAGACGGCCATCCCTGGTTTTGGGTGGCCTCCGAGGGCGAGACAATTACAAGAATCCCAAGACTATGCGGTACACAGGATTAATTATTATTAAGAACGAATTTATATCTCCTTTCATTATTTGTTTTAGTCTACTTCAGGAGCATCGTAGTGATGGAAGCGTATTGTCAATCAATGGTGGACCCAATGGAAGTGTATGCGACAGCGAAAGAGGACCAAAAAGTGCACTAGCTAAACATTCAAAGTTTAAGAATCGACGAGTGGGAGAGTATGCATTATATGAATATATATGAATTATCTTATATTCTCTACATATTTATGTATATCCTAGCGATGCAATCAGCTCAACATTATCTGCTTTGTACTGCAAGATTCTGGTACTAATGGGAGTATGCCTGCCGATCACGGAAATCATCTCTGACCAAATTCCTAGCTACATTTACCAAGGCTTCTACGTGTATCTGTACAGTCTGAGTGTTCTTTTTGTATTCTTCTTATATATTTGCGCATTCAGACATCGAGCACTATTCAATGTATTAAAGGATTTTCGTAAGTATTAATTTAATTTAATTTAGTACTAAATTAGAGTGTATACTTAGGGTAAATAAAGTTTGACGTATTAGTGTCCATTCATCGATGTTGCACTGCTTTTTGAATCTTAAATTTTGAACTTGATAAAATTTTATATCTTTGGGTTTGCTCACTGTCAGTCTCACCTTTTAAACCTATTTTTACATGAAAGCGAAAATATCAAACTGTCTAGAATTCACCTATATGTTTTACATATGTGGCCACGCCTACTTACTGTGAGCGTTTTTATTTGAAAAACCAGATTTTCAAGATATTTTCCAATTTTTACAACGCTAGGGATTGAGGGTTGTGGTTTGATTCACGGTCAACATGTACGTTTTCCCTGAACATCTGACAAATGTCCGACAGGAGAGTTTATCAAACAAAAATTCCCCATCGGATAAGGCATCTTTTTTAGAAACTTATATATGTTTCTAGAGGTACGTCTGGTAGAAGACTTAATGTCTCTCGTCTATCTTCCTCCAGGTTTGATCTTTCTGTGCCGAACAGTTTACCCTAAGGTGTAACTTCACTGATCCTTTTAGTTCAATCAGATTTTTTACAATAATATTTTTTGGTATCACCTGTTCGAGGTGTTGGATTTGGTGTTTTTTTTGCCAGCCATAGAAGGAATGTTACTTTAAATGTTTAATAAAGAATTTCCTCCATTTTCACTAAACTCAATTTCTTTAACAGATGAAAAGAACAACAACGTCCACCTGAAACGTAAAGCCGCTAGATTTGGTAGCTTCTACTTACGGATTGGTGCAATAGCCTTTGCCATCGGAAACATGGTCTACTCTGGCCTGGAATTTGGTCAATTTTTCGAACTCAATGGACAACCTGGGTGCCAAGACCCATTTCTTGCAATCACACCTATTGCACGGATAGCACTTTGCATTATTCAAGTACAATTTATCTTCTTAAACACCACGTTCCTAGATATGGCATGTCATAAAGTTATTTGCCGTTTTGGTCTAATGCACATGGTAGCGACAAACCTCTGCGAATGGCTGTATGTTCTTGTTGAAGAAACCAAACACGAAATTTTCCACGTCGCTCATCATCAGAATGCTGCAACCCCAACATTGGATTGGAAACCATTAAATGCTACACATGGCTCTCACAATTTGACAGTAGACATAACGAACATCTCATCAACAATGAATCATCGCGGTCCCGGTTGCTCTAGAACGAACATCATGGGAGCCTTAGTTCAGGAGGTATCACCTTTCCTCTTTCCATGTACAATTGAATACTCGCTGATCTGCGCTGTGATTCTTTATGAAATGTGGAAGACCGTCAAATCTTTACCTGACATTGCAAAAACTCGAAAGGATTCGATGAAACAAATCAATGAGAGACAAAGCTCACATACGTTCTCAGTTGATTGCTCGCAATCGCATAAGGGACTATTCGTTGGCATTCTAGTGATCGTGATGACAATCATTTCAATCATCATGTACTTCGTCTTGTACATGCAACCAGGATATGAGCTTATTGCGACCCAAGAAGTCACCCTGTGGGAAACCATAATATATGCCTTCAGCGCCGTGGCGATTGTAACGGGTATGTTCCTGATGAGAGATCTCAAATACGTGGCCAGTGACGATCACCATTCAATGAAATTGGACTGCACCCTCCTGATTGTGGCACAGACGGGTGTTTATTTGTATGGCATGTTCAGTATAATGGGAAGTTATTTCTCGAAATGGGATACTGTACCCGATCGAGTGGAGGGAATAGTGGCAGAAGTCTTCAACCTCTTGCAAACCTCATTGCAAACGATGTTTATCATGCACTCTGTACACCGGCGATGTAAAGGCTCGAAACAACAGCGCAAGAAGCCGGGTCGTGAAATCATAACTTACCTTCTGGTGGCGAATATGGCTATATGGTTTATCAACACTTTAATTAAGGGACGCGCTGTTTTCAGAGAGACTCACTTGGAGTTCTTTGGAGTGTGGGGCTGGACGATTATCACCCATGTTTCAATGCCGCTGGCAATCTTCTATAGATTCCATTCGACAATATGCCTCTTCGAAGTGTGGAAGATAACATATAAAGCGAAGACTCACTAGATAATGTATTGTAATATATGTTTATTATTTTTATACTAAATTTAATCGATAAATTTAGAAGTAGAAATCGTTACGCATAAGCTTAGAAACTCCATTGTTAATGTTGACTGTATAGTATTACTTTTAATAAATTATTTTTTTAAGAAGATTACATCTTTGACTTTTGGGCTTTATAGCATAACGAGTTGGTACTCTTACACATAACTATTGCAAACTAGAGTTTGACTTTCCTAGGCAACCAGGAACCATGAGAAAGCGAAAATACAAGATATCACCGACAACCAATTGGAAACTTGTCAAAAGATGTGAAGTGAAACTTAAATCTTCTCCGCTGTGATCATCACGCTATGCTAGATTCAATGAAATTGCAATGAAATGAAAGGGCCGATAAGCTAGCTATAACAAGCTTGGAATTAGATGACCTACCAACAGATCACTTAGTTCACAACATGAGCAACGCCAGGTGGAGTGCACACTCCTCGTGCCATGTTTCGGGACTACTTTTGGATGTAGAAATATATAAATAGAAAGATCCAGACCATTCAAAGAAATCCGAATATTTAGAATTTTTGAATATACCTGGATATTGACTAAAAACTGAGAGCTCCAGAGGAGGAGAAACGTTTGGTGCCGGAATACGACAGATCGTAGCGGACCAACGTTGTACGAAGAGATTCAACCTCAAATAACTTTTCCACTGCTAACTCCGACCGGTAGTGTCCATATAAAGTATAACAATGAATGAACTGATCCAATCAAATCCTCATCCGGTTCTTGCATTAGTTAGTGAGCCGAAACGTTCGTTTAACGAACATCCAATTCCTTTACCCTAAGGAGTTCATATATTCATTACTTCAACCAATATATGAACTAAACTTCCCTCGGTTGCTACACTAGCTATGTGTCACCTTCTATTGCATTATGCGACATCTCATTACTCATAAGACCAACAGCCATGAACGTCATAGGTCTCAACCAATGCGGCCAATTTATTTCTGCAGCCACAATTCTACTTTTCCTCTTCTATTTCTTCAAAGAAATCATTTAACTAATAATAATGTTTGATTTTATAAAACATATCCTACTTTTTTGTGTTTAAAATATTTTAGTCCCATGCAACACTGTTCAGTAAACACAATACGAACTAATCACCACGGGCATACTTTTCATCCTCTATTTTGATATACTTCACGAAAGAATTTCATTTGAAGAAATGAACTTATAATTCAACTTCGTCCAACTTCACTGTGGTTGAAAACAATAGACGGCTGCAAAAAGTCATTCGTTGTCGAATTACTATAAAAAAGGTTAAGTCTGCGTCCATTTTTTCTAAATAAATTCATTTGTGTTTAGATATACATAATTTGACAAATTTATTCTTTCAATATAATAGTTCTAAATCTGTAGAATAATAATCAATATCAAATAAAACAAAATGGAAGTAGATGAAGAAGAATTCGAAGTCCCATCATCAAGTAGCAAAGGCGAAAAGAAAAGATTTGAAGTCAAAAAAGTAATACCACGACAAAACAAATATTTATTTCTATTTAGTTATAAAATTAATATGTTTTTATTTACAGTGGAATGCTGTCGCTCTTTGGGCATGGGGTGAGTTAGTGTTTTTCCATCACCCTTGAACCGGGTCGAAGAACAATGGAGCGCTAACCTTAAAAACCAAATATACCAACAAAGGAACAACGAAGTTAATATTCTGATTAAAATTTTTTTGCAGACATTGTCGTGGATAACTGTGCTATATGTCGTAATCACATCATGGATCTATGTATTGAATGTCAGGCAAATCAGGCTTCGGCCACCAGTGAAGAGTGCACCGTCGCATGGGGAGTGTGTAATCATGCATTTCATTTCCATTGCATCTCGAGGTGGTTAAAGACAAGACAGGTGTGCCCGTTGGATAACAGAGAATGGGATTTCCAGAAATACGGCCATTAAGGTTGGAACGATGTCAGCTCTACAACATACATATAATATTTTTTTAGTTATTTCTTTGTGTAAAAATAGCAAGCGAAATGCGATTTTATTTTAAACGAGTTCCAATTGTGCGGAAGAATCTTGAAGAAGCAACCAATCGTAAATTAAAAAAAAAAACTTTCAATGAATTTTAAAAAAATATCTTTTCTTTAATCTCTGTATGAGCCAAGGTGCCTTAAAAAAATCACCAAAATCAAATCAAAATATAACTAAAATCCAGAAAATCATTGGTAAAAGCATGTGATACTTTCACTACCATAAAAAGACTGGTATGTACATAAATACAAAGCCTAGTCGTTGCACAGTTGGTACCTGCAATAGCAGTGTAAATAATAGAGTTGAATTCACACAAAGCAATGAATTTATATCCATTAAACATCTAGAATATGAATCTAATTCATGTGGAAAGAAGAGCTAAAGTTCTTCATGTTTTAGTGTTCGAATTGTAGTGGGTAAACAAGCTCTTAACCCTTTTTGTAAGTATTGCCGAACCTACTGTCACATACTGATTTATTTAGTTCAGTTGTTTGTAACGGCGTTGTACCATTCCATGTCATGATGACTATTACCAATCCCATGCTGGCGACTTTTATGCACAGCTAATTGGACCTCAAATCATTTCGAAACAAACAGCCGCCAACAAGATATAAATTTCCATTTAGTTGAACTATTCCAGGATAGCACCGAGCTGATGTCAAGATAGGCAAATATATTCATTGCATTGCTTCTAAATCAAAAATGCCTTCAGGTATTTATATTTTATTTATAACGATTGCTTTTTATTTTCTTCTCGTTTTTTGAGGATCATAGGACTGAATTTTGATCGATAACCCACTAGCAAATCCAATTCTGTAATTGTTTATATCGTCCAATTGGGAATTGTAAAGCAAATTAGGAGAAATTAATTTGTCTGAAGTAGGCGAAAAAAGTTCTGACAGTCTGATACTCTATCTGAAATCTGAAATCAACACTCAAACAATTCATACCATCGAGTCGTACTTTTTTTCAAATTAAAAAGTTGACATGTTTCACTTGTACACATACTGAAGATTCGTAAGGACATTTTGTTCTAAGAGACGAAGAATTCCCATGCGGTCTATCTCAAACAATTGCACTACTAAAATTCCCAGTCCAAGGAAGGAACACTTATATGGGAAGGGCTCTATCTGTAGTTCTATTATGCTTAACGCTGACGATATGTATTCAATCTATTTCCCTGCCTGTAACTAAACTAGCACTTGAGAAATAGTATGTATTTTTCATAATCTTGTTACACATTCTAACAAGAAAAACTCTAATTGATGATGAATACTTTATTGATTTTATTTTAAATTATAATTATTTGTTTTTTTATTATTATTTTAAGGTATATTTACGATTTTTCACATTGTTTTCATTAATAAAACATTACTCAGTGTCAGTTGCTAATTAAAATTCATAAAATTCATATTTCTTCGTCAAAATATTCTCATGGCAGTTAATTAAGTCTGCAAAACAGGAATGAACAACGCCTATACTTGTACACAAACGTATTTTGTTTTTAATTAAAGTAAATATATACACAGTCGAGAGAAGATAATCGTTTTAGCAGCATCCATCCCTAATACTCTCCTGTTATCGCTTTTTTTTTTCTTTTTTCTTTTTTTTTTTACAATTCTACTTCTATTGAAATTATTCAACTTAAGTTTCTGTTTTATTTTTTACAATTTTAAATTCTAAAATACATACTCAGCTTAGCTTTGAATTTTTTTTTTTAGTTTTTAAGTTCAAAATATATTTTTGTTTATATTTTTAAGTAATTATTTATTTATGTATATATACTTAGTTTTTTTCCTACTCTAACTACATGCATTGTTACTTTTATTTATTTATATATTATTCCTGATATTTCTGTTTTTGCATTTAATGTAAATATTCTTTTTAGTTACTAAAAAACAAAAAGAGAAAAAGGCAAATTTAGAAGCGTACACATTTTGATTTTTTATGCTTTGTTATAGTCCAAAGGGGTTTATAAATGAATAATAAATGTTATAGGGAGGCAAAAAAGTACAAAATGAATGCATTATGAACTGAAATAATGAAAAGTTATGTCAAACAAAGGAAAAAAACTTTCAAAGACGATATTTGGCTTATTACATAGCCACCAAAAAAGACTTTCCGACATTAGCGTATCAGAAAAAACTAGTATTTTTAAACAAACCGAAAATCTTTGTTATAGCCGATTGCTGAAGTATGTATTCTTAATCGCATATACATATCCAGCTACTATTCAGCATCAAGTATCATTTTTTTTTTTAATTTGATTAACAAGGTTTGTTGTCATAGGTTTGTAATATGGACACCGGCGCTCCAGGTCGAAAATGTTTTATTCAAATAAAGAAATAATAGTATTATAATATAAAACAAGTGGAAAGAACGAAGATCCTACGTACTGTTCCCCAAATTGAAAGCTATTTTTGCTTAATTAATTATTAAGAATAGGTGGAATCAGATCAGTCCTAATAGAACATTTTTACTTTTGTTAGTATGTAGGACAAGGTATAAGATGTATACTCGAGATATAAACCTATAAATGGCTTTGGGACTTCCGGACACATGCAGTGTTAAAAGCAAAGGTTCTAGCTATGCTAAACGCTGAAAAATTATGGTATTGGAGATTGAGCCAATATCCGACAAGAATAATCGCCATATACATTCACGGTCAGGCTGCGTTGTAGGCCCTAGAGTAGTAAAATCGCAAAATCATATTATGCTGGTTACCTGTCACTTCAATATAAAGGCATTCGAAAGGACCTACGTACTGGCCAGAAAAGCAGAAGAGCTCCCACATAGTGACATGATTGAAAGCATAATACCACCATTTGCCTGACCATTAGATTATTATCGATAGAATCGCCAACATACATAACTAATATACGTACAAGGACATAGTTTTAATCGCATATCAAAAAAATCTGGAAAAATCATAAATGAAGAAAAAAAATGCGCTTATATGGGAAATTTCAAATCGCATAATTATGCCAACGGAAACGTATGAGAAGCTATGAATCTCCATATCCTTCAACAACCTGAAATAGTTCGCTACAAACTCTAATAAAACTGTCACCTCGTTTGACGGTTTCTGTGACAAAGCATTACGAATGTAAAATCTCTATCTTGGGGGATACATCAGATGGGCAACCTCAACTGGATCAACATAACCGGATTTAATAATCAAATGAATAAGTAATCAACTAAAAAAAACATAAGGAAATAAAAAGAAATGTATTTTTTTAATGAAATAATTATTATTAATTTTTTTTTTTCATTTTATCTAAACTTATTACTAAATGATACAAAATGAACATAAAATTGCATTTAATTACTGTATGAATGCAAAGTTTTCTTTTTATTTAGATTTGTTTTTTTTTTATATAATTTTTAAACTAAAAAAATTAAACTAAAACTAAAAATAGGATTTTGCTTTATATAGTTTTGTAAGTTTTTTGTTTACATTGTAAATGTAATTATATGTTGATTATTAGATTTAAGTTAATATTATATAAGATAAATTTATATAATATTTGCAGTTTTAGTTTTGAAAACTTTTTTTTTACTTTCTTTAATTTTTAACTGTACAATATAATTGGATTCTAGTTAATTCTGTTCTCAATTTATTCATTACATTTTTCCCTACAGTTCTTTTAATTTTTTGTTTAAATTTTCCATCTGTAATGCATAAAAAAAGAAAAAAAAAAATGATTGTGTGAAAATAAATACGCATAAAAATTTTGAAATTTGATTTTAAAAGAAAAATGTGTAACATTTTGAACTGTAACTGTTAGTAAAGGGGTTTTGCAATTTCTTTTTATTTTATTTATTATTCGAATCTTTAAACATTTTAATCTTCTTCTCAATGGGACAGCCATGTGGGCAAACTATTCAATAGTAGCTCGTTTTGGGGACTTTTCTTTATTATGACTGCATTATGTATGTATGTATGTATAGGTATATTAATTATCTATTAAAACAAATTTGAAGTAAACTACTAAACTGTATCGATAGCGTAAAACTAATTTCTGTCTAATTTCCGAAGTTAAAAAATTTAAAATCAATGAAGCATTTTAAAATGGGGAAAAGCAAACAATATTTCCAAAACGAAATCGATAAAAAAAAATTGCACAAAACCCCTTGCAGCAGTAGTAGCACTTGCATAGTACTTTACTAACTTGTTTCCTGTCCTGCAGTCTGACTTAATCTTAGTTTTCTTTTGCTTCAAACTCAGTTCTTAATCCCCCATGTACCACCAAGCAAATGCAGAAATCTACACAAGTTCCTTAATAAAAACGACCAATTAAACAATATACTCCGCCATCAATTCGATACTAAATCCGGTCCGTTTGGATTAGTTGTTGTTGTTTTCACAGACGACATCATACTTGAGTTTCCAATAATGGATGATGAACGTACAAAAGGTGCAGCCAGTGCACACGAACCGAATGTATGTGTTGTTGTCATTGCGTTTGAAAGAAATGATGATGGGTTTGTTGAATATGTCGGCATTACGGGGGCGGAAACGGTTGAATTGGGGACTATTTCTTCACCCGTTACAGATGATGACGGCGAAGAGAATGTGGTATCCCCCGAAGACGAAGATACATTCGGACAAGCGGTTGCATTAGGCGGAATGTCAATAGTATGTGTTTCGTTGCCAAAGATTAAACGCAAACGCTTCTTCTGTGGCGTCAAATGAATCAAAGGCGGACTGGGGTAGAGCGATGTTTTTGGATGAACACTTGTCGCGGCGGCCGCTGCCACCAATTTTTTATGCTCCCTTCGGCGGTGGTCTTTTGATTTATGACGCTTCTTCCGTTTTTGCGGAGTAGATGAAACTTCATAATCAGTTCCGTTCTCCGATATACCTTCCATACGAAGAATCTCATATTCGACCGGCTCAGTTCCCCCGTTCATACTACTTTCATCTGAAAGACTCGTTCCCGATTCAATAACTTCGTCGAGAATAGGACTTCGTTTCATGCGTAAAGTCAACTTTAATCGACGTTCGGGAGTTTTAAGCAAAACTTCAGGCGCCTCAGCCACAATTGGTTGAACTAATGGATGTGCTACAGCCCGGCACTCACTCGATGAATTGCTCTGGTCAGATTCGCTGACACTCTTCGAGTGCTTTCGCTTTCGTAGCACCACACCCCCTCCATATGTTTTATCATTGTTGTTGGTTGAGATACTGTGAGAACCACTACAAGTGCGACCATTGCGACGCAATCTATGTACAATATCACCACTATTCGGGTTATCAGCTACACGTTGTTGCTGTTGCTGCTGCTGTTGCTGCTGCTGATGATGATGATGATGCTGTGGTTGTTGATGTTGTATTGATTCAAACGACGCAGTCAGATTCTTTCTATAACTTACTGTCGAAGCAAAAGTGGTGGAATTACTTAAATGGCTACTCACGGTACTACTACAATTACTTAATGTACTTAAATTACTACCAGTGCTACTACTGTTGTTGCTACTACTGCTACTATTACACTTGTTGCTGCTGTTCGTGTCTTCGACGCCTCCGCTACCACTGCTGCCGGTATCACTACTGACATTCAGTTTCTTGGGAGGCGTCGTGGACACTTCAGCGAATTCATCTACAGTACTTTTGTTACCACCATTCGATAATAGTGGTTGTATGGGTGTTATTGGCTGTTTTTGTTGTGTTGGTGGTAATGATAATGATTTATTGCTACTTGTATTACTATTTAGGTTATTATGCAATTTTTCTACTACGGCAGTTTGTGGTTGTTGTTGTTGTTGTTGTTGCTGTGTCGCTTCCACTTTTCGTTTCTCTTTTACAGGACCACTGCTGTCACTACTGGAATTCTCTTCAATTTTCTGTGGCAATTTTCTATGGTGATTTCGTAGAACGCGACCATTTCCACCACGAATTCCATTTTCTGTTGCTCGTCCTGCAGAGGGCGGTGGTGGTGGAGTAGACGCTACTCCTTGCGATGTTAAAGCGGTCTTACAGTTAGCCATCTTTAAACTGTTCTCATCGGCTGCACTCTCATGATTTTCATTAAATACAATACTCTTATGCATCGCATCGCTGGCAATACAGTGTCCATTTTCTTCCTCATCCTCTGGTAGGTCCTCATCTATATCGACATGCATCACTTCTGTCGTAGAGTTCCTCAGATTTCTAGAGCTTCGCAAACCAACTCGATGACTATGGGTGGCATTCGTGTTTGTAGTGTTTGTTGTCGTTGTTGCACCGTTTTGACGTCGCAATTGTCGACGCGTCTGAAACGATCTCGAAGCAGTTGGAGTAGCAGCAGTCACTGTTGTCGTATTATCTGTATCGGTCGAAACCGAACTAATGCTACTGCTGGTACTGTTGACTCGAACCGATTTTCGAAGTGATTCCCTTCCATGGCCATTGCTTTCCAACCGCCCATTTTGTTGTTTCTCCGTTACTACTCCTCCATTTCCTCCATTAAACTTTTGATGGTGGTATGTATTCGCCATAATCATTTCAGCATCGTACTTAGTCATACCTTTCTGACGCAGTTCTTTCATCGTCAATGGTGCAGCAATAACAACAGTGTTACTTTTTCCATCGCTGCTACTATCACCAGTATCACTCTTTTTACTTGCGACAGCAGCGTTATTCGAATTACTACTATCTACTAAATTTAAACAACTATTTGTATCGGTGTTTGTGGTGGAATTCGCTCGGCTTTTAATCCGATTAATGCGATTGTCAGTCTCACGCAATCGATAACCGCCTGCATCTTGCAGTGCACCTGAACCTGCAACTCCTTCCGCATCAGTGTGTGTGCCTTTTGTTTTAGCAAAGGCTCCAGTCCCACGGCGTTCACAAGTTTCGCACTCACAGTAGCAATTTCCATCCCCGAAAAAGTCTTCACCATAGAAACAAGTGATTTCCTCACCTATTTCTATGTCACGCAAAACTTTTACACAGGCAGTATCTCGACCAGTTGCTACAAACTTACAATTTGCCCGGCAGTCGTGGTTAATATACGCAGCCGGACCAAGCCAAAGCTGAGCACAGTTTTTCCGGCAACTATACATCACAGAAAAATCATTTTTGCCAGTGTGTAAAAGAGCCGCCTCTTCTGATTCCGTGAGTTCGGCTATACATCCAACAAGGCATTCTATTTTATCGTTTTTGTACCAGCGTTTGGTGGAACATATCTTCGCTCCCTTTTGGCCTTCTAGAGAATACCGGTAACAAGGTTCTATTACAAACCCACTATCTTTATCAAAGACGCGTAAGTAACGTATGATCTGCAAAATAAAAATAATAAAAAAAAATTAACTTTTTTGTAAAAACAAAAAAAAATAATATACTAAAAAAAATTATTTAATCTTCGTCTTAAACAAAGAAGTATGTATTATAATATAGTATATATTTATAATATAAATTCATGTTTGAAAATGAAAATAAAAAAAAATATTTTAATTTAGCTACAATTTGGAGGCATATGGCAATGATGTGCAGAAGAGGCGAATTAGGTACACCATAAATACCCAGCATTGCCAGCAGAAATGTTTGGTATAAAATAATTTAAATTTAAATTCTTCCGTTTTTTTCAATTAATAGACTTTTATACGTACGTGGTCATGCAATCTTTTGATGGACATCTTATTTTTGTTCTTTACACATCTAGGTATCCAATGACCATTGAAAATCCTCTTCACGGCCACCTCATAGTTCTGCGTTTTTATAAACTCTGCCACTATCGATTTCAATTCATCGCTATCTACTTTTAACGGACGGTATCTGATATTCATTTTGTGCGTTTGAAACCCAAGGTGCGGATCCAGAACAAGTGACGTGGCCAGATCATCATTCTCTGATAGCTCTTTGGGTGTCATGCCAGTCGATTGGTGTAGGCGGTAATTGGTGTATGATGTACTAATACCATTTCCCAGGGCAAGATGATATCCATTATTGTTGTTGGTTAAATTCTGACCAAATGTACCATGACCATTACCAGAGTGACCGCTACCACTATTACTGCCATTATTTGTAGCAGCAGTGCCGCCACCATTACCACAACCACCGGATGAGGGCATCGAATAGTGGTGTGTTGTAGAAGAGTAATTAGTGTATCTGCTGCCAGTTTCACCTCGACGATGGTGATTTGAGCCAACAACCATTTCTGCTAAGCGGTTACTATAAGAAAAAAAAGAAATTAAAAATTAATTCTAAAAAAAAAAAAAGATTTAAAAATGTATGTACATTTAGAATGCATGTATGTACATATGTATTTGTTTGTTTTTTGTTTTTCTTTCAAAAAAATAGTGAACTTGTTTTTTTATTATTTTAAATTTTTTAAACATTTGTTTGACCTTGCTAGTTGTAAAAAAAACCAGCTGATTTTTATATAATCTATAGAAGCGCTTCAAATGCGAGACCTATGCATAATTAAATACAACAAATACCCATTATATTGTAACTGTAACTAAAGTAACTTCTATTTTCAACTAATTGTTTTTTTTTTTTAAATTAACCACCTGATTTTAATATTCTGTTGTTAAACCTTTATTTTTGAAAGGTGTTGTGGATCTTGATCGAAAAGTCCTATTTCTGCACCTATCCCAAATTATCCTCCGATCTACAACTTCCTACAAGTTTTTTATAGCACTAAGATGGATGGGTTATCTTTGAAGTTTGTTCAGAATTATTGCCTTGCCCCATAAAGACATCCTTTTTAGAAGCGATTCCTTCTCAAGACGTGACAGCATAATATATCAAAAGAAAATCGGTACACCACAACCACCTTTTTAAAGAGGATTGTCTCATAAATATAAATATTAATATAAACACATACATACATACATACATATGTATGTAGCAATATTGTCCCAATTTTCTTTTTTGGACATGGTTATCGCTTAGTTGAAGCTGAAGTGTTTCTAAAATTTTTCATACTACTGTTCTTCACTTTCTTAAAATATTTTCTTAAATCAGAAAAACAAACTTGGCAATGCCATCACGTAAACTAAACAACGAACAGAGACAATCATTTGTCACTTTATCTACTTGGTGTTTAAAATTCTCACTAATCCATATACACGATCTACTCTTCTTATATACCTACGTAAGTATATACGAACTCGTGTATGTATCGGTTTTGCACATTTCGAATTTTACCACTTTCATACATATAAGCTGTCTGGAACGTCAGGCACATGCGTATTAACCTAGAAAAAATCACATATGATTCTGACAATAGAGCGACAATCATATGAGTACAGATTAAAGCGAGACGGAACGAAGCCAATTCCCAGCAAAAAGCTTCACCTGTACAATGTGCGTTATATACCAACTACACATGCATGTTAAAAAAAAAACCCTTTACACATACATAACCCCGGCAATCGTTTTTCGAAAAGATAAGGTTTGAAGGTCTGTAAAGATCCAAAATCCTCAACCACAAAACTACAAAAAAAAAAACCAAAAACAAAGTCTCCAAGGACAATATCATTTTAGCATAAACAACTCTAATCTCAGATCATTGCCCGATGTGTTAATTCAATACAAAGCGTCATCAGTGTCAGCTGGATAGCGAAAAAAGTGAGCATTCCCAATTGTCTCTCGCACCCCTCCACTTCTGTGACCACTATATACTTATTGTTTTCTCACGCACACAAATTAAATACTCAGCTGTTATAAAATAGGGTGCTATGCTTGCCGAATAAACAGATAGAACATGAAAGGGATGAACGACAAATGGCCGAATGCTTTTTTTCTTCTCTGAACTTTTTGTATGGAAATGAGAGGAACAGAAACGCAGTTCACAAAATTAAATGCACTCGACAGTGAAGGTTTGCAAAAAAACGCCATTGTATTTTTTATTCTGCACTATGGAGAAATCAACTGCAGTAGAGGTAGCCATTAAAACAGAAGATTTGCAAACGCGACGGCTGTCTCCATTTGAGTTTCGAAAATATTCCATTCGCTTGCGCTTTATTCAGTTGCGATACACACACACGTCTGCAGACACTTGACGAAACACAAAATTTTCACACAATTTTCACCGCCCTTCGAGGATTTTTTTTTTTTTTCTCTTTGATTTGTGGTGGCTTTTCAGCCATTTTCCAAAACTTAACTTTACCTTTTCAGTAATCGTTCCGCACAATGTTCTAACCATAATTTTGTATAATTAAGGGAAGTGTAGCAATTAATTCTAACACACACGAAAAATCGACAATAGAAGGCGAATAAAACGTAGAAAATGCTACCACTGAGATCCAGAAAGTTTGGTATTCTTTATCCCAATTCTTCCTTTTTTTCTTGTTTCGCTGGTTATGCTGCTGCTGCTGCTACCTCTTCCATCGACAACGGCGACGAAGCGAAGAGAGTGACGATATGACGATGTTGAACACCACCCGTTGGAAAGAAAAAGACGTAGTGCGAGCAGGCTGGCGATATATACACTACCAGCGACGGCAACGACACCGCAGACACGATTGTTGATTGCTTTTTCGTCGAAATCTCATTGAGAACTGAGAATTTCGAAATTCAATATACTTCTGTTCTTTTTATTATCACCATCAGGAGAGCGGAGAATTAAACACGAAACTTTTGCACGATGCTGTTGTCGCTTTCACCCACTCCACTTTTGTGGAAGTAGGAAATGTACCATCGACACACTGAATATATTTTAAGCACACGTAAAAAAGGGAAAACCATATACTGAATTAACGCGCTTATACCAACATGGCGTCTGCAGTAATTTTCTCTCGGCACAACCTATGATTTTGCCACTTGCAGGAATACCCAATAAATTCCAGCATTCTGTTCAATGCGATAACATTTCACGTTCGTTCGCACAAGATACGCTACTTGATTGAATTGTCTTGTATTGCCGAATTTATTTTATTATTTTTATATCACGACTTCGTCACATAAAATGAAAGAAATTAACTCTCGAAAAGCTCGCTTGAATTATAATGATTTTTTTTCCAATTTCGAAAATGGCTATTTGATACCCGTCTCTTTCGTTTCTTTATACGCATTTTTGATCGACTTGTTTTGATTTCAGATTGATGGTGGCGACATCTCTCCCTCAAATTTGTTCAACATTTTAAAAAAATATACTGATTATTTGAAATCTTGTGGAGTACGTTTGTTCAAACTCTTCATTTTCTAAAATAAATGACTATCATTATTTCGAGTTTAAACCGGCTCTGTTTTAATGCAAAAAAATTAAATTGGTTAAATTTAATGTTTAGAAACATAGGAATACTGCGTGTGGCTTGAAAACCCAACTCTCAACTGTGAGGTAAACAAATAAAACTGAAATTATCAACTCAGGCCACAACAAAAATTAAACAGTGCCCAATATTATTCTGGGTAGTGACTTCAACAGTTGGTGCTGATTCTCAAGTGTATAGTACGTTGGGCTACGAAGCAAATCTTCCACGGCCCCACCTTTCGCTAGCGTCTGAAAAGCATCCGAGAGTAATTGTCTTAAGAAAGTTTCTGAAATAATAAATTGCTTTTCAGATACCGAAGCGGATAGCCCCCTTCCATTCGTGTAAACAATAAAACACACAACACGAATGGTTGTGAGAAGCTTGGCTCTGGGTGCCATAGACCTGTCGCGCTAAATATTTCCTTCATTTCATTAATAACTCCAACAAAAGACTGACTGACATCGAGGTCCATTTGTTTCGACACTAATTATTGGTATCACTGTTTTTATCTATTTTTTATCACTTGTGCGTAAAATTTCATTAAGCCAAAGATAAGCTAACTTTGTAAATACAACTAGTTAGACGTTTTACAACTTTGATGTACTTTTCTATTTAACAAAAAAAAGACTTCATCTTAATGTTAAACGCTTCTAGAATACCAAAATCATCAACTATCAAACCACCGATACTGTTTAAAATTATGTTTGGTTATGACAGTAAGCACAATGACAACATTATTTATTTTCAAAATAGTGCCATGGCTAGGTGGCTAGTGTCAGCAATCATGAGATTTCATGTTTTTTAGGAAGGAACCAAAAAATAATGTTAAAAGTTCCAATGCGACTGATGCGCTTATGTACTTATGTATATCTATTTTACGTATTTTTACTAGATCCCATCACATCCAACACAACATAAACACTCAAGTCAATAACCGATAAAACAAATTGTAGATCCACCTTAGGCTCTAAAAATGTTTATTGTTTGGCATTACTGCTAACCAAGGGTAGTAGCCAACATAAGAATGCCAAATAACCTGAAAGGAGAATATTTTAATTGTACGTTCTCCATTCTTTTGCGAAAATCCGTGAAAATTGCTCGTGAACATTAAATACTTGTTAAATATAGGAAAAAAAATCTGCCTACTACTTCAAGCTTATTAAAGTGATTGCACTTCGTTCATTTCAAGGTAGATAAACCAAAAAACTAGTCAAATTTCTACCAGATAAAAACGTTAACTCATTTTCTCCGCCATTGTTTACTAAAAAAAATAATTTTTTTGTGAAAATAAAGACAATTTCTGTATTTTTCCTCAGTGAAATCAAACTACAATCAACAAAATGCCAAACATTAAACTACAATCTTCTGATGGAGAGATCTTTGACACCGATGTCCAGATCGCCAAGTGCTCTGGCACCATCAAAACAATGCTAGAAGATTGCTGCTTGGAAGATGGAGACGATGCAGTTGTTCCCCTTCCAAATGTTAATTCGGCAATTTTGCGTAAAGTCCTTCATTGGGCCAATTACCACAAAGACGACCCACAGCCCACTGAGGATGACGAGAACAAAGAAAAACGGACCGATGACATTTCATCTTGGGATGCGGACTTTCTAAAAGTCGATCAGGGAACTTTGTTCGAATTGATTTTGGCAGCCAATTATTTGGACATCAAAGGTTTGCTCGATGTCACATGTAAAACTGTTGCTAACATGATTAAAGGAAAAACTCCTGAGGAAATAAGGAAGACATTCAACATTAAAAACGATTTTACTGCTGCCGAAGAGGAACAGGTTCGCAAGGAAAACGAATGGTGTGAGGAAAAGTAATGTAATTTCTCAAAATAAAGAAAACATAAGAAATGAAACAGTAGTAGTAGTAGCAGTAGGGTAACTGGAGGCGAGAAACACACTTTCATTAAATAAAAGAAAAAAAAACAAAGATACACAGCTGTCTACATGGATTTTTATTATCATTTCATTTGATTCGCTCTCATTTGTGTTTCGTTAACTTGAACTAAATGTATTTACTATAAAATTATTTTGAATAAAAAGAATTAATCCCTTGAAACACGCTTGCATTATTTACATATGTATATTAGTCCATCCACTGTTTGCCTAAGAACAATCATGAGTAAGGATTCAACGTGGCGTAGAACCCAATCGCATCAAATTGTTAGTTAAACACTTGGAACACTTTGATAGTGGTACCGAGAAGGTATTGCAACTAGCAGGACGTAGTATTACGAACTTATGATACAAATTCTGAGTATAAACTTAAATTCTGAGTATAATCTACTGTGAGTGGAGTACGATGGATCTTAGATTATAAATCCCCACTTTGTTAGAATGTACGTACATAGATATTAATGTCTTGCAGGGAATAAAACATTCGTTCTGATTTCTACCATTTTGAAATACAGGCGTATTCACACTGGTCCTTTTCTAAAAAAAAAATGGACAAGATTTTCGTCTGCACATGAATTTTTTTCAAACCTTCGTAAAACTTTTCAGAATAGTTTCTTGTTGATGAACACTTTTTCCACTGTTTCCTCAAAAGTTTTACTTCTGTTCCTTCCCTAAGTTCAGAATTTGGAACGGATTTGAATAAATGATGTCGCGACCTTTCTTTTATTTTTTAAGTATATATGTATATTTATGTAAGTGTGTATGATGGCTATTGTACATTGACTTCAAGAGGATATTGAAATTTCAATCCACTGGTCGCATATGCCATGTTTCTTAGGTTTAGGAAAACGAAAGATCGACGAGGAAAGAAAAAAGGTGTCCATTTGCAGGTGAATAAATTATGAGAGGTGACGGGGAAGAACGCATACATGTTTTTACTTCTAGTAGATGTGTTAAAATTTTGTTGGAATACGAAAATTCTTTGCGAACATCTATGTTCGAGTCTATTATTGATCGTTCTTTGCGCACTTTCTTACCTTTAATCTTTAAGACAGATTCGCGGAGGATTACATAATTAAAAATGATCTCTTATGGCGTGTCAAATGATCTAGCGTAGTATCATAGGAAAAGGACATTTGGATAAAAGTATTTGTCTTAGTACTTGGAGCTCGTCCAGGCAAGACATTAGATCAGATTACTTTTTATTTAAATAGAATCTCGGATTTGTTATATTTTATATAGTTTCCGGAATATAATATTGCTAATGAAATTGCGATGTGCTTAAAAACAATCAGATTCAAACTCAATCTTAATAAATGTTAAAGAGAAACCAGACGGCAGAATCTCTAAAATATATATTTTTAAAATAACACATTTTTTAACGATTTGGTTTGCATTGTTTGGTATCACTCTTCTCTTCTAAATGAAAAGATAAAATTAGCTCTCATAATTCACGAAACCTGCCTATTGCCATCCTCTTTTACCCTAACTGCACTCTTAATTTTTGAATAAAATTTACGACATTGATAAAAGAGATAGCTAAAGCAAGAGCAGATGTCCGTGCCGCACTATATAAATGAGCTTGAGAGAAACCACATCTTAACTGTTATAGCAGTCCTCTTCTTACATGCTTCCTTTCAAACTACCTTATCGACTGATTCCTGTTCCTGAGATCTAAGTCCATAACACTAATTTAGTTGATTCGTACGATACTGGCTCCAGTTTTCTTTATTCTTTTCGTTGAAAAGGCAGAGCTGTTCAAGATTGTTTGGAAGTTCTGCTTGCTGCAAATATTTTATTTTTTAGTTATAATATTCATTTGAAGTTAGAGAACTTGTATAAATCAAATATAAAATAATAATAAAAGACAATACATTTTGCGACGAAGATAGCATAAAAAATGTGTTTTTCCCGCTGAGCCGGTTAAAGAGAAGGACAACCATTTTATTTCACCGATACCGGTATTAAGTGAGTGAGTGAAAGATGTTTCTATTTTTTTATAAAGTAAATTTGCTTTCATCACATTTTTATCTGTAGTGCCTGCCAGAAAGGAGCGGAAATTGTTTTCTGTTTTAATCGCATGTTTCTGTGATCCATCTGTTTTGTACCCCCAACCACAAGTTCCGACTCCTTTACCAGTTTCAATGGTTAAGTTTACTTTGAGAATCCAGAATAGGTTTTACTTAAGTTTTTATTAGTTTAGCAGTCGTAAATAAAGGACGATTTGATTATCGAGTTCATGAACAACTCTTACCATAACCATCTGGTTTTTAGTCAAAAACAATGAACTTATTGTTTTAAATTCCAGCGGATATTACATACATATGTACATATTATATATTGCTAACTTATCAGACAGTCTGGTGTCTCTTTCTTACATAGTCACTCGTGCGCTCAATCGCACGCATTTATAATTCACTGCAATAAATCATTAGATTTTTGGAAGTTAGTTTTTCAGACTGTGCGAGTTATCCTCCGAACGGTTGGAACGGTCACCTTTTAAAAAAGAAACTTCTAGACTTACGTGAAGATTTCTTGCGAGTGTTATTACAAAATAAGAATATATCAGAATCATTCAAATGTTTAATTATATTTTCATTCCATTGACTTGTGGCTATTTTGGTGAACTCATGATTCGGTATAGTGAAAGTTGACAGTTACATTTATGCCACTTGAAGTCATAATCGCTTTTTTTCATATCGGTTCGGTTAATTTGAAAATATCCATCAGAGTTTGTGTAAATAAACAAAAAAAAATGGATTTCGTTTCACTGACTATGGGGAAGTAAAACCCAAAATCAGAGCACTTTTGACAGTTCACTCTCTAAGTTGCGATTTGAGTCATTTCTTTTCAGTCTCTTTCGCACTTTCGGACAGGCACTAAACGAGCGAGTAAGAAATAAACAAACAGAAATATCAAGTGTTGTAAATTGGCAGTGTAGACATACATATACATCACATTTAAAACGTGAAAAATAGTACTTGAATCTAAAAATAGCGATCATTTTTATTTTTATTTTAGTTCTGTGTTTTTATGATTCCTCGTGGTTTGTTTTGAATCAAAAATAAAAAGGTTAATTGTAATAGATTCTTTGTAGCATGACTGTGTGTGTGTGTGCGTGTGCTAAAAGAAAAGTGATAATCGCGACTGAATTCAACTAAATACTTTGTAAATAGATAATTTCTGCTGCATACATCAAATGTTGACATAAAAGTTAGGAAACATTCGCAAAAATATTGTGAACATTGTGCAGCGATAATGTATGATTTACATTTGTAATTGGCGTTACAGTTGAATACAAGCAGAGCGAAAGGTAAGTTGTTGGTAGGAATATCCGAAGATGTTTTTAGTGTTGCCACTCAAGTTAAGTGTTTACCAGGGTAGTAGGTATATATTTAATGAAAGAAAATACGTCTGCATATGTAGTCATGAATTGGGGTTGTCACATAGTAATGGCGACAAAACAGTGTTGGACAACCAAACAAAGAGAGGTCAATGGTGATGTGACGTCTAAATTCCGTTTTTGTTTTTTTACTCAACGGTATTTAATTTTTAAAATATGAATATTTGTTATTCCATTTCTTCATAGACATACAGTCCCTTTTCTTATTTGTAAGATACGTACTAATCATTTATTGAGATAACCTTGACTTTTCTAACAAAAAAGTAACTAACAGATTCTCCGATTTGGCTTTTTAAAGGTCAATATGTCCCTTTAATGGTTGTTTATATGAAACAATGCCGATTTTAAAGATTCTTTTTTGAGTAAGGCAATACCTAGAACTTTTCAAAAATATCTGTCTAAATTGAAGTAAATTCATATAAATCATGGGTCGTCATTAGTATTTTTAGATTAAATTGGCAGTGCATGTACTATTAAACAAGAAGAAAATCATACATATAATCAATAACGTCTGTAAAAGGTCACATAATACCACTTCTTCATTGTATATAGTCAGTCCGAAAGGATAGAAGGAAAAGCATATGCCATTTGGCTTGAGCAAAAAAGGATTTACTTGTTTTTGAAAAGCACAAAAAGTTCCCTCAAGCTAAAATTTGTAGTTTAAATTATGCATAACATTTTTTCGCTTTTCTTTGTCGGGAAAGTGGGAAAATGATCCGCAATAACATTTTTGTCGCGCACACATTTCCTCAACACTTGAGTGAATCCATAATTAGCGTAGAGAGTTGGGTTGAGTTCATTTGTTATGTGTTCCTGGAGATTTGCGATTATTATCACCACAGCAGTTGATTCTATTCGGTTAACAAAGTCTAAGATTGGTTAAAAAATATTAAAAACTGTCTGTAGCATTGATTCAAGATTTTAGCTCTGCCATATCCTTCAGCAACATTATAAAAAGATATAAATTAACATTTTTTCTTCTCTCTTTTTTTTATTTAGGTGCTGTGGTTAAAATGGAACACTTCCCAGCCGCATTGGACTCCCGTAAGCAGGAATTATTGGAGGCTCGATTCATTGGAGCAAGGGTAAGTACATTATTCAATAAAAATATGTGTATATTTTCACTGTCTTTGGCTTTTGCGCAGACTTTGTGAACTGCCGTCATACTTGAAGCTTTCTTAGGGGGACTACACCAGAGTTGGGCATAGTGAAACAATTAGTTTCCTAGTAACCCTATTTCTAAGCTTATTCTATATTGAACGTATACGAGTTTAAAAGTAAAAAGTAATGTTAAAGTTATTGTAAACCAAAAAAAAGAAACAATTAAATTTCATGTCAGTCGTTAAGTTTTAAAAGTGAAATTCTAATTAAGCAACCATAAGAAAAATGGAGAATCCTAATCTAAACCTACCACTAACAATAACGCCAGTAATAAATGGTAAAAAAGAAGAGCCATGTCCAAGAACACAACCAGATTTGACATTCCATTGTATGTGCTGTAGAGCATTCTTTGATAATCCCCGTCATCTATACCAACATATGAATACCTGCCATCTAGGTGTACAGGTCAACAATACCAAAGACTATGAAGATCAAGACGTAGAAATGTCCGATAGTGACGAAGAACCATTCGATTATTCAAAAGTCATGGAACCAATATGTGATCTTATTGATTTGAACGATGATTCTGACCATGATGATGATGATGACGATGATGATGATGACGACGATGATGATGACGACGATGATGAGAACGACGAAATGGAAGGTGTAACGTCATCTACCTACACTGCAATGGAAGACGATGACAACTCGAGTAGCTCTTTGCCTATAAAAGAAGAGTCTACAGTAATAATGGCTATAAAAAATGAGGGAAGAAAAAATTTTAGTCTTTCAACCGATCAGCTAGCTCAACTGGGAGGAATGTCATTCCAGTGTTCACATTGTGAGGCATCGTTTCCTAATGCTGGAGATCTCGCTAAACACGTTCGTTCACACATTACTAACAAACCCTTCCAATGTTCGATATGTGAAAAAACCTTTACTCACATCGGCAGCCTTAATACGCACATTCGCATTCATAGTGGGGAGAAACCCTACAAATGTGAAATTTGCCCCAAAGCTTTTACCCAATCCAGCAGTTTAATGGTCCACATAAGATCACATTCAGTGAAGAAACCACATCAATGCCATTTATGCGATAAAGGTTTTGTCAACTCCAGCAGTTTGCTATTGCATATAAAATCACACACAGACGATGAGACACATCCATGCCCTGAATGCGACAAAGTTTTTAAACATTCTAGTCTGTTGTCTGAGCATATGCGTCTGCATTCCTACGATCTAGTCTATCAGTGTTCAATTTGCCGTACAGCTTATAAAAGTTCCAGCGAGCTAGTACAACACATGAAGGCCCACATGGGTGAGAAACCATTTACATGCTCTATTTGCGAGAGATCCTTTACGCAATCAGGAAGTCTAAACATTCACATGCGCATTCACACCGGTGAGAAACCATTTCAGTGTAAAATATGCGACAAATCATTCACACAAGCGTCCAGCCTTACTGTTCACATGAAAGTGCATTCTATAAAAAAATCACATGGCTATCAGTCACACTATAGCAAACGCAATCAGGCTCCCATAGCACCTAAACTAATAGACGAAACATTACTTTGTATTGTATGTGGCAGTGTACACAAAGATGCTATTTCGTTGGCTAATCATGTAACGCAGGTACATTCGGAGCTGCTTGACAATATAAGACGACACGAGGATACAATGCAAGTCGGAAAATTGGAATAGGACCAAGTGCAGTGGGTTCTCGAATTTGAATAAAATATAAATAAAATTTAATAACTCTACTAAAAAACATTCAAGTAAGTAAGAAGATCTCTTTGTTATACATATTTTCGAGAGTCCACTGCATTGGGTGATCAGACTAAAAAAACAAAAGAAAACTTGAAATTATGGTCTCAGTATTAGTTTATAAATCTTTCAGCATTACTCGAGAGCACATGACTTAATTAGTTGTCTTTATTTTTCTATATCATACTTTGTACGCATTTTTTTTACTAAAACATTTTTTTATAGAATTTAAGAAAATAATACATTATAGTATGTATGTGTGGCACTCAATGACTTTATTACTTTTGCTTATTAATGTACGACTTTTTTTTTTTAAATTTAAGATATCACGCGAATTTGACCGTTAATTCTGATTTATTTTTAACAAACATATTTTTACTGTACATTAGATGATAAGATTTTTAAGAAAAATGGTGTATACTATTTCAATGTTTTTATTCTTTGAAATGATTGTACTCATACTTAAAGTTATTAATATTACTATATAATATGTTAAATAAAAAGATTATATTGTATAAAAAAATTAAAAAAAAATTGTTTTTTTTTTTGTTCGTTAATGAAGAAGGGAAGTTTTCTTTAAATTTCTTTACAGTTTTACGAAGGAATTGACACAAGTAATTTATTATGTCAATGCGAAACGTGTCGCTTAAATCTTTAAATCTCTAATTACCCTTTTTCTTTATAAAACAATGTACATAGCTTGTAACATTTTCAAAATACAATACAATACGAAACAAAGTCATATACCATACAGTTTAAAAAAATTTCAAATAAGGATATGCTTGTCTACATACACCAGGTAAAAATGAAGATCAATAAATAAATCCGAATTACTAATTAAATTACGTGTCCCAGATATTAATGGAAATCATTATTATATAAGGTGGCGCAAAAGTCATCACATTTTGACATTGTGAAGTAAAAAAAATACAAAATACACGTCAAGAAGACATGAATAACTATACATACTCCTTAAAGAACGCCGAATTATTCGTAGAATTGACATTTGCGCCATTTGCAAAAATTATAGCTTATTCCGATAGGGTGATTACTTTTTGCGCCACCTTGATTGTGTAAAAAACTACCGTGAATAACATTTTCACCGGAATATTTTCTATTTTCGAAAAAAAGGTATTGTTAGTAGATTCTTAGTGAGAAAAAAGCTTTTTTTTTAAAGGTTTCTAACGTTGAAGTTTAATGTCAATTACATTCTTAACCAGTCAGGCAATAAGTGAGAAGGATTTACCGCCTAGGCAGATTAATCTTAATTACCCTAAGCAATATAAGGACTCACCACATCGACCCCAAAGATCTGAAAACTAACAGTACAATTGCAAATGGCGCAATATACATAAGTATGCATTTCGAATCATTTTCGTTTTTGCACAATTGTCGCGGACTAAACTCATTTAACCCTTAGCCGACCGGTGAATTTCGCATGCAACCTCTATGTAAATCGAACAGAAGTTCTATTGACTTTAATAAGATCCTAGACTGTCGGGCTAGATTTTATTTAACGTTTACCGGCGAGAGGGGAAGCGGAGAGATGACATGTTAAGGCAATCCGGATTTTCAATTTTTTAAATAATTTTCTTGATTTTCTTCAAAATTAGAAAAAAATTTAAAAACAAATTCGCGAAGTAAACAAGAGAAATACAAAAGTAAACCTTGTTATGTAAAGCATTAGCTTTGTAGCAAAAAGAATTTGTTCTTAAAAATCTAACCAATTTCCAGTTCGCCACAAAACTGCTGAACAAATTTTATTTAAATATTTGTCAAGAATAGAGGCAAAAGATTCAACTATCACTAGCATTGGTTTAGCTGACTCCTGTAGAATCATGATGTACATAAGTTTATCAAGTAAATCCTTAGGCGAGGATACAGTAAGCGAACAAGTTCTGACATCTCATGAGCCTTGTCCAGTAACCTTGATATCCTTCATAGTGATCCGAGACACTTGAGATGTGGGAAACAAGAATCAAAAACTTCAATAAATTTTTTAAATTCAGAGAGTATCTGCACTTACATTTTTTTTTAAGTTAAACTTATTTCGTAAAGAATAACTCATGATATGTATGTACATGCATTTATAAGTATTTGCAGAGTAAGCGATGAAGACTTATGTTGTCATATTCCAAGACATCACTGCAATACCAGACTCTTGACTAAATTTGAAGCATCCATCTAGAACACTTAAGACCGATTACTTGCAGGGTTGATAGGTTTTAAAATACTGATTCTTTCAAATAATGTAAGTGAGTAAATACAGGTCAACATATGAATAAAATCGGTTAGTTATCCGCACTTAGTAACAATTTGTACGAAATGTTCGTAAAACGTTTGTGTATTTACATACTACATTTGTTTAGTCAAAAAATTATTTGTCAGCATTGCTGTCATCGTTATTAATGTTGATATTGAAACTTGAGCCATGCAATTTTCGTGGATTTAATTATGGTAATTTTCCTGAGTCGTGTAATCCGATATTTTTTTTACTTTATGGACATTTGAGTTTTACTAGTACAGATCTCAAATTTATTTGATTGTTTTGCAATCTTTGAGTTATAGAAAATGTTTAGGTTAGATTAGGGTGACTGTCTGTCTGTACAGGGATGCAGGCAGACAAATTCATGTCTATTGAATAGTATTTGAAGAAACTAGCTTTTATTGAAACCTTTTGGTATTGTTTTTGGTGATCGATTTTTTTAGGATATGGTGCTATCTTAAGGTTGTTCTGTCTTGACATATCTATACATAAGTATGTACATATAGAATGTTGTTAATAAATAAATTAATCCACATAATAACTTGACACATTCAGTCTTCTATCCTCCAACGGCTCAATACATAAGCTACAATTCTGCTGCCGTGTTTCAGAATGTACATAAGCTATGCATATACCAATAAAACGAAACAAACGAAAAGAAGATACCAAGGAGGGATAGCGGGAGAAGAGCAACACCAATTCGTGTGTTTCTTTTATGATTTAATCTCGGTATCTACACCAGGGAAATGTACACTTTCCCGGGAAAAATTTGAGTTCTATAGCCCAGTTTCCAGTGCAGCCATTTGATGGTATGCGGTTGATGATGACGACCTGTTCACCCATCCGTTTTTGTCAGGAAACATGAGTGGGTAGTAAGCATCCGTGGACGTGGTTTACGACAGTTATTCTTCAAAATATCAATTTCATTCTCTAATACAACTATAACTAGTCAACAGTGCAAACCCAGAGCGGATGATGTAAGGGCAAAGAGTGAAAGCCTGATTGTATATTGTAGAATTATATAAGATGTGTACATATGTATACAATATGTAACGAATTTAACTAATTTCTAAAGCAGTCCAATTTTAATTAGTATTTCATGGTAGAAAAACGATTTTCTTCGATTGAAGTAAGCACGAATGGTTGTATGAAGCTTGGTTGTGTGTTGCACAATTCACCTGAATATTGTTTAGGCTCACGACCACTTATTGGCGCGTTTTCTTAGAACATACTCAATTTTGGTAAGATTTTTCACGGAACAATGCCACGCCCACTTTAAAAGGGCTAATGGAAAAGAAGATAAACAGAATATTGCGTCTTTCCTATGTGATAAATATTGACTTATCGTTAATTATGGTATAAACGGCTAAGCTTGATTTTTGTAGATTTAATTTAATCTTTCTCCTGGAACATGAGATTTGCAACTTTTAATTTCATCCCCCAAAACAAAAGTTTCCAAAACATTCCAACACATTTTTTATTTATTCCTTTTGTTTTTAATTTTCTTGTTTCTCATTTCCTTTATTCTTTGCATTCGCACATCGCATGTTTCCTTCTTTCTGAAGGTGGTTGTGTTTCATCTATTATTCGAACATCCTAGGGACATTATTTTCCAACCCATTTTGCCACCTCGCACTATGAACCTCGTCTTCCGGCCACCACCACCAAGCATCCACCACTTACCCGAACCACGCAGCCTGACACATACATTTTAAGGCGGCTCTCTTCTTACCCAAGGAGTGGTTGTTGCTGGGTTCCTATATGTACATATGTATGTATCGAAATCGGAACAAAAACTCCCAGTACACATACGCTAATAGATGCTGCATCTTTTTTCCACCTCCAGAGTTGTACAGTTGATAGGAGGTATCATGCAAAGTGCATAGAAAAATAGAAATAGGCATATAAAACACAAAATCTCCTTTTCTCATACGCACTTTAGTTCCATTTCATTCTACCATGATGTTGTGCAGTAACGGAACGACAACGCATAAATTAGATTTCTCCACTCCTGGGGAGAAAAATTCACAGGTACACTGCTGAACGACAGACTTTTTCTTTTGTTTTTAATTTTCATCCCTTCACTGCAATGTTGACTTCGATTACATAATATCATCGTCCCATCATCTCGTTCGCCATCACTTCTTATTATTACTTCCTTGGAAAAAATAAGAAAAATCCGAAAACAGAAAAAACGGTTTCCTTTTCTATTCTTTTCTGTATGTATGAAGCTAAATTTTGTGCCATCTATGTATACATTGATATTAAAACCAACATCCACAATCTCATCATCTGAAAGACAGCATGTACCTTACAAGTGGTGGCAACAGGGAAACCAGATCAACAATTCGAGCAGGAAAAGAAACAAAATCCTTTAGTCCCGCACAAGAGTATAGACCCTCCCTAAAAATCGGAAAAGTACGAGAATTTATTGATTTTCCGAAGAATCATTTGAAATTCAACCACCACCAGCCAACAACTGAACCTCTGGTTGGGAACCTTAAAGAATACGTTCAGCTTGACCCGGGGGTGGTAAAGGAAGCCTTCGCTTTAATATTAAAGCTTTTTTATTGCTTAAAGGAATATAAACAAATTTTTATAAGAAGGCGGAACCGAGTAGATGCAAACAACATTGGTTAAGGTAGAGTTGTTGGAGCTTTGGAGGGTTGCTTTGGTCTAAAGTATCAGATTTAATGGAGTTCACTTTGGACTTAAATGTGAGAATGGGATGAACATTTAATAGTTTAAATTTTTGAAGAAAGCTCGAGTTTCGGCATCCTTGCGACAAATTTCAATAACAGGATTTACTAAGCTGTTGCGGTAACACGATTTCTTCGATATTTATAAGCCCGTAGGTTCTGTGCCAAAAGCTGTTTTTTTAAATGGAAAGTCCATTTTTACTCCGAACGAGCTTATATACTTATGTACAATACTGAAGGTTTTGCTTGTTTTATATTTAATTTGTCTGCAGGAATGGATCTCACATCTGCAAGTATTACTCCTAATTCTTCTGTTCCCACTTTCAAAAATATATTATGGATCAGACTTGCACAGTTCAGCCACTGATTAAATTTGAAATAAAAGATCTGTGCTTGTAAAGTGTAGAAACATTATTCAACTTTGTTTGATGGGGTTTCTTTCTCAGTGAGGCTATTTACGTAACTACATACATACATATGTACATCTTTCTAGTTAACGTCGGAATCTGTACGATTTTGTCCTTAAGGCTTGCAAAATCCGCAGTGTTGTCAATACAGAATGGCTAGCATGAATAATGTTTGGCTTCTACTAGAATGTAAAGTAAATCCATCTCGGGTGCGAAACCGAGAAATACAGGAATTGATCGTATGATAGGTCATCCTTCTGTAACAATGAATATACCTACATATACATAGATCAAATTTATAATTTACTCACGAAAATTTGTCATAGTCTTTTTCATTTTGTTTATTTAAAATATATGTTTCGATTTTACAGTCATTGGCCAATCGATTATTGACAGTGATGGAACAGGTTCAATGGTTTCTATCAAATATTAAATCGATCATGTAATTAATAAAGAAACTATTTCGGTTGAACTTCTGCCATTATCAATATCCATTTATAGAAAATTAAATATGCAAATCGTAAATCCTTAAACTATTATTAGTTTCTTTAAAGCAAAGTATTCTATTAAAAATATCTTCCGAAACATTTAACCGTACTCTTCATTCGATCGGAAGGTTTCGATTTAATAATTGTAGAATTTCCTTTAGAAAGGACAAAAATTCTTTGCTTTTCTCATGTCCTTATATTAAATAAAGTTTGAATGCTCCTCCAAATCCTAGAAATTCAACTAAACCATAGGAATGTGACTAAACCATATGAGACTAGCTGGAGTTGTTAAACTTTTGTTCTCTGATGTCGATATAAATTTCGAAACTGATGAACTTTTCCTATTTACGCACAATTCTCTAATCCCAAGAATCTTAGAGAAACAACTTTAAAAGTGCTAACGAAACATGAAAAGCTTTTTAACAATTACCAGCAAGTAAACGTACATATTGCAGCCAGAGTCATGTTTTGGTGGTAGCCAAACAACACCTACGCCTCCGCCCAGGTCTTCATTATTCATGCTATTCGGAAACTAGGCCGAAACAGACTTCTTGTTGCCAGGCGGAAACCGTGGAAATAGTGCACATATTTGGGTCTAGGTGGTGGTGATGGTGGTAATGGGGCTCGTTGCCGGGTGTACAAAAGTCATCCTTGAAACTAATGTGAACTGTACATGAATGACGACGACAAGGGAACACTGTGAGTACATAAGTGTACTCCGTATATGCGTATCGCAAAATTTAGGCACAAGCATCAGTAGAACGAAAAAGATAAAGGATATGCGTCTGCAGTGCCATAAAAAGAGCGACAATATAAGTAGTGTGGCAGCCGAAGCAGCTCAGGCACTCTGGACCATCTGGAGCAGTTCGTCCGCAAATTATTTCCCAGGGTACAGTGCTGGTCCGGCGAATGGATAGCGCATATTCTCTCCTTTGTATAGCCTATGTAGTATAGTGTTGTGGTATTCCTGTCACTAATTGAGTGGTGCTCTAGTTCAGAAGGTGGGAAGAAGAAGAAAGAAGCTAAGAGCGAACGGATCGATTTCACAGAATGTGATTTTGTTTCAATGGAGAGTCCTTTGGCCGCGGGGTCGGTTCTGGGAGTGCTGTGAAGCTTTGCAAACAGAGAATTGATTTATATTTATTAGGAACCAGGATAGATACACAAAATCACCATAGCGCAGGCAGGACTAACCTTTTCCCTCTCGTTTACACCAATCGGTCTGTAGTTTTTCTAAAAGTCCTTGACAGATGGGAGAGTGAATGTGAGGTTTTCTTTTTTCTTCTTTTTGAAGGGATGAGAGGATGTGAGAACCTACTTAAAATTCGAGTATACAGATATTATTTTTCTTTTTCCCATGTTCCCAGCTTCATGGTTTGGAATAAATGAAAAAGTTTGGCGGTACTGCTGTGCTGATGGATGGGTGACTGTGGTGGTGCCTCTGGTGGTTGTAAGCAAACGAATGGATATGTACCCTATATAGGGTTAAAATTGTTCCATATTTGTTCTTTTTTGTCAACAAGCAGGGTAAAACCCATTGAACAATGTTTTCCTTTTTATTTTTTGCATCTAGCGCTATGATTTTTGTTGCTCTCCTTTGGTGTTTTTTTTTTTTTCGCGAAGCTCTGTATTCCACTCCCGCAGGAGGATTTCTTTTCTTTTTATTAAATATTTGTATGCGGAGGATACGCCCTAACTATTATTTGATTTTATTCTCCATTTCGCACTTTGCGCGTTCTCGTTCGTTGTTCCTTTCTTAGAATCATCGTTGTGTGGGAGATTCGGTGAAAACGTACATGTGGATGTACATATGGATGTATGTATAAATGTGAAGATTTGTGTGTACATCAGTATTGTTAGCTTCGGATAAAAATGTAATTGACAAATTTTATAAGAAAGATAATATTAATTCCATATGCATTCCTTAAGTTTCTTAGAGTATTGATTTATGATTTAGCTTTGTCTTCACCCGTCTTACAGGAAAACAATAAAAAAAAGATTTGGGCCCAGTAAATGGTAACTAGACAAATTCGCTAGCAATTTCGTTGCCAGGGATCCATTTACTATATCCCGAAACCTATGTTAATGTGATTTAATGGTTTCAAATTAAAGTTTTTAGAGCTGATAGGCTATCTTTTCTTCTCATAAACTCAAGCGCAAGACTCGATAGCGAAAATTAATTTGTAATAGGGACCGAAAACTTCGACTCCTACCCCCCATTTCGCATTTTTGAACGGTCTGTGTTCTATTCAGATTAAGGTATCAATAAAGGGATTTGATTCAGAATGTAAGGTACCGCAGGCTTCATAATACTAAAATGTGGGCTTGAGAGGTCTAGAAGACTTCCAGTATAGCAGCCCTCTTAGTGGCAGACGTCATTATTTTACTTAGGGCAATTTGCATTTGTAGATACATGCTATACTCTTCTTAACACCTTCCTACTATAACTGAGCAGAGCCTTTACTCTTAGTACCTTAACAGACAACTGGCCGGCTAGAGAACAAATGGTTTCAGCAAGACTACGTTATAGAAAACACAGACTATGAAACAACTTAAGATTTTGAACTGTACCTTCTTCGGGTTGACGTATCTTAACTTTGCATTATTTACTGGCTGCTAACATCTTTCTGTATACTTATTTAAAAGGCTTATAAGCCTCAGGCAATGGAGCAGCTGAAGGAGAATATTTGCCAAAATTTGCATTAACGAAAAATTTCAGTCATTTGCACATTTCGTTTAAGAATTTTCTTATTTTTATTGTTAAAAGCAAAAAATATGGTAAAATCATAAAACTGCAATTGCAACACGTTCTCTCGGTAATTTGTACTATTTTCTAAATATAATCATTTCTAGTCGGATTCCAACAACTCCTGCCTAAATATGGCTAACTGAATGTTCATTACATAATCACTATCGACAATAGAACCGAACAAGTCCTAAACAAGTCAATATCGATGGTAGACCCAAGGCAAGTGATCCAGCGCGCGCGTTCTCACTAACAAATCAATACCATCTGTTAGTGCAGTTAACCCTGCGTCAGCCGTCGTCGGCTGCATATATCTATAAAGTATGTGTGCTTGTACATTGTATAAACTAAAATGAAACAGGCCTTCATATTGCAAAAACTAGTTTTGTTAGTCTCTAAGTACAAACGTCGTTGTAGCTGTCGTCGCAATGTCATTGACTCCATGATTTTCTGACCCCTTTCATCGTTTGCTGCTTGATTTCCCATTTTAAATGATTACTCGCCGTTGCTGTAGTTTGTTTTCTTTCATTTTGACTTTAGCGTTTATCCATTGCGGTTTCAATTTGGAGATGAACCAAACTCTGGTCAATTGTTAGGTAGCCATCGTTGCTTTTCTAGTTATATAGCTCTCTATAGTTTTGTTTTGCAATAAATTTAGTTAAAACCTTTCGTAAGCTTGCTTCTGTACAAATTTTTTTTTCATATGTGTATGTATGTTTGTGTTTTGTTTGTACTCTTGTTTAGTCGTCTTCTTTGCTATTGCTTTATCCGTGACTGTCATGTACATAGATAAAATTGAAATTGAAATACATACACACTTACTGCTGATATCTCCACTGGCCTTCCTTCTTTGCAATTCTCCTGTCCTTGCTACATAATTCATTTATAGATCGCACATCACGGATAATACATAGGTTATCGACGAATAAATGTTTCCTTACACGAAAAACCACAATCGTATGGAGGAGGATCCGTGATTATACTGTTTATACGTAAAATATGGCTTTTAGTCCCAAGAAAAGAATTGGTGCAGGGCATGAAGAGAAAACAGATTGGGCCAGTGGTTAGTTTTGTTGCGCTTAACATTCTAAAAATACGATTCATTTTCCGTAAATTATAATTAAAATTCTGTTTCATCCGATGATGCACATAGTGAAAATAAATGCAATTGAACAACATAGCAAATTTTGAAAACAAAAATACTTTTACTTCCTTTGTCCATGCATAAGACTAATAGAACTTAAATTTCCACCACAAATGCATTCGACGAGTGTTTATTCCACAGCTTCTATCGAAATAGCATTGTGTCGATAATGCAAGCAGATTTCGAAAGTGACAATGCGTTTAAGTGGGAAATCGCCCTCAAAGATCATTGTTCTCGAACATTGTTTGCAACGACTGCACACACATCGAAAGATTAGATCATTTATAAATATATCCGTGTACATACACATGTACGTTAACTCCCCTGTATGCGAACTGTATACGTACAATTCGTGTACGAAAAATACGTGATTATTCGTTCTCCCTTAAACATCTGTGGAAGAGAACAATGTTTGCGTTTGAACAAGTTTGTATGCAATAATGAAAAAACACAAACGGCTTGGTGTTCGTTCGGTGTTCTTAGTGTTTCGACAGCTCTCTCAGCATGAAGATGTGGACTATGGATAATACGCTCCAGCTTATTGATGACCTACGTGCCGAAGCTTGTTTGTGGCAAGTGAATTCCGTTAATTATAAAAAACGTGCCCGGAAATATGAGGCTTTTACTAAATTGGCAGAAAAACATGGAATGACTGCCTCAGAAATGGAGAAAAAAATTCAAAGTTTAAAGTCACAATTTCGTAGAGAACACCGAAAGATGTTAGAAGCCGATAGAAATGGGACTCCTCGAAAACAATGTCAATGGTTTGGATACAAGCCATTAATGTTTTTAAAAAGTGGCTTTGAAGCAAGGCCTGCTATCCAATCTTGTGACAGTATGGAAGTTAAAAAGGAGGTAAATTGAGGCGAAAACGTACTTTGATTAGCTTGTGTTAATATAGATTTTATGTTATAGGATTCAGTAGATTTCGCCGATCAAGAACATGAAGATCTAGAGGAAAGTGTTATCGACGATTGTGTTATCGATGAAGATGATGTTGATCATAACAGAGATCTTCAATCACCAGTAACTGAAAGCAGACCAAATGAAAGGCGACCGAAGCGAAAAACAAGAACAGATGACGATGAATGCGGCAACGGATCTTATCAGTGTATGAAGACGCTTATAGATGTAGTTACAAAGCGGGACCAGTATTCGGTGTATGGCGAACACATTGCACATAAGCTACGCACCTGCAAGAGGGCTAGTCTTGAAATAGATATTGCTCAGCACCATTTGGATAGTATACTTTTTAACTTGTCGATGGGTGCTTATAGTGAGGAAGCTAGTAAAGTGGCTTCGTCAGTAACAGTAACAAATGACTTCAATCACATCTAATACTAGAAATTAAGGTGTTTATACATACATATGTATATTTATTTTTTTAAATAAAGTTAAAATAAATAATTTTTCCTTTTTTTAAATATCACTTACATATAACTGTTGGGTAGGTACTCCAAAAATTTGTTTTAGTAGAGTCACTGTGGTTAAACTACATCTCAGGCATTTTTTACACATGTCCATTCGTATGTATTCAAGTATCTTAAAAACTCTACTACTACTTGTGAAAATTTCATACAAGTAAAAATAAACTTCGTTTAAATGGCAGCAATATTGTACATAATAAAGTCATTTTTTTCTGATTCTCAGTTGTGAATATCTTAATAATTTGTTCTCCAAATGTTATTTAATTCATCTGAAAAAATGGAATAGATAAATATGAATGAACATGCTATTAGGTATTCAATGCACCACCATGTATTGAACATATTTTTCTAATTAAAAATTTCATGTAGTTCATGTTTGGATGAAATTCATTTCAAAGTAGGACTAACTAGCTGGTGCTAGTGTTTTTATTCGTAGACGAAAGTACTTACATAATACATACCTTAAGTTTAGATTTTAAGGTTTAGACCAAAGTCATGCACGTAAGCCAGTTTGCAGGAGTTGTCAAAGAAGTAGGCTCCTGGGTGTATTTTTCTTTGAACCGAGAGAGCCTAGGACAGGCAAAAAAATACATATATACATATACATATTGTAGTTCCCTTTTCTTCTTCATCCATACAGACATTATTCCATAACCATGTGCATTATCTCGGAATACTATCTAAGGGGTATAGGTTCACGACCTCTAAAGAAAGATAGTAAGACAGTCATTGTGCAATAACGACCTGAATTGTAATCGCGAACTCAGATTAAATGATGGAATAACACGGTTTCTCTCCAGTTTCTGTGGTTAATCTTTAAAATTGTTTTAAAAAAAACCAACAAAAATGTATTTTCTCGATATTTCTTAAAATTTCGACACGATATGACACGAAAGTTAGAAGTAAAGAGTGGGCAATTTTTCTATAAAAATGTTATAAAAAACACTGTTCAAAATTGTTTACCGATTGTTGCTTTACTGAAAAAATAAACCTTCTTCCAATAGTTCTTATTAACATAATGTACTTATGTATACATATATTTTTTTCTCATTCTAGGTAAGTTGGATATGGGAAAAGCTTTTCTTTAAACAAAAAATAATGGAGTATGAAATTGATCCGGTAAGGTTTTCAAATTTAAAACTATACATATTTCAAAATTTACATTTCTAGTTGTTATTTATTAATATTATAATTGAATGAAAATATTAATATATCGCAAAATATGTATATCACTAAAGTAACACACATTAGACGTTTTCATAAGTCATGTATTTTAAGTTTAATACATAATTTGTATCATAGAAAGATAATCGAGCCAATAATAGCAAAGTCGACTGTCACAACTTTTGCGTTTTAAATTTTGAGCTGAACATATAAAATATAATATGTGTGCTTTTAATAAAGTATTTACTAGCAACCGTGAAAGAAATACCCAGAAGCACTACAGAGATTGATCTGTCTTACAGACGAGAAGGAACTGGTACAGTTGATCTTCGTTCGTTTAGATTTCGTGAATGAGTTTTTTTCAAACATTTAGTTTACATCTATCTCGGTAAGATTTTGTTAAATTTTGAAATGCATACAAATGAACAAACAGATGTTGCGATTTTTATTGGATAACATAACATACCATAACAGAAACTGCACAGATTTAATCACCGCTCGTCAAGCTCGTTACCACTAGTCTTAGACAGGCTCTTTTAGTCATGTCCTCATCTAGCCTTAGTCAGGGTAACCTTAACTTAAAGGGATTGTCAATGGATTTAATGAAGATTTAATGTTTGCAATATGTATACCCTTAGTAAAGGTTATATAGATGTATTATATGTCCATACAGAGGATCCTAATCTAACAAGTCTTTAATTATTGTAAGATCTTGCGCTGCATTCGCTTGTGCTAAATATGTAATGCAAATTCAATTTTTGCAAACGTTTGGACTGAAAGTACAAACCCGTACATACCCAATACCCAATGAACTGTCATCTTAAGGTTACATTTGACACGATGTTTAATTCTCGTCTGGAATAGGTTTACACTTACAGCAGGGAAAACTTACTCACACAAATTCATTACTAAACAGCATTATAACTCATTTTGTTTGTTATTTTGTGTATACAACATTCTATTTGACTGCAGTGCTCTTGGTTTTGGGCGCATGTCGTCGTTATTATTGAAGTGACACTGCATATTATACGCTTTTTTTTAATGATATGCATACATATGTATACCTACAATTTTTTCATTCCTTTTCTGGTATCTGGTATTCATGTTTTTGCTACGTGCCGTGCACTAAGACTTCATGGATCTAGACTTTTTTTCGTTGCAACTTGCGTCATTATCTCATTAAACTGAATATACATATGTATGTATGTACATACATTCTTGTGCATGTATTTACCAAACGAAATTGAACAAAGCAAGCTGAACAAGAATTATCTTTTCTTTTAATATTATTCCCTTCAGTTCCGAGTGGGTTGAATTAATTTAAATACCATTTAAGGATTATTATCCGACTACCACCTACTCCCTTGAAGTAAGTTAATTTGTTGCCCATTTTTTTAGACATAATAAATTTTGTGGTCCATTATGATGGATGGGTTTTTTTTTCAGTCTGGATCAATGTGCATTGTATGCATCTCCCATCAAACAAAAATAAAACAATTTTTGGGGCAACAGATCTGTGACTCAAGCTTTTTCATGACACTTATACTCTCGGATGTTTGTCAGATGCTTGCAACGGCTGCGGCCGTGAGAAAACTTTTGAGTGTTTTGGCTGGGATTCGTACTCCTTGCTCCATAGTCCAACAAACTAACCACTTGAGCCACGGCGCTCCATTTCACGTCACATCTTACAAATCATATTTAAAAGTCTGTAAAAGAGCCTAAATATGTTGTTAGCAAACGAAAATTTAGACTATCTGTAAGAAAAGACCAGTGGGTAGCACCTTAGGTGCTGTTATGTTTCCTTGCCACTTAGATGATGTATAAACTAATCGAAGTAAATTGGAGAACATACAACATTTGTTTCTTACTAAGACGATTTCTTTTTTAGTTTAGAGCAAAACCTGAGCTGTTAAAAAATATTTGGTTTTCTCTTTGAGTTCAGATAGTTCAGATAGCCTTTGAGTAAACTCTGAGTCTAAAGTCGACTGCACATTTATACAGTGAGCTTAATGATCAGTTGTGTGCCATAAGTTAAGAGTGCATCCGATGTGTTTAGGCTCTGCCCTTGTCTGAATAATGTTTTTTTATAACACTAAACTTTCATGTCTTTATCAGGGCGCACTTTTTAACAATCTTAAAAGAGGTGATGACAAATATGTATCTGTAATTGTTATCTGCACCTTCTGTCACTTATGAGATTGGATAACACCCAACAAGCTTTATTTGTGAAAAATGCTTGCACATGAAGTTGGTGGAACTCTTCGGATCTCTAAAAATTCCCAATTTATGTCCATCAACGTACTTTGCATCTTTGCAGCGATGCACAATTAATTGTTTCGGCTTTTTTGCCAATGCATATTGTACATTAGAATGAGAAACATATTGGTGCGTTTGTTTTGGCCAGAATCAGTATGCCAAATTTATATGTTTGGAACCTGAGTTGTTATTATAGAGCTCCCATTGTAGAACCTATTGCGGCAACGTGTTAAAGCGACAACTTATACTCTTAGACCTTGCTCCCTGCACAAATTTTCTGCGCCAAATTTGCTTAGACCCGCTCACTTTTCTTTTAGCTTAGGTGGTAGGGTCACAAAATGTTCACCGTAGTCATTCCGTTCTGCGAGGTCGCGGTTGATTTTTTTTTTTATAGGGATCGATGTCTCCAGGAGGGTTTTCCGATAAATTACTCTGGCGATGGAAATGTACTCTGTAAAAGCGGTGGAGCAAGCGCAGGAGTGCATTAAAACTGTAATCTTGGAATAAATATTTTTCTTACCTTAAGGAAGAGTTGATTCCTTAAAAAGTTTTTTTATATTATTATTACTGATATCATCTTCCTGTCTGTTTACCAAAATCGAGACTAATGGGTTATGCATGTGATCCATTTATAATGTATTACCATAAATATACGTATAACTACTTTTCTGTGATTAGTGCCAACTACTGACAGCTATGAGTTATAATATCGATTGGGTAAAACAAAACCACTTTATGTCGCCCAGATTTGCACACACTTTTGCTACCTAATCTGAAAATCATACTCAACGCCAGCTAGCAACTTGCAGCGACTCTTGTTACTTACTGCTGGCTTTGTTTTTTGTTCGGCTCTGTAGTTGGTGCACTTTTCTCCTTCCTCTAGTGTGTCATACATACACATGCTAAATGTCGTCATCCATTTTTGTGCAGTGTAGAGAGTTTGCCATTTTATATTTATTACAATAATCTCCTCCATTTCTGCCTCTTCATCTGCATCGCATTGAAGGCAACCCCACCCCGCATCCTCCTCAAGTATAAAAAAAAAAAAAAGAAATCGAAAATATGATATTTTTCTCTTTTTTTTGTGTGTGTGTATATGTATTTGACTGCACATTAATAAAATGCAAAATGCAGTCCGCCCACCTGCCTCCATCCATCCATCCAGCCATCCATCGTACCATCGACCACCTCTTGCGTAGTGTGTGCACTGTGCACCTATAACTGGGGTACATAGGGTATTGTTGGGTTGCTGTTGCATACGAGCCAAGCTGGATGGGGACTCCAGAAAACAGGAGAAAAAGAAACAAAAAAATAAAAAAAATAAAAATTCTTCTAGAATGGTATACATATTTAGATGCAGCAGCACCAATGTGATTAGGAGGAAGAAGAAGCAGAGGCGCGCGCGATGGTGTTTTGGCTGAACTAGAAGGGCGAAGTGATTCGGAGGGAGAGAATAGCGAAGCGCCCAAACGGAGGCGGATGGGAAGGTCGAACATTTTTCGCATTTCCTCTCTTTTGTATTTTGTATGCCAAGTGTGCTGAGTGTGTGTGTTGTCGATGTGATTAGGATAGGACTCACAGCAGAACACACCACACACAGTATACACAGTTCAATCTCGAACTTTGGATTTGAACTTTAGATCCAAAGCGCACTCACACCCAATCCGCCGCAGTGGGCAGCAGCAGCAGCACCAGCAGCATAGTTCTCTCCGGTGTCGCGACGCGGCGTTTTGGTCAACTTCATACAAACATTCTTTTCCTTTTTCATTTATATTCAGAAAACTCCAAATGAAGAAATTGAAATGAATTCCACGGCATAACACACAACGACGGAAAAAAAAGAACAGTATCCACTCACATACTGTGTGTGAAAAAAAAAGTATCTGCAGGAGGAAAAATGTATCTTTTTCTTGTTGTCGCACTGTTGCCTACCCCAAAAGTATATAATATACTTTTCTACATACACACAATTTATTATTTAATTTTTTTCTCGTTTTTTCCGTTCCTCCGGGTTTGTTTTTCTTTTTCGGCGGCGGTGGCGGCGGCAGCCAACAGCGTTGAATGTGTTAGTGCTGCTTGGATAACTGTTTGATTCGGTTCGGCAGTCAGCGGGTTTTCGATGTGTTTTCGCTGTTTTTCATCGATACCCCACACACAACGGCTCTAACTATTTAGCAGCACTTGAGCAAAAAGATAGAAGAAAAAAAAAAAACACAAAAATAGTTTTTATTATTTTCGCTTATAGCCTGTGAAGTGTTTGATTTGTTTCGTGTTTGTGGGTTCTTAACCACTACCACCACCACCGCCCCTCGTATCAATTAATAATTTTTTTTTTTAAATACACTTGAAAAATAAAAAAAATAAAAAATAAAGCGAACAGGGCTTGTGTGCATGCAACCCGTGTAATTAGTTGCTGTTGTGTATAAGTGTATCTATTGGTTTGGGGTTATTGAGATGCAAAGTGAAGTGGTAGTGCAAAGTGCAAGTGCTTCGCGGTTTCACTTCGTCTTGGGCGGTGCGACGATAGCTGTACACAAGGATTGTGAAATTTCTTGCAATCGAAATACTGAAAATTGAAAACAATTTTTTTTTTTATATTTGCTCTGCGTTTGCGTTTATCGTTTTTATCGACTTTGAGATCGGAGAGAAATGTGCAGTGAATTGCAAAACTATTATGCAAATGGGTCACCAGACGAGCAAATCTACTACTACTATCAATATGTGAGTGAAATCCAGAAAACTTTATTATTGTTGATTGATGATGGAGTTTTGTTCTAGTTGAATAAGTCAGAGCAGTTTTGTATTTCATACCTACATACAAATGTATGTGTAAATGTATGTATGTTTCTGCAACAATTTCTACTGGTGTCAACTCGTATAGAAGTGCTAAAATGCTATTAATGCAGACGAATAGAAAACTGATTAGACTTTCAACCGGTTTGTGGCTAGCTTAGCTTAAATCTTGTTTTGAGAGCAAGCTCACGTTCCTGTTCTGGACCACCATTCCTTTGTTCGTATTGTGCACTTTCTTTTTGTGGTTTTTTTTTTCTCCAGTTAATCCCTATCACCATGGTTTGCATCCATTTGCAAGTGGTTGTGATTCTTCTAGAAATATCTGGACCAAACCTCAAGTATCTGAACTCAATTCTTCCCATAAAAGGCAACTATTTTTCATTTCGCCTGCATTTCAGCTCATTGTCTGAGATTCTTATATTTCACTGATGTCTTTAATAGCTAGCTCTACCAAATTTTTCTAGTTAGAACTATACATACAATAATGTTCATTTTGTCTGCAACACTACGTTTTTCAGTTTAGGTAATTGTGTTAAATGTCACGGATTAAAAAAAAAATTTCGTTGTAAATATCTAAAGTTTTTCATTGTAAAAGAGACTGCATGTTCACGAATAAAGTTCGTGTTCACATTAAATGCGAACACAACATTGTAATTTATATACCTATTTTTTTTTTAATTTAATCGATTCGATTCCACTCGGATGAATCATTTGTATGTATGTATTTATACAAGAAAATGAAAAAAATAAAAAAAAACTAACAACTCGACTGAGCACACACAAAAAAGGCATTTACAACACATAACCAACATCGTTTTCCATTTCTTCGACAATCCCCCGCCCCAACGACCTCACCATACACCACTGGATGGTGCCTTGGCTGACATTATGTATCAGATTTCCGTTTAACTCTAAATTCACTTCTTGTTCTTTTCTTTATCAATCTCCGTTCTTACATTCTGTGCACAATAATTTTGTATATTAAATTCCACAATTCGCCTCAAGTGGTATACGTACAATCCACTGCCGGCCGGGCAGGGTTCCACCTCTAAATACTGTGTTGCCAAGAACTATTGCAACGACAACGGTGATAGCAACGAGCGGCAAGGGCAATTGATTATCATATCAACACGGCAAGACAGTACAAGAGCAAAGCTCCCTCTAAATGAAGTTCTTGAAAGTTGTTCTTTTTCTTTTTTTTTGTTTCGAAATTTTGTTCTATTTACATACAAAAAGCCGTTCTCCACATTCGTTACAGAAAGTCCGTCGGTTAAATTAGTCAGATCAAAACCACAGACTGTTGAACATGTGACAACGTTTGCAAAATTCTTTGCCAAAAGTTCACACCCTTATTATAAATCCAACCAACACATACTGTATCCCAGGGCTACACTCCAGTTGTTGAAGATAATGGTCACAATGACAGTGACACATGTCGAAGCACAGTCGATAGAAACGATGAATTACGAGAAATCCAACCACCCACAAACACCAAATCCATACACGTGCGCGCCAACCGCCAGCCAGCAAGTCACTGACTGATTGAATACAATTCACATGAACGTGAACCCAGTCGACGACGAGCCAGAGCCAACCACGGTAGTTGTGTGATGTTGCATCGTCATAGCGTAGCCGCCACATTATTCATGCACACCCAGCAGTAAACAGCTGTTTTCCTCGTCTCTTTCTCTCGCTCACTCTTTCTCCTGTCGGATAGATAACGTGCGCACATAATCAGCAAAGCAAACCACATGGTTCGTTCTATTTTCGCCAAACGACTGATGTGACGACGGCAGGGACGGCGTTTTTGTGTTATGTACCTACTTTCGTGCGGTCTACGTCTGTCGATGTTGCTGCCACTTCAGTGGGGCTGCACGGCTGACTGCTCTGTTTTGCCGGTCGGTTGTTTGGTGTTTTTCTCTCTTTCTCTCAGTCTGTTAATCAGGCCGGGTGTTGTTCACGTTCTCTGTTTTGTGTGCGCGGAACCTTATCAAGATTGCAATTATTGGTTCTGTTTTGCTTGAGATTTTCTACTCTGCGGTCGTATAAGCTGACGTCTGCGCCGAGTCTGGTTGCTTTGGTTATGGCTGCTGTCGGTGGGACTGCTGAGCTGCTCATGGCATCGCTGTCGCCGTCGCCATCGCCATACAATATTGCTGTGAACACGTAACACCGGCGAGGCGATGTGTAGTGTTCTGTGTCGGTTTGTCGGTCATGGAAATGGAATGCATGCATGGGAATTTAAAATAGATTATTGATTGTGTCAGGTTTAAGTTGTTTAGTACTTTTTGGTTTTTCAGTACTTTTTGTGGAGAATGTGTTTTAGTACTTTTTGGTAGGAGGATATTTTTCGGAATGTTTATACTATTCTACTTACTAGATTTTTTTTGTTAATCTTGAAGATTTGCAGACAATGTTTTAAACCTATTTTCTAAAGTAAAGCAAAAAATAGAAGTTATTAAATTAAATTATACGGATCAGAGAGTAGGTAAGTATCTAGATAATATTTAATAGGTGTACTTAAGGAATTAGGTATATCATTATTTTTTTTTTACATTAAAAAAATCATTATTTTGATTACTGTGGGTAATTTGCATTATGCTTCCTTTTATCAATCATTTCTCCACAAAAGTTTAGCGATCCCGTAAAAGAAATCGAACGCACATTGAAACATGCGGAAAAAGATAATATGTACATAGTGCATATATATACATACATACATATGTATAATAAACATATGAACATAGTTCTTATTTTTTTAAAAGACTTTTCTATTCCACATCCACGGTTCAGTCATAAGTGCACTGGACTACTGAGCAGAGGATTCGATGTTCGATTCTTTGTCCACACCGAAATATTTTCCATGCTCCCACTTCTCGGGAGAGTCTGTTTAACATTTGAGAGTCTAACTGTGATAAAGAAGGTTTTCAAACACAAATTGCCTTGCGGACACGATACTAAACAATATGCTCTTTCCACTGGGAGGAGTTAGGTCCTAGGTCTTGTATGGAAAATGGAATATTTGGGACAAAATTTTGTATTTCAATTGTATGATTTTAAAATGTTGTACTTTTTAAGTTGTTATAAAACATTTGTTTATAAGTACTTTTGTATGTACAATATTTCTGTCCAAAAATATAATAGGTACTTCGGCAAGATGCTACTTTTTGGGATCTATTGCGGTCTTCTGTTACATTGCTTCAACAAGGCAATACTTTTTGAAGATATCCGTATGCTCGAGCTATTATTTTTTTTAGATATTGTTAACCCACTGCTGATTACTGTTTCCTGTTCAGATTCGAACAAACAATATATATTACTCCATATTTCGATCACAAAATTATGTTTGACTTCCAATCTCCTTCCAAAATAAAACGACCTCAAACAGGGCTTATTTCCCTGTAATTAGTGCAGCAAACTAAGCTATGCAAAAAACTATCTAATATAACGTTATTTATCTTTTGTAATAGCTGGTTTTCAGCTGTGTTCAGGTTCACCATAAATTCATCTTGTGTGCATTTTACACGATATTTTATATTTTTTTGCCAAAACCTTGAGGACAGAAATACATCTTTTCTGATGCACACCAGGTTGTACAAGCTGAAAACGCGCCGCAGTTTATGTATCTAAGTACGTTATACTCTTAAAGAAAAACCATTGTATTATTATTTAAAACTGAATTCAAGGGAAGTGATTCTATTTTATAAAAAAGTATTCCTATTATTCAACATCTTTAAAGCACCTCCATACTAAATAGTTCAGATACATATGCAATCTGTTAAATACATTTTCGTACCAAAACAAAACAAAAAAGTACTTATTCGACCATAGTACCACAGCAACACTCATTCAGCCCACCGCTTGTGTGTTTACATTCTCAAGACACCGGAGTGAGTAATCGGGTGAGAACGGAACAATATAATAAAATCGTACCGAGTGCATAATAATGTTAATAAAACTGATTTGCAAAGTCAACACACAATAATCATGTTTGAATTTTCCCATGGTATATTTTTCTTACTCTTCCGTCATTCCACCTTCGTTGTTCGTTCATGCGCACAACGGAGATAGATACTTACACAACCCTTCAGTTTGCTCTTTCCCTCATTATCCTCTTAAACGATGGACATTTAAAGAGTCAAAGCGATACCAGATTGAAGAAGAGAAAAACGAGAAAAAAAAGTGAAAAACATTTATCGCCTTTAAAATTTGTACTAGATTACCATCAACCACCCGAGAGCACACACAGCTGGTTTTTCGTAAAGTGCGAAAGATGTAATAAGCGTATGTGTGTGTGTGTGTGTGTGTGTGTGTGTGCTGTGCATACATAGCCTTGTGCTCATCATCTGATAATAGAGCTGAACGGAGGAGGAAGACCGAACGAACAACAAGACTAGGTTATAGATACGTGAGGGACTGAGTTGCATGTAGTTGGAAGTTGACTGTGTGGGTAGGTAGCGACTGCATTCATGAAATTCCAGAGATTCCAGCAGAACTGGTGCTGGCTGTGCTGTGCTGTGTGTTGTGTGTGCCTATGGAGAGGCTGACTGACTGAACTGGCTGCTTGTCGGCCGATCGGATTTCGGTAGCGTATCGTAGTCGTAGGTCGTTTGTAGAATATTGTATTATTGTTAGACCAGAGACTGGGAGCTGGTTTTTTTTTTGTTTTTTTGTTTTTTTGTTACGTTTGCTGAAGTTGAAGCTTGAATGGGAGAACATAATGAAGTATCAGTATCAGAGAAGTATGTACAGAAAAAGAGAGAGATTGCAAGGGCGCGCTCATGAGAGTGGCGGCGAATGACATTGCTGGCTGGCTGTGGTGGATAATCATGCACCGGTGGTGATTATAGTAATAATAATAAAACGACAACAGCGGCAACCCACAACCGCACACCGGAATACAGCGTGCGCGGAACGGATATTGTGTTGGACCGGGGAGTTATTGCCAGCTTTTTGTTGCTTTTTTTTTCTTATCCCTTCTTCATGTACCTTTTGCAAACTTTCGACAACGACGTTTGAAAGGTAGAGAGAGAGAAGAAAAAAAAAAAAAATAAGAATTACACTGGCTCTGGATCTGGATATGTTTGAACTGTGTGCGGGGAGAGGATGTAGAGACTTCCGACGCGATAAACTCTCAAGAGGGAAACTGTAGTGGTGGGGTTATGTCGAAGCTTGTTTTTGGCTCGAGCCTCTTTGGTCGAAGATTGATGGTTTTTAAATGGTTCGGAATGATGTTGGCGCTCGTTGAATGTTGAGTCAGAAATGGCTGCGGGGAGTGCATATATTTGATTCGCGTTTCGTAACATCAAGTTATTGACTTTAGTTGAGAATTCGCTACGAGTTCTCGCCCCGTGTATCATGACACTTGTTTCTGTCTCAGCTTTTGGCCGTTGTTCGTCGAGGTTGTTCTCGCGTTTGGATAACATTAGGTCGTTGGTGGTGCTATAGCTGGTGCTACCGAGAAGTTATAATGGCAAAAGGGGGGGGTCTCGGCATCTTGATACGAGGGAATACTTTTCATCCATGGTGTATAGTCTTTTGTTCTTCTGTTGGGGCTTTAGGGTGGTTGTTGGTTTAGAGTGTTAGTTGTTGTTTGACTGGATGCATGTACACTGCATTGAGTTGCTCCTTGGGCACTAATAGTTCTCTTTCTCTCCCGTTCTTGTATGTTCTTTATTTTGTGTACTCTTTTTCTTTTTGGATAACAAGTGCGAATAGAAGCAAGTAGAAGTATGTATTCATGGTTCTTTTTTGTTTCCTCATATTTTGCTTATTTCAGGTTTCGTCGGTCGGTCGAACGACGATGACGGGCGGCGATGACTACCATGTCTACTCAGTGCAGAGTTTCGAGACTTTTTTTTTTTATTTAATTTTGTTTAGCAAAAGCACAGCGCATGATGTCGGCGGTTGTACATAGGTTTTGATTGCGATTAGAAGGTCTCGGGATAGTAGTTGTGTAGTAGTATAAGATTGGAGCAACAAATAGAAGGAGGTGTGCACACACTACCGCGTAGTGCACGGTGTTGTTTTCTTTTTTTTATTAGACAACTTGAAGTTGACAGTAATTGTAGCAATCAGTTTTCAGAAATTACAAAATGTATATGCATTTTTGAAATGAATTGTGGTTTTTTGGTTGAAAACAATCTTTATCTGGGTAGTTAGGTACCTATTTAGCGAAAATAAACTATCACTGTTTGGTTAAGTATAGTTTGCCGCGAGTGTGGGCATGTGTGTTGTGTCGTTGGACATTTTTATGTGTGTGAGTGGGTGGTATTGACTACAATAATTTGAGTCAATAACTTAATTGAGTGTTTTCGGTTTTTTGTTTTGTTAGAGTGTAGGATAATAGTGAAATCATACGAAGAGTTACTTATAATAAACTTGTAGAAGGAGAATTATTGATTTAAAGAAGAGAGGAAAGAACGCCACATCTAAGTTGTAGGTACCTTTACACATACTATTTGAACTTAGAGTGGATAAAGAATACGTATGTACGTACATATGTATGTATGAATGTATGGACGCAGCAGTGGAGTGCAGTAGTTTTGTTATTCATTCATTTATCTGTTGAAAGAGGAGAACAGAGAAAAACGTAAAGCAAACCGCCAAATGATGAGGGAAAGAGTGAAACGAACCGATTCCGGCATGAAGCTTTACAACGAAAGAAGAATGAACCGATTAAAGGTTAGTTAGTATATTTTTATTAACAATATGTACCTATGTATATACATACATATACACATACACTGCTGGGCAAAATAATAAGCACATGCTATAAAAGATCATTGTCTGCTTGAAAATATATTTTTTTTTAGAACTAATTATATATCTAAATATTAAAATAATAATATATAATCAAAACATAAAAATCGAGTTCAAATATGTACATACATATGTACATAGTATAAAGTAACAAAATTAAAAGAATAAAACTAATTTAAAAACCACAACACATTTTCCGTGTGCAAAAACAAAGAAAATAAAAAATAAGCTAATTAAGTGCAAAATTCCTATATGTACATACATACCTACATATGGTAGAAATTTAAAGAAAAATACAAATTATGTTTTAATCTAAATGGTCTGAAAAAAATGTCCACCCAGCTTTGCACCTGCGCGGCATTCCTACTACCAGTTTGGAGATATTTTGAACCAATTTTGTTTACATTTTGCCAAAACTCCAAAAAGTTTCGATAGAACCTTAAAGAATATTAAAATATATTAACATTCTTTGTTTTATTGTCCCCATACACTTGTGGGCGCCACCATGTTCATCTCATCTAGTGTGTTATCCCTCAGGGTTATATTCTAGTCATCTCAGATGACTGCTAAGAAGTTTTTGTCACTAGGTCGTTGTCGCTGTACAAATCCTATAGTTCTCATAGCAGTGATCCCATATGGGATCGACTATTTTACGGTGAATATTTTCTTTAGAAGCAAGTGAGGATATCTTTATTCATTTTCGATAGAGTATGTGCTTCAGGGGTTTAAAGTGGGACTGGGATAATTAAGGTCTTATATACTACTTCTTACTACTAAATTGTGTTCTTGAGCCAATGCAAAAGCGATTGACAAAGGTTATTCTTCGTTTTAGTTCTAATGTTTTCAAAATTGGTTTGTTGCTAAGGTAGATCCTAATACCTTAGCTGTCGACTATGTCGTCGATTTGCTACCCCACGGCAATCGCGGAGTTCCTTATTGTGATACCAAAAGATGAAGTAGATCAAGATTAAACTAGCGGGTTCGCTATAGAAGGTTAGGAATAGTCTCTTCTTTTTCCTTATGCATATAATTTCTGCAGAAATTTTTTGCCAGCAGACCCAACCTCAGAGGATCCTTATTATGTTATGAAACCGTAATGACACCTGACTAAGAATTTCTTAGATTGTTAGAGGGGTTGTTTCGTAATGGAGGACGTGGTGTAAATTTGACCACCTGTAACTACCGAGGGGCGGCAGTTAAGAGCAGTTCTTCGAGCTTAAGGTAAGGATTTAATCGCAGTTTGACTATCTTTAAATATTGTGATATCCCTTGCTAAGATCACATTCTACTTCACCCACGAAAGGCCTCCTTTATCATTATGATTTCCCCCTGATACACGGTAAAATAATTAGGAAGGCGAATGGAGATCTTACAATTTAGATCTTGAAGTTAACACGTCCCTCACTCCTATTTTTATTATAGACCCGTCTATATACATAGAAGCAGATGGATCCCGTTTATCATTTTCGCAGGCTTTTGGCATTTCTGGTTTAATTATAATAGACGAGTGACCACAGAAAAATTGGGAATGATCACATTTTCTTCCACTTGTTTGCAATAGATGCTACCACTAATGCAGATGAATGCTGTTCTTGGCGGACGACTAAGGTAGTTGTAGTGGATGGTTACGACGATTACACAATGCGTAAACATAGACCTGTTAACAAATTTGTATGTACATACAGCAAATATGTAATTCAAGGAAAAAGTCCTCATTTGCTTCTAACAGTGGTGGCTTTCTTAACTTGTTCCAGGATGTTGTGTTTCCAGTTAAGTTTACTGTCTAGGATGAGGCCTTAGCACTTCGACGTAGTTCTGATCACCAAGCGGGTATCGTCAAACATTTTACTCTCCTTTAGGTTTCAAAAGAAGGAGAGATAACACCTACTTGTTGTGATCCCCAACCGCTGAACTTTTGAATTGAGACTTCGCCCAAATATGAGTTGAGGAATCTGTTGGTAAGCAACTGGTTGATCAGTGTACCATCTGACATCTCAATTTCAAGATTCGACAATGCCCCTCGGTTAGTCGCATTTAGACTACTTAAGTTCAGGACATGCCTTAATCGTTTGCTGTATTGAAACCACTAGAATTTTTATGTGTGTATCCTGTAAAGCTTCTAATTTTCGATATTCCCTTGGTCCATATTTTCTTTAAAATAAGTTTACAAATATACTCAAAAAACTTTCCTTTCCTAATTACGAAACGGGGAAAGTTCATACATATGTACATACACATATTTACTAAGCAGGCACGTTAAATTTATGTGCATATCATATTATCACTGCATTAGCTATGGAAAATTAACCAGACGCAGAATACCTATACCTACATATCCATCATGATATTTAATTATCTCAGTCTACATACATAAAAAGAAAAATTGCCCTAAAATTAAAATTCATTTAACCTTAAATTTAACGGTAATAAATTTTGCCTAATTAAATATTTCCCCCACAAACAACAAAATAAAGAATTACCAACCCACACAAAAAAAGAAAAATGTACAAAACTTTTTTGCAGGTATCTACACTCTCGCATGGTTTTGCTGCAAGAAGCAAGGCAAACATTTTATTTTTGCTCTCACCTATTCACCCATACAGTTTTATACGCTACTGCGAGCTAACCACTTTCTTTCTCTATCCGACTCGTACGCGAAACGCTAGTCGACAAACTCCTCTCTTGCTGCAGCCGCTTACAAAAGCGCTTTTTTCGCAAGTTCATTGAACTTGCTTGTATTACATAGATTTGACCTGACCTAAAATACAAGACGCTTATGTATGTGGAACAGAAATTCAACAGTGTGAAAAGCTGAGCAGCAGCATCAGCAACGGCACTCGCCAGCAGACAAATGTAATCCACCGTCCGCTATGCTATGGCATACTCAGCGGGAGAGCGTCAACTTGAAAGAGAGATAAAGAGTGAACTTGTGCAAATACGTCACAAAAGTGCATTTTGAAGTGTCTCGCTCTCGCTTTCCCTGCCTGAATTCATTGGATTGCATTCTACGACTACGGCTACGGCTACGGCATAATTCTCTTTTTATTTTGTGGTTTCTCTTTTTCATTGATGTACGTTGGGTAGGTCGTCGCCATCGCCGCCGCCGCCAGCACACCACTGTTGTTGGGAGTGTTTAAATTTTTGACAGCTGTCATTGGGGATAATGCGCATGGAAGGAAATGGCTCCAATATGTGTACATATACAAAAAAAACATACCATGCAAATATAATTGTGTACGATAAGAGAAGAGAATGACTTGCAATTAAGAGAAAAAGAGAGAACTTTACAAATTATATTGACTTAAATTGGAGCTTCGTCTGCCGTGGCCTTGTCGCCCGCCGTCATGCATCCCCCGATGGTGGTAAAGTGGTCGTGGTATAAGTTTGACAACAGAAAATTGTTTAAAGAGAATGATGATAATTTGTTTTTCTTCGCACGGGGGAGGAGGGCGATTGGTTGTAGTGTGTAGCAGAAGGGTGGTGACTGGTGAGATATAAAATGATGATGATGGCATGGGATAGGATAAGTGCGTGAGAAAATTCGAATTACCTGGTTTTGAGGCTCAGTGAGTTATGTCATTGGAGAAGTATATGATTGACTGCGGGAGGGAGGAGTGACAGCAAAAGCTTGGGAGAGTTTGGTAAATGCAAAAAAGCACACACGACAACTTGAACAACGCCAAACAGTTGAGACTTGATAACACCATCGCCATCGGAATCAGAGCCATCGACATTGTCGATGTCCGACGTTTGTACTGAGGCATTTAGTGTGTCTCCTCGGTTGGTTGTTTTTTTGGTGTTATGTATGTATATACTACATGAATATGTACATATGTACGTATGGCTATACATATGTGTATATATTTTTTGTTATAATGTCATTCTTTGAAGGGTAATAGGTAGGGGCAGAGTGAAGTAGACGCTTTCGTTGTTGTTGTCGTTCTTATTGTTGGTTCAGGTTTATATTTTGTTTCTTGTTCTTTACAGATTTTATGCGGAGACAACGTATGTACATAGGTACATACATAGATATTGGAGGTTCGTGAAGATGGTTGAGGTTTTCTTATTTTGTAGGATAGAAACAAATAAAGAATTCAAGTAAAAGCAGGGATGCTAGGTAGATTTGATTCTGTTAGAGGCATGATTAATTGAGCATAAGATCATGTTGTAGGTAGTCGTCGTTTGGTTTTTAAGGCTGAAAAGTTTCTAAAGTTTAAGATATGTACATATAAATGCAGATACGATGTATGTATACACCTAGTGGCGGTCCAAATAAAAGGAGCAAAAACGATATTTTTACCCTTTTAACTGGAAAACTATACCTTTGCCTTTTCTGGAACATTTTATACACAAATGTTCAAAATAATAAGCACAGGCATGTCAGATAAATTATTTTCGAAAAAATTAAGTAAATTACTATTAGTTGGTACCGATGTGCCTGGTAATATTTGGTAGTACTGCCTTTGTTTTTAATTACGGCAGTGCATCTACGGGGCATTGAATCAACCAGTTTTTGACAGAGTGGATTAGGTATTTTATACCAATTTTGTTTAAATTTGCCAAAGTTAATTTCTGTTTTTTGGTTTAGACGTCTTACTTAGCTCTCTTTTAACATGCTCCTAAAAAATTTCTATGGGTTTAAGGTCGGGACTGTGCTGGCCATTGAAGGACTCGTACATTTCTATCCGCAAACCACTTTTACGTCACTTTGGCAGTATATTTTCGATCATTATCCTGTTAAAACTGCCAAAGCAACTGTAAGTTATCGTCTGCAAATGGATACATTACTGATTCCAAGACCTCAACGTATTTATCTTTCGTTAAAACATCTTGGATGCAGTAAACTCGACCAACACCATAATATGAAAAACATGCGTTTCTGACCACGAATTTCTTCAGAACCTTAGTGTTTCAAAGCATTCCTTATCATTCCAATATAGCACGAAATATTTTTGGCGATAACTCTTAATGAATTTCCTTCATATCTTAGCTTCTTTATAATATCCCGCAGTACTGCCGAGAAACGCTTATTTCGATCCTTTTTGCTTTTAAAACTATTAACAATCTTATTGAAAAATTATGCTTTTGCCTTTTTATACTTACAATGAAAAAACAGAAAAAAGAATAGAGTTTCAAAAAAATTATAATACGATTTGCTTACTGTGCCTATTATTTTGCACACCAGAAAAAGCGACAACCTCATAAAAACTTGTGTATGCTTCTGAACACATAAGCATAATTTGCTTTTAGTCAATGGGACACGTACCAACTATGCCTTGAAGACACTGAAACTGCCGAACATATTTTATGTGAATGTCCTGCCCATCCTTGGACTATGCTCAAACACTTCCACAAAGGCTTTACTTCGCCTACTAATATCACGTCCTTCTCAGCTCAAACAATCCTGAGCTTCATCAATGAACTTGATCTCAGCTAAATAAATAAATACTTGGCGCTAAAGGTCGATGGGACCCAGGGCCTAGCTTCTCACAACCATTCGTGTTGTGCGTGTTATATTCTTCACACGAATGGAAGGGGCCTACTGTTTAATGCCGTATCCGAAGGGCAGTTTGTTATTTGAGAAGCTTTCTCAGGACAACTGTACTCTCGGATGTTTGTCAGACGCTCGCGAGAGGTGGGGCCGTGAAAAACTTTTAGGTGTACCCCGACTGGGATTCGAACCTGGTCCACCGTATTAACCACTGTGCCACGGCGTCCACGCTCGCGAAAGGTGAGGCCGTGAAAAAATACTTTTAGATATTTTGGCTGGGATTCGAACCTCGAACGTCTTCCTCCGTAGTCCAATGCACTAACAACTTGAGCCACGGCGCCCAGGTGTTCCCAGATGCGTCTTGAATTAATAGAGACATTTAATATTTTATTTCAAAAAATTTAAAAAAAAAATTGAAAAGGAGAAAATACACATTAAAATAAGTTAAAAAATGTTTTTTATAATACTTTTAAACAAATAAAGATGTAAATAAATACATTTATTATTATTTCTTTGATAAACTTGTATCCATTTTCAAAAGAGGTACATAACTTCCATGTTATTGATTTGTTGCTTAGTGAACTTGGCAAGTTTTAACATACATACATACATATGTACATGTTTTATTTGAAATTAAGATTTTGTGACGAGTCAGAGCTCCCATATTAGAAATCAAATTCGCAGTCGTACCTGATATTGAGGGAACCTACTATAAACATTATGTAAAATATCTTTTTACATGGTAATAGATATGAGATACACATAAATCTCTCATTTTGTTTTCTACTGCAATACATATCGACAAAGTTTCACCATTCACTATACCAATAACAGCAACAACAGCACCGCCACCATCACCATCACAAGCGGATCGGATACATTTTCGCTTAAGTTTTCCGTTCATATATGGTTGGTCTCAAATCTGTTTACTAAAAGAAATGCCATGCACCCATACCATTATGTAGTGATATGAAAATAATGGAAATAACAAAAAAAAATAGGGAAAAAATAATAATAATAATAATAATGCACACAATGCGCACTGTTCACGTAACAACCAAGCGCTTCTATAACTAGAACAAGATGTGAATTTCAAATAAGCATGAAAGATGGAGTACCGGGAGGTGACAGTAGGGGGGGGGGGGGGGGGGGCAACGAGATAAATAAAAAGAAAAAAGGAAGACGCAAGAGTATCGAAACTATCAGTAGTGGGGCGGAGGTGGTGGCGGAATAAAGGGTGCTTTTTCAGCACCGTGATGGAAGTTATTAGAAGCAAAATATCCAACACAACAGATATATAAAAGTAATACATTCTTACTTATAGATATAGCACGTTTGCACTGCACAGTACGTACATAAGTACGTGTAAACTGTGCAAGATAAGCAACAATAGTGCGCGCACTACGAAAATGCATAGATAGACAACTATGGCGGCCACGACATGAAATTGAACGCGCAAAACACAAAAAGGAGAAAAAGTTGAAAAAAAAAAAAAAAAAAATTAAATAAATAAAAACGAAAAGAAGACGAAAAAACAACCTTCGCTAACATGGATGCAAATCGATTTTGCGTCAAAAGAAATCTCAAAGATTTTTCATTCGGATGGAGGAAGAGGAATATTTACAAATGGAAATTATATTACGAAATGAGATCAAAAATAACTCGGAACATTAATTCAATTGGCGCCGCTGTAAATTAAATTATTTGTAGTAGTTTTAATTTTTTGACACAGAAACATGTATGCAGAAATTTTGCGTTTCATAGAGGTTGTGCAGAGATGTGTTGTTTTTTTTTTTTTCTTTTTTATTTTTACAGAGATGTCACGCGCAACTCTGGCAAAAAATAATTGGAACTTTGAAGTTAAGTTTTTCAATATTCATATAGTTATGTATACATGTACATATGTACATATGTATGTACATTAATTCCATGCGAACACTTTATAAAGAGTTGAATTTCAATAAACTTTTGAAAAAAAACGTCCAGGGCCGGGTCATACGTACTTCCACTTTTCTGCTGAGTTCTTTTCTCAAGTTCAGGTAAAAGAGGTATCATTAGGTATGATGCACCACCTATTTTTCTTTTTATACATAAGGGCTAGTAAATTTGGTGTCGCATTGAAATAACTTTATATCCGTGTTGGAATGTACGAAGTTTCATGAAAAAGTTGGAGGTGTCCTGTAGAACAATTTCTAGAAATATGAAATTTTGAAATATTTACACAATCGAGAGTGGCTGTTTAGTTGGCCATATCTTCGCTATGTCCTATAATCCTCAGAGAGTAAGCCCAATCGCCCGATTATTTATTTTATTTTCTTTAGAATAACATTTATTTTTAAATGTATTTTTCAGAAAAACCTGGTATTTCAGTATATATGTATATGTACATACATACATATGTATGAATACTTCAAACTAATCAAAATGTGAATTTTTTTGAAAATTATTTGAGCTATTTTCAAGAAAGTCGAGCTTAAGTAAAGTAACCTTAATTTTGAGGTTTAAATGATAATTCCAATTCCGTGGTGAATGTCTCTGATTGCAGTAAACAAAGGAAATCCAATCACTTTATCTGAAACGGATCGAAAGAAAGAATTCTTTCCATCAGTCTTATAAATAGGGCGTGGCTCTTATATGTTTTATTTAGATATAATGATCACATCGAATGTGTGCAGATTATTTTTTCAATGAAAACGCCCTGAAGTAGGTTACAAAAGTTATGGATGGATTTTACATAATATGAGTACCCAAATATTTAGTTTTAATGATTATACCCTCTCCTAGGGGTTGATTGTGGGCCCCGTGGCTCAGTGGTTAGTGCGTTGGACTATGGAGCAAGGGGTTCGAGATTGAATCCCAGTCGGGGAACACCTAAAAAGTTTTTCACGGCCCCACCTCTCGCGAGCGTCTGACAAACATCCGAGAGTAAAACTGTCCTGAGAAAGCTTCTCAAATAACAAATTGCCCTTCGGACACGGCATTAAACAGTAGGCCCCTTCAATTCGTGTAAAGAATATAACACGCACAACACGAATGGTTGTGAGAAGCTAGGCCCTGGCTACCATCGACCTGTAGCGCCAAGTATTCATTATAGGGGTTGGATAAGTTCGATACATACATGTGTACATAGTTCGTAACAAAAAGAAGTAACGAGACACAGATGAACTATACATTTATATTCGGTCAGTATCAAGAATCAATAGAAGAAGATTGATCCGTGTGTCGTTCCTTTTTATACAGTGTATATGTTTAGTGCTGCAAAGGATGAAGGGTAGGGTATTATACGATGGGTTCCAGTCGGCTTGTACCTTTTCTGTATGTTTTTTTTTTTAACAGATGTCCAATACCAACGCCATTGTTTTTGAAATTTTATTTGCTCAGTCAAAGACCACAAATTTCCATATGTATACGAGTACTTGTGTGTAGATAAACTAGAAGCCACAAACGTTACGCCATTATAAAAGATAAGCAAAAGCAAAATGAAAACTATAAACGGCTAACTAAAAGAAATTCCATGTAAATCAATTCACAAAATGTCTGTTGTGCGTTGTTGTCGATTTGTATTATTTTCATTCTGCTCCTCCGCCGCACCGCTCGAAGTCTCCATCCCGTCTTCATTCGCTGACCAACAGCAACGCCGCCGCCGCCGCCAAGAAGCAGGGTGAGAGGCCCCTGGCACTGTTCTACTAATATAGTTGGATCGCCGTAGTGTATCGCATGAGTTGTGTACAATGACTATATTAAGCGTGGTATTTGGCTGTTTTCAGAAAGGTACATTTATATACATACATATGTATGTTTATGTATACATGTGGCAGCTTGTACGAGTATATAATAAACAATAAATAAAATTTACACATCGGACAGATAAAAGATTCATGTCGTCAGACAAATACTACTATTTGTATTACATTGGGACCTAAAGCTGCGTATGTAGCTTAAAAGTTACTGCTGTCGCTGTCTCTGCCTCTGCATTGCTTCTGCTATGCCTTTGCCTGTCTTTACCTTGTTGCTTTTGTTTCTTCGTAAGTTATTTTTATTTATAACAAGTAATACCAAACCGCAAAAGCGTATTAATTGCCTACGTGAATAATCTCTCCTGGTTTTTTGTTCACTCAATCAAAATGTGCTTGTGTGTTGGAGTGTACATAATGTATAGCCGGCAAATGAATACATATGTATGTATGTACATATATGTATCGCTATGTACCATTAGATATCTATGACAGTCATGATTTAATTTGCTTGAAGAATTCGCGTGAGCACAGAAAATAATTTTCAATCGATATTCTCGCGCTGTTATTCTCGTTGATTTTGTTATTCAGTTCTTTATCAAGTTTTATTTTTAGATCTTAATTAGTACACACAGTTCATTCTGTGCAAATATTTACTGTGCTTTTGTTGTTGCTGTGTAGCCTTTTAAACAGCAGAAAGTCTAAAGTTTTGTTCTTGACAAGTTGTATGTACATACAAACATACATACTACATACATATGTATATGATATGCATACATTTTTTTTTTATTCTGTAAAATTTCCACTGTTTATCTTTTCAATTTAATTTGTATTAAGTATCAATCACATGACATAACTAAATTAATTTAATCAATATAAATATATTGAATGACCAGACATGAATAAGCTGAGTACTTTAATGATTTAATGTTATCTATACATTCCGATTTTTTACTTTTATACCCCTTAAACAATTTAGAACATTGTAAAACGTTGCTCTAAATATCTAAAAAGATAAATACATACATACATATGTGGTGCAATCTTATTAATTAGCCTTTATGCCAGTGTCAATCCCATGCTATGCATGGCTTCTACTCTCTAGGACTCTATCACTAAAACCAACTGAAGATATCTTTTGATTTTATTTATCTTTCTCTATGTTGACACTTTTGGAGTTTTTAGCTTTATCCAGGTCTGGTGAAAAGCCGATTCTTCACTAGCTGTTTGCACAGCTTTATTTTGGACTGAGTATTAAGAATGTTTAACTTTTCACGACAGAAGCTTGTACTTCCATCTGCCATCGTACTGATATGACCATTTACTTTTACTTGGTATGACATCCAAGCGGAAGTGGGATCGAATTCCAAAAGAACGACTGACAAACATCAAAAAGTATTAGGTCATGAAATTTCCCACGGCATAAGACAATAGTACGCTTCCGTTTATGTAAAGGTTGACCAGATAAGAACGAAAGGAAAAAAAATCTAAGTGAAACAACAATGGTGTGAGATATAAAATTGTTTCTGGCTTTACTTTGAAGCTACATTCATTATGTGTGCAATAGCACATCATTCCAACGGCTGCCTCGGGTCTGATTTAAGCGAGCAGTCCAATTTGTGATGACTCTTTCTTATTCCAGTAATACCTTTTCGAATGTTGACCTCGAGCTCGTCCAAAGTGGTTGGCTTGTTAGTGTCGCCAAGTCGCCAAATTTCTCCTTCACAACTTCAAGCGTTGCGTCTGGCAGCGTCGCCTTGTTAGAAACACAGTTCGGATACACTGATGTTGTCGAGCTCTGGCCACAAAAAATCGGTTAACATCCATCTATTCCATGGCATGCCATAAACCGTACTAAACAGTGGATGCATTAATGCATTGATGTATTCCCTTCAATAACAGCAATTCTGCTCGTTGACATAACCACTGAGTCAAAAATGAGCTTCGGTCGAAAAGATTTGTTTGGCCAAAATCTGGATCTCTGGATTTCCAGCGTCCAATCAGCGAACTCACGGCGTTGTCTATGTTCGTTCGGTTTAAATTTTTACGTCCACACAATCTGATACGGATTTGGACCCAAATCCAATCGCGAAATAAGCCGGATTAACTCTGGCGATGCCGGATTCAACTGATCAGCGCCGAATCAAGATTTCTGGGTCTTCTTCGATACTGGGGGCTATAGCACCAATTGCACCAATCTCTATCTGGTTGGTGGCTTTAGATCCTAAAGAGTGTACGTACGCTCAAACTTTTACACGGTTCGACAATTTGCCTGCACACTGAAGCCGATGATGACCGATCTCACACCGAAATTCACGTTGCGTATTTAGTTACAACTGAGTCGAAATTTCGATAATATTTTTGAATAACTTCCAAACGTTCGGGAAGCGGGAAACGATGCCATTCCATCGCAAATCTTACTGAATATTTTGACAGGTTGATTTTATTGTTAACTTTGACATTTGCTAAAATGTGCGTTGCGTCACCTATCTGTATTTAAGTGTCAGAGTTTAGTTTAAGTTGGAAAACATTCTTTTAAGGTAATATCCTTCAGCGTCAAGAAAGCAAACTAACTTTACACGAATCCATTCATATTCATTTTTTTTAAAGAAATAGCTCATATTTTTCTTCTTAAGTCAAAAAACAAGATTTTAAAGTACGGTTAGTCGTAGTTCGAGTCGTATTTTTGCGTTGACATATGCATGTATAATTGTATGCACATACACATGTATGTATGTAGTTAAGAAAACGCATAAAATGAAGGATTAATCAAACTTTTCCCAAAATTCGTTTCTCATACGGTGTATTGGCAGAAAGAACACATAAGTTCACTCTACTCAAACTTTACTTTTCGAGATGTTTGTCATACTCAAGAGCACTTTTAGAACTTGCCACCTCTTTCTATCTTCACCAACCTACATACATGTGTACATTTGATAATAAAGTTTTGCCATTCGATCTAAGCACGCATATTCTCATGCAAAATGGCTTCCTAAACTCGCCTGTGTTCCGCCCGTACCCAGGACATGAGGAAAACAAAAAAACAATACCTCTACTCCTACCTCGGCTCCGATTTGTTTATTGCGTTTTATGTGCTGACTTTATATGCAGAGTTTGCGAGTGCGTCTGGAAAATTTACTGTAATTCAAAAAAATATGTTTATACATCCATATATGCATGCACATACATATATAATGTACACGTATCCATGTAGAATATGTTTGAGAATCAGTTCACAGGCTCTGACCTACGTGTTACACCTGCTTGCTGCGATACATAAATTAATCATATGCACCTTATGTACGAAAAGTTGTTTAGAAAGGCAACGTACATACATATGTACATACATATACTGAAGATTAGAATGCATAACATGCACTCGTTTTTTCTCTGTCCCTCCCATGGAAAAGGCTTGGGAATACGAAAAAAAATCTCCAGCCTTGCACATTTCCCATGAATCCGGTGTTTAGAATCAGGGCGCTACAAAAAGCCTACAAGATTTTTGTTTATCCACAGCCTACTCCCAGAATCACCATCACCATCAGCAATGACAAGGTCCATTTGCATGTGTGCATCACCAACACAGAAGAAAAAAAAAGGTTCCCAGGACTCCCAAAGTTTCCCAGGGAGATGCATTTGCAAAGCAATGAATCCTTGTCGGCCCAGTTCTCTACCCTACAGAAATTTCCGAGAGTCGTGGGTTGATCTCGTTTCCTCTTGCACATACGTACATACATGTGTATGTACATATATATGTACATTATGTCGGGAAATGCGGGAATGTGTGACTTTCGGGATATTGTGCAAGGAAATGGGTAGACTGGGTACGAGTAACACCAACTCCTCTCAGGCATTTTATTTCGAATTGATGCTTGTTGAAATGGCTATGGTTGATACGGTTAAGTATTATTATATGAATAGCTGAGTGAGCGAGAGGCGAGGATGTTGTGTATACGCCTCGCACTCGAATCCGCTGCCGTCAGTCTCCACATCCTTTGTGTGTGCCCTGCAAATTTTCAACAATACCAAGAGCAATAGGAGTAGTAGATGCAAAACTAATCGATATTTTAGTAGTCGCTTGTCATGGCCCGGTGTAAATCTAGGCGAGTTCCTCATCCAGTACAGCACCCACATCGGCCACCAGTTACCACCTATTTCTAAAATGGTGGACGCACATGCATGGATACGTGGATTTTCTTCTCTTTATACATACAACTATGTTTGTATGTATCTTAAATTTAATTAGATACCTCATCTCTTGTACTGAGTTTAGATTTGTGGCAGAAACAATGCGTGCTTGCGTTTGTTACAAACCGCTTCACGTTCCAATAACTTTGCAACGCGTGAAGGGTGTGAGCAAAACGAAGGGGAAAAAAATGTATAGTTTAGGGAACGCCCTAGAATTTTGCACTAAAAACTTCACAGAGAAACTTGAAAACGAAGCAAACACACAAAATAGCAATGCAACGACGACGACGACGCGCGAATTGCCTGACGTTTTCATGTTTCTGTGGCAGCGCTTTTCTTCCAAAAAAAAAAAACAAAAAAAAAAAAAATAAAATAAAAAATAAAATAAAAGAATGGAAAAAGGAAACTTCAAACCCCCCTCCTCCCATTCGTTGGTATCACCATATCGGAAATTATTTTCGCTGCTATGTGTTGTATAGTGAGTGGCACTGTTGCAGGTGGCGCTGCCATCTCTCGGTTATATACTACTATTTGAGAGAAGGCGAAAACACACAAAGTGTGGTGGTATCTATGTACATATGTATCTACGATGCTGCTGCTGCGGATACTTGGGGCGCAACTAAACGACCGAATCTACTTTAATATTAAATGAAACCCACTCGCTTCTCATTTGCGACTATGTCGGTACCCTGTGGATGTTTTTTCTCATTTTCTTATATTTTTTTACTTCTTCGCTTTTCTGGGTATTGTGTGTATCTTTTTATGCATTCACCGTTTACACGTATCAAAATTTTTTTCTTAAGATGTGGCACCAGTGTATTCCTTGCTGTAAAGATATACTAGATGCAGTATGGCTATCACATCTTTTCACTCTGGATTTTTTTCTTTTTAATCTTAAAGAGTTTCTCAGTTAAGAGGTGTTTTTTTTTCTTCTTTCCGTCATTCAGTTTATTTTCTAGTTTTCTTTTGTCCTATTCCATTTTAGAGTTGGTAGATACATTAATATTGATTTTACAATTTCTATTCACTTGATGCAGGAAAAATTGTCCGACATGTTTGCCACACAAATCTTGTAATCATTTGAAAGTGCTTTGAGTTAATTTATTGTCACTATGTGGTTTAATTTGTATTCTTTGTTGGTACATAGAACAAGTTAAACCAGTCAAAATAAATGAGCACAGCAGTAAAACAGTAAAACGAAATGTATTTTTTTATGAAGGTCATTATGCATTTATTTGTTATAAGGTAAAACAAAAAATATTTTTTAAATATCACCTCAACAATAGAACGGTTTACATATATTTTTTTTACTGTCTAATGTTTCTGTTTTGAAAAATATATAAAACATAATTTTGTAGATTGTTCCACTACCTTTCACTAAGTTATCAAAAATTATATCTTACGATTGAAACTAAATCAGGCTTTCAATGATTTCTAATGTTCTGTTGAGGACCTCCTAACTTGAACTTATTGTTACCTTAGTAGTTTTAGTTTTGCATTAAACTTCCTTCTTATGTCCAAGGTTTTTTGGTAGCTCTTGGAACCACAAGCCTACTAGGTCTCAGTACTTAGCAAATTTTGATTTAGATCATCATTTACAAATAAATATGTATGTATGTATATAGCTAAATCTTTCCGAAATGTTTCGAAAATTTGTGTTTTTGAAGCTCTCTATGATACATACATATGAACATAGCTATGAATCTGTACCTCGGATGTCCAATTATGGACCACTTTCGGGGAGAAACCTTAATAGGAAAAGGAGTTAAAATTAGTGTATTTGAGTTGTCTATGGTCTTTGGGGCATTCAGAGATTGTTATAATACATAGGTAAGTGCCTTATATCATATGTAAACTACTAGTTTTTGATAAAGTTCCAAAGCAGAAAAATAGGAAAAAAATGTAAAACACCTACGAGCTACTAAAGCGATGAACACAATACTTTGTTAAATACTTAAGGAATTTTATTTGCGTCAGAATTCGCAATTGCGTCACAATGCTGAAAGCAATACTTTTAAATTTATTAACCTGAGTAATAACGTATTTATTTATTTTTTTCCAACTCACAAAGAACACTACGCTTACTTAGTATCTACATTTGTACAGCTGTTTTCAATTGCGCGACTATGGAACTATAGAATCATCTTACAAACTTTAAATTGATAGACTACTTCAAACAAATCATATTTTGATTTAATGTAGAGTATTTTATGAAAATACTAATATTGTCAATAGACTTGACCACCAGTTACATCCTCCTGAACTGTAGGTTTACAAGGTAATCAAATAACATCTTCTGTTTATACTGTAGAAAATCATTAGATGTCGTCAATGTGACATGCAATTGAAATTTTCAATGGAGTTCGGAAATTTTTTTAAATAATTTATTTCATGCTATTAAGGCCTTATTTTACTTCTTCCCACATTTCTGAACATTTGGTATAGTATTGTCAATTTGATTTTAACACGTTTTCTGCACGTTTTCTTTAATTTAGAGTTTTAATTATAAATTAATTCGCAAACGTAAAACGTTACAAAGATTTCAATTGCGGCATATAAGACATTATGTCTATGACACGATTTCAATTTACCTTAATCCTTTAAATGTAAATCGGATGAGAAGATAACGAAATCAGTACCATTTTTAGCCTTAAAAAACATATTTTTAAATGCAAATCATTTGTCTTGGTCTACAGTTTGTTACCAATTTGGTGTAGGTGAAGGATCTCAGTGTATTCCAAAGTTTTCCACAAAAAACAATATAAATATAATTGGTCACTCCTGGTGGTGACTAAGAGCTAAAGAATGCACGAATGCCATGAGGTCTCAATTTGGATCTTACAACGCGATCTTTTGGTGTATTGTGTCTCCTTATAATACCTTGATGAGGTATGTTTTCCTCATGTCAATTTGATAAAATAAATCTGTACTAATCATTCTGCTTCCTTTAAGAGTCTGATGATGCAATGGTTTTAGTGAAAATGTGAACAATGCCCCACAGAATTTCACCACATGTTCTGGGATGGTTTTTGACGAGATAGATCTTTCCAGCCTGAAAGATCCTGATTTCTTTGCCCATGGTTTTATAGTGTTCAATTCTAAGCCAGAGTACTCCTTCAACAGTTATTTACTCATCTGTGTACCATTTTATTCTGAGCTTGCTCAGTTTGTAGATTGTGGATTAATTGGTCCAACTCTGCTCTGTATATATTTAAAATATCAATTTTCACAATTCACCAGATTATCCTTCTTAGGAAGCTTTATATAAACTTCTTCTGTGATCAAAACTCGAAGGCTTTTTACTCTGTCTCTGGGTCATACTAAGTGTTGTAGAATTTGTTCCTTTCTTGAAGTAATCCTTAGTCAAAGTAAAAAAGGATCGGATTCAACTTTATGTTCTATTAGGTTTCTGATTATGGATAAATGGAAGGGGCCGACTGTTTAATGCAAGTTGATGAAAATTATACTCTCGGATGTTTGTCAGACGCTCGCTAGAGGTGAGGCCGTGAAAAAAATTTGGTGTTGTCTAGGGATTGAACCTGGAACCCCTTGCTACGTAATCCAACGAACCAACTACTTGAACCACGGCGTTAGTTTTTATTTCCTAACAATCCAATTATATTGCTTCAAATGCCAAAGACATATGTGAATTAGGTCTGCTGTCGAAGTTAGTAACAGGGCTTAAATACCATCAGCATTCTGTAGGTTCATACATATGTACATATTCCTTCCAATAAATGAATTTACCTGGACTCAAAGAAAATAATGTTTTAATCTCATAAATTAAAGGGTAAATTAAAAGGGTCAAGCCACTATATAACAAAGCGATTCATTTAAAAATTGTATAGTTTTCAAGATTGAGAAAAAAAAAGAATTCCTCGCTGCTATACAGAGTCTTAACTAGAAATGTGCGCAGCAACCAACTAACGTCCTTGATGTTGACCAAGCGAACAGCAACAACGACGACGACGACGACGAAAATAAATCGAAGGACGGAAGTAAGCAGAGCCACTTTTCAGTGCATACGCATGGTGTGGCCTTAGTTTTTGTTTCTCTGTTTTTGTTATACATTCAGATGAATAGGGACACCAATCATTTTCATATACAAGCGCAATTTTATCCTTATATACATGCTCAGGAGGTGTATATAACCAGTCGATGAGGCATAAGGAGCAAAACAACACAGAAAAAAAAAAAAAAAAAAATAAAATAAAACATGAAAATGAAAAGAAAAATTCGCATAAAGAGTCTCCCTGCGTAGGGGTGTACAATGTACATACACAGAATGGCATGATGGGTAGGAGGTGAAAAAAAAACCCCAAGAGAAAATAAACTTGCAAAAAGGAAGAGGACTTAACAACAAAAGGCAAAACCCGGCCATCACATACATGATATGTGGCCCTTCTGCAGCACCTACCTATAGTTCGAATATGGTATCTGTGTGTGTTCTGCGTGTGTTGTCTGGTTTTGATCCTATAATTGGTTATATGTATGGACGTGTGGTGGCAGCGGATATAAATAAAATTCAATACAAAGTTTATGCCCGAAAATTGCCACACACATACACAAACAACACATTCGAATAGATACATAGATACATTTGTAAAGTATTCAATATGACCAGGGAAAACTAAAATCCTAAAATGTTTACCTACCCACAGAACGCAATATCCTTGTTTGTATGTTTGCTAGTGTACGTACATACATAAATTCATGGGCCACGCGCACCGTGCGGATGGTCGCTGGGGGATGGGCGGGAGGGGGTACACGCAGAGCGGAACATTCGCTGCAACCTCATCAGCCAGCTTCATCTCCCCAGTAAAACTTCATCTCCATGGTTGTCGTTGTCGTTGTCGTCGTCAACATCATCATAATCATCATCGCGTCTTCCTTGTTCACTTCTTTATCCTGTTTCTTTATCTGCTTTCTTTTCTGTCCTCTTGATGCCACCGCTTCGACTGGTCCCCGTCTCTTCGTTTGTGGGTAGTGGTAGAGTTAAGGAATATTGATTTTGTGAATTTTTGTGTGTTACGTGGAATGCCTCGCGAATTTTCCTCCATGTTTCTTTTTGTTGGCTTTGCTTCTCCTTTAGACATTTTGCTTTTGCTGGTAAATGCAGCAGCTCTCTCAAACTTCTAATATTGGTAAGTTTATAATGCTCCAGATAGATCTTACATAGGAAATCAATCGAATCGAGATGGGTACAAAGAACGAATGCGTTTGGTGTACATCCATCCATCCCAAGGGTTGCAGCCAACAGCAACCACCCAGAACATTTTCTTCTTGTTTTAATATTGAACACAGTTTTCCCCAGTGCACAGAGTATACACATTTGCCTCCAGAATATAGAGAAAATCACCCATCCACGCAGCACCTCTCCTAGACCCTGGAAAATATAGATCTGTGCCGCCACCACTGCCGCTGCTGCGTCGTGAAATATTTCGAAACAACCATGTGCATGTGCAGTATATCTAGAAATACTGCTGCTGGTGGCTATGACTCCCTATGTACTTCTGTGTGTTGCACATTGCAATTGTGAATGTTCTTCACCCAATCCCACCACTCAAATGCTTGCGCCCCAGCATCACCACCAGCATCATCATCAGCATTACCATCTTCATCATGAACGTGGCACAGAGTCAAAGTAGGTGCAATGCTGTTGCTGTTCCTGCTGCTGCTGGTGCTGTTGCCGCCGCCTGGTGCCTACAATGATGATGCTGATGATGATGGTGGCCGAAACACAAAAACTCATCTATCGACCAATAGGCTCCACATCCATTCTAATACTCTCTTCTCCTTCGCACTCGTGGATAGTGGTAACATCGGAGGTGTGTGTCATCGTCGACGTCGTCGTTGTCGTTGTCGACTCTCTAATGAAATTTGAATTCTAAAAGCGAAAATTTCGGGTTCTATGTGATTCGATGCGAGTGCACTCGCATCCTCTCGATGATGACCGACAGCGGCTTTACACATTTCAAAGTTTTTACAGCTCTCAAATTCGAAGTGCGCACTATAACAAGTACTCAAAAACTATTTTTTTATTCTGTTGCAGACTTTTCTTTTTGTGTATATTTAGCAATTTATTCCGATGTGTGTGCAACAAACGTCAGACAAAGGTTTAGTTGTTGAGAAAATACTTACTATGGCGTATGTGTAACATTTTTTTGCCAAAGTATCTAACTATATTTTAATTAAGATTTTTTTTGTTGGAAAAGTGTCTTGAAACGAAAATTTGCAATTCCATTTGTGAGCCATTAGGGTGTAAAATTCAGGTGCTAATGTTTTAGTGATCCAAACAATGAAGGACAGCGCATTCGATAAATCAACTCAGGGGCTGATGATCATTCAAAGTAGTAAGAGGTTAGTTTTATTTAGAAGAAAAAATACAAAATTTACTGCTCCGATGTTAGTGTTTAAGTATAGCCTTTACCGGTACTCATTTAGTAGCTATCGTGCTGTGAAAATGATCCCTTGATGTTCCATAATCTACAGAAAACATGGGTTGTAACAATATTTTGAGTGAATTATGATTCGGCAGAATGAAATCCTTATGGATGGGTTATTCACCAACAAAATTTGGATGTTGTTACTAATTACGGGTATATTTAGAAAACTCTTTCCAAACGGAAGAACCCTGAATCTAAAAGAACTAGCAAACTACTCTAATGTTGTGTGGACTTCTAACTAGCAGATTAGAGGGCCCACCACAACTTGGTTCTAAGTCACAAACTATTTTACTTTTTATTATGTGAAAAATATTTGCGATTGGTATAACAAGAGGTTGAGTTTTGATCAGTTCCCAATAAACAATTTATTTCAGTAATAATTTGCTATTTTATATAAAGTTTTAAAGTACTAGTGAGATCATATGATACCATTTGATCTCCAGTGATCATTAAAACTAAATCGCGAATGACCTGTTACTTTTCGAAAAACACTTTTAGTCTATCTTTATTTACCAACTAGAAATTATCCTCAGTTACTTTTTATTTTTTATATTTGGTAACCGGGCGGTTTTGATTAACAGTGCTAATCGATAATCGATTATTACAGCTATTACAGATAGCCAATTCTGTTTGTCAGTCAATTCCCCGGCTTTGTTGCAAAATGAATGCCAAAGACGTACTGCATGAGCTGCTCACAAAGCTATCAAACTCGTTTATTGAAACCTTCCCTTTCAATAACTTTTTTCTAAGATTAGTCTTTATCAAACCCTTTACAAGTAAGGGTGCTCTTACATTACATTTTTATACATCTGCCAGCCCTTGTTAGCTCTTTCAGAGATAAAGTTCTCTTATCATCTTCGAAGATTTCTGTATGATATGCATGGGATGCTGGTCTAGCTACTTTGAAGATATGATCTACTTAACCAAAACAATTTCAGTCACATTATAAGGCTCCACATGTAGAGTGACTAGAACTCTGGAATGGTGTAATGGGTTTTATTTTACCAGTTTTTCCGTAATATTTTGCTTATCAATCTTTTTACTCAAAAGTGGCTGGATTTTGTTGGACTTACATACAAATTTAACATATTTCCAAGCTACACACAATCATTTTGTATGTGATTTCAGCAAAACTGTTAGTTTGGTTAGGTTAATTTATAATAAATTAAAACATTAATTATAGTAATCTTCGCTGAATACTAAACATAGCCTGTTGGACAGGTATATCTGAATGGTGTTAAAATGTGTCAAAGCATGCCACTGTGTCAACGAACATAAAACATCTCACAGCCAGTTCGACATTAATGTCAGTTCACACCATTCAGCCATGGTAGCTCAAGATAAACTGCATGAAAACTATCAAACTGAATTAAAAATGACAGTGCTTCTGGTCTCTCCTGTTGATGGAAATTAATTACTGGAACCCGACGTGCTACATACTATCACCTTCTCCCCCCACCTGACTGTCAAGAATCTTCTAGGAAAACAAAAGCAAAAAAAAAACAAAAGCAAGAAATCCCAATAGATAGTTAAAAATGTACACACACTACGCATCCATGCACTCTCTCGAAAACCAGTTCCAAGACATTTTCACAAACCCAAAGAAGATGGCGCTCGCTCTTGGACTCATTCCGATGGACATGATTTAATGCTCTTCTCTGAATTCTTCTGCCTACTTCCATTCTATTGTGAATTTAATGTTTGCAGTCTCTCGTCCATCGTGTCTTCTTCACCAGTCAAACAATCGTAGCTATCATAAGCTTAAGGCCATTGATCTAACTGTTGTATAGGAGGTGAATTCGCAACTTAAACCATTTAGCGTGGTTGTTCTTCATATCTCCTTTTTATTTTTCCATCCTTTGCAGTCGCTTGGTTTCTACACTTTTTTTTTTTTGCAAATTCTTTGTTTCTCACTTTGTTTTCGTATTTCTTGTCTCAAGTTCAGCACCGCATTCACCCATGAGGTCTTATGTTTGTCCGTCTGTCTGAGCGTTTATCTCCGTTGGAAGACAACAACGGCGACCACGATAATTGTTATTACTGGTGTGTATCATCGGCTAACAATTGGTTACTTCAAACACATTTTTAATATGTGAACGAGCCAGAGTTCGTTTTTTTTCCTTTTTTCTTGATGCAAGCGGATTGCCACACAAATATAACTAATCCTTTGAATCGTATGATAAGAATATCGTCTACAGTGGTAGGCACAAGTTGGGAAGTTGGGGATATTACAGCGCGTGTGCGAAGTTTGTTTTTTTTAGTACTCCTTTGATTGTATTGTGAATGTCGTACAGTTGCCATCATGACTTACAACATGTACGAGTATAAGATGTCGTAATTCGTCGCACTATAATTAATTAAATCCTTAAGCTGCTTGCACAATACTTCAAAATTCTTGTAATTTTTTCTTAACGAAAATTTAATTTAGATATGATTTTATGGAATGAAGCTGTTTATCTGATTTCGGAGTCCATTAATTTGTCAATCTACGGTCTCTCAAGTAGAGAGGAAAGTTTAAGTATAAATTTATGTAACCGGTGGTTAACAGCTGTCATCTGTCATCATCTTTGTCATTTCCAATTATGAGGAGCAATTTGATAGAAGAACGTAGGTTTCGATTGGAGACCTCGTTGACCACAATTCATGTTGACATCATTCGATTGCTTGCTTTCTTTGAGATTAGGTGCTACATATGAACATATGTATATGTATTCATATGTCAACAACTCTCTAGTTGTCATCACAAAGGAAATACGTGTGCATTTTTAATACTAAATAAGCATGTACTATGAGTTTAATAATGTAAATATAGTTGAAACTGCAAACATCAATAAGGTCCTTGATTGAACGTGAAAAATATTCTGTAAATACAAACTCTTGTGAACGCTGTAAGGATTTGAAAGATATTGAGAAATATAATAGAAGAAGAGATAAAAAACCGATTTTGATGCTTTTTTCCATGTAACATCCTCAAAAGCTTGAAGTTTTCGTTGTAATTCAATAAAAATGCAGTGTGCCACGCCTACTTAAAAATACTAGTCCTCTTGTGTTCTATGCTAAATTAAAAATTGTAATTTATTAAGATATCTTTATACCGGATTTAATCTACGCTGCTACATAGTTCATGTCCAATAAAATTAACTTGCCCTTAAATTCTTCATCCTGAAGCGCTCCTCTTCGAATATTCCTCAAACCACTGAAATGTACAACTACAACCTTACATGGAAACATTTATGCTATCTAGCTGTACGGTAAAGTGTGCATTAAGAAACCTTCACAAGTATAGCCACATGTAAACATGTTTTGAGATAGTCACTGTTGAGTCTAAACTAGTTTAAAATTGTTCACAAATAAGGTGCAAATAATGGAATAAGATTCTACCATTCAATTAAGAAAATGCAAATATCTAATACCTCAAAAAATAAGGTTACCATGCAAAGAACAACGAAACTGCATTTATCTCCTTATCTGAGATAACCCACTCCTTAGCTCGAAAAATCATTGGTTTCACAAGACAACTTGATTTTGGCTAAGTTTCAAAGATCTCAGAACTAAGTCCCTACACTCCAAGAGGCCACTTACTACCATAAACCATTTAAACATAAGTCTACTCTCTAGGTTCTCAGTTCAGTTTAACAAAACAATCGATAGAACTGAAATGAAAGGACGAAGTTTCTTCCTCTACCCACTAAAATACAGATTTTTGGCGTAACAGGTCTATGGGACCCAGGCCTAGCATATTACAACCATTCGTGTTGTGCGTGTTATATTCTTTACACGAATGGAAGGGACCTACTGTTTAATCCCGTGTCCGAAGGGCACAATTTGTTATTTATAACATATATATATTGTCAGACGCTCGCGAGAGGTGGGACCCGTGAAAAACGTTTAAGTGTTCCAACTGGGATTCGAACCTCGAACCCCTTACTCCATAGTCCAATGCAGTAAACACTTATCCACGGCGCCCAAACTTATTTTGACGCCAGACATGTTGTTCCACTTGTTTATCTACGATTTGTACTCTCCATAGCACTCAGCTTAAATTTAACTTTAGAACTAGGGATTGCTATACCTAAGGTACCTTGGTCCGGCAGGATGATAGTATAATTGTTTCCAATTCGTCGAGTTCATTGCGCTTACGCTATGCCCCAACACAGATGAGAGTTAAACTGCTCAGCCATCTCTGTAAGAGACGGTTGGGAGTCTTGAGCTGCTAAAGTATTTATAGAGGTCGATTCTAAATATTAGATGGCTGCTTGCTTTTCTTAAGCCAGGATAAGACTTCCGTAATCGCCTATATTTCCGCCTGGAACAAAGATTTAGTAGACGGAAGGAAGGAAGGAAACCCTCTTCTTGAAAGTCCTTCCCTTCCCTCCTTTAGTCCTTCATTTGGATATACAAATTGTTTTTAAATAAATAAATGGTAAATGATGATTTTGATGAATAATTTGTTGCAGGTTTTTTTTTTTGTTTAGGTAAAGGTGGCCATATTTCTTCAGATCAAAACATATTTTTTCACATTACCACTTCAGCACTACTATTACGCATTATTATAGCCCAACATTGCAAATCTATGAGTGGCAGTAGATCTCCATCTTTCCTTCATAAGAGACCTATTTGTAGATAGATACGGTTGTATAACATTTTCGTTGCCATTTTCTTTATTTTTCTAGTTTTTTTTTTTCTGTTTTTCTCATTTTTAGTTTTATTTTGTGGTGCTCTGTTGGTTGTCGGTTTGTTGGTTGGTCCGTCGTTCGGCCGGTTGGTCGATTACATTTAAGTTGTTACTTGCTTCGATTTCATCGTCGACGTCTTTTTTTTGTCTTGCTTCTTGCGTTTCTCTAAGCTACGAGACTCTATTTTCTGTGTGTGCAGTGTAGGTTCACATTCTCATTACAGGTCATTCAACTTGCAGATCGTTGTTGTTGTTTTTTTTTTTTTTTGCAAATGATTGGCTTAAGGTATTTTTGCAATTGCTAGCAATTACAGGCAACAGTAAAAGCGAACCATGTGGCAAATGTATCTGTGACTATGTACTTGAATCGCCATATATCTCCCTCGAATCGCATATTGGCTAAGTAGTGCGCGAATTTTTTCACGACCTGAGATTTGGGTGAAACTTTTTTTTTTCTCTCATTTTGTTGCTTTGTTGTTATGGTCTTTTGTAATAATTTGCACAGCCTGACCTATGCAAAGTGAGAGTTGTAAATTGTGCTGTGTTTTGTGGTATCGGTAGCTTAAAAAGAAAAAAAAAGTTCGAAATAAATTTTTAACTCAATAACTTTCAGTATTTATTGATAATTATATTTGTTTGTTTCTTTTTAGGTAAGTACTCGAGGTATGGATTGTGAATGAAGTGAATATTGCAAGATTACATTTTTTCAAGTTGTGGTAAGTGAAAGTTTCGATTTACAAATGATGATGTGTCCCTATCAATGGATGTCAAAGGCGACGTATCTCACAGTAAGAGTAAGTTTAATTTCACCGGAAGCATTGGGATAATTACACTCTGAGCAGCTTACTAAGAGGAAATCACTGGATATACTTGTTCAGAGTAAATTGTGCTTTATAGATAAGTAAGAGGAGTTTGCCAAAGTAGAGATTTTCAACACAAGTGCAGTACCACTTTCGATAAGTTGTAAATTATAAGTTTCCTAGTTTTCAAGAAAAGTTCTGAACAAGTATAATTCAAAATGTGTATGTACTTGTGTTTTCTTTAATAGTCCAATAAATGTCTTCTATTTGTGATCATTCATACTACCTTTGTGCAGTCAAATTTGCATGCCACTTACCACTTACCACAAAGGATATTGAAATGGACTGGGTAAAAATATATGAATGTACTACGATGACATAGTGCAGAGGCTACTAATCAGTGTTAAATCGTTTAACCGTTTCCAGAAGCTTTCGATTGTATTCCAACAGGATATATATAAACCACGGATCATTAGCTTTGCCTTATGTATGCCGTTGCAGATCATTATATCTGCAGTACAAAGGTCAAGCCCGATATGTCAAATAAGCCAATGTGCCCGGATTCGGCGTTGGTCTTGAGAGTGCCTAAAGTCAAATTACGCATTTGAAACTCCATTTTGACTAGTCTATTTCTGGATATAACGCACGCTGTGACCAACATTCGACTTGAATAACTCGATTGTTTGTCAGTGATGTGGAGCAGTCTTATTGACATTGTCATTGACAATGAAGATGAAGTATGGGCCTAGGATTTCTTAATCTTGCTTGTCCTGATGCTTATTATCGAGCTAGAAATGGGTTTCATTGTTAAACCAAATTATGTATGGATATTTGGTCGGGGAATGGAAAGACTTTTACAAGATCTAAACCCAATTTTAAGATTCCAAAAGCATCAAACAAATATTACCAGTACAATTGTTGTTGGTAACGTTTTGGAAACATGGACTTGCCAGATCATATCCTTACTTTTGTGAACAACATACTAGCGAGGAAATGAATTCAAGAGTCTCTGTTCTCCTCCTCTCGTTGAGATGCATTGTGCAATATTTTAAATTCACATATAGGGAATATACTCGAACGACAACAACGACAACGACGTCAACCAAAAATACAACAAATGGCTGAAGGAGGAGCAGGAGCAGAAGTAATATTAGTAGTAGGAGTGCATGTAGTACACATCCCTACTGCAAATATAGCCTCCGATATACGAGTAGCGATAGCAGATGACTAAGACTGAAAGGGTAGGCAGGGTTGGCTAAAAAAAAACAATAATGGTGTAATGTGTGTGAGAGTACGAAAAAGCCATCTCCACTATCACCATCACGATGGGTTCGTCATTGGAGTCAAGCAATGCCATTGAGCGGCACTAGCACAACCTCGGAATCCCCAAACCTACTGCATTTGGAGTTGGGTGTAGCATGTTTTTTTTTGTTTTTTTTTTACTTTCTGTTAGCAAAACGTAAAACGCATGTGTAAGCTTGCAGATATTTATTCCCAGGAGGACGACAAGTGGGCGGTTGAATGGATTGGGTGGCTAAAAGATGACGCAAATTATGAGATGAACATTTTTTGCTTGTCTAAACATAAGTCCGTTACTATCTCCCCTTAGGTTATACCAAAATAAACGCCAAAAATAGATTTTCTTTGTGTATAACAAAAATTACAACAACCGTGGAGGAGTTAGTACACACATCCTTCGGTTAGTATCCTTGCTGTTGAAAGGCCAAATCTTGCGCGTAGCAATGCGTCCTTCTTCTTCACCCCCACTCCTGGGTATAGCACTCGTCCTTTCGTTAATTTCAATCGAAGTTGAGTGGGAAAATATTCGTCTCTACATGTAAAAGTCCAAAGTTCGCTGGGTGAAAGCAGTGGCAGTTGTTCGGCGGTGATTGGCGGTGTGAGGAGGAGGTAATTCAGGGGAGGACTTTTGACTGTCAAGTCGAATTATATATTTAATATATGTGGGGGCAAAAGTACATAAACCTGAAAAGCAAACAAACACACGGAAATAGCGAACAACGGATATCCTTGAGTTATATGTAACAATAGACAAAAAAAATGAAAATAAAGGAACAAAAAGAAATAATTCCACCCTCGGAATTTTCCCTTCGCTTTGCGCTTCGCCTTTTCTTTTCTGTTTGTTTGTCTTGATTCAAATTTACTCTCTGTTTAGCTTACTAGTTAACTGGTTAAACAACGTTAAAGGTGGAGAGCGCTACACAGAGGGTTGGTAACCATTGAATAACATGGCTGCGTTTTTAACACTCAATAGTTGCTGAGGTGTCCTGCCAGCTGAAGGGGTTAAACTATCGCGTGTTTGGAATAGAATTTTAATTGGACCTATAGATGGGGGAACTTTGACATTTTTGAATTTCCTAAATGGTAGAAATTCTTTGAATATTATTCGCTGGAAATGCTTTGGAAAGTAATTACGAAAGGAGCAGAGCTTTTGTTACTAATTACTTTTAGAAAATGCTTATTTGTTTTTTTTTTTTTACTGAGGGGAATTTTCATCGTTTACAGATTTCTATGCTTAGTTTACAGAATAGTGTATGAACTTTTTTTTTGTAGGTCAATACTGTTGTATAATCACCGAATGTCATTTGAATTGTAACAAATTTCACATTCATGCAATCAAAGGTGAAAAAATGATTTTTCATTTCTATAGTTGTATGCAAGAATCTTCTTGCATGTACTTCTATGGCGGGATTTCACATCCATACCATATGACATTTGTCAAATCCATTCATCATCAATAGTGACATATAGTTAGTTCTTTCATTGTTATTTTACAATACAGATGGTTTAACCATTAAAATGGTTACATCTTACTAATGTGCAAAAACAAGAGTTCTCTAATATCTGGAATTCAAATCACAATTATGTCGAAAAGTATGTGCATCATCGTAATGCTCGATAAAGTCAAACCATAGCCCGTCTGATTACCTCAGTAGTTCAAGACTCGAAATTGTCAGTTCCATCCCGTGCCTTGTAAGTGCGTATTTTTTACAACTTCGTTCGACGTATTTTGCTCTTGGATTTTAATCCTCAACCTTCAAAGGTCCACCTTACAGTAAAGTCTGCTGACCAAAGATAATCTAAAACATAAGTAAGCCGATTGTGGGCTGAAACACCATGGAACCTCAAAATTTCTTTTTGATAACATACCTTCTTCTCCGATCAGGTCCATTTCTTTCACAGCAGCTACGTAAGCAGACAGAATTGTAGAATTTGGGATATGGGAAATCCAAAAGTGATTGTTAGACCCTGTTCACACAGGAGTGACAGACTGGATTTTTTTTGACATTCTCGTGTTCAGAAAGCACGAACTATCAGAACTAAGTGTTCAGAAAAAAAAATTCAAAAAAATTCGCTGAAGTATTCATTAACATTTCGAAACGTCAAAAAAAATCCAGGAAATTTCAGAAAATCTGAATCCAGATTGTTGTAACATGTCACCACTTCCTCCCTAGCCTATAAACGTCAAAAAAAGTCTGTCCGTCAATCCTGTATGAACAGGGTCTTAAGAGACAACGACGAGTGAACGTTTGATGCTCGCTGTAGACCGGTGTGACTTGGTCATTTAAATGATTTTCCTTTAATAAAAATGCCCACGAGATTTTATTAATTTTGGGATTGGGTAAAATTTTTTGGCTAACGAGGTCTTGTTGGATTCCTATGCGGACAAAATTGATCACCAAACTTACGGGGCTAACTGATGTTTACAAAAAAATTTACAATTAATTGCAATTTTTCAAAGTTTTTGTTTTGTTTAAGCTTAAAATCTCAAAACAAAAAATAAATAGTCCTGTAAAATCGACAAAAGTGTGTTTGAAACGAATAACAATTTCCCCTTTTCCCAATTTTTTGTTGTTGAAACACAAAGTCTCGCATAAGCAAGAATTTCGCGAAACTTATCCTAATCGAATCTCTGTGTATTGTTAAACATATTGACAGGATAATATGTTTAATTTAAAGTGACTTTTTAATTAATAAGCTAAGAATGTTCAAAGTACTTTCCTTCCATAATAACATTTCCATTTGAGGCAACTCATAGCAGCATAACATTTTCTGGTAGAGTTTTCCTTTTTCTTTTGATAGAAATTTTCCGTGTTCCATTATAGGTTCCTGGGAAAATTAAAAAGTTCACAACACATACACATACTTTCGCAGTTGGATACAGAAATCTCGGTACCAGTTCGTATCCTGCAGAGTATTCTGTTCGCCTGTTACTTGCTCTGCATACGAATACGTCGTGGAAAATCGCGAACCAGTGTGGTTGAGGATTGGGTGTGCGGGTGGGTGTTCGGGTGGTCGAAGGATTTTTCAATGCATAGGACGTTTTCATCACGTTCGCTCCCGCGCTCATGCGTCTATGTATGTGTGTGTATGTGTATATGTATACCTTGCCATTTGAAACGAAGCCCAATGCAGAGGGTTGTCATTCGTTTTTTTCTTCATTCTGTTTCCCACTTATTTATTTATTTTCTGCTATGTTCTTCGCTTTTTGAAAGCCATAGATGGATGGCTTTTTTTTCCATTGGATAGGAATGGGGATGGTAAAGAAGAAGGTTTCCCAGAAGAGAGAAAAAATGTCCTTGTATTTTTTTTTTAAACATTTTTTTTTTTCACTTCAATGATGAGTGAGTGAACTGGTTGTGTTTGAGTGTGTGTGTGTGTTTTATTTTTACACTGCACCTTCAGCCCCAAACCTTAAAAAAAGCTACAATGCTAAACAGATTATTCAGGTTTTTTTTTTCAGCCCATTCGAGGTGGTAGTGGTATCCTTCGACTCTACCCACCCTAAATATATCGCTTTCTGTTTGTTCTTGCTTCATTTTTTGTTTGTTTGACTTGGGCTCTATGGGATTGCTGTGGGAATTTTCCTATCCGGGAGATGGTATGTATTTTTACGACTGACATATTTGTTTTTTGAAGAGGAGAGAAAGAGAACAGGAGCACAGGGGAAATTTGATGTGTTGAATTAATAGTAAAAGTTTAACATTTTAGAGAAAAGTTTTTTAACCACGTTTGACAGGTTCGTGGGGGTTCACGGGATCTGCGAAAAATAAACATTTTGATTGATTTTATTAACCCAGAGATTAATGATTTTTGTGGTAAAGCTAGCAGCGGAAGAAATATGGAGTCTTTCGCGAAAACATACATACATTTCTCTGCTCAAGAGATAATATATAATAGTGACTTTATCACCCATTAAGTGTGACCGCTACATTTATAAAATTTTAAACTTTAAGCCTCCGTTTGAATTTTCCTAAGGTCTCACGTAACTGCTTTTAACTTTTTTTTTAAATATAGTCGATAATTTGGATTGTAATTTTATTTTTATACTTTGCACGTCTACATATGTATGTATGTACATATGTATGTTTACCAAGGCAGGATCCATCCCTAGGTTTAGAACTTCCTATATATGGTGCGAAGGGTCTTAGCTTTTCATAACTCATTTTGTGCACGTTTACACTAGTTTACATATTTTGGCAATTGAAAATGACTATTTTTTAATTAAAAAGATTTTCCAAGACAAATTTATGCGCGGATGTTTATATACCCTTGCGTGAGGTGGGTTATCTTTAAATCGAACCGTGAACTTTTACTCAGTAGTCCGGCGCAGTGATCATTCATTCGTTGAGCCCAGGGGACCACAGACGCCGATCAAAGAAAATCCTTTGAGCTATCAGACTAACGTTATACGATGTAGTAGAAAGTGGATGTTAAACACAAATCAAGTTTTTATTTGGACCTTCACCAGTTTTCAAAGTAATGCTTGGCCAAAGTTTGTTAGAGAAATGTTTTTGCTCAAATGTTGAGCATTAGTAGTTTTTTTTTTGTTTTAAGGATGCAGATCCATGATACAACATAATATTGAAGTAAACCTCAGCGTCATCAGTGCTGAATTACCGAATTAACGTTACAAAACAAAAGCATTTTGTTTAAATGAGAAAGTTATGACCTCACTCGTTCATTTGGGAATTTTACAAAATACTTGTATATAACAGCCATTGTCGAAATGTAGTTGTTAGTGCTCATCGTTGACTCCAATTGTATTGTTGCTTATCATATATCAAAACGTCACCGCATTATCGCTTCATATACGGAAATGAGCATTTGAAATTCCCGCTTTCACATCCGTTTGTTTACTTAAAGGTCACATCAATATGCTTTTGCTATTATTTCCTACTTTGGCTTAGCAATCAAGCATTTGTTGAAGTTTGTCTCGAAAATTATTCGCATGCATTTGTATAAGGTTTTCATTAAATAACATCAGTTGATCTTTATATGTATTTATGTATGTACATATAAACATAAGCAAATTCGGCGATCTCCAACTTAAGTTTCTGCAGTAAATCCGGGCCGATTGATTGATTTAATTTTTAATTGTTATGTATGAAGAAAGAAAATTAAATAGTTAATGAAGACCACTTGTAAGTAAAAATATAGGTTCTCGTGTGAGATGATTTATGGAAAATATGCCAAAGTGTCGATTTCGAAAGCTCTAATTCCGATATAGATACATATGTACGTAGTTACACAGTAGTATTATTCTCTTAACTTTTTCAGTATAAATATCTTGTTGGCACTATATAACCGTAGAAAGTTTAATCAAATTTGACATTAATATGACGGAGAAGTCTGAAAAAAGAAGGTCCGCAAGATCTGTGTGTCTGGTCGGTCTGTCTGATTATAACTTAGACTGCAGCCCAAGCGGCTGGATAGATTTGTTTCAAACTTCATGATCTTGTAAACCATAAACGTCTTTAATCCCCCGGTTAAACTGGGTGACAGACTTAGAGGTACAAGGTACAATTCTTGTAAAGGATTTTGCTGTCGACCCTTTATTTTTCTAAAAATTGTGAGTCTTGCATTTGCGATTGAGTCCCTTGGATGAGTATGAGAAAGAATATTGAATATTGGTTCGATTAAGATAATTTTTCTGAGTCGGATGAACCCGGAAGTTTTTTTGCAGAAATGTCGAGCAGTGCAAGAATTAGCTAATGGTTTTCCACTTGTAATTTATTACTTGACATTAAAGCAGACGTTATTGTTGGGATGGCACTACATTCAAATTGGGGTAAAGATCTAAGTGATTGTCTTCCAATCACAGAATGGATGAAGGCTTATAAAGGATCTCTACAAGTGAATTTTACTGATTTACGGATCAGTCCATTTTTGCCCAGACATGCGTTTTAAATAGCTTGGGATCACTTTTGTGATCTAAGCAATCTCGCAAGAAAAATAAGTATATTTAGAAATTCTGAACCTGTGCCAATTCAAACTCAGATTTGAAAGACTGATCAACAAAGAGTTAATGTGAGTATATTGCAACTAATGTGGTATGGAAGCAGATTTTCAAGGGATGATTACAAAATATTGTGAAATTAAAATAACAACAAATTCATGCGTACAAACATACATCCATCCATACATCCATTAGTATGTTTATTAGTGACTAGAAATGTTCGTCCTTTGAACTATGTATTGGTATTATTTGAGAATGATTTTCGATCCCTTCATAATTTTCGGAGTATATTGATTGATTTGACCCATAGGGGCAAAAGCTCACCACTACTAATCCTTAAAATATACCCTTTATCTCCCGGGTATTATTTTTTCTTTCTGTTCTGGGGTTTTTCCTTTTATTTGGTCCTGTGCAACTACTCTGTGCACTATCTACCATCACTTACTGTTTGCCCCTCAACCCACGACTGAATGGATACACTATATGAAAATCTGAAATTGCCTTTGCGTCTCCTCCAAATATAATAAATGCTGCTGCTGCTGCTCACTGTTGGTGCTAGGTCGTTCATCGTCTGTACCTCAACCTCTTCGGGCTCAGTTCCAGTCATCTACAACCACCAGCAGTACCACCCTCCACAGCAGCCCCAACCGGAGCAAAAGTAGCGCCTGATCTCCTCCTCCTCTTCTGCTGTTGTGTTGATTTCGTCGTCTCCGTTCGTCGGTTAGGTCGTCATCGTCGTCGTCGACATCGACGTCGTTGTGCCCGCCTGCCTGGGGTTTTGGTTTAAAGACTGGGTACGAGGAGGCAGCAGGCTACTGATTCTTCGGTGTGGATAGATGGCCTGTATGATGGCACACAGCATAACATGGCATAGCATTCGGTTCTGGGTTGATCTCACATCGGTTTCGGTTAAGGTTTTGTGTTGTATACTCTCCGAAACCAAACCAAATGAGAATCAGAGGGAAAAAAAATACACCCGACCTGAACAGGAAAAAAAATGAATCAAGCAGTAGCAACACCACACAGCTCACAGAAAATAAAAGGAACCGAAGTATAATAGTGTATTCCCATGAAATGTACTCATCAGTACATAACATACATTTAGTACAAGTAGCGCCGCCGGAAGTGACGGTTTTGTTCGTCTCTTATTCGGTGTGTGACAAGCAAACTCTCTATCCCCACAATAAAAATAAAGTTCAACCGGTTGAAAGATTTTTTTTTTGTTGTTTTGAAATGGATTTTCTCTCTTCTGCTGCTCCGTCAAATATTTATTTATTTCATATTAAACAAATTATGAACAATTGTTTGTGTGTATCTCTAGATTTGAGATTTGTATGAGAATTACCTACGACGAAAAAGAAACACACTTTAGATACTACAGATACATTTGTGTGTTCGTTCAATTTGTGGAAAGTTTTCGCTTTGTTTGCCTTTTCTGTTTTATTTTGTTTTTTTTTAAGTGCTGCGCTGCTAACCACATAAACGCTTTCAGTCAGTGTGAGAATTTATTAGATTACTCAACAGTCATTGTTTGTATATTATATACTTTGTGCACAAAACAAATAAAAAAAAAAAGATTAAAAACAAGAAGAAGAAAAGAATTCATATGTACTCAGGGGTGCGATATCAGAGGTGACATTCATTCCTCTTCTCATTCTCTTTTGTCATTTTGATGTATATTTATATTTTATTCTCTCGTGTTATATCGCAGTATATATAGCAATGTATAGTATAACATTGTAATTTTGGGTACTTTAATGTAATTATTTATTTATGTGAGTACGGATGGATGTGGACCTTGGGTGGGCGGGGGGAGGGAGAAGGTGAAATTGGGCAGCACACAGACAACAACCCGAAGAGAAGAGAAAAGCAGCAAAAAATATATTCGCCGCTGGTGTTTTTTTTTTTTTTTTTTTTCGTTTTATAGGTATCTTTGCAACCAAAGGGATGAAAGCAGAAGTTTTCCATTTTTCTTTATTATTATTAAGATGGGTGGTTGGTTGGCTCTGACGGGTGACTGCTTTAAGTATATACAGCTTATACATACATGTGCCGCGGCCCGGGTGGGGGAGGAGATGAAGCACAGTAGCAGGTAGAGCACGAAGGAGGTGGATTATTGTAAAGAGATGGAGTGAAGCGATTCGTGTTTTTGAAAAATCGATAATTTCATTTTCTACTCGTTTCTATAATTGTGTGTGCTTTTTCATATTTACACTTTTAAGGGTCTCCTTCGGCATTAAGTATGTTTGCTTTGTTGAATAATGCAGAATGAGATTGTGTATACGAGTTTGATTTTATTACATATTGTATGTATGTATGTATGTATGTATGTGTAAATGGCGCTGAAAAAATCTAACTTTGTTCCGAGTTGGAATTTTGTAAAACAAAAAAAAAATCTTTTTTGTTTGATGAGACTATTCGCAATGGCGCCTTTTCAGAGCATATTATGTCATCTTGATAAATCTCTCATGTTAAGATGATGCAATCAAGCTAAACGTTAAAAATTCATAATTGCGAAACGACAAATCGTGACCTTTTGTTTGGAAAGCTCAAGAGCATATTTGTTTTTTGTTTTTTTTTTTTCTTATTTGTAAAACTTGAATCATCAAAGCCTGCACTAGGTATTCTCATGATTTTTTGTTATTTAAATATTTGATAAAGATGGGTGTTATGTCTTTTTTATTCTTTTTTGTTTTAGTAATGATGCGTCAGAAATTAAAAATATACATCCTTGTTTTGTCTGCTTTGCTTTCGGCAAATGAAATCTTAATATTCGAAATATGTACATACATACATATGTATTCATAAGGTTTAATAGCTCATAGGTGTGTTTTGACTATGATTTGTATACAACTAAACAATTTTTTTTATTTTTTTGTTATGCAACGTTCATATCATGCCTTTCAGATAAATACTTTCCATACTATTCCATATATACTAATTGTAAGTCCTATTTTTACAATCTAATATACATAATAAGAATATGTATGTACGTGTACAGAAAAATTCCCATTACATGAACTCTCGATGATATGAATTCCTCGAACTTCAATTTGCACTGACCCCTGACTGTATCAACTGATACTCTAATATGTACATACATTCATATGTATATACATATACATACATACATATGCGCTATGAGTTCATACAATCAAATTTCAGATGAAAATTTGCCAAAGACAAAATGAAATTATGTTGTAAACGGCATTCGTTTCTGACTAGGCAATACAAAATGTAACCTTGTTTCAACATCTGTACGTTGTTTGCATGTACATACATACGTATGTTACTAAAAATCTAAAATTTTGAATACTTTTTCTGTACTTAATACGATTCTTCGAACTTGCCTGACATTAATTAGTTCATATAACCGAGAGTCTACTGTATTTATAAGATCCATTCTTAACAACCTATCTAAAGTTTATCTTCTCTTTGTATCCGCTGGGAGTGGATTTATAGATCTGTCAATGCATGTCAGCTTTATATTTATATGTAAGTTTTACACGAAGTTTGAAATACAAGACTCTTTTACTAACTTTAATTTACTTAAGCAAGTAGATTGATGCAACACAGTCCAAACTGAATTAACCGGAATATCTGGGATGGAGCCCATCAGGGATAATCGAAAATTACCTTTAATCGATTATCGATTGTTCTGTTTTTCATGAGACATTTACTTAAACAAATTCCAGTTAATCGAGCTTCGATTAAGGTCTGGATTATGGATTAAGGTCTATAGGAACCATACTACACTGATTACCTAATTAGGCACTAGATCATAGAACTATAATGTTTTTACCAAAGGTTTCATGAAAAGCATAAAGTGCAAAACACGAGGTAACGGTTGTAGAAGTAAACGTTCGAAGCTGTAAGGTGTGACCCAAAAACCTAAACCTGACCTAAAGAGTTTCTGCCTGAGACACAGCAGCCTTCTTTCGATTGCTTAATCTTTAAAACGGAAGTTCGCTCTTCCTTATCGTCTCGAGCCTGGGGCTGTGATGCGAAGATCCCCTTTGCTACAGCATTATCGTTCATTCACTCGATCTGGCCGACCCAGTGTAATCGATTTAGGGTTTTTGAAGTACATTCTTGGTACAGCTCATAGAGTTTGCAGTTATATTTTCTCCTCCATTTGCCCTCCTCGTACTCGGAACCGCAAATTCGAAAATTGGTTAATGTGAGTCAAGTATCACACTACACCTAAATTTGTTTAACTGGGCCACTTTTTGCGAGCGTTTAACAAACATCGGAGAGTCATAAGAAAGCTTCTCTGACTAAAGACGGCCCTTCGGAAATACCATTTAACAGTAATACTTTTTCACTCGTCTATAGAATATTGATCCTGTGTTTCACGAACTTGATGTGTCTATATATTTTATGCGATGAGTCATAACAGCAACTTCAAAGTTTTTAAAATCATCGACTCTTCCCGTTTGGTGAGAATCACGAATTAATTCAATAACGTCGCTACATTTCATTTTGTTGGCATATGTACATATGTATGTTCATTTGTAGATAAAAGCACAAATGACATAAAACAGTTCCCCTAAAATAATAACCATAAGCTGTTCATGATGAAGAAACGTGTTACACCCAGTTCATAAGCTGCTTAATACAAATAAACAAAATCATACGACCCCGGCTATCTACAAATTACATACATACATATGTATATACTAACATACCTATATACATATTCCCATACATATCTATACGCTAATTGTTTCGTTAGTCCATTTATTAGACGCCCCGATTCATCCGAATCGGCAACACATAAATTCACCACAATTCATTTACAAAAATATCTATTCGAATCAAAAAAAAACATTGAATTTGAATAAACAAAAACCAAAGAAGAATATCTACATACTACATACTTATGTACATACGTACATATGTATGTATATACCTCTACGTACTAAAATACGCCTCGACTATTATCTATACTGCAAATCATTTTAGGTAGGTATTTTAATCTACACATTCTGGTGTTATACGATTCTAATTTGGGTACCCACTTTAGTCTCGTATTTGCCTTCAAGCAGTGCGAAAGTTTCTATTTGTTTGCTGCTGACCTAGACAGCAAAAAGATGCACGTACCTAGTACAATCTCACCTGAAAATCTGTGTTTTTACTTTTTTTTCATTTTGCGTCTGACTTAGTAAGGATTCTAAAAATATTTAAATCGGATAATCATTGTATCTTCATTAGCTCAATCAGGAAATTATTCAAGCGTGTACCCACAAATCATAACTATATGCGTATCTAATCACCTTAAATCCCAACACAATCCAAAAACTATGCACGAAAGAGAATAAGAGATGAAGAGAAAGCTCAATAGTCGAGGAAAATCTAAATCAAAGGGAAAATTTCCACTCAAAATGCACAAGAAAATTCCATCCACAAGCTGAAAATAAACAGCAAAAGTATGGCTGCTATGCAGCATGAGCGCCTGTTACATTGGCGGCGTTGAGATTGTTGTGTTGCTCAATCCTCCTTGCTTCTCTCGACTCCTGCCTAAGCAACTGAAATACACATTTTCAATAAAATATTCGATTTTCCTTTGAAAAGTATTTTCTAACATGGACTCAATTACATTTTCTGTTCGCCCAGCATTTTCCTCGAACATCGAATTTTGCCTTCTGCAGATAATCTAAAAAACAAAAACAAAAAAAATACTCTCTAGCTGCTCTCTTATTACTGACAATATAAACATCACCACTACACAGAAATAAGTTACCAACCGAACCAAGTAAATAGACGGTAGTCTCGTCTGGTGCTCTGAAATGTTGTGAATGAATCCGAACAGCTGATCGAAAGGGTTGTGTTGTGATACCGCCGCGCGCCGGTGTTGTATAACGTAGGAACGAGTGTGCCATTCTGCTTGGTCATCGAACTACTATCGAACTTGTTTGTTGCTCTCGTATCTGTCAGATACACAACCACTTGACTTCACACATTTTTGAATGAAACAAAAGTGTGAAGAGAGAAAGAGTGATAAAATGCATTTACGAGAGATGATAACACCCAGAGAGGGCGCCACGCAGAGAGATTTACTGCTCGCCGCAGTCTGTTCGAATTTGTATCCAATTGCGAATGTATGTGTTATTCCAATTCGAATTCCGGCGAGTTGGTTGTGTGCATAGTGTTAGATTAGAGGGCACGACTCCGACACAGCTGTTTTTCGCAGTGAGGAAGGAAAGAAGAGAGCAAGAAACGAGAGAAACTGAAGAGGAAAACAGAAAGTACGATTGCACTGTACAACGATTGTTGTTATTATAACAGAATCTGAAACACATACTGGCATGCTGGGTTTGCGCGATGGAGAGGACGTTTTAGTGATGACGAACTTTTTGTGTATGCGCTCCTCGGTCGAGACCGACTGACTATATCACCAAATCAGACAGCAGAACAGGGAAGAAATACATGTAATCGGCGGGTGAATGTTGGCTGGCGGCCTGGTAGTAGTCGTATTCGAATTCGGTACTACGTCGGGTGTATTACGTATTTCGGAACTTTACTCCCGTTCGTTCGATCTGCCTGTCGGTCGGTCCGATTGGGTCGGTTTATTGTGACCGATTAATTATTGTGTAAATTTTTTTTTGTTTCTGCATTCGCCATCTTTTGTCGACGCTACGTGTGTTTACTGTAGATAAAAAGATAAATACATATATTTATGTACATATGTACATTCGGTGTAGAGGTATTATCTGCTCCGTCAGTAGTTGTTTTTGTATGTTTTTTTTTTATTATTTTTATTTTTTGTTAACGATTCCTATGACGATGATGATAATATGGTTGATAAGTGAAGTTTTTGTAGTAATTGAATATTTTTTTTTTTTCAAAAGCTTGTTTATGATAAAGATAAGGGGAAACGTAAAATAAAGAAAAGAGAGGTTGAGATGCAAATAAAATTAAATGCAATTTGAGTGTAATTTGCGTTGGCGAATTTGTTTGTTGAAATTATTAGCAGATTATCACTCAGCTTTTTGTAGTGAAGGTGTGAAAATATTTTTGTAAACAATTTAAGAAATGTTGCAGATACAATAATGAAATATTTGAGATATGGTATTTTTAGCTTTAATCGTTCGACTGGGTGGCTATGAAGGATAATCATAGAGATGATGTATAGGAAAAGTGTTAAATAAAATTTGTGGATATTACTAATTTAGAATGTACCTATAGGTATTTAAGAATGATGAGGCTTGTGTACGGGAAGTATTAATAGATTTTTGTGATTGCTTAACATACGAGTATGTTTCGGTCTCTTTTGGAATACACTTTCGTAGATTAAGGATTTATCTGGGGGATGTTATAACTTATGTAATTGGAGTTCGATTAATAGATAGGTAAGCCTGGTAAGAGAACGGGCTCAAGTGCATACATACTCCAAAGGCACAATCCTGCAAGTGGTCCTGAGATTTCCGGACACATGGCAGTGTATTGCAAACAGAGGTGGAAGCTGTACTCAAAGGTGTGGAATTACTAGAATTTGGGTCAATAACTATCTGACAAGAATATCGGTATACATAGGTATACATAGACATTGACAGCTCGGCTCCAAAATATGTAGAAAGGAAATGGACCACAAGATAAATCTGTGTCAGATTATGCAGGGTGCCTGGACACTGCTATATAAAGGCAAACGAAAAGCCAACAAAAGGAGTGAAAGGTTAAGTTAGAGCAGTAAATCGACCAATCTGTACGGCTTAGATGATTGTCCTCGAGCGGATCGAGCCTTAAGACCTATGACAGGAGGACATAGAACTAAGAACCTATGGCCTATGTTAGATCGAAGAAAATCTGGGGAAATAATAAAGCTAAGCAGGTCGCGGCTAAGGGTATTAGTGGACATTCTCTCTGACTAGAGACATTCGCGTCTCGGAGGAGATTACAGATCTACTCTGTGAATATCAACGTAGGGACAGTAGCGAAATCAAATGCATTGGAGAGGAAGTTTAGATTTAGGTTTATTATCGTAATGGTTTAAGGATTGCAATGGACCCGCTATGGTGCCTAGTGTCTAATGAAAAACTCCTACCTACCTAGTCTCCAGCAGATGCTAAAGTTTCATGAAAGATCCATGAGTTCATCTCACCTACTTGACTTTGATATCTTTTCCGACTAAGTACATAATTAAGTGAATTATGTTCATACCTGCTTATTTTTTGGGATTCTGAACATCTTTGTATTTGATTCAATTAAAGCTGTATACCTACATACATAATATGTATTTATTAAAAGTTTGGACTTAACAGTTTGGACTGAGCTTGAGTTTAAGCTAGGATGGTAATGCCACCTTTATTTTGCTTTTACGATACTCATGCTCTGCGCCGTACAGTAGTACTGAAAAGGTTTTACCGCTAAATCACGTCTTCTTGGCTCAAAGAAACTGAGAGTTTGCTGATCTTTATGGTAGCGTTATCCTTTGTTAATCGTTTTATGTACACTTGGGCTATTGGTCTTTTGACTTTCGTGCGATGATATCCTTGCAAAAATCAAGTTCTACCGCGTTTCCACAATACAGCAGACTAAATAATGTGTCTTTGTTGGAAATACTAGTCGTTAATTGTCAACCGTTAGATCCTATGGTTAGATGTATGGTTGAATACATGCAAACATATTTAGCTGCAGACTGTTTTCAAAGGTGTCCTGTACACTCCTTACATGACTCAAGTCAGTTCATTGTTGGCCAAATCAAACCATTTTTGACTAAATTGACTAAATTGTTGGATTTGATAGTTGGCGATTTGGTCAAGTATTAATTCAGTTGACGACTCAGTTTACAATCGAATTGGATTGTATATAGTCTTCTTTTCTTCCAGTTGAACATGTCAATGCGTAGAGTAAGTTTAAGGATTAAGACTTCTTGCATTACTTTTCCTGTGGTCATACATAAATCTTAATTGTCGTCTATTGTTTGGTCTACATTTAAAAATTATAGTTGTTACGGTACACGTGTCCTTTCGAGACTTGGAATAGTAGAATTATGCTTCGACGAATCTAATGTTGGTTTTGCAAGTTTCTGTGGCGCGTAACACAATAATCGGGTGAACCGATGGTATTGAATTAATCAGTTAGCAAGTCTATTAAGCGTTGATCCGTCACTATTGTTCGCTTTTTTTCTATAGCCAAATCACAACCAAGAAGCTTCTACTTATACCATATGAACAGTAAACAGCAGCAACTAAACGATGTACACAAATCGAAGGCATATTCCTCACTAAATCGTCAAAGAAAACCATCACACAATTGCTTGAAGAAGATACATTTAATTCATAAGAAGAAAACAAAATTGTGTACCTTCTGTCCAAACTCGGATTGGATTCACCAACATAAATGCAAAAATTTTCTCGGAATAATAATCAGTATATACTATGTATGTATGTAGATACATACTATATACCTATAAAGCAACAATCATATTAAACTTTTGTGTTTGCTGCCAACCAGACCGGTGAAGCAGGCAGTATACACTCGCGGGGTGAGGCGGGCTGGAAAAAGTGTATCTAAGGAATTTGAAATTGATTTTTTTTTCTCCTCACTTCTTCGTCACCCCGCGAATGTTGTTGTCTCTCATCGTCAAGCATTTAACGCTCGTGTTACACGAGTGTAGTGTTTTTCGTTATTATTTCCCCTTTTTATTATGATTTTCTCTATTTTTGACCTCGAAATTTATTTATTTGGTTTTTTTGTTTTTTTTTTTTCAAAATCGATTATCGCTTATATTGTCATCGTCATTGCTGGACGAGTTGAATGTGTTTTTTTTATACATATTATTGTTCTTTTATCTGCAGAATTTGTGTGCAGGTTTTTGTTCCATTTACCTACCTATTTTAAAAACAAATGATACATTCATACAAAAACAAGGATAATCCAGAAGTGTGTGTTTAATAGAAATAGTTTTCATAGTGTATAGGTGTAGGTACCTGGTAATAAATCAGGAACAAGAAGTGAGTGAACAAAAAGAAAAGAAATACAAGGAGGGACGGAAAAGTGGTGCTGAAAAGTAGTCGTACTTTATATTCGCGCATCTACAACAACTCGTCGAACGTACTTTTTTTGCGTTGTTCTGTGTGTCATCTGGTGTTTTTCTCCTTTCTCCTTGGCTATACCACCATCAGTGGTATTCATCGTCGTATCTTCATCTTTACTATACTTTTGTCGTTTTGTTCGTTAATGGAAAATGTAGCAGCAGCTGGATAATAATAATGAGCGCATGCTATTTATATGTGAGTGAGTGTAATTTAAGAAAGAAAAAAAAACTGCTTATAAATAAAATTAAAATGAAGATGATGAACAGCGAACGTCATTGCTCCCTGCTTGTGTATCTAACAGCAATAGATACATCTATCCAATACCTAATGAAAAAGGAATTTACATGTGAGCAGTGTTGTGTGTGTTTTTTTTCCTTCTTCGTTTTCTTGTCTTTTTTCTGAGATTATTTTTGAGTAGGTTTTCAGTGTTCCCCTTCTCCGGTTGCGTCTTGCTCTTTACCCCTCTCCCTGTTTTACCCTCCGCCTGCTGGTGCGCCCATGTGCTGCTGCTGCTGCTGCTGCTGGCTGAAGATACATACATATATTAAAGTAGTAGTTGGCAAGTATTGGTTGTTGGAATTGGAATTGGTGCGGTCTTGTTTTTGTTCATATTCCTCATCATTTCCGCTTATTATTCTCTCGGTGCTCTCTTTTGAACTAACACTTTGTACTCTCCTCGTCGTCTCGTTGTGTCGTTGTCGTATACGCTATACCTAGTGTATGTAGTATCGGTGCTTGCAGTTTTGTGTAATTTTTGTCACTATACGTATTAACTACCACGACGTTCGTGGAAACGGACAACCGACCAACCGGTCAGAGATAAACCAAAAACCGAGAGAATTTAAACAAGTGAAGTGTATTAACCGCACAGAAATTGAGCAAAATACAAAAAAAACAACAACAAAAAAAAAAAAAAATTAAATTGAATTGTAAAATCGTTGTCGTTGTGTCGTCAGTGGTGCACACAGCACACAATTAGAGAGAAAAACGCAAGAAGTGTCAGGAAAAGGGGAAACGTGAAAACCGGGGAAGAAGGTGCAGTAATAGAGCAAAAGTAGTGCGCACGAATTCGACGTCGTCGGTCGGTCGGTTTTTACAGTTTTATTTCAAATAAAATACAATTTTTGTTTATCTACTTCCACTCGCGAATCGACTTTCAAATATATAAAATTTTTTCCTCGTTTTTGTGCGATTGTTCCTAATTTTTGTTTCACTTTTTTTGTTTTTTTTCTTTACTACCACCGTTTTGTGTGTGTTCTTCTTTATTTTATTATTTATTTATTTATTTTTATATACATACGTACATATTTACACATTCATTTTGGTTTATAGCAGAGTGTGTGTATGTGTCGGGTTTCTGACGAGTGTTGTTGCATATTGCTTTCTAATTCTTTTTTTATTCGCTGAATTTTTTTTTAACTGATTTTCTTGTTGATTTATTAATTTAGTGCGGTACTGTGTGTGTACACTAATGCAGTTCGTAGTAGTGTGGTTATTTTTTTTTTCCTTCATTATTTTCATGTCGAAAATAAGTTCATTGGTGTAATACTTATCGGTTCATTGCTGTCAAATTAGTTCACTGTGTAGATACATAGTTTTCGATATGAGGTTTTAATTTTTCGAGAAATATTTCCAGTGATTGTGAAGTAAATGCCTTGCACATTGCACACCCACGTCGATTTGTCGAAGAAATCATTTGTTGGATATCTACATTATCGTGAAAAGTACATAAGTGGTTTCGAATCCAAATATAAGTTCCAATTGAGTTAGATACATAATATTTTCCACCCTTCTCTCACACACAAGTGTTACGTGCATTCCAACTGTGAATAAAATATAAAAAAGAAAAAAAGAAAAATAATAGTGCATACAAATTGAGAAAGAAAAATCGCCCAAAATAGCTGAAACGCAGTCTTTGGATTTATTTGCTGTCATGCAAAATTGGCAGCAGCAATCTCAGCAACAATTCGATATTGTTCATAGTAGTCATCATCAGCAGCATCTTCATCATCAGCATAACGGCAACAGTAACAACAACAACAACAATGGGATTTATTATTTGTTCTATAAAGATATTTATGTGAGTTTCATTATACCTACATCTTTGTGATTTCTTTTTTATCACAAAAACCTCTTCTCTATAAGTGTTGTTTTATCAGAAATAAAAGCGTTAGACTTGTGATAATTTAATTTATATCGGAAATACCATTATCAGCTGAGCTAAAATGAGTACAAAAATATTCTTACGATTTCTTACAAAATTCCAAAACAAACGCAGGCATTTATTGGAATGAAATATTTTGTTTTGATGATAGCGCTCGTGTGTGATGTTCATTCTACCTACTATGTATGTAGGCATATGTCCATATGTATATAGAAAACAGAAATGAAAAGAAAAAAAAAATTATCGCAGTTAATTTGGTTTCAAGGTTAAATAAGTCTTATTTGACGATTTCTGTATCTGCCGTGATATTTCGTATATTTCTTTTTTGTTTTGGTATTTATTGTATATACAAAATATGTACTTATACGTACATACATACATATAAAGTTTCGTTTGTTCAGTAGAGAGACCACAAGATCGGTTGTACACTCTATCTGTTGGTTCTTTCGAATTACATTGATCATGAAGTTTTGAGTGTAATTTTCCAGCTGGGTGCAGTAGAGTGGATACTTGTGTATGAACCGTGGCCTCAATTCAAAAAGATTATCGTGAATCTTCTTCATCAGCCACAGCAATGGTTATATTCGGTAATTACGGCAGCTGCTTACTTGTATGTACTACCTCTGTATGTACATATTTAAATTGCTCGAACAAAACCATTATCGCGGTTATTTTATATAGATATCCTAATAGGTATACCTAGTTTGGACAGAGTGTTTCAATTTGACTCATATTGAATGGTCACCTTCAGTTATACACGACTTAGGGACATTTTCTACTTTAAAACAGTCCGTACTCAACTTGTAGCTTCTGTATGGTTCCCATACAAAGAGAAATAATCTCAGAAACGAATTGAACGAGGTACATACATATGTACATGTATAAATAAAGCCCTGCTTGTCAAAAGAAATCACCTGTAACCTCTTACAATACACGTACATATCTAAATATAGACAAATACATAATACCCCAAAATTAGGCATATGGACATGGAAAGGACTTTAGACACCTTAACTGAAAGAATTTCCTAGACAACATGGCAACAGAATTCAAAAACTTTGCCTGACAAAGTTTAAAATATCTTCTTCTGACAAGTTTCCCGACAGGGCTTATAAAAATAGTCACCGCCTTGACTTTTTAAGGTAACATACTAGGGTTTTGGATTTGCCATTAAAACAGTAAGCTACTCACGATTTCAATACGTCAATATCTAAGTTTTAATCGAATCTCCTGTAAAGGAATAATTCACTCTATTCATCACGTACGAGGACAATCTTCTGACGATACAGTTTTTGAATTCGAGACAGTTTGGCTTCACGTAACATTAAAAATCACAGTCGGTTAGGCGATATTGACATCGAATCAATTTTTGCTTCAGGTAACGCCAAAAACTGTCAAAACACTGTCGATGGAACAAACTACAGATGACAGCATTCGTTGCTATCGTTTAGACGACAATCGTCGTAAAAGTTACGTGATGATAGTCCTGGATTTTAGATTTTGGATATAGCTATTTTCTGTTCAGGGTACGCTAGAATCAGGAGATATTCAGTCACTCACTTTCGCACGATGACTTATCAATAGTTCGATCATCAGGCGTACGAAAATTCGGTTCCAAAATATGCCATGGAGCTAGACTGCAGCTAGCACTCGGATCATCAATGAAATCCACTAACCCAAACTAAAAGAAGAGTGGCTCGTCTTAACTACACTTGCCACAGCACAGTTGAGGAGGCCGATAGGGCTCTGAGAATGAATTGGAAAGACACAGTATGCCCGACGTGAGGTTACAGGAACTAAACAATCTCAACACCACTTTTATTAATCCACTATTTTCGATTCAAAAGGCTTAATTGTTTATGTTCCACTAGTGTTACAAACGCATTATACCATTGTTTTATACGAAACCGTGAATACTTGTTATCTTTTGTTTTGACCTAAAATACTTCGCATGAATGAAGAACAAAAATCTAACCAAAATGACTAAAATTTGCCTAATAAATCTATTTATAAGAAATTTAGGTGAACGATTTGGTTTTCGATGTTCGACACATAACATACTTACGGTCTATTATTAAAAAAAATAAGAATAGCTGTCCTAATTTTATATCTTGATGACTTTGACGTTTTTGGTTCATATTTTTGAACTAACAACTCATAGAAAAATTCATGTTAATCATAAAAAGTGTTTTCTTTAAATTTATTTATTTATTTGATTTTCTCGGCGATCGTTGTCTTTTTACATTCACTGAGCGTTAGATGATATTCTTTAATGCAATAAGACATATAGAAGGATAAGAAGAACAATAGATTGGCAAATATCCACGACTTATGTACATTTCCCAATTCTTACGTCTTTCGTATGGCTCTACCTGAAATGGAAAAAGTGTAATGTTACAGTAGCCAAGTTCAGTGCTAGTAGTGGCTTGTTCTAGTTTCCAATGAAATGAATGATACTGTGTTACGGCTCTTTTAATGTCTGTGATCAATAATTTCAGGATTCACAGTCTTTCAAATATAATATGAAGCAAAAACAATTTCAGGATTAACTTAATCACCAAGTAGAAAACAACGTACAAGACTAATCCTCTTAGGATTTTTTCTGTCCGCATATTCTTTGTTAATTTGAAAATTTTAGTGTTCTCATGTTTCATGTATAACCAATTTTCTAACAAAAGGAACACAAAACGTTAATGGTGGGAAATGGTGGATATGGCGATGATGCCGTTGGGGTATGAAGACGATGACGATGACGACGACGACAACTATATGTAGTGTGTTGTAGTAGGTTACTGTACGTGGTTGAAAATGTATTCTCTGCACTGCGCCATCAGTCCTCATCTCTCTATGCACCTAATCGCGTGTACATACATACATATGTACGTATGTATATATCACCTCATATAATACTCTCCGCATTGTGATCCAACTCTGCAACTACGCCTTTTCGTCAACTCTTCTCCGTTTTGCAATTGCCTGCTGCCCCCCATCAAATACATACCACCTCCTTCTCTTGGTGTACCCTTTTACACCATCAGCTACAACAACAAGAATGAAAACAAATCCACTATCATCGTCATCGTATAAAAGGCGACGTTGTCCGTCGCGGCGACCGTTAAGCTCTTTTTATCGATTTATATATGAAAGAGAGTACATTTATTTATATATGTATATTTCTTCTTTTTTTCTGCTTCTACAAGAGATTTTACTTGTTTGCTTTTTTTTCATGGCTGCTTTTTAACGTTTTTCTGATTTTTCCCCACATTTATATAAATCGCCATCTTTTATTAAGCGCAAACACGAGCAGAAGCAGAGCAACCAGAACCAGCAGTAAATGAAACTGCCGCGGAAGGCATCCATGTTGGTAGTGTTTCGTGAAATTAAGAATTTCATTATCCTCTAACTGTGTGACGCACCAGAGGATTAATAGGAAATTTTCAAGTGAATATTTGATTCTTTTCTTTTGTTTGGTTATTCTGTTGGATGGCTCTGCAGTATCTTAATTTGCACATAAATGATGCGAATTTGAATATGTATCTAGTATGATGTTCTGTTTTATTATGACAGCTTTTATTTTATTCATCAAGTAGACAGACTGAACAATAATAATAAATAACCATTGTGTAGAGTTCTTTAAAAAAAAATTCTTTATATCTAAAAATATTTTATATCCAAAGAAACTTTCAATGGCAATATCATCAATAAAGGTACAAAACATGAAACTTCGTCATCGGAGCTTAGAACTTTCTTTTCCGATGCGAAAACAGATAAAAGTCGCTGAGGCACGAGAAACTGAAAACTTAGCTAACAATGGCCCTTCGATTTCATCCCAGACCATATTTATCAACTTTACTTCCGACTTAGTTATGGCAAGGTACATGTCAGAAGGCCAAACAATTGAGTTTTCGCAGTGGAAGTTCGGTAACCGTATTATCTTCAGGAATTGACCAGTCAATTGGCGGCCTGTTTTATGAGATTTGATGCCTCTGGACTTTTTCTTTAGGGCTATTTTAAGTCCATTGTGTATTCCAATAGAGCCGAGACTTGCCCCTGATTTATAAAAAAAAATCCTGAACATTTTTCGTCTACTCTATCAAATCGATGTGATAAGAGACTTGATAAATCAGGTAACCAAAGGAAATTTGGTTTTATATTCATTAAATCTAGGGTCGTGGGCGCCCTGGCTCAGTGGTTAGTGCGTTGGACTATGGAGCAAGGGGTTCGAGGTTCGAATCCCAGTCGGAACGCCTAAAAAGATTTTCACGGGCCTATCTCTCGCGAGCGTCTGACAAACATCCGACAGTACAACTGTCCTGAGAAAGCTTCTCAAAATAATAAATCGCCCTTCGGACACGGCATTAAACAGTAGGCCCCTTCCATTCGTGTAAAGAAAATAACAACCACAACACGAATCGTTGTGAGAAGCTAGGCCCTGGGTCCCATCGACCTGTTGCGCCAAGGAATCATTTTTTTTTTTGTTTAAATCTAGGGTCATCATACAGATTTTACAAAAATTTTGATGAGATTAAGCCTTTCTATTGAAGAACTCTTTAGAATCAAGGCTTTCACTCTTTGAGTATGTTTTCTGAAACAATATAATATTATAAAAAAAAAGGCAATCCCATTAATTCAAAGTGAGAACCTTATCCCATGCAAAGATTGGCTCATGGTGGCAATGGGCAAGTTGGATTGATCTAAAATATAACGTTATGTTTGGGTAGCCCTTTCGTCAAAATTTTTAAAATACATTGGGAATTCCTTAAAACCGTCTAATACTAGATGTATTTCCTACTTTCTGGCAACACCATACAATTTCAATAATGCAATGTACACACAATCTGCACGTAGATTCTTTCGTCGTCATTCATATCTTTTTTTATATAAATAGAAACCAAAAAGGGCAAGCAGAAAAACACATAATAACGACGACAACAGCACGGCATCGAGAACATTTTAATCGAACCAAATGGAAAAAACGAATATACTATATGTACATAGCACAGTACCTATATCGAAGTGCAACAATGGAAAATAACGAAATGTGTTTCTGAATAAATACAGTAGGAACATATAGTGTAGTTGAATGACGGTATAATGTGCATTTAAAAGTAAATAAATAAAAATATCTTTAAAAATCTACCAACTTGACTAGACTACTATCTTTGATAGACTGCTAGATACACAACCAGCAGCGCATGCTGATTAATTACTTATTTGAATTTAATTACATAAACGAAAAATTTGTGAACGAGGCAACTATAAATAAAAGCAATAGACGCAGTACAGATTGCATTTGAGAAAATTAAAAAAAAATTGCGTTTTTCTTTTTTTCATTGGAAAAAAACGAACACAGTACATTAGATCTCTATCTACGTATCGAAATCATATCCATTTAGATATGTATGTATTAATGGGTGTGTGCCCGCAGCATTTAACCAAAAGGGAAAACTAGTTCTGCTCATATGTATTAGACCTACATACATAATGTATCTCTGAAAGAAAAACTATCGTGGCCAGACTTCTATTAGCTGCGTGTTTTATAACATAAAATATTTATGTGATGTAAGCAAATAATTTGTAATACATGTCACGCGTTTGAAAGAGAAAAGAAATAAACACCAAACAAAAGGCAAGGGACTTCTGTGTACTTCAAGGACTATGACGAATGTAATATCTTTTCCTTGTACGGAGGGTTGGATTTGGTGGATTCAAATTAATTGCGCATTGCTTTTCTGATCGGACCATTATACGTCTCTTGTTCTCAACAGTTCTTTTGCTTCTTTTTAAGACCATCGTTTTTTTTTTTGCTCATTTGCTTCTACATATGTATGTTTGTCCATCGTAATAAGGACGGAACAGACGTTATTTAAGTTTGATGACTAATCTGCTTTTGCTCAAAAATGCAATAATCCTTTGTGTGGAGCAAACCATTAACATATAGTAAATGTACCGATCATTTGAAAGGATCGTAGTTCAATATTCTGTTCCAATGTTTTGTAACTACACATCTTTCTATTTGTCTATATGGTATACTTAACCAAGTTTTTCTTGCTTAGCCGGGAGACATTGTGTATTTTCTCTCCTTTCAATCTACGTACGCACAACGTAGTCTGCCTTAAGTCTGAATATGCATACATATGTATGTATGAGATTAAAAAAGAAAAAGGAAAGAGCTTCTGAAGAGCAATAAGGATGTTGTAAAAGTCGCTTAAGCGTAATCCATAGAAAATCGAAACTTGATTTAGTTCGATCTTTGTCTTATAGAAGTAGTTACTTGTGTACATTTATGTATAGTTACATTCTATTCTTGTTCTAGACTATTATTCATGCTATTGAGGTAGGTACTGAATTTTGGCTCGGGATTGAAAAGTGTGAAAGTAGAGTACACACTACCAATTCTAGTTTGAAACCCAAATACATCTAAAGATCAACCCAAATTCCCTGTTTAGCTAGAGAGAAGGAAATAGGGTTGTGAATGACTCTATTAGTGTTAGTTCAGCAACTGAATTCCCTGGCACTCCGTCCATTTTTGTATGGTCGATTATCAAGTCTTGATAAGTGATTGAAAACTAGAAGTTTCCAAGCCTTTTTGGTAAGGCATCTGCTATAAGCAGATAGTACTGGTAGTGCTGATTGCTCAGAAATACAGTAAAACTTCTTAAGAGGCAGATTAGTGGCTTAAGATCATGAGATCGTAACGTAAACAAACTTGGCAAGATTTTCTAAACCCATTGCAAAAAAATGTATCTCGCTTGCTCTTTGCTTAGTCGGAGTAGATTGTAAGGAAATGACAATCTCATATAGTTTTTTTGTGGCAATTCTGGCAACGCCTATCAGCGACAAACTGTTTACCATTGTCCTTCTCGAGAATTGATTATTTTTTATTCCTTCTACCCACATATACTACAAACGTACATACAAACATATTATATTGAATCCCCTTGTTGTTTTATTCAGGATGATTTCATACTATTTAACTGCTGTTAATGTTGTCGTTGTTGGGTGATTTTGTTTGTTGGTTTCTATTTTTATGATGACGTAAATGTCACTCACACCCACCCAAAGTGCAATTGTTGTTTGTCGTTGTCATTTCCTTGTGTTCTTCAAATTTTCCCTCCTCCCTTATCGCCTTCGCATTCCCTTTGGTGCCATCTCCGTTTAATTTATTGAATTTTTTTTTGTTTTAACTGATTAAATCATTTACCAATATATGTACGTTGTCGTCGGCGGGCATGCATACATACATATGTATGTACATACATGTACGTATCTTTTCTCTTTCACTCTGTGGCTTACACATTTTCTTCATCGTCTCTTCTTCATCATCATCATCATCGTTATTATCATGATCATTTCGAGCAAAAACCAAATCGAACGAAATATACGACACATGTTTTATCACCCATATGAGAGTTGAGTTGAACTAAACTAAGAGTCGAGGAGTGTGTATATTTAATTTGTCTCACCCTCCACCATCTCCCCTGTGAATCCGATACATACCTACTTACATATAAAAATATATGTACATATCTACAACAACACAAGAAGAAGAAGAAGAAGAGCTCCTTGTATGTACAAGCATTTGAATACAAATTATTTTGTGAACGCGCGCCTGAATAAGATACCTAAACACATTCGAGAGATGTAAATGGACAGCAAAGTCTAATTAAAATGAACAAATACCGCTGCCGTAACACCACTTACTGAGTATAGTGGAATAAAACAGCAGCGCAGCACCGTATCTTCATTATATATGGAAGTCGTCGTTTATGATCATTGGCTCAAGTAAATATGTATGCACTGTATATAAGTGACGTAAGCACACGCCACGTAGTTCAAAAGTATAGAAATATGTTTTTTTTTTTGTTCGTTTATTAAAAGTATCTCAACTGTCGGAACATGGCGGAATATCATTTTGCGTATAAGTAGGTATTTGTTGTTTTTTTTTTCTTGCGTTTCTGATTTTTACTCTATCTATTGTGTTGTGTGTGTACTGTATTTTGCGAAATCAGAAAGGTATAGAAAAATATATTTATATAAAAATAATAACAAGCAAGACACCATTTCCCTTGCTGTTGCGGCTATACTCCTATTAATATTAATCTCATGATTTGAAATCGTTTTGTATCTATATATGTACACACGTATATATTCATGCATATGTTTATTGTATCTATCTGTTACCTGAAACACAAATGTTTACATAGAATGAGAGCTTATTGTATCACGTAGGCATACGTACCTACACTTGTTACCAGAGGCGCACCGAGGGCAGATTTTAGACATTAGTCAAAAACATGACAATAATTTATCCTATCAGCACCCATTTGATGTATGTAAATTGAAAACATCTGCTTACTAATCTTGTATGTGTATGCGTTTGTATAATGTGGCCTTTGATCTTTGGAAGATGGGCAGTGTTATGTAGAGAGTTCGAAGAAAGACCCTGAAACTACCTTAAGATACATAAGTTTTGTTAAGAAAATTATGTACATACATATGTATGTATGTATATTGGCTTTTAGACGGAACCCTTTGGTTCTTAATTTCTCTTTATTGGAAAATTACATCTGATCTGCTGATATTTGAGCATTAGATTTATAGAAGGCTTACTTTACATAATTTGGGGAGTAATCGAATATTAAAATACTCCTTAATTTTCGCTTACACATTGACCAATCTCAGGAATACCAAACAGTGAGAGTGTCATCATCAAATCAACCTTGCCGATTGTCTCTAACTTTTAAGAGTACAAGTGCGTTGAGAAATCGCTCAATTCTGTAACCAGTTTCGGGAATAGAGTACTCCCAGTACGCTCGACAATGAGATAATGAGACAAGAATCCTAGTCCGGCACCAAAACCCGCAGTAATTTAACTATTTCAAGTCCTCTTTGTACCTGTCTGCGAATGTATGTTAACATTATAGACCCAATTTCAGTTAAGCAGATTTCCAACAGTTTTAACTGTTTCTTCATTGTAAAAGAGGAAAATAACATAGAACATCCTCAATCATCCAATTGATTTTCACAGACAATTTTATTCGAAATTAGAGACAATATGCGAAAAATACGACATTTGCAACCTCATCACAGAAACTTGACAGTACTGCGTGTGGATTGACATTCCAACTCATAAACAGATATAAATCAAATTATCAACCCTATCCACAATTAAAATAAAACAACGGCCAACAAAAAAAGGAAAAACTAAAATCTAAAATCAATTGGAAATATACAATTATTTGTATGACAAAATCGTTTGACTGACATTAACGCACGTCAGTTTTGACGTTTTGACAAAAAGATATTCTAATGCGCGGTTTCATAATAGGAGTTTGAACTCAGATTAAAATTTGAAAAATCAGTTCACTTTCAGAGAATAGGTTTAAAGATTTAATGGTGTTTAATGTTTCGTGTAAGTTAGCCGACTTAAATGTACTATAAGTCAACTGCTAACAAATCTATATATAAGAAATTTGAAGCGACGTTGAAATCTTATCAAAGTCATCGAAGGTTGACCTAAGACTTTTATTTGACAGTTTCTCCATTACCTACAATGGGCCTATTTGTTTGAACATCCCGTTCAATGTTCATTGAAATATTTGTGTTTTAGAGTTCTTGCGATCTGGATCTGGACTATGTATGCAGATCTCTTCATACATATCTGGACAGGATTTTATCTATCAACATAACATAGAATCCTAAGTTAAACATGTGTATGTACATACATACATATTGATGTGTAAAACCACATTTACTAAGTTAGTTAGTTAAGCCGACATTTAAGTTAAACGGTGGAACCGAGATATGTAGACATAATATTAAAACTCAACTAGAACTTGAATTGAACTCTAGTTTATACTCTCACTGTGAATCTGAGTGTAAGAATCAATTATAGAAAAAACGCTTAATTTTTGTGAGTTCTGTAATATCCCCTTAAAACATATTTATTTTTGTAAGGTGTTAAAAATCTTTACTTCTTAGCTTTTCAATGAAAGTTCCCTCGTAATTGTAACACAGTATAACACTCATCATTTTTTAGGCTTCCTAACTTCTGTAGCACTTAAACTTTTTAAAGTAATTTCACGTTGCACTACTAGTTCTCTTTTATGCACCTACAGACAGGTTAAAAAGTAACTTCTGCCTTTTGAATCCAGTAAAATAAATGATTTGATGAGGTTAATACCTTAACAAGTATATAAGATATATAATAATTAGTGAACACAAGTAAATACTTATCCTCACTACACTAAATTTGTTGTTTTCCAAAACCATCCCGTCGAGTTTTTGAATCACCGGTTTTAAAATAATGTCAAGTATAAGGGAATAGCTGTTCCTAATACAAAATGAACCTATATTTCCTAGCTTGTATTAACTAATGGATTCCTATTATAAATTAATTCTTTTAACTATGTATTTTTCTTATGAAAGGATTGCAAAACAGAACTGCACCTAGTTTTCGGTTTTGGTTTTTTTAGCTTACTCATATTTTCCTTCCTAGAAACGATTGACTTTGGATTTTTCTTGGATACTCGTACGTTATGGATGACCGTTCTGTGATCATTTATTAATGATAACGTTGAATCACAAAGTCATGACTATAATGAACATGAGTAATTCATTACAAGATCAAAAAGTATTTGCTTCTCAGTTAATAATGGAATCATTCGTCAGCGATGATCCAATAAGTGATCAGTTTTTAAACTGCATTACTCATTTTTTGGATTTATTTTGTGTAATACAAAAAATAACATCACAATGAAATCCAAATTTATGGAATCAACTTGTCTAAAATTTTCTTGTTGTTAGCTCTACACAACTCTTAGTTTTGCACACAAAAGAGTGAACAAAAAGAAAGCAGGAGTATCTCCTGTTTTCAGGTAGAAACTAGGCACGTGGTCTGGTTAAATGTAATTTGCGGGACACTGTAAAACTGTACCTGTCTATATACTACATACATATTAAAGGCTTTCTAACGCATTGACGAAGGAAAAAAAAAGTTTGTAAATATGTATTTGTTATGTGTATATAAAGAATAAGGTACAAATAATCCAGGTGCAACACACATCTACAGAACTGAGGAGCAGGATATCTGCATGAATGCACGAATTTCAAGAACAGTGGCAGGCAGGAGTAGGAGCATAAGCAGCCTGGTTTACCCAGGTGAGAGATGTGTGTTTGCGACTGCACTCATTCGATGAATGATGATAACAAAATATGTGTTCTACTCGGCTCCGCACTCAACATTCTAAGTCAGGAATAAAGCTCATTCCCTTAGGAGGGGGTACTGATGCTATTGCTGCACAAAAAAACATACATACATGCATCAGCAACACCAGAAACAGAGAGGTCTTCAGATAAAATATCTATACTATAAAATCCACGGAAGCTTTTTAGCTATCCTTACTTTTGTAACTGTTATGGGGGTTTTTTAGGAGGACTGCGAACCAGGGGAGAGATGTGGGGATATGCTGTATTGCTGCGTTTCGTTTTTTCTGCCCTGTCGGGCCTGCCCTCTCTCTGTCACTCTGTTTCTGTGCATTTCAATGTACTGTACTTATGTTTAATTTCGTATTTTTGTGTGTATGTATGGATGTACTTATATGTATGTATATATGGAGCATGGGGATGCTGTACCACCAAAAACAACAACGACAACAGATTGTGGAAAAATTAAGTGTATCTATGTGCGGCGCATGATGAAGATACTACACTACTTCAACTACAGATGGGTAGTAGGGGCACATCCATGTAAGCACAGATGTACATACATACATTTATACATACATAGATGAGGAAATTTTCGCTCACTGTTGCCACGTTCCAATTTGGAGTTTTTTTTGTTTTGTTTGTTCTCGTTGCTTCGTTTTGTTCGCTTTTATGCGTGTGCTTGGTATTTTATTAAAGTCCTTTTTTGGTAATGATTATCGCTGCACTGAGAAACAAAAGAGGTTACGACGATGACGATAACAACGACGAAGATGACGACGACGCAGTAGAGACGAGGAAATGCATACATGAGAGCAATGAAATGAAGAACTGCCAAAGGAAAGGATACAAAGAATACGAAAATTATTTATATATAAATTAAATTACTATAACGATATACCAGAGTCATAGGCCTGCTTCTTTCAAGAGAAAATTAATAAAAAAAAACAGAATTTAAATGGTTGAAATGTATTTATAGGGATTTTATACTAAGAGGTTCAATAGGGTTCCACTTTAGAGCCATTTATTTAAGTATAACTAGATAGTACAGTAGGTATGTTTGTTTTTCATTGTCGCAACTCTTTCTACTTACTGGCAATTCCGTTTCGACAACAAAACATACACATTTCCCTCGGATGTACATATTTATATAAAATTTGCGAAAAATCTCAAGTTTACGAAATTCTTGTTTAACAGCATTGCTTTTCCTTCAGTATACAAAATACGCGATCTAAGATACTAACACCCCACTAAGTGGTCCTTAATTTGTGAGCAACTTGAGCAATTGACAGCACTGAATCACCAACTGATCCATTGTGAACCCCTGTTATGGAGCAACCCTAAACGAATCTGAAATTGTTATACATTTTAAGATGGTGGCTTTCCTGACAGGTCGCCCAAGTTTTCCAAGTGAGATACGCCCAGGACCGGTTTCTTAGAACTGCTCAAACTTTGTCATTCCCATAAAAGTGAAATGTGCTCCCTTCTGAGTCTTCTTCGATGGGTCGCTAGGAGCTAAGCGCCAGAAATTGCTTAGTTTATAATATTTAAGCCTTATTATTACAGTTAGAGTCTGTTTGTTTAAATCATAAAAGATTTCTGTTAAATTTAATTTCTTCACCCAATTAATATCGACGATAACGTAGATTAGATTCTGCATTTTTGACGATTTGTTACCGATAACACGTTCTCGGAAGATGACACTGATAGTATTTGATCACTCGATCAGTCGCGTCTTTGCAGTCATTTAAGGTTAAACAATCACCAAATATTTGGAAGAAGGTGAGCTGGGGTTGGATCGCTATCTAATTGAGGAACGATTTAAGGACATTGCAAACTTGATTAACCAGAGTCCGTTTCCCAAAATGTTCGACCATTGTGAATAATTGCATAAACAAGTAACTTAAGAAGATATTAAGTGATTATAATCTTTAGACAAAATCCCCCATAAATTCATGATTGAATATGTTTCTATAACTTGTCTACTAATTCTGGTAACTGAATTTGAAACAACAAAAAAAAAACCAATCGTATCCCAAGGTAATCTCTAAGACGTTCCTATATTTTATCCTAGAAATCGATTTCTTGTTTCCCACTAATTCCACTCATACACAAATTAATTGCCCTAAACGAGAGTGGTCTCTCAGTTCAGCTGCTGCTCTCTCAGAAATTGCTTTCAATTGTCCGCTTGATTAATACCACTTAAACGTGTGTATTTGTGGATAATCCTATTTTATCTAGTTTTCAGATACACCATACCTTTTGTCTCTATGTGACATACGACGACCTTATTTGGGCTGCGCCTCCACACATTTTGGTTCGGTGGTTGTTATGGGTACTTGTATGTATAAATGGCTGTCGTCCTCTAATATATAATATGAATGTATGTGCTACGATGATACACATATGCTCTCTATCCCGGGGAACGAGTCAGAATTGTTGTTTCAGCCATATTTAAATAAGTTGAAGCCCCCGGATGGCTTTATATTGGCTTATCCTTCATTTGAACATCGAAATTCAGATATTGATTTGCCATTTGTGTGTCCCATGGAGCGAGAGTGAGTGAGCAAGAGCGAGAAAGTGAGAGAGTAAAAAAAAAAAAGAGGTTTTCAGGATGATAGTGGGTCGCTCGGTTGGTTTGTTGGTGATGATGTTTTCAAAAAAAAAAAAAAAAAACAGGCAGTGGAATTTAGTACAAGACAGTACACACGCAAAGCACAAAGGCACAAGGAATACTTTAGCGTTTTCCTTTGCAGTAGGATTTTGAATTAATATTCTCTAAAGCAAATATTACACACCCAAGTGGTTACAGACAATTCAAGGATGGAAGTAATTGCTGACTGAAGAGGTGGTTTTAGAGGTGGATGTTGTCTGCAGAGAGTTTGGTGAACATGGTTGCATTATTTTGTATCAATTAATTGTACCTGCTGCTACTGTCAGTAGTGTATCTTTTCTGTTGTATGTGCACATACATAGCTACATACATATGTACATATGTATGTTTGTTCGTATGACGGCGTACCGATTTTCTCTCGCTTGAACCACCATCCCCATTCTGGTCCTCATTTGTACACCACTTAGATGATTGAGCTTAGTTTTTTTTTTTTGTTGTTGGTATGTGGTGCTTCATCGAATGTTGAATGCGGTAGGGGGGGATGAGATCTGAGAATAGTCTATGCATGGACACATGAATTCTCACTGTTCCTCGACGTTTTGTGTGTGATAGCAATACGTTTTATCCTTTGTGCATATTTGTTCTCTTTTTCCTCCTTTATCCTTTGCCATTGGCACCGCTGCTTCGGCGGTATTCTATCTCTGTATTGGTGGTGGGAAATGATGGTGGTGGATTTTATTAGATTTTTCCAGATGTGAAAATTTTCGGAAACATTCGGTTAAAGAGGATTTTTGTTGCGAAGGACATTGCAAAAGGTTCGAAGTTGTAGGCATGTACACAGTATGTACAACTGTTTACATAATGTACTAAATGAAATATTTTTTGTTTGTTCTTTCTGTCGTGGGTGGTTGAGTACATGCCGCGCGAGTACTATTTTATCGGTTTAAAAGAAAATACATATTTTGGGTGTGGCTGAAAAGTGTGATGCGAAGTAAAAAGAGGTGAAAATAAGGAGAATGCAGAGAATGCATGCTGTGTTTCGTTACACCTGAATTTTGAATGACTCCAATCGATAGAAGCTTAGGTTAATTTCGAAGTTAAATAGTTACAAACTAGATTTTAATGGGTTGCGCAACACTTACACACATATGATTTAAGGAATGCTTATCATGCTGATTTATTTAGACTTGCTACAACAGCTCTCAATAGTTCCCGAGACTGAAAGTATATACATACATGTATGTAACACGTAGATATCTTAGATATCTATTGAACACAGCACAGTATGTCGAAAACTGTTTTTAAACCAACTATAGCTAAGTCATATTGCGGCTCCATTTGGGCAGTATCCCAATCTAATATGATATTAAAGGATATGTATGAGAATGTATGTGTGTAATCACAATCCTAAGCTTGTTCATTATCCACGGAAATGCTCTAAGACTTGTAATATTTGTACTCCTCCGAAACGAAGCCTGTTTGTTTGCCTTTCGCTTTTCCAACGCTTACCATATTGGTCGCCATAAATGACGGTAGTAGGAACTCGTGTTTCCTCATTTATACTAATCAAAACCTTTAAGGAATCGGCAAGTTAAAAAGTCAAACTATAAGCAACAGCTTACAACATTGCAATTCACTTAAATCTAATTTATCTTTTAACAGTCAGGCAATCCAAGTTATTTCTTGAAAGCACTCTTTAAACTTTAAACTATGTACATACATATGGCCGACAAGTAGGCATTTATTCATATACCTATTCAGTCTAAAATTAAAGTGGACATAATTTCGAGTAATCCCTTGTGTATTGTTTGTCACTTAGCTTTTTTATCGATCGTCCTTGCAAAAATAAATGCAGTTACAAACAACAGTGTATATAATTTCATTTCATTACTCACCAACATCCCGTGTCATGTGACAAAGCAGCCATCTATCCAACATTATTCTTTCTATTAAAATTTATTTTCATTTTTTTGGTTCTACCGTTCGTCCTTGTTTTCTCCATTTTCTTTAAACAAGTAATTTTCTTCTCTTTCATTTCGTGTCCTTTGTTAAGGTTGACGCCATCATCCATGCAAATTTTGCTACAAGTGAGGTAGGAGAGAGTGCTGAACGGGGTGGTAATTTTTTTTTTTTTTTGTATTAATCTATTTTGCTTTGTGGGAAGTGAGTTCTATGTGACAGAAGTGGGAAAGAAAGGATATGTGGACAATTTCTTTTATTTACGTACTTCACTTTCAAATTTGTACCCACATATCCTTCATATACACATTCAACCGGTAACTGTGCTGTATATGGCATACGATATACCCACATGCAATGTTCAATGGTGAAAAGTTGAATGCCACCACGTCATCATCGTTGTCAACACCCAACCGCGCCCGACTACCCACCAATGATAATGAGAAGGAGGAAAACTCTTTATTAATATCCTTTTATTTTGTTCATTCGCTTTATTCTTCTGGTCCTCCACACACACCTATTTCTTGCTCCTTCTGGGTTTTATTTTTCTAATTTTTTTTTTTTTTTTGTTCTTTTTGTTCATATTTTGTCAGTGACTGGGGGGATTATGTTGGGGAGGATTTTGGGGCCAGACCCTAAGAGTCCTGCTATAGATAGATACATTTCATGCATAACAGTTGCCTTTTTGCTCTACATGACATGGTCGCTGGATGTTGGTGGGTATGGTAGTGGCGCTTGTCGCTGTCGTTGGGGGGGAGATATAACAGTGGTCGTTGGTTGGTGGTAGTGGTGGAAAACTTTAAGGATTCTGGAAAATTGTTGTTTGTCGTTCCTTTTTTTTCAAGAGTGGCGGTAGAAGATTTCTCTCTCGGGGTGGTTTGTGAGTTGTTTTTTTCTTTCTTTCTTTCTTTTTTTGTGTCCTCCATCTTTTCTTTGCACGAGTGTTGCGAAAAGTTTTTATATGGGTTGAATCGAGTTTCATTTGAACGGGTTGTAGGGTTGAAATTGCGATGCAATTAACTTGGATTTTTTTTATTTTTTTTTATTTTAATTTATTGTTCATTGCTTATTGGTGTAAAAGGAAAAACTAATTATTTTTTTCCCTATTCTTTCTCTTTTCAGGTAAGATTTGAACTTTAAATTAGATTTGCGTAATTGTGCGAATGAGAATCAAAGAAATGATCCGATGTTATGTGAGTAGAACATATTTTTTTCTCTTGTGAATCTTATGACGCTGATATGTATGGAGTTCTGAGTCTGAAATATGTATATATATTTTTTTTCGAGTTTAAAAATTGATTTTGGTTAGTTATGTTCAGATTTGACAGATGTTACCTAATCCAATAACAAGATGGATACTACACTAGCATACTGTAAGTGTACAAGAACTGCCAAACTGCAAAAACGTTGCTGTAATAAAATCTATTCAACATTTATAAGGGATTCGTATACAAAGACCAAAACACAAGACAAAATCGCTCAATCGCTACTTGAAGAACAATTTCAGATTCCTGTTGTCAATTATAAAAGAAAGAGCAGAAGACTGAAGCTTTAATGAAAATATAAATTTGGGACATATTCCTCCAATCAATAAGTTGCTTTAGGAGTAAGTTAATGCTTATATTGGGAAGAAACCCCAAATTTAAAAAAAGCACCTTACGCAAGAATTGTAGGAAATAAGTTCGGATAGAAGAGGATATGCAAGAACTGCACTAGAAGTGGATGTAGTCGAAATCAGATATATAAGTCTTGAACATTTTAAACAAATACATAATGCAAATTTAGAAATCAAGTTCTGAAGCAAAGTTTGTAAGAATTAATAGGAAAGAAAGTCTTCTTCTTAGCTTCTTTGCTAAAACTAGTATTCCTTGTGTCAAGAGAACTAAATTCTGTATTAATTTTGTATCTACCACTATGCATTAACTACTAATCGTGACTAATAGCCTTACAAGGTGTTGAATAATGCAGACGTGAGTAACATATGTATGTACATATTTATCCATAGGATCCACGCCCATGCAGTACAGACCAGAGCAGACATTTTGTGAATACTATATGAATTTTTCTCGAAATCACTTGCGCATAAATCAATTACAATTATAAACCTTTCGTAATCATCTTGTGACGTTCGCTGGAATATGTGTATGTAGATAATACCAAAAATTCAGAACAAAGATTTCGAAATTCAATTCCACTCCAAGAGGAGAAGCCGACCACAGTAACAGTAATAATGGAATCCAAAAATAATATCCATTAGATACATTTACATTTTTAACTTCTGTGTAGGTCGCTTGCTTTTCAAATTCGATATAGAAAAAGGAATGAAATTCATGTAAAAATATGCCACGACTCAAAGTAAACCAAAATGAAGAAATACTGTTTCTTTTTTTTTTTCGTTCTTCTATTCAATACACAAACTCTTACTTAGGTATAGATAGCAGAGTGCTGCAGACATACATAGATACTACTCTCTGTACAGGTATATTACGTGTTTGTGCGGCGAGTGAATTTCAAATTTCATGTACATTTTCGTCGATTTTAAGCGAATTTCTCGATTCGATTTGAACGAAATTGTGTCTTTGCAGTTCGAATGAGATGATGGTGAAGCGCGGTGGTGGGTTCAGAGAGGGGGGGTGATCGGGAATAAGAGAAAAGCTACACAATGGCGACGACACAACGATGACTACACAACTCAGACGAAAAAGAAGTAGTAGAAGAAGAGCAATGAGCAAAAAAAAAAAACAGAAAAAACAACATCCGCAGTTTAAGCCGATGTACATACATACAACACCATGGTATACATATAGACAGTCTACTTTTATAGGTATATAAATACATGTTCATTTATGTCATCTAATCTATTCATGAAAAATCAAAATGGCTGCGGTTTCTAGCCTTTAATTCCATTTCTATTTTTTTTTCTTCGTTCACTCATTTGTTTGCTGTAAAAAAAAGGTACAAACAAACTGATCACATATATTTATATGTATGTATGTATACATTTATGTAGATAAAGCGAGCATAAATACGAATAAATGTATCTCTTTTAAGATATGAGATATATTCCTCTACTCTCAGATTTTTGCAATTTAATTTGTATTTTCTTTCTAGTTTTGTTTTATACATTTTTCTTGTGCATTTCTTGAGATGAAGATTTACTCTTTGTTTTTGCGTTTATTCTGCATCTCCTCTTCGACTGTCTATCTCTGGCCATCTGGGCTGGTTGTAGTTGTTGATGAAGTTTATAGTGCGACGATGCAACTAAATATGTCGCACTTTATTCAATTGAAAACTTACATACATATATGTATTAAACATGGCTGCTTGCCTGACTGAATGTATTCGTCAATCTGCTCCCTCTTTTCTTCTTGTCCGCCGCCCACCCCAGAAAACAGGCCACGGCACCATTGTATGTGATATGAGAAAACTAAAAAAAGAATTGGTGAAAAAGAATGGAAAATAGTCACTTATCACTCCGGCTGAACCGATTCTGAATGCTCCCTAGTGGGTATGAATTGTAATGTTGATTCAGTTTTAATGCAGTCGCCCAGCGCTAATGAATATACAGAAATAAGAAATGGTGGCTGTGTATACATTAAGAATGGCTTAAAATAGTCAAATTTCAATGCGTTATGGTTTTTTTAATTTTTTTTGCTATGAAATTGAAAAATATTTTGTAACGAACTGTGATCTGTGGGTTCATTTATGATATTAGACAACAAAATATTCTTTAGAAGGAGCGAAACTCTTATGTTGCACACATAAGCATGTGTGGGGAAAGGATCTACCCCAGCTTATCTATAAACATGCCTAATCTAGGTTTCGCCTTGAAGACCAAGAATATTTTATAAGCCAGAGTCTTTACGATTACACTAAACCGCTATAGCAAATGTATTAAAAACGACGCTATTTAAATTCGGAAAATATAAGTCATACCAGTTCGCTCGCTGTCAAGGAGGATTTGACGTTTTGTATTCCAAAAGTGTTTGTCGAAGTCATCTACTTTTACTGAAATTCATTGGAATTTTACGATTAAATGTATTGATGAAAACAGAAATTCCCAAATGTACGCAATTCGAAATTGCAGTCATGTTTTTCATTGCTGATACTGCGGTTTATTTTCTGGGAATCAGAATCACATTTTCCACGAAACTGCAATATTCTTGAGAATATTCGCTTTTCAATAAAACAATAATTTGTTTATTTCTTCAATTAATTTTAGTGACGTTTGATACTGTGTTGACAGTCTAACTTTCGTAAATGCCTAGTTTCGACGTGCAACCATTCGCAGTCAATCAAATTGCAATTTTGAATAGCAATCCGAATCCAAAATTGATATGAAGTAAAGGTTTACAATTCCATTAACATTTCTTGAAAAATACAGTAAAGGTTGTAAAGATCTGTTGGATCTCGGAAAATCTTAATTCCGGAGGTTTTTTTTAGCATAATGGATAGGAATTATAAATGACTTTTCCATAACCATATGAAAAAAGAAACTTTAAAAAGGATTCTTCTTTGTTTCACTCGCTTACACATTCGGGATAAACGTATTTACATATAATTTAGCTAAGAAATATGTTAGACCTTTAACTTCTGGAAAAGAGGTGGCTCTTCTCAGAAAAAATTTACATAATTTTAGTTGGAGACTTAGATACTTAGTTATGTCGAAACAATTAGTGATAGTAGTAGGCCCATCTAATTTATTGTTTTCAAGCATGTAAGATTTCCAAGAGACATGCAGAAAATTATTAATTTCTTTGCTGTGCGAATAAATGCGAAACTTGGTCCATGACATCTGGTAAAACCTCGATTTTGTCTGAGCCATTGGTTTCGACTACTGTTGAAGAGGCTATACGTATCTCTTGTTTCTTCTAAAAATTTTACCTCAATCTTTCTCAGATTTGTGGACAAGAACCTACGTAAGTCAAAGTCACTTCGAATGTTTCTCCAGTTTGATGGATGAAGATAATTTGTTCTTTGGTACAAAGAAACGCTCTTTGTTTAAAATTAAATTCTTGTCGTATTCAGAAAAAAATTTGTTTGCCCTCTGCATCCTTGAAAAACAAAAAAAATTTGGTTTTTGTATGGTGAGTTCGTTCTTGAATGTGGCATGTACGTAAAACAGATTTTTATTCATTCCATGTTCTCAAGTACATAGAGCTCTATATACATACGATCCGGTTGGCATTCGCGAAGCATATGAATACTATAGTCAGGTTACCCTTGGAAGCATCCCACTTTTGTATGCCCACCCTGCAGAGTGTCCTGTGTAAAACGGACATTTTCTTCTTACTCCACCTGCTCTGCAGATAAGTCTGACTGCTGCCTACTCTACTGACTTGGTGGGATACTGCAGCTTATTTCATAGAAAATTGATGTGTAAGTCTATCTGTGTATGTTTTTTTTTTCCTGCAGCATCCCACTTTTTTTTTTGTGGTGGGCGGATGATGGGATACATAAGAAGAATTTGTATCCATGGTTGGGTTCACGTTGCGTTTCTACTGTGAGCTTTGGAAAGCTCAAGGGAGTCGTCGAGTTTAGGGGTTTTGTTGAGAGGGAACGGATACTGTTGGTGTTGTGTGTTGTATAGGGGGGGGGGTAATGGATGCTTTAAAAGTGATGGCAAACAAACCTCTGCAATCTTCCCTCTCGGGCGCCTCTCCTTGTTTAACTAGAAATTCTCAACTCTCGAAATTAAAGAGAAAATATTTTCCCATAGCGATTTCACTTCCGTTGCGCCATCGTCATAGTTTTCGGGTTACAGTTGTGTGTACGGGGTGGACTTTGTTGGAAGGGGACGACTGTGTTCAGTGTGCTGTGTGTTGGGTCGGGGTTGAAGGATAGGTTGAATGTTTATGTGCAAAGCTTACATTTAAAGCGTTAAAGATTTTTTCCAACTAAAAGGATGGAATGTGTAAGTAAGAGCGGATGATGAGTCGTGGTGGTGGTGTGTAGATGTTGTACGAATAAGGCGGAGGTGGGTGCGGAGGAAGTGTAGTAGGATGTTGAAGGTGGTTTGAAAATATCAGTTTTTGGTTAAAGGTTTTGCACACAAAAGCACATAATAAATAGGCATGTTTTGTATGTATGGGTGCTTTATGTATACAGAAATCGTGCATACTTACTATATACATATGAATGTATTGAATGTGTACATACATATGTACATACATTTGGTGCGTTTCTATCCAAAAGTGAGAAATGCGAATGGTCTGGGGTTGTGTTTTGGAGAGGAAAGATAAAAAAAAAGAAGATAAATCCAAACAAGCAGCACAAAATGCGATTTCTACATTGACATAATATGAAATTTTATATGTGCGTATAGTTCTGTAGACTTTTATGTTTGTACATACAAATGTACGTATAAGATGTGCACAAGTATGGTGCATACTCAGCTTAATGAACATTTATTGAAAATGGTATTGCAATGAAAAATCCACATAGATGTTTCAGAAGCGGGGAGCGGCTTATGTTGGCTTAAACAAAATTGAATAGGTAAGGGATAGGCTATAAGTTCGTACATTTTGTTGGAGGTATTGATTTTCTTCGACCAATGTAGTCTGTATATTCATTTTGTAACATCTTAAACAGGATTGCCATCTTATACGTTTTATTTTATTTTAATAGAATTTATACAGAACTATATGTTTGCATATGTGTATAACAAATAAGTCCAGTTTTACCCTTTCTCTGCAATTGAAGGCTATTGATGTTCTTATTTGAAAAAACATTTTGGTTATATGACCTTCGTCTGTTTGCTGTCCAGTTGAAGTTCCTTCAAACATATGTATCTAGTATCTTTGTGGTCACAATTCAAGACGAAGCTGAAATTTTCCTTCTCAAGATTGAGGCCAATGTCTAATGATTGCGGTGAAATTTCAATTCTGATTATTCTGACATCGACATCGTAGATGTGACATAAAGAATAAAATGGTACCTGTTTTTGACAAACGTATTATTTAATACTATTTTGATGAATTTGGGGTCGTGATGCACTGACGATATTTCTGTGCATACATATAAATGTCTGACAGAAAAAATAAACGCAAAACAAAAAAATATTGCGAAACATAAGACATGACTTAAGAGACGGATAAAAAAGGATAGATTCACTGACAATATCATAATTAAATCCACCAAAGCGTTATGTGTGAATGCTTCAGTAAAACTCAGGTTTATCACAGAAAGACAATTGCGTGGGATGTAGTGAGGTTCAGTGGTACACTCTCACCCTCCTTTGTTTTCTACTCTCATTGGTGGTCATCATCATTCTTCTTCAATGTTTTCTCTTATACTAACATACATATGTATTTGTTTATCTCATAACCATTTTTTTCGTTTTTCAATGATGGTAAAATAGCAAGCTAAATGTATAAAGTGGAAAAAAGAACAGAAATGAATATGAGAATGAAAAGAATACATATCCATAAACAAAAAAAGCTCGTTCACGAACTATTATTCTAGGTAATTATTTGTCTTGTCGCTTAGAATAAAAGAACAAAACACTACATATGTATGTATGCACTATGTATATGTAGAAAGCACATAAGAACTTTCCAGAATCGAAGTTGCATCAAATTGAATGAAGAAAAGAAAGAGAATGAAGAAAAAACGACATCAACAGAAAGAAAATGAATCCATGACTGCAGACTGGTTACGGAGTTGATTTCTGTATTCATTTACTTAAATGAGTATTGGAAAGCATGAAGTGGCCAGCACAATTGCCTGATCACAACCCCATAGAGAATCTATGGGAAGTAGTACATAAATCAGAGAAATGATCGCATGAAATGCCCTGATTTAGACTTAGACTGAAACAGACTTAAATTGTGTGTAGCCACATCCTCATGTATATAATTGACAGCCTCGACAATATGGAGAAGTAATATTAAATAATGGCTTAGCCGTATATACTTTTATTTCTTTATAAACTCGAAACTTTGCTTTAGTTTTCTTTACTTACTTTTCAAAGAGTTCTGATTTATTTTAATTAAATTAACAATAATAACGTAAAACTAATATATTTAAATTAAAAAATAATAAAAATATATCCTTAATTTTTTTTAAACCGATATCATTGTGCGCTTTATTTTTGGCCAACACTGTATTTGAATAAAAATTTTGCTTAGTTGGCACACATTTTTTTATGTCTTAAACTTGTAAATGCTCATGTAGAACCTTCGTAAGCAATAATTTTTCTTGGAAAAAGTTCAGACTCGTCTAATTGTCGCCCATTCAAACTAATTGTAATTCAATATTAAGATGTGGCCCAAAAAAGAAGGATAAGATATCGTATGTTTTTTGTTAGTAAAACTGGTCAAGGTGCACTCTTATGATCACCTTCTACAAACTGAATAATGTGATAACCTGGATGTTTAAAAGCGGATAAACTTGTATGGTTAAATCGTTTGTAAGGCATTTATTTAAAATCGTCTGTGAACCTTCACAGTACACGCTTATTTGACAATATTGTCTTGTATTCGAAGTAAAACAGGTATAGATGGGTTTTTGCCAAAATGCACAAGTTTTGTTTCCCAAAGGCACTGTGTTTTATAGGATAACTTGAAGTAATCGGTGTACAGAAGGTGCATCATCTGACATATCCTTACTTTTATTAAGTGATCTATATAAATTACTCCTTATTGTTGGTAAAGATTCAATACTTTGTGACCATATCCGTGTGTTTCACTAACATTTTCAAATTTCATAAAGATTCAGTATTTAAATTAATCTTGACGCATAAGTAATGTATGTCTTAACCAAACGTCCATAAATTGGCATTTCTAACACCGCCCTATTATTATGTCATACATATATTCGTAATGGCTAAATTGTAGAATACGAAATTTTCCATTGAAGCTGAAAACTTTCAAATCGATTACTACCACCCCTAACAACTAAATTAAGTTGACGTAGAAATGACATTCGCACACATATGAACATACATAGATAGGCAAAGCACGACGAGACATTTTCTGTAATAATACTATATGCATACATGGATACATATTAACTTAATTACGCCATTTTTTTGATATGTGTCGCTCGGCTGGCTACCTTAAATGATGTGCATACATATTAGCAGAACCCAGAAGAAGAAAAACAACTTCTGGTAAGTAAATGGAATAATTTTAATCGTCACCACCGTCCTTGTGGAAGTGTTTTGTTTAATGTACAATGAGAAGCCATTACATGAAGTAAAACATATGTGAACACAACTTTCTAAGGGTTCCTGCAGAGCATGCATCAACCATCCGCTTGCTATCACCACCATCGCCATCATCAGATCACTAAACGAATATACAAAGCAGAAAGCAATTTATTTAACGAAAAAGCTAAATGACTAAATGTAATGGACGTTGTTTCTGTTTTTTGTGTCTGCCTTCTTCTGATTGTTTTTAATAAATAACAGCAGCACATACATACATATGTATGTACATATGTAGATATATAGCAAACTAATAAGTTAAACATTCATCGAGGTGTAAGGAGAGCCGCAACAAATTATTCAAAATGAAAAAAAAAAAAAACCATACTAACGTAGCAGCTGTCATATAAACGTACAGTGTGAACGCGCATAACAAGACCACAAAACGAAAATATGTGGCTAGCATAGTGCTGAAGGAGAAAATTTGCAATCTATTAGTGAGAAAAAGAAAAAAAACCGAAAAGTAGCAAATAATAATGTGCTATTCATAGTTGTAGGGAGATTTTAACGTGGAAATCACAATCACCGAATTGTTGATTTATCACAAAGCCAGCCGAAAACAATGCTGTATGTAGTCATATTTATAACCAACAGTGAGCAATCTTTTCTCTCTTTTACCTTTAGGCTTTATAAGAATTTAGCACAAAATAAATAAAAAATACATTTGTGTATTATACATAATATGTCATAGAAGGTATGTACATACATACATGATGGTGCTACATTCGTTTTAAAATAATTCCAAAATATAAAGTGCGTGATGATCAAGTGTGCGAAAATAAACACAGATGTCAAGAAAATTGACTTCTTTTCTTGTTCTTCCGTACTAAATTTAGTACAAATATAGGAGGTTATCTCCAGCGATTAGAGAAAGTACTGCCAGAAGGGGCCGGTTCACAATGATATACAGAAGAAACATTGATTAAGGTTGTTATAAAAATTTGATTAGGTATAAGATTGGGCAATAGGCTAAGCGGCTGTAAAAGTTTTTTTTTTTTAGATTATCTAGGCTCTCTATTGGTAGACTGATTAATAGTGAAGAGCCCTTATACAGTTAGATAGGTGCTGGTATTCGGTAATGATAATGCTTGGTTTGATTCCAGTGTTATCAGTCCACATAGTAGTTGATTTCATTCTTGGTAGCTGGAGGTCTTGAATTGTATTGACTATGTTACATTAGTTCTAAAATTTTCTAAAGTTTTGATTACTTTCGACGTGATCGCATAGGCCAAAAAATTAAGCTTTTATTCAAACCGAATTAAAGTATATTGTTGACTTTTACTGTAATGTCTTTAGCGAGACAAATGCTTCGGCTAAGAACTAACGAATTCATCCTGAAGTGAAAACGCTAGGACAATTTGGTATTTCTAAAGAGCAATCGATATCTTCTAGTTCTAAAGAACACAGCCTTAGAAGAACGCTATATGTATGCATATATAATCTTTAACTTTTCATCACTATTATGTAGGTTATATTACACAAGAGGCACACCTAGAAGAACAAATAAACTGCTTAAAAGATATCTCATTTAAAGTATCTACATACATATGAATGTACATGCACCCGCATTCAACGGTTCAAATATAAACTTATCTGTACAAACTCACTCAAGGAAATTTAAGCAAATATTCTCCAAAAGAAAAAAAATCGATAAAACCTCACACTTAACCGAAAAAAAACAGAAAATGATTAAAAGATTATAATAACACAAACTAAATACACATTGTTTGTCTTTCCCTGCAGCCGCAATTGACCTTTCCAGAAATAAATGCAATTACATACACTTTTATTGTGGTGTATATGGAAACAAGTATATCAATACCAACCCCATTAAGAAGTCACCTTGGTGAAATAAACGAAAATAAAATATGTATATATATGTATATGTATGTATATGTATAATACATACGCTCATATACCCATAAAATAAAAATAAATATACTTCAATTCACGAAATATAAGTATTGAAAACACTTCACTTGGCAACGCTATTTCTTTTGCCTACTTCCGCCGTCACTACACCGTAATAATCGCGCAGCCACCTTCATCGCTCCTTTTGTGCCCTCCCCCACCCCCACTACAACGTTGTTCATTGCATTCTCCTTTCAATTATTTATTTATTTATTTTTTCATTTTGTTTTATTTTAGTGACAAATTGTAATCGGAGGTATACTCGTATACGCAAACGGCAAAAATAATAAACATTTATTATTATTATTATACATTCAAATAATTGTGTATTGCGGGACTGTATTCTTAATGTCTTAACATTTTATTGGAGACATATTATTAAATCATTTATATGTGTTCGTATGTACGTATGAATGTAGTTTGTTACACAGTGAAACATGCAGTGGTACTTTAAAGTATGTACCTATACTCGCATATACCTATGTACATATGGATGTAGCCTAAGGATTTTTTGTTTCTCCAAATATTGATTTTAAGCTTAATGTTGTGGTTGGGTAAACATTTTTTTATTTTTTGCTGAGGATATCAAAAATTAGTGGGCACTATGGGAATGAAAATGGCGATTCTTTTAAAGGACAGATTTCAAGACAATGGCAGCAAAAAGAAATAAACAAAACAATTTAAGTTCATTTACAAATAATATGTTTCAAATATGTTTCTCATAATTTTTGAAGAAAGTTATCCGTGTCGAATAAGCAGAAAAAGTCTGTTTGACATGTTTGCGATTTAGGAGAGAAAATTTTGTTGGTCTTTGATTCTCTAAAACTCAAGTTGGAGTCCTATTTCAGGAGGTTTTCTTGAGCTTAAGCTGTAGGTTTATACTCTTTTCGCTGTCGGACATCTGATTTACAATATGTAACCTCTGTGGATCTACCAATTAAAGATGACTATAAGTTTGTGGTAACCCACAATACTACACTACTAGATGCTTGAAAATACGGTATAGTCGTGGGTGACCCACAGTTGGGTGGACCCTTGCCATCTCATGAAACTATGACTGACTGATTCATACATATTATGTATGTATGTACACTTACTTATGTACTATACTTTACGTTGGGCCAAATGTTTGAACGTCTTTGAAGGCCAGGTCTATCTAAAGCTGTAGGGCCACCTAAGAAAGAGTCGCAGACATCTTGACGGTGACAGCACAGCTAGCTTTAATGAGCCAATTAACTTTCACACAAGCACGTTCGAGATTGTAGTTATGGGTAAAGGAAAGAAGAATCACATGGACCTTACCTTATACACCTTCGCCTTAAGTTCTTGAAAGGAAAAATCTTATACCAGGCTTTAAAATATAGATTCCTTAAGTATTCTTTCTTCTTTAAAAAAGAAGTAGTATGCACATGCTTATCGCTTATTTAAACAGCAGCAACTTAAATGTGCACCCGATAAATTAGTAGTTGAAATGAAAGTTTAAAACAAAACCAAAAGAAAAAAAAAACTTTCTTTTCGACTTTCAACTGATTCATTTAAAAACAAAAAAAAATAAATAAAATCTTTATTCCTCTGCCGCTCGCTCTAATTAAAAGTTTTCATATTTTCCTTTGATAATTTGCATGCAATGTAAATCTTGAATATTTTTTTTAAATTTTTATTTTATTTGTTTTTTTTTTAAAGTTAATTGGATATGGATGTATCAGTGTGTATGTGTATTTAAAGCTTATAAGCTCATAAATTAAACGTTCACCTTGGTATTTAAAAGACAGTTTTATTGATTTGATTTTTTTAAAACTTCTTTTGTGCAAAAATTCTCACAAAATCGCTCTCCTTAACCCTGACAGAATATTCGTATACATTTGTATGTATTTACATATGTATTAATCCACCATACGTCATCTCACCACATAACTTCTAGCAATCATTCAACAAATTTGAAATATCGTCAGATTATCACTTTTGACTGACTGACTGACACTAAACAGTCATTATACAAATATCTTTGTCGCATTGACCTAGCAACGAAAAAAAAAGTATATGTGCTGACATAATTTGAAGTAGAGTTAACGTAATGCTTCTGGTTGTTTTCTATTTTTAGTTTTATTTTCTGTTGAACTAAAGTGTGTAGTCAAACAAACAAAGGCAAAAAAAAAAAAGTAAGAAATAGGTGGGTTGCGGAATTTTATTTAACAAATAAAAAACTTTCTAAGCAATTGTAACAAGTTGTGTGTCAAGGTTTAAACAAAAATCAGTGCCTCATCATAGTTCGTTGTAGTAGAAAGAGAGAGAGAGAGAGAGATCGATTGTCAAGTTGTTTGTGTGTTTGGTAATTATTTTTGCATTTCAATATCGATCTCATATGGGCATTCTGATTCATTGTCGTTTCTAAATATAAGTAGGATATTCGTGACAACAGTTGCAAGTTTTTAACTATAAACCGATAGCATCGATGAGGAATTTTCTACATGTAGGTAGGTCCTTCATTCACAATGTCAAATTTGATTGACACTTTAGTATCGTACTTTACTAAATCTTTACTAAAATATTGTATCGTAAAAGCTGTAAGTAAAGTACTTATGTATTAGCTGATAAATCATTTAAAAATCTTTACATATTTCCTTTCCTTACATTACATATTTTAGCTTAAGAAGTTTAAACGAAAGTCCAAAAAATAACACATTTTATGGACTAAAAACAAAATTCCTGAAACCTAATGAACTTAAAAACCACTAAACCACATAAAATCTATTCTATTTTCTCTTTAAATCCGGCTTACGCCGTGCAATGTTTACTGAATGCGTGAGTCAGCATCTACGGCTCGCGCTGTGTATCTTAACATCATAAGCGCAGTTATAAACCTACTTGAGCGTAATTGAATTATAAAAATAGGTCACATGTATTTCCTTACTGTTTTATGTAAGTCCTATCTTTTTAATTCTCCGTGACGAAAGGCGTTGGAAGAAGCCTGGTGGCGAACTCCTCATACCTACTCATATCCCAAAATCTTACCAAATTCAGGATATTCGATGGACTTGTTACCAAATTGGCTAGTTTGACAAAGGATTATTCCCCGAAGTTCTGATAGAATTCGAAGGATTCCTCATTATGGCTGTCACGACAGTCGACCTAATTTCCGGTACGAGATGGTTTCTTATTTTTCGTTAATTGTTTGCATACATACAAATGTATGTACATTACTATGTATATACATAAGTATTTAGATACCTATCAATTTATTCAATTTAAATGTTCATAAAATATGTACATACATACATACATACATCTAGGAAGTACTCTGACGATTGAATTAAATGAAAGTTTTCCAACTAAAAAGTTACTCAATTGATTAATTGATAGCTAAGGTAACCCATAAATAATACTACGAAATCCTAAAATGTTAAATACGTATTATGGGTACGTACATAGCTATATGTGCTGGGAACATTCATCCCGTTGACAGAAAAACTCCGCCATGTTTGTTTCTTTGTGTGTTATATTAAAATCCGGTCTTTCTTTCACCTTTTTTTGTCTAGTTTTCTCGATTATCTTTTTATTTTTCTTTTCTATTCATTCCATTCTTTGTGTGTAAAACTGCAATGAGCTGTAAATATGTAGGCATATACTGCAGAGATTGTAGGTATGCACAAACACATAGATATTGTTGGCGGAATATGCGAATGCCGAGCCGACATTGCCCATAGAAAGTTTGTTAACCCCACACAAACAGATAAACAGTATGTGTAGCGAAAGAAAATTACATTTCTCCTTTTGCTTCATTATTCTCTTATTTGCAAAGATTTTATTCTTCTCTGTCCATTTTCAATGAAAATAGGTACCTACATGTACTAATGTTAACAAAAGTGCAACTTCAGTTCAAATGAGTAGGTACAAACGTCACTGTCTATTTAATGCGCCATATTGTTTTGACTGAAAAAACAAACAACAAAAAAAAAATTTTAGGTACATTACCTACCACCTAGTGTGTTAATTTTCAACATTAATCCAGAAATAAATGCTAACCAGTCGACGCGCACTAGTAATCACAACATTTATGAAGTGACGTCATATACGACATGTTCACCACAGAATACACCTCGAACCAAGGAATCGTTCGGCGAGGTGGTGTCACCCTCCTCTCGCTTATGCAGAAAGTGTATCGGTATGAGATAATAAACTGGTTGAACTTGTTCCAACTGTGAACAGCGGAATGAGAATTTCAGATAAAAAGCCAGAGAGCAACAGAGAACGGAAAAGTATAATAAAAAAAAAATAACAAACGTTTTTATTGTTGCTGTCAGATTTTACCGGAAAGTATTGAATTCCCTTAAAAGAAACAGGAAGATGTTCAGTTGCGCAATAAATCTTGACCAGATTAGTTGCAAAAAAAACTTAGATACCTATTATGTAACTAAAAATTCACTAAGCTTTAGTCATAAATAGAATTAAATTTTGTATATCCCTAGTTATAGATGCATACATATGTATGTATGTATTTATGTACATGGTATGTAGTACATCCTCATTTAATCAGCTTAATTAATGCAAACTAGCCACCAAACATCATTATTTCACATCATACCGGTAAGCAAAAGCAAGCAGTAGCAATTGACAGAATCCCTCTCTTTTTGCTCATTTTGCATCTCTTTCTTTGAATACTCTTCTTTCATTTGTGCCAAATCAAGTTCTATTATAAATGAACTTGACGCGCTCGCGGTATTTTTGCGGTTATGCGTTGTCATGCATCATGCAATAAACACGAACGGCGAGGAATCTCCCCATTCCAATCGAAAATCTCACCTCGTCTATCTTTTTTGCTCTCTCTCGTGTTGTTCGTCCTATTTTATGTCTCCTTTCATTTCCCTTGGAAGTATCATGCTAAAATGAAAACAAAATATGCTAAGCAGGCGGATAAAGAGCGTCGCTACTTTTTTGTTATTATTGAAAGCTCAGCCACCGCAGCGAGCGCATGACGAAAGTGGCAACGGCATCGGAACGGACCGGTTAAGTGTTTTCTTATTTTACCGTATTTTGTTTTTATTCTTAAATTCGTTGGGAGCACGACCAGACTATGTGTTAGTGTGCGAGAGAAAGAGAGAATGAAAACAAAATTAAAGAGTGCCGTCAAGAAAAAGAAGACAACAACAGAGAGGAAAAGCTTCAAAGTGAGTGAGTGTGACCGCCGTGTCGCGTTTTTGTTTTTTATGTAATCGGATCATTGCTTGCACGTGCTTTGGGGGAATTAATAGTGTAAATATTTAATTTATGTATTTGTTGAGAAGAAAGAATAATGAAAATAACTTTGTTGGGTAAAATGACAGTTTGGCAGATTTGTGCGATTTCTTATGGTGAATTTTGATAGATTTGCTTCAATGTGGATTATTTAATTTTTTGACCTATATACTTGAGAGTTTTGTATATAAGTATGTATTTAGTTTTGGTTTTTTTTTTAAGTCTCATGTTTTTATTTTCTCTTTCTCTTTTGGTCTTACCATTTGTTTCTCACACATACTACCATGCAGTAGCATACATCTAAAAATAGGTAATGAAAATGAAAATTTTTGCGTGACGACGACACGACGACAAAGTGACGTCTCGACCTTGACTCCAACAGAATGAACTGTGCGGTTGCGATGAGGAGCGTTCGTGTAGTGTGCAGTGCATTCGCCTCTTCGAATTTTATACGCCTAATTATGTGTAGATGGTTGTGTGTACATATAGTGTTTTGAAAGTCGTTGCGGGTGAGGGCGGGGAGGTCTGGTGAGGTGAAGTCGGACTGAGTGTTGAGTTGGTTCGGTCGGTTGGTGGAGATGGTGATGGCGATTATGTGAGCATTGGAAACTGGTTTTCTCTTTTTTTGTTGTTCGCGATGCTGCTGCTGGATGAAAACGATGATGATGATGTTTTGTTAAGCGAATTCGTTCCGTTGTGATCTCTTTACGAAGAGACTTCTTGGGAGTGTTATTTGTATTTATTTGGGTGTGTTTTGTTTTTTTTTTTTTTTATAGAAATTGGTAGTAAAATTATATTGTTTTGTGATGTGTGATGGCATTAAGTGAGAGCGGCGCACACACGATACGATAAGCGATAATTTTCATTCAACAATGATCAGAAGAGAGAGATAATATTTATTATTGGAGTGTAATATAATTTTGTAGTAGGCATTTGTAAATGTGGTTAAGCAGTGGGAGGTTTTGCTTGTATGTGTTTATTTTTAATTAGACGCCGTAATTTGTTGTTAATTTTGTATTTCAATTACAAAAATAGAAATAAAAATAATTGAAAGAGGGGGGGAGGTTGATTTTGGGTTAGACATTTAGAAATTTTTAGGTGATGACTGGCAGTTTATCCGTCACGTTTTTGAATGGAAATTTTCCTTGTATATGGTTGTATGTTTAATATGTTTATATCTATAACTGGGTAAACTGATTGATCTTTCCTCCAGTGTTTCAGAAATAAAACAAAATGATCACTCAAAAGAATGTGCCTAAAATGCACGTCAAACATACTTACATAAATAAAAGCACCTACGAAGGCATTGCAAAAAAAAAATTATTTCGAAGACTGCGCTCAAAGTTACGAAAATTATGCATAGTACCTGCTGTATATATGTACATACATACATACATATGTACATACATACATGCATGCACAGATACCTAACGAATTGGTTTGAGCCTAACTTTCACCAAATTTCATTGAAATTTTATTTGTAGATATGTAGGTATGAACTATGTATGCATGTAGGTACAGATCTAGTAGTCCTATTAATTTAATTTTTCGTTGCTCTATGTACTATGTTAATAAATCCAGACTGTTAAATACTAAATACGTACCACTACTCTTTCGGAATGCGTCTGAAATGCAACCACCTTTCTTATTCTAAAGGTTTAACAAGTTATCTTGTTCAGGGTTGTGTTTATTGGGCCATCCTTGCAGAATACATATTTGTCTTTAAAATTAGAAGCAGGTAGGTACATACATACACATTCTCATGGTTGAGATGGGATTTTGATCACTATATGAAAGAATGGCTACATACCTTCTAAAGGGGTTGGAGGAAGGTTTAGTAAACCTTTTTTTATTTCTTTTTATTTTGAACTCAGGGCGAAAAGAACTTGATTCTTAAAATTTACCTCGACCGTTCCTGCTAATCGCTTTTTCTTCCGCATTTTAGTGTATATTAGTGAGCTTTCATGGGTACCGTGGCTAGTACTTTGGGCTACTGTGCTGGAGGTTCAAGACTCAAAAAAAATTCAATGGATTTTCCAAATATTTGTATTTTTGTTTTAGTAGTCCTTTATACTATGTACATATCTGAATAACCCAACAATTAAGGCACAAAAAGTGGGTAGATAAAATTCGCACATGCATATGTACATAATTTCATAGATTACAAAGAAAGGAACAATTTTCCCTAATTGGATTTTAAATTGATAAAACTAATTGCTATCATAATTCCAAAGCCAAGGTGAGAATTTATTCCATTTATAGTTTGCTGTTTTCGAATAATGTTATCAGTTCATACAAATGAGACAGATGGCAACTCTATTCTTCCATTTCTTACTTTAATCTTGACCGAAAGTGTGTGAACGCAAAATGTACGCGAATACGGAAACGATGGAATTTTTTTTTTTGCATGGGCGAGATAAATATTTATGCAAAACGCGACTCGGTTTTGTGTGTGTGTGCATGTGTGCTGTGTCTAACCCGTCTGTCACACTTTTTCATTCAAGTAATTCCTGCTCTCCCTTTCACGCTCTCTCAGTACTCAAACCAACGTCATCAACTATTGTAAATTTTCTCTCAACGTTGGTCGGCAATGTAGTTTACCTTAATCAGACTTCTATTTTTTCTCTCCGAGCCGAAACGAATGTATGTAGTTTGTCGTAGATCTTTTTTCCCTTTTATGTTGTCTCGGTCTTCCATTGAAATGTGTCGGCATCACAGTTCACTCCCATCCCGGCCGATTTGTATACGAAAATCGCCATTTTGTTTGAGAGGATGTTGGCCGGGAATACCACCATCTCGCTCAGATTAACAGAAGGAGGCAAAAAAGCGAGAGCGAGATTGCTCCAATGTGTGTGTGTTTCTTTTTCTTCCTTTCGTGTAGAAACATTTTCTCTCGCCTCTCGGTATATGTTTTTCTTCGTCGTCCAACACAAAATCTTTTTTTCCACTATTTTGCATCGTGAAAAAGTTTCTTTCTGCTTGAAAAATTTGTGAAAAAATTTCAATTGTCTGTGATAAAATACGCAAAAAATAACTGAGTTCATGTAAAATTAATTTCGAAGTCGTATTTCCTATCAAAATCGGAAATTCAAATTAACTTTTGACATTTTTCTTCTCGAAAGGGGTGAATTTATTTTTTTTTCTTATGGTGCGGTTCGGTTTCTCGAACTGGTTGGTTAGTGGTGTGTGTGCGTTTTTTGTGTAAATGAAATGAGAAAATGAATTAGAAGAAAAGAAGACATCTTGTCAAAATTAAATTTTCAATTTTCTTATCCGATTCGAATTGAAATAGCAAAATATGAAAATGTAGTTGAGTTGTGCGAAAATTTCGATAAAAGATTTGGGATTTATGGTTTTGTGAGTTATTTTGTATGAATTTTGGGGAAGATTGCTGTATCAAGGGAATTTGTTTCTTCGAGTCTCGAAAGTTGTTCATCAAAATGAATTACACCAACGAAAAAGGTGAAAATTTCAATAAGAAATTAAAAAAAATTGTTTTACGTGTGGTTTGAGATTTACAAATGTTTTTTTTTCTTTTTTTTTTTTTTTTTGTAGATGTCCGCCGGCGCCCAATTGCAGATGGCACCACAGACGACGTCGACCATAAGCCATCACCAGCATCACCAACATCATTTTACCACTAATACACCACAGCAGCAGCAACATCAACAGCAACAACAGCAGCATCAGCCACAGCATCATCCTCACCACCCTCATCAAATTCAACATCACCAGCAGCAGCAGCAACAACAGATTTCACATCCTCAACAACATCTGCAGCAGCAGCAGCCTCATCCGCAGCAGCAGCAACCCCATCCACAGCAGCAACATCCCCAGCAACAGCAGCACCAACATCTGACGGGTCATAGTAATCCGGATTCAAATATGAGCACAGGATCTTCACACAGTGAAAAGGATGTCAACGATATATACAGTTCGGCACTAGGTGTAGGTGGTGGTGTAACTGCGTCCGGAGTAAACGCTGCTAACATTGGAGTTAATAATCCAAATAACGGTAATAATAACAATAGTAGCAGTTTAGTTGTAGGAGCAGGTGTAGTCGGCGTAGGAGCCGTCGTAAATAGTAGCAGTAGTAGCACTAACAATAATAATAACAGTACTCTCATGAACACAGGCAACATGGGTGCACTGGAGAAACTGCCACGAACACCGTCTGATCGAAAGCGAAAACGGAAAGCACCGCCGCCTTCAGCAGACGACAGTGGTGGCGGTGGTGGTGGAGCAGTTCCTGGCGTGGGCGTTGGTGGTGTGGTGGGAGGTAATGCGACCAAACACAATCAACGCTTAGTACTCCAAGTAGGCTCACCGAATTTCCCCTTGAATCTTGGTAGTACGCAGGCGTCAGCGTCAGATCGCTGTGGAATGCCAACGACGAAAGGTGCCCGCATCTCAATGCCGTTGAATGACAGCAAAAAAATAAACGAATACTTCAACAAGCATACGGCAAACAGTCCAATAAGGCAGCACACGGGATCAAAATCGCCATCGCCCTCACAGGGTGGTGGTACGCCTGGTAGTGGCGGACCCGGCGGGTACCCCCTATTTCCACCTAGTCCACAACAGCCCCCGATGAGCGGTCTGACATCCGTTGCAACGGCGGCGACAGCAACAACACCTGGCGGCGGGACGCCTGGAGTCGGTATGAATTCCGTAGCATCTGTTGCCGAATATCACTACAATAAAAATCGTCAAACTTCCAACATGGTTCCTCCGCAGTCACCACTGTCGACGGTGATGCCCACGACCGCTACTGGCGGCAACAGCGTGGTAGTACCCGGCAGTGTAGGTACAACAGTAGTGAATAGTACAAGTTCAATAGTGGTCGGTGGCAGTTGTGGTCCGCCTCCACCGCCACCGCCGCAACTCAGTACTAATTCGCAACAAACCTCCCAGCAGCAGCAGCAGCAGTCGCAGTCACAACAGCAGTCACAGCAGCAACAACTGCAACAGCAGCAGCAGCAACAATCATCCCAGCAATCAAACCTGCCACCTAACCAACAGCAACAGCAGCAGCAACAAACAACGACGCTGCTACCGCCACAACTCCACTCACATCATTCGCTTTCAATGCAGACAAAGTCAACACAGACCGATCTGTCGTATATTGAAATACAGGAACGAGATTCAGAAATTGAATCGAGCAAAACGCGACTCGACGAATTGACAAGACTGTCCGATGAGCAAAAGTGTCAAATAGCTGCTCACCAGAAGCTCATCGATCAACACAAATCGCACATTAACAAGTGCATCGACGTAGTGAAGAAGCTTCTAAAAGAGAAGAGCAACATCGAGAAAAAAGAGGCGCGGCAAAAGTGTATGCAGAATCGCCTACGATTGGGACAATTTGTAACGCAGCGGGTAGGAGCAACATTCCAAGAGAATTGGACGGACGGCTATGCCTTCCAAGAGCTGTCCAGGCGGCAGGAAGAAATTTCCGCCGAGCGTGAAGAGATTGATAAGCAAAAGAAGCTGCTGATGAAGAAGCGACCAGCGGAGAGTGGTCGTAAGCGAAACAATAACAGCAACAATAGTAGTAATAATGCGAGCGGTGTGGGTGGTGTCGGCGGTGGTGGTGCTAATTCAAATTCATCACGCGGAGTCGGCCTCAGTTCTGTTGGTATCGGGGGAGATTCCTCATCGTCAGCATTACACAACGGCGGTGGTGGTGTTGGTACTGGTAGTGGTAGTAGCGGTATTGGTGGCAGCAGTAGTGCTGGCTCCGATTCAGCAACGTTCCTAAAGCCAGATCCAGTGTCCGGGGCGTATACTGCCCAGGAGTACTATGAATGTGATGAGATTTTAAAACTGCGACAAAACGCGCTCAAGAAAGAGGACGCGGACTTGCAGTTAGAAATGGAAAAACTCGAGAGAGAGCGCAATTTGCACATAAGAGAGCTGAAGAGGATACTGAATGAAGATCAGGTGAGCAATATAGTATAAATTTATTTATATTTAGTTTATCCAAGAAAAAATCATAAAATAATTGCTAATTAGTTGAATAAAAAAAAAATTAAGGGTTTCTGTGTAAAGTGAAGTTGATACCAATCGGTCCCTACTCACACCATACACAAGAAGATTCTTCTTTCTAAATTCTATGTTTAGCGGAAATTACTTTGATTTTTGTCGTCCTTTAGTATACAAACTTTTTTATTAATAATTCAATTATTTCTTTTAGTCCCGCTTCAACAATCATCCAGTGCTGAACGATAGATATTTGCTCCTAATGTTACTCGGCAAAGGTGGCTTCTCTGAAGTGCACAAAGCATTTGACTTAAAGGAGCAACGTTATGTTGCATGCAAAGTGCATCAGTTGAACAAGGATTGGAAAGAGGACAAAAAGGCTAATTATATTAAGTGAGTTGTTGGTGGAGATATAACATTTGTATTTACTTATTTACAATATATTAACAATTGATATTTTTTCTTGTTTGAAACCAGGCACGCTCTCAGAGAGTATAATATTCATAAAGCCTTGGATCATCCTCGTGTAGTTAAATTATATGATGTCTTCGAGATCGATGCGAACTCTTTTTGTACAGTTCTAGAGTATTGTGATGGTCATGATTTAGATTTCTATTTGAAACAGCATAAGACGATACCAGAGCGTGAAGCCAGATCAATTATTATGCAGGTGAGTTTCCGCTGATATAAATCCATTAATGAATATGAATGTATGAATTGATATCGCTTAGGTTGTTTCCGCATTAAAATACTTGAACGAGATCAAACCACCTGTGATCCACTATGACTTGAAACCAGGCAACATACTGCTCACCGAGGGCAATGTATGTGGTGAAATCAAAATAACCGACTTTGGTCTGTCAAAAGTGATGGATGATGAGAACTATAATCCGGATCATGGCATGGACTTGACCTCCCAAGGGGCTGGAACTTATTGGTGAGTATGTGTGGGGATTTCAATTAGTTTTGTCTGTGTATGCATTTTGGGTGGTAGAGTAGTTGTAGATTAATAGATTAATAATTATTCTGTATTCGTGATATTCCTCATAGGAAATAGAATTTATGCCCGATTTCTTTCGATTGCAGGTATCTTCCACCAGAGTGTTTTGTTGTCGGTAAAAATCCTCCAAAAATCTCATCTAAAGTCGATGTATGGAGTGTCGGTGTGATATTCTACCAGTGTCTGTATGGCAAGAAACCATTCGGTCACAATCAATCTCAAGCCACAATATTAGAGGAGAACACAATACTGAAAGCCACAGAAGTTCAATTTTCCAATAAGCCAACTGTATCGAATGAAGCGAAGGTAAGTTGTTTAAATTTTTCAATTTCGTTTGGTTGTTTAGTAATAAAGAAAAAACAAACATCTTACTTCTTGTTAGAGTTTTATTCGAGGCTGCTTAGCCTACCGCAAGGAAGATCGCATGGATGTGTTCTCTTTAGCGCGGCATGAATATATTCAACCTCCAATTCCAAAACACGGTCGTGGTCAATCGATGACGGCGGCGCAACAACAACAGCAACAGCAGCAGCAACAACAACAGCAGCAATCGTCCACATCACAGCAGAATTCGGCACAGACTTCATTCTCAGCGGGCATGTTCGGTAATCTAAATCAATCCAGCTCATCCTAGCTGATGTCTAAACGTAATTCGAATTCCTAATTGCTGAAATTGATTGCGACAGCGCCGCCACTGCCGCCGCCGCCGCCATCACCATCTCCTTCACCGCCGAAGCAGTCGTCGTCGCCGCCGCCATCACCCACACTCATGTTCATGTCGAGTGCAGCCACAGTCAAGACAACGAAAGCTAAGATGACCAATGATCCTAGTTGTAGAACTAGTACTACAACAACAGCCGTAAACACAACAAAATCGACCACAAATTCTCGTACGAGACCAACAGCGACAGCAACAATAGCCAATCGACGTCGTAGAAAATCGTCGTCCACCGCCAACGCATCTTCCACCACCACCTCAAAGCGAAGCTGAGAGAAAAAGTATCCCAGAATAAATAGAGCATAGAAAAAAATTAAAACAAAAAGTGATTCCATAAAAAAACGTTCGTAGATGTCGCTAGTAGTATCCACGTTGACACTTTTCAAGAAATTGTGATAAAAAATGACCCGTTATTCATTCATTCATTCATTCATTCTCTTTCGTTTTTCTCTTTTATCGACAAAATCAAAACTATCAAAATATCGAAAGATATATTCTGATTGACTACTTTACAGTTGATGTCGAAAATTTTTCCTCTAATTTATGTTACAATTCAAATATTTGCATTTTGACCGATAGAAGAAATTTTTGAATTTTTTGTTTTTGTTTTTCTTTCAGTATTAAGTAGCTTCTATACCAAATTTTATTTTTTTAACTTAGCAATCACTCAATTGTTAGTTCTTTTTATACTATGAACAAGAGAAAAAGAGAGAACGACTAGAGGATGATACCAAAATATGGAGAGATTAGGGTGGACACTTTTTTTAATTCAATGAAAACAAACAAAAAATTCGCCCTCTCTCCTAACACCTAAAAAAAAAACAGTTAATAGTGATGAATAGAAGTAAAGTTTTAAATAGTGATGTACAGTTAATGAAACAAAAAATAAAAGAATCATAGGATGAGATAAAATAGAAACTAACGCAAAACAATTCAAAATAGATTTAGTAAAAAGGAAACACAACTGAGAGAAAAATAAGGGAAAACAAACAAAAATTAATTATGTAATAAGCAACTTATTAATTAGTTATTTCCTAAACAGTTAAAACCATAGGATGAAACAGTTTAAATTCATAAAGCAAGTGAAACCATTTAAAATAAATATATATATATACATAGATATATAAATAGTTATACATAAAAAAAATAGACAGTAACTTTATTTCTAAGCAAAACAGAAATAATTAAACGTGGAAAATTGAAGTAGAGATAAATATTAATTTTAAAAAGAAAAACAAAACCTAGTAAAACGAATACGCCCCTACTTTTTTTATCATCTATTATTATATTATTTTTTTGTTAGTTTTAGTTATATTATTAAATAAAAAATATTATTTTTAAAAAAAGAAAAAGAAAATAAAAAAAAAAAACAATTGATATAAAAATAATTATTAAACAAATAATGTAAGGTTAAAAATACACACCCATGAGACACATAAATTGTCCCTATTGATTGCATTAAAAATTTAATTTTTATCAAGAAAGAGAAACAAAAATCTTCAACATACATATTTATATATATATATAATACTAGGTATATATACATATACACAGCAGAAAAATTATTAAATATATAATAATTATTATGTATACACGATGAATATATGTATTTGTATGTAAAAAATAGACACTACAAACATATTTAATACATATGTGCATGATGTATGTATCTCTTGTGTATTTATCATTAAAATATTAAAAATAATAATACAAAAGTTATATATTCTCAAATCGAGCATGAATAAAGGTAGATATATATATATATATATATATATATACATATATATATAAATATATATAAAATGAAAAGAAAAAAAAACGAAAAATTAAATATTAAAATCTAATTATAATATTAAAACAGTTTTTGTGAATATAAAAAGCGGAATGAATATTTGTTGAGTATTTTACTATCTAATTAATAATATTAAAAGAGAGGAGTAAGATGATGAAAGAAACAAAAAGATAAAAAAAAACAAAGAAACAAAAAAAATAAAAAAAAAATAAATAAATGCGATAAAATTATTAAAAAAAAATTAAATTATTGTATTATTAACGCAAAAAAAAAAAAAAATACCAGAAATAGAATCATAGTTCCGCTCTCGCGCAAGGATATTTAGAAAAAACTAGCGGATCACTAATTATCACCACCCCCCATACCAAGACCACCACCACCACCTCCAAAATTCAAAACAGACAACCAACCAACTAAAACAACCAAGAAAAACTGGCAAAAAAAAAAAAAAGTAATAAAGATAATAATACACATCATCGGGACAAGTTATTTATTTATTTAAAAAGAAAACAAAAAAAAAAAACCTATATGAGTAAAGAAATAGAAATTAAAGACTCTTCTTTTTAACTGTTAATCTCTTAAATCAATTAAACTAAAATAAAAAAAAAACGTATAAATAATTAAAAAAAAAAGAAAAAAATAGAAATGACAAAAATCCAATACAATTAAAAAGAATTTCCAGTAAATATATAAAAAAATGCAAAACACACATATAAGTTTAAAAAAAAATTCAAAAAGATAACATTTTTTTGATTATTATATTACTATAGTGGTAAAAAGATTAAAACAAAAAAAATGAAAAAAACTGGCAACAAAAATCAATAAGATTAAATTAAAATACAATTAATTAAAAATAAAAATTACAAAAAAATATTTAAAAAAAAAAACTAGTGTTTCAGTTATTTTTATTTACATACATACGTTTATATTTTTGGTGCGTCTAACTACTCTGGGTACCCTTTGGTATAATAGGTAATAAATGAGAAAAGACATCCTATCATGGTGTCCGATTGGAACGAAATTTTCTCCAATATTAGCTATCAAGGTATGTTCATATGTGTTTTCATTGTACTTATACATAGGTGCCGCGTCACTCTTCGGAGATATTCTTTGAAATGAGATGTGGTATAGTTTGTGGTAGTTTTTGTATTACCATGGTATCCATTCCGAAAAGTTAAAAAAAAAAATCGGATTGCAACGTAATACATGAATGTACGTTTTGAAGTAATTACATATATGCATTTACATCACAAGAAATAGGAAATATAACCAGTCCTATCCAAGGTACCCGTTTCATGAATCGTAAAAAGATTCTGATTTGCAGAAAAATCATAAGTTCATGCTCACGTTCGGAAAATGTTTTCGGTAAGAGTCTCAGACCGGATACCATAATATGAATCCTATGGTTAAGTATGTCAGGACAAAACTTTCCGATTTTATACAAGTCGGGGAGAAGTCCGTTCCGATCAGATACGACATAAGACTGATGACGAGCTTAACAAAAATTCGCCTAGATGGTAAAAGAAAATAACATGCTTATATTTTTGTTTCAATTTTCAGAATTTGAACTTTTTAAACTGACTAGAACCATGTTCCGAAACAAATTTTCAAATCTATTTTAAGTTTCTTAATTTTTTATCGCCCTGTTGGCAAACAACACGGTGCATGATTCGGGAAGTAGGTTCAGTACAGATTTTATTGATCCCCAAAGGCGCAAAGAAAAAAAATTTCGATTTTTCTAAACAATATTTATTTTATTTCTAGTAAACGAAATGCAATACACCAATTGTCATTCTGACCAGTTTCACAGTGGAGAACCATCTGTTTTTTTGTTTGTCTTGTTAAAATGTGGGATTTTCGGTGCAGCGATATATAATTGTTTTATGGACTTACATATGTACTTATGTTCCACAATAGCGACATTAAAGGTTAAGCTATTGTTATCAAAAAATATTTGAAATATTTGGTTTTAGTTTACACGAATTGGTTTTTACGTACTATGTGTGTATGTATACGTATTTTTCAAAGTTGAATGAAACTCAATCGTTGACGATATAGGAGCAATATATGCACATACATAGTAGAAGAAAATGTTTTTTAAAGAGATATATATTGTATCACCAATGCAGCTTATATTTATGTGTAATCCTAAACATGTACCTAATCCGAATAATAACGCTCACTAGTCATATTATTTAGGAGGTTTGTACATACATACATCGGTATATCAATTGGAAACGATATTTATTTGGAAAAATATTAGTTGATACCACATAACAAGTAATGACAAAAGCAAAGTGTTTCCTTAGTATGTAGTAGTTCGACTTTACGGGAATCTTTAATGCATTTTACATAACGTTTTCAAAAACAATGAAATTATCATTTTAACTGCTTTCAAATTATTCTTTTGTAGAGGACTCAGTTATTCTGAGTAAATCGTTTTTACACTTCTGACTAATAAGCTCATTACTAGCAAAACTTATTCAGGTGTGTCTAGTTTAGGTAAAATTTTAAAATAAGTAAACAGATAAATAATAAGTTCACGTACCATGATAGTATAAATAGTTATCAATGAAGCGTAACGTTTTCAGATCGAAATTAAGTTTTGTGCAATACAGTGAAAACAAATATTATCGGTTAAAGGATGTTAAAGTTTCGTGTAGATTATATATTTTTGCTAATATTACTATTGACAGAGGCTGCTGCAAGACAAACATTTGCTGTACGTTTTACAAGTAAATTGTTTCGAAACATATTTTTTAATAAATATTTTTGCTCTAGGCATCGATTTCAAATTTGAATGACGGAATATCAGCAGTATTTCCAGAAGAGTCAGTACTGAAAGGACAGTTAGAAGAGCTAGAGTCGGCAACACCACGCGTAAATCTGGAATTACTTGCTAGTAACACCAGCTTCAGAGAACTATTAAAATCGATAAATGCATCAACAGCTACATCTTTGCATGATCTGCCCGCATTGACAGTATTGCCGTTAATAACAGCAACCCCATCACCCCAGTACCGTGAGAAGCGGCAAGAACCCCCACGACGAAAGCAACTTCGTCGGCGCCTAAAGCCCCTGCAAAAGCACCGACGTCCCTTGCAAGAAGGCCAGGCTCCTCAGCTGCGTAAGCAACTAAGGAGGCGCAAACGACCCAAGCATACTGAGCAATACCAACGCAAGAAGCGCCATTACAGTCAAGAGTACCAGACATATCCTCAACGACAGAATTACCAACAAGAGCAACAGAATCATTTACCTATATCCATTGATATCAAGCACCCCATAATACCGAAATATCCGCAGCTGCAGCAAACCCAACAGTCACCGAATTCTCAGCAAACACAACAACAATGGCAGCAACTTCACCAGAACATTCATCTACAGCAGTCCGGGCAAATGAGTGGGTACCAGCCGTACAACCAATCTCAGTCATTAATTTATTTGTGGAAGTTGTCGCTGCCCCAAGGAGTTACTCCAGGAGCTGCTACAGAAATCGAAATACCAGAAACGTCAAGTCCAGAACCAACACCTTCGGATAATTAGGATTGGTCCTCTGTAATATTTAATGTGTCTTAAAATGGGATCATCTTAACCTTTAATTTTTAACTTTAATTTAAACATTGGAATTGGAATATGCTAGAAAATTATCCATAAATACAAATGAGGTTGGGTTAGTGAATATATATTGATTGATTTCTAATGAGAGGCAGACCCTGGGCTTCCCCGAAAGAAAGTTATTTTTTTCCATATTCAGTCCCAAAAGCTAGAAGGATTCGGGGATACTTTTTCGGATCGATAAGAGACACATATAGATTATAGGAAAGTTAATGTTTTTTATCGTCTACGGTCTAAGACAAAACGTAGACTAACTTCATAATTAAAGAGCTTCTCCAAATAAATTAACTCCACGTACATGTAGCCAACTCCAATTAATCAATCGTTACTATTTATTTGAATAATAAAAAAAATATTTAAATGTGTACCACATTACCGACAGAGTGGAGTTCGGTCCCTCTATATTTCAGAGTTTGACGCTTATCTCCAATGCCATTTCATGCCATTTCTCATTTTGACAGAAGAATTCAGATTACATACTGACATTTTGAAGGAAAGTCAAAGTTACTTATTTAGGAAATAGTAGCGTTGTTGCTATTGCGTCCTTATTAGCTGCTGGTATACTTACAGGGCTCCTATGACGTATTTGGGAAACAAAATCAAAATTTAAAAAGTAATGTTAAGGACGTAATCTTCTGTGCTATTATTGGTGAACTCTGTTTATTCGTCTGTGGTTGTTTTCTTTCTCTGAATTTTGGTATTCCTACCTTAAAAACATAAACTCTGAACCGGATATAAATAAACGGAACAAACATGGCGTCTCCTATATTCATAACGTACGATAAAGTCAAAAGTGTTCTCACTTGGTCATTGGTTAATGAATCAGTAGAAGAAGCGTTAAAAGCAGTGGTAAACAATGAACAAACTTCTGAAAGCATTCCTTATGCCCATCAGCATGCTAGGACATTTACTCCAATGCAGAATAATGCTGGAGTTATGCTTACTATGCCAGGATTTGTGGGAAATCACAAATTGAGTGTGAATGGCAAAGAGAAGAAAATACAAACATTGGCTTGTAAGTTAGTAACATCTGTTAAGGGCAACGAACTTCTCGATCCGCCATTACCTTCAATTTTGGCGAATATTTTACTTTTGGATGCAGTAACCGGGCAGTTACAGTGCGTAATGGACGGAACATTAATTACTTCATGGAGGACTGCTTCAGCATCGATTGTGGCTACAAAGTATTTGTATTTCTCCAGAAGCCATATAAAACCCGATGATGGAGTACTACTGGCCATTATAGGTTGCGGAGTTCAAGGCAGAATCCATGCACTGGGAATGTGTTCAGTTTTTAAGGTGAAAGAGATTCGTATATGGAATCGGACTCACAGTAAAGCCGAAAGCTTGGCTGCAGAGTTGCACGCAAATAAGCAGACATTTATAAATCGAGATGTAATAGTGAAAGTTAGTTCAACTGTTCGTGAATGTGTTGCTGATGCGGATGTCGTAGTGACCGCAACGTACACAAGCGATCCCTTGTTGCATCTTGATATGTTAAAGAAGGACACGCATATTAACGGTAAAATTACATTTTATTTCTTTAGCAGTTAAGCTTATTGTTGGTTTTTTTTTTAGCTATTGGAGCAGGTATAGCACACTATAACGAACTTGGTCAGGATATATATGATGTTGCTTCTGTGTATGTAGACCATTGGGCTGGAGCAAAGACTGAGCTTAAGGGTCTGCAAGCCAATATCGTGAGTGAGTTGGGTGAGGTCATAATTAAAAGAAAGTTTCCACAACACGGACTCACAGTATTTCAGTCAATGGGTGGGTGGGAGTACAATGTTGCTTGTTTTAATTTAACTAAACAATTGAATTTTCAGGAATGGCTGTGGAAGATGCAACAGTTGCACAGGCTGTCTATCAGCATCTAAAGGAGCGCAATGAGATTTTTTGATTCAATGTTAAATTCCCTATTTTGTATTTGTTATTATTTTGTAAATAAATTCTTCTACTTACACTTCGATAAAAGTATACAACGTCAACGTCATCCATTAGTATGTGCTTGTTGAATAATTACTATTAAAACATGGCCTACACCCTAGAGAATGGAAGGCTACCGTGTCTCAGGCAGGGACTCTTCACGGGTCGGGAGCCCGTTAAGTAAGTAAGTACACCCTATCTGGGCCAGCACAAGATTGAAGAATTGAACCACCACTTTAGTGGATTTACCTACATATATATCTTTGCTTTAATGTTAAATGTGTTCTCTTGTTATTTTAAGGGCTCAGAGACCACACTGGTATGTGTTGCAGGAAGACGTTATTACGTTGGTGATAATCTTATATATAAAATGGGATATAATGGATCTGAATGGTGTCATTTGAGAGAATTTCATGCTCCTAGACTTGGCTAACGATTGGTGCATGCATCTACTCAAAGTATAAATTTCGTATTTGACAGTATTCGCATGGGTAACATTGGAATGATTTGTCATCTTTAGTTTCTTGATAGCTCCTTTAAGGTGGTTGGAAGTCGGTTCTTTACAGCCCTAGGTCTTCCTCAATATTATCCCTATTCTGCAGGTGATATTTTAATACATATATATACATATGATACATAATACATGTGATACATCCCTGTGTGTCTATGACGGTTTGCCCTTAACTTTTCTCTTTTTTGGATGTAAAGACCTCCGGTTATTGTTACATTACCACAATGTGCTCCTTCCTCGGGCTAAAGACTCTTCGCTTGTTTTGCATTCCAGCAAAATCATACTACGCGCAAACTGGTAGCTCAGTGATTTCGACTATCTTTTAGCTGATATGGGTATTCATAGTCACTGGCTACTCCAAACGTTAACTTTCTATTTCTGAATTTGTCTACGAGCGTCGTTAACTATCTGTTGGAGACTCTACAATTCTATACTTATAAATCTTCTACGAAAAATGGCCAATGGATAAGGATGTGGTCGAATGGTAATTGAACCATTAAAAAAATCAAGTTTTTTTTGTCCTTCTAGAGCCCGGACTTAGATTAGTCGAAAGCCATCTATTGGGGACGATCTTGTTAATCTAATTCGCAAAAGATGTTTTGCTCACCCGAAAACATGCGATTGTACGAGTATCATAAAATTACTTCTTGACAAGGTGATTTAGTAAATTGCATATGCGTCTTAAAATTCATAAAGATTTAGATAAATGTTACAAATACAGATTCATATGAGTTGCTTTGATACAAGATACTAATGTCAAGTATCTAATCTTCCCAATATTCGATTGTGCTTAGGTATTACACAAGCAACTATTACACGCGAATTATTAATGGAAAACTTTCAATTTGTTTAACATTTACTTCATGTAGTACTGCAATTTGGTAGAAATGCCCAGTACTTTTCGCCCATTAAAACTATCTGTTAATTAATTTTCTGCGCCTTCTATTCATGTCTATTTGCTCAAAGCGGTTTACCCTTTCAGCATGCTATTAGCCGGACTCCTAAACATCTATTGTAGTTCGCCCTATACTACCTATCCACTCCTTCATTTCCAATTCCCAATTTTGTTTAAAGTATTAATAACCACCCGCAGGCATTGACCAATGTTGCTGCGGCACTACCTTAGCGCTGCCTAGTTGAAATAAAAAAATCCTCTGCACACCGACATTAACCAAAGAATCAGATCATCGATCGATTTTAATCAAAAAGTTAACAATGAATACCAGGGCGCACTTCACCATACACACATGTATACGTCTAGGAATCAGGTGGATATTGATACACCAAAATTGTGCAACAAACAAAAGATTTATCCTGAATACAACCCTAATACAATAGCCACATAAATTCAATCGCACAAGTTAGGTATGTAGATACAGACAGTGCTCCACCTCTAGTGGCATGACCTCTTCCATAGATTGGGACTAACTTTGGTGATTGGACTGGGAGTGCAGTGATCGCGTGCTCACAAATGCTTTGGGCTCCATCATACAGATGCACATCTGAGTCGCGCAATATCGCCTTAAATAATGAACGTTTTGGACTCTTCGTTTGCATTGGACCACCAGCTACAGTCCAAATGCAAACAAAGAGGTGGTGGGCAATCGTTTGCTCTCAATGACGTCTAATGAAAGGTAAACAACGTGAAAGAGATTCGGGGAATGGGTGTCAGTTACTAATTAGTTAAGTGTTTTTATTTTTTGGTTTTTAGAGACTTTTATCGTGGAATAGCACGCAGTGTTTTCCAGTCAATTGATTGAATGTGTCAAAATATTTGAACACATTAAAGTGTCATTAGGAAGGCAAGTAGATTTCGAAAGGGTTATTGGTTTCTTTTCGAAATACTCATTTGTAGTACGGACCTGTAAGAGCACATGATAATGTAAAAACTAATCTAATAAGCCATCATTTCAGTTTTATATTTAATGGCGGCAAGAACTATGTATATTGTGTGACAATTTTAATGAGTATACAATATACGTACTAGACTCTTAAGTCATTGATTTGACTTCATCTCCAATTGTTCATGACAATCTGTCATCGCTGATTTATTTTGATTTGCAGTCAATATCTGACCTTGTAGATAATTACATCGCTGATTAATATTAATTTATAAAAAAAGTAATTCATTCCAGCCAGACATAGAAATCTGATGTAATGCGCCTCTCCCACATGACGCACTATTTACGCAGTGACATTGGCATAGTTTTTTAGTGACAACCAATTGCTTAGGTTAGAATGTGAAGTAGGATATTGGGATTTTTTAAATACGATGAGTATTTCCTGTTAGTGTGTACTTTCTAAAATTATTTGTTTAATTGTCCTGAATCATCTGCTAAAAAATGTTAAATCGATTTCATAGTTAGTAGCTATGCTTACGTGATGTGGTTGATTTATTTCGTACAGACCTCTCTAATGAGTCACAGGGTTTACCACATGCATTTTTAGATACTGCCAGAAATATAATTTTGTTCTAGGATGTTGGAATGTATTTGATTTTGAAGATTACTTAGGTTGATAGGTTCATTACATCAGCTCCTGTACTCTTCTGTACTCTTATTACAGCTTTCTTATTGATCCTTAGTGAATAGGGTTCGCAACTACCGTGAAATATTGTACAGTAAGGGAGAGATTGTTCTTGTGAGTCCTGGAAACGATGTCTTTCCAGTGTTCTGTTCCTCAAATGATATAGACTTCGTAAGAAATAGAGTTAGTGAGGTGTTTACTCGTGAACCTCTTCTTTGCGCCATACTCAGGCTTTTACATATGTATGCATATTGTCATCGATGATTTTAAATTTGACTGTGTGTTTCTTTAGAAGATTTTGACCAGTGAATGCATTTATGAACATTGTTACCGATTTCTTATCGTTGTGTAGGAGATTGTTGGTTCTGGTTTTGTGTATGTTAAAGATAGTTCTCAGATTGTTGGTTGTCACTGGGATCTCACGTCTGAATCGCTCCTTGAGCACTACAATTCGACAAAAAATTTGAATGCCTAGGGAGCTGAAGAATCCATTGGATAGGGCGTTCTAGTTCCTTTTTGAAACACCATTGAATACTATGTTCTCATATCAATGGCTAATTAAATGAAGACGCACGATCCACTTGATCGCTAAAATATTATTTCTGCACCAACAAAATACGATGAACACAAAATCTATGACGTTTGCCTACTTTTTAAATAGAATGCAAATACTCTTCCATCAATACTCTCTTTTACAAAAAACTACAAAACGTTTGCGTATTCGAACAGAATTTTTGCAAATATGTACATATGTATGTACATATTGTAAAAAAATTTAAGTGAAAAAGATAGATAAAGGTATGTAGATACCTATCTTTGCATGTGTTGCAATGAATTACCATTTACGTGATAATGGAGTATTAACCAGACACCTACCAGTGGATCCCCTCACTTTGGGGATGCACTACTTGTCATACAAATATTTGAGTCATTGTTTAATTTAATATTCTCGTATTTTATCATTGTTGACATAGTTATGTAAATTCTCCAACCATCTAGTTAATGACTATTGCATGAATTTACTTCGTGATTATTATAGAACCTCGCTACATATGGACTTACATATGTAATAGAGACATCATATTAGTGGACCCTTATTCGAGAAACCACATCATCATCATTCTCTATTTATCTAATTCTCGCTCTCTTCAATGATATCCTTTAGTAGCCAACATTCCAAACAAAAAAGAAAATGTACAAACTTTACCAGCTCAATCAAACCTCATTTGCAAGACAATCCCTCTTCTCGATTATCGGCTTCTTGGTTAGTGGGACAATTTATCATATCTCTGCGACCACAAATAAATAAATGTAATATAAACAATATAATGAATCTACACCAAGCACTCAGGCTTATGTTTCACTCCTCATCAACCCACTAACCAGATGCATTTTGATATCCATTTTTCTGGATCAATAGCCGTGCCTCATTGCTTTCACCCTATACACATCTAGTGCACACTTTTCCTTCAACCGTCTTGAGACAGACAAGAGAGCAAAGTTTTCCTTTCATTCTTTTTTTTCTATTCCATATAATTAGTCTAAAACCCATTCAAGATGTGAAGTCGAACTGTGGCTGAATGAATCTGCACACCCTCCTAACGACCACTATCTCCATTGTCTTGAAAGTGAAATACACGAACTGACGTTTAAGATTGTCGTTGTGGTTTGACAGCGCCATCAGCCATGAATATTTCAATGTGGCATAGTTTTACATTGAATCCGTAGTGCAACAATTCATCTTTGAAGAAAATGTAGGCTGAAGAACAGATACCGTAAGGAAAGGTCACATCATTGACAATGAAATAGTTTTCCCCCGCTTTTGAAGTTAAGAGCTAAAGTACTTTTCCATGCAAGCTCTATTCGGTAATTTCACACCACACGTTGTTATACGGGAAAGGGTTTATTATTTATGCGAGAACAACAGGCTGCTGTCACTGTTTCTATGCTAAGTTCAGCGAAAGAATGAGTAAATGACAGAAAAATTTCCCGCGAATTACTTTTAATTAGATACACAACCATTCATGCAGCAGGCGTTGTGTGACTGTTTGAAAAGCTGTTCCACTTACATCCTACGGCTGCAGTGGGCCACACCTTTCTTTTCTTGATCCCCTCAATGTGAAACCCTATTTCACCACCTCACCACAAATTATTGCAAATGCCTTCACCACCGTTGGGCATAGAGCACCACTTCTCTATTGGACTACTGCCACTTTTGTTATTACTTAACTGTAGCCAACGTGCCAATATGTCATTCCGACACAATAACTAACGTCAAACTCATTGTTTCATATCCTAACTGTTATTCCGCGGTATTTAGCATAGCAATTGCTGTAAAATATGAATTAACCGTTGACCTTGCTTAAGGCATAATGCAAATACATACAAATCATGGGGCTGAAACCACTGAAACCCTGTTATTAGTTATATTAGATTCGTTGTTTTGACACCCACAATAGCCGAAGTCAACGTCAACGGACCGCGACAAAATTGCTCTGCAAAACCATATAGCCACGGTTGAAACTGTAACAAACGATATGCTCTCCATTACCCTTTGTATAGTGTAGTTGAAAAGTAAATGTACGGTTTTTTTTTACATCTGTAAAATTTCCATTTTCCAATTCTTACATATGTGTATGTATGTAATGTAAGTTACGGTTTGTTTTGATATTTCGCAATTTTATATCATAACTCGAGTTCGGTTGCGACAACTTTATGTTTTATTTTACTGTGCCCTGTGCTACTATGGCGTAAATTGGAAGACAGTATGTATAGAGTCTTCATAGTTCTTTCCCCCAATTGTGGCACTAGTCCAAACAAAAACTAGTGATATGATTCTGGGTGGGTTGTAAACTAGAGTTATTTAGTTTTACCAGCAATATTTTTCTATTCGTTTGGTTTGAATAATATAATCCATAAATAAATCCATCTGTTTTAGCAATTGGGTAAACAGGATTAGTTGGATTTAAACTCAGTTTGTAAACAGAGCAGTTTGTAGGATTTCGATAGTGGCGACGAATTTTGATGTTTGTTTAGAGATACCTTTTACATTAAAGGTGCATATGAGTAGTCAGTAACGCAATAGAATATTTTACAACCACCTTGTATGAGTCTTTAACTTGAAAAAAAAAATAGACGATTTAAAGAAAAGTTCGACTTAGGAAGCACCATGCTCTGCGAATACGAGAAACGTAAGCCGAACCTTAACGTACTTTATATGTAATGAAAATGGGTTGAAATCCACACTCAATTTCAGTTATTTCTAACTAAATTAGGACATTCTATTTGTCTGTCTACTTGGTGGTCATCTATATCCTTCTTGTTTTGAACAAACTGTTGCATCACAGTATTTACTTTCTTCTGTTCGTTGTGTTTTGCCGCTTGTAATTTATTACAACTAAGGCATGATAAAATATAAAAATACCTATAGTAACATTGCTAGTATAATATTTTTTTGTTCCACTGTATCTAACATGATACACGTACTAGTATCACAACAAATAATTATGCTTTTACGGTAAAGTTACGGTTCGCGATTGAGGTAGCCACCTTTCGAATACAAAAATGTTCCTCAATTTTCTGTCGTTTTTTTTTTTGTTTGTTACTAATCTCTTATTGTTTTTACCTTTTTTTGCGTACAATAACCCGCAGAACTTGATTGCTGGCCTCCGTATTTTAAGGCTAAGTCATGTTGCATATATAGAATTAGAACACCGAGAGCGCTCCCAAATTCAGGTGCTACTTTATACACCTTAAAGTGATCACATGGCTTATGAATTTCCAGACTATATTCAAGGACACAACGATGTCAAGAGACTTTCCTTTCCTTTTCGTTTTTGACTCTTTGGTTGCACTACGGATGGTGGGTGTGCCTATCGCACTCCTATGGCAACGGTATTTCAGTGTAAATTCACAATAAGTTTGGTATTCAATTGATTTTATCGTGCAGAGATTAAAAATAAAATTAAATTTGTTTGTGGGGGAGGCCGACAAGAGATAATAACATGATGTGGTAAACGAAAATTGATACTTTAAACGAGTAGATAAGGAGAGCAATTAAAATAAATGGTTTGTTTAGTGTAAATTAATTGATATATTAATATTAATATGCGTAGCTAACCAGAAGAGATGGATTCTTGTCGGTTGTAATTTTTAACCTCTTTACATAATGCGAGTTTCAAGGAATTAGGTATATTTACATATGTATATGTTGTTTGGAATTGGTTCTGATGTGTTATTTATAGTATGTCTTGAACGATCGTGAGCACAATTGGGTCACCGATGTCACCGTTGTCACAGGTAACACTCTCGAATACTAGTCGGACGATCATGAGAGGTGGGAACTATTTGGTGTTGTCTTGGATTCGAACTTCGAATTCCTTAAGGTTGCTTGATCGTTTCGTTATCTTATTCTTAGTAACTTAGTTCTAAAGTTCTACATAAACTCACTCAGGGGTAGTATTCTCAATTAGTTTTCAATTGGGATCCCTTGTTCAATGTCTCTAAAAATGTCTCTACTCACACTATAATCTGAGATAATATTTATTCTATAAGCATGGCCATGCCCCCAACTTGCTAATCTAATGCAAACAAATCTCTGTTATTCATTCAGATAATTAAAACAATAATTTGTTTAGACCGTAATACCACGTTATTACAAGAACGTACCACAGTTAACTTATACCACTTTTCCTAATTAAAATCCAATGAATATTAAAACCCAACCTCACCTACCACTTAAGATTCAAACGCACATATGCGCCGCATACTTTATACTCGTATATACATATTAGATCTCAATCGCATCCAAACCGACAATCAATCGCCGGATCGCCCTCAAGTTAAGAAATAATTAATCCATAATAATTTCTCACAAATCCGAATCGGACTGAAGTCAATTTTATTCGCAGCGAAATTAGTCACGATCAATTCCCTAGAAAAACCACACATGAATAACAACTACTTGATGCCACACGTTTCGTCCATATCGTTGAACACTAGTAGTTTCTACTAATACGCTGCGCCGCCGGAAATAACCTTGAAGCGGGATAGAAAAGCATTCGTAAAACTTATCTCGAGGCTTAGTATAAGGCACAGGCATCCAGATATGCCAATCAGTGGTTCCGAAACTATAAGCTTGTACCAACTAAAGCTCTGTGAAGCTCCTGACGTCGTCGAATTACGTCACTAATTTCAAACTCAGGTTTGGGCGGTTTGACTGCTGGCTTGCGACAGTCATTCCCAGCTGTCTTCAGTCGACCACGGCAATACCATTCTTCTTGTGCTGTGTGTTACTAGAGTAAAGGTAATTCACTCACTCACTCGCTCACCAACTTACCACAATCACCGTCGTCATCGCTGAGTAAACATTTTTTTACAGCACACGGGCTCGGCTGCTTTGGTTCGGAGGCACTGTTTGAGTCTTTGGTTTGTTTGGCTTTGATCACACTGAGTTTGGTCAGTTAATAGCGAGTTCTCCGCGACTTATCGCTGCAGTAAACAATCGGCGGCACATGCGCTACGTTCTATCCACACTGATCGGGCGCGCGATCGGTTTTGTTTTTGTTGGTCCAGTCTACCTGTTGTGAGGTCTCCAATCGGTATCTCTCCTAAGCACAATTAAAATAGTTTAATTAAAAAAAAAAAATATCATCAAATTAAGTGAAGTGCATGGCAAAGATCGCTTTTCTTTGAGAAAGAGAGCGTGAGTCAAACAACTTGGGGCAATCTTGCATAATAGAAAGAAATACATACCACACTACGACGACAATATAACGACCAGAGTCGCGTCGTATAGTGTGAATACAGTATAAGTGAATTTATTTATTTTTTTTTTGTTTTCTGTTGTGTATGGTATGCAAACGATCGTTGTGGACCAGATAGTTTGGTAAAAAGTTTCCAAATAAATACCTTTCAGCCGGGTTGTTTAGAGGCGCGCGCGCGCACACTCTCCTCCGTGGCGGCGAACCGAAAATCGTGGTTGTTACAGATTCGATTAAATTCCTTTTTTTTGCAAAGTTAAGTTGGGCTTAGAAGCTCAATTGGACACCGGGACGCAATTATCCGAGCTCACGAAGGCTGATATTGATATACTTTCCTGTGTCGAGAGGTAAAGCAACAAAATAAAAAAAAGTTCAAAACTTCCACATTTGTTGAAAAAGTGATTGGTTTTTTTTTCTTGCTTTTTACTTATTCGCGTTTTATTTTTGTTTGCATTTTGTTTTGTGTCCAGTGACATTAAGTCAATTGACATTAACGAGAGGAGGGGAAACGCTAAGTAGGAGGAGATCCAACGAAGACGACATCACATTTGAATAAGTTGCAACTGCTAGAGGTGGTGGTATTGGAGGAATGCAATCCTAAAGGTAAGCCTATGCCATTTAGATTTTGTATCGAGTTTAGCATATGCGATACGAATAGTACGACACAATGGGTTGCTAGATAATCATTTTAGATAGATAGTTTAGCTAGGCGGTCTTTTTTTTGCTGTGTTCGGGATAGACTATGAGGGAAAATGTTGTTGCGGCTGATAGCTTAATTTATTACTGATCGAGTGCCGCTGGGTAATTATAGAAGGTTGATTGGTTTTTATTCAGTGTGTCTATGATTAATTAATTTAGATTCAATGAGAAAGAAATCAATGGGTAGTAGTGAGTCTGGAGATGAGAATGCGGTGTTGGAACTCAGCATAATTGTACAAGTATCAAAATGTTTTTTTGTTAAAAAATCAAACATAAACAATTTTGCCATTTTGGTCAGGAAAGTTACTGTTTTTAAGTTAATATAGTTATTTGAACGAATTTCCAAGGACCGGCATTTGAAATTTTGATCACAAGATTCTGTAAATCGAAACTGCAATACTGACAAGACTTTGATAAAGCTATTTAACTACTTTACGCAGATAGGTAAGTAGAAAGAAAGAATACACGAAAGTAGAAAAGAAGAATGGTTCTAAAATTGTAGATTCTTTTCTGAGGAAGATAATCATTCTGTGTACGCATACCATCAAGAAGTTGGTTTCTATTATTGCTCTTGACTTATGCTAGATCACATTACAAGGCAATGATCCAAACTTAGGGTCTACCTGCCTGGAAGGATGGGTACTCAAAATTTCGCTGGATAGAATCATTTTCATTAAGTTGATGAACTTAAAATTAACGGGTTCTTTGCAAAAGTGGTCCATTATGACTTAGTGGATCTACATATATTCATTTGGAGAGGTTTGGTTAGGGCTGGCTCATGTGTCAGCACACTTGCATTTATTTAAAATCATTAGTAAAGATCGTGTTTATACATTGATAAACATTCGTTCTACGACCGAACCTTGATGGGCATAGTTCGCTGTTTAATTTTTCTCATTAGAAAGATTTTAGAATGAGTTGACGATAAGTTGTTCTTAAGTGAGCTTTAAACTCTCATATAGTACCTATATATTCTGTGCTTTACAACTAGATGGGGAAAAATTATTGGGTTTTAGCATTATAATACTCATTTACAGCTTCGGTTTCGCTGTTTTTTCTGAAAGGTGTCCATATAGCTTCCGAAAGTTTATCATTATGTACATCTTTTTGATGAAAAGATCAGTACCCACAAGAAGTTCCAAATTTGACGAAATTTTATGCATCACCCTTGGATTGGACTTGATGAAAAGGGGCATTTAGATTGTAAATTTGAGAGCTACAAGTCTGTATTGACAGTTTGGCTGCAATCCAGCAATCCGAGATAGGGAATAGTGGGTCTTCTCTACTGTGGCTGGAAATCCATTCATCTATCTGGAAATAAAGACAAGATGTAGTTAGTGCAACTTATCCTAGTATCCTTACGAGTCCCTTAATGGGACTTAAAGAGTGTGCATGCATACAAAAGCAGGAGGTGGTGTGAACAAAGGAGGTTTTTATCAACATTGTCCAACACTTATTGATCTGGAATTATCCAAAGAAACACACTGGCTTGAAAAACATACAAACATTCTAAAATTCACTTTTTCTTTTATTTTATGTTTCTATCTCTCTCGATCTTTGGAAACATATTTCAAAATTGTCAAGAAAACCATCCATTCCACTCTTGCGAAGAATTTAAGATCAATAATACCAATGGTTGTGAGAAGATAAGTCCTGATTTCTATCCAGGCCTGTTACGACAAATATTTTTATTTTTTGAAACTTCCTTTCAAAAATGTATATTCCACTTAGAACTAAAAAGTTATGGAGAAGATGGACTAAACCAACTAAAAAGCATATCCAGTTACCCCGGTCCTTAGTCTTCAGTTGCGCACTCCTAGTTTGTTGCTATAACAGGGATATATGTATGAACTAGATCGCACTATAGCCCAGATTCTCACAACAACTTGTTTAAGATCACTCTTCACACCATCTTTCTTTACCCTGTTGTCCTGTAGATCGAAATTCAAATTCTTATATATTATTCACTTTAGTCGATCCCAGCCGTTTTAGATTCGCCGAAGTACAATACGTACTTTTTAAATAATACATGGTATATATGTACAATATCCTTTAAAGCTTGCACAAACTTTTTATGTGCAATTGGTAAAAGCTGATGCTGGTTCCTTTATAAGAACATGGATCTGAGTATGTATATACTATATATATCTAAAAACCTATTTATTTACATGTGTCACATTTAATAATAACCAACTGACGTGGCTTCGAATTGCTATGACTTTGAAGAACAGCTGAATGAGCAGGAAGTCGAAATGTGATTTCTTATAAACTACAAACTTATAATATTTTAGCGCCTATTTCTTTAAGCACACCATTTCTTTTGATTTTAATCCTAAAATAGCAATATCACCCGGCATTATCAAACTCCAATCAATTCTACCAAGAAAAATCCATTAGCCTCTACCGATATCAACTCCAAACGCAATAAAACACACAAAAAAAATGCATTTCAGTGGTCCCAGCCATGCTAACGAGCAGGTAACTAACACTAAACGCTCTGATTATTTCAACGAAATCTTATTATTATTTTGTTTTTCTTTTTAGAAAGGAAATACATTTTCGTTGGTTGTTATAATTTTTCAAAATTCAATGCACACAGAGTTTAGAAATACCCCTGGTCGTAGCCAACGAACCAACCAAGCTAATTGACTTTTACCGCGCGGACTCCATGGGAAAATGCCAGCATTGCATGCAACATTGCACTTTTGAAATCCCAGGAAAAACGAACTCCAAACATGAACACTTATCCATGGAGCGGTACCTACTTGATCGTGAGGGTATTTCAATATTACACGCCCCTTCTCGCACACAAATTGGGTTATCCCAAAAATGTATAGCAAGGTTGAAGGAGGCGTATTGTGTGTTGCCAACTACTTTGGTGTACTTTGGTCACTGTCCGTCGTACCGTAATCGGATAGTTTCGCCAACGGAATTGCATATTTTCATAAAGATACAATAACAGCGAGCAAGAAATACACTTCACGAAGATAAGTTTAAGTAGATCTCGGAGTTTCAAAGTGCTCTCTGCTTGACCTTCATTACGCCAAATTCATTGTTTTTGACTGAAACAAAAAATGTCGGCATGAGAATGGGGTGCCATTGTAAACGTGGACCTGCTAATCAATGTTCCGCATTTAAAAATGGTACCAAGCCCCATTGTGATGAGGCACGCCTTAAAATGTGCCATTTTTTCCCCGTCTCTCTGTGGGGTAATTGTGTTGCCAAATTCATAAATCAAAAGATTAATGGTTGCAGTGTGCTGAGTGGGAGTCTAGAGTGCGCGGAAGTGTGGTTCTTAAGCGAATATTATGTAAATGGAAATCGAAGAGAATCAGTGAGTCGATAAGTTGTGTATTTAATTTCATTTAATTTAATTAAGTGGAGTTGGGTAATACAAAGAACATAAGATAAATGAAGTGTTGAGGAACTACTTAGGGACGAAATAAAAGAACAATTTGAATAGCTCACCATGTTTAAATTGCAGTTAGAGATATTGTGTTCAATAGCAATTAGATAAAACAGTGTTTATTGAGCTCTTAGGCGCTCCAGTATCACGTGCAAAATATATAAAATGAATTCTTAATTGTAAAGCAATATTAATCGCTAAACTATAAATTTGACAGCTAAGTTATTGATTTTATTAGTTGTTGTTTTATTGTATCAATACGTTCAAGGAATGTAGGAAATAACTTTCTGATCTTTGAGTTAAGCTAGTTTCGAGTAGTCAAAGTAGAACGCCAGATTCAGATCAATACAGACCCATTGTCGTTTGCCTATTGGTTAACCTTATTCTAAACATATTTTTGCTGTGATGAAATTGCAACTCATTTAGTTCAGTTCAAGCTATCGTTCATCTGTCTACGGGATATTTCTTCTGGAATCCATATCGATGAGTCTTCTTCCATTAGCCTCAGTTTCTAGCCTTTCATACATACATTCTCACTCATATTAAAGTAGAAATGGATTTCCTATCGTTTTTCATAATCCTGTTTGTCTTTCCTTTATCGAAACAAGGCCTTATTGTTCTAGTGGTCACACAAGGGTCCGTAATTCTTTCCGAGAGTTACGGCTTGGTATTTCGCTATGTCCAAGTACAACCAGCAGGAACCAGCCCTTCTCCACAGGTATTCATAACTAGAGATTTTATTTCGGTACCAAAAATCACTTCTATTGCTGCCTGGATGATAGAAAACACTGCTATGGTTCTTTGAGTTTCATAGCACTATGTCAAATCACCTAAGACCAAATCAGAAAACAAAAAGAATCAGCAGAGTTATTTGCCAACACTTCGGGGGTCAAAAAGAGATTTATCAAAATTCATTAACACCTCTGATTCTAGATCACCCAAAATCGAAAAGAAACAGAAAAATATATATTAAATATAATATAAAAAATAAATATTAAATCGCCCAAAAATGTTTATTTAATTTTTGAAATATTTAGCCCGAAATCAAATGTATTTTTGAACATTTTGACATAATGGTAAACAGCTGAACAATAAAAAAAATCTTGAATGATTGTTGGTATTTTCGGATTACGATACTAGACGGCCAGGATTTTGTTGACGTTTAGAAATGTCAATCTGTCACTCGACAAAAGTGTGACAACATAAAAAAAATTGAGAAATTCACGAAGTAAACAATACGACAGTACATCAATTTACTTACTGTGAAAAGCATTACGCTTTCTTGTAAAAAGGATTTTTTGTTCAAACCTAACCAAATTCATTCCGCGCCAACCACTAATATGTCAAAAAAATCCGAGGATGTGCTCAGATAGGACTGATCTGATAGTGGGTTATAAATATTTTGCGAAGTAAAATTTTTCTGATTTAAGGGACTTGGTGTTGAGCGATATGGCAAAGACCAGCCTTAAAATAGCAACTTTTCAATTCTAGAAACGAAAAAAAGACTCAAATAGTTTTTAATCGCATATGAACTTGGACATACATATATTTCTTACCTACAAGTTGCCATGTCAAATGTCATATCGAAGACAAAAAGTCTCACGATTCTTAGCTTCAGCGAAAACAATATATGTATATTTATTTTCAAGTCTATTATTCAAGTACAGAATGCAATAATAAGGCGCGTCAATAACAAGTCCCACATGAGTCCACAGTATACATATTTAAAAAAAAGAACTAACGTAGCACCCGAAGCTGACAGCACAATAACATTTCTAGCACCTTCAATGAACATACATAAATAAATGAATGCAAACGATTTTAAAGTTTTATAAACTTAATTTACTGAAAAAATACAAACCTGTCTAGGTAAATCAGTATTGATTCTGATGATGTCCTTGATGCGCTGAGCATTGATGCGGGAAAAACTCTGATGTATTACCTGCGCTCGATAGACGAGGAAAACAAGTCGTTATGATTTAATATTCCTACTATGATTTTTTTTTTCAATTATGCTATGTAAAGCAATTAAAAATGACCTAATGGATTTACACTTCATTTTCGAGGTCAGTCTTACTAACACGGGAAGGGAGAGCTGTAAACGAACATCATCGGGGTCATCTGAGGTCATTGTAATCGATTTTATAAGTACATAGAACGTATCTGCTACAAGACCGAGAAAAACCTGGAACAGATATGAAACGCATACCTACTTATAAATATGACAGATTGTACCAGAGTTTGGTTATACAAGTCTTAATCAAAACCCCAATAAATTGACGACACATTTCTGTGGTCTATAAGTGGGTGAGTTTAATGCGAGGCGACGTCGGGCGGCTGTTTGTTTCAATTAACATTATTTTTATTGATTTTTGCCTATTTTGGGTTGTTGATGATGACAAGGCTTGACAGACTGATCATTAACTGACAGAATGTGTTAATAATAATGACATAACAAATATGAACAATTTGACGGTTCTTTTTTGTGAATTTTCTGGCGCCATATTAATTTTTTACAAGTCGATAAATATGTAAGTCAGAATATTTTCTGTACATGGCTATGTCCAGATGACTTGAGTTAAAGTGTACTCGTTATTAATTATTTTGGTTCGACAATTATTGAAAAACATTTCTTATACTTTGTACTTGTTATTGTACGTCTGCATGAACGTCAAAAATGTCATTTAATTTGCTTATAGGTTAAATCCGCTGACGCATGGCAAATTTTACAAACTGCTTTAAACACGACTGCTATGTAAGTAGTTTGGCTAAACAAGTATATACAAATTTTGGACTTTTATTGCTATTGAAAGAACTTAACAAAATTAATGGTTTCTATGTATGTATGTGAGTGTCAAAAGTTAAGCCTTAGCAATAAAAATTAAAATCACAACAGGTTCTAAATATACGTACCTAAGTAGCAAAACAAAAAAACAAAACACATAATAAAAAGTACAAAATGTCATGGATGTCATTAAATTGACAGACAAGATCTGCCAATACGTAATGTGTTTTATAAAAACATTCTTACATTTTTGTAAGTATGTATGCATGTATAATGTATCAGAAAGTTCTTCTCTCGGATCTCCTCTGTGACTTTTGCACGTCAATTTAACTTTATCTATAATCTCTAGAACCACTTTAGAATCTCTTTTTAGTGGGTTTGTCCATTTGTCAGTGTCACAAAGTTAATTATCAAACATAATGAATCTTAAGTCTCTTAAGTCTCGTGCTCATGAAGTTTATAATACCCTTGATATGTAAGTATAACTCGTAAGTAAAGGCAGCTAGTTATACCGTACTACTTTCGATTTCCATGTAACTTTTGCCTCCTTTCAGGCGGATCCTACGAACTGAGTTATCAGAGTTAATCGAACTTAATGAGTTCCTTTTAACTATCTTGATACATACCACTTTTTATACATTTTAAAGCCGCCTATGACAGAAGTTCTAGAGACCCTGCCAATGCCAATGCACTTATGTATATGCGAAGTTTTGACAGGGTACAACTTTCAAAAAATGTTGCTTGACAACCAATATCCATTTCTCTAACAGAATGTAAGCTTTGTTATGTTAAGTACAGGGTGCTTTTATATTCGATGTCGATGTCCAAAGGAGATGTTTTTTGACTTTGCAATGTCTAGTGAGGAATCCTGTGACTATTCGAATCTGCTGATGGGTATTCCACATCATGAAGGTCGATGCAGATCCTTTTCTGGCTAGTATGTATGCAATCTCATTTCCTGCATGTCCGCTGTGTCCTGGCACCCAAATGAGATGAACTCGGTTTGTATACAATTCAATGATTAATTGGCGGTGGAAACCATTATTCTTAAACTCATTAATAAATAACTTTTATATTTGGAGGTATGCATACCTACAACCAAAACAAATTGGTACCAGTTTCATGCAGGCGTCGAGTCCACAAATCTTTAACGTTACAAGTATAAAAGTCAATACAAATTGATACAAATTTGCAATATCGCAATAACATGTCAATAAAAAAAATCTTTTATTTATTATCACATCCCCATGAATTTATAGCGTAAAATTTAAAATTAATTTAAATCATCATAAAAATAATCAACTCATTAACTCAACTGTTGTCGTCGGTTGGCCGATCGTCATCGTGGTGGTTTCTAATCAGCTTACTACATACGGTCCTCTTCGATTGTTGACGAAACGTATATTTACATAAAACACGGTGTGCACGATGAAGTCACTGGTTTTTGAGATATTCGCGGGCGATGCAAAACAAAAAAAAAAGAAACATTGTTCAAGTTCATGCATAAATAACTCGGTCATCGTGAGTGAGAAATAAAAATAAATGAAAGGAGTAATCTTATAAAGTATGTCGGTCACAGAGTTGATTTTATTTTTATCGCATAAATGCTGGGATATCTGGCCAACAGCACACACAAATGTCCAGAAACCTGATAAATGGAAGAAAATGATTTACAAGTGAGGGATAAAGTCATTCACCGGCTGGGTGGATAAAACATCCTATTGGCCGTAAATTCCCAGCATTAACGTTGACGGATGCGATGTCACCCTCCTGCTGGGTGTCAATTTACGCGATTTGTATTGGTTTTATTGAACTTTATTGAATTGTACACCCTCATGATTTGTTGTTTGGAATAATTTTAAAATAAAAATTAATTTGCAATATATTTTTGATTGGGCTTATTTCATGTTTAATGGAATTGTTATGACAGCTTGGAGCTACCATGGTCAGGGGGTTTTGAAAATTCACAATAAATGAGAGAAAAGGTGGTCGCAGTGACGGTGCAATTGATGCATTCATTGACCTATTTTTGAATTTTGATTTGTGTGCCAGCAAGTGGCTAAGATGACCAGAGTAACACCATAAAGTGCAACAAACTACATTTTTCTTTGCCGAAATATGACAATTAAAATATTTGTCAATATATAATAATGTTCTACACAACTTAGTTCCTCCGCACTCTATTCCACAAACCAGGAAGCAGCTGGTGGGCTCCTACAAGCAATTAGTGAGAACTTGTAATAAATTCAATGAGTTGCCGTTAATTGATCCTTAACAAGAAAAACACTCCAAGTATGCAATTTCTAATCGAAATACTCAATTTCTTAAACGAATCCCAAAGGAATTTCCATTTCCAGACTGAAACACTCTCTCTCTCTCTCTCATTCTTTTCACACCCCTACATAAGAGCCTACAAGTTTGCGTACAAGGCTCTTTCATATTCTGTCTATAAAATACTGGCTTAGTCCGAGAGGCGATGGAATACTGACTCATTCAGTTTACCTATTTGAAAATATGCTTGCCCTGATTACGCAGTTCACTTTTCAGTGTGATAGTGTCGTAGTCCTTGATAATTATCCCCAACTTCCATGCCTCTCTAGTTGGGAGTTTTGCGAAGAAAAATCTATTAGGGTTCAGTGAAGAGGTTTTATACCTTAGTTTATGTGGGAATTTTTCATAACTCATAAGAAAACTTTGTCCAAAACGTTCTGCCTTATATGGCTTATCTAAAACGGGTGTTTCTGTCTCAAAGACACTACATGATGCGTTTGGCAGTACAAAAAATCCCGACTTCGAATCAGAACAGAATATAGTTTCAAATTCTATTTTGGAATTGAATACAACAGTATGCACGGTATGTTAGTTTTGAATCATCATAAAGGTGTGCTTCTACATGTCACCATGATGACAAGTGGTCGATGAAATTTTGTTTCATATGAAACTGACCGACCTCATTTTAAGTCTCTTCATAAATGGGTTAATGTTATAAAATGTTTATGTCAGAAACGCAACCAATTCTTTGTTCCACCCCACACACCGGTGCCGGTGTTTTTTTCTGTTTTTGCCATGAGAGGAAATAATGAATTAAAGCCGCTTTTTTTGATAAATTACAAATTAATTGAGATCTTCATTTTCTTCTGCACAAGACACAGTGTGAACAATATTTCTTCAAAAAATAAGATTTATTGTTCGATTAATCTTTCTTACACACACGCGAAGATATTAAAAAACGATTTTCAAAGAAAAGATTGATCGATGAAGTGAGCTCTTAAGTTAGTGATTAATTGTTATCTTATTACGTGAGAAAGAGAAAATTAATGTCTATTAGATTCAATTTGAAAAAAAAAAAATTTACATAATTCTGCGAAAAATATAAAAAAGTGCAAGTGAAACCGTTGAAGTTTTGGAAACAATAGCCAGAAATCGAGCGTGATTACACTCGCAAAATTTGTTAAATAAGTGCTGTTTGATAGCAATCTTTACTACCTATTGTAAATAGTGAATTTAACTGAAATAAACCGGCACGTCCTTGAGATTTGTACATGCAAGAGAGTTCAATGATCTTTCAGTTAGAGCGGTCTTGCTAATTCGTAGAATATATTAATTTTAGAACAAGTTTCACTTAAAATGAATGACGAAAGTTGTTAGACGATCTATAAATTAATAAAATGTTTGACTTTCTTTTTCTCTTTTACCAACTGGCGAAGAGTAAAGTTTAAATTAGTACGATTATTAAATCTATTGAATATTCAATGTTTTGTTTTCCTGCGTTTGATGGGTGCCGTAGGGTGAATCCCGATTTGAAATTCACGTATCTATTAGCATAGTGCTAATGATATCACTGAGTTGAAAGCAATGCACATTTCTTTGTGTACCATAGTATTTAGTCATTAACAGATTTCGACATATGTATCTAAAGGGTTGATGAGTTTTATAGAAACATTTTAAGGTGTGATCGAAAAAGAGGATAACTTGTACTGGGTAACAAAGGGAGGTGCATCCTTCCGTACGTAATGTCATAGGCTGAATTAAACAAAGGAAAAACAAAGAAAGTTATAGAACGATATATATCGATTATAACTATAGTGATTGTAGGCCTTTTGAGTCATACTCCAAAAAATGAAAGGTAGAGTCCAACGATTTATGCAGTAATTACTGCGACAAACAAACCTGAACTAAAAAAATGCAAATCGGATGATTTAGACTTTGGTACACTTAGTTGGCCGCTATTAGGAATTTGAAACTCAGTGCGGAGTATCACGGTCAAAGATGGAAAAAGGCCATGGATACAACTCATAAGCAATGTGGAGGACCACAGTGGAAAATGGCCAAAGTGTCTCGATCAAACTCATAAGCAATGTGAAAGATGGCTAAAGTCGATGGGTGCACCTTAAATGCAATATCTTCTCATATCTCCTCTTCCTTAGCTTTTTGGGTCAAATAAGCGAAATTCAACAAAACAAACCTCAACTAAAAACGCATGTAGTTAGAACTGAGCCAAATGCTCAACTTAGCAGGAAAAGAACGAAATGCTGTGTAGTGTGAGACGTGACAAACTCACTAAAGGATTGAAGAAGTGGCAAGACTGTCTATATCATCTTATGATGATTTAGGATGAGTATCACCTCATTAAATGAAGAAAACCTTACTCACTCACGATTCAAAGTCAGACCAAAATACATACATCATCAAGAGAGAACATTGTTTCCTGATTCTCTTTCCTGTAAGTGATTAAGGTTCTTGAACCCTTATACTCCAAAGGGGGTGAAGGATCTTAAGTAAGTGAGTGAACGATAACAATAAACTTATTCAACATACATTTTTATGCAACACCAAGGGTTGAAGAACATCATCGGCAATTGATTCTGCAAAAACCCGGGGTGGTGGCATTAATTGAACATCATCTGTTATTCATCTTTAAGACTAACTTCCTCCTCCCAGAGTTGTTTACTTAATCAACAATAACATACAAGACTATTAAGTTTATTCAGCCAGTAATTTGCATGTTAATGGCTTCATTACGTTTTTTTGTCGTCTGCATCTTCGCGTTGCAACAATTAAACACCAAAAACCCGGTGATTTATCAACCAGCTTTCTTAATTAGCGAACACATTCCTTCGCCTTATGCAACAAACCATCCGAGCAATAATTACAAATGGAATTTTTTCGCTCATCATTTATCATCACCTAAAAATGATCGCACTTTGAACAAGTTGATTGACCATTTAAAGGACCACTGCATAAGATAAAAAAGCTGAATCACCAGCTTGTGGTCACACAAATAATCTTGACATTGTCATTTTAGTAAATTATTTACTTTATCACCTGTTGCCAAGGGACCGGTTTTGTAACGTGCAAAATTGCTAAGACTAAGTGATCAGCATTAAGTGTTAATAGTTTGCGTGCCAATGACTTAATAGAGGTGTAAGCATCTCGTAGATATTTGTGCGCCCAAGTGACAGTGCGTAATTAAAAACAAAAACAAAAAAAAAAAACAGATCGCAAAAAATTTGTTCAAGTATTACAAATAAATTGGCAACGTTGCGAGAAATGGAGACAACAAAAACATTATTATCTTCTCGATCGAAATTGCCTCCAGCATCCACAATCTACTGCACAGCAGTCTACAATAAAGCGTAGTGTTTGAAAACCAATTGAGTTTTAATTGCTATAAACATTTAATTGATTCAATTTTCTATGCTGTCTACAGCAGGAAGGTTAGTAGAGTTGAGCACGTATACGCCATGCATGACAACGTTATCTTGGCTGAAACAATTGGTAAAACTATGATCAAGAGCTGATACGCAGTTTTTTTGTATGTTAATTTGAAGTCTACATAGCTAGAGAAAGCTATTAAGAAAATCGGAAGAAATGCCAGACAAGGTCTCATTACTTTCGTGTAGCTATACTAAGAGAAACTCCCTTGAACTTTAAGTTTAGTGGAATAACTTCTTAATTGATTACTTCTACATTTACTGTTTGAAGTTGAACGTAATTTACCGGAATGTCTACTTTATTTGGGATACCATCGCTATGGCGTAATGCAATGTTTCTAAACTCTTGTGCTATAAACCAGCTACAAATTTTTAATGATGATTTAGAACGGCGGGAACAACGAAGCCTGTTGAGCTAGTATCCTTCTGACGGTAACTTTGATAAATAGAATTATTTACAAAAAATTCTGGTACCAAACATGGTGCGGTTTATGGTTTGGTAATTTGTTTAATACTTGGAATAAACGTTGAAAACACGAATCAAAAATATTGGTCAAGTGGGTGTCGTTATTGTTGAGGATCATTTGCTCTTGAGCTCTTTTTACTGGATTTTTCTTTTTTTTTTTGCGATAAGTTCTCGAACTTTGATCCTAAACTTCCAGAGATCCTTGACTTGAAAAACTCACAGAACGAGACATTCGGCGATCCAAAAACATGCTCAAAAATGGCCACTGCCGGGCGAGCTGTGTATGCGGTTCCACCCCGTCCTGTGATGTAAGATGCCATATCCTCCATCCATGGCATCCTAATTCATCAATTTTTACTTCATTGATCATGGTTCTGTATCGCTCACCAGTTATTGTATTATACACGGGGTTTAGCCACAGAGGCAATATGTTCGTCTCAATGAGCACTACCAAGGGTTCTAACGCCTCTTCTGTCACGTGTCGTTCGAGTTCCTTCAAGGCGAGCGGTTAAATGCCCTAGTGTATGACCAGTTGGCGTAGGAGAACGGGGAAATCTGCTCCGGAATTCACGTTGTGTCAAGATCGCTAACAATTTATTCATCATCAGATAGAGTATATCGCGATCTTGAGCAGTAAATCGTTCCATGGCTTGTCGGCGAATTTTCTGCATCTGTCTTTGCATCTGTCTACAAAAACAAAACTGACAGTTGCCGCCATTTGCAAAAGTGATAGCCTATTCCTATAGGGTGATACATTTTGGACCACCTTGTAAATTAATTTCTAGTGCATTTTGAAAACCTTCTTCGATAAGCGTTGTTAGTGTTAAAACAACGTTTTTTTTTAAACCAGCCTGCTCAGCAGAAATGATTTCGTTTAAGATCTCCTCGATCCTGTTGTAAATAAAGGGTTTTAGGATTTGATAGCAGACACTGTCATCCATCCATCGGGGATGGGAGCCAAAGTTCAGAGGTTAAGGTTTGCCATGAAGCTTTACCAAAGTTCCTTCTAGGAGGAGGGGTGGAGTTCATTAGTGAACTGCTACCGAAAGGTTAATAATATTCGCCTATATATTTATTGTTAACATTCAATATGGTAGGACGTAGCGGAAATTGGAATTGATATCCTTGCGCCGTTATCTAAAAGTTCATCTTTCCTTGGCGTCCAATTTGCCAGTACCACCACATAAGTTATAAGTTTAATTCTTGCAGTAAATTTAAAGAAAAGTCTATCGACTGATGGGACTTGGTTCAGTTATCTTTCAAATTCAACGAATCCTTGAAGATTCCAAGTCAGACATAATAATTTGTTCCCACTTAATACTTTCATCTCCAAGGAATCTAAACATTCGAATACCCAATTAAATTAATTACTAAAACAACTCAGTTATCCGTTAAATTTTACTGAAGGATTTCTGACTGACATTTAATGAAGCAAATCAAACTCGTCAGCATATATGTATATATACGTACGTAAGAATGACCCTGAATTATTGTCTACCTACGAAAGCTCATCCACTGTACTTTGACGTGCCTTCAAGTGCCTCTGTACACTTTGGCTTTCATTTGTTTTTTGAGTACACAAGCGGCTTTCATCTTCAGCAAAAGTTAAATATTGAAATATTTTGGTAACCCAATACGTAACAGTTGCTAATTGGATTTCCTGCCTACTACCTGAAGATTTGAAATAAACTCGAACGAGTGTAATGGGAATGACCTCTTGGTGTGTATAGGTAGTTGTGCCTCGAGAATTTGTAATAAATCACGAGGCGGTCGTGGCATACAAAAAGTACCCGAGTAACGAAACACACCTCAGTACGCGGAAGTAATTTAGTTTATGGTGGTTTTGTTAAGCTATCTAGCGGTTATCGGGAAATGAATCTAAAAGCACATTATTGGCAGTTAAATGACGACGCCTACTTGAAGTTAAGTAAACACACAGAGGCAGTACTCGTAAAAATGTCGAGTGAAAAGAAACACCCCGATATTACTCCCTTGATATAATCGGTCAGGAGTAAATACCACGTTGTGCGTGGGTAATACAAATCAACAGACGAATTAATTCCAAACACATGATGACAAATATGTGATTATTAATTCTAGTTATGCAGTAAAAAGTTATGGACGTTTCTGTCTAGGAAAATTATATGCAGCCGGTGGGAAAGTTAATTTAAAAAGTTAATTTCGAAGAGGGGCTCGTATGTGTATGTAGAAGCACTGTTATTTCTAATGTCATATCGGTAGGTTGAAGCCGTGTTTACGTGATTTCAGGAGGCTTTGAATAATTCAGAGTTCGTGGTAAAGGTAATAGCTCTAGGGAGCTAGGGTAACGGCACTAGTAGTCAGACACTTAAAATATTTTGCAAAAAAGTTTAAAACTTTATATTGAATTCTGAAACAGTTATTAGTAAATAGGTAATAACACTTTTCATTAAACACTATCTAGATATTACCAAGTTAATGAAGAAATTCGTAATGGCAATCAAATGTTAGTGAAAATTACTAAGTGAAAATTAGTCAGTGAATCTAAGCCTCACAATACGAATAATTACAGGACACTGCCTGATAGAAAGACTTGCGTCCAGAATGGGAGTCTTGTCAAATGATTTCCGCAGAAGCTGAAGAGACGAAGAAGAAGAAAATATTCCCCAACTTCTCGGCACATGCCCATCACTAGCTCTTCTAAGAAATAGAATGCTAGGTGAATACTTCTTCCAAGATCTAAGTGACCTATCTAGCGTAGATATTTTATACTTACCTACATATATATATATATCAATATCAACTTGGTTCTAGGTTGTCAGCATGCTAGGTTAGCAACAAGGAATATACAACCTTCACAATTGTTAAGCAGTACCAGAGGGCGAGTGAGTTAGTTACTTTGATTACTCCAACGCACTTCATTACTCAAGCGGCTCACTTAGGCAAGGGTTCGATTGAATAATTCATCCTAGCTAGCCAAAAATCAAATACGAATAGTCAGGAATTCGACTACAAAACTTGTACAGGGGTTCATTGAAACATTCACCCCTACTACTCTTACGGACTCCACTACATACTTACACGACACGCCTACCTAGGCTAAACCAATTGAGCAACAGTACCAAGGGTTCGATTGAAACAGTCACCACCAGTATTTGTTTGCACTTTATTTATTTAATTTAGGTACAACAGATCTCACAATTTTGGAGATTGGTATAGATTCCCCGCGTACCCGCCGATTTTTCCGGTCTACTAAACATCACAATGAACCTTCTCTTAGTCTAAGGTATCCTGACTCTCGCCGCCTTACCTAAAGTAACTTTGGAAAATACGAACCTCTCTTTTTCTGGAACATAATTTGACCCTCACCAGGTGTCTTCATATCGAAACAAGGCAAATAAGCCGTAACTAATCTTCCGTGGTCGAACACTATTTCCCTAATTTTAATACAGTAGCACCAATGCGCCAACAACTTTAGCATATTATTTGCTTAGTGGCTAAATCAAAGTATTTTATAAATAAACTTATTTACATATAATATTGTTCGTTTAAACATAAATTTAACGTTAAATAGATTTATTTTGTGGTCGACCATCACACGTGAAGGACTGAAATTCGCATTACATTGGATGCTAGTGGCCGCCCACAGCACTATTTCCACTGATATAATTTTTAATGTTTTCATCAATAAATATTATTTTAAGAACAATACAAAACCATTTAAATGTTCTTTTCACAACGTTTCCTTACTTCCGCTAGTGTGAACTGACTGATTTTTATCATAATACCAAATTTGTGGATAAATGTGTAGCACATGTTCTTGGATATAACTTCATCTTCACATTAGAAAGAGCATTAGGGGTTGTTTTTCTACAGGAAGAAAAGTGAAAAAGTTGCCATCCACTCTCTAGCGCTGAGTAGAGTTCAAACTTAGTTACATCCTACCTTATTAAATATAGAAATAAGGTGCTTCATTTAATTTGAAATACAATCTGCAGCTGACATTGAATTCTTGACTAGAATTATTAAACATAATATTAGTGTATAGTCTTTCTTAAGACAATCAACTCTTGTCAGTAATAGTTCTCGATTTTTTGTAGAAGACAATATTGTGGAGCTTATCCGTGTGAGATCGGTTTTCCCTACATTATCTCCAAGAACCTGACTGTTGTGAGGAAGGACAGAGCAAATATTTAGGAGGTTGTCATATTCACCAAAAGAACTGAGAGTAAAAACATATATAAAACTAATTTGGACTCATGCGAAGAACGTGTATTTTTAAAATGTAAGACCTCCAGAGGTTCATCAAAAGTTATCCAGTGGAGAAAACGGAAGATTTCTCTGATAGATCGCAGATTGTATTTTATACCAGGTTTTCCTACAGAAAAGAATTTGAAAATGTTATGAGTTCGATAGAAGAGCAGTTGTCAAATCGCAGGATCTTGAAATATAGAAAGGAAAACTCTAACTCTGATGGAAGTAGCATTCCAACTACGGGCCTGTATGTGACATCTAGTCCGCATACAAATGTTTGCACAATATTGCTCGTTACGCTCTTATATTGATTTTTTCGTTAATTTGACCTTGAGTATAAGACGATGAATTAAGCCCATGGCTCTGCAACCACCAAGTTTAACTTAAAAATCAAGCAAAATACCAATCATTGCGCCACAACCACAGTATACAAAAACCATATCGCACTACATTTATTAACTCATTTCATAACTCATGTTGTCTATCAATACCTAATCCCCAAACAAGACGCCCCCTATACTCGGAATGTTTGTCAACACATTCGTTGACATTGCCCACCGGATCGTATCGAATTCGAACGTCTCATACGTCAATGTCTTCGACTGTCGCTGACTGTCATGCCTTCTGGACCATCTATCAATTTGATCATAATTTACCATTCAACTTTGGCCTTGAATTATGGTGCCCGAGAGAAAACAGATGATAAGAAAAGCCACATAAATAACTAATAAATAAATGGTATTTAAAGTCGTATAAAGCAGTGGGGCGGGTGGGGAATAAAATCCCACGAACAAGTTCCGAAACAAGTCGCATTCTTCTCACGATTAATGGAAATTCTTCATCAAACCAATCGAATTGGATTCAATGTGACAGTTAACCAGCTTACCACGCTTACCGCGAACTACTCTGGAGGTAACGTGACATTCTTTTAATGCAATGTCAACAGTGCAGCAACACAGCGCCGGGCAATAGAGATCACATCACCACACATCTCGTCACACGGAGGCTATAGTAGCTCTTCAATGTCATGTCCAAGACCTAGATCATAAAAGCGACGCTGCACGGGTTTGCGATGTGGTGACGCGACATCAAAGCAAATCATGTCGCGAGTTTCAGGATTTTTAAGTTCTTAACAGATTATAGCGATCGCATGGCTCATTATTTGCCGCCGAGTCGTGCTGTTGTGGTGCCACACGAAGAGGACAAATCTTTTCTATTAGTTTTGAATGCATATTGAGTACTGAAAAGTTTTTTTTTCCATTTAAAGAATAATAAGCGTGTTAATTGGTCAATGGGGTGGCAAGGTTACTATATGTACATATATTACGCTGTCTTCATGTGAAGCTCAAGTGTAACCACTTTAAAGTGTGCCATATGGATCTTATGATGTAGTTAGCTGGCAATATTCAAAGCGATTTGAGAAAATAATTATAAAACTCAAGTAGGTAAGCGACTTAGGGTGTCTCATTCAAAATCCTAAGTGATATTCGGAATTGGCAGTATTAATAGCAATCCCTTGTTGGCAATTAAAAATCTATAAACGATGAGATAAGTGTTTGAAATTTCTAGTGAGTTTTGACATTTTCGTCTCTACAAATCCAGCAGAACACATTCCAAAAAAAGACAGTCCAACTTTAATGTTCGTCTGTCAAATAGTATCAATTGAGGACACCGAGTTTTTTTTAGCAGATTTGTGATCGCTATACTCAGGGCTCTTATGAGTCCTGACACATAGCATAGGTGAATGTTGAATCGTACCATGATATACGGAAGCAACAACTGGTAGTTTGAAGTTCTTTGCACTTCTATTTAACAATTGATGTGTAGGGCCGTTTGAAGAGCATTGTAGTAGTATAAGTCTGCCAACGAACACTTTCAGTTAGCCTGAGATTCGAAGTTGCATATCTTGTCCTCTGTCCGAAATGAGACTTAAGTATGATATTTCGTATTTCTTGTGAAGAAAAGTAGTATGAAAGTTTTTAAGTAGAAAAAATACAAACATTTTCTAGTGAAGAGAACAAGTTCAGTTTTCTTGGGGATTAGCAATTTTCCATTCCGGTTTTGGGCGCCCATCAATCAAGTGACCAGGAGGATAGCATTCTGAAAAACTTCTCTGAAGCTTTCAACCGAATATAACAGAGCACATACTCGGGTTAATGATCTGCCACAGATCAAACAGTTTTTCCAGCGTTTTAGCAGGAAGTGGAAAAACCAATAAGTCGGAGATTCTTTGGTTCCTAATGCTAGTTTTTTCTGGTTTCATATATAAAGATAATTTGTAAACATTTTTATGCACATAATCGACCCACAGTGCTAGTTACTCGTCGAATCATGGGAAAGTTTGAAGACAATTCTCACCAAGAAGGACAATTTGGATTATCTAGCAAAAAGATTTGGCTCTACACGTGATAAGACCCTGAGTGATTTCATTATTGATTTATTAGAGGATTTTTTGAGTCTTGCTTATTCTTTTGAATCCATCTGTAGATGATCAACCTTTAGTACAGACTTTGAAGACAATACAAAAAGAAAAACAATTTGTGTTTACCCACGACTAGTTGGCTACCTCTTCTAAAAGGTCGTTGAGTCAGTACAAAAATGAATTGTATCAGAAATCAAATTCAACCATTTGTTCTTGAACTGATACTCGTACCCTAAGTAAGCCTTCATTCTACTGACAAAGTTTCTGAACCAAAAAATTGCTCTAACCTTGTCATAATCGGTGTAAGGTTATCAAAGAACTAGCAATTAGTGATCATTTATTAAAATTATTAACACCATTCATTGCAAGCTTCAAAGAGCATTCCCACACCAGCGACATTGTTCCAGTAGCTATGTATCTCACACTATTCTCAATCTGGTATAACATTTAAAAATAAAAGCTGGCATTCAGTGCGATCTTACTTGTCAGATAAATTAACCCCAGGGGTCAGTCTTCGTCAGTCGAAGTCTATCTATTGTTTAGCATAAAAATCCGGGCTCATAAACTTCCCATGGATGGCGCGCGCGAGCTTGTGCTCGCATTAGTCATTCCGGTCTAAAGAAATCAAGGTCAAAAGCATGCCTGAGAGAGGTATACGAGTACATATAACATTGGCTTCCAGTTAAGGTGCGGTTTCGTTTGTAATTACTTTAGATCTCTTCGTCAAAATGCCATCTGTGTGTGAAATTAAAAAGAATACAATTCTGAATGAACTCATGTGAGATTAATTGCGTGATTTGTCTTCAAATTAAATGTGCTACATTTCCCAAGCGAGTAATCAAAGGCAGCTTTAATAGCAACGTGTTACATCCAGATATATCAAACTTCTTCTTCAAACTAGTTCTTTGAATGATCTTGAAGTCTTCTATTGAATGACTTTTGAATGAACCAAGTTAGTATGCGGCACGCACTGCCATAAATGTGATGTTATCGGGTATATGAAACTTAAATTTAATAGTAATCCTAAACAAAAACCGGTAAGGATTTTTGTTAATAGTACCGACGACACACCACCATTATGTAAGAACATACTAATGAATGAAACATATTTCGGTTGGACAAGGCATTGAACTTTGTCCTTTTGTTGAGGTGAGGCTTACAGATTCCTCTTAGTTAAGTATTTCTGTTTTTGTTATTTCACTTTGACGGTAGGATGTGATATATATAAGTATATAGTTTGACGATTACAATGTCAATTCTATTTGTGCGGAATAGCTGACCTCAGTCTGTCCACTTGTGCATTGAACAAGAAACAAAGACACCACTTTTCCAATGTTATTTATTTTATTAGCCTTGTCACTCAACCAATCAAGTCATTGCCTACCCAAAACATCCATTGTGCGCCTAATTGAACCTCTCAAAACCGTTTCGCTTTTCTTTCACCTCATGATTGTATTTGGTAATCTTGAAGAAAATGCCAATAATCGTTGCATGACGTTGATCCCTTTAATGTACATTTTAAGCCTCTTGTTTGGTGCATGCTTCGCCATGTCAGATTCTGTCAGATATGCATCTGTACAGTGCTTCGGGCGAATAATCGTGTTCACTAAAACACGCATTGGCTGCTTGCTATAGCTTGATTTCGATTGTCTTCGTATCAAATTAAGATACACCTCTAATCAGATTAACAATGTGCGACACTGCTAATAACAGACAATTAAATTAAAAGATTTTTTTTTCTGCTTCTAACCTTGGCATCGATCGGGTTGATATCTTAATTTAAACCGTTTTGCGTATTATTCGAAATTGTGATAAGACGATCTGTTGCACTAGCTTGTAGTTGGGAAATACGGATTCAGATAATGAGATCAATCAAATTGCGAGTGTTACCTTGAGCAGCAAGTTACTATTTGTATCCATTAGCCCAGTTCTAGTCAGAAATCAATTAATTATCTGGTGTCTAACTGCGACAACTCCATCGAGTCATTAAAAACTTCCGAAATTACGTTTGCGTATCCTAAAGATGTTTGACCAGTTGCAGTATGTTTATGTGTGACAATTTAATTAACTTTAAAATTATAACTTAAATATAAGAGTGTAAGGAGGCGTGTTGATCCAACCAGTCTTACAAGTTTTTTCCCAGCAACGTAGAGAGTGGATAATATGAGTCATTAATTCAATCGTTTCCCTGAACATACTGTGCAATTTGGAATCATGCTTTATTATACCTTCACAGTCACACTGCCAGAACTTGCCATGCAGTTACTGGGATATGTCTGTATAGAAGTAAATGGCATTGTTGATCTTCAAGCTAGAAGGGATCTTACTTTTACTTAATTTGAAAAATCGTAAAAGTTACTTTCAAAATAATTTTGGTAAAAACGTTGCATGAGGAAGGGCAATATGTGCTTATATTCCTATACAGTTTGTTGGCCAAATTCATTTACTTTTTAACTCGGGATCGATAGAGTATGTTTCAGTATGAAACTAGGCTTAGAATTTGGACCTATTCATTATTAAAGGAATTACCTATTAGATAGATTTTACTTACTTACTTCAGTGACCTTATAGTTCGTAGTGAGCGTGGACCTCCACCAACAGTGATCTCAAGTTAGCTCGGTTCTTAACTAAGTACCGCCCAATTGCGCACTATAAGAAGGTTGGGGTGCTCTTCGATAACACTTGTATGTAGAGCATGAAAATTCATCTTTTGGCATTTTTAAGCATTTCTTTCTGATTCTCACACTTTTTTGTATTCATGAAATTGGAAGGTTCGTCAAATTTAGACTCAAAACCACAAAAAATTGGATTTGCCGAATTTATTCTTCAATGTCTTCTAAAATCATTTTGGTTTATCTTGGAGTATTCATAGCTATTAGGATTTCTACGTGTATTGTGATATGATATATTAAGAGAGGTCTACTTAAGATATCGTAACACGATTAAATTGAGTAATATAGAGTTAGTAGGTTTCAAATTAGCCTGTAATTAATCCTGTCCTTTCTCCAATTCGTTCGTTGTTCGATTGATTGTTGTACACTTTGTTACCTTGAGCCACCAATTTCTAACCACAAATTACACTTTGAAACGTACATATCTAAATTTGAATTATTTTTTTTCTTTACAGGAAAAAAAAAAAACAGAATTCCAAAAGAACCGATTGGGCTTGCGGTCTTATTCACCATTAATTCAATCGAAACGCATTTCAGGTAAGTTTTGCATTTACTTGGCCATGTGCACAATCTAATTGACTCTAATTAGACAATTTGATTACGCTGCGTGCCCCAATCTACTGCACCCCACTCCCAGCAGCGGTAGCGAGTAATATATGACCAACCTGTCTCTTGAAAGTCAAAAGTGCACCTCGAATGCACTCAATTGTCCAGCACTCTCGAATGGGAGTTACCACCAGCATAGCAGCCTCGATCCCATGATAATAATAACGCAACTCGAGTGACTAAAAACAAATGGAAAGGCTTAGTCCCGTACAGGTGACCGAAAATTTATTATTTCGTTGTCCCGAAATACAAAAAAAAAAATGAAACACCACTCGATTTGATTTCAAACCGGGGAGCAGCACCAACACCAACCTGTACTCACAATGCAGATAATGAAAACGTAAAAATCTCCTCCTCCTCACCCACGGCTAAGACAGACAAAGCTCACATAAATCTAACCACCATCCAGTCCTGATATCTGATTCAGAAATGTATCTGAAACTATAATAATGAACTTTAATCCATTGATAGGGTTTGATACAAAAGCCACTAGCATCGGCCAATTGTAGCATATGATACTATGAGTGTTCGTATGTATGGGCCGGGTGTGTCGTTGTTAGCCAAAAATGCACATTTCATGCCCACTGAACCGTAAGTCGGTTGGTTGAGCTTGGGCTTAGAAGCGCAGCCCCGCCGTCCCTCCACGAAATCTCGTACATTGAAATTCCTTTGCAATCGAGGCGTGCAGAGGTACTAAGATTACTGCCGCGATTGCAGGGATTTCTTTGTTTTCGGGTGCAACTTTTCTAGTAGATTACTCTACATCGTCCTTTCGTACAGCGTTCAAAGGTTAAGTGCTTGGGAAAATGCCAATCTTTGTCGAAGGGGAAACGTGTGACAGCTCCAGGCAACAGGTACATGCACCTACGCCTCTGCAGCGGCTTGAGCACACAACACTTGATTGATTGCAGTAAGAATTGCAGCATGCGAGATAATTTACGAGCCTTACAACGCTGTCGCATGCCATGAGTGTCAACAACGGCAGTGCAGAGCCATGACAGGCGGCATTATGTCGATTTTTGGTTAAGCGAAAGGTATAGGTAATATAAAATCAAAGTCTGCACACAGTGTGGGCTTGAGCAGTGTGTTTTCAAGCAAGAACAAGTATCAACATATGTACGTGGTGGTGTCCAGATTTTGGGGTCAAGTTAGTAATTGCCTAGTCCGAGTCAAAACTTTAATTTAAGGCTTCAGCTCAATAACTTCCATGAGATGTAAATTGGCAATTCGAGCATTCAAATTTCTGGTTCCTTCAAGGTTGTTTGGGGTGGGGGCCAAGAATGCTGGAAATTATATTTTATGTGAATTAGAAAACACAATTTGGGATTGGTGGCAGTACTTAGATACTGACAAGGATTACTGACTAATACATGAAATATTTAATACAAATATTTGCGGACATCTATGAGAATGTCTAGCCATGTTGATGGTTGAAGCTTACACGATTACATATATGCGGGATTTCAGTCGGCATTGTGTGTCTGTAGAAACTTCGATGACTTAGGTGATCATGGTTAGACATATGTACATAAGTAGTATCTTATTTGTAATTTATTTATGGGAATGTTTAAATGACATATTTGTCTTCCGTAGACATTCAATGCACCCATAGTTGAAGAATAGAAAAGATCTTATTCGTTAGGGGTTTGAACATTGTTTCCTTGACATGTTTCTTATGTTTCAAGAAGTGCTGAAGTTTTCCCTGCACTTCATCATTTGAGAATATTGCTAACAATCTCGTGAAAGTCCTTTTTGGTGGCAGTAACTCTTTCCTCCTTGGAAGTATGAGTGCATATCAGGATGATGCTAGTGAATTTAGCTCTGATTTATGTTTACATCTGCAGTTTGGCACCACGTCATGGAAGGAGATGCTATCTGCTTTAGCAGTATATGCTTTAATTTTGTGACTGCCACCTATTTAGGGTCAAAAATGTCCACATGTAGATTCAACCGCAGTTGTTCTTCAATCATGGTATGGTTTGAAACCTAGGTATCTCTCGTTTTTAATCTTTTTCTTTACAATCTTATAGCCTGCCCAGTACAAAATCTTACATATGAACCGCATCATTGTACTGCCAAAGATCATGTGCTGATGAGGATGTCTAGATACTCATTCGTAGTTGCCATTCAGTCCAAAAATAGCTTTGTTTATGGTTGTTTTAAGTCAACAAACTGCTCTTCGTGGTAAGATCTTCAACCATTTCGAATATCCACGAATGCTCAGAAAAAAACATTAGTCTGCTTGTCCTCATTTATCCTGGTTGGGTGGTCGATACCTTTTAATTCTTCAGACCAAACCAAAGGTTCTGAACTACGTTACGCATTTAGATTGTTTCTATTGAAGAAAGAGGCTACAAAATTGCATTTTTACTAACCACAGAACATCATAAACTTATAAAGTCCAACACCAATTTATGTATCCAAGTATCCATTGGTGTTGTGGAAAGTGGAAAGTCAGATTCATTTACCTACTCTTGCAACAAATCTCATTGATACCACATGAGACTGCAGAGTGTTCATAGCAAAAGTCAATTACGTTCGGTGATTTTTACATAAAATGAACATTTGCACTCCACGAATGCAACGCTTTATTGTTATTTTTATTTGAATGCTTCTTGGCATATGGTTGCGAATGAATAAAAGTCTCGCTTTGTTAAATACCAGTTCGAGTGCGTATTCGATGATATATTTCGGATATGTGCTGTGAATATGTAAGGAAAGAGTCTTAAGGTATTCGATGCTAAGCGTCAATTGTTGATCTCAATTGATTGATTTATACACTTTACCGACATGACGATACATTTTTCTATCTATGGTATGCATAAACTTAAGAACGGCATCGCTTAACCAAGGTCACTGACTTCATTTGCTAATTGACGTTGTAATAAGTCTCTGGAGATCAATTTGTCAGATGAATCGTTACAATTCGCAATTAAATTTCAATTTGCTCTTTTCTCATTCGGCAAGATCCAACCTTGAAACCTGGTTGCATTTCAAAACGTTACAGATGAGATTAAGACTCAAGTTTTTCTTCAACTTCATTCAACTAACCTTTGACTTTGACGTATGTGAATAAAGGCGTTGCCGAAAAATGCAACTCATCTTCTTGCGTAACTTCGTTTCCATAATTAAAATCGAAAGTCATTTCGAGCATGTTGACCCACTTTGCAGATTCACTTTCCATGATGAATTGAATAATGCATTGCAATATGCCAATGGGACAACAAAGGACATTGCCTTTTTGAATAACTTCTTGGAATTTCGTGGCATATGTTTCTTTAACTGGCAGCTTGTCTTAATTGCATTGACGAATTGAATCATGTACTGGATGATGACTTCATTAAACTCTGTGTTGCTGTTAAATGGGTTTCAATCACGCCAACTGCCGCTGAAGACCCATTGTTTTGCAGTTTTAATTCTCTTTTGGCACGCGAAGAGCTTCCTGATAGTTGAGGTAAAAAAAAAATCCTATCATCAAAAAGTATCTCAACAAAAGCGCCACGTATCTATCTGTCAATTATACATCTCTCTGGGTTTTTGCATCTATCTGCTTTGTGAAATGGATTCCTTTAAATTACTATTCATCCACCTCAGTGATGGCAGGTCGCCCACGTTCTGTAATTGGCCGGGCAAAAGCAGCTCGCTTCAAATTGGAATGCATACCTTTAAAGTGAATTACGGGTTTCTGGTGTGATACTTTGGTAAAAAAGAGGCGATCGCAGTTTTGCAGAGAGTCGAGTGTGTAGGAGCCTCTAGCTGTTTTCCATATTGCATTAATTCTCGATTATTTAGCTTTCGGTTGACACCTACTATGGAGGAGCCGGGCTTGGTTTGAGGGCTCAGTTCGTTCGGAGCTTCTTGTCTGTTGATAGTGTATTATTTACTCACGGCTGGTATTTGCAGCGAAGTTGTATCCATTGACTGTGGGTACCACGTGAGTATTTCTTCGAATACAATGCATGTGTGTAATTATGCACCGCTGAAGTGGATGTGTGGGTTTGCGTGTAGAATACGAGAGTCGTGTGAGAGATTCATTTCGCTTTTGGACTGAATACAGAAGATTTTGCACAGACGAATATTTCAAAATAATACTTGGTGATATATGCAGATGACGTCGTGTAATACGAAAGGGATGGGTATTATGGATGAGAAAATTGTGTGACACACTATAATTACTTCTAGATTTTATGCAAAAACCTTTCTGATTTTCTTTTGTTCAAAATTGGAGTTCGTTTTAATGACATGTCTGTCTGTTTTCAGAAATCAGTATTCTAAATACATTTACTGGGTTGTAGGTGTTGATGCTCCTAAGTTCAATATGCATTCGAACAAGCCAATAAACATCTCTCGATGTCGCTGTACACTTCTTGCAGATTCGGAAATTTCTAATCACCATTTGTGTTACTTACAAACAATCTTCTTAGTGCGAAAGAGTGTCTATCTATTTGACACAAAATTGTCATTTCGCTTAAGGGAAAGTCTTTGATTCGGAGGCAGGTCTCTATCAATGTAATAGATAGGCGGATGAGTTCAATAGAAATACTACCTTTATATTGTCGTCAGTTATACATTTTTACAATCGCTGGAATTTTTCTATTATTTTTCTCTCATTTATCCTGATTTTGAGAAGTAATTCTAGTATTCTCTAAGTTGTTATTTTATAATCGTGCCTTTGTTGTAAAAGCAAACTTATTGCTATAATCCTTTTGTATTTGCAGTGTTTCGGAAAAGAGAAGCTTAAAAGGATTCGTTGAACAAACGTTCGCTTTACACAATGTGACCATTCTCCAAGGCTCCACTTTTCTGTTCTACTTTTGTCTGGGTATTTACATGGATGGTCTGCTTCTTCCTCTGAATCCAGGCCGGTGCAGCTTCTGTTATTGTAAAATCCTCTCTACACTACCTTTTGTGGTAATTAGTTTTGTACAATTATTCTTTCTGATGCAGGGGTTTCCCCAAGCTCATTTCGCACTATTTGGTGCTCGATTTCGAGTTCCACAACTATCTTTGTCAGGACATCCATCATCTGCCCAAAAAGTTCCATGGGTTTTTAGTAGCAGAAGGGATAGGTCACTTTTCGTTTGAGGGGGGGTTTATTAGTCTCATTTTTTTTGCATTTCTTGAAAAAAACATAATTTCTATCTAGAAGACGTTTTGAACAGCAAACGAAATATAAGGCTCCCAACAGACATATTCAATGTAAGTGAATTTCTTATGACTATAAATTCGTATATCTTCTTCTTAGTACTGCTTCATGTTAAGCCCTAAATCTGTTAAAACATTATTATGACGAAGAAATCTACAAATGTCTGCCTATACTCTCAGTTCAGTTGAGGAATTTGCTTCAAACTTTGATTCTGTAAGATCACAGTTCGAGGTGAAATCGAAGTTTTCATTTCAGCCTCAAAGTCAGCTATACTTTACTTAAAGTCGATTTCAAAGCCCTTTCTAGCAAACGACTACAGACATTAGTATATAGTATATATACTATAGTGTTCACAGAATTAGTTTAGTAGGTGTCAAAAGCATTTTATTAAGTTTTTCACTTTTTCATTAATGTTCATATGTTATATTATTGTTTCATGTACCGGATGCGTTAAGAACACAAAGTTAAAGAGTTACATTTCCTGTTAATTTAGAAACTAAGCAAAGCTAACTCCCATTAAACTAACTAAACATTTTTAACTATCAAAAATCACAGCAACATTGCTAAATGTCTTGCACAGTCGCTATTGCCCAAATAATTATGTGGTGCAAATGAACCGTAAACTGTAATCAGTATTCTGATTTCTTTTTTGCAAGTCTATAGCGTGGTACTGCCAATTAAACGAACTAATATTCACTTTAAATAGGAACACGAAAACCGTATTAACTGGAAATGTTCTTGCCGTTGAAGTACATACATAAAACACTCCATCGTTATCGTCGCAATCGTCATTCGTTCTATGTCTGCACAACCTTGAGATACAGCTTGGGCGAATGCTACTAAAACAAAAACAAAAAAAACTACATAATCGAGTCAATATATCTATACATTGGCCATAAGCAGTTGAGTCATTAGACCATAACCGAAATGTTGGTTGGTGGGTGCATTGCACATTGAAGTATTACAAAATAATGTTAAAGAAACGTGGTTGCCAAAATAATAATAAAAAAAAAAATGGAATGGACCTGGCCAAGAGCGGCAAGAGCACATTAGAATCCAATTATCATATCGATTCCACATGGTGTTTCAGCGAGCTGGGGTAGGGAATACCAAAATACTTTTATATTTATTGCGGTTTGCTTTCTGGGACGTCCAATGGGGTATCGTACACCTGTTTTTGAAAAATTAAAGCAATTACTATTCCTTGGTGGAAGAAATGTTGACGTCGGTTGAAAGCTACCTGATTTGAGCTGGCTTTTAACATTAATATTTATTACGAATAAGGTGGGTAGTGACTGTATGTGTACGTACATATATTCTTGGTATCAGAGGTTGTAAGCGATCATGTTTAATATAAATCATCAGAATACCTATAATTGAGTGGTGTGTGGTAAAAGAATTATTAAACTTGTTTCGTGAGACTTTTTAATTTTTCCACAAATTTAATTTTGTCTTCAACGTCACATACTTCACTTGAACTAAACCTAATAGCTGTCCACCATGATTATTATATTTTTTTTACTTCCGCTTTTATCAACCAGAAAGAAAGTAGTTTATTCTCCGACCCGGATACATTGCAAATTGTTATGTTGGGTCAAAAAAAAAAACCCTTTTATCAGCGAATCATTCATTTGACACTACATTTGACAGAAGTATTCCAGGTCTTCTTCCTCTTTCGCATAAATAACTGCAGATTGTGATGTCTGTACGAGTTCCATTGGGATAATCCAATACCCAGGATAGTTTTTCTTTGTGGGGTTTGTTTTTGACATATTTGCTGACTATCAGAGCAGATGTACAATCCTGTTCTGTGGATGCAAACTAGAGGAGTCTCCACTTGTACTATACTGAGTACATGGTGGCCTGCATTTTGATTATTTGCTCACGCGTTCCTTGTAGGAAAATGTTTTGAAGTTATTGATCAGATTGAAGTTCTCAACACTCTAGTGGTGTAATTTCCTATAATGATCTTACAATGTCCTATGCATGATTTCTCGTTGAAAAAGAAGGTGTTTCAAGAGGATATCTGGTGGGTTTTTAAAACTCCTTATGCTCGCTTTATTAGCCTTTCAGTTGATTTCAGGTTTCTGTGTTGTTTTCTAATTAGATTCCATGCGTAAGCAAACTCAAGGGTATAATATACATTATTCTAGAAACTAGGTTCTGTACTAACATCGAAGCCTAATTATCTATGGTCTGAGTACGACATTTAATTGCAGGCCATCCACTTGGATACTAAGGATTATATCAGTTAAAGTTATATACATAATAGTTCTCTTCTGATTTTGTTTATCAGAAGGCACATGTGCTTCTCATTCACGCTGACTTAGAATGATTCCGGCCTTATCGTCTGAAAAAAAGGTGGTGGTCACCATTTGATCATGAAGCTCATCAGTTTCTAATATTAAGAAATAATTTTTTTTATGAGATAAAGGTTCGCACTCGTGTTTGGATGATATCCTACAGTAGTTCATACTTTCACAACTTTTATGCTAGTCTAATCAATTAAATGGTTTGGTTAATGTATTTACTCTCGCTTTCCATCTATTGAACCACAATATATTTCATCATTTTTGATTTAAATTACAATTTTTCATATTTACCATAATAAGTTATAATATACGCCTTCTAGGCTCCGTACTTTGACGCATACCTCTATTTACTTATTTTAATTTGCCGCCGCATGAAAATATGTAAATGAGATTTTCAATAATGATGCTTAATGCTATTTTAAATTAAAGTACAAATAACCAACTGATACGATATACTAGGATGAAGACTTTGTATTGTACACTATACCCAGACGCCAGACGGTATGCAAAATAGTTTTCACTTCCATCACATTCATAATCTCAATTAATCGCATTCATTACATTAAATAATTTATTTTATGCTTTCATACATATATGTATGAACGGTGTTGATTATTAGGTCGAGGAAATGCAACAATAAGTGGCAATTAATTGGGTTTATGTTGCGTTTTATGTGAAAATTTGTTGCAAACGCGCATAGTAAATTAATTCGTTTGCCAGCCACTGAACCCGACTCATGATACACTGTGAATGGCTTTATGAAACCCATTTCTTAATAACAATTACTATGCTTTAAATAATTATTGTTTTTCTTTGGAGTTTGGATTGCAATTATTCCTATTATTTTTTCTTTTTTTCTTAATTCAAGGTTAAGGTCTTGAGTTTTATATTTACCACGTAACACACACTTAAGATTTCTCTCTGAAGAACCGGATGTCAGTTGATAAACAAAAAAAGATGTAGCGAGACAGCTTTATAATTCAGATCAATAAAATTTGTTTAATAATCACTTTTAACTGCAGTAATTAGAGATATGCAAATATTACAGGATGCAAAGTGTCTGTCGGAATTGTCATAATTTGCTTTTACCGTTCAACTAATTGAATGAATATTGCTCAGGTTGTGTAGTTAATAGACTTATTCGCGTGTGGTAGCTTTATCTCAAAGGGATGTAATGGTGTAACATGCGATTATTCAACTTTTTGCCCAGAGTGTTGAATAAATTTTGAATTATTGATTGTAAACCAGTTACCTGTTACAGGAGGACTAAGACGTAATAGCTTTAAGACCAGAAATACTAGGGTTTTTCCAGTTCTATCAAATAATAGTTATATAAAGTTACATGGTTGGCAGAGGGTTTATTAGTGAAGGCACTTTCAATCCCATATCTAAAGAGGTTGAAACTAATTAATTCACTCTGGTGCAGAAGCTTAATAGCAACCTCTTAATTTTATTTTCCGTCCACCCACCGAAGACCGAAGTATAATTTTATTCCGCCGATGCAGGGGTTGGTAACTGGGTACTCCATTTGTTCCTTCCATGAAAACCTTACCAATCTAACTATACACTTTCAATGCTTGAAGCGATCGGTCTAATTTTCGATGACTTGATTCAATATGTGCGCGTTATTCCGACAATAGCAGCTCGAATGTTGTCCTCGAGCTCGTTCAAAGTGGTTGGCTTGTTACCGTAGACTAAAAACTTGACGCAGCCCTAGAGAAAATAATGTCAAGTTGTTTGATCGCTACGGCCAATTGAAAAACTCTCGCCGTGAGATGAGCCATTCGTCAAATTTCTTCTTCACAACTTCGGGAATTGGGTGATGCTCATCGTTTCGCACCAGTCTCTACCTGGTTGGTGACTTTAGGCCCAAAATAGTGTACTCACACTCAAACTTTTCCACGGGACGACGAATTGCCTGCACACTGACGCCATGACGACGACCGACCTCACGACAAAATTCTAGTTGCGTATTTACAACTAAGCCGGAATTTTCTTAATATTTTTTAACAATTTCTGCACATTTGACAACTGTGAAACGATACATGATGGAATGGTAAATATTACTAAATATTTTGACAGTTGAATGTCTTTACTAATTTTGACAGCTGATGAAACATAATAATTGAAAAAGGATCATTGCTTTCTGGTCACCCTTTAGACCATTTTTTAGACCTTAAGAATATGTCATACCTTCGTGCACCAACTGTTACTTGATATAATTGATTCATTCGGTGTTCTATGTACAACAGTCGACATATATTATTATTAACTGTCACCGCAGTTAATAACTTGGAGTATCCCTGAGCCACACGCAAAAAGATAACTACTAACAAGTGCTGGGTGTTCTACTTTTTGACATACTTCATTGCAACATTTTGACAGTCGGAATGCAAAATGCATTTTCTAGCCACGTAATGCAAATTGAGTGATGTATTTTGCGTTAGCAATGCCAATACCCTCGCCAACTTGTGCAAAAATCTGAACAAGTCATCATTAATTTACTTGGACTCGTTAACTCATTCCATTATCTCTACCTTGTATCGCATGCGTTCTGTGGACATGCTTACATTTTTTATCATTTTTACAGAAAATGTCAAAGTTATCTGTCAAATTCATCATGTCTTGTTCTACAAGTCTGCAATTATTATTCGCTAATCTATGTCGCAGAACATTTTCACCGCTTACGCAAGGAATTTCGCTTTTCAAATTACTAATAAGAGAGAGAGAAAAAAAAACAATCTGAATATGCCATTAAGATGATAGCAATCACAACATAACAACAGACAAAACAATTTCATCGCTCCAGCTGTGCGCATGTTCAGCGATACGCAGTGTTTACCTCCGTTGCATGCTGCTTACTGGGGCGTATACGCACTATTTTTGCGCTACACTACGGCTTCAGATTTATTTAATCGCTATTACACAATACCACTGCTGCTCTACATTCGAATTTTCGAAGTCTTCCCCCGAGTAATTCTGCCTCTCTGGCCAATTTCGAATTCTGACCTGATACCACTCTAGTACGCTGTTACGTTATGTATCTGATGAGAGTCAGCTCGTAATCGAATTTCCGTCTCGCATCTCGATGTCGTAATCAATCGAGGCTTGTGCATTTGATTTTGGTCTTTCTGCGAAAACAATTAGCAATTCTATGCGAGGAGGTCTGTCACCTGAAGATGGCGACAAGGATGGATGGTTCCGTTCCGGGCGGATCGGTCCCAAAAACCAAAATAAAAATGAATTATGCAGTGGGTCGCACTCGGTCTGGTATTACACTTTCACATTTTCTTAGTATTCTAATGCGCGCGAAGTTCACAACGACGCCGATCACTTCATGAGAGTTGCATGATCAGAATTTAATTACAATACAATCGGAGGAATGGAAAATTGATTTTGCGCTCAACCGCAGTCTTACTGGGGCTGCGGATCAGTGTGGAGTTGCATACTGTACTGGCACTGACAGACACCTCCCTGTATGTGATGACAAACCAACAGACCACTGACTGATAGATTGATGGACAATTGCAACAGCAGAAGCTGATTAGTTCGCATCGAGCCGGTTATGAGACCGAACCAACGAACGGACGACAACGGGCGAATGTGACGAGGTGTGGTGTAGCGCTTAGTTGATACGAATTGTGGCGGGACATAGTGATTTAGAGTTCGCGCTAGCTTGGTCATTTGGTAATTTGACGGAATACTAATTGATCGGGCAAACACAGTGAGCAAGAAGAAGTGTGTGAACAAAGTGGAATTTAAAGAGTATTCGTGTTATAAGTGCTATTAGAGTGAGTTGGGCAATTTATCGTGAGAATAATTTTTCGCCTTTTGACTTGAGCCAAGTTTTAGTGCAGAGGATTGTTTCTTTTTCGCCAAAGCCTTGGGGGTAAGCTTAACGATGTAGGGCAAATTAACAAATGATAGTGGTCTTATAAATTAGCATTCCAAAGTTTTATTTAGCACTGCGAGATGTATTAGCTTGAGGCTGCATTTTGCGGGCTTGTCCAAAATCTTTGCTTCTTCCTTCAAACCCATGTCAAATCTTTTTGATTTGTCTATATCAATTTGCTTTTTTTTGGTGTTGAAGACAAGAGACACAAACTCTCAGATGGGGATGACAATGTAACAATATCAGCTAAAGTACTGTTTAGGGTAGTGGACAGCTGTTGTTTTTTTTTTGATTCAGCTGCACCAGCAAAAAAGAGAAAATTTCGTATTTTCATACCGATTTCCCAAATCCCATCATCATATAATTTCAATGAGCATAATTTGAAAAACGATTGATTCACAGGAAACATCAAAGATCTTTCATAGTACCATCTCTCGACAAACATCTGAGAGTACAACTGTCATGAAAAAGCTTCTCAAACTGAAAAAGGCCTTCAGTTACGGAAGTACACCCCCAAATGTGAAGAGTTTACACAAATGACTAGGCCTTGGTGCCTGTCGATATTGTTGAAACATCAAAAAAGTGGTTTGCAGCTCTTAAATGCGGTTTATCGTTGAATAGAGCAAGTTTTCACACATTTTTAAAGATAGGTACCTTTCACCAACAAGACATCAGGGTTTTTTTTTTAGCTGCTTAAACAAATCGATGATCGTTCAATTCTGTTTGCCCGTAGAGATTAGTTAATTAATTACACAGCGCTTCTATGACATCTACTTGGGAAATGTCCTTTCTTACCTAAAAGAAGGCTGAAGATTCATAGAGGCTTTGGTGGTGGACCAATTAAATGTGATTGATATCAAATGATCAATCAATTGCAACAGGATGCATTTTCTGTGACGTTTCCCTAAATTTTCAAACCATTTCTGAGGCTTTAATGCACAACAATGTTAAAGCAACGTACACTTAGTACAAGTAAAGTATAAAACATATTCACAAGGTCTCACTAAGAGTATCGCACATACCATATAAGGCGACTTCCTATCCCACAACCCATAATTCCCTACTCCATACGTAACCTACATCTAAAAAGGTAGGCGCAGCGATGCCAATCATCCTCCTCCCAAACCCCAAATAGGGTAAACTCACGACGATTTCAGTCGCTACGATCGACCTGGTAGTGGATGGCGGGTAGAAATAAACCAGAAATACAGCAACCAACAACAAACCCAATTTCCAAAGTCGCAATAATATTTTCAGTCGGTTCCATATGCGGATAGATAGATGCATCTTCACATTCTGTGATGTAATGCACTTTAAAGTGAGCGATGATGCTACCGCGGTTTGTTTTTATTTTATATAATTTGCGACAATTTTCAATGTTACGTGAGAGTTTTTTAGTATTTGAATTCAAAATAGACTGCGGGGAAAATCCCAGCTCTGAATTTATTGTGTGAATTAAAACGCTATCGCCATTTGAATAATGTGCGACGCGAATCATTGATGGCGCGCCTCCGGTCTATGGATGCATTTTTCACTGGTTACAATATATATAAATAGAATTAAAAGATTTGTTATTGTTTTAATGGTTTTGTTTTTATTCGGGATCACCTGGTGAAGCGAAATGTCTATAAATGGCTGTAATTGAAGTTAATTGGCGGCTTGGCGGCTAGGCGGCTTGGTGGCTTGGAAGTTTGGGAATTTGTTTTTCTGTTTAGTTTGAATGATGATAATTGAGGGGAATCATGAAATATCCGTATTTTGAGGAAATTCGTTGAATTCTCCAAATCGATGACTGGTTTACTCATGGGATTTGCCAGGAAATAATAATTATGTTTATCTGCCGAAGGTAACTGGTTTGTTTGGGGGTAAAGAATTTGATATTGTCATCAGCTGAAGGAAGTTGAATCACCTGTTTTGCCGACTTTGGATAATTTTTATGTTGCCGTTCTGTATAATAAAATGACTAAAAAGAATTATAGGCTGGCGCCTGTGGAACATTCTTAGAATCGCGGATATCCGTAACAGAGTTCTTAACATGGTGTAGGTACATATTTAGTTCTAAACTAGTTTTTGAACCAACTGCCTCTTTAATAATTTTTATTTTTTTACAAATTTGTATATCGATTTGCATTTTGACGCCTAAAAATTTTGTTTTTATACATCTCTTGGTCCTGACTTGGTGTGTGGTATTTTTTTGTTTGTTTCCAAATATTTTATGAATGTCAATGGTATATCGAAGGTCAAGTTATTATCTAATAAGATGCTCACCTCGCTTCTGCAAAATAAAGTTGGGGAAACTTCTGACGCTATGATAGAAATTGAGTTTAACTATCTGGTCACGATACCAGCATTAGTTTCAAAGATATCATAATTATGATCCACCACAAAGTCGTAATTAAACATTCTTATAGCTGTAGGGGTTATAGGCCAGGGGTCAAAGTCAGTGCAAAGATCTGGAACTTCAGTAAAGGAGTATTGTGAAATAATATGCATAGTTTCTCAAGTAATACGTAAATGATATTTTTGTTTCATTGCCAAGTATACAAGTAACTTTAAATAATTAATTAAAATATGTATACACCAAATGCCCAATTTGCAGAATTGTGTTTCATTGGTGATGTTAATTAGTGTACCAGTTCAAGTGCCAATTGGGTATCCTCTTACCACGGTTTTGCTATGTTGCTCTTTTTGGCGATGCTTAATACAACGGTGTCAAATGCTTTTGTCCAGTTGGCCGGTGTGTTAAACTCTATGGCTTTATCAGTGATCTAACATTTTATAAAGAAAGAATTGGTTATGGTCCTAGATAGTTAAATTTTCAACTAATATGTTACCTACATTGACAATCTCGTTTGCTATCTGATCTTGGTTCGGTCACTTTCCATTCCTAAGTTTAAGAGCGTTGACTGTACTGTAGAGGGAAGAGGGTACGAGTACATAGCGTATCCTCTTGTTTTGGTTTTGTTTTTGTATTCTTACCTCTCAATAAACGAGCCTTTGCCGAGATACCAGATAGGAAAATGCGCGATTGGCAGTGATAAACTCAAATGCCTATTATCGCGGAATTTGATTTAGCGATTAACATGTGCTTCATCATCATTGGACCCAAACACACTCCCTAGTAGAATACCTATTTGTTGCTATAATCTGAGAATACACTTTTCTTTAACGCAGTGTAAAGAATCTATTTGTTTTATAAGATTTTAGAATGCCATACCGAAAAACCTGTTTGCCTTCAATCGTCTGTCATAAAAGATTAGTTATATACATCGTATGACTTAGTCTTTAGTGAACTAAACCCCGAAATATAGTTTGGGATAACGCTTCTTTTCTCTGTCATTTTGTATGTAGTTTTTTTTAAAAAAATTGACAATATCGGCAAAAGTGGGATTAGCGAGTGTTGGCTTGCGTTTATTAAGTATACGACTTATGCACTTCTGCTGTCTTCCAGTGATGTCGGACATCCAATTGAATGCATGGCGAATATGCCTTGAAGACACTGAAACTCCCACTGAAACTTTTATATGAATGGCTCAGATTTAACTCTCCTACAAACCTCCCATATCATCTCAAAAAATCCTAAACTCCAGACATGAACTTAATTTCATCGAGTAGGCGTCTTTAAGGGGATGGCACAAAAGATTTCTATGAGGTCGTAGTGCTTCTTAAGACCATTTCAAAACTTTAAAAAAGCTATAACCTTCTCACCTATTTTATCAACAAATTCTAGGTTTTTATTCGCCATTGTGGAAAACTTTCATAAACATTCTTTATATCGTTTTGTAAGCTGTTTTCAGTGAAGGATTTTGTAATTAGGGTATCCTTAAACGTTTAGCAGCTTTTCAAGTAGTCAGCGACTTTATCAGGCCTAAAGTTCAAAGGTATTTATTCAAGATATTTTTTTTGAGTTTACTAAAGCTAGTGGAGTTATTTCAATATAAATAAGTAACGTCTACAATTTTATTGTGTCAATCCAAGTATCTATTTCATATATAGGTGTGACTCCAAATCTTATATAGGTCAACAGGGACAGTCTTAGAGCTCTGTGAATATAAATTTATAGACCTATTTATTTGAATATTCCATGCTATTTATCGCTTTGATGTAATATTTCCCCAAATTAAATTCTTTATAGGTACATCGAAATGCGGTTAACAACTTCTTTTGTTTTCTGATTTATTCGAGTTCAAAGAGGGTTCATAGTTTGACGAGAAATGTAAATTATTACATTGATGAATAAATGAATTGTTAATCATGTATATGATTTACTTATTTAACTGTGGAAACGTGAAAAATGTCATCGAAAAAATTGTTGGCTTACAATAAGTTGAAATGATCCATTAATGGTAAATAACAATTAACGTCCAATGATATAAATAATTAGCAAGACAATGCAACACATGTTATTTGTGTCTATTGTAGCAATTAGTATGCAAAAATGTAAAGTGGGCTTGGAACTGACAAAAACTGGAATAGCACTCTATTTGACAGATAAATTCAAATGTGAATATGAAAATAATTTAAGCTACTTCAAGTAGGAGGATATGATTAATAAGAGACCTGGAATTAGGATTGGTTAATCTTCCCCTGAAGGTCATTTTCTGCGTTCAGTAACCTTCTTATTTCAGACCACTGCTCTTAGTGGTCAAGGTGGAGGAAGACAGTGTACTCTGAACCAAAAGCACAAAACACGCATATCGACGGAAGAAATAAAATAAATAAATAAACAAAAGTTCGTCAGTCATAATTGTACAGCATTTCTGCTGTCATGCGTTGAGTTGAAGTCGCTCTAGGGGTTACCCCCAAGTGGATAGAAATTTATATTTATCTTGGACCAATATTGTTTCTGTTATTGTTGGTAGGGTACTTCTGATATGAGATGAAGTGGAAATACAAGTTAATCGGTAAGAAGGAATTTCTGTTGCCAATATTTTGTGGTTCATGCTTTGCATGGCATCTTATTTGCGTCAGCTTAGGTTTATGATTTAGTTGTTTGTTGGAATTGAGATTTCGTGACTTGGCTAAGCAAAGGTTGGGGTTGGTCACGTTTGGCTGATTGCAATTCTGGCACGAATCAAGGCGGTCAACTTTGTCTATCATAATTCAGAGAGCCACATACTGTCAACTGATCTAGGAGTTACAGTTGAAAAAAAGGCGAAAGGTTGAGCGCCATTTATCATATGAGTCACTTCTTAGCGATGTCTACTTCGACTTTCATGTTCGCTAAAATGTTGTTTCATTTTCAGAATGATGCGATCAGATTCAGACCCCACAATAAGCGAAAAATAAAATCCTGTAGTCACGTACTTCACCACATACATACATATGTATAAGCCCCATAGACACCATAATCAATAATATCAGATCTCTGTGCGAATATATTTTAATAAATTTGATACAACCAGTTAAAAGCATTTGAGCATCAACAGAAAGCGAACATAGTAACATAGCTGCCTTTGTACAATGAAACTGGTATTTTTCCATCTTCTTGGGATGACCCTGATGACCAGGACAACACTAACATGCCATTTACTGGATTTTGCAACCTGAGTAATTGAGTAATTTTGCTCACGTTTCTTTCTAATGAAAGTGAAAAGTGCAATCTGCCATCTTTTTGTCAACATTCGATTTTTTACTTCACCTCGTGATGGTTAATTACAAATGCACCGGCGGACGGAGAATGGCATTTGTTCCACAACAGAGTTTCAGGAGGTAATTTGATAAATTCACTGTTGAGTGTTGAACTCCTCCTGCTGATGTGTAACCATGGAGAGTGTTTTATTTTTATTTTATAAATTTCAGTTACCTTAGTAGTGGCAACAATTTTGTTTTGCCTTTGCCGAAGGCGTTGCATCAGCCTCGGGTTAGATGGAAATGTTAAATGCTCAGCATGGTATATTAACGTTAATTACTTCTGTCGAGGGAATAATCTTTTCGAAAAGATTTATACTTTATTTTATATGTTACTGCTTTTACTTAAATTAGTAGGCTTTCTTAGTAACAATCCTAGCTGCAGTTTTGGTTTGCATTGAAAAGAAAACTTCAGTTGTTAAACTATGCAATGTAGTTTTCTATTATTTATTAACAACTAGCGGGAATGTACTCTTTGGATGAGTATCCTTTTGAAACCATCATCGGGGTTATTATCAAAATGTTGAAATGCTCAAAAGATAAGGAGTTTGTATATATAATCAAATTTTAGTACATTTGAGGTAATAAATATCTATTTTTTATGACCCGAGAGACCAAAACTTTTATAGTTTACCAATAAAATAATCATTACCAAGAAATTGTAAATGTTTTCTGTGAATTGACAAGATTTATTTATAAAACATAAATTAACCATGCAATTCATACAACTGTGCACGAAATATTTGCGAATATTCAACTTTAAAAATAAAAAAAAATAAAAAAATTTTTTTTAATTTTTATGCGAGAGATTGAAATTATTTAGACAAATTTGGTGTTCGTTCTTTGTAGTTATTTTGATGCCGAATTTAACGATTTAGACCTTTAGGAATTCTTTTTCCTTAACTTGTGCACAAAAAACTTTTCTAGCTACAATTCTCCTTCCTTTGTATCAGGCGTACTAAAGTAGAAATGACATATCACATTTAATTACTACTTTAACTTTAAACATCTGAGAATGTTACATTCGAAATATTATCAAAATCGTGTTTTTTTTAATGAAAACACCTCCAAAATGTGGCCGTACCAATATACAATATATGGGTAAATTGTAGATAATTCAAACATGTAAATATTCGATCTGTGATTTTTTTCGGTAGGGGCATGACAGTGGATTTTTAAATGTTCTGTCTTCTCAAAAGTTGAGATTTGATTCCCAGAAACTGGAGATCACCTTCGGTATTGATACTTACAAACTATGCATATATCAAACTTAATTGTACCCTTTTAATATGGTATAACAAAATAGAAAGTAACGATCGTCGTAAATTTATCAACTCATAACACTAATGCGCGCACTTTAAAAAGTAAAAAGTCATTAAGGTTGAAACAGTGCAATACGTTGACCGAGCGAATTGAGATGGATAAATTTAAGTTGTCTATCGACGACGGTGTGTCTTCGAGTATATTTATTTACCTGTTATATGTATTTTCTTTCAATATTATCGATTTACTGGAACCAATAGGAATAATATTTATAGATGTGGGCTCGCATTACATAACGAGACTAAATCGTCACATTAAATAAAAATCTGGAGAAACGACTGCACTGGATAAAATAGATTGTAACACGGAAAATCAAAATAAAAAAATTAATATCTATTTTACGGCAAGTTAAAAAACCGAACAATCAAACCAATATACATAAAGTACAAATTTCTGGCGCAACAGGCCTATGGCACCCAGGATGTGATTGGGCTTTAAATGAATATCTGAGGGATTTAGAATATACAAAGAAACGGAGTACCAACTTTATAAACTGTCACGTCCAATTTTAAATCGTTTCCAAAATTCAATGGGTGGACTATAATATGAAAAAATGTGTGAGCTTTAAAATTTTCTAAAATTCATTCATACATTATATAGGGTTTCACCCACTATTTTTTTTTAAATTTCCGCTAAAATTAATTAATCGCATGTTAATTCCCTCAAGATCCGGAATAGCACATCTACTTTTCAAGGCTCCATGTATAGGAATTACGTCACTATCGTCACTATCGTCTTATAGTAGTGACCCTTTTACTTAAACTTGAATCTTGAATACGTAAATTTTCAGTTGAAAATATAGAGAAAACCTTCCTGAGACTGCCTAACGAGAGATGAAACGCACACCCATCTTGTCGTGTCTCTAGAAACGAAACAACTCCTGGCGCCTAACAGAACCAACCACTCTTCATGCGGATCATTACCGGCCACAACCTTATGGCGGTCCTCCGCACCGCAGTCGAATGCGAGTTCAAACTAATGACCTTTGCCGAGATGGTGGCAACACGGATGCACCTACATAGGTGACCATATTTTCATACATAGATACAATGTTGTTACCACTTGTGCTACTTTTCTTGTTTAGAAAATGAAGTGCCATGTGCCCCTATAACAGCTTTATTTCCACCTAAAGCCAAGACTGATACTGCACCTACTTAAAACATTAAAACCATGAATAATTTTTCAGAGAAAAATTTATATATGTCAGAGGTGCATAAATGCAGTCAATATATCTATTAAATTAGGTCAAAAGTAGGAAGTAATATCTTGCCTATTGTTTCCACATGTATCACATACGTTTCTTTGAACTAAGGAGATTACACCTTAACTATGTCAATTCGTTTCGAAAATGAAAAATAGTCACCCATAACCATACATAATGCAGAGTAGTCTACATGTCATCTTCCTTTCATACAATTAATAATAGTTAAATATAAGACACCATAAAGACGTTAACACTCCGCCATTACATTTAAAATGAAAAATGACTCTGGCAGGAATACCGCTCATTAATGATGCATGCACCTTTTATGGGATCTAGCTTAAGCTGTATTATTTAACATAAATTTAATTAGGTGTTAAGACCATAATCTGAGCACTTCTGTTGTCTGATGTTTAAAAATTGGAGAAAGCTGTGCTGTTACAGATCTACTTTCAGAGATGCGACACCCATTTACTTGACTCTTTCACACGATCTGACTAACGTTCGGATATCTTAGGTACAAGACCATAACCCGCAAGGTCAGATTTCTTGGCATAGTTTCGACCAAACGATCTAGTTTATAGATTCAGGTAATAAACTCGAAATGGAATAGAAAGGGAAAATCCGACATTACAGAGGCAAACTGTCATAAAATGGCCTTTTCATTTCCAAACCGTTTAGTTGTCTTCAAAGTGCAGCAACTACTTCGACCTCCAAACATTTTGATTACGATCTAAATTAATGCACAATGTTTGTTTATTGGTTGCGGTAACACTTTTATTGTCAATTAAATTCAGCTATTGCCGGGAACTGTCATATTCTAACAGAAAGTTAATTGGCGCTTAAACTGTCGGCTTCCAGACTTCCTATTCACAGAATATAGCAACTTTCGTTCAATTGGCAATGAATTTGTTGCAAAGCAATAAAATGATAATTTTTCTATATTATTATTTATATTGCATTCAACTGCGTACTGTATTTCTTTTCGCTTTGCATGTGGAACAATTGCAAGACGAACTTTTTGTAGAAATTTCCAATTCCCTTGTGAACTGGGACAGTGGAATACAATTAAAAGTACTGCAGCCAGACAGGGATTAACACACGGATTTGAATGTCATAAATTTTGCAAAACTACACATTTCACAGGGAACAACAGCAAGCTAATCAAGATGGGCTTTTGCTCTATGGGCTCGAAATAATGCACCCGCACACCGGTGAGCCGTGAAGCTGTGAAATTGTGCAAATTGTTCTCATCTATATGAATGGAATGAAAACAATGGTTTCACAAGTTTCACTAGTGAGAACTGCTTTTACTCGCAATTGGAGTGAATTGTTTTGCTTAGATTTCGCGTGCAGTTTTGTCGTGTTTCTTGTTATTTTCAAGGGCTCACACAATGAACACGACATGTGGTGCATATGTTTAAAAATTGAGGTGGACTCTTGAGTGTTTGGTTCCACAGACTTTGTTTTTGTAGATTTTCACCATAATTTGTCTATATGGTACCAAGATATAATTAAGATGCACGAACGTCTCGGGGATGATCGTTTAATCAAGAAAAAGTTCTTTCGTGGGCTTCCCACACTTTCTTGGCCTTTGGTGTATTCAATTTTTCTCAAATATGTTGGAAAATCTTTTCCAGTACTCAATCTGAATGGAACTAGAGCATTTATTAAACAAAATATTTGAATGAAAGGAACGGAATCCTCGAGTATCAAGCTACAGTTATAGAAGCGTTAAAGGTTAGTAAGAACTGATCTAATCACATTAAGAGTTTTGCGTGGCTCTAGAACTATGTATATCTGGCGAAGCGCCTTTTGTAATCGCAGACCAATCCCGATTGACGCCCGTTGGATAAAGCAAAGGGAATTTAGTTCTTCTTTATATTGTACTTATGTACTCCGTAGTAGTTTTGCACCACTCGGATGGCATATATGAAACTCAGAACCGACTGCATAAACTTATATCGGATCCAGAGTACATGAACAAACCTAACGACATATGAGTTTCAAACCAGTATATCTCAAATCTGATCCGTCTTTTCCTTCATTTCTGATCTCAGGCATAAATTGTGTTTCCTTTTGACAACCCGATTTAAAAAAAAAAACACTTCCTGGTTCACAGCACCCATTATATTCTTTATAAAGCTTCTCCAAGAGCTTCTCGGGTCATTTAAATTGTTCTTCTGACAAAAAAGTGTTCTAGAAAATCTCAAGGCCCGTTCTTAATTTAATAAAAGCTCTTAGGATTCACTTATCAGTTTCTGTGTGTATATATCGCCTTCCATTACCTTCAAAGAAAACTTCGTTTCGATACGAAACACATCATTCTTTCTTGCGCAAATCCCTCACGTAATTGCGGAAGGCGACACTCATAAAGTAAAATCGATTTCCCTTTTCTTTCGATTTCCTGCCAACCACCATACAGCAAAAAGCTGAACAACGACGAAGATAACCAATTAGCTATGCAGTCAAAGTCGGGTATAGTAATGCAAAACGCACACGTGTCCAACAAAACACCGAACGAACGCATTTAATGACACTTTTTGCTGTCAACCTTACCCACTGACTGATTAAAAAGCGTATGCAAACTGATGTCATGCCCAGCATGTACTCACAAAATCTGTCATTATATAACACCTTTTTGCCTTTCCGACTGTGGGTAGACAACGTCTGCTAATCAAACAATTAAAAATGCCAGCGACTACGCCTAGAAATGTCTCCTGCCGACTTCCTCTTGGCACAAGAGCACTTGGCAATTGGCTTTTAAATAAAATAGTTTTCTTGTTATCCAGCCAAAACTAATAGATTACCTTTCTTTTCTTTTCAGATCTGCATTATGTAATCCAACCGACGACTAGCCACGATAAAAAACTTCAACTTTAACCCACTACAAATTATTATTTCCCCGATTATCTATTCAACAATTCTGTGATACAAGAAACCAAAAGGTAAGTGCGATAGCGACCCAAAGGAGCTAATTATGTCATTAAGCGGGTGCTTGCACGAGTATCTGTGTACTTGAGTGTCTCTCACTCCACAAAAAAATACTCAAAACCTGTTAAGAGGTTATTTATGGAGCTCAGGCCCTCCGGGGATAGACGTTTTGAATGACATAATTGACATCGTAATTAGTTTTCGATAAACAACTTGGGTTTGTAGGTACGAGTTGGCTATTAGTTTGAATTTCGAAGCCGGTTTCCTTTTGTTCTTAACTGGAGCGAATGCGGAAATCTATTTTCCATACCACACCAGCCACATAGAGACGCGTAATAGACTCCCACATATGTAACTCCGATCTGATCCGACAAAGAACTTGCGGGGAACTTTTTATATTTGTAGACCATAGATACGGTCAGGCGAGCGCACATAAGATATTTACAATGAGGCACATGTCGTGCACTGTTCAACTGGCACACCGCATGGTGTAGAATGTGTTTCAACAGCTTTTTGTAATAAATTCTCGGATCGTGTAGTTCTCTAATTATTCCAAAGTTGAGCGGGGTGCAGAAAGGGTTTCCCTCGGGGATACAATATAAGTAAGGCGGAGATTGAAAGAAGTCTTTTCGGTACCAAATGTACTAGCGTGCAATGGCGACACTATTTGGTATGGTTCGAGGTGGGTACGGCACCAAAACTTTTAGTTTTGGGGTGCTGCTTGGCAAGTTGCTGTCGTTGTTGAATTGACAGTGTTTGTGAACTGGTGAGGTTTATGTGGGAACACGTGTTGCAACGCAAAGTTGGAGCTGTTTCTTTGAGGTGTTGAGTACATTTTGAAAAAAATTCAGTTTTTATTTATATTTATTTCTACTTTTTGCTTTTATTAAAAGACTTTTTATGTTCAGAATTTTTGAAAAAAAAAATCGATTATCGTATGGCGGGAGAACCTAGGCGGTCTAAACTAGTTTAACTAGTCGCACAAATTGATAAGTTTTTATGTAGATACATAGCCACATATGAATTTATATATTTAGACTGACTTACCGACTTATATATTTGCGTTATTTGTGGGTTATGCTTTGAGATATCCTTAAAAGCTTAACAAATACGTTGTTTTCTATTCTTTCTTGAGCGGTCTACCTTCTACCTTATATTTTTACCTAGATACACACATACATATGTATATCCTGCAAATCCTCACATCTTGATCTGCTTATGAAGTACATCCACTAAATTGGGAGCTATTTAGTCTATTTTAAAATGGCAATAATCTACTGTGTCCAATCCAAATGTCAATTCCGATTTCACCTTGTGTTTTGAATGGGGTTAGATCTCCAGACTAAAACCTAACAATTTTTTCACGACCCCACCTTTTCCGAGCGTCTGACAAACATCCAAGAGTATAACTGTCATGAATAAGCTTCTGCAATACCAAATTGTCCTTCAGACACGGCAAATAAAAATGTCAACATAAATACAACAGTGAATCAAAACTCAGTAGTCATGTAAGCCCCTAAAAGGCAAACACAAATCTTCTCCACCCACGTTCGTCGAAGCTACCTTCTTTTATTGCTCGCCTGATACATAAGTCATATATAAACATGTATTCATATTTAGCTGCTTATTTTGCATAATTTGAATCGTATAGAGTAGGGCAAACGATTGGAGACAGGTCAGTTTGAAACGACAGGCAAATTAGTTTAATTGTTGATAAAGCCAAACATAAGTTGACCGTAGCCCTAGTGATCTCTTGTGTTTGTGGTCAGAGACCTCCCAGTGTATTGCATTTCAATCCACAAGTGACCAACATAACTATTTGGAAAGCACAAAGAGCAGTTAATGAAGTCACACGATTGCGTAAGTTTGCCAAAGACTTCACTATTATTGGGTTTGTCTCCCAAAATGAAATTCGAAAAACAAATGCGAAGCAGAAAATGTTCATAAAACTTGAATCGCATGTCACGCAGAAGCAATTCGTCGTGACATGTTAATGTTCACTACCTTACACTGTCATGGGAATAACAGTTTTTAACAGAAAATGGAAAATGGGAGATTTTTTTCCTCAATTACTTTCATCGCGATTTACTTCTGTCACAGTGTGTGATGTACATAAATACCGCTTTTACGTGAGATGCATTTCTTGACATTCAAGTTTGAGACGTAATGTCTCTCGGAATTTCGACTTGACAGTATTTTTTGTCTATTTTCATCACCACGTTGAGGATGAATAGCATGTCAACTGGACTTAAAGTCAATGTTTTGTACAACACTCCAAATCAACCTGCAATTTGGGTGCTGTCCGTTGGTAATAGTTTGATGTTTATTGCTCTTAGAATATGACGTTTCAGCTTAAATTCTGTATGACGTTTAGCAAAGTGCCATTGCCATTCGCACGCTTGACAATTGTGGACAACCAACAACGTGAACTAAAGTGTTCACAAGCAATGATAAATTTTCAGTCACCAACCAACTATGTACATGGATTATGAATGATAATAAAATCCAGCTAACGTATGCTTTTCTTGCGGAATGGAGTAATAAACCTAATTTTCAAATTTGACGTATAAAAAATATGTTCAAACAGCGCAGACTTCCCTTATCTGTCATCTAAATTACTAAATATTTACCTAAATTCCATTAAACTACTCATTTTTGAAGAATACCCAAAGCAAATTGTTATACCACAGCGTCTGATAAAACATTGCCAAAAGCGCTTCAAAAAGATCACATAACACACAATACACAAAACTTCGAAAAAAAATGTAAACAAAAACAAAGAAAAAACCAGCAAAAGAGAAGTACAAAATAGAGTATGGCACGCTCTAGTCAACACTAACACACCTAACGCTTTGTGATGCCGATCGCGTATCTAGGGCACAACTTTTGCTTTCACGTTTTTTCTGTACGGTTTGGCATGGACAATTGGTAGAGGTTTCGGGAGTCAACACTTGTTAGGCCACAAGTATGTGCTTTAAATACCTCTATGGCACTGCAGATCAGCAGGCTTTTTGTTTGTTATCACCGATGCCAAAACAAATAACCATACATCACATCCGTTTCCCAAAATGGGCTCCAAAAGACCGGCGGACGCCAGACCGCAATGGCAGCCGTTTACGGTGATTTTCACACGCACTCAACGCGGTGGCGGTGTCGGTGGCGTGTTGAGTGTCTGGCGGGCACATAAATTTCCAAAAAATTTGCATATGATGGCGATATGCATTCATAGTATGACACCGTAACTAGTTTCACTTTTAATGAACTGTTTTCCAGTTGTAGATGGATTAAGAGTTCATGCGAAATATTTTTGAGGTGGCGCTACGGATTGCTTGCACTAAAAGGTGAAGGTGACCCCTTAGAATGATTTTTTGGTGCAAAAAATATGGTTTCCGGAAGCAGCGAATGTGTGTTAAAAGTTGTCCATAGTACTGAAAAAATCCTCAAGCATTTGTTACTTTGGAATTGTCCCATGAATCAGACTGATCCCTTTACAAAGCGATTATTGATTTTGTTGTGAAAGGCATACGCCTTTGAGCCTTTCTTAATAAATCGATGATATCGAGTGTTGTATGTGTTCAGCAAACCATTAAAAGCAAAACAGCACCCGTATACTAGTGGGTAGAGAAAGAAATATCGTTATGGCCAAACGATTCTCATCGGACAAATAGCTGCAATTTAAAGCTCGCGAGTGAGTCCCTCTATAGAGGATTGGTGTAACAAAGTCTTACCACACAATCAACATCGTGGAAGCAAAGGAATTTTAATTTGAGACTCCGTTGCAGGTCAGCCTCGTACGATTATCCATAGGTGTGCAACGGTAATTAAGTTATACGAGATCACCAGCACTGTGAAGCATAATTATGCTTACCTTCCATAAGCATAGCACATAGTTGTAGTATTATGTGGGAACTTAAACGATTCAGCGTTGTTCGGTGTCGACGTCGATGATGATGAGGATGATAGTTATCTGTTTGGAAATTATGGCAGAATCGTGACGCGGTTTGTTGCCTCTCTGATTGAAATTCATTTTGATATGGGTGGGGGTGTTGAGTGGAAGACACAGACTTGTTGTGTAGTTGGTATGACTAATTATTTATTTCATTTTATTATGCCTACACATTTTTATACGGTTAGGTTTGATTGTTTAACTTAAACGAGATTGTAGTCATTTTTGGCGTGAAATAGATACAATAAAGTTTTAGACATACTAGCACTGAAATGGCATTGAGATAAGTCGATGGTTTTGCTCATGCAAGTGTGCATATAAATTAGATTGGCTAGCTGTTAGATAATGCATTGAATTCGATTCGATGAATTGAATTTAGGGATCTTACATAGATGCAGTTAATCCGCTTTAAATAAGAAGACAGATTAATAGTTGGTTAGTTAAAATAGTGAACAGTGAATGTATTCAGTTTAGCCTTGCCAAAGTCGTCCAATGGTAAGTATAGTATCGAATGGTAGGTATTGCACATCCTTGAGCCGTATCTAGCTTGGATAACTCTTTATTCATGGTACTATATCAAAAATGCAAAAATATTCAAATGCAGATTTAGGAATAGAGTTAAGGAAAGTATATACACTTTTATTTAATAAGGCTCTTTAAGCAGCAATGTCATGTTTTAATTATGCAATCGCTAGATGTTGATTGATGCCAATCATCACATCCTTGAGGCAGGTCTGTTTCCAATAGACCTTCAAACAAGAAGGAAAAGGATTTTTTATTTTTTTGCACAAACCTGTCGGTCCTTATTTTGTCGAGTTAACATACACATTCATCTGCAGTAGTCTCTGATTCAGTTATTCTTACAGTACTAAGTTGAGTTGTACTACAGTACAGTCGGGAGATTTTTACACCTACCCAACAGTACAGGGTGATCTACATCTATCTAAGTTCCAGAAAAACTTCACAGATGTCATACACATTATTGTATTAATAAATATGTAAATACATATATATTCATACTCACATTTAACACTTCGAGTATATTCTGTAGTCTTTAATCAAAGAAATCGGAACATTTATGTGGGATACCACTCCCACTCACATGCTTATGTCCTTCATTAAACAGTCTGGTTAAAGTAAATTTGGTATTTAAAACAACAAATGAGTCCCGTTGACTTAATCCAACCCAGAATAAATTCCATGTTCAACGCTAATCAACTGTAAACCTAAAATTAACTTTGCCCCCATTCAAACATATAATTTGGGCTAGTGAACTCAGACAGTCGAATAATCGATAATTTGAAAGTATATTTGGGCTCGGAACTTCAATCAATCGATTTCATATAACTCTCCATTCCCATTTATCAATTATTTGGTCTCTAAATACCGGTGTTACTTCTATAACCTTTCCTCTATCAAAAGATAATATCTAAACTTAAAGGAACCACTCTATACATTTCCACAGAGATTAGGGTGTGTCTAGCCATACGTACGAGTACCACCAGCTGGGTAGCATGACACTCATGAGAATGGCATTTTAGTTTCATTGTTACTCGAACGTACCAATTAATTAGTTCAAACGAGTAAATCGCCTGGATTATCTAATAATAAATCATTTTCACTGCTCCCATGTTCCCAAGAAAAAAAGAAAAACTTAACAAAGCTGGCTCACACGACAGCAGCAGGAAATGCGATAGCTTCCATTGATAGTTGCGTTGAGTTACTTCATCTGCAGCATTTTCAAACTCAATTGGAGATCACCATGAATCGATCTGGAAACCTAGCGGCTCCACCACCGGTTTGAGAACGTAACCTAATGCTTAACAAAGTAAGTCATCGTCTGTGAGTGCGGGAAAATTATAGGAATATATCTTTTGGACTTGACATGATCGCCCGCCCGACTGCTCTGTCATAGATCACAGCTGCTGGTTGTAAATGGTGGTGGCCCCAGTTAGAAGGTGAGGCTCACTAGACGTTGTTATCTGTCAAAGACAAAGACAGGTACCTGCTTTAAACTGCTGCTAGACATTCTGAATGTAGAACGAACTTGTCCAGGAAATGTGACAGTTTGTCGCGTACGCCGTAGAAGGATAATTGGATTTTTATGACACTCTTTCCTTGTTTGGCCATTGCAACCGCTCACATTGAGGTCTTGAAAAGAAAACTGCAACTGCATGGGTAATGATCTACTAATAAAAAACAAATATCAATTAAGTGCAGCAAGTATGGTAAATAGTTTTCTATTGCAAGTTACTGTAATTGAAGGAATGATTAAACAGTAGAGAATTAGGCGTAAATTTGTCTTCTGCGAAAAGCTATCAATGATAAAGTGAAAGTCTGATGGAATTTCGGTTGCTATCAAGTTTGAAATTTAGACTAAAAGAGGGATTAACGGGAAAAGATTACCCAAAGTAAAAACATTTTACAGCTCGTATAGTTTGTCGGTGAGACTCCTACTGCAAACTCGAACGAGATCGAATATCTTACAATGAGTTTCCCCTCTAAATGACCGAAGATATTTTCTATGACTTTTGATAGTGTCCATGCTTCACTGCCAAAGAGTAGGTCGGGAATGATTAAGGTATAGAATCTCTGTTAGAATCTGTATTAGTTGTTCGGTATAGGGCCTTCGAAGATACAATCATATTGTTAAGATAATTTGTAAGGATTAATAGCAGAGCCAAGGATGACAAAGATCTTTATCATTTCAAAAATTATAGCGGTCAACTGAAACGTTCTGTCCACTTCGTCGGTGTAGTATTTCTCTTCGCGTTGATAGCATACAAACATATGTATGTATATTGGGTTTTAGACCTCATTTAGACCTAAACAATTTCGGTATATTCCTTTTCACAACTAAGTAGTTGCAGACAATTTCGAAAGTGATTCCGCTGTTAACTTGTGAGTTTTCGCAGCAGTAGTTCTCAATCGACACTACTCATGACTCTGTATAGATCGTCTCAATACATGCTATCTAAAAATGGGACGTTAATATTGATGCAATAATGGTGGGTATCGATTTAAACTTCTTGAGTTCTCTTCAGAATCTGTCGAGGGCGAAGCATGTTCTTGATGAACTATTTTAGACGTTCACACAATATATCGAATAAGATCTTGTTGAGGACACTAGAACCTCTGTGATTCATTACTGATTGAAAAACCAAGCAAAAACCAATAAAGATGACTAGGTCGTTCTTTTTAAATTTCACAATAAATTTAAATAAATGCTTAATGCATTTTTACCTGAAATATCTGCCCAAACAGTATTGGGCTTGAATGGTATACTCTGGTATTGAATTGTTATTATAAATTTTAACTTTTTAGAGAGTTTCCATTCCGTGCAGGGGAAATAGATTTTTTGTTAAAGAAATGCTAAAGATCACCACAATTCTCTTAACCTTCAAATTGGGTATATACCGCTGTCCATGTCGATCTTGATATCATAACTAATCAATGCGAAAAATGATACTTGTGGTCTTATTAGATCTGCTGTATAGTACTGTCTTTCCATTAGCATGAAGTGCTAATACACAGTAGAGGCTTTTACTGATCGGAATACTTTTAATCTTGGTTGCTTGCTTCCATATTGATGCGTTGCTAAGTTTAATTCCATTTTGCTGAGTCGTATCAATGGAAGGATATTAGATATTCTTCATTTTTACTTTATTGAAACAGGTCCACATTGATAACACAAATAATTCCATTTTTGGGTAAAAAGGGATAAATCTATGTCTTTCTCCTAAAAATCCCTTTCGACTTGTAAGTTCCTTGAAACTCCTTCCTTTCATTTAATTGGTAGGACGAATGAATTAAGTACTCATACACATGAAGCAAAATACATACTAGCTGTGTCAATGTTTTACATGAATGTATATCGCAATAAAAATTGTATTTTATTATTACCCAATATTACTTTGCTAATTTGCTCAAACCTAATTACAGAAAAATGTTTAAAGCCAATTAGAGTTTGTAGTTAATTCTTCCTGTCTCAAAGCAATCGAGATATAAATTAACTTGAGACATTTTTACTTCGAAAACAGACCTTCCTTGCATCTTTATGGTTAAAATGAATGAACGGAAAACCAATCAATAAATCAGTCAGACATATTAGTATTAAATTCACTGACTGTCTACTATATACCGCTGAATTTTCCAGCAAAGTTAATTTTAGCAAACAAGAAAAAAATACTTGATTACCATTTGATTACAAATTAAACCACAATGCGCAATCCAATTTCAGTCAAAAAGAAATAAAATAAAAAAAAAAATCAAACACATAAAATTCAAGACCCAAAATATTTCAAATTACCAATCATTTCGCTTTTGTAATGATTTTTTTTTGGCAAAAGAAATGATTGACTGCTTACACCACCAACGACCAAACAAAAATTCACAAAATCTTTTCGAAAAGTCATGCAGAAACATTTTGAACTGTCTGGGACAATTTGTACAGTACCCTATTACATTTCTTTAATCCAATCTTCATTAAATAAAGGGAAACATCCATAGCGAACTGATAGTAGTAGAACTAGTAGTCAAAATCATTTACTTTGTTGTGGGCGTGGTAGCTTGTTTGATAGAAATTCTCTTTTTTTTCCGAATCCAAAAATACATGTTAGTCTCTGGAAATTTCCGAAAATCGTTAACATTTTTCATGGTGGTCGCGAGGGTATGAACATTTGGGTGGTCTTGTACTATATTTACAAATTAGTTCTCTACGCTACAAATGATTTGTCGACATGAATGCACCCTATGGGATAAGGTATACAAAAAACAAGATTGAGGCGGATTTTTATCAGCCCAGCGATCAACAGGTTACAATTTTTCGCTTAAAGCGATTTTGATATTAGTTTGTTTTTTTTCCTTCATTTTTTGTCTAGGCGCAGTAAGCGGCAGCAGACTATGTATCTGTGTAGAGATGTTTATTGAGATCATGAAGTAATTGAAGTGGAATTAAACCTGCTCCCATTCAGCAAAAGAGTGCAGCAGATAAATACGATGGTTGCTGGTGGTATATTCAATTCGAACACTACACTCGTGTTCACAACCCGGCTAGTAAGATCAAGTTTATTGCGATTTTGTAACAACCAACAAATTTATGGCAGTCTCAGTTTCCAATGGCGGCATATTGACTTGGGAGGGCGGAGTGTGTAGAGTCACATTTTTTTTACCGTTAAGGTGGGTACTTGCACTGGTTGCAGACTGTGGGCTAAGCAGACCTAGGAGGGCAGTAGCAGTTGCCTTAAATGTGAGGTTGTTTTTTAAACCCATCCCAACATCAACTTTTGCTGGTGTCGAAGAACTTAAGTTTCTCATTGCTCAAAAATGTTTTATGTAAATATCGAACAGATGCAAATCCAATATATCAGTTTCATTCCTTTTCGGATTTCAGAAAGGTATTTTAGCAAATCATAGAGTTGCATTTCAGAGCAATCTCAAGCTGGTATGCGTTAAAACACCTAAGATCTCGTAAGGGATATTATTTAAAAAGTCTGCCTTTAAGGTTTATCTGTCAGATCGTCTTTCTTCAGCGTCTTTTATCAAGTATAAGTGTTTGTCCATGCAAAGTAGAAATGCAATGTGTTGCACTCAGAATGCAATATTATCACAACTTTAAGATTTCTGATTTTTCAGTCGGTTTTGAAAAGTGAAATGTATAAGTGTTTCACCAAACGCAATAAAAAAAGCTTTGCATTTGTAATGTTGTTTTAATAAGTTGTAAACTGAATTTTTACTTACACATACACCTATAGGGCAAGTATTGGTTTCTTGAAAATTTTGGAACTCAAGATTTTAATCAATCTTGACATTGACTAGGATAGAGAAGTCCAAAAAAAAAGAGTGGGTTCACCAATTCTGTCAGTCTGACTGTCTGTACGCTCGACCACAGCCTAAACGGCTGGACGGATTTGCTTCAAACTTCATACTGGAGTCTGTGGGGCCACAATTCGGGGTGAAATCGGAATTTTCTTTTAAACCTCAAAATTAAGGCCGATTTTAGTTAAAATGGATTTTATCGAAAATAGCTCTAAAGATTTGCTAGTTTGGGTATACATATGTTATGAGACGGCGTACCGCGTTTTGCATGAAAAGTGCGTATAATGGTAAATCGTCTATTTCTCATTTATTTCTTCTCTGATTGGACTTAAAGGTAATGTCTGATGGTTATAACACTTATGCGAAGTAAAGGCGTCCCAAGTTGTGGAATAGCCACGCCAAATTTTTACTAGAAATCGAAAAAAAATTGTAAAGACAAAATGTATAGCCCTTGAAGTTTCCTATAACTCGGCTTAGGACATGTAGTCATGGGTCACATGACCTAGTCACTGTATTTTCTTTGCAGAGAGCAATTGTTTTTTTTTTGATGGAACAAAATGATCAAAGATAAAAACTGTAACTGAGTAAAAGTATAATTGTTGCATTTTAGTGTTTCGGATAGGAACTAAAACACCTTGGTTTTTTGAGAGTTTTCATGGATTTTTCTATCGAAAAGACAACACATTTTTAAAGCACATTCAAACCGACTTTTACAGCACGAATACGTAAATCATAGCCAATATTTATCAAATGACACACAAACTACCGTTATAAATAATACAAATTGCTACACACATCGAAAAGTACATATAAGCAAATAAACAACGACCGGCGTTGGATTTTTATCCCTAATTAGTCACACAGTACCTTTAGCCAGCACAGAGACTTTGATTTATGATCTTGTCCTTGATATACTTCTGTCAATGGCTGTCGGCTGAAGGAGTTTCGAATTCCATACTTAATACATACTACGCCAGTCACACAAATCTTTAGCGGAAAGGATTGGCAATCGAAATAAGCCCAACCAAAGGCTTTAAGTGTAACAAAAACGATTCTAGGTTGGGCTAGAGATCAATGACTTCTTTTTGTGAGTGGTTTCTTTTGCAAGAAGAATTATGGTGGATGAATTGAATCAGATTACGACTTGGATTACGAATGGATTTATGCATTTTAATTGCAATTTGGCTGTGAAAAATCGAGAAAAGAATGAAAACGTTCTGTTGTACCTGCATACACACGTTCACATTTCTGCAAATGTCAAAAATGGGTGTTCGAGTAAAATATATTAGTTTGGTTCGAATTTGGACATTTTTATCACCCTAGGCGTTGCACTATGCCGGCACGAGATGACGGTATAATAAGACCGACAACTACAGAGGAATTCATTTCTTGGGTGCAGTGCAGTGCAGTGCAACGAATTAAAGAGGAGAAAATGTCAATTCACAGTGAGCAATTAGGATCACTCGAAGTTGGAACACAGCGAAAAAATGGTTCAGTTTTAATGAGTTTTCTAAAAAAGGTGCCTTCTGGGGTGTGTTTGTGACGTCGTGTCTTGCTGGTAACAATGATGAATGGAATTTTGTTATTATTAGGTGTTCGATAGGGGATAATTGAATTTGTTGAATTGTAATTAATCACTTGGAAAATGCGATGCAGTATAGGAGATTGGTAGCCGCATACAAATATGGTGTTCATTTATTTAGTTAAATTACCTGAAAATTGGTTTAGTTTTGTCATTCAGATCGTGAGATTTGAATTGGGTAAGAGGTGGGTCATTTAATCGAGGTAATAGAGCAATTTGCGGGTCTTTTGTGGAATTATAATACAATTATGGTGCGAGTCTGTCAATGGAATAAATGCTAATGATAAATAGGTATGAATTTGGAAAATATCTTTAAGTTTGTAGGAAAAAAATTGATTTTCATGGAGTGGATGAACATGAATTTCGCGTACTTCCACACTTGTTAACTTTAGTCGGACTCTCAAGACATATTTTATATCTTATATGGAACTGTTAAACTGATCAGTTGTTAAAGGTGACTATTAGGCTATTTGTACATAACATGCACAGCTTTATAGTAAGGTTACGTCTTTTTAACAAAAAAATGGTGTTAACTTGATGGGCTTAGATTTTGGGGAACTTACATAAATGTATTATGGATATAAAAATATTTGAGTTTAACAGGATTAGGAAGGACAGTAAAGGTCTAGCTTCTCACAATCATTCACCCTGTAGTCGTATGTACGAGTGATATTCTTTTCAAGTCAATTTTACTTTCGGTTCTTGGTCAGAAGCTGCTGTTTGGCATTCAGCTTAGTAGTCCAACGAATATACTTATAAGGATACTCTGAAGTTTTATGCCTGCGAACTCTGCAACTTAAGTAGATTCTCCAAGAACAATCACAAATGCTTGCGTTATGAATATTATTGTTCGCAACCATATCCAGGCATGATATTTTTTTAAATAAGTGTTTGGCTACCTACCTGAAAAGTCAGTCAGATAGTTTTTTTTTCTATATAAAGCCTCATGAAAAGGCAAGAAATGTCTATGATCTGGAAGAAAGTGCTCAATGCTCAAGTTATGTAAGTAAAAGAAGTTAGTAATCTTATGCCATTTTTAAAGTTATTCCATCATGCGGATTGTTCATTGTCACGCAAATGTCAATGTCAAATCGACTAATAAAATGGGGAATGTGTTGTAGGTACACTTCGTAGCTTGCCCATAAAACTTAAATGTATCTTTCTCATTAGTTTAACTACACCATTCTTCGAACTTGTTTGTTTACTTAAGGCTATTTGAACCCATGATTGCCTCTAATAATTAAAACAAGTTTATGTACACGTTGTGTCATAGGTTCGACCATTACCTTCACTTTTATTTCACTCTGCTGCGACATTTATTTTTAACATCATCTTCATATTCATACATTTCATTTATTTTACTGATGCTTTATATCTTAGGCTCTATCTGATCTCATCCTAATTGCCAGATTAATTTCAATCAACATCTATCAATTTTGCGGCCAAAAGTCTGACTTTCGCCCACGTGCTTCTGGCGTCAAACAATCAATTACAGTTATTCTGCACCTCATCCTCATCTAATTACCATAAATCGTCGGAACTGATCGCACTCATCTCGAACGAACCGTATTCAAGTATTAGCTCGTTACGGCAACTTTACCCATAACTCACTTGCGCACTACTACCGTCCATTGTAGACATAATACCGATATCTGGTTTGCTACTAATAGACTACTCACGTTCTAACTCACGCTTAGTCTTATTACTACAGCTCATCTCTTAAAACCTTTTTTTTTGCTTTTTTATTGCAGATGAAGCCGTTGGCCTTGCACTTGGTTGTGATTCTCTTTGTGGGATCTCAACTGCTAGCCACGGCAGAAGTACAGACGACAACGGGTCAACCGCCATCACTACCGCTCCCGCAGCGATTACCAGTAACAACAATGATGACGCCATCATCATTGACATCATCCATAAAGTTAATGGCTATCAATGGCGGCACTACTAACAGCATCAGCACTAGCAACAACAACAGTAACAAAATATCAACGGCACACGACCAGTCAGCAGATGATGAGTCTCAGTCTGACGAAGATTCCACAAGTAGTGGCCGCAATGTAACGGCGATATTGACGGCTCGTGGTCGTTCCATTGGTGGTAGTAGTAGTAGTAGCATACAAAGCGAGCCTCAAAGACGGTTGTATCTACAGAACAGGTTAACATCACCGTCGTCGTCGAGTGTGCAGCAAGTGCAACAACAACATCAGTTTCGACGTCAATCTGACTCTTCAGCTGGCCAAGTGTCGGTGCACCAGTTGCAGACAATGAAAACGTGAGTTGGTCGTTTGCCATTGTCAGTAGTGGGATACGAGACATTTAATGGGTAGAAGCTACACTTCTTAGATTTACATTAGAGAATGAAATTATTATAAAAGGATGCTAGGAGTCAAGGGTACAAATGATGCTACAGGTATAAGTATGTCAAATTGTAGGTGAGTGTTTCGCTGACAAATATGAGTCCTGGAACTAGCATGTATAATAGTAGACGCTTTAAGGTCTATCAACAACGCTTCACTCAATGGTTTATTTGTGGAAGGAGTGCCCTTGTTTCCGAGATTTTTCCTAAAACTGCAGTATCTGTTTGTTTTGTTAGCCTGTTAGATAAGTGGATAGGCTACTTCGTATCGCCTTAAATTCGGTGAATCCCCCCACATCGGATAGTCTTGTCCTACAGTTAAGTTTTTGGAAAATGCTGGGTTGTCCTTTCAAAAAATCCACCATTTTGGTGTTCTGACAATCCAGAAATTATACCAATGTTGATAGGACTTGTCTAAAGATTTAATCTGAGTGCTTCATGCTCATTTGGCATACAAATGCCAATGTTGTCACTGTTTTATTCCTAGATACATACTTGTAGTGTTTTCGTCGTTTAAACGTGACAATTTAAAAATAACTTTTTGATACCTAACTATTTGATGATTATTTTCGGAGTTGTCATTAGTGACACATGATTGTGAACATAGAATTCATAAGGTTTGACTACAGTCCGACAATAAGTCCGAACATCTATTGAATTATTTCGCAGTAGTCTTTTATAGATACAGCTAGCTACTCTCTTTACAAATGAATAAATTAGGCAACTCTCTTCACGAAAACTTGGCCGTCACTTGTATAACTTGGTTCGCAACTTACCAGCAACTTATATCGTTGCACTTAAAAACAGTACGATTCACCCGAAAAAATATACTCTCTCCAATAGCATAGGTTGTTGCAGTCTAGCACAACGGTGGCTAATTAATTCCTCTAGCCGGAGATTGAATAACAGAAAGCATGAATAATTGATCGATTACTCGATAACAACAGAGCGGGCGTTAATTGAACCGAATGAATGTACGTTTGTTTTTATATGTATGAGTGTATGTATCCAAAAATTTGTATTTTGAAGTGACGCCGTGTTTTCGCAGTTACATACTTGAGTAATGCCATTTGCGTACAACAATTTCTCTCATTTCAGACCTCGTATGATCCAACGACTAGTTGCTGGCCATATACAAAACGCACCAAGTACTGTTAGTGGTCCAGTAACAACATCATTGAAGCCACCTACAGCAGCTCTACTGCGTAGGTCTCCTTATCGTAAAAGCAGTACTTACTCTCCCCAGGTCAACTTTCGGAAATTGGTAGCGACCACAACTCCCAGACCAACATCAGATCCAGTGGAAGCTGAGGACCGTGGCGACGATGACGATGCAGCATTCCTAGATGATCCCGGCGATTTTGACAACTGGGACAATGGAATCCTCAGACTTAGTGCGGGCAGTGGCAAGGAAACTTCTACAAAGGGAAAGAAAAAGGATGACAGCAAAAAGACGCTCTCTGATCAGGTCCGTGACGGAAAATATGGACTGATTGAGAAAGAGCTTTTTCGACGAGAACCCAAGCGACCGGGTGTTATAAGTTATTTGCCCAACAAGGAGGTTCCGATTGATAATGAGCGGAATTATGGTGGACTTAATGAAGACGACATTTGGCTAGCCGAAGATCACCTACTAGTTATCAAGGGAGGAAGCTTAAACGAGCAAGAGCCAGCGGAACCCTGGCCTCCTCTGGATGATTACGATGCCCCTGGACGGCAAATCAAAATTCCCCCAAATCCAAAAGTTCCGCCACCATTTCCCGTCCAACTCGAAGAAAATGGGCCGATACAGTTTATCGGAGATAGTAAAGTATCGATCGTCTATCCGATCACTAACGAATCGGTATCCTTATATTCCGCCGGGCAAGAACCTCCATACGAACCGACCGAAGCAGATCGTGACAACGAGAAGAATTTACTTACCCGGCCCGGAACGGCTGGCGGCTCTGAGAAAGGCCAAAACGATCCCAGTTACTTCTACCCGAAGCCCTATCCACCGTGGCTTTTCCACAACCAGTCATTTGTCAACCCATTCTTGAATTCTAAACCGATACCGTTTCCTGGAATTGGTCCGTTTTTGAATGGATCGCTTGAAGCATTCAATGGAACTGATTTCGATGAGGATGATCCATCTTTGTATTACCCTCCGCCCTATAGCTTTGTCTACAAAAGTAATTATTCAAATCCGGTGCCACCAGGACCGCTCGTTCCGGGAATAGTATTACCTCCACCTCCGGACGCCTTTTCTCGGTTGGAGAAACCGAGACCGAAATTCCCAGTATCGTCAACGACGACAACAACAGAATTACCATTCAGAGAGATTCTTACAAAAATTTCAGAATATACTCCGAAGACGATCTTGCTTAATACGCCGAAAACAGTCAGGCCGTTAACAGCAACTATTCAGCCTCCCCCACCGACAACAGCCTCCAAATTGCAACCAAATCCTGAGATATACTATACTGTGTCGACACCACCACCTCCATCCAAGGTGTACTCCACTCCAAAGTCGAATATAATATCATTTGTGCCTACAACAAATCGCCAGCCCAACCACAATTCTCCAACTCTCTCCAAATCGAATCCGATCTACTACGAATACTTTGAAGCTCGTAAAGAGCCACCAACGACCCAAAGATATGTCCCAGATTTCATTCCAAATACTCCAGTGGCACAGCAGAGGCCACAACACAAGCCTTCGAAGGCATACACGAAGTCCAAGGCCACAAACCCGGCTCAGTACTATTACTCGACGACAACGACCGCCCGACCTCTGCAGAAGCAACAATATGTACCAACCAATCGACCCCAATTCGTCTATGAAGATTACGTCTACATTACACCCAAGCCTGAGATCCGTCCAAATGGCATCTCGGATGCCAACCGCAATTACGTCCCATACCAAGCTCCAGTCAAGGTTCCACCACTTAAGAACAATCGGCCATATGAGAGCTTTGAGCGAGAAGTCAATGCAATTCGGGAAACCCTTCGCTATTATCAAAGTCAACAGTTGCAAGACAACAGTATTCCTCGCACTCCAAAATCCAAACCAATATACGACTACAGCTTCGAGGCATCCAAACCCACAAACCGCAACTTCAATCCACCAGAAGAATATGACGCCGAACCATTCAAGCCAATGGTTACATACAGCCCGCCCGTGGATGATGCAAATGCCTTCAGAGCTATTGCTTTCGAGAAGGTTGACACTGACCTTCCTGCGGTGCAGACCTACTATGACACTCCAACCACTGTGGAACCGCTACCAGAGTTACCAGCCCGGCAGCAGAAGAAAATTCGACTCGGAGCCAAGTACTTACAACCTTTGATTACACCATATGAGCAGGAGCAAACCATAAGTGGGAGACCTTTAGAATACACTCCAGTAACGACGCCAAGAACGATCCTTACCACTCAAAAGCCATGGGTATCAGTAGAAAAACAGGTCGTTCAAGAGGTTGCACCTCCAGTGAAATCAGCTCGATTGCAAGCGGCAAACAATCGAGGCTTTCAGGGACAATTCCAGGGTTACTATTACAACCCTCCAAATCGGCAAAACAACAGATATTACGAAGAACCATTTTATCAACAGCCGAACCCTACGAGGAAGGTTATAAATCAACGACCTCGACCACAACAACAGCAACAACAAGTGTGGAGTTTGGAAAATGACACATATGTGAACTATGCGCCTAATAGGCCGCCACTCAACCCCGAAGCGGAGTTCATCAACCCCTATCAGCCGTTCAATCAGTATTCAAAACAGCAAGTAAGCCAGGCCCAGCGGCTTCCTCCTTCACCAATTCAGAGCCAGAATCCCTATTTCCCTGCGCCGCCTAATAGATTGCCAAATCGACAGCAACAAATCTCCTTGCACAGAGATACCCTGGTTAACTATCGTCAGCCGCTGCCACCCATAAACCCCGACAGCGAGTACATCAGTATTCCAAGCCGAGGTCAGCCACAGCAGCAGCAACTACCGTTGCCAAGTTATCGTACGCCAGCGCCTGTGCAGTATCGGGACCCATCTCAAGGCGGCAATGTCTACTTTATTACACCGAAATATCGGAGACACAGTGCAGGTGGTGATCATTAAAGTCTCCAAGTCTTATAGTAAACCACAGAGTCCTACAGGGTAGTGATATACACATATACACATATGTCAAACGTAACACGTAACGTGCTGTCATTTTTTTTTTTTAATGTTTCTTAATTGTTAATGTGATGTGGTTCAGTAATTTACCATTTTATTGTATCTACTAGTAGTCTATTGTAAGGAGTTTAGTCTAAAGCAAAGCTAGGGTTGGCTTTTCATTTTTTGTCTCAAAGTTGAGGCTCGGGGGGATTTCCTAAACGATAAACGATAAACGATAAATTTGCTCAAAATGCTCGAATTTCTTCTAGCATAATGGTTTTAGAGTAATACCTGTAAATAATATTCATTGCAAGTGTACCGTCATGAACAATTTAATATCTGTAATACTTAAAACTTAATTGCACTCTAATTATATCATGTATGTATTTATAATCAGCCATAATATAAAATTTTATAATAAAAACATAACACGTTATGAAATGTCACATCCTGTCATTAGCTGAACACCATCGATCATTATGAATTATGTAGTAGTATTGGCCAAATGACGACGGATATTAGCAACAAATTTATTAATATTGTTAAATAAAAAACTGAATGTGTGAATTAAATTTGTGGCAAGTATAAATAAGAAATAATAAAATTATTATGTATAGCACTTAGTACAATATGAAATTTTTTGTAATCAACTGTATTTTCACTTTTATTTCTAAGAGAATAAATAAATTATTATTAAAAAAGTAATATCGTTGGAATATAAATTGAATGTTGCATCAACTGGAATTCATTTACATATGTAGTTTCCATTTAATTTGAACCGCCATCCTTTGGCAACCTTGCCTACAAGTTGAATACAGCAAACCTGGAGAACCCATTCATTCTAAAGCGTGACCAGATAGCAATGATTCTATTTTCGATTGTTATATTTCAGCAGTTGTCAACAAGCTGTCAAAATTTTCAGTAAAGGTTGGCATTCTATCATGCATCGTTTCACTCTTGCAACAAGCAGAATTGCCAGTATTGACGCAAATACAATCCACAAGTGTCGACCAAGCATCAATACACAAATATTAACTCTTTGGTGCGATTTATGGCATGAGGGCATCAACGGACCTTTTTGGAAATTAGGAAGGAAACATTGTTACCGTCAATGGTCTCAGGTAAAAAGCGATGTTAACCGACTTTCTGTGGCCGGAGCTCGACAACATCGATATATCTGAACTGAAATTCTAACAATACGGCGCTACATGCCATGCTAGCGTTTGTGAAGGAAAAATTTTACTCACGGTGATTATTTTCTCAAGTCCTTAGTCTACGCCAACACGGCAACCACGAGTTCGAGGCGCTATTACCAGAATAACGCAGCACATATTTGACCGAGTCATCGATAATTGGACCAACAGCTTGAAACACTGCCAGCGAAGCCGACATTTAATGGCAGTGAATGTAGCTTCAAAATAAAGTAAAAATCAATTTTATATCTCACACCGTTGTTGTTTAATTTGAATCGTTCTTATCTAGTCACCCTGTACTACAAAAGATCGTTCTCTGACTTAGAAAAAGCAGGTTGTTCTTAAATCAGTGTTCATGTAGATAGCCTTTTTTGATATAGTCTCTGTTCTCGGCTGGAAATTTGTAGTTCAGACTACCTTATTGTAGGTATAGACTTCGAAAGGAGCATTTCATAACAAGGTGTGATTCGGATCGATACATTGTGAATAACAAGATGTGTAAACAAGAGAATTATCCTCAACAAAATTCTAAAGATTCTCAAAACAATTCAATAGTAGCATAAGCAGACTACACATGGTTTGTGAGAAACATATCTAATAGGTATCTGCAGCCTGGTACCTACTTCTCCAAGTATACTCCTGGGGCAGAGTAGGATAGTCGGAAACTTAGACCGGTCAACTAAGTGATAAACAATAACACAGTTAGAAGTAGTACAAAAATATTTGCACAAAGAGGAGCACAATGGTTTAAATGGGAACACAGGAATAACTCCACAACCTTTTCCCCTTAAAACTTGACCTACCCTGAAAGCTAGTCCCTTCTTTCTGAATATATTTTTGTACATACCCAGTTCCCTGATATCATCCTTCAGCGTACTGCCACCTCTTCGCCCTAGAGATTAACCTTTTCCTCATTTCGAAATTCTATTTTCTGTTCAACAATGTACTTTCCGATAGGATACGACTGCAAGCCCAAAATTACGAAAATTACATTCCTCACTATTAAAAGGCACGCATACTAATCATACAATCACACAGTGACACGTGCCTCTTTCCATTTCTATTGATCTCAATAATTACTCTTGGACTAAACTGCCCCATCTATCATTGACCTCGATACCAAGGTTATAAATTGTGGAAATTACCTACACCATCCCCTTTGCGTTTCTTGCATTAGAGAACAATAACTATAATCATAATTTTCCACTACAACGCTCCATTGAATTTCATTTGCACTCAACGAACTGTCTTTCAATCCCTATCAAGGGCAAAGCAATAAGAAAAAAATAATGTACGAGTATATCAGTCACTTAAAAGAGTCCTTGTAAAGTTTCGCTCGCTCTCCATGTGACTCTTCAAAGGGATTCTAAAAGCAGGAAAACTGCCTAAACAAAATATTCAAATAGAATGTCTTGTGTGTTTGTGAATCTGTATGAGTATTTGAAGAAAATTGGAAAGGAAACGTGAGCAATACTCTTTCATTACGCCTTAAATACCCCTCATCAGAAAACTACAATAAGGGCCGACTTCCTGTATACCTGTAGCTGTGTTATGTATGAAGCGAAGCTAATTCGCCTTAAAAAAAGGTTGTTGGTACATTTCTTTTGCTCTCTTTCGCCTAAAATTATTTGATTATTTGTAAGAATATAAATTTAACGAGCGTAGTTTAATTTTGGAATTAAAACATAGAAATAAATAATTGATTGGATTACGTTGCAAAAGTGGGGTAAAACAATGTATTTTGAAATCTCTTAGGAAGTAGATAAGTAGACAAGATCCGATTGGCACGATCGGCGAATGAATCCCTAATAAACGGCACCCAGAATGGAGATATTGAGGTTCAATTTATAACACCCTAAACATTGAAATCAGAGTCGAATTACCATACAAGTTTCTGAGCAACATGCTACTAAAAATGTTGATTAAGTATGATCGCTTACGTGAACGAGTAACTAGCGTCTAATGTTGGCTTTCTGCCATCAGAAGAAGACTAATTTTTTTCCTGATATGGAAAAGTTTGTAGTTCTTCCGTGTATTTCGTGACCTTTCGTATGTGATCATCCCAAATCAGTCACTCGATCAATCGTTGACTTTTGTAAGTTCGAATATATTTCACACACACTGTACTCATTGGGAATAGCCACATTTCAAGCCGTATGTTGACACTGGATTCCGCCAAGTGCCTACCTACTCCCTTGCTCACCCACTCACCCACTCACCCATTTATTCACCCTTATAAGTATCAGCACCAGTCGAATGAGGAGAAAATCCCTCTCACCCATCGAGCAGTCTACTATTTTTGACCTAGGCCGACTACCTACAACGACCACAATGATGGCAGGCTACATGAGAGTGTGCAGTGCATGACATCGTGTCGAGAGCAATCACGAAAGTGTGCAAGAAGAGAAAAGGATTTTTGCCCCAAAAAAATGCGCATGCTCCTTGAAAAAACGTTTTCCTTCGCCCGAAAATCGATTCATGTTAAAAACTCGGCGAAACCATACGAAGGGCTGACACGTCTCCCCCTCACGATACCTGGTTGACATTTTAGACATTTCGCTGAACTTGAGGCACAGTAAAAGAATCTTTTTTTTTTCTCCGAAAAAAGTGTTTGTCTTTCGGTTCCTGTTTTCTGTTCCATTTTTATTTTTTCAAACGCACATACACTTTGTTTCTCTTGAGCAAAGGTTTTTTCAAAAAACAACAAAAATCAAAGAAAAAAAGTAAAATCCGCGCGTGTCGTCCGACGAAAGGAGTAACCGAATCATCATCGACAAGTGAAATTCAGGACACAACTTCCATTATTTTCCATTTCCTTGATTTGTTGCAAAATTCGTGTGCCAGAACGGAGCAGCGGATGAGGAAATGGACAGCAAAATGTCTACACGGATTGATGAGTGTTAAATGTCTTTAGCAAGGATATTCGATCTTTAATTTGAATTCGTTATTTTTCGGGAATTTTGATTTTCTAAAAAGTGTATCGCTTGGTGTGGGAATATATTCGAAGGGAAAAACATGGTAACAATGACTTCCGAACTGGATAAGAGTCATACAACGCAAACGAAGACATCATCTGGTGCTGCTCATACAACTATAGCAACGAGCTCCGGAGGACCAGCAGCAGGAATGGTGGTGGCCAGTAGTAGCAGTAGTAGTAGTTGTAGCGTTAGTAAAAGTTCCCTGAATAAACGGAACGAGGATGCTCCAAATATTTTGGTTTACAAAAAAGTAAATACGGTCCAAGAATTAATGACCTTTCTCTCACGTTATGTGCGAGAGAGTACATATGTGTGTGTGTTTGTGTGTTTGGTTGGTGTTTTTTTTTTTTTTGTTCACACCTCTCCCCCACTTTTGTGTATTGCAGATGGAGTCCATAATCGAGAAGATGCAGGCGGAATCAACTGGTGTCGCTGTGCGAACGGTGAAGGCGTTTATGAGCAAAGTGCCTTCAGTGTTTACGGGCGCGGATCTAGTGTCGTGGATATTGAAGAATTTCGACGTGGAAGATGTAACGGAAGCGTTACATTTTGCCCATCTGTTGGCGTCGCATGGTTATATATTTCCTATTGATGATCACGCGCTGACGGTTAAGAACGATGGAACATTTTACAGGTAATTTTCGAACTAATCTCTTGAATATGTATTGTGGAAATAACAAACCCCTAATTCAGTGCAAATGTTGCCAATTTTACGGCTGGTAGATCTAAATTTTCTTTGTCAGTGGAGTAATTTTCATAAGGCTTATTTGAGCCCAAAAATAGGTACGAACTTTTATCAATTCTGAAAATCAGACGAATTTCGAAATTAAATATTGCATAGTCTTAGTTGCAAGCAATTTCTGAACATTCAAGTTATGAACCCTTCTTGTTTTATAAAAATGGATGGATGGTCAGTTGAGCTGAAAGAAATGAAGAATTGAGGAAATAATCTTATGTGAGGTTTAATCATTACTATAAACATATCATCCACGTGTACATTATGATAGCAGCATATTTCCTCAAGTGGGTGACTTAAGCTTTGAATGGTAACATTTTTTTAGAAACTATACTATAACATCATAATTAGTGACGCCTACGAGTGAATGCGTTGAACTCAATTTGCAACTTATTTTTCGATGATGGTGGTGTGAACATCTCTGGCGTATTAGAACGCACAGTAGACCAAACTCGTCAGATTATTGATCACATGGTCACCAAATTTCTATTCCAATAACTCTCTTTCAATTTATCCCCAAAATAGTCAATCAGTATGGTTGGCAGTCCATTGACTGTGACTGTATTCCCAGGATAATGGAAGCATCCAGCAGCATGAAACCCGCACCAAGTAATGGGGTGTAATGGCATTTTGTGAATGAATTCCAATTTCTGACAAATATGCTTATAATGATCCAGTCCAGTCAGAAACAGTCCTCTTAATCGCGCATATAAAGTTGTCCCAACCGAACTCAAACTTTGATAAAAACTTGGATAATTTGTAACCGTTGTCGATGAATACTTAACAACTGTGTAGTACACGAGTTAAAACATCAAACAAGCCGCAGCTAACTTCAAACACAGTCAAGAAATTTAAAAATGGAAGTTTTAAAACGTCAATTGAACTGTCAATACAATGCTCATAATGTGAAGCAGATTTCGATTCTCAGAGAATGGGTAGCATGATAAGGTCATTGAATTTGATGAGCCTAACAAAATTAATGCAAACTTCACAATTTGCGGCGAAATCAGAGTATTCATTCCAACCTCAAAATTGCTTGCACATTAATTAATAGAAATCATTTATACTCCCAGATGTTTGCCAAATTCTTGCAAGAGGATAAACCGTGTATAGAACTTTGGTATTATCAGGAGTCCAACCTCAGTAGTAGGTAATTCAATAATATTTAGAGCTTAAGAATTTGTTATATGGCAAATAGAAGTCGAAAAATAAACGATTTGTAGCGACGAAATTTATAGCCAACATTACATTCTTCCATCACTTAGTGGGGAGTTCTTAAAAACACATACTTTGGTGAAATATACTTTTCCAAGTTAAAGTTATAGTCTTTTGGTGTTAGGTGTTTGCTATAGGAAATGTAGATTACTACGGCTAGTACAAGAGTAGATTGATTTCCATGGAATTCCATGTCACTACGAACTGCTTTGTTCACAATTTCCTCAGGTTTTAAGAACCAAGCTGAATTTATCTTCTTTCAAAGTTTAATCAAATATAATATTACGATCGATGATCAATGAAAACTGTTACAACCAGGAGCAATAATTTGCATATATGTATTTATGGATGTTATATTTGTATTTCTTTTAGATTCCAGACTCCATATTTTTGGCCATCAAATTGTTGGGAACCAGAAAACACAGACTATGCTGTGTATCTTTGCAAGCGCACAATGCAAAATAAGACACGCCTTGAATTGGCCGACTATGAGGCTGAAAATTTAGCGAAACTTCAAAAAATGTTTTCAAGAAAATGGGAATTTATTTTTATGCAGGTATGGTCATAAAATAGGAAAGTTTAAATGGAAAAAAATAAAATGCTTTATGGCTTACTGTTAGGCTGAATCACAAAGTAAAGTTGCCAAAAAGCGTGACAAACTCGAACGTAAAGTTTTGGACTCACAAGAACGCGCCTTCTGGGATGTACATCGTCCAATGCCCGGCTGTGTGAATACCACCGAAATAGATATTAAGAAAGCGTATCGTCGTGGTGGCTCGAGTCATGGTACTGGGTCAGCGGGTGCATCGTTAGCTAAAAATCCCGTAGAGCAATTGACTCGAATTATTGCGTTGCGAAGACAAAAGCTCGAAAGACGCACAATCAAAGTATCTAAAGCCGCTGAATCGTAAGACTTGTTTTATTTTAAAAATTACTATTTTTAATATTAATATGTTTAATTTAAACTACAGATTAGTTTCTTACTACGAACAATATAACGAATTTGATTATTTCATAACCGAATTGCCGAATCCCTGGCAAACGGATAATGCTGAAATTTGGGAAGCTGAAAAATTGACGTAAGTTTTTTTTATAAATAAAGGTAGACTAAGTAAACTTATACAGATAACTTTATAAAGGCTTGGGAGTGTTTTTAATTTCTAAATGGTAGTGACTACACTCATGTAGAAACTCATTCAAATCTAGTGACCATAAGTACTGAAAGCTTGTTATTATAATTTTTAATATTGCTTAGAAAATGCATCATGTTCTTATTATATAAAAATTATTAACACAGCGTGAATTGTTCTAATTTCTTTCAGGAAAGAGGTACCACTTCGTCGTGTTAAACGTTGGGCATTCAGTTTACGTGAACTCCTAAACGATCCTATTGGTCGTGAGCAATTTACAAAATTTCTCGAAAAGGAGTACTCAGGAGAAAATCTAAAGTAAGTTTCAATATCCTATTCAATTAATATGAGAATATAATTATATTCTTTTGTTTATAGGTTTTGGGAATCCGTACAAGAGATGAAGGCATTACCACAGTCTGAAATCAAAGAAGCAATAAATAAAATTTGGCAAGAGTTTCTAGCACCCGATGCTCCTTGCCCTGTAAATGTCGATTCAAAATCTGTAGAATTAGCCCGTGAAGCTGTCAACTCGCCGGCGGGTCCTAATCGTTGGTGTTTTGATGTGGCCGCTTCTCATGTGTATCATCTGATGAAAAGTGACTCCTATTCTCGTTACTTACGTTCCGACATGTACAAAGACTATTTAAATTGTTCCCGAAAGAAAATCAAATCGATTCCGAATTTATTCGGAGTAAAACGTTAAATATTTGATAGAGACTAGATTTTTAGTTTCATTTTGAGATTAGCATACAATTTTTTCTATTTTTTTTTTCGTTTTTTACTATTTTGTTTTTTATTAGTTTTTATTTGTTGAAAGTTGAAGAATATATGATGAAAATATACAAACTTATTAGATACAAAATAAATAATAACATTAAGTAAAAATTAATAATTAAATGTTGACGTATAATCCTACATAAACAACTGCCATTGTTTATTTTTTATGTTTTATTTAAACAAATGAAATATATAACACTAAATAAAATAAAACGGACGAAGGGTGTTTAAAGTTATCCACGTTAATCCTTATGTTAGTACCCCCCTACTTAAAACTGAATTTATTTTAAACTGATTGATTATATTGTTCTTAGGTAAATATTAACCGCACTATGACTATACTAACAAACTCTTTAAGAAATAATTTTACTATTAATTAAATGTCAACATATCTAAATGTGATTTCCTTTCAGAGAGAAAATTAAGCAGAAGTTAATTGATTAAACAAATAATAATAACTAAAACTAATCTTTTAAGTAATGAATTTCACTTAGCAATGTTTAATAATGTTTTTAAATATATTTTTCTTTTTTATAATTTCTATATTACTTTGAATGGGTTCTGTAAACTTTTGTTGCATTGAAGTGAAGATAATTTCCCACCGTGTTCGAATGAGATGAATATTCGTTGTGTTGCTTTTTTGTAAAACAAAATAAAGAAAATAATAATAATAATAAAAATATTATGAATATTATGGAATTATATTATTAATGTGTAAGAAATACTTCCAGACATGTTGTTGTGTGGAATGGTGATGTTCTTTTTTATTTATTTCAATAAAAATGGAAAAACGTCTGTCGATGTTTTGTTTTTCTGAGTCTGGAGTGCCCTTGCCACCTACAAAGGAAGTGAAGTATAGTTTTCTCCTCTTCTTCGTTCAGCTTCTACAAAAGTATTAAGCGAAGAGATCCAGCCTAATGAGGTTACTAGCAAGAATGTATTGTAATACCTTGTATAATTGGTAAGAGGTATTTTGGAGCATTTTTGATCTAGTTTGAACCCCAACTGTCTGTCTGGACCTAGGCAAGTATTGCTGACTATACATCTACGATTGATTAAATTCACATTGGTCATGCGATAAAATCGACCAAGTTGTACGATGTCTGGTAAGTTCGTCAGACAACTTAATGTGGTGAATGTTGAACTGTTTAGTCATCTTGTTAAAATGCAGTGCAGTTTTGGAACTGAATATGAAAGATTCCAGAGACTTTTCCACACCTTAACCACGTCAATTTCCGCCTGGAACACGCTGCATCATTTGGAAAGGCGAAAGGATCTTTATATGTATTTTTATTGTTGAAGAAGAGACCTCCTCCTATGCCGTCTGTATGGAAACATGTGAATGCCTTGTTTTGTACACAAAACAAAGATCCTCCTCTTAATCAATTCTTTAACGGATACCTGTCTTAAAGTTCTTTCCGAACAGAATTTATGGAAGTACGAAGACGGTGTTTGGGGGAAGGAATTCAAGATTGTGAGAAATACTGGAGTATCCTGCATCTAGGCTAAATCATTAAAATATATAACCGTCCAACCAATATGTAGCTCCACAAGCTGCAATTATAGTTGAATGTTATAGCTTTTCTACATGAATTTATACTTTGAAGGATTATTTCCCATCCGATCGCTTATCCCATTATTTGGTGGTGTCACTCTTTTATAGATTCGTTGTCATTGGCATATGTCGACAATTCTCAAAATTCTATTTTTGTCAAACACGAGGAAAAGTATTAGGGCCGAAAAAGTCGTATAAGGGTCACTTTGAACGGAACCTAAATAAAATCGCCCTCTTAGAATCGGTTCTTGCGAACATGTGGTGTTGAAGTACTCCTCTATGTACCTACATATATCAACAAAGGCACCTTTGAATGAGACCATTAAACCGTGGGGAAACCATTAAGCCTCTAAAAGTATGACTTATGAATACAGACTCATTTACGAATGTACATCCTATAGCAAATCAAAAAGCCAGTAAAAATTCTGGATAAACAGTGTATGAACCTTTAACCATATCACATAAATTCAAGATAAATTGTAGATGTCTCACGTATTGTTTGACACTCACCTAAGAAATCTTCTTATCAAATTAAAAATTTTGTAGCAAAAGCCACTAAGTATGAATGTCGCCATAGTGTAAACAAGATTCTCTAAAATTATATGACATCTATTAAAAATAACACAAAGCAGATAAGCTACTCAGAACACTGTCTCATTGTGTTTCTAATAAACTTAGCTTTCACCTGATAAATCATCTAAATCCGCACTAAGTAGCAAATTGTTATCAGAGAACGAACCGCAGTGACGAAAGCAATTCTTAAACTGTCGAATTGAGTACTAGTAGGTCAATCTTTTGAGGGGGTAATCATAAATACGGCGATAATAAAAATCAAGTCTCAGCAATCAGCAATAAAATAATAGCGTTTCAGTTCCATGCGGTCTGATTAAGAACGTCTGATTGGACAATGTTTACCATACCCACTGTTGGATTCAGTTGAGTTGAACGTTTTTCTTGCACATTTCAAGGAAGTACGAGGGTTTTGCTGAGCTTTTATATTATTTGCGTCATCAGAATACTTTTTAATTGATAAGCAAATGCAGCAAAAGAGATATCATAATGATTAAACAAACTTGTGGATAAAGGAATTCGTAAAACGTGAGTAAATGGCTGCTTCTTCTCGTCCGAAAGAAATACTTGTGCCTATTCATGTTCTTGAGTATTTGCTGGTTTTACATTTCCGAAAGAAACAGTAAGGCACTCTGATATTGACTTCATACTTTGCTACAAATTGATTCTGTTTTATAGCGAATAGTTAACCTGATGGTCGTGTTGACGAAACTTATCTTATCATTATGGAACGTTTGCTTTTTCTACAAAAAAAAATAACAATTGGCACAAGTCTTCAACCCTAATTTCATATGACTGAGTACCAATCAGAACATCTTTTCTCCGCTTTCTGAAATTGTGTGGAAATACATAGGAAACGAGCAAATGCATATATGTATGTAATCTACATTCTGGAGCAACTTAACCGTTTTCGCTTTACGGAATGAGGCTAAATACCATATTTTCCAAATCGATTTTCAGAAATCTACGTACTTTAAATAACAAGTTATCATTTGTCTTCGCTAGGTCACCGAATTATTGACTTTCAGAGGATAATCACTAATGTGAACGCAATCTACAGGCGTAAGAATAAGCATAAAAATACTTACATGTCTTGAGCCTTGAAGAGTCCCCTTCGATTCCGAGCACATTGCTTCATGTCTTCAGATCAAAGACATTAGAGTTTTAGTCTTTCGTGTCGCCTCGAAGCAAAGGCTGGACCGACCTTAAGTAAGTTTTTCTATCTTGACTACATTCACATCTTAGTACAACCCATAATGTTCGTTCTCTTTGTATATCAAAATAGTGGACAAAGTATTTCTTGATTGATTTTGTCCCCTGTCTTCATTATCCTTAAACACTTGATGCGCTATAATAGAACTGGCAGTCTAAATGTTATAGAGCATCACTTTGATTGGTATTGGGAGAGCCAGTTTTTACACCAAACCAAATTAGCAGTGATTTGTTAAAGCAATTTTTGTTTGGATCTCCACTAAGATGTGATTCTCCCTGTGAATGCCCGATGATGTCGTATTAAATTCAGCCCTCCAGCTGTCTGTTATGGCCGTAAATCAAAACAAAAAAATGTATATTACCATCTTAAAAACTGTTGTACGCGGTCTGAGAGTCAATAAATGCCGGGATACGCCTTGACGATTGGGCAATATGCAGGATTAACTTTTTTACAAAAGGGTCACCTAGAGTTGACACAGAAACCAATCGCTTCCCTTTTTTGTTACCAGTTTTTTTTTGTTTAATCCTGAATATACTTATAAAATACATCTACAAACTCCGTTCTGGACTTAAAGCCTTCAACCAACTGCTTGATTTCTTGTAGAAATCTCGGACAAGCTTTCACGAACGAAATTCCGCAATATTTTTGATCTAGGAGGCTATATATATATGTATATATATATATATAGGTGCGAACGGTTCCTGCTGACGAGGAACTACACTCTTATAATGTTTGTTAAACGATCGTCAGAGGTATTGCTGTGGGAGTACATTACTTGTACATATCTTCTGAATCTCTCATGTGGTTATTAAAACTCATATCATCAAACACTGAATTTTCATTACGATGAACACTTATACATGTAAGTCATATTCTGAGTAATCTTTACAAAGATTTTTACCATAAAGTACACTACTTTGCGTTATGGTCATTGACTACCGACGTCATATTTACAAAAAGTCATTAGCAGTACGTGCATTAAGTGCAATGAAATTTGTACAAGAAACCGAAGCGGAAAACCTCAATAAATCACGTTTGAAATGCAAACTCCATGCAAGTCGCCAAGTTTAAGGCAATACGTTTGCTGCTTTCTAGAACAGAAAGACTTGTTCGTCTGACGTCTTTTTAAGTATTCATATCACATGCACCTTAGTGTAGGTATTAATCCAAATTTATGATACTTTTATTTACAAAATTCTCCGCATGTTTACCCTATAAATGCACAAAACAGATAAAACATACATTTTCCACCCGTCACTGTATAGAAAAGACAACACAGAAACACTCTCGCCATCTAACCTCATTCGGCTGCTAGAAAACCGAGTGAATGAAAACAAAAATACCAACCGCTACCACGAGAAGATAGTCAATCGCAGAGACAGATACTATTGTGATCGCACATCTCATTTCATTTGTCTTTTTGTTTTACTTTAACTAAGATACATTGCGGATCTTTTTTGTACCTCTGTGTATGAAAAACCAGCAAAGAGAGATTACATTCAAACGCACAGCCACCGCCAGCGTGCTTTTGGATTGAATTCAATTTAGTACAGATCTGCCCGTTTCGTGTGATACACGTGTGTCAAAGTAGTTCGCTCTCAGAATCATATTCGGTTACGATTCGATGTGTTCTCGTTCAATCTACATCGACTAAGTGATCGAACTAAAAAACCGCTAAAATTCCAAAAAGTTGTGTTTTTTTTTTAAATTCCGATACAGATACTCAGTCAAGAATCTGCAAAACATACTGTAATGGTGATCAATCGATATCGATCGTTCACCTGCATCACTATTCACATTAAGCCATTGGAAGTCGACTTAGTCGATTTCAATGAGAATAAGTTTATCGAGTGAGGGAATCCATAGTATCACAGCAACCAGCAGCCAGTCTCATTAAATTCACATTTTAAAGTACAAATGCAGATACGAGTATAGTTGCCCGCACACTCTGAGCTGAGGCCATTCACCTAGTTTTGCACTTATTAGTATTCTGTTTTGGTTTCTATTGGCATCCTTAAACATCAAAATAACAAATAAAAAAAAGTCTCTGTGATCTATTTTTGCAATCGACGAATGTGATAAGACCTCGCCGCAATCATCAGTTGCATGTGTGCACTCACGAGTATCTCATTCGCATTGCATTGGAATTTCGAAAATATCACCAGAACAATATAAATAATAAAAAGGAGCAGAATACGATCAAGTAAGTAAAAGATACTAATTAAGTTCAATTTGTGTTTGTCTTTCGTTTTACAAGTACGTACGTAGGTGAAATTTTGAAAGCGAAAGCGATACGATGTAAGCTCTTAGAACTTAACGGTGTTAAGAAATCTTCAACAGCAAAATGTTTGAATACACACTTCATTTTTAAACAATATAATTTTGACTTAAATTTGTTTTTTTTACTGTGTATACCTACCTTGAAAATTTTGCCATGAAATATCGTACTTGATCTTGAAAACGCGTGGCTATATGTTATGTATATGTGAGTCGGTTTTTTAATGAAGCTTCGAACAGTCGGCGGCATGTTACGAAATTTTGTTATATTGCTGGTGTGTGTATCTTTTTTTTTTTGAAAATATTTTGTGCTGATTGTTTTTAACTAGGTACACAGAAAAAATAAAAATTCAAAGGGAAATGAATCTTAATTGGGTTTTTGGGCCACCAGCACCAGTAAAATAATTGATATTGTTTTATTTGTTTATTTTATGTTGGTTGTAGCAGGAAATAGTTTGTTTGCCGTTGCGTTGGGTTAAAGTTAAGAAAAAATACAATAAAACACAAGCAAATGGTTTACGGAAGACACAACAGGTATTTCGAAGTTCCAGACGCCATATGTTATTTATTTAAGGTTTTGTTTTTTTTTTTTTTTTACTGAACTTAAGTGTTTTGTACACAGATGTTTTAGGAAAGGTGGAATACATCAATGTCAAGAAAATGTTTGCCATTTGTATGATACTGAGTAGGTAGATTAAAACAGAGGTTGTTATAGGTGGGTTTCTTATGTATGTACCTACCTATTAACCTTCAAGATACAATCCACACAATCTGTAATTTTAGTAATGAATGAATAAATATTACCGATTCTAGCTGATAGTAGTCAAGTCACTGGGATGTTTCCGGTTTATATAATCAGAAACATTTAATATAGGTATGCATTCGAATTTGGATATTTCACTGTTTTAATTTTTGAGCACCAAATATGTCTTATTTTTGCGTTAAATGAGATCAAAATTTGTCAATAGTCGATTTACATACTGGGTTTTGATCATATCAATCAATTTATATCGTCAATTTTCTGTTATTTTGATAGTTTTTGACTGTATGCAGCAAATAATTAAGGCAAGTGATCTTCTACTGCACAATCACTTAGTAGCGCTGAAGACATTTTTATTTTTAACATCCAGCGTTACAACTGCACCGTTCCTACTCCTTTGTGATGGATAGTCATCTTTCATATTTCTTTTTGATATCAGCTTCTGCGAAAACATCTCTTTGAGATGGAAATAATGTTAAATATGTTATTTAATTACAATACTTAAAACACAAAGACACGAAGGCTGTTAAGTCAATAAACAACATCAATTCAATCGTTGGTTTTCGAGCCCAAATTCTTACCTCTATTCTATTCTACGTCAAGACCGTTGCAGAATGTTCCTTTCGTGCAACAAAAAGCAGTATTTAACTATGTTAAAAGACCTTATTTTTAGAAGGTAATTCTATCTCAGACTACATGTTATATTATAAGTAGAATAGAATGGATATTCAACAGGTATTTTAAACCCTCCATGACAACAATAGCGTTTTCAAGGCAGTGGTTATAGCAGTGATTAGTCTTAGTAATCTTTTATTTTAATTAATACCGAATCGGAGATTGATCAAAAACATGATTAGAAACAACAAGGTTATGTATTATTAAAAGACAGGAAGTTATTGGTAAGGCCGATGCAAACTAGATTTCATCGTTTGAGGATTATAACCTACCTCACCTCTAAGGTACGGGTTGAGGCTAAAATGATGAGGATTCGATACGTGATTGTAATCGGCACAAAGCTATAGAAGCGGCGGAATGCAATGGTTATTTTATTGACCGCCAGCAACAACTTGTAGCATATTAGTGTTGTCTAAAATGATTATTCAAAAAGTTCTATGAACAAAACAAATTACGTCAATCATATCACAAACAAAATCTCCTACCTCCATACATATTCTAAGCCTGAAGATAGTTAAACGGTTCAAACGATTTAAAACTTTATAACCGTGAACATTTCGCAGAATATTCTCAATGGAATCCATAGGTACAAAAGAGAAACTTAACATATCACAAAATTTGTAAGCCGTCTTGTGACTAATGCAGTAAGCCTCTTAACAGCCACGCGCGGTTCTTTTCTGTTGACAAGCATAACAAATTGCATTCAAAGAAATGTTATTCTTATGGAAATTACTTTCTTTTTTAATCTAAATCTGCATGTTAATGTTAGACAAAAAGAACTTTTCCACCGTGTCGCGTCCGTCGGATACTGTCACCCTATGAATAATAATAATTTTTTCAGCGTCTTTAAACTACCTTCAGCCACCTGAAACCGATATTAATTTATAAATCGCCAAATTGATGCCGTATCTCTATTTTAATTTAATTATAACTTTCTACCATCATGTGTCGGTAAAAATGACCTGTGTCTAATTCTGGGCTTGATCTGTTGCTAAGTGTGAACAGCACACTCATAGACGTCTCTTCATTACGATGGTCAACAACATTGTGATCTGCAAAGTAATAAAAAAAAACTCACTTAAGAGTTAGCAATTAGCGCACTTTAAATTCAAATAAAGCCACAATTAAGGGGTTAATATACTTAAAGTCGATCAAATGGATTGTGGAGAATTTTCTCTAAACTGGAGTGTTGTTGTTTACTAGTCGCCGCCGTTTGCCTGACTTATGTTTGCTCTCGAAGCGTTAGCGTCTAATGAGATAACTTTTTTTTTTGTCTTTTTTTCTTGGCACGTTTGTGTTAATTCTTGATCGACTTTAAGTAGATTTTCTATATTTGTATTTAGATCATAGAATAATTTAGGAGTTTATTTACTTTTTGAGTAATGTCAGGGATACTGATCCCCCTGATGGGTGAGTACAATAAGTATTGGTTATTTGTTCGCGAATTAGTAGTGATTGGTTTGTATTCTGAGTCATGCCACAATTCGAAGAATTCTTGCCTATTTGGTTATGATCATGAATACCCAATCATAGAAGAAAAGTAGCAAGAAGTTTTTATTTTGATGGAAAATCAATTACCTCAATTTGTAGGCATTCTCAACGGCTGGTATATGAGACATACGTATAAGTTTGAGAAGATAGATTTATTAAAATTAAACAAAACTGTTTGACAAGAGAAAATAAATAAAACTTTTTGTTGAATGTATGAAAACTTACTTTAACAAACTTTTAAAGACATTCATTTGTGAGGTTTCGCTCACAATATAGTAAAGGGTGATCAGATAGCTATGCTACTTTTTTCAATTGTTAGCAGTCAAAATTGGGAACGACATCCAGTTATGAATATATTCAGTAAGAACTGCCATTTCTACATGCATCGTTAAACACTTACCGAACGTGTAGGCATTTTTAAAAAATAAATATTACCGAAATTCCGGGTCAGTTTCAAATACGCAGCGTGAGTTTCGTCGTGAGGTCGGTCGTGGCTTCAGTGTGCAGGCAATTTGTCTCACCATGAAAATGTTTGAGTATGTGTACACTCTTTTGGACCTTAAGCCACCAACCAGTCAGAGATTGGTGCGAAATGAAAAAAAAACAGTCACCGTAAGGGCCAGTATCGAAAAAGACCCAGATATGTCGATTCGGTGCCGAGCCGCTGAATTGCGCTGAATTGACCCAAAAGAGTCAACCTTATTTCAGACAGCCGGTTTATTTTGCGGTTGGATTTGGGTCCCTATCCGTATAAGATTGTGCTGAATCAAGGCCTGGAGCCGAAAGACCGTAGACAATGCCGTGAGTTTGCGGTGGAAATGTAGACCGAAGATCCGGATTTTGGCCAAAAAATTATCTTCTCGGCAAAAAATTGGCATCATCGGACCTAATTTTTTTCGAAATGAGGGTACAGACATCGTTACCGTCAATGGTTTTCCGTTAACCGGAATGTTAACAATGTTAACCGACTTTATCATCCCAGAGCTCGACAGCATCGATATATCTGAGTTGTGGTTCTAACAAGATGGCGCTACATGCCATACAAGAGACGCAACGCTCGAAGTGGGAAACTAACAACATTTTTCCTTATGTCAAAGTCTAATTAAAAAAAAGGATTAGCAGGGAATTGAAAAGACTTTAAGTAATATTTATTTTACAAGAAATTTCCAAACAGAATCTCAAATTTACAAAAAATAGAACTTGAGTCCGCAAGGGTAAATCAGGATACATTTGTTTGCACTGTTACACTTCTTAATTTATTAATTTATAGGTGTTATGGATATTGTTTTTATTAAAATATTTTTTATTAAAAAATATGTGTATATAAATTTCCATCAAATTGAATTTCTACTTCCGTGCAAACAACTTATATTTATTAATGACTCAAGCCAACACTGTGCCTAATGTCATATGATTGCAGCTAACCCACAAAAATGCTTATTCATTTAATAACACTAATCTAAATAAACAGTCACTCTACATAAAAGTATCGACATCCAGCTAAGAAGGGTGTGAAAATACAATGTCTGTATGTACGTAAAAATAAAGAATGCTAATTTGATGGATTCACGTGGTCAAAGCAAAACTAATTGTCACTAATTTTTTTTATTAATCAAAACTGTTAATTACAGTAGTTTTCCAATTTGTTCATATTTTTGTTTACCTACACATATGTATGTACATACATGCCTCTCTATCGTATCGTCACATATCCAATTATCAGTTCCATATTATGTTGTACCAGTAAGTAATGGCGCTAAATGACTGTCAATTGACTTTGTACATAAACAAAGAAAATGTATCAAAGCGTCAATTATTCATTTCAACTGTATTTGCACATTTCTGTAAACGTGTTAAAATTAAAGAAGATTTTTATTTTCCAAACTAATTCACCCCAAGCTCAAGTTACACTTCCAATATGTACGATCGTCACTGCATACGTCAGAAGTCGAATTGAACAGAAATGTTTTTCACTAATAACTTTGGTTTTATTTTGAAAATGGAATAATGTCTTGCGGAAATGGGACTCATTTTTGCGGGTATTGGCTGCATGAGCCATAGGACTACGTCAGCGTTTTGATTTGATCTCTCCCACTGACCACCTTTTTGTTTCCCCATTGTGTAGCAGAATTAAAAGATTGTATCATCGAATTTCACTGTCGCCAATACCTGCAGTCAGATCAGCAGCTTTGAACTGGTTCTGAACAAGTGTGTCAGCGCTGGGTGTCTTATTTTTAGCTGCATGGTAAATGCTAAAAGACAATTGCAAAATGATTCCTTAAGGTGTGTGACTGTGCATAATTTTTGTTTATTTTTTGCACGGTTTCGCAAGGCTACATTGGCATATTCATTGACAGCATGCTGTGATCAAATTCGTTTTATTCATTGTTAGAGGGGTAATATTTTTCATTTTTTTCCCTCCTTTTAAGTTTTCGGGAAACCGCTGAAAATAAGACTGTTGATGAATTGTTTACAAATGGTCGAGACTGGAGCATTAATTAAACAATTTTGAAGTTGGTTGACTATTGAATGTTTATAAACTGTAAACATTAAACGCAGTAATCGCTTTACGATGAGTTTTGCAAAATGAATTCTTACTGTACATAGAATGTACTAGAATTCGAATCACCAAACCAAAACCAAAACTAACAATATCATGTGACGGTAAAAGATACATCATCCGTCAGTGATCAAAATAGAAGTGGTTTAGGAAACAGAAACAGTGAAACAGGTCTAGCGATGAAAAAACTGTCCCAAATGTCTGACAAACGTCTAAACTACAATATTGAGAGAAAAGCATTCTCAGACCATTGTCAGGCATCTGCCAATCGTGTCAACACTCTTTTGTATTATTGTCAGACAATTGTCAGACGTTTAGGAGATCTGTAGACTCATTGGAAAATGTCAGATGTAAGAAACTTATGATATCTGATAATTACTTTTCTGTAAGCAGGATGAATGAAAGAATATTTCATAACCTGGGGGCAAGTTACCGAATTCTTCTTTCATTTGTGTGACGATCGTCAGAAGTTTCTTCTTTTGCTCCATTTTGTGTTAAATTTTGAACTTTTTCGAACTGTTCAATTCAATACTACACAATGGATCTGCAAGCTTTTCGTGAATATACAAACCATGTGAGCTACAGTTTTTGATTTGAAAATACTGTAGAGAAAAAGAGTATCAGACAGTTGTCAGATAAATGTCAAACCAGCCATCTGGCAATATGTAGACTGTCAGATATTGGAACAAAGTCTAATAACCATTTGAACTGACAATTTATCATTGTAAGAGAGTTCGACATTGTCAGGACGCGTTTTTTGTCATTGTCACGTGTTCCTTTTAAGCGTTTCTACTTCCGCAAACTGTGGTAAGAAAAAAATTATTTAAATTTATTGCAAAAATTATTGCACTTCATATAACAGAATTGTGTGGTTAATTTATTCCATTTCATTTGCACTTTGATCTACTTACATATATTGCACATATGTATGTATTTCGGTTTTGTAAAGGTATTTCTTTTGAATATAAAAAGTCCGACCACAACTAGGGGAATCAACCGCATAGTGGGTGATTCAATAACAACTTGAGAGTGATTTTCTGTAATTGCCCAATGCTTTACCTATTTTATCGAAATATAGGAGGTAGGTTTGCAAAAGTTAAACAATTAACAATAAAAGTAGATAAATAAACCAGCAGTACATTTTCAAAGTAAATAAGATTTATTGTACAGAAAATACGTTTCAAACTTCGACCTCGTAGTCATGCATATTTGCGGATTATTTTTGATGCAAAATTAAGGAGGTACGACTGGGCCTATTGATCATCAATATATTTGTTTAATAAGTGTTTTATTTATTTACATATATATGCATGTACATACATACAAATGTTACAGACAGAGTAGAACTATTTTCCGATATTGATCTCACATTAGAACATGTGGAGGAACATACTAAGTGCTTACTGCACGGCCATGCATTGGTGCAATACGTTTCTATTCCCATTTTTGATGCAAACATCCAATAGTAGATCATAAAAAGAAATAATAGGTCTGTTCGCAATATATGTAGCGCCACATATTTTTATATTTTCAAATGTACGTCCTGGAATACACCTATTTGTAATTTGTTTAACTTAGATTTAGGAAGTAGTACATGAATAATATATGTATTATCTATTTAAAAATTATAATTATATTTAACCTGTTGTCATCAATTGTTGTCTACTTTCTGTTCTAAAATAGCCCCTACATCTATCCATAGCTGGCAAATGCATGAATGAATAAACGATGCTTTCAGATTTTCATTTCATATTGAATAATTATTTTTCGGTAGAACGGCTATAAAATACAGCACACTTCAAAAAATTGAAGATTTTTTAAATACAAAAGTACAACTGATCCGGTCACATCAAACATTTTTCAATTTTTTCAACTTTCAGATATGAATTTTCTTTGAACAAAACAAAAACCCGTCCCTTCTTTAATAAAGAAAACAATGAAAAAGTACTTTGCATAAAACATGTTTTTTTTGTTTTTATAATTCTTGTTTCTGGAAAAAATGGAAAATCTTTACATCGTCTAATAATAAACCGAAAAGTAAGATAGTTTTCCAGAAAATAGGTTAATTGTCTTTTTGTTTAATATGGTAAACAGATAGATCTTTTATTTACGCACGTCGTATGTATATTTACAGAAAAATGTTGCGCATACGCCTTGTTGCCCGTTTAAGTAATTTTCTTTTAGAAAAAATTGAATGTAGTTTTTCCTACATTCTACGATGTTATTGGTCAAATAAGTGGCAAAAGTTATTATGTTATTAAATGAAGTTTGAATGAATTTATGATAAAAGCCAATGATAAGTACCTTGCAACACTTAAGAATATCCGTACATAAATAAATCAAAATATATTTAAATATCTTTCTTTCTCGTCTCATTTGTTTTCAAACAATCAGTCAAAATTTATGTAATTTTAAAGCGTACGAATAGAGTAAACAAAACTTATTTGTGTTTACGGTGTGTTGATGGCACTGATCCAAAATGAATGATCGAAAATGGGACACTTTAAAGATAACATACAAAACAACTTATTTACACTAATGTCTCAATTTGAAGCCCCCGGCATTAGTAAGGCCAAGAATTCACCGAAACTACTAAGGCCATGAAAGTATGTTTCAATAAAATAACAGTTGCACTGTCGAGTTCCACAAAATCAGTTTAGAATTCTTGGAGATACTCTTTCATGATTTTCTGCATTGACAAATGTAAGTTTATGTAATTAAGTTAGCGTAATTAAATGTAGTTGCGAAGACATGGAATTTCGTTAGGATTTCAGTGTACGTAATTAAATTTTGAATTTAAAAATACACAAAGAATTGGTGAGATTTATAAACACCTTCTTGTCAAAGTTAATGGTACTAATTTTGGGCTGTCTTCTTAATTAAGTGTCTCTTCTGATATTCTCAGTCAGTTAGCCGGTTCATATCTTATTGCATACAACTTCTCTGATAAATGTTCATTGTCTCCGATGTAGAAATGAGGAAATACTATAAAATGAATTGAAATCTTCAGAAAAGTTCATATGTATATATGAGTTTCCAAGCCAGGTAAAAATGTAAAATAAAATAAATTTGATTGCTAATAAGAAATATGAAGTGATTGCGTACTGATTTTGACAAATGGGTAATCTGTCAACTTACAAAGTCTTACCTAAATATTTGTTTACTAAGAATTTGTCAGTTTTCCCACTGAGAAGAATTGTTTAAATTTTTTTACGGCTTATTATAACTATAATTTTTTTTTTAAATGGAGTTGGACTAAAATTTGTAAGAATTTGCACGAGTTTTCTTAGAATTTTCAAAGAAAAGAAACATATCTATAATAGTTGCGAGGATTTTAGTCGTTACACTACCAAATACTGTGTATATTGTATCATGTGGTCTTACTAAAATTGGCGCAGATAGCACTATTTAGACATTGGTTTATTGGAACAGCATGGCAGACCTATGTTCAGTTCATATTTACTGGTTAAAGCTTTTTGATCGCCACGCAAACAGTGTGTACTGTATTTGCTCCCACGAGCCACAACACGACATGTACCTACTCTCATCTTTTGGCCTGAACACCGAAAATAAGCCATGCAAATCATCAAGTAATTATCTTAAAAAGTCCCAAGACTATTTACTCATGTCTGATGTGTTTTGATAAAAATTGCTATTAGATAAAAATGAATTTCATCACGTGTAAGTAAACAAATTCTACGCCATCTATTGTCATTTATCTTAAAACTTATCGCCTGAATGAATGACATAAACAATTTTGGGCAATTTTGAATTTGAGAGTGTGCACATGTATGTATTTTTTGTATGTTTTAACAAGTAGCTGCCTATATGAGTTCAATTTAAAACGTTTATGTAGTTTAAAAAAGAGATTATATGGACGTTATATTTTGATGAATATATAAATGCTAGTTGTGGTCAGATAATTAAGTATACGCCCACTGATTTTCCATCAGGAGGGTTTGACGTTTTATTTATACAATTAACAAATTAAAAAATATCCCTTCTCTTCTCTTTACCAAATGAGAGCTTTACTATTTATCAAAAAAATAATATACTATGTGTAGCTACGGCTTATCCACAAAGTGTGTAGAATATCTGAACTACACCTTATCAATTCACGTGCCTGCTATTATGCAGATACATATAATAGATAATAATTTTGAATACCAAATCTATTTGTTCAAACATTTTCTGATATTTGCTTTAAGCTTAGTTTAGTAAATAAACCTGTTTTCCGAATTGTATTTACAAACACCCATTTACCGTAACATAAATCATTTTCTTTTAATTAATATTCAAACGAATTTCAAAGGGTGGATCACTCAGTAAAATTGATAATATTAAAATACTGAACTATTATATCGTTTACTAAGGTGAAGAAGTCAGTGAATTTTAATGATTTCCAATTTAAGCCTTTCACACAATATTTTTTTTTTATATAAAACGTTTCCCACTTTAGGGTAATGATCTAATTTGACGGTAACAATGAAATAGTTCAACTCAGGAGAAAACGAAAGTCGCAAAAAGAAATCTCCCGCTATTCACCGGCTTGCGCTCCTCCGTACGAAAACCCAAATCAAAAACAAAAAATCATTTTGGATCTGCTGCACACCTCTCATTTACAATAGAGCGTGCTTTTCTTTTCTTTCTTTTCTGTCATCAAAAATTTGAGAAATGAATCATGTTCAGTGCATACTAGTACTCGCTGGCTACACCACCAACAACAGGTGTGATCGCACCTGAAAAACAATTAAACCGTTGGGTACAGCACCGAAAAAAAAATGTCTACTACGTTGGCTATTTAAATTTTTTTACTCAGTCGTACGCAAACTGTCATTCCGGTTGGATCGAAAAATTACAATTTTTTGTTTTTAATAAAGTTCTGACGAGTACATCACTGGGGTCTGTTTGTTTTTTTTAACCAAAAACTCCAAATAACTGTCGCGGTTATGGGTAGTTGTTGTGATTAAGAGGAAAAGGTTTAGTAAATTGATAGATTTTTGGAAGTAAAAAAAAAACTGTTGACATGCTTTCCCCATTAAACTGTTTCTGTTATCATATAAATTGGATTGAATGAAAAGAATCGAATCTGTTGAGCCAATTAAACGACTAATGAATGTCGAAAGTGTACAGAAAAAAAAAACACCTTTTTGTGTTTGTGTTTGATTCGGAAAGTTTACTTTTCCCTGGATTCACCTAATTAAATATCATTTAGCGGAAAAATAAAGGAAACTTAAATAAAGGAACGACAAAGATTGTACAGATAAAGCATTGATATCTTATGTGCTTTGATTAAGAGTTTATTGTGCTCACAATGTGTGATCATGATAACAGGATGAAAAATTTATACCGGTTTCTGTTTCAATAATAAAAACGAAATTATTTTATTGTACCTATTCTTTATTGAAGACGAAGTTACAAAATCACATGTATCAAGTGACGATTCAGAATGCTCCCAAAGAAAAGTATTGTAAAGTTAAATTGATATGACGAAAGGTGATAAACAAATGTATATTAGCCGATAATAAGTTTGATTTGTTACAAAGGATACAAGCAGTGATTTGAATTCCTGTGACAACTGCGTCGACGGACTCTCTGTGGTACTTTTATGCAGTGTCTATGATTAAACGGCATAGCCCACCAGTTCCTTCGTTCATATCCAACCTAATTTCTCATCAATACATGGGATGATGGGTATCTTTTTATTTTTGTCTTAACTTATAGGCTAATTTCCTCCTATTTTTTTTTGCCAATTTATGTCAGGCAATGACTCCAATTAGGACCTTGTTGCTGTGATTTAATGTAAACAAATGAAATCTAAAGACTTTAAATCATATCCTTAAGTTAACTTCACACAATCCATTCAACTATTAAAGCATAGTATAAAATACAAACCAATCTTTATTATAAATTCAGTCCACTAACTTAAAAAAATTCTTAATTTTTCAATCAAATCTGGGTCTCTCGATCAAACAAAAAATTTTAACTACGTAATGCCTGTGTAGAATATCAAACGTGCACAATGACTGCACTAGATGTGTCATCATCTATGATACCCGAAGTTACCATCTACACTTTTTGTCTATTCCATTTCCCCACTGCTGTGACTGACTTATTCTTTTACTTAACTTTAGTCGCAACTTGATGCACTTATGGTTTTGTTTTCAGAATACGTATACTGTATTCGTTCATAGTTTTACCAGCGGAAGGAAATCAATTAGTATTGATTGTACATACATATGTATGTACATCTATAAATAAATAAATTGTAATCAATAGACAAATAAAAATATTGCCAAACAAATACCCATCAATAAATTTCCTTCTTTATGTCAATGAACTCAACGCGTGTCATGTGTAACATTCACAGTCAGTCATGTTTTGTGCGTACAATTAATTTTTTTGAATTTGTATTTTTTTACACCATTATTACGTAAACAAGACTGCATTCAATATTTTTCCTCCAGACATCGTTCATGACCTACGAATCGCTTGTTGTTATATTTTTCATGCAAAAATTATCGAAAAAAAATATAATAAGCCAACCAAAAACTGATAACATTTTCATTTAACTCGAAATAAACAAAGCGAAGGCCAATTAAATTGTACGTCAATCTGATAGAAGGTTCAATTTTTTTTTCTTGCAAAAATTGTGAACATTTATATTATAACAATACCAGTTTGAATAACATGAAACAGAAATAGATTCTTGGGGGAAGCCGGTGTCTTGATCACGTGTAGATTATTACAAAAAGGCCTTAATAGTTTCGTATTTCTATTTATTTCAACAGGAATAATATTTCTTATACATACACACATATGTATATGTATAGACATATGTAGAACAAGACTGAGTGTATTAACACTAACAAAACGACGAATTTATTTTTTTTTTTTTAATAACATGCGGATTAATTTACCCCTCGATATGCTTGCCAATACACCACTTGACCCAAGGTATGTTTTTATATTTCTTACTATATTTATAGCGTCTCCATTGAATGCTTATCGAATAAGTAGTATTTGAAGTGATTTGGAATTATTAAATGTTGATAAGCTTTCAACCGTTTTCTAGTAATTAAGATTAGATTTGTCGTTATGGGCTGTCATTTGTTTACCCTGATTTTCTTGGATCTCTGTATACCGAGGAATTCGGAGATTTAAACTGATTAAAAAATCATTCTCGTGTAGTAAACAAAAAACAAATCCACTTCTTATATCTATACAGATAGTCTTAAATAACTGTTTAGAGAAGATGATTTAATAATTGTTTTGTAAGAATCCAAATTCAAAATCGGTACACCTAAAATTTATCAAAATTTGTTTGCAAGTTATGTATTCTCTTTGTAGTCTCCGAAGAATTATGGAAAGAGTAGGGCGCAGACAATAAAAATGAACACCAAAACCTTGATCAAACAATTATACATACATACATACATACATACATGGGAAAAAGTATATACATATGTATATTCGGCGAAATAGGTCAATGGGTCCCAGGGCCTTGCTTCTCACAAGCAATCGTATTGTGCGTGTTTTATTCTTTATACGAATGGAAGGGGCCTATTGTTGTGCCGTGTCCGAAGGGCAGTTTGAGATTTGAGAAGCTTCCTCAAGATGGTTATACTCTCGGATGTTTGTCAGCCGCTCGTGACAGGTGGGGCCGTAAAAAAAACTTTTAGGTCTTTTGGCTGTGGTCCAACGCACTAACCACTGAAGCCACGGCTCAAATAGTATAGATAGTGTTCAAGTGTACATACTTCACCAATTACGATGTGTTGATGGAAAAAATAGGGCGTAAACTACAAGATAGAATCTACAAAGTGCAACAATATATCGTCAACATTTATTCATTCCTAATCAATGGCATGTGTAATGGGGTCCACGTGATCAATAGCTTTTTTTTACAACGTATAGTTCTTATCATTCAAATGCAAGACGTGACCCCCTGATTGTAATCTTTAAATGTGCGAGATGCATGACGAATCTACCTACGCTGCTATGTGAATAAAATAGAGTATAAATGATCTGCAAGTATACCTAGAATTGTGAGAGATTAAGAGCTTGGCAGAAGCTTCTCATTTATTGAAAAGTCATTAATTGTTTTTTTTTTGTAAGACTCTTTTCCTTACAATTAGTTTGGGTTCCTTACAATTTATTGTAAATTATACCGTTGTGAGTCGCTACTATGATAACCTTACGAATTTATTTGCTGCTACTTAAAAAGCATGTCTAAGTTGCAGATCGTGATTAGTTCATAATACATATGTGTATATTTTCTAACGATTTTTCGTAATTACACTTCCAAAAACTGTTTTAAAATCTGTCAAAGGGGAGTACGAATATATCACAAGCAGTAAAGCTTTATCTACAATAGATAGTTTATAATATTAGAACTGGGGTTTCCTTAGTAAGAAAATAAATATGAAGTTGCACATTTGTGTCTTAAGTTCAAAAAGTTGTTTAAACAAAAACCTAGGCCCTTTTTTTATAAGACGTTAAAGTACTTACCCTGGAGTCACATAAAACAACAATGTCAAAATGATAACAAACAACTTTACCATGAGAGATAACAAGGTGCAGTCACGTTGCACACATCATCAAGCCATTGCAAATCCCTTTTTGTTTATTTACAGTCATTCGATGTCAACAAAAAATAACAGATTACCTTTTATTTTCATTACAGAATGGTCCTCCACCAGCAAAACCCTGGCCAACAACGTCCCATTGTCGACCTTCTGGTGGCAATGATAGCTGTACCCATTCTCATACTGTGTGCCCTGCAGCTGGAGAAACATATGCAAGAACGATGGGAAGAGAGTTCAGAGACTCGATGGCTAGTCTTTGGTCTGGGTGTCAGTATGCTACTAATAAGCGTTTTAATTTGTGGCTATGTCACCCATCGAATGGGTGTCTGCATGTGGACAGGCCCACTGGAAGACTCTTCGGGAATGTCCAACAACACGATGGGTAACATGCAACACGTAAGTGAATATTTTCATTTTTAAATTATGTACATATATTCATTTTTTATTCTTTTTGTTTTTTTAAAGATCAACTCGCAAAATGACATCCTCCGAATTGTTGATACACTACCGCCCAGTTACGATAGTGTGGTGAAATTCGATATCCCACCTCCAGCATATGACTGTGTAATAATCAACATGGAGCAGTGCAAGGAGGAAGAAGCCAATGGAAAGGCGACACCGCCACAGGAAGTTACTTCTATGCATATTTAAGAAGTGGATAATCCTGCCAATGGACGACAATGATGTCTTTCATTTCTGTTTTCTAGTATTTCTTATTTGTATTAACAAATAAATTTGAATGTGTGAACGAGAGAGAGAGAGAGCGGTTGAGATAAAGGTTCTATCGTAGAGCCGATTGTTGTTACATTTACATCTACTATAAGTGCGAACGCTGTGAATTATTATTACCTACTTAAATGAGTCTCTTGTTTTTGTTGTTTGTTTTGTATATATGTACATCTAGTCTGAGTTATTATATATTATTTAAGTTATCTTAAGAAATGAAGCATTTTGTATAAATAAAAAAAAAATATAATGTATTAAAAACAAGCGCTGTTCTTTGTCATTTCCTATTTAAGTAGATTCCCAAAAGAGTTATGTACATATGAACCTATTTTCGGCCTGCACAATATATTGAATATATAACAGCAATTTTTGTTCGTCGACGGTTCGTCGCACCGTGGAAAAGTTTGAGCGTGAGTATACTCGTTTGGCCCCTAAGCCACCAACCAGGCAGATACTTATGCGAAATGAAAAAACCTAGCCGTGTCGTATCGGCCAGTATCGAAGAAAACCCAGAAATTTCGATTCGATCAGCTGAATTTGGCATCGAAACAGAGTCAACCTGGCTTATTTTGCAGTAGCTTAAGTTTTTTTAAAAATCCTCCTACTGTCAAGCCCACTTTTTCAGAATTTTATTTTTCTTTTACTTGAAATCGACAAAAATCATTAGGACCAAATATTTAGGTATTCAAATTGTCCGTATATTGTCTGTACTCGATTTTGATGATGATATTTTCTTAAATATTCTTTGAATTTCGAAAATGTACATAGTTCAGAGTTAGTTGAAAATTTCGAAAGTAACACTTTTGCTTTTAGAATAGGACAATGGCAATTGACATCAACGCAATTGACAATCTCTGCGAGCTTTCGTGAAAGCTAAAACTGGGCGCGTTCCGAATTCTATGCACTACTTTTTGAGGTAAGGCCTAACAAATAGAACGACAAACTGACTGAAAAGGTAGGTGTCATTTCAAGTCTCACACCTCGCATCCTCACTTCCAGCTTTTGCTTTGGACAAAGTGGGGACTGTGCTTGTCAAGGGATCTTACTGATAAAATATTTTTGTATGAAATAGGAACCTATAAAACAGGGTTAATTGGAAAAAATAGCCGATAATAAAAACAAGGTCCCTTTACTTTTCCTAAAAATTTCTGTTTCACTTACAACCTTGGACTGTTATTTAAATATAATATTTTAATGAAAACACAGCGCATAATCATATCCTCTTTTTGTATCAAATCGATGATTACTTCCCTGCAATTTATTTGGAAAGTAATTTGTTTATTTATTGCACATAATCCATTCAAATTATAAAGCATAGCCGAACAATACAGAAAATATAACCGATCAGCTGATTCTTCAAATTTCAAAAAGTGACTTAAAAGGTTGGGAGAATTTTCTTCCCTGCGAATCCAGTCCACAACCGCAAAAAAAATTGCCTTACTTTTAAAGCAAATTTGGGTCTCCACACCAATCAGAAACGTTTGACTACGTAGTGCCTAGAAATCAGAACGCGGCCACTTTCGAGTTTCATGTTTTCGATATAAAAGTGTCAGATCGTATGGAGTGACAAGAGATTTCGACTTCGATTCTGTTCGAAAATAATGTAAATACCTATAGGCGTTTTTCTTTTTTAGTTCTTTGTCTTCCTCTGCCTAACTAGTGAATTTTCTTTTGATTGTATAGATATTTGCTGATTGTACCAACAGTTGATTCAAGTCGATAGTTTCGAATTGTTTCTGCACTTTTTTATAAATGAAAAACCTAAGACCCTAATTGTACAACGATTGTTCAATCGGTTGTATCGTTATGTTGTGGCTAAAAAGATCCTCCTCTTTCTCTATCTCTCACGGTTCTTCACCCGTAAAATTACCGCCACAATGTACAAATTAATAGTCGAGAATTAACTCTCAATTTATGATCATTCTTTATACATATTTTACATTTTTCGTATAAAGCAAATGTCGATTTGTAGTACTAGATCTGTAGCTGTGTGTCAGTTGTTTGTTAAAATGTTCAGAATTGAAATTCAAGGAAAACAAGAAGTTGTAATCGGCCGCCATGAAAACTATTACACACTAATTTTCTTCTTTTACAAAATCTGTCCCAAAAAAAGGTTTCGATTGATCCAGATTAGCCGCTTATTGTTCTCACCCACAAACAAACTAACTAATCAGTTATTTAATATTCATGAGTTGTTTTCATCTATATCGATTCTAATGGGTCAAGTCAGGCGTACATGCATACATACATATGTACATTCTTACAGAATTTTATATGGAAACTCAAGTCAGAATTTAGTACCAAACCGATATAAAACAAATTAATATTTGGCTCATAAAATCCAAATTCGACCCAAGCATTAAACCTTAGCAAAAAATAATAAGACGAATACATTTTTATGCAACTATTTCATTTTTATTTTTCTGTTTTCTTATATTTCAAACACATTTGCTCACTTATTTAAATAAAAACATTTACTTTAAATATCAGTATTACTCTGTCTGTCTACATATTTAGTGTCTACAATTATATTCGTGTTGAAATCGTTAGAACAGCGTTTGAACGGCTTTTCTACTTGTTATTTATTTTCCTTAAATTATTCATCAACATACTTAGTGACCAATTTACTGCTAGAGTACTATCGTCATCAATGACCAATGAGAGGGGCATGGAGCAATAGACTGATAGGGACACGAAAATGATGACACATTTGCAGCTGAATTGTGCAGGTTTGACGGCTGTAAAAAATGGGCATCAGCCTATTTCGCTGACAAGAAATAAGTAAGAGGGCGGAAGCAAGGACCTTATCCTCCCGACTATGATGGAGGCTTCCATCTCCAGCACAAAAGCGACTTCTTCCTTTTATGTTTCGTTCTTTCCACATTCACATCATGTGAATGCAAAATTTACAATTTCTTTTCTTTCTCACAACAAAAAATTAAAAAGATACAACTATAAAAAAATCATAATAATATTTAGATTAATAATAATTAATGAACAACAAAAGACTAATCCTCCTCCTCACACTTAGAGTGGAACGAGTTGCGCCAAGTCTTGACTACATGTCATACCACTGAGTTGCAGTTACAGACGTGTTGTCATTCAACCGAGCAATCTCTTCGTGCAGACCATGGCCCAGCCAGATTAAGTGAATTCGCCGATAGCGTTCTGTGCTTAAAGTTAGAGGGTTTCCGCGTCGTAGTCCTTGATCTGTTTCACCATACTCATCCAAATATGGTGGCTGAATGAAGCAACCTTTGTTGCGTCCCAAGTAGACAATTTGACAGTCACGAATACGCAAAAATACGCCAATTTCCGCTCCACAGAAGTTAGCGTGATAGGTGCAGGCGCCTACAATGCGAGTCGGTTCTAACTCAGGTTGACAGCAGTATGACTGTCCACAAAGGATATCACCACAAAGCAGACACATTGTGGGTGTTTTCATTTCCTCACGTTCGTTGTTTGGACAAGTGAACTCCGAAACACTATTTATCAGATCACTATAATCTTCAGGAAGTGCAACCAGCCGTGGCACGGGTACCGTACAAGGGACGATCAAACTAGCACCGTCTGGGGTCATGTATTCTTCAATTCTTGGATGCGAAGCAAAGTCTCTTATAATGTAGGCGAACGGTTGTTTACTACCAAAATAATATTCGACATCATCATTTAGCCCTAAATAGCTGCACATGTTGCTGAAGGTGTCACTGTCAGGCTCCAAAAAAATATCGGGGAAATCTACATCAGTAACGAAATGGAAGAAGAGACAAGCACATCGCAAGAATTGCCTGCTTTCATGCCGAATGAACTCTAATAAACAGCGGATAGTTCGTGGTGAAGTTTTATGCGTAGTCAATTTCCTTTGTCGCAAATTGTACTTCTGATAGAATTTTGTAATATCTGTGTAGAGCTCATTGTTCGTTTCTTTTGATGCATTAGTCGAGGAAGTCGCCCCTTCTCCTTCACCTTCAGTAGTCTTGGATTCTTTTAATTCTGTGTCGACTTGCTCACCATCGTTATCCTCTTCTTCATCAATATCCATAAAGGTCTGATCTTCCTCATTAAACAATAAAAGTGCTTTCACTATATTGGCCATAAATAGAAGTTGCAACGTATAGAATTCAAAGAAACTGCCACAAACAAACACTTTTTTTCCATCATAGGCGTACAACATACTTGGTATTGATATAATCACAGATACAAGGATTTCAAAACAGTTCCATTGCAACACTGGAACTCCACCTTGAAAGAAGAGAGACGTCATAAGCTTTCGTATGTGATTTAAAATATTGTTGAAATCTTCGAAATCCATATTTCCTCCTCGAAGACAACTAACCCTTATGAGTCCACTCAAACAGCTGCTGTGACGAATCGACATCTCACTCTTGAAGGGCTTTTCAGTGGCTCTTAGATATACCTCCAGCGCTTGTACAGTGTAACTGCACGTATGCCAAAGCCATGGTAATTCCTCTGTTTTATTCAGATCAAAAGGTGTATGTGCGAATTTCCTAACACTGTCTGAAAAACGACCGACAAATGATATCCATTCTTTTGTGATGGCTGGTGTGTGTTGGGGAGCGCAAAGCTTTCCAAATTCTTCCAATGTCATCATTTTAGTTTCCAAAATGTCTTCCAAATTGGGATACGTAAAACAATCTGCTATAATTTCTTCTTCAGTAATTGTATTGGCTGGGAGTATTGGTACTAGATTCACAAGCTTACTAAACGTCGCAAGTACACTGTACCATTGATTGAATGTCAACACCTCTTCACCGCTATGAACAACTGGACTAACAGAGAACTTTGAGATAGGAGCTGTTAGTGGGAGAACAGCATTACTGAGACATCTGCAGTAGGGGCACAAAAAATCAGAATTCTGCCTAAATAGGTAATAGCCCTGGCGGTTGCGGCTCGGGCGACGCAATTCCTTTGACTCCTCATTTGTATAGTACTCATGCCAGCAAGTTACATGCATCACATGCCCACAACTGCTAGTATGTATTGAAGTTGGATAATCACCGGCGGGTGGAAGCACCTTGCTTTTTTGAACGAAAGCCGAATACACCAAGCAAGGTCCATCCTTTGTCACTGTGCAATCTTCAAAGCATAGAATACACTTGAAAGTTTCTTCTTCGGGTTGTTGTAGGCGTCTATCCACACCTAGGCATGCCGACGACTTATAAGCTACCGCTCCTTCATCATCATCTTCACGATCGCGATCTGCCTGCCAGTCCATCGACGTTTCATCTTCGTCCTTAAATACAACTTGGTACTTGGCAAACATTTCCGCATTTGATTTCATGAAATTCCTTTGGGCATTCTGCATTTGAGCAAGTATCTTCGAACGACGGTGGGCAGCCAAACGGGCGCGTTCTTCTTTCTCTTGTTTCTCGGCTTCAGCTGCAGTCAGTGGTTTGTTCTCTGCATCCTCAGCGGGTGTTTCCATTTGCTCCTCAGCAGAGGCCTCCTTTGGTTTGAGTTCTTTGAACTTGTTCACCGTCCACAAAATGAAATCGCGATGAGATTCAACCTAATCCAAAGAAATGTCTATCAATGGATTAACCGCACAATACAAATACTTACTCGTGCACTATGTGAAAGTTTTTCGAGTGAGGGCAAGATATTGAACCTTTGCGAACGTTCGAAAAACTGTAAGAATGGATAGTTTCCTGAGGCTTCTTCTTGTACTGCGTAGCCTATTAAATGTAAAACCTGTGAAAAGACAATACATCATGAACATACATATATACAGTTGAGTTAGTTGATTATGTTTACTTTCTGCAGGTGGTTGTCGATGAAACTGCGTGCCGTAAGATCTAACGCACGATTTAGAACAGTCGATATAATGAACATCATTACGTCACACTGAAGAAGATTTGCAATAGAGCTGAAACAGTTATCAGAAAATTAGTACTTTAGTTTACTTTGGTTTACTACTCTTAATCCTAGTACGGTTTTTAAAGCTTGATGACATGATTGATCAAACTAAACCAAAGAAAGCTCAATTAAAGTAAATTAATTAAAAACCCATTTTTGCCCTCACTACATTGTACACTATGTACAAAACAATAACCGACCTTAATCTGATATCCTGTTAAACTAGTCGAGACTTCCAATTGCAAGAGCTTTTAAAAAGAAATCTACAAACACCGTTTTTGGGGCTATTCAAACCATTATTATAAAACAAAAGTAAAAATATTAAAACTACAACTCTAATTTTAATTAGTTAGACTTAGAACTTATTGCTCAGCTGGGGTTCTACGACTAAATGAAGGAATAAATTAGCTTGTGAGGACAAAACGATATCACGATTGTGAGTTTTTTTGTTTGGAAACAGTTGTACACGATTTAAAATGGATCTGTTGGTGCGAGATCTATGAATTGTCCTAAACAGTAACATCCCATTTTTAAATCTTCAGAAGATAGAAGTCTCAAGCATACGTAAAATGTTTATATACATAGGGAACTCTTTGAAACAAAGTAGGGTACAGTCAGAAGTCTCAAATTCAACCAAAATAACAATGAAATCAGCTAATGATATGAATCAATTCTTTCATTACATTTAATCAATTCAATACTCACATAAATCCATCGGTTAACTTTGGCAATATTGGCGGTGGACAGCAAACTAACAATCCTTTGGCCTTTCTACGTGACCTCATGTTTTCCTCCGATTTAGATTTCTCCTCTTTCGTGTAGTGATAGAAATACATGTTGTAATCATTGTAAAACTCGTCCTTTAGCACATACACTCCCTTAGTGTCGGACTTGGATGGTTTCTTAAAATCAGCTAACATTTCAATAACATGCTCTAGAATAGTCTCATTATTGGGATCCGGCAAAGCACGATTTATTTCCGAATGGGAATAGGATTTGATGCACAGCAACTGAATTATTTCCTTCTTAATCCTATCTGCGTCGGTTACGCTTGCAATTCCGGGGACATAACGTTCGCCAATAATGACAATCAGTAGCTCCAAGAACTCATCAATCATAGATAGCTGCCGAATAAAATCATCGTCGGTGGCACCGATATTATTTGGCTCATATTCTGGCTGAATCCATTCGAGCAGATTGAACTTATTTAACAAATGAATCAGATATTGATTGCTTTCAACAAGCGCAGCCCCTATCTGCAGGCCGACAATATCACGATCCAACATTTCCGATCTGCAGCGCACGTTACGATAGAAGTACAACTGATGCAATAGTGAATATCCATTACGGCGCCACATGTTAGAGTGAACTTGAGCGATCATTGTCTGGGTACAAAGAATCGGTTCCATAATCTCCTCAGGTGTACGGCCACCAGTTGTTGTGAAAGCATTGTCGAACGTTATACCGTATTTACCCAAATGTAAATAAATTCCGGCGTAAAATCTTGAAAGTGGCAAGTGAATGGAGACTGGACGCGATGATACATCATACATCATACACTTGGCGATATGATCATTAACTGACTGTTCTTCAATCTTGCTGGTGTTCAAATTAAAACCATTGTTCATCAAATGTCGCATTGTCATTTGATAGACCTTCAATAGAACCTCTCGATCACTGGCACACCAATCCAACACCAAGGAGATAGTGTTGGCTAATTTGATATGAAGATTAAAAGCACATTCCCACTCTGGTTCGTAGTCCATATGCTGTCCAGTTTGACGTGTCACCGACTCCATACCTTGCATAACATTAAGGAGACGCAAAAGAACTTTTACGCCTTCAATGAAACCCTCTCGTAGCTCTGGGGTCCATACATCTGGCTTGAAGCTGAGAATATATCGCATATCGTAGAGGATATAGGCAGCACGTTTAAACTGACCAGAAATAGCCATATTTTTGGCAAAATGTAGTGTTTTATTTTGTACATACATATCTATCGACTCATGGAAGAAAGTATGCAAAAGTTTGTGAAAGATTCCTTCATTGGCTATCAGATAGTGTGCGATGCTGGGTACTGTGAACAGCTGTACACTCAAAGATACCACCGAAAATGAATGATCATGATCGTCCCTTATAAAATCCTGCACAATTGTGGCATAATGCTTGGAGAACTCCTGTGCCAATGACATCTTATTTTCGTATTCCATCAACATTCCCGAAATGAGCAGTCGGTGCCAGCAGCTTCGTGCTGTTTTCCACAGTTTCACGTCGTACTCAAGAATGTGACCAATATTGTAGGTGGTACTTTTGTCACTTATCACAGTTGCAAATATAGCCCGGAAAGTTGAGTGCTTCATGAGAAATTCCTGGAACCAACTCAACAGCTGAATAGCAAACTGTTGACACGACACAGCTCGTCTGTGTAGAACTGAAACGCGCAATGATTGATTTGCTCTGCTATTGCTGCTAGTAGCTCCAATTTGCACGGACAGTTTCTCGATGGACTCCTTTAGCTGCCGGCAAGCGTTAAAAGTTTCACATCGCACCACAGCCCGACCTTCTCGATCGATACTTGCGACAATATCCATGGCATCCTTTTGTCGACACTTGACAATTTTTGTTAATGTTTGGATTACCTGTGTAAAGGTGTGGCTCTCATCATTGTACAATACTGTACAAAAGATAGGGTCATCCTCTTTGTCATCATCCAAACATTCGAGACTAGCGATCGATTCAATTTCAAATATATTCATGCAAAACATAATTATCGCACGAAAAGCTATGTCGCAACGCCCTTTTATGGCATCTGTGAGAATGGGACTGTCAACGGTAGAGCCTTTGTTTCTCTGTGAATGAAATTCTCATTAAATTCAGCTAAGGTAGTGAGATTATGGGATGACTTACATAATGCTCATCACAATAGTGATCCTTTTTCCAGGCTTCCTCGTCACCGCAATCACAGCATCCACCACCGCCGGATGTGGACATTTTATACTTGTGATACCTGTGGGCGGACTGCTTGAAGCAGTTCACACATAGCACGCATGTAGGATCCATACCACACTCTCGACAGCAGTAAGTTGGTTCACCATTTTTAAAGACTCTTCCGCACACAGCTGCATTACTACCTTCGCTTTTTAGTTTATCCAAAACAATCTGGGGATTATCACCGAGAATGAACGCAAGAAGGATATCGATGATGCCTTCTTTGGCACCAGCTTCATTGAATGAACATCGCACTGTAAAGAAACCAAAAGAGAGTTCTATTGTATAGTTTGTTTATTTATGAATTTATTTATTTAAAGCAATACAGTGCGTTAGGCTTTGCTGAAAACTTTAGAAGCAATTTATTCATGAGATCTAGTTGTTGTATTAAGAAATTCTTTATTATTTGAACCATACCCTATGTGCTTAAGATATTAATAAAACCTGTCTAGCTCCGACAGCTATGTACATAAATTCCATCACATCATTCGTCAAACGATTTTTTTTTTTATAATTGTATTTCGTTAGTGTTCCATTCACTTGGAACGACTAAAGCATTTTTGTATGTTATACATGCACATATAACTTGATTTAATCGAATGCTTCGAAGAAGATTGCAAAGTATATCACCCAAAAAAAAATAGATTTCAATAAACCTAGTGTCTTTAATTGCAAGGCTTTAGATTAATTATATAATTGGGCGGTGTCGTCTCATCGGTTAGTGCGTGGAACTACTGAATGGGAGGTTCGATAGTTGATTCCCAAACAAAAAGTAGATGTTGCTGACCCCAAGAGCGTATATTAAACCTCAGTGCGTCTTATCAGAGATTTATCTGGTGTCGGTATTAATTGTTATCTGTAATATGTGTATGTAATCTGTGGGGAAACCAAATAAAACTAGAAAAGATAATTAAGGGCTTGTAGTGAAATAGTGAATTACAAATAAGGTAAAACCTTCACCCTTTAAATGTTGTTTAAGATCGACTGCAATATGCGAACCACCATTCTACTATACTTACCTGCGTGCTAAATAAAAAGGTTATACATACTTATGTGCAACAATGTGAAAAAACTTGCATTATGAAAAATATGCAGGTTAGTAAACTCAAACCAAAAGCAACAAATATTAGAGCCCGCAATACCAATATGCCAAGTGTAAGAAGGGTGACAAATATCACCAAGAAGTATATAATGCATACGGACATCAAAATAAAATATGATAATACTTACAGCTCTCTCTAGTCGAGTCTGAAATGCAAACAAAATTGACATATATATTAAAAGGAAAACAAAAAAAACAAAAACAAAAACAAATAAAAATAATGAAAACAAAGTAAAACTTTATCAGTGCCTAGCCGATTTTTGATTAAAGTCTAGTTTACATTTACATACATACATACATAGGTATATACAAGCACAAGTGGTTGCGGGAAGAAACAATGATACTCGTTCATTTATTGAGGCTTCAGATCCCGTATTACGTAACTCTGATCAATGGTAATAACATGTCTCCGAGTAATTTAATTTACCTTACTGCTTTTTTCGATAATTTTATAAACCAGTTTCGACCATAAACATTCATGAATTACCTGTATGTTGATAGTATTATTGATTTTAGTTTTAAATAGCATACATAAGTATTTGTGATCTTAGACCACTCAGGAACACACCAGTAAAATAAAGTATGTACCTATGAACATATGTACATATTATTATGTATGAAATTAGAGTGAAAGGTGCCTCAATTATTTTAAATATTTACCCAACAGTTTTGTTTGACTTTGGGTTATTAGATCACCGACAAGCAAAAATAGAGGAATTCGTATAACAGTTGACAATGACATCTATTAGTTCAGCTTTACAATTTTCTACGGTATTTACTAATTTTATCCAGTGGCACTCCGTTTGCTTATTGAATGCAAGGTTATTGATTTAGAATTCCAGCCGTACCCATTATAAAATTAAAACTAAACTATATGTATGTAACATAGTACATACTAGTTCAGAAAAAAACCTAAACAAAAATTAGCCCAATGGGTGCATCACCAATGGTGTAATTACGTTCAACTTAACGTCCTCAAAGTTGCAAACCACTTCAACACAAAAGTGCCTTCTCGTCCAGCCTTAGTAGAATTTAACCGATAAACTTGAACGTCTCGGAAAGGCATGTTGAAGCTGGGGCTCTGTAAACTCAGAAGAAATACTGGAATAACCTCATCATCAACAACGAGTGAGTTTGCTACTATTTTTGAGTCGACTTTTTTAGATGACCCTACGCATGGTCTGATTTTTTTCCGAATTTCTCCGAAAACTATTCCTTGCAGAATTTTGAAGCTAAAAATGGTTACTGATGTCATGCAATGAAATCGGAATATTCTTACTTTTTGGAACTTGTTGGAACGGTTACAATAAGCTCAAGTGTCACGACACCCTTTTCAATATTTGTCAGAGAATTGCAAAACGTGAGACCATGAAACATGGTAGTTAATTATATTCTACAATGTACGTATGAACGTACTCACATATTCGAAAAGTTACATACCTCTGTATTATTGAAAAAAGGTTTTCATAAAGTCGAAAAAAAAGTCCAATTAGAGCTAAGGAATTCATACAAAATTAAGGTCACAAATACTAAGCGAACTCTAAAATAAATTCTTCTAAAGAGGATTTCCATGTTAACGAAAATAAGAATTTGTAAATTGGACATAAAACTATACTACCCAACTCATTGTTACCAAACGTTTTCCTAATAAAATTTTAATAAAATTTATGTGCAAAATGCAAACATGTACTACTTACAGTATCTACATGCATATGTACATCTATTGACAACTAAAATGAACTCCTTTAGGTACTACCTATTCTGAAATACAATACGTTTTTGTAAGATATATTATATTACGTGCTATGTAATACATAACAACTATCCTCAATATTAATTTACAGAAATAATATTGATTCGCTATTTTCTAAGAATCGTTAAAAAAAAGTCTATCATTCCAAGAATATTCCCGACTATGTGCATATCTCTATACCTAGTGTGTATGCATATTCGCGTGCGTATGAATATGATTATGTATGTATGTAGGTCATCGCTTCATTATTTTTCTTTTTGTACCTTCAATATGCAGTCCGTGAAGACAAAAGTAAAATTTTAAAGTGAATCATTAACACTTTATGGAAAAATATTTTAATTTTAGACCTCTTAAGAGAAAAAAAACACGAACTCGTAGACACGATAGGCGCTAAGACTATAAGACGACTTTTCTTTTATTCGCACTGTGTCGTAAATATTTCATTGAACCCCACGCGATTCAGCGCTGCATTACAAGGAGAAAAATATAATACACAAAACAATAAAAAAAAATTATTATTAGCAGTGGCTGCAGTGATTCCTTTAACCAGAATTGCTTTCTTCGATGTGAACTGTAAGGGTCTCACGAAAATACTCTTGCTTTTAACATATTCTGTGACACGTACCTACAAAGTCTAAAATAAGGTTAAAACAAGTAAACAAGCAACTCGACTCACGAGTTTTCAATACAGATTACACTGAACATTATTCACGTTCAAATCTTATGTCCTCTGATCCCACTGATAGCGCAACGAATGCTGTTGTCACTAGTACATAAGTATAGTGTTATGTCTATAATAAAACTCACCAACCATAAAAGTAGCAATATGGACAGTACACTGGCAGTGCTAACAAGGCACCGGCCAGAAGCACCAGTGTTACCGATGACGACATTATTAATATCAGCATGTATGTATTTATATATGCACATATTAACATAGGTGCGAATGTTTTGTCGAGTTGCTTTTGTGACTGTGTCTCGTGGTTGAATGTAAATCTATTTCTGATTGCGGAACATCCTTCGACAAAAGAAAACAAAAAAAATGTGTGTTCTATTTAACAAAGGCAATTGTCGTTGTAAATTAAATAGGAGATGGCAATTAAGAAGTACACATACAAAGCATCTGTGTGTTTACTTTTTCATACGATGAAAGGAATGAATCATACATAAGAAGGTATAAACTTATCTTTCAAAGTTGAGTTGAATCTCATTCGATTAAGGCAGGAAGACTGTCTCCCAATCATCGAAGAAATGTACTGACTGCATAGCATAAGGTGTAATTTTTAAGAATTCTGTACAACTGCTACTATTCACGTCATTGAACAAAATACGATGATGATACACCTCCTACAGTTCAAGTTGTCATAAATTGGACAAAGAATAACCGAGGCAACGTACAGAGACGTACAGATAGAAAGAAATACACAAAAAAGAGGGCATTGTCTGCTATAAGCTATACTCTGTTTAATAAAATAGTATGTACATATGTACATACTTACATGGAACCGTTGGAAGGCAAAGAATGTAAAATATCAACAAAGAGTGTATAAAAAGTTGGGATTCATAAGTCCCAATCTAGACACCATTTAACTTCGAATTTGATTGTGACCTTCAGGAATATCAAGTTACCAGAAAGATTGCCTTAGGAACCGTATAATCATCGGTATAATGGTACAAACGCAAATTCCAAAAAAAAAATGTACATTCAATCTATAACCAAAATGTGTTAGTGGGCGAAAACCAGCAGCGCATTAATGATCCAAAAACAAAATAGACAAATAAATTTAAACTGGAAATCGTGCTGATAATACCATTTTGCAGCAGTGTCCAAAATGATTTCATTGATCAGAAATCATGTACATATACATTAGGTATGCACCTTACGTTTCAAGTTTCACAATAGCTAGTTATTTTTGTTTCATGGCTATTTTGAAACCCAAACTTTAATCCATGTCTATAGCTCCACTTGCTCGCAATTATAACGTCCTATTTGTATTACATACATATTAAATATTAAGGCAGACTTCATTTTAGGTTTAAAATCCCATATCCATGTTACTCGTGTTTTGCGATTATCTTTCAATTTGCTCGAGTTTTACAAGTGCTTTCTCGATTTGTAGAACTCTATTGCAATCCTTCGAAACGTCGTTCGAAGTAAATTTCAGAATACTATGAGGTCAGAACTAAAATTCTTAATTTCTTGGGATATACGAGAATGAATATATTTCACATTCCATATCACTTGACTGCCGACACTTACTGTTTACAGTACCTACCATACCTACCACCATATTTCTGAGCTTAGCATCAAAAATTAATTGGTTACATGTTGAATACCGTCAATTTGGTAATTTCTGACCTATTAACAAAATGCTTATAATTTCTTAGATACACTTCATTGTGGACAGTTTTTATATGCAGTGTCCTTTCGAAGTGAATTTTAAGAAAAATATGGGTGTTTTAATTAATCCTTTTTATTAACGCAAGAATATTATTTTTGATAGCACGGGTTGAATGGACAGTCTACCTAGTATGCGCTAACAGATTGAGCCTTATTGCAGATACCCTAGACAGTTTAGATCACAAAGCATGTAACTAACAAAAAAACCCCATGAGTGGGTGTGGAAAAGGTAGATGGTATTGAAAACAAGTGGAAGTGGTAGTTAGAGATTGTGCAACAAAATGACGACATTAAGCTTGAGCGTTATATCATGTGGTGGCAATTTTGAAAGAAGAAACGTCATCTTCTAGAGTTCTAGTACTTTTTTAAACATTGATATTCAGCGTCACCTATTGTTAGACCTCACATCAAACAAACAGCAATCTGACTGCTAGTTTGTGATTTTTGCGCACTTAATCATAGAGACAGAAAAACATTGATGATTTTGAGAAAGATTAATATGATAGTTTATTAGGGAAGGTCAGTTCTAACAATATCTCTTGCCTTACATTCAATTTCCAGCTTCTGTTGCTTTTGTTCAATTATAATTCAATTGTGTATAGCTTGAGGTTGAGCGACTAAACTAGGGTAGAATCCTTTAAGCTGATAGTTGATAGTCATACTTTTGATAGTCAAAGTTAATGATCAAATTTATTAACTCTCCGCAAAGCGATTGTGTTGTCGATAGCAAAAATATGTGATAGCTGATGATCACCTAAGAGAGAGGAAACGGAATCCCTGTGATTGACAACAATCAAATATCACTTTCTAGGAATCTACTCCAGATTTAGAATCACAAGCAGGCACTATATGAAATAGCAGCAATAGCAATTCAAGTTATATTTAGAACAAAAAGCGATTTTAAGAAGGCACACTATTTACTTATTCTTTTCAATGAACATGCATACATAAGGGAATACCTTAAATTTTTTAAATGCATTTAACATACCTATGTATGTACATATGTATGTACATATATTATTTAAGAAAGAAGCTTGTATCAAAATGTGGCAGTGGTTCTAATTTGATTGCTAGCCACTGTATAAAAATAATGATTAAATCTATATAAACAAATTCTTTTGCAATTCTACTATACCCAGTTAATTAAATAAAATTATTACAGTCCGCGCAATTTGTGGTGAATATTCAGCAGTTGGAATTTCACCTACAAACATAAATTTGCTAAAACGCTAAATAGAACAACCAGAGATTTGCATACGCGTTGTCATTGAGTTAATTGTTTGTATACAAATTAAATTCTTTAATGCAAATAATATGTACTGTAGGGAAGTGACCTTTTACCAGTCGGTTACATTTTTAGTTTAAACCTGTTAGATGATGGCCATATGTTCGCCTGGTCGTGCATTTGCTGGTTAGCTGTGGCAATATGCTGCAATAATTAGTCACATGTTTGATTATAGATCTGACTCTTGATTCCATAAAGAGTAAGAGTATGAATGAATAATTTGTTTTAATGACTAGAAGGAACGTACGGGTATTTGGAAGCTGCACGAATTAAATTTTGTTGTTGATTGATTCATTTGTATAAACTAGTATTTGTTTTATAATATACCTACTGCTGCATAAAAATGTATGTAGATGCTGAATCTCTTAAAGCAGTTCTATGAATACATAGTACACACTTTTGAATTATTCATCATCAAGTTTTCTTAAAAACCATTGTTGCACTTACTTTCAGACATGGTCCTGCTGTATTGAGCGAAAGGAACTAAGAAGTAATCGCAGGCAATTTTAAACTGCATATATTGGAAGTATAACTATTTGATCCAGTTATATACTGGGACCTTCTTGATAGTCAACACCCCCAGTTTTGGGTACCTCTATATAACATTGATCTAACCAATTCGGTTGTACGGTAAGAACCGCATATTGGAAAAAAATTATATTTAGCATACACATACACACATGTACATATGTATGTATGTATACCTAGGCGATCAAGCAAATATTGTTACCACATCCAGAAGGATTTATAAACCCAGTTAGTAGCCTATCACAGGATTGATTGTGAAAGCAACACACTAATCCCCAACTACCAGTCTGCCTTCCAGTTCGTAATATTTGCAAAATTTGGGAACCCGGCATAACTGACAGAGCTGTGCCACGTGAGTAAATATGCGCTCCACAAACGACACCCTAGTATAGATTTTGCGAAGAATTACTCTAGAAAATCACAGCTACTCGGAAGACAAAATGTACGCTCTACAAAACGTTGAACCTCCCAATTCTGTCCAGTGCTGAACGATACTAGACACTTTCGAGAGAAAAGTTTTTCGTTGAATATTCGATCCCGATGGGTAATGGAGGAGAAAATACAGCCGTGATCTGTATCAAGAGGTGAATGTAGTCGAAAAAGCCAAAACACGTCAACTTCACTGGGTTTACGACACGAGCGAATGGTCAATAACGCTATAACAAAGAAAATCTTCGCAACAGGTTCGACACGACAAGGAAGACCGAATCTGCTCTGGAAACAGCATGCGCGACATCGAAGAGTGGAAGGCTGCTTTACCTCAGGTAGAGACTTATCCCATGCAATTCCTTCGTATATACATAACGTATCAGAAATGTTTATCTTGGCATACATATGTAAATGTGTGATCAATCTTACCTGCTGCACCTGAATATCATACGTATTAGGACGAACAGAACAAAAAGTGACCATTTTACAAGGAAACAGAATGCATGCTCTTTTAATAAACAATTTTCAAATTAGAATTCCGATATCTCGCAATATGTTTGTATGAATGTAATGTAATGATATAAAAAAAAAAAACAAAAAACTCACCTGCTTCTGCAACGTATTCAAATTCGAAATAATTCTTGGCTTCCTTGCGAAAAAACTCAATGAAATCCTGTGCAACTATCGTGCCAGCCTGGTACTTAAGACGCCACTCCTTAAGAGGAGTCTCGGGCACATCTTTGGGACGGGTCTCGTCCTCGAATTCGAATTCGATCATGCTCTTTCTGTTGTTCTTGTGATTAGTAGTTTTGTAATTTTAATTGTGTGCTACTAGATTTTTATTTTCAATTGTTCTACTGCTCGTTTTTGATGCTTGTTATAAATTAATTTCACTCCCAATAGTACAAGTCATGAATTAAGCTTTATTTATCGTCTTTTTATTTCTTTCTTCTCTAAATGTTCCAATAATCTGCGATAAGTTACAAAAAAAAAATAAATAAAAAATAAGAAAATAGTTTTCACTTTTATTTTAACACAACTGATGTAGATACATATGCATGTAAAAATATGTGTATGTGCAATTGCAATTAGCAGATAGAAATTATAAGAAGAAAAAAAAAACCAAGGGTGAATGAAAAATTTTCGCAAGTTAGGTATGACAAACAAATTGACTTGCACATGAAAATGGTCAACAACTTGAAACAAAAAAAGAAGTTGTATCCTTTGTTTGTGGTAATATTTTCAATTCGAATTCAATAAAAATATCTAACAACCGCAATGGAAAACAAGAAGCAGAACAACTTCGTCGTGGATGATGAGTTGGTTAGTGATGAAACTATTTTGACTTTTTTTTCTCCTTCTTCTTGGTTTTCCTTTTTGTATTCCTTCTTTTGGTTTATTTCATTTTTTTTGCGTCGTGATTTTGTGAAAATAAAATTTAGTATATTTGAATCATTTTATTTTTTTGTTTTTTCTCTTTTTCATTCACCCCTGCTATTAGCAGCACTTTCACTTATATCACAAGGAACTCGTAGAAAATTCACCAGAAATACGGAAATAAACTTTGGAAATATACAGAGGATTTGGATTTTGCACAAAAAATTTACTTAATTTATAGTGGTTAGAATGTTAAATATCGTCGCTAGATGATAATTGTTTTTACTGCGCGAAACGATGTTTTTTTACATTGAAATATGAAAATAAAATCGCACACCAAAAAAATCAGTGAGATCGCAACGCAATTTAAAGTATTTTTTCTCTTTCGAACATTATTTGCTATTTCACTGGACTTCATACAGAACCACGATACCTATAAAAAATACCGTGTACACAACCAAGGTTCAGTGTAGAGAAAGAAATGTCAAAATACCATACAGCTGTGACAGCTGTTTTTACCGAGGTTCGACCGGGGTGTGTTCGTAAGACGTTGAATTCGAATATTTAAAATTGTTCTGAAGTATGTACCTAGTCTTCGGATAGTATGTGGTTTACAATATCTAAGATTTTGCGAAACGACCAATAAAGTCAATTCACAAGTAATGCAGCTTTCACTATTTCACCTAAATGTTTATGGTACACTCTGTCCAAGAACTGTATAACTAATCTAAACATTGTTTCCTAGTCTAGTAAATAATTACATTTTCTGTTAAAACGAAAAATTAGATAGTGAAGGTCTCTTTCGACTTCAAGACAATATTTTGCTAGTGAAGGTTCTCTAGAAATATAACAGAGCTTGCAAAAATAAGCACGACACGGTAGACCTTGCGTTCTGTACTATTTTCATTAAAAATACGAAGAACCCATACCGACTTACTAAAAACTGTGAACAAATGCAAGTGGAGAGTGAATTGGATATTCGACAATAGATTATAGATTCAGACGGGCAACTACTTCTTAGTTGCAACAACAACACCATTTAGTGGTTACCTAAAGACATATATACACAATATAGAAAAACTAATACTAATTCATATTCATACAGTAATTATTCAGATATTTAACAAAAAATTAATATGTCTTTAAAAAATAAACCAGAAAAAAACTCCTACTCCAACAAACTAATCCTTTCGGGGTCATCCAGGATCTTAACCGAAATGCCTCTAGTATCTCAACGGATCCATTGTATTCTAGTTTTTAGCTGCTTTAAACTGCGCACTCCAAGTCAATTCAGCGTCTTTCCAATTCCGAGCCACCTAAAGCGAGGTCTTCCTCCACTAGGTCGTCCCTCCAATATTCGATCACTGATTGTCCTTGTTATCGATATAAGCTTGTTACCTGACTTGAGGACGAAGTGTACAATCAGAAGAAAAAAACTTCAAATTCAGCGCCAAAAATAGGCGCGCATTCAGCAATAAACTAGTATGTATAACTTTAACATCTACTACCCGGTGTTCAAGCGAAAAGCTTTTTTTTTACTTCAGCATATCAACAGCCACCTGATACAAATCTCACCATCAAAACAAAAACAATATGAGCTTAAAGCCTCCCTTACAAACGCTGTTGGCAAATGGCCAAGAAAAGTTCACCGTACACACTTCTCCGCCGCTGTTTGGTTATCTCACAAAGCCTGGTGAACGTAAACAAAGGACCTGTCCTCGTTCCATGTAACTTATTGTTTCGGTCTCGTTCGGGGATATGACGATTCCATTTTTTTCACGATACAGTGAATGGAAATAAGGGAAAGTCAATTGTTAACAATTAAAAGAAAAACTTGTTCCCTTGTTGTCTAAGAAACATACTTTCAGAACTTCTAACCACAACCAGAGAGGAACAATTACTTTGTGAAATCGGAAAAAAATCGATAAATATTTTTTTTGCCAGAAATTAGATATTTTTGTTTTTTGAAATAGCACCATGTTAGTTGAGATGTAGGACTTCATTGTCGTTGTCCGTCGTTTTTTGCTTTTGAATTGTCGCCGTCTTATGTTTATATTTGATTTTTAAAAAAAGTGCTGAGAACGTCCCTCGTCCGGGTTGAAAATAGGAAATTTTTCTGATCAAGGTCAGTGTTTTGTTTTTTTTTTTATTTTTATTTGTCGATTTTTGCGATTGTACACGAAAACGAGTCTAGTGATTTATTGTATCCTTTGTGCGGTGAAGCTTGTTACTATTTTGCATAAAATCCTTGTTACGACGTAGGTTGTCGTTCCTTTTGCGCTACAATAGAGTGTAGTTACGGTTTGGATTATTGGGTCGTTCGTTGGTGTTATAATGGAAGGCAATGCCGGGGATGTAGTCCATATTTCTAATGGTAATTGCTCAACAACAACAAAACCACAGGCACACACGCCCATTGAGTGTAGAGACGCATTAGATGAAGAATTATTAGGCAAATCAGCATCGTCAGCAGCGTCATTGGAAGGGAATAACTCATCAGCGACGGACACACAGAAGCCCAGGTGGTTGTCATCGTTGCATCATCTCATTTTTATTTTAACGTGTGCTTTAGCAGCCTTTGTCGTTTTTCGGAATGTACTAACATGGTAAATATAACTTTAAAAAATAAACATTATTTTTTTAAAACAAGAAAAGATTTGAAAGATGAATTCCTTTACGCCTTTCGAGTTACATATGACGTGGAACCTTTAATTAATATTTAATGTAGACGGAAATCGTCCAATTTTTATCACTAATCAAAAGAAGCCAGTCATAGGATAGATTAGAAGTGGTAGATATTATTTTTAGTACGTGGTATTAATAAGGACTTAGTACCTTTAATATCGAAAACATGATTCAGACATATTGCCCTCTATTCCTTACTCAGTTCTTAACCAACTACAGATGTGTCGCAAAATGTATGACAAACTTTAATCAAAAAAACTCAAAATTTAGTTATGCTCACCCGTAATTGTTTAATTATTGTGTCAGGGGTAAACAAAAACATATATGTATTCCTAAATGAATCCAATAGTACTTGCAACTTTCGTCGTTAGAATGATTTTCAACGAAACTGTCTAACTGTCTAATATTAGATTTTGCACGAAAATCTACGAAAAGTCACCAAATCCTGTTCCAGTACGCAAAAGTTTCGTAGTTTTTCGTAGAAGAGAAGGCTCACGAGAGACTAACAATTTTCCCCATGCAACGGATTTTAGTGCTGGAAATTTTTTTGCACGGATTTGCGAAATCTATCAAATCTGTCAAATACCTGTAAGAAACACCTGTTTTTTGTGTATTTGCATACATTTGCTTTTGACGTCTAAAAATTGGGCGAATTTGGTAGCTTTCGCGTTCGTTTACTTTTTTGTGATTTTGTCACTCTCTGAGAGAATTTTACCCCCTATCCTTGAAATTTGGTGCAGAAAGTACGCGAACAGACCTGTTATGAACTGCTGACAAATGACTCAATTTTACTTGAATTTACTACAGTATAATGAGTCATAAGTCAAACAATTAGATCCGCCAATTCCGCCTCTGTATGCTGCAGCCCAAATAGCTGAACGAATTTGCTTCAAATTTTTTATCTGAGACCTGTAGAACCAGTAGATGTGAAATCGCAATTTTCTTTTGAAATAGTTTTCCAAATTTTTATTAGACATCGAAAAAATGTTGTTCGAGTTTTTCATAATTTATCTGAACAACTTGCTTACAACTTTACCTTTTTTTACAACTTGTTGTTTTTTTTTTATGTGAAGACGTATGTTGTAAGGGTTTTACTCAGTAAATCAATCCATATTACAGAGAATTTCAACAAATTTCGTGTTTTTCCTTTTAATTCAGTCCAGAACCTGAGTTGTCGAAGAAAAAGTTTGTGTTTTTTCTTTATTTCAGTGCGTTTAGACAAAAAACTTTGTTTTCACTCGTTCGGTGTACCCTTTCGAATGGAGCACACTTCTATTGCAGATGTGTTTGAATTTTACTTACTAGACTTTCTTCAATTGGCACACTTTAGGTCTTGTAATTCTCTAACAACTCCCCTTCGAATTAGATAAAAAATATTTTGCTGTCATCGAGGTAACAGTTGTATGTAGCAAACTTTATACTATGTATATACAACCTGAATATTTTTTCCAATGGGTGCCATGTTTTTGTTTTATTTTTCTGCATTTGCCCATCAGAAAAGTGAAAACACAACTAAACTCGCGCAGAAATAAATTAAACGATGTCCATACAATATTTCGCATATAACCTGTGTTGAGCTTGCGACCATACAACATCGCTGCAACCATTGGTTGAGTTAATACACACGGTACATACAACTGTCTTATACAACACTAAATCTGTCCAACCGTTGGTACGACGACCTGATACAACATGTGTCTTCTACTTTACACTTGTAAATTTTACCTTTAAAATTAAGATTAAGGGATATTTGTCCTTTAGAGATAGTTTTATAAAAAAATATAATTAATCCATCGACTGCTTTCATCCCTTAGTAGACCATTAAACCCTTGCAATACCAAAGAGCAATCTCTGCTTATTTACTAAATTTTTAAGCAACTAGAATAGGCCATTTGTGTTTTTCACTTTAAACGAATATATTTTTAGTTTTTACGAGCAAGCAATAATTAATAGTTTGAATGCCTTGAGAAAAAAAAAACAAAAATGTTTGCCACTTTGAAATTAAATTTACAAGAACACAAAGTTTAGAAGAAATTAAGAGTTAATGAAACCCTACCCTTGAATGAGCAAATATCACACCCTTAGTTTTGATTCTGGTAGAAAAAGCAATTAAAAAAAAGTGCATTGCAATAACAATTCAAATCAATACAAATACTCAATTTCAATTCGCACTTTCGTGCAAAGCATACCCAAATGGTTAGAGCATCAAGCTATTATTCTATCTGAGTTGCCGGCCTAATAAATTGTGATCACTCTCACGTCTACAAATTAAAAAAGCTTCTCCTTTCTTACACCCCCTAGACAAAAAATAACTAATTTACTGATAAGGTCGCTACGACTGCATCGCAAAAGTTTAACAAGAAAAGAAAGCTCTTATTGACAAAATTGCACCTCATCTGCGCGCATGAGTCTCACGTTCGGAAAGCGTAAACACTCTCCAAAACAAAAACCGGCTTCCCTCTTGTAAAACGAAAACAATTGTAAACAATTTTCTGTCCCCTCCAAAGCCCACACGCAAACCAACCGATCGCTCATAGTCCCAGAACACAGTTTGATCAGTGTGTTCCTGTAAGACGGATCGTAGATACTTTTTGCGCGATTTCTCGGCGAAAATTAGTGGTATAGGGCTAAGAATGTTTTTCCAGTTTCGCTGCGTAATTTAGGTTTATTGACCGACGATTGCCTCTTGCTAGTGTTCTTGTGAGAACAAACAACTTTTTTGTTTTTTTTTGTTATAAACCACTTTTGTATCCGAAATTTGTTGAAACATAATGGATAAGGAACTGATAACTTTCGACTTTCCAATAAGGCACTTGCAAAGCTTCTGGGGAGCATCCGGTGACTTTTGGCAGGCGCAATGGGACAAATTCATCGACATTACTGGTAAGTATATTTTATGAATCTTTAAGGTTTATTTTAAATTTATTTGTTGGTGTTGCTATCCCAATTAAACCCAAATAGTCCATAATCACATTCATTGTGATTGTTGTCGCAAATTACGTGAATGATACGTAATCAATCGAAACACAAAAGAATTAACGAGTGCACGGTACGGTGACGATCATGGTCATCGATGAGACACTTCCACTTCGCACTTATTTAAGACTGTTTTTGTTTTTTTATTGTTAATTTGCCAGGAAAAGTGCATTCTAATGATGTGGGGGACTGCACAGCTGCAATATACATAAATTTGTTTAAACAGAACAGATAAATTGCATATTACTCATGACTTTATTGAGAGTAAAAACGATTGAGTTAATGTTGGCATATAAAACGATAAAACGATAAAATCAGTTAGCAAGTGATTAGCTTATTTAAAAAAAAAAACCAGCGGAAGTTTATCAAGGAGATATTTTACGTACAGATTTTTAGGATTAATTAAATTATACAAGTGGGGAGTCATGATAAGAATAGTTTAAGTATTATTACTACCCTTTTTATGTAACCAATATTTTTACGAGTACATTTAATTCCGTAGTTATTTGCAATAAATACTTTCTTTTTAGTAGCGTCAAGGCGAGATATATCGGTCAAACAAGTGAAAGAGATTAGGTAATCCGTTAATGCTTTTTGAACTATAAATGGATGTAGAATCATTTACATGTAACGCATAACAAAGCGATTAAATCTTTTAAAAATAAACAATCTCGAGTATGTAATCTTGAATCTTAAATTTCTGTCAGTTTTGGCGAATATTGTTAATGACTTCCTCTAGAGAGCTGCTGCAATTATTGTTTGAACTTTAGCCAGGATTAGGTAATCAAATATATACAACATTAACGTTAATACTTGTAAATATCAAAATCAACAATGATTTTCAACGTCTTTGTTGTTAATTAGTTAGTTTCGTATGATCGGTTGTATAGTGAATTGTTTTATACAACAATGTGCGACTAAGATTGCCTAGGTCACGTAGGTAAATTACAAACGTGATTTGTACTTCTAAAAGTTTCATTTACATATTCTTAGAATTACACATACGCTATAGGCCGTAAAACCGGACACACAATACAGGCCTTTATTACTTAATATTTTATTATCGATTTGGTTATATAAAAAATGTGAATTAAACATAAATCAGGCAAAATATATGAAAAGATTAACAAAGTGTACATATATCAACACTTAAGAGTAAATTTTATGTAATGGAAAGAAAGAATTACACATGTCTTATATCTGAAAACACTGACTGCACAACTTTTAGCAAACAGATTAAGTCTTTTAATAATTAAATGTATGCACATATGTATATATGTTCATATATAAATTTCTTATACATATGTATGTACATATACATGTAATGAAATATGTAAATATTATAATTTATTTTAAAGGTGAAGATCCACTATTTCTGTGGGTAGTTGGCACAACAGCATTCACAATGTTTGTTTACTGGCTATTTGGTGGAGTCTACACATTCTTGGATCTAACAAATCGACCGAGATTCCTGCGGAAATACAAAATTCAACCAGGTACAAATGAACCAGTCGATAGGCATCGATTGCTGAAGGTATAAAATAAATATTATGAATCCAAATGCATTATTTAATCAATTCATTCTGTCCTAGGTAATAACAAGAGTAATCGCGAATCAAATTTTCGTAGGCATCCCCATTGCCTTCGTAAGCTACAAACTGATGAAATTTCGTGGTCTAACATCGATCCGTGAGCTTCCCACCTTCCACTGGGTCTGTTTTGAACTCACAATGTGTATCCTGATGGAAGAGATTGGCTTCTATTACTCACACCGATTGTTGCATAGTAAACATATCTATAAGTTCATTCATAAACAACACCACGAATGGACAGCCCCAATTGCAGTTACAGCGATATACTGTCATCCAATTGAGCATATATTTAGTAACCTGTTTCCGCCATTCCTGGGTGTTTTCCTTATGGGCAGTCATGTTGCCACAGCTTGGCTGTGGTTTGCTCTGGCTATTCTTTCTACATTGAATGCACACTCTGGATATCATTTACCATTTTTCCCAAGTCCAGAAGCTCATGATTTTCATCATTTAAAGTGAGTTTGATATTTAATCATTACCATAAGAACTAGATAATTGAATGATTCTTTTCAGATTTAACAATTGCTTTGGAGTCTTGGGAGTTCTGGACCGACTTCATGGGACTGACTCGATGTTTCGCTCGACAAAGGCTTATGCTAGACACATAATGATGCTAAGTTTAGTGCCACCACGTGAGGCTTTTCCCGATGAATCCAAGTAAATAATAAACACTAGAGTCCAGCAGCAACAAATCAAACCAAAAACGTATTCTAAGTATCTGAACTGGATCATGAAAAGAGTCTCCTAAAGAAAACAATAGAACCAATCACAGATTCAGCTAAACAAAAATCCACGCGAGGGCATTCAGTAGATAATTTCACAGAAAGAAACACTTTGTAATATTTTTTTTTTAATTTTTAGTTTTACTTTTTCGTTAAAGGAAAGTCTAGAGTGGGTCAAAGTGCACTCATTTAAACAAGTCAATGGAGTAACTAATTTCGGTGATGTCCGTAAACACAAATGTGATAGAAATGTTTTAATTTTTGTATTGTAAACATAATCGATATGGTAGAGTATAGTTTAAGAAAAGAACCACACCAGCTGGGCAGGCGTTAGAAAAACCATAAACACAAAAAAAAAACTGCACTCCATACAGTGATGCAATGTTCACAATTGTATCTTGTAATAATAATTTAAATG